>CM054385.1:20109582-21416249 GCA_028858755.1 Ara ararauna | reverse complement strand
ATCACATCGCCATCATGGTGCTATTCCTCAAGTTATAGCTATAGCCTCTATAACAAAATGCTACCACCACAGCGAACACTCTGCCATTAGAAGAACTGGGTTTTTTTTCTCTCACTTTTGGTTATGGTTATTCGAAGAGCACAACTTCTTACTGCTGCCTCACTCTTAGCCTCTAATTGTCAGCTGAGTGGATGACTCATTGAGCAGGGATATAAGCAGTCATCTTGTTTAAAAATAGTTCTAAATTATTCCAGATGGCTCCAAATTCCATTTAATGGTATTCTCAACTTCCTCACAACTGGGGCTCATTCTTCTTTGAACAAGCAAACGGGTAGGGCAATACTTATTTTCTTTGAATGCTCAGGAATATGATTGCTGGAGACTATGCAGGAGCATAAGTAACAACAGATGTGACTTGTTAGGCAGCTCCACAACAGCAAGGTCTGATTCTTGCAGCAAAACCAGCATTGGCAAGAACCTCACAGTTTTTATGGTAGTCCTGATCTCAGACTGGCTGATTAAGAAGGTCTCCACACCGTCAAAGCATTTAAGCACTGCTGAAGGGGAGTCCAGGTGCCAAGTGGAATCAGCCTCAGAGATGAGGTGCCTTGCCTTCCTTAGAAATAAGTACAACATAGAAGTAAAAATACACCCCGTGTAGAATGGATGTCTGTTATACATAGACAGGTGACTTCAAAAAATTTTGCTATTTATTCAAGTACAGTAAGGTTAAAAAATCTTTTGTTCATTCTCTTTCATTGTTCAGGAGTTTCCATCTGAGCTTGGAAAGGATCCTTCTAGTCAGTCCTACTGCCTAAACCAAGCAACTCTGGGCTCATCATACACTCTCAGAAACACCCATTTGCTCAGACTGGGCTCACAGGAACACTGTGAATACAGTAGAAATATTTTTCTCACTATAAATCTTTCTCAGTAGTCTGGACAAGATCACACTTTACTCACCAAGTCATTATCAGCATTTCGCTTCTGTAAAGAGAAAAACAGGGGAAATATCATTACTAAGGTAGGAAAGCTACATTTAGAAATAAATCACTTAGCACCTATGTAGTTGTCTTCTGCTTCCAACCCAAAGAGTTGTCCAGGAGAAGGAAAGCTTGAGAAAGGTCCTCATTAGTAAACTGAAGTAAATTTGAGGGTAGGGGAAGGCAGCTGAGGCAGGTATAAATACTTTGCTTATAACCTTCCTAGTTGTGGTGAATCTTTTAGTTTTCATTTGATGTTAGTACACCTTAAATACTGTGGGTCTGAAAGAGAAATTAAAGTTTAAATGTTGCTGATTCTGTATTTTGCTCAAGTGACACAAGAAGTTGTTTTCTTTCAGCTAAAAACCAGTAATGGACAGCCTGAGAGATGAGGGGAGAGTGAGAAGAAAAGGCTTGAGTGCTCAGTGCCACGTTTAAATGTCATTGAGACTAAAGATCACACTGGTATCTGCTCAATACAGCTTCCTTAAGTATAGGTTGTCTGTGGGGTGACATCAAATAAAACCAGCCTGTCATTCTAACATGAACAGGTAAGATGGTAATACAGCAGGCTTAGAGAGAGAAGAGGCAGTCATTGTGAAAGGCTGCATGGAAGAAAAATAAAAAGCTGCTAGAACTTTTTTTTGGCATATTTGCCCCCAGAGTAGGTGCAAATATCAGAAGCTTTACAAAAATACAGTGCTTCTGAAAGAGCAAACAGGCTTCAAACACACTGCATCATGTTACAGTAATGCCTTGTGTAACTCTATTCCCATAAGCTCAGTGGCACAAACCTTATCTCTTTTGGCTCTGAGCACCTCATGGGTAACATTTTGTGCAAGCATGTTTACCTGCTCCACTAAACAAGGGGGTAAAGACACAGTATGGTACCAAGTCAGGTACACACATTGGGTACATTTAAAGCTTTTGGTATCTTTCACAGTTAGGAATTTTACAGGTTGGAAGCTGAAGCACAGAGGGTTATTTTCTGTTTATTTTGGAGTTTTTTTCAATCTACTGTAGTGCAAGGTTTTGGGGAGGAGGCTTCTCAACTTCTATAACACTGGCCAGAACGTGTGTACATTTCTCTAGGTTCATCTTTCAAACCATTATTGCCACACTGGTGATTTCTGTGCGTACACCTCTCATGTTTCACAAACCTCTGTGGGCTTTTTTAATGCCTGTGTAGAGATTGCATCAATTCAAATCCATCCTTTCCAAAATGGTAATAATCTTTGCTGTATGTATACTGTTATTGTGGCTAATCATTTCCCCTTACAAACCATGAACTGAGGTATGGACCCTGGGAAATGAAAAGCTGGAAACAACTGAAATATCAATCTGTTTTGTACAAACTTTTCATTAATGTGGAATTCCCAAGCAGTTTAAGAATACAAAAACCTACAAAAATGTGTTATTTAGTTACAAATAATGCAATTCTGAATACTACCTCCTAAATCAAAAGACGTTTTACCTGCATTTAATTAATTTTACAGAATTGTTGTTGTGCATTTTCTTTATCAGAATTCTGGGTTCTATAGTGGTTTTGAAAGAGTTCTGTTCTGATATTTTAGGGGGTACTCTGCCATTCTCATTGCTCTAGTTGACCTTGATCTGCACAGAGGAGTGGATTAGGTGATTTTTTCATTCTTAATGATTCACTTGGATGTAGCTAGAGACCTCACTAACATCGTGGTCATTTTAAGCCATGTTGACAGAAAGTTACAGTGTCCCATTTAAAAATGTTACACAATTCTAGGCCAAAACAAGATTTTAATATGCTCTCCTTTGTGTAATTACAGTTCCTTGATAAAATGTTTCCATAGTACTTTCATATATTTGCCAGTTACGGTGATTATTACATTTTTTTTTTTAAGCTGCGCAACAGTAACAAAACCTGGTTTTGTTTAAGACTGTTTTGCTGTCAGCAAAACAGCAAAGCATATAGGTACAAAAAAATCTATAGAAATTAGAGAGGAAGAGCACAGGAAAAGAGAAATTTGAACCCCCAAGAAAACAGGGAGGCAAACATGGGGTTCCTAAAACGGTACTTGCTGAAAGAAGCCCTGATTTTACAGCTTGGGAAACTAAAACACAGCACGACTAAAAGATTCAGCAAATACTCTACAGTTAACTTGAAGTGATCTCTGGGAATTCACAAGACTAAATTAGGTATTTGTGTATATCCCTCAGTACTACATAGGAAAAATAGTGGACGTATTTATCTGGATATTGCATCTCTGCTTTCTGCTTCATGGAGGCACCTTTTCACTGATATTTTACATTGCTTCACAGGTGTTAAAGTCAGTTCCTTGGCAGCAGTGATTGCTTTATGCATTTAAAAATAAGACCACTACAACATTTTACCATTATGTGGTGATGGCAGAGAAAAATAGAGGAAAGCAACGCTCTGAAAAAGAGATTTAGGAGAGCTTCAGAGCTGATTGAAAACTGAGGCTGATTAGAAGTAAACTAGTCCTGAGCCCCAAGTCTGATGTGCTCACTGGTAACAGAGAACGTAAATCTCCTGGTGGCAGCACTGTATGCTCTGAGAAAGGCAGCTAAATGGCAGGAAGTTAATCCACGAAGAGTGGGAGCCCCATACCTGGTTGTTTACTTACCTTGATGTTTCTGGCACGCGTTACAAAAAAGTCTGATGATGCAAAAGCAGGAATCAGTAATAAAATACAAAGCAATAGATGGTTTTCCATTTTGGAAAAAAGTAAGGTTCTAATTCGAACGATATGTATAAATATATAATGCTTTATTTACTGAGTGTTAATAAATAACCCAGTCTGAAAAGTGGGATTAAACATTAGGTATCCAGGAAAAATCAAATACCGAACTTTGAATTTGCTGTAACAGAATTTACACAGTATTTCAGCGATATCTCTTCTATGTAGAGAGCAGACTTTGGCCTCTTCAGGAACCTGCTTAGTAAGGTTCCATGGGATATAGCCCTAGAGGGCAGGGGAGCCCAAGACTGTTGGTTGATATTCAAGGGTCACCTGCTGCAAGCTCAGGAGCAATGCATTCCAACTAGAAAGAAGCACAGCAGGAGGGCCAGGAGACCTCCTTGTATGGATAAGGAGCTGCTGAGGAAACTTCAAAGGAAAAAAGAGGCTTATAAAAGGTGGAAGCAAGGACAGGCGGCCTGGGAAGAATACAGGGATGTTGCCCGGGAAGCTAGGGACCAGGTTAGGAAAGCTAAGGCCCACTTAGAATTAAACTTGGCTAAGGATGTTGAGGATAACAGGAGGGGATTCTATAGGTACATTGCAAATAAAACAGGCTAGGGACAACGTGGGCCCTCTCCAGAAGCTATCGGGAGAACTGGCTACCCTGGATTTGGAGAAGGCTGAGGTTCTTAATGACTTCTTTGCCTCGGTCTTCACTAGCAAACGCCCTGACCACATCACCCAAGTCTTGGAAGGCAGACGCAGGGACTGTGAGAATGAAGATCTTGGGCCCACTGTAGGAGAGGATCTGGTTCGAGACCATCTTAGGAACCTGAACGTACACGAGTCCATGGGACCTGATGAAATCCATTTGCGGGTCCTGAAGGAGCTGGCAAATGAAGTTGCTAAGCCACTGTCCATCATATTTGAAAAATCATGGCAGTCAGGTGAAGTTCCCGATGACTGGAAAAGGGAAATATAACCCCCATTTTCAAGAAGGGGAAAATGGATGAGCTGGGGAACTACAGAGCAGTCAGCCTCACCTCTGTGCCTGGCAAAATCTTGGAGCAGATTCTCCTGGAAGGCATGCTGAGGCACATGAAAAACAACAAGGTGCTTGGTGACAGCCAGCATGGCTTCACTAAGGGGAAATCCTGCCTGACCAATCTGGTGGCCTTCTATGATGGGGATACGGAACTGATGGACAGGGATAGAGCAGTTGATGCCATCTACCTGGACTTGTGCAAAGCATTTGACACTGTCCCACACGACATCCTTGTCTCTAAGTTGGAGAGACATCAATTTGATAGGTGGACCACTCTGTGGATAAAGAACTGGCTGGATGGCCGCACGCAAAGAGTTGTGCTCAATGGCTCAATGTCCAGCTGGAGACCAGTAGCGAGTGGTGTCCCTCAGGGATCGGTGTTGGGACCGGTCTTGTTCAACATCTTTGTTGGTGACATGGACAGTGGGATTGAGTGCACCCTCAGCAAGTTTGCCGATGACACCAAGCTGTGTGGTTCGGTTGATATGTTGGAGGGAAGGAATGGCATCCAGAGGGACCTTGACACGCTTGTGAGGTGGGCTGATGCCAACCTGATGAAGTTTAACCATGCCAAGTGCAAGGTCCTACACCTGGGTTGGAGCAATCCCAGGCACACCTACAGGTTGGGCAGGGAAGAGATTCAGAGCAGCTCTGCAGGGAAGGACTTGGGGGTGTTGGCTGATGAGAAAATGAACATGAGCCGGCAGTGTGCATTCGCAGCCCAGAAAGCCAGCCGTATCCTGGGCTGCATCAAAAGGAGCGTGACCAGCAGCTCAAGGGAGGTGATCCTGCCCCTCTACTCTGCTCCTGTGAGACCTCACTTGGAGTATTGTGTGCAGTTCTGGTGTCCTCAACACAAAAAGGACATGGAACTGTTGGAACAAGTCCAGAGGAGGGCCACGAGGATGATCAGGGGACTGGAGCACCTCCCATATGAAGATAGGCTGAGAAAGTTGGGGCTGTTCAGCCTGGAGAAGAGAAGGCTGCATGGAGACCTCAGAGCAGCCTTCCAGTGTCTGAAGGGGGCCTATAGGGATGCTGGGGAGGGACTCTTCATGAGGGACTGTAGTGAGAGCACAAGGGGTAATGGGTTCAAACTTAAACAGGGGAAGTTTAGATTGGATATGAGGAAAAAGTTCTTTACTGTGAGGGTGGTGAGGCACTGGAATGGGTTGCCCAGGGAAGTTGTGAATGCTCAATTGATGGCGGTGTTCAAGGCCAGTTTGTACAGAGCCTTGGGTGGCATGGTTTAGTGGGAGGTGTCCCTGCCCCTGTCAGGGGGGTTGGAACTGGATGATCTTAAGGTCCTTTCCAACCCTAACTCTTCTATGATTCTATGTAATATCTCCAAACAGAAATTCAACAGCCATTTCTGTACAGGCAACTGAGACTGATCTCTGCTCCAGATTACTTTTCTGAATGAAAACCATCATCTTTCTGATACTTTCTTAAAGTCTGTCCCTGGCTCATATTTACTGCAGCCATTAACAGAGCTCCCAGCCTCTTAAGCCCATTTATACTCCTCTTCAAAACGACCTCCTGCAAGCCTGCGTATCACTCAGGTGATACGATTCAGCTATCAGTATTTGACACCTATTCGGGCTAGTCCAGAAACTTCCCACGTGCTTTCCCATTCATCACGGCTGAAACCCAGGTCCAATTGCCCAGTCACTACCCATTCACCCTGCTGCTGCACCCGGCTGCAGCTTTCCAAAGCAGTCCTCTGCCCTATGCACAGGTGACGGGTACGCTCTGCAGGCTCCCTGCGCCCGGCCGCCCACTGCCCCGTGGTGCTGGTGATTCAAGGAAGCTAACAAGTTAGAATTTCGTAGTAGCTTTATTCTTTATTACAGCGCTGGATGCACGGGGGATCATTCCTCCTAACGTGCATACCGAGGACAATACAGCCACTCTTTTTATGGAGCTTATACATGCATATTCATTAGGATATTGTAATATGTAAGTTTGCTCCCGCTTCGTATGCTAATTAATTTCACAAGTCCTTCCCGCATGCGCACTGCTTTCTGGTGGTCTTGGGCGAGGGTCTCGGGATGAAGTAAGAGTCTTCCTCAGTGACCTTTATACAGACTTCTTGAGGTTGAACTTTTTACATTCTTCCCTCGCGCATGTCCTTTGCTGGTTCTTTCACCCCCCTCTTGACTGTCCTTGGGAATTTACAGCCCCATCTTCCACCCCCTCTGGTCTGTCCTGGGGAATTTACAGCCTCACAGATAAGGGGCAGGAGGCAGCCCAGCGTGATTGGGGCCCTTCTGCAATTTAACACAATTTTGTAGCTGTATCAGCATTTCTGGACACTATGTTCAGAGACATCTGGGTTTATCTTACCTAATGGTTACATGGTTATCATACACACGCACCGTATGTAACGGCTCAATTATAATGGGTACAGACTCTTAATAATTTTCCTCTCTTCACAGGGGCCAGCTGTGATACTCTGCGGTGTGGTGGCTCTGTTGCCCACAGGGCTGTCAGCGTGGCCCCTTCCCCGGGGCTCAGCACACGGGTCTGACGCCAAGAGCCCTCGTCCGACGCTGCTTTCGGGGGGCACATTGGTTTCCTGGCTCGTAACAGGCGGCGAAGCCACGGCCGCCTCCCCCCTCCCGCAAGCTCCCTGCCCGCTCTGAACATGGCCGCCTCGCCCGCTTCCAAAATGTCCGCCTCAGCGCCGCAGAGCGCACCATAGAGACAAGCGGCGTTCCTCTCTGCACGCCGCTGAGGCGCGCTCCCTGTGGCAGCGGGGAGCTGCGGGGATCTCTATGGCAGCAGCCGCCGCTCTGCCGGGCGCTGAGCGGGCCCGGGCGGCGAGAGGATGCCCCTGGCTGCCTATTGCTTCCTGCGAGCCGTGGGCAAGGGCAGCTACGGGGAGGTGAGCCTGGTGCGGCACCTCCAGGACTGCAAGCAGGTAGCGAGGGGCGGGTCGCCGCGGGGCAGTGGCGCGGTGCGAGGGGAGCAGCCGCGGCCTGGTGTGGGGGTGCAGCCGGGGCGGGGACGGGCGCTGGGGTGGGCAGCTCTTACCCTCCGTTGTCTGTGAGGGCTTTTATTAACGGTGTGAAGAAGACTCTTTGCCCCCTTTAATCTCAAAAATAAAACTCCAAACCCCCAAAATCCGCACATCCCCCCCCCCCCCTTTTTTTTAAATACTGCTGCCCATTGGGTTTTTTTGGGGGCGTTGTTTTTTCTTTTAATGTATAATCCCTTGTTTTGCGCAAGAAAACCTAGTTTTGGTAGTCCTTCAGGTGGCAGAAAATACAGCCTGCTCCTTGTAGCATGAAGCAGAAAAGGTTGCTCTTGGCTTTTTGCTGCTTTTGTAGTCCCTTTACAATATGCACGTGGTGAAGACAAAAATGATAGCATGGGTAGAAAAAACAGCCTATGGTGCTGGCTTTTGCTGGCATTGGTTGTGCTGGGGGGAGATGGGCTTTGTATTCACTGTATCGACTGTGGCAGAACCCGGCGGAGTTCTGCTTATGGCAGGGTTGAGGGTGGGCATTTTTGTCTTTGCCTTTTTGTTGGAAATTTGGAATGATCTGTCTTGCCTGGCCAAAGTGGATGTGTTTGATAGGAAATGCAAGAGGATAAAGAAAGATGGATGGCAAATGTCTACAGAGCGGTACCACAGAAACCTTGGGTGAGAGTGCTACACCCAGGATTTAACTGGAGATGATGGGAGGAGTGTGCCCAGCAGTGATCAGAGGGTTGCATCCCTTCTGGATGAAGACAGGGAAGAAGCTGGAATCCCTTTGGATTTGGTTGGGTAGCAGTGATGTCAGCGCTTGTTAACTCTGGGCCTGTCACTTCGGTGCATAGTCCAGTGTCAGCAAAGAGCTGCTAACCTTATCATCCTAAAAGTAAACAGTGCATTGAGGTGACTTTCAACCCTATTCAGGTCCTTGGATTTCACCTCTTCGTCATGTTACTCCTGGTCATTAACATTGGCAAGAGTTTTGCTTCCTTATCATTGTTACTTTACGTTAAATATTTGATGTGTATAACTGTGTTTTTTGCCAACTTCCATAAACTTTCTTCTGTAGTGGGATGATCAGGGTTGTTTGTTGTGGCTTTGATGAAGTGCTGCGTGTTCTGTGAAAGAAATCATTTTCTTTAAGCATATTTGCTGTTGGCTGAGTGCTGGGTATTTTTTTTGTGGAGAAGGTCAGGTGGCTTCAAATGTTTAAAATTATAGAATCATAGAATAGTTAGGGTTGGAAAGGACCTTAAGATCATCTAGTTCCAACCCCCCTGCCATGGGCAGGGACACCTCCCGCTAAACCACGTCGCCTAAGGCTCTGACCAAGCTGGCATTGAACTTTGTACACGGCTTGGTATGAAATAAGGCAGAAGATCATTGCAATAGACTTCATGGAAATCTTCTCAGGATAATATGCTCATTAAATGGAATATAACCAGTGCTAGGTTTAAAGTTAGGCTAAATGTATACTTTGCGTATTGTGGTAGTATATCCTGTAAAGATAGATGCTGATATAAAGCTAAGAGCTTCTGGTTTCCATGCCCAACTGGTTTCCATGCCCAAGGATACATTTGGAGTTGGCTTGTCACGTAGAATGTAGTGGTTACAGCATTTCTATTTTATTTTAAACTTAGATGATGCTGCACTCAATTAGTTTTGTTATATTCCTCTTGGGAGCTTTGCGTTGTCACAGGTTATAAGAATTGAGTTTTTCAGAGGCCTGCTGGATGCTAGACATACAAAATCACAAGGTACTTTGATTTCTGCATAATTGGTTCCCTTGGGGCACTCTTCCCCACCACTAATTTAATGTGCTGGACTAAATTAATAGGGCCAGCCTGGGAAATAGACACCATAAGCAATTAGAAGAACACTGAAACTGAGTAAGCAAAAATTGTTTTAGATGTTTCAGTTTAAAAGCTCTCAGGTAGAAGTGGGGTCATGTGTATACCACGGCATGGTTGTTGTGTGGAAAGCTGATGCTCTAAAAGTGATTACCACAAGATTTATGTCAGGAAGGGGCCAGAACCACATATTGATGCTGTGTATGATGAATGCGTGTTACGGATTCTATTGTCTCATCTTCAGCCTCAATTACATTTTTGCTAAACTCGACATTTCTAAGAAACAGATGTGGTGCAGTACATACCAGGGAAGTAAATAGCAGCTTTCGTGTGTAGCTCAAAAAAAAACAACCCATCTTAATCCAGAATAAAAGAAATTTAGGACTGAGCATAAGACCTTTTGGCTTTCAGTATGACCGAATCTCTACTTTCCTGTAATAGTTAATTTCATTTCTTCTTGAATAAGTTTAAGCCTGCATATACGGAAACTCATGAATGCAACAGACAGTTTTAAGGCAAGTTGTTAAAAAGGTAAATGGTGTCCCCTTTCAGGTTTTTGAGAAGGTGTTTTTTCAGCGTGCCCCTGACTGTAGCAGCCCTCCAGCTGCATCTCTACTTGCCACATTTCTTTTCCAAATAGGAGCTTTTATCCTGTTCTCCCATACTTCACTATTTTGTAGATTTTTCTTATGCAGCAGCTCTTCCCAAGTCAGTTCTGTCTTGGAGGTCTTCTGTCAGGTACGAGTTTTTTAAGGAAAGAATGAACTGACCTGAAAAGCTCAACAGCGTTATTTTGTGCATTCAGAAATTCAGCTTTACCAGGTGTTTCTTCTGAATATGACAATGGGATTTTAGCACCATTTTTTGGTCTTTAGGTACATGATCTATGTTTGCTGAGGTTGTGAGATGTTATTTTTTGAGTTTCTCTTTTTTTGCAAATGTGCTGCATTTCTGAAGAAGTGAAAGGAAAAGTCTACTTTTCCTTAAAATAAAATGAAAGGAGTTGGGTTTGGTTTTCTAGCAGGGAAGAGCAGATTAATCCTAGCCAGATGACTTTTATCCTAGACATCCATTGTCATTTTTTGCACATGACTGCATACTTTTCTTAATGCTATCATATTTTTAAAGTTATTATTGAAATGACATGTTTTGACAGTAACTCTGACGGCCAAACAGGTATTTCAGGCTTAAGAGATGAACGCTAGACACACATTTAAAATGAGAGGGGGGAAAAAAGGTATAAATGTGAACATGAGTCAAAACAAAGCTAAACACTATAAAATTCCTGTGCAGAGATATATTGAGGTAGATGAATAGAATAACCGAAGCTCTTCCATTGTTATGGCACAGTGGTAGAAATTATGTATAACTGCTAGACAAATTGTAGCCTCCATATAGAATAATATGTACAGATTTCAAATACTGTACTTCCTTTAGATTTGGGGAATTCCCTAGGGCTTCTGCATGGTTACTGTCATTTCTTACAATATACCCTGCAATTTCTTTTACAGTACGTCATCAAAAGGTTAAACCTTAAAAATGCTTCCAACCGAGAGAGGAAAGCAGCAGAACAAGAGGCACAGCTGTTATCCCAGTTGAAACACCCAAACATAGTCACCTACAGAGAGTCCTGGCAGGGAGAAGATGGCCTCTTATATATTGTTATGGGCTTCTGCGAGGGAGGAGATCTGTATCACAAACTTAAAGAGCAGAAGGGCCAACTTTTGCCTGAGAGTCAGGTGGTGGAGTGGTTTGTGCAGATTGCCATGGCACTGCAGGTAAAATAAAGTGTAACTTTGTCACTTTCAGACAGAAATTTAATTTGGCTCTTTCTGCATTTAAAAATTCCACAGTTAGGGTGCAGACTTTGAATTCCAGTTTGACTGGATTAGCATTTACATTCCATAGTTATTAGTACATTAGGGATGTACACAGGTCACTGCAATCAGATATTAACTATTTTAGGTAATAAATTGCTACCGTATTTCATGTCTGTACCTCTTTCTCACAATAGATAGTGGAGATCTCCTGGGTATTCACAATTCTAGTCTGAAATGTTTCTCTGGTTTGAAAGTTTAGGCTAAATTTACAAAATGTAATTGCTTAAAAAAAAAAAAAAAAAAAAGAAAATAAGGCAGACTGTTTCAGAAGCATTTTGTGTTCTGTGGTTTTGCTGGCATTTTTTTAATGGTAAATTTAGACTACTAAGTCATAATTTCTGTCAAATCTTATCTCACTCTGTTGAAATTTAATAACTGGAGGTTATCCAACTTCAGAAACAATTGTTAAAGTAATAAAGACCAGATGAGAAATAAGAAATTGGCCAGAAAATTCTATTTGAAAGTTGCCTGCTGTGATCAGATGCATGCAAGTGTTCAGTACTACCTATTCTTGTTTATTATAAGACTAATTTTCTTCCGTTTACAAAAGGTCGCATTCTATTTTCCACTGAAATTTTATACTTAAGACTAAGAAATGCTAGTCAAGTAATGGACGCAGCTTAAAGTTGAAGTCTGAGTCTTAACTTTACATTTTTACTTCCTCTTTTCTGCTGGCTTGTTAGAGCAACGCAGGGGGATTTCACTAAAGTGATGCCAAATTTTGGGTCCATGCCCTATCAGGCATTCTTGATGTTAATTTACTAATGCTGCCTTCAGCAGTGGCACTCCTGACTTTGGTAGTGATGTATGTTTCTTTTCTATATTTGTGTTTTTCCTCTTTGACTTGTGTAATGTGGTTTTACTTTTCAGTGTACAGGACCAATTGGAAGTTACTTAACTCTATGTATATGTTTTTTCCCCCCAGTATTTACATGAAAAGCACATTCTGCACAGAGATCTTAAAACTCAGAATGTTTTTCTGACACGAACGAATATAATCAAAGTGGGTGACCTGGGAATAGCCAGAGTGTTGGAAAACCAGTATGACATGGCCAGCACTCTCATAGGCACACCGTACTACATGAGCCCTGAACTCTTTTCTAACAAACCCTACAACTACAAGGTAGAGTATGTTAATGCAAATGTTGTTTGTTAGGCAATTTATTTTGTCTGTCTGAGAACATTGCAATGTTACCAGTTTTAATTTCTCGTCTACAGTGAGCAAGAGCTGAGGGGAAACTGTTCTCCTGAAAAATCACAAGATTCTTATTTGCCAGTTAAAACCATTATTGTACTTAAAAAGAAAACAAAGGAAAAGTCCTACAAACAGAAACTTTCTGTACTTTTCAGAAAAATCTGGTGATAGAAGAAAATGATTCAGTTGATCAAAATGAAAGAGTGAGACTGAAGCTTAAAGCGTGCTGTGGAGTTTGGTCTTAATTAGCTGACTGTCACTAAAGGCTTCTTCTGAAGCAGGTGATTAACTTCTGCAAATAATAAAAAGTTCCCTAAACTTTTTTTTCTCTCTTTTTTTTTTTCAGTCCGATGTTTGGGCATTAGGCTGCTGCGTTTATGAAATGGCTACACTGAAACATGCCTTTAATGCCAAAGACATGAACTCTTTGGTATATCGAATAATTGAAGGAAAGGTAAAAGCTTCTGCACTTTTTTCATCTGTGCTTGGATTTTCGGTCTAGAACTGAGATTATCTTTTCCAATCAGAAATACTGCATGGAGTTAAAAATACTTTGCATGTTACCTGCATCATCACATATGTTGTAAGACTAGTATTTCGTCGTGGTGTATGATGTATTGTGAGACCCAAGCAGTTGTTAGTTTGTAGGTATTTGGTGAAGTTGTTTTGTTACCCTGTTGTGTAAGTAGTATACTGGTTAATTTTCAGAGTTCTGAGCTGGCTTTCTTAATTTGCTTCTGGGTTAAACATTGTGCCAAAAATGAAATCACTTTTCATGTGGTGCCATTTTCCTGTTAGGTAGGAGTAGCTTGCTTAAGTGTCTGTCCTGCTTTGGTATATGATGAAGTTAATATGGAATTATTTAAATTTTTAAGCCCATTCACGGTATTAATGAAATTACAAACAGTTCTTAGACAAAACACTTTGAATTTCTATGTTCTTCTTAATGCTAAGCACTTGGGAAACTTCAAGCATGTGAACAATAGGACTATTCTTCCTGCAAAGGATGTAGCTGAATATAACTGTCATGCATAAATAATCTAGCAGTAGCCCCTATTGACAAATACATTAAATAATATCAGACTTCCCTTTCTTTTGACAGTTGCCACCCATGCCAAAGGATTACAGCCCAGAGTTGGTAGAAATAATAAGAACTATGCTCAGTAAAAGACCTGAGGAAAGGCCTAGTGTGAAAAACATACTCCGACAGCCATATATCAAGCACCAAATTTCTTTGTTTTTGGAAGCCACGAAGGCGTAAGATACTTTCATTTGAGTGATTCTGTGCAAAATATTTGTGTTACTGTGGTCTTTGTTTGACAATTTTCCTATTTTTTTATAGCTGTATAAATTACGTTATCTGCAGTTACAAAGCATACGAACGTATGAGTTTCTTTAGATGCTTTGAGAAATAGGAGGGAATGAGAATGGCAATTAGTTTTTTGTGTACATGCTGATTAAAACTGTGCAATGGTTAGGGTTGCACCGCTTAGTCACAAGTTAATAAGAAAAGAAGGAAGTGATATGAAATATACACCTTTCCTTACGGTGCTTTGAGGCCATTTATCAGCTGTGAGTTGTAAGAGCAAGCTCCTTTTTATATTCACTGATATAATTATTTTTGCCAGGTTTAGTCAATTATTTTACTGCCCCAGATATGCCAGATCTTGGTGCCATGCTGAATAAGTGTACATTGCTGGCAGAGTCTGAATGGTGTTTTTAAGCTCCTTTTGTAGAGTTAAAATGAGTATCTTGTGCACGGTGTGTTGAAAAAGCCCAGTATCTTATACTCCCTGCATGTAAGCTGTTTAGTGTGGTGGGTTTTTTTAAATCAGTATGATCTAGAGAAATATCTTAAGGTCTTGTTGATGATGATCGAATGAGCAACTTTTGTTTTCTTTACAGGAGGGCAGGCAGAAGTCAAAAGAAAGCAGTGAATTCTAAACCTAAAGAGCCTTGTTCTCTGGTCTCAGTAAAGAATGAATCTCATAGCAGGAATGTTACCCACCAAAATCACTCCTTTGAGCAAGCCAGGAAATACAAAGTTGTGAGTTACATACTTTTTCTTTAAGAAAACAAAAAAACCTCACTTATTTTTTCTAGAGAGAAACCACAGTTTTATAAGAAGTGCCTTAAGCATTTGTGAGAACATAGGTCTGATTCCTAGCAATGTGTAAAATGTGTATGAAGGAAGAAATTGTGTTTAGGCAAGAGTAGAAGTAAATAAATAGCTGTGGGTCAGTAATAAATACACAGTGTATAAATAAACAGTAAATAAATAACAGTGGATCTGTTGTGGGTCCCTGTGAATTACCTATGGGCTGTTTGAGTTCAAATATTTTTAAAGTATTTGATGACAAGTGGTAATAATTTTAAATATATGTTTTTGGAAAAAACTAATTATGGTTACAACCGAAAATTGTTTCTTTTTGGAGCTCTTTCCAGTGGTTAGAACAGATCTTTTGTAATGGTTACTCTTGTGCATATTTTTTATTTTCTGTAATGAGTTTGTAATGGTTTAAGCTTTCAGTGCTGAAATACTGAATGTATATGGTGCAGTGCATCTTAGAAACTGTCGGTACTTGCTGGCTCCTCCCTTATGGAAGAGCCAAGGGAGTACAACTTTTCTTTCATGGTCCTGATGAAAAGTAGGTGTACTGCATGTGTATAAACCAATGCTTGAAATAAGACATTTGCAAATAAAGTCTATATCTCTTAAAAAATGTGGGTTGTGGCTTTTAGGAGGCTCTTAATCTGTAATTGATTGTAATTTCATTGCAGTTTATGTACCTTGGTATGTTAATGAATTATCTTAGGTACTTAGTGTATTCTTTCATATGTCTGTAATACCCAAAAGGTAATTAACTTTTTTTTTCCTTTTAATTCTAGAATGAAGAAGAGTACATCATCAAATCTAAAGCCACTGAAATTTGTCCATCGGAAAAACAAGCTGTTGAGTTGGAAAGCAAACCAAGCACTAATGATTTGAATAACCTGGGAGACTCCTTAGGTACAGTTAGTGGTGTGAATATTGATATCTTACCATTGGCAAGGGTGAAGTATGGAAGTGAGAAGTGTGGCAGTGAGCATATTCCAGAAAGTACTAAAGCAAAGAGAAATGTAAATGTTCCAGGGAATTCTAAAACAACATCCAGTTGCCCACCAATGAAAGAAGATGGACTACAGCAAAAAGCAAAGCAAGTTTTCAAAGCTGAAAATGTTGAGTCTAAGCAGGCTTCTGTTGATGCTACAGGAGAAGATGGTGACACTTTGAAACTCCTGCAGCCTGTGTCACGAGACCAAAAGCAAACTGATCTGGTAATGCATTTATACTTACTTGAAATAGGCTTTGAAATAGATTTAACTAATGACCAACTCTTAAAATTTAGAGAGCTGCTGATGTGTTTTTTTGTCAAAGTAGGATGCTGCTGATGCAATTAAAGGGATGCTGAAGTAGTTAGGAGCTGTGGCTTCAGATTTACAAAGGCAACAGGGTGAAGTACTTTTAGGCTTACGTCTAGATGACAGAAATTCCATTTTTACAGTGAACAGTTTTTTTTCCAGCTGATAAGAGAGATAGTAAAAATAGTTTTGTAACTTCTCTGTTCTAAATAAGCCTGGCTGATCTTATTGGTCCTGGTTTGGAGGGGGGGCTAATAGGTGGTGATTGTAATTTTGTTGCATTATGGTCTGCAGTGATATTTTTGTACACGCTTTTCTGATGAGAATTCATTATCTGTTGCAGAGCTTGGATTCTACTGAAAAGCTGCTGGCACCGCTTGTTCCTCTTTTAATTCAAGTAAGTGTCCTTCTTTGAAGGTTTAGTAGCTTAAAAATGCTGGTACTGCAGGTATTTCTTTTGACTGTCTTATCAAGTGAGAGGTTATTGTGGTTGTAACTGTGCTGTGTTAAGGTGAATGCAGTCCAGATAGTAAAGTGGCCTGTGTGGATTTTTTTCTTTTAAAGCATGTGTGCATAAATCTGGAAATGGCATGTCTATATTTTATTAAAATAGTTCTACTTACTAGGATGATGTCTGTCCTGGAGCTTTGGGAGATGCTCAGGAAAAGGTTACCTCCCACTTGCAGCCTCACAGTTCTGTCAGTGAACCCTCTCTCTCACGGCAGCAACGGCAGAAAAAAAGAGAGCTTTCCGAAGTCTCTTCAGAGAAGGTGCAGATACTCAAAAAATAATTCTACTTTTTCCTTTAAGACTCCTGCATTTTGTATCTTTAAAAAAGAGACCTGTATGTTTAAAAAGGTGGGTTTTTTAATGCTGTTCCAGTTCCACCTGTATCTGTATAACTTCATTGGTAACAAAGTGCACAACATTCAAGATATTCAAGGATTTACAGAGACTGTCTCTAAAGGACATCACAATAGCTCTCACAGGTGTGAGGTGGGTGTGCCAGATGGGTGCAAGGAAACACAATGAACACTGTGCTGTGTTACAGTCCTTCCTAGCAATTTCCATCAGGTCTTCTCATTGTTTGTGACTACAAAATACATAGCAGTACCTTTCCTGACTGTTGTTGATAAGGCTACTTTTAGTGGGTAGTAGATTACTAGGACTTTGAACAAACATGTAATGGCTGCCCTGAGCTTATGAGTGCAAACTCTAGAAAGAAGATCTTGGCATGCATATTAGATGAGGGCTGCTGAAGAGGTTACAGAAGAATCCAGAACCTGTAGCATCCAGCCTTACCATGCAAGAATGTCTGTAGACTACTTTTAATAAAAATGTACAAATTCTTGCTCACTTCTTTTTCAAGTTCAGAACAGCTGCTCCCTGGCCTTTGCCTTCTGATGTGAGCACAAAGACAACACAGAGGTGTGCAGAGCAGTGTGGTGCTGAAGCTTCTGAATCTGTAAATAGCGCCAAAACCAGTCAAGTTGTCATTTCAAAGGTTAGTGCTGAATACCACGTCAGCTTATTTTTGTCTCTTGTTCCTTCTGAGCAGTTTGTTTTCTGAGTGCCTACACAGTGGGTAAATAAATGTGTAGTAGCTTCCTACCTAGTGGAAGTCCTGTCAGGCACCTGGTCAGTGCAGGATGAGAAGCTGACTTGCTGAGCCATGGAGGTCAAAAGCTCCTTTTCCAGAGTGCATGTTAGTCTCATTGACCAAGACTGCTTTGTAATAAGTAATTAACATCTGTTAGGTGATCAGAAGGTCTACTCTAATAGCTCTCTCTTCCATGTCAGTTGAAATGGATTTTTTACTTTGTAGGTGATTAGATAACAAAAGCCATTATTATGTTTGCTAATTAATATCAAATGAACTTCTTTTGCAGGAGCGGCCGTTGTCAGCAAGAGAGCGAAGGAGGCTCAGACAGTCTCGGGAGATGTTTGCCTCTGGTAACTCAGGTTTGCGTGTGAACATTTTATCTATAAGTAGGCTAGTAAGTTCTTTGTGGAGAAGTTATAACTTGTCTGTTCTTCATTACCATCTCCAGAAAGAGGCACTACGGGTAAAATAAATATTTCTATTAACATGTCATTATTTTCCTGCTGCTTAGTCAGTTATGTTCAGCTGTGTTTAGTGGTCTTTGAAATGTACATGAAGCACTGAATATACACCTTTCATGTACTGTAGTAGCTACAGAATACCTACCTACCAGCCTTCTGGCAAGTGATAGACTTTTTCTTGAATGAGCACGAAACTAATTCAAAATACATGCAGCCAAGTTGTAAATATTGTGAAAATGTCATCCTTACAGTGATTCCAGCGAGAGCAACGTCAAATAGTGCAGTAGCTGAAGCAAAATCACATATGGAAAATCATGTTAAAGTTACTCAGTCTTCATCAGATCCCAGTATTTCTCAGGTAAACTGGTGTCATCTGCTTTTGAAATATTTAAATACAGACACAATTTGGGAAGAAAGTGATATTAAATATATATATATTTAGAATGAACTCTTGAGTTAATTAGAGTTCTCTGTGAATATTGTTTTGTAAGTCCTGGGGTAGAGTATGGATCTCTAATCCACATTTTTGTTTGGGCTAGACCAGTTTAACATTCTGGGCTCACTGTGCATTTTCACTCCACTTGTCAGAGATGAAAACTAGAGATCTCTTACTGATTGTTATGAACTCTCTAAATTGCAGTGTTTATTTTATTTTGAAAGGGAAAAAGTTTGTCCTGAGCTATGCTTTAGTTACAGATCAGTAGTCTGCTTTGAATTTCTAGCAACAGCACACTACCTTTAGCCTGGTACATCTAATTGTGCTTTGATAGTGGTGTTCTTAATCTGTAGTCATTTTAAGTGCATACATTTATGTCCTGGCAATAAGGGATAGTTGCTAGATTAAGAGTGAATAGTTTCTATTGAAATGTTCTTCCTTGTCCTGTCAGAAAGTCTTTTCTGAGGTCTTAAATATACATTTGACATTCTGCAACATCAGGGGAGTGTTATTGATCCCAGTAAATGCAGAAGAGTCATAGTGAAGAAATTTCAGTCTGAAACTCAAAGCCCAGCACTTGCATGGAAAGTGTTTTGCATATTTTACCTAATTGTGTATGCTTGTAACGGGTATCTAAATGTACAAACTTCATCTGTATTCACAAACTGAGATTAAATTGTATGTACATATGCTAGTGATGGTTTTGCATATTATGCTGTGCACTGAACAACACACAGTTGGTTAAAATCTCTGTGTATTTTAGGGAATGCTAGGAATTTACTGACTGATAAAATATTATTTAAATATTCTTTTAAAATGTGTGTTAAAAGACCAATAGATGGACTTTATAATACAATTGATAAAGAACTGATAAAAGTACAAGATTTGTTTTTAATAGAGGAACTCAATGAAACATCTATAGTGGTTAAAACTGCATGACTCAGATGTAACGTTTGTCACATAAGCATTTCATAGAAAATACTGATGATGTCCTGTGTATTAGCTTGTTTTTAAAACAAAGGTTACACCTTTCAGATATTATTAAGCTGAGTCTGTAAAATATGCTTATTGAAAATGTTTCTTGCATGGAAGAACAGTAGGTTGTGCCATATTGATAAATTGCTTTCAGCTATTTGAATTTTTGTCTTCACTTAGAGAAAGAGAGAAACCCATTGCCCATCGGATGATGAGTTAAGCTCTTCCACAAGCTCTACTGAGAAGTCTGATGGTGACTCCAAAGAGAGGTAAGTATTTTGTTTAATCCTGTGCAAGAATTTTCACTGCTGTGTTGGACCTTGACTTGCAATGGAAAAAAATGGCAGGAATCGCTTTCGCATTTTATCTCTACATAGTGATTGAAGAAATATGTGATGCGTAAGGAAAATGAATTCCATTTAATTGTTGTTTTTCTGTGACTATCAACTTGCTTCAACTTTCTGGGACATGTAATTGTGAATTTTTGCTGAGTGAATGGCTCTGAGCCTTTGTTAGTTGAAATACTGGTAATGTTGCTCTTGATAAAACTGCATCACAAGAAGTAACTTGACATGGAATACTTAGCAGGGCCTCACTAAACTTTTTGAAAGTCCTCTGAGTGCAAGATGGAAGTTGCATCATTATTAGTGACTGAATCACATCTTATTTCTCCTCTACTAGAAAGAGCAACATGAACGAAATGAATGACTTGGTGCAGCTAATGACACAGACACTGAAAATGGACTCTAAGGAGAACTCTGTAAACTGTGCAACCTCGCCTCCAGCCCCCGAGTTTAAACTTCATAGAAAGTATCGAGACACTTTGATTTTGCATGGAAAATCACCTGGTGAATCAGAGGAATTCAAATTTGAAGATATTTCTTCAGGTTGGTTGCTTTGTTACTGCTTTAAATGAATGGTTGTCGACTGATACTAAGCAAAGAAAACCTGCGAGTGGGCAACAGAAGACAATCCACTCTCATTTCTTCTCAAGTCTCAACAATGCTTACGGAAGTAATCATCATCCTAAATAACTCTGTGTGCAAAACTGCTGTAGTTGTGGTTTACTTGTCAAGGAAAGGAATGTGTGTTCAATCTGTGTAGTTATTAATGAAGAGAGAAAGCTGGTCTGCAACATGATTTTTTTCTCCAAGTAACTTATGCTTAGAAGCTTCCAAAATGAACAGTTGGAGTTGGGTATTTTGAAATAAGACTTTGAACACATTCAAACAATTTGATAGCTGTAAAGCATTGTGAATTGTGGATAAAGCTGAAATTGCACACAAAGCATTAAACACAGGAGAGGTTTGTATGAGTATAGAAGTTCATCCTCATGGCAGAATTCGGGCAAGGTTATTTTTCCAACAGATATAGCCACAAGAATTGAATCGCTTTAAGGTCTGGTTAAGTACGTATATGCATTCCGAAAAGCAAGAAAAAACCTGTATTTGCTGTGACTGCACTTACTGTGCAACAAGAGCAAGTGAAAAAGCTGAGGGTGAGGTTTTGAAGCCTCAGACCTTCTTGTGCTTATTGTTTTAAATGATGAAGATTCTACTTGCAGCTGGTCTGGTGATAGGCAAAGCAACGGGTGAACACTGGATTTTACTCTGGTAAGCTGATTCTGCATAGCCAAAGTAAAATACATTGAAAGGTTTAATCTCTAAAGCAGGTGTGACAGAATGTTGAAAGTACAAATTTCAGTTTTGGGGGTTTTTTTTCTCTCCTTTTTTCTCCCTCTTAAGTATTGTTTAGTACGATCCTCCAGCTGTTCACTTACTACCATTTGGGATGACAGAGCTACTGCATTTCTAAGCTGAAACTTTAATTAGATCAGGTATTTTATTTTGAGAGGGTGATCCATCCTATAAAAGGAGTGTCAGTGATTTCAGTGATAAAAAGAGCAAGCTGGTGTTCTCAGTTCCTAACAGAGGTCTCCCCTCACAAAATGACTGTCTCTTGTTGGCAGCTTCTGCTGAGGAGCAAAAGCTTCAAAGGCTGTTGAGACAAAGAGACAGATGGCAGAAGTGATACCATTAGTGTTTTACAGTGATTAAACTTTTCTTACATTTGCTGTAAGTACAAGTGATGGAATTATTGAAATATTTGGGTGATGATGTGGTATTAGAGAGTAGTACTTTCCATTCAAATAATACTTGTAATACAGTATACAGGCAACAGCTGAACTGAAGTTACAGGATCCTAACTGTGCAAACTTTGTCTGCCTTGACTTTGTACTGCCCAGTATTGCAAGAATTAGCAGCTGAGTGCTTCTGATTCTGACATTTGTGATCATCCTGGCCAGCCCATTCAGATAAACAGTTATTTCATGCACGTGGTGAGCTGGAATTCTGCGGTAATGCGTTCAGTCGTCCCATATTCTTCTGCAGGAAGTATGAAAATTGACTGTACTGAAAGTACTTATTTCTGCATTGATTTTAAAAGCTTATTTATTTTGTTGCATTTTTTTAATAGATATGTTATCAGTTCCTAACAAGATTAGGAGAATGGTTGAAATCCTGAGATCTGATGTGGTACAAGGACTGGGAGTGAAACTTCTTGAGAAGGTGTACAGCATCATGGAAGAAGAAGATGAAGTGAAGAAAGAGGTGAATGTCTTTCATAATAAAATCGTTTGATTTCTTTATACACCTAGATAAATGAGCAGGGTCTTCCCCCTCACCACATTTGCCTTTTAGATAATGACATAGTAGTGCAAACCTTGATTCCAAAAAGTATCTATTTTTTGCCTACACGTTACTTCCCTCATGCTCCTCATGTCCAAAGTGAGAGTTTAACGTCGCTGCTGGTGACGCCTATTTGAGGCAAGTGAGCAATGCCTCCAGCTCACTTGATTCAAAACTTGGTTAAAAATGAACTGCTGCATGGTTAAGTGTAACCTGTGAAGATCTGATTTATGTTTTAAATTGTTGGGTGGGATTTGGAACTCTCTTGCCTTCGGACAACAGACTCGGCTATTTTTCTTCCTTCTCATTTATGTTTCAAACTTCATGTGCCACTTCCAGTTGAGTGCTTTGGTAGTTTTGGGTTTTATTCATATTTTAGTATTTCCTGTTTTTTTTAATGTCAGTAAACTTTGTGGGGGTTTTTTTGTGTGTTCTAAATAGCTGCAGCTGCGGGAGCGTATGGGAGACAAGTACGCGAGTTACAGCGCCAAGGCACGATATCTGAAGTTTCTAGAAGAAAATGTGAAGTTCTGACCAGACCCTTTGCCTCAGAGAAAAGGACTGGTTTATAGCCCATTTGATAGACTGGACCAGCTTACAGAGCACCTCCTTTGCTGGAATAAGGAGGTGAACTTGCAAAAAACTTTATAGTTTGTAGTAATATTTTTATGTTAAAATGTGAACGAGGCTATCACTTTCTCAGAAGAGAAACTGCTTAGTTTAGTTTTTATTCTCTTAATGAAATTTTTTAAGAAGTTGCTTTTTATAAATGAAAAGAGGGACAGATGGAGTTTTGTACAGAAAGCAGTGTCAAAACCAGTTTTGGTTTGAATGTGCAAAAGGTTTTTGGTATGGTCACGTAATAATACAGTAATGAAGTTTATGCCAGGGCTATGGTGTGATAGGCTACAAGCTATAGTATATCAAATAGCTGTCAAAACTTAGCAGGGAGAAACAATTACTGATTTTTATAGCGCCAAAAGCCCTTAATCTTCTGTAAATTGCCAAGTTAAAGTGCTAAAGGGGGTGGCTGTGCTGCTTTTAAGTAGAGCCTTTCCTTTTGTGTTTTATTGCTAAGGCAGTCACTGAGGCAGTGGAAAGTATTTGGTAACTGGATAAAATAAGCGTGAAAATGTTTGAAAGGAATGCAGCCATGGTTGCCATGGTCCCAGCTGGAGAACTCCCTTTGCCTTATAAACACCAATTCCTTTTAGGAATGCAAGTGCCCAAGACCAGGGTCACTTCGAGAAATAGGCATCGTACCTTTTGCCTTTCCTTGCACCTAGGCTGTGTTTGCTACACGTGCCCAGGCAGTGTCATGTACCATCACTGTAGGAAAAGCACTTTTTTTTAAAGTAATGAAAAGTGAATTGCATTTGTAAAATAAAATTGTAAATGCACAACCTGTCTCTTTCCCTGCGTCTAGTTTAAATATTGTAACATCCAGCATCTATGAGGGAGACAAACATGAGGGTCAGTAATGACCTGCAATACCTTTGGATCCTGCTGCCTCTGGCATACTAGAGGCTCAAGTTACAAGATTTCAAGAGCTACTGTTTTCTGCAGAGTCAAGGTGTTACTTTCTCTACCTGGGCAAATTTATTTAAGCAAAACCTGCCATCTGTAATCTCCTATCCTAGAAAGTTTCCAGCTCTTGGCCTTGTTCAAAACCCTGGGCTATGTACCATTTTACAGGACTTGTTACAAGCTGGCCATATTGGATGGATTGTTGTGCACATGGTTAGAGATATTTTAGTAGAAATCCAGATGTAGATTATTTTTAGGCTATGGCAGCAGCTTAACTACACTTGATTTGATTTGCTGGGTTCCTTTTTACTAAAATACCCAAGTGAGACGTGACCTCCAGTAGCCTTCGGACATTAATCCCTCCCCACCTTTGCCTTCCCAGTGACTTCACTGACGCTCCAGCCAAGATTTAGAGTTTTCATGTTCTCTGCAGATCTTGGTGTACTCGTTGCGTACAAAGTAGTAAGAAAAACACCTGAACACCAAGCCAAGAAGTACCATTTAGTGGAAATGCATTTAACAAAATTTAACAAAGTAACAGCATAAAGAACTGGGGGGGGCGGGAGGTGTTTAGCTTTTAGCATGTCTCTTTGGCTTTCTGTCTGCTGGCTTCTTTTCTTCTGTTCCTGACTCTTGGACGGGGAGCCACTTCAGAGGATTGCGACGGTACATAGGCCACGGAGGGAGTGTTAGCTTAGAGAAAAGGAATGAAGGGAGAACATGTAAATCAAGATGCTAGAGAAGTGTACCAATTAGTGTTCAGAAAGTTCAAACAATTTCATATTCTAAAGATATATCTATTTTACACTGTAGCCTGTATAATCATGGGTGACTAAAGGACTCCAGCGCACTGCAAGGAGGAGGACTACACCCAGCCTGAAGTAAAAAGGATACCCCTGGATTATTGAGGTAACACCAGCAACCCAGCCCCTCCAACGCCTCAGTGAAACCCTCCAGCATCTGGCCTCAGAGCTAAGTAGCTGTAGTAAGACCAACTCCGAGGACATTTAGATCAAGAAAGCAGACGGATTTTGATGCCATAGAACTATAGTGGCTTTTCAAAATGGTAGTGTGTGTGTGTGTGTGTGTGTGTGTGTGTGTGTGTGTGTGTGTGTTAAAAGTAGTGATTGGCCAAATCATGTTGTATCTGAACACTGAAAAGGCGTAAGAACCACATGCAAACCCGCATTCAGTGCACTCCGACTGGAATGGGACACCTCACTTCACACTAAGGTGGCATGGGGCAGCTGCCAGCTGCACATTTTTTGTGACAAGCTGCTGCTCCACAGAAAGCCTCATTGTCCTTTCTCTTATACATGCTATCAGATTGACTTAAAAGTAACACTTAATTGAAACAAAAGCAGTATTAAATTGCAGTGTTCTCTAAAATCTGACTAGCCTTTGAGAAAAGGCACTTGCTGGCTTGTAAACCACTTTCTACAAATCAAAGAAAGTACAAATATGTATCAACAGTCAGAATTACATAGGAAACATTTGTCTGTATTGACAGCCCCTTAATTTAATGATTAATTCAGGTGCATGTATTCTCTGGTTTGGGAGCAAAAAAAATCTTACCAAACACGATAAAGCAAATCCAGCCATAACTATGTAGACGGTCCATCCGAACTGCTCAGTGATGTAGCCGTAGATGAAACCAATTATCTGCAAAACAAAATGTAAAGAAATCACACTTCAAATGAACAATTTGCCATGCCATGATTAAGTGTGTGCGTGGGGAAGTTAAGTAGAAAACCAGATGTTTTCAAGAGCACAGTTCATACATCTTTCTGACCTGGTTTTCAAAATTGTAGCCCAATAATGAAAGTAAAAGATTGAAAAAGTCTGAATCCATGAGAACCCCCTTGAGTCTGTTGTAAGCTTTTAGTGACCCACTTAAGCCAAACAATAGGAAAAAAAAGGACTCATTTGTCAGATCAGAAGACAAAATGGTGGATGTTATTGCCCATAACTCTGGTGTACTTACTGCAGAGACAAGAATGATTCCTTGAAAAATCTGTTCTGCTAATTTTTGACCCTTGTAGTCCTGTAGAAAGAGATATCTTGTCAGTTACCCAAACCACAAACCTGCCAGTTAAAACTCTTTCAGGTGAATGCCTGGGGACAGCCCAATCACACCTTCCCAGCTTTTTTGTTCAATTGTCAAACCAGACTGCTGCTACTTTTCTTACAGTGTCTGGATTACAAGTATAAAAGAGTTAAGTTCTCAATTCAATTAACCCCTACAGTCTTCGCCACATCATCTGAAAATCAAAGCAAGCAATGTCTGCTCAGGATAAATACTGCAAGTTCATGATATCATTACAGTTAGCTAAATGTTATGAGGTAAACACGGTACACCCCCCGTAAGAGAGTACATGCTTCAGAGAATACGGATTTATGTCACCTGTGTTTGCATGAGTGGCTTAATGAAAACACTTTGCTTTCTGGCTGTATGCAGCACAGCCATAAAATACAGAGGGATTTCCTCTCACAGCTGTGTATTACTTTCGTTTTACAGCACATTACAGCTCGAATTTTCAGACCAAACAATAAATCGTCATGACACGAAGTGCCACCCCGCATCCAGCAGCGGCTCCTCACGCGGCTGCCGGTGCGGCACGGAGGAAGCGGATGGCTGAAGCCAGCAGCGACAGGCGAGGAGGGCCCGGGGCGCGCCCAGCCCCCCGCAGCGCTGCCCTACCATCTGCGTGGGGATGGAGCGGAAGATGTTCAGCATGGCGGCGGCGGACAGCGGCGCCTCGCACTCCTCCTCCTCCTCTTCTTCGTCCTCTCCAGAGCCCTGCGAGGCGCAGCTGCAGCTCGGCGGGTCCCCGGGCTCGGCGCGGTGCCGCAGAAGCGGAAGAGTGCTGCTGATCTGGCCGGAAGCACTCATCTTCCGCTCCGCCCCGTCCTTCGTCAGCTCGGGGGGGCTGTCCCCTACTTCAGCCGTCGGCTCCGCGTTGCCGTTGCCGCTGGAGCCGTTGCCGCTGCTGCCGTTGCTGTCGCTGCCGTTGCTGTCCCGAGACTCGGCCTCCTCCGTGCCGCCATCGCCCTGCTCCTCCATCCGCCCCGGCCGGCACCAAGCAGCCCGGGACGCTGTCTTCCCGGCAACGGCGGCCCTGAGCCGCAGGATCCCGGACTGGGGAGCCTTCGGCCGGCGGGTGTGAGGCGCCCGCGCCGTTGCCTGTCCAGGACCAACTGTCTCGGCAGCCGGGCGCTTCTCGCGAAGCTCTCGCCGCCGCTCCATTGGTGCCCCAGAACGGGTACGGCGGAGCCTTGTCGCCTTGCGGCTGTCAGACATCGTGGCGGACACCCACCCTTCGGGCCGCCGCTGGGCTGGGGGGGGCGGCCGCGGGGGCCGCTCGCTGCCGAGGTGGCAGTTGGCGCCGGCGGACGGTCGGTGAGGTAAGCTGGGGTCTCGGGAGAGGAGAGCCGGGCCCGGCCCCGCCGGCCTCGGAGCGGGGCTCCTGCAGCCTCGCCTGTGCCGTGCCTCCCGCGGGGCGCGCAGGAGGGGCTGAGCGGGACCCCCGCCGGGGCGGCGGCAGGACAAGCGCGGTTGGTGCCGCTCGTCGAGGATGCGGTGAAACGGGACGGTCGGAGGGGGGGGACGGACGAAGACTGAGGGCACGGTGGCCGTGTGTCCCGCTTAGTGCGTGAGCACCGTGTCTGGGCGGCAATGCGCTGCGGCAGTGTGGCCATCAGCAGGTGCGCAGAGGTTCAGTGTGGGGTTTTTGTCTCCAGGCTCCGGTAAAGTCGGGCTGAAAATGGCTTCGGTACCGGCCGCGGTGGTCTCGCGGAGAAGCGGGAGCCTCGTGTCAGAGCCTGCCCCCTCAGCGAGGCCGCGGTGCGCGCCGGTGAACCCCGGCAGCAAAGCCGGGCTGGCACAGGCAGTCGCTCCTGGTGCCCGGCCAATGCGGCTTCCCCTGGCAGAACCGCGACAGCGGGAAGACGACAGTAATGTCTGACACACGTAGCAGTCCCCACGCAGTTTGCGGTATTTAATGTGGAGGTTTTGCAAGGGTTTTTAATATAGAACCGTAGCTGCTGCTTCAAGTCCGCGTGCTGGTACGGTGTGCGTGTCACTGGAGAGCTGCTTCACGCTCCAGGATGTGGAGTTCTTGTTCTGATTTCACAGCCGCATTTACCGTTAATTAACGAGTGTGTTTGAGTTGCATACCAGAATTGCATCGCTGCATTGTGGTTTTACTCCCTTCTTTAACACGATGGTAATAGCTTCTCTCACACTGTTGTGTGATGATACTTCAGCTGATATTGTTTTCTGTAGAGAATTGAGAGTGTATAGTGCTATGTGTTAAAATCTTGTAAACCCTGTGTCCTGCTAAAATCTTGCTCGTAGTTAGCTATGGAAATAAATATATAATCCTTTGCCTTATTGCTGGGGCACTTCTAGTTCAGATAGCTAAATGAATTGGTTCAACAGTGAAGAAACCATATGTAATCTTCCACATTCTTTTCAGATCAGTTTTGACTGGCAGAAGGAGTTTGGATGTGGCAAGATCTGTATGTCTCGCTTTCTATCTCAGAGTTCTTCTTTAGATACATCGTTGTAGATATGTCATATGCCTTACCAAGACACCACACTGTTATTAAAAGGTTGTAGAAGCGTTTCTCACTGAGAGTGGTTTTGTGAGCAATCCAGCCTTTGGCCTGGCTCCAACTGTCTAGTGAGCAGAAGGCATGAGAGGCATCCAGCCCTTGGCTGAACTCCAATTCTCTGGTAAGCGGAAGTCATCAGAGGCTGCAGGGGGGTTGCTATAGGGCACCTCACCGGAAGCCACTAGAAGCTGCTGGCAGTTGCCAGCAGCTTCTGGAAGTTGCCAGGGGGTGCTGGAAGTTGCCAGAAGGGGACACCCACTTGCTGACATGAATTTAAGCCTCTAATCACAAGCCGTTGCTAGGACCTGACATGGAGTCAGAGCCAATCATCTATTGTGGAATGTTCTGGTATTCTGTAATTTTTTCCTATAAAAGGTGTGCTTGTGCAGAATAAATTGTTCAGCGTTCGATTACATTAATCGGCGTTTGCGTTGTTCCATATCCCCCGCAAAAGGTGGCATATAGTTTTATCTGTTTTAAGAGGAGGAGACATTTGCTGCATTTGGCAATGGTTTTAGCACTCCTGGTGACTGTGCTATGCCTTGTGTAGGCATGCACTGGAAGCAAAGCGTGACTGCTGTGTTTTTTCTCTTTCAGGTTTGCAGGAACCTTATGCCAATAAATAAAATAACAAGAGAAAAATGTCATTAAGGAAAGGTATGTGTATATGTGTGGATCTGATTTTTTTCAAACTCTCTTTTGTACTTTTCTGAGTTTCCCAGTCTTTTTCCGGTTATATTGATAAACTTTTTTCTTCTAAATTTTCAGTGAACATTTCCATCCTTATAGTGGCTGTTGTCATATTTTTGCTAGTTCTTCATCATAACTTCCTAGGCCTCAGTGACTTCTTGAAACGGGAGTTGACAGGTATGTTGGGTTTTATTCTAGTTTTAAAATGAGTATTTTTTTTCAAGATTGGTGGGAAAGCACATGCTCTGGCCAGCCAGAAACCACCCCATTGCTGAAATAATGTGTATGATAATACATAACAAGATACGATTTTTGTACTCTTTTTTTGAGTAGATCCCTATTCTCGTTCCCAAGAAACTTCAGCTTGGTGGGCTTGTCTGTTCTTACTGGCCTTTGGCTTTTCTTGGTCAGGAAGCCAGAAGAGAAAGCAGTAAGGGTTCCCTCTTAATGGCTTTAGAAGTCATTAAGTTATGATTCAGTTTATTTAGCAAAGCTTCTTTGTTTTCAGGAGACCACTTTCAGGAACTGCATGTGGTCCCACCGAGCCTCTCCACGTCCCCAGTTTACCATTCCTGGGAGCTATGATATCTGGGTAGCAGTTGCACTGGTGCTTCCCAACAGTAGTTGAATTGGAGCCTGACAGACCTTAACCAGCAATCAGTTGAAGTGAAAGCTGTTGAGTTTTCTCATGAGGAAATTGCAAACAGCAGCAGAATCCCAGCTTTGTGAACAGCAGACTACTGCCCACAAACCGCCAAGTCCCTGTTTGCTACATTCCTCAAATTACCCCAAATTATCTAATATGTAATAGTCTAGATCATTTCTTATAAAACCTGTGGGTATAGGTAATTGCATGTTTTTACAGGTGATGTGCTCTTGTAATAAACTTCAATGCTGATCTCCCATTTTCCTAACTGTACAGTATGAGTCTAAAATCTTGAGATTTCAGCTTTGAAAATATAGTGTGATCTGTGATCCCTGGAATAAACATGGAAGTTGTACCTCCTGCCTTGATCTTCAGTGGGGAAAAAATTTGCGGCAGTGACTGTAATTTAGAATTTCTGTGTTCTTCATCTGTTCCTACCTTTGAAGAAATGGAAGTGTTAAAAAAAGAGGGGAGGGTGATGTGGAGAAGACTAGAAGGTGGACTAAGTAAATGGGAGGGAAGTCAGATTATACGCATGGCAGGGGGGTCCAAAGGTAAGCGCAGCCTGGTGTACCTTAAGCCTCATTGTAGTGCCTTGTTGTGCTGTGCATGAATATGTATGGTTAAATCCATGTAGCTTATATGTAAGTGGAAGTTTTCCTGTTCATGAACGTCTCAATTCTCCAGAGCAGGTGCTATATTTTAAGTGTTTGATACTGGCTGGCACACTATAATCCACACCTCATCTGAGATATCCAAGTGCTTGCATAGTAGAAAGAATTGAAGGTGTTGAAAATTTTAGTGTGGCGATAATGTCTGTTTCATTTGCATGGAACAAGTATGTGATGCCATTTGTATTCCACAGATGCAAATCCATTAGGACTTCAGCCTATAGATTTCATACCTGCAGTTCCCCAGAGGCTGGCAGATGAAAGGAATGATAAGGAGATTTCTGTGGTCATTGCAGCATCAGATGAGAGGCTTGGGGGTGCAATTGCAGCCATGAACAGTATTTACCATCACACCAGATCCAATGTCGTTTTCCATATTGTTACTTTGAATGATACAGTGGATCACTTAAGGTAATGATCTTTTCATTAGATTCCTGCAATACTGTAAAACACATAAGTGTCTCTGAGAAGAGGAAGAGTTGACTTTGCCTGGAACTGCAATCCTTTAAATTGTAGTCCTGTCTGCTGCTGCTTATTGCAGCTTGTTCACAAGGCTGCTGTGGAGAGTCCTACAATCATTCCTTCTGGCAATGTTTCAGAGAAGGAAAAGAGCCATCTTTTCTGGTGGGGTTATAGCCAACCACTGGGGTTGGAATTTGTTGGTGGAGAGGTTGTAAAATTTCTGTATTTCTGTATTTCATCTTAGCAATTTGAATGTTGGCAATGAATTTTCTCCATTTTTCTAGATTGTTCTTTGATCCTTTTATTTTTACCCATGTCTGTTCACACCGATGTTTTTTGGGAAGGACCTGTAATAACAGGATCATGTCTGTCTAATAAAATAAGAAGCAACCTTGTACCTTTCCCATGTTGCAGCTGTGCAGTATGCTGATGGCATACATGCTCCTGCAGTCACAGAAGGCACCACTGGCATCAGCCCTACATTACATTCTATATGTATGTTTGTTGGATAGGGAAGTGAGTGGCCAGATCAAGGTCAGTGTCACTGTCAAATCAGATCTCTTGTTTTTCAGTTGATCTTTGTCTCATTTAACAAGATCCGTGCCTTTCTTCTGTTTGCAGGCTGTGGTTAAGTAACACTGCTCTGAAAAATCTGAGATACCGCATTTTGGATTTTGACCCTCGTGTCTTAGAAGGGAAAATAGAAGTGGATCCTCAAAAGGCAGACACCTTAAAACCAGTGAGGATGATGTTGATTATTTTTTGCAATTATTAGTTACACAACCAGAGACCAAACCCAAATGTCTTGCCATAGAACCAGTCTTTTATAATGAAATTCCTAAATTTCAGTAAGAATAAATTTCCAGATAGTGAGATATGGATTTGAAATCTACCTGTGCATGCCTCATATCATTTTTTGCTGCTGGCTACAGTGAAACACAGCAGCTTTCATGTCAAGTGTGCTGTCACCTCAGAGATACTACAGGTATATGTGGAGAAGTAAGAAATTCTGATATAGACCAGTTTTTAAGTTAGTTTCTTAATGCACAAATTCATAGGAAAACAGGAATTGATGGAACCTGTTTATTTTAAATAGCTTCTAGGATATTGCTGCCTATTTTACTTCCTTGGTAGAAGTTGTCTTGGACGTTATTACGATAGATAAGCGCCAGGAGTATCAGTCAATTTCACATTAATTTTGACAATTTGTCATTTCATTCTTCACTTATCTTGCTTTCATGTTTTCACAGCTAACCTTTGCCAGATTCTACTTGCCCAGTTTGGTACCTCATGCAGAGAAGGCTATCTATGTGGATGATGATGTGATTGTACAAGGTATGGGACTTTTTCATAACCTTTTGCCACTGGCCTTATGCTGAGGTCAGTATGCCATCAACCAAAAACTTCTATTTCAGGCAAAGATGTAAAAACTTTATAAGCATGAGTAAGTTGAATTAAACTGTGTGGTTTTATCTGCTGTAGCAATGCACTGAACAAAACGTCACTCAGCACTTAGTCAGGATTGCTTTTAATTTTTCTGTGCTTGCTTCCATTTTCCAGATGATATTCTTGAACTTTACAACACTCCTTTGAAACCTGGACATGCAGCTGCATTTTCAGATGATTGTGACTCAATCACCAATAAAGTTGCTGTCCGTGGGGCAGGCAATCAGGTTTGTTTTATTCTGATTCAGCGGTAGCAATACTATAAAGCCCAGGCTTTGGAAACAGGCACTCGGATTTAATGTTCTTGCAGGATGACTTCCAAATGCAGTGAACTAAGAGATTCCTACACAAATCAATTACTCTGATGTTTGATTACAAATGACACCTGCAGTTTCTGTTTAGGCACAGTAAAAGCACTTCACATTTTTGCTGTGCTTTAGAATGAGGACAATTCCCAGTGTGGAACAGCAGATCTTAGAACATCAGAGGGAGAATTTTTCACTTGTGTTTAAAAAAAATACTTTTTCTGGGAGTGGTACCATATTAATAATATGCTATTAAGACCGTGCAGCATTCCTTAAAATATATAGCTTATAAAATGATAATTTTTTAATGTTAGACCTCATAAGCTTTCTTTCTCTCACTTTATAGGAAGGGGTATTTGCTTTAACTACATGAAGTCACAGTTATCTGTAGACAGTTGTGCAAAATTTTTCTTCAAATAGTAATTTGACCATATTCTAGGCTAATTTCTACTCTCTTTTCCCTTCCCCCAGTATAATTACATTGGGTTTCTAGATTACAAAAAAGAAACCATCCGAAAGCTTGCCATGAAAGCCAACACCTGCTCTTTCAATCCAGGAGTTATTGTTGCCAATTTGACAGAATGGAAATTGCAGAACATCACAAAGCAATTGGAGAAGTGGATGGCACTGAATGTAGTGTAAGTACCATCAAGCTGGGGGCTACAGCACGTCAGGGTTTGGGATTTGGTGGCACATATATGTACCTGTATGTAGCTGTGGATACCTGCCATGCAGCTACAAGGGAAAAATCAACTGATTTGGGGCCACGTAAGCATCCTTTCCCAACTTCTTTTCGTCTTTTCTTCTAGAGAGCAACTTTACAGTAGGACTCTGGCTGGCAGCATTACAACACCTCCATTGCTAATTGTGTTTTACAAGCAGCATTCCAGTATTGACCCCATGTGGAACGTCCGACATCTCGGTGTGTATGAAACACTTGTGATACTGCTCCCCTGGTATGTTTTTCCAAGTCTGTAGCTGGACACCTAGTTGATAATGCAGCAAATGGATCTTTCCCTTGTCTTTCTTTATACCTTGTTCTTTGAGAAACACTGCTTTGCAGTACCATCTTGGTGCTTGTTGGCCTGATCCCTCATGTTCTTTTATTGAACTGCTAGGGGGATAGTTCTTGAATTGACCTACTTTCAAATTGCTTCTCATTTCCCTTTCCTTTTTCCACGTATATATTGTATCTGAAGCGATCCTAGATATTCTTCCAAGACTGTTGAGAGGAACAGATATTTCTATCTATGCTGCTACTGGTCAAAGCCCAGTGCTGGGAAAGCTTTCTTAGGTTTTGTTTCCAGTGGGCAATACACAGGCTGCCAAATACATCTGGGTATTAAGGGGGTTTTAAAGAACTTTGAGGTTAAGGCAGTACATTAAAATAGGTACTGAGACAGGTCAAAGTGGCATTCAGTTGCCCCTGATTGTTTTTCACTTTGTCCTGATTTATACCTCCCACATCACCTTCTTTCTCCATAAATGACAAGATTTCCTTTGTTAAAATTCTTTGTTTTGATGTTAAAATATTGCATGTTGGTGTTCCTGCTGCCTTTATTTTAGGCACTAATACTTCTTTTTCAATAAAAGGGTCTACTGCTGGAAAAAGGTACTCTCCTCAGTTTGTGAAAGCTGCCAAGTTGCTCCATTGGAATGGACATTTCAAGCCATGGGGAAGAACAGCTTCATATGCTGAAGTCTGGGAGAGGTGGTATGTCCCTGACCCTACAGGCAAGTTCAGCCTAATCCGCAGACATTCGGAAGCCTATGAAGCAAAGTAGAGTCCATTTCAAGAACTGATGGCGTTTTCTCAGGAAACTTCTGGAGCCAAGCAGAACTTTTGTGTTTAGCCAACTTGTATTTCAGAGCAGTCCTTTTGCCTTCTGGAGCACGAGGTGAGGCAGTAATTCAGGTGCAGTTCTGAAATGCACAGGTCCAAAGGAGACTCACTTGTGTGACAGAAGATGCTACCCCATCAGCACTATAGAAAGCAAAGGGGTATCTCCATGAACTAGCACTTTTATTAGTTCATTTCTGTCTGTTGTACATTCTGCTGCTCTTTACTACAAGTCTTCTAGAGGAGAAGCTACAGAGACATTTCTAAGAACAAGATATGCGGGGGATCAGCAACAACGCAACACTGATCATTGTGATCGAACGCTGAACCATTTATTGTGTGCAAGCATCTCTTTTATAGAAAAGTTACAGAACACCAGAACATTCCACAACAGATGATTGGCTCTGCCTCCGAGTCAGATCCTAGCAACGGCTTGTGATCAGTGGCAGCGTCTGGAGCTTCTCTTCATGTCAGCAAGTGGGCATCCCCTTCTAGCAACTTCTGGCGGGCTTCTGGAAAGGTGTCCTATAGTAACCCCTCCGGCAGCCTCTGACAGCCTCAGCTCACTATAGGGGTGGGGCTAAGCCAAGGGCTGGATTGCTCACAAAGCCCCTCTCAGTGAGAAACGCCTCCACAAAGATACATCTTCAGCTGGTGCTTGCACCATGCAAATCTTGCGCAGCAATGTACTGTACTTAAGTGCTGCTTGAGTTTTGTTCTGGGTTTTTTTGTTTGTTTTCTTATCCTGTGAAATTGTTTCCTCAAACAATCCTTTCCTGCATGAAACCTTCTTCCACCCATTTCTTTCTTGCACAATTCTGCAGAATCGGATTTATTTTTTGAAATATTAATTTTTCAAGTATTACTTCACTATGCAAAGTAGGTTTAACTGCCAGTGAACACTAAACCAGTTTTTGTAAAGTGGTAGAGAACTTTGTTCAAAAAGAAAAGCTAATTTTAACACATTGACTCAAACCTCAGGTAATGGCAATCTGATTCTAGTTTTGATCTACGCAGCACATTTCCGTTGTACTTAAATGCAATAGAAGTGATTGAAACTAAAATTATCTCATCTTTGCAAAAGCAATTTCATTCTAAAATTGTACCAAGTGTTTATTGTAGGGATCAGGCTGTACGAACCATTGTTATGAATTGTTCTAAGTTCCTTGTAGCTCTCTCGAGTATGGCTCTGCTATAGAAGTTTTTTCCACCGTGCCTTTCCCAGTCTGATCCTTTAAACTCATCAAGCAGGATTCCTGTGCCCTTTTGCAGTCAGCTGCCCACCGCCTTTTCTACAGGTGTATTGTTTTTTTAATAGTTGTAAAGTTTGAGTAGTGGTTGTTGGTATTTGCTGATACATCCCAGCAGCTATTGTGCCAACTAGTCCATTAAACACGGGTTTGAACTCAAGTTGTTACCTGTATTCAGTAATACTGCTTGTGAACAGTCCTCAGTATAAGATGCTTAGACAAGTCTTTGTGTTGATGCAGTGACGGGCTGAGTATTGCATGGTCTGGGACACAGGGCAGCAGAGACATAAAGGGCTCATTAGTGTATATGAATATGGTTTTAATACTGCTTTATAATTTAAAAGGATTTCCAACTGCTTGACTCATTGCAGTCACTGCATGTAGTTCTGCCTGTGGTTTGTTACCTGTAAGTCATAGCTTTTCCTGGGTTTTGATGAAGAACCATTCTTGTCTTGCAGTGGTTCCGAGTAACAAAGCAAGTTCAGTTAAACTTTGAAAGATTGTACTAGATCAGCTGACATCAACTTAATGCTGATGACCAGGCTGTGTTTTAGCAGGCTTAAATAAACTGCATGTGTCTGTGTCTGCACTTGGTGCTTTTTTAAGCTGCCCAGTAGGACTGTGCTTCAACATATATTTAGGGAAAATACAAGTATCTGTTGAAGAATACAGAAACCAGACCTTAGTTAATAGAAGAAAAACAGATGCATAGGAGGAAGGTGCTTGGTGTCAGGTGTTTATTCTAAATGCTTAATTCACTGAGCAACTTCAGGGCCTCTTGGGAATTCCCTTGCTATCCCAGTTGTGCTATATGTTGTTATTACACAGGGTAATGTTTTGCTTTAGTTATCAGTTGTTCCCATGTATAATAGGTGTCATCAGGAAATACGTCTTTGTTCAAGAGCACTGCAAGAACTTGTTCCCCAGTAAAGACAGATTACTAATATGCCAATATGTACTATACTAATATGCTAATCTATACTATACACTAATAATTGCCAATTACTAACCTTGGTTACCTTTCCCAGTGAAGGTTCTCAATATATAAAGCAGTGCTTAGATAAAACATTTTTGTCTAGCTGAAATAAGTAGTGTTTTCTGGCCAACCTCTACATATGAAAGTCCTACAAGCTTTGCAAAAGCATACTAAAACGTGACTTAAGTCGTGTTCTAGTACAGGCTCTGTAATCCTTTAAGAAAAACAAATCTTATAAATTCCTTCAACATGACCAGAATTAAATGTTTAACATTGTTTTTCAAAGAAAAAGACAAAGGTTCTCTTTGAAACATCTTTTTATAAAGCAAAGTGAACAAACTAACTCTGTCTAATAGGAATTTTTAAAATAGGCTTTAATACAGGGAATAAAGATGCATACAGTCAGTTTCCTAGCCTTATCTAAAATCTGGAATCATCAAGGGAGATACGCTATTATACACATTTTTTGACACAGCAGTAATTGTGAATCTTTGCAGCAGCTCTATTATGCAGTATTCCTCCAACTTCTGCCACCACACAAGTCCTCATGACTGTTCTGAAAGCCAGTAATGAGTCTCCAAACAGTGTCTTCATACACAATTCATTACACATAGTCTGTATTAAAATCGTAGGCATCATCTTCATCTGCTGTCTTATCCAAGTTGAGCAATAGTGAATTGGAATGTTCGCTTTCTGAGGAAAGAAAATCATGTGTTTGTGAAACCAGTGCAAGTTCTAGAGTACAAGAGGCTATACTTCAAGCCAGGGTTTTTAATACAGACCCGCTATTTCCTTTTCTGAATCTGTAGGACTTGTTTGTTTTCCAAGCTCTGTTTTCCTGGTGCTTTTCTGCAAGACAGAGAGGTCAGATAAATGTGTTTATTCAGACATCACTAATGAAGTCCTCCATGCAAATAAAACCGAACAGAGACTGCTGGATAGTGTGGATGTCCCCTTCTGTGGTTGGTCAGGAACACACTGACCTGGAATGATGTTTATTCTTTAATTAAGCAAAAAACCCAATCCTTATCTCCAGGATTTTTCCTGGTGGCTCCACAGTGCCAACACTACCTCAGTTTACAGCAGGATTCTGACTGATTATGTGGTGTTAGGATGTTAACAAGTAGAAGAAGCCTAATGAAACCTGATTTACCTCTTCAACATCCATTTCTTCTTCCAAATTGTTTGGATCATCATCACTCTCTGTGAAATCCTCCTCTTCTTCCTGCTCCTCCTCTTCCTTGCTTGTTTCCAGGTTTTCCCACTCTGATGCTTCCTCTATCACTACTGTCCCATTTGCCATACCAGCTGACTGAAAAATTATGCTGTTTGCTGGACTGGGACATTTTAAAGCTGAGACAGAAAAATAGGAAGTGTCTGGTAAGTCACTGATAGATGGTACCAGATGTAATGCCTACCCCCTGAGAGGACAGGCATTTCAGGTCAAGGCTAGAAAAAGACAGTCCTGCCTCATCTTTTCCACAAGATGCCACTCCCACATAAGCAGGTAGAACAAAGGACAATTCTCTGAGAATAGCGCTCCCCTAAAGGCATCTATGGAAGACTGGTAGAAGCTGAAAGACTTGGAATTGGAGCAGTGATTGTACTGAGTAAGATGTATTTTGTTGGCCAAATTAGCCACGGTTTATGTGCTCCACAACAGTCTTTACCCCTGTTTTCTGTTTAGGAGGGTTAGTTCAGATGAGCAGAAACTAAGAACCAGCAAGGGTAACTTTTGTTAAGGCAGAACACAGATGCACTGTTCTGTTGCATCTGAATCCATTTCTTTCTTAAAAGGCTCATATTATTCACTGCATGTTAGCAAAGCTATCATGTAAACCCCAGGAGGACTTCCCTTCAAAATCTACCATTAAAATGACTACTACCCAGTTTTAATGGTAGCAGTGCATTACAGTAACAGTCCTACCTTGAACAGTGTTGTTGTTTTCTACTTCCAGGTTCTTAAAATTAAAGCACTCTTGCATTTCAGCTATTTTGTCTTCTGTAAGATATGGTGGCAGTGTCTGAGATTCTGGAGGTTGTGAGTAGTAGCTTATTTTAGCTCTGGGAAAATAAAATATCAGCATTAAAAAACAACCAAAGATAACACAGTTAAGTCACTGTAGTTAAAAATAAAACCCAGAGCACAAGCCTCTCAAGTTGCTCAACCTAACGACTCATTTTATTATTATCCATTTAACAGCAGTTAAATAGCTATTTAATTTTTGGCTCTGAAGTTGTCAATAACAGATTAAGTGGATAGCCCAATCCTGAGAGGAAACAGAAATGGCATGCTTTGTCACCACAAGTCATCTGCCTGTAAAATCACGAGCTGTAAAAGCAGCTGAATCATTTGAGCAAGGGAAATAGTCACACTCAATTATTACATTTATTCCCACTCTTATAATACAGGAACCACTATGAATTCCTACAGGAAATCTGCCACATCTTTGTCCTATGGAAGAGGACTACATGGACTCAGTATGTAAGAGGAAGGCAAATTTCTCTAACAGTTATAGCAGATGTCAGCAAACTGGCTATGGAGTAACGTGCAACATGATTTGATTCCTTCCATGTATCCTTCACTAATTTAGAAAGTTACCCATGGATGGTGTTCTCTATATCTGTTAGACAATCCATCTCTTTTTAGCAAAGTAAAATGTAGCCCCTGCTGTCCTGGATGAACGAAGTAGAAACAGTGAGCAGCACAGAGCAAAGTTCATAGCATACGTACCCTGTCCAGTCACAAAGAAGTACTTTAGTGATATTCTCTATGTCAGGAACACCTCCCTTTTTCAGCATACCCCTTTTCTGAGCCAGTAAAGCTAAAAACTCTTCAGTGTTCTCAAAATCTGGGATACTATAGCGCATAATTACCTACAGCAGAAGAAAACATTGCATTCAGAAAGAGGTACCCAGTTTTCTCCTAAGGTTTAGGAAATAAAAAGAGCAAATAAAAGCGGATTACAATGAGGATGAACGAGTATGTGAAGAGCCATTTTTCTCTTGCACATGGGAGTAACCATTCCAAAGCAAAATGCCTACTTCATCAACAAATTCATCTGCCATTCACCCATGGTAGTGGGTGTACAGAGACAGCACACTGGTTTGTGAAAACAGTTATTGCAGAAGTGAATGGAAATAAGGCTTAGGTTAATCTACTTGAAACTAGAGTGAAATCAGAGTTGGATCTGAAGTCTTCACTGTAATAATAGGAAAGAGTCAGAATATCTTCATTTTTCACTCTGTGATACTGAAATGACATCTTAAAAGCAAGTTGTTGGTTTTTTTTAAATCAGGAAAGTTACAGGGAAAACAGCCTCTGGCTGACAGGATCATGGCATGCTGCTTCCACCTTCCATTTGTAAGGATGAAAGATCACACTCTCTGTTACCATTCTGTCTGATTAGAAGAAAGCAATGCAAAAGCTACCAGAACTAGTAGAAGTAAAACAAACTTTTGTGACTGGTTTAAGAAGCCTTGTGAAGTCAAATGCACTGAGACATGTGGAAAAAACTAAGAGCTCACCTGCTGTTTATTGCAGTGACTTAGAATTGCACATATTCCTTCAAGCAGATCTGCTAAGTCTGATTCTTCAGTGTCTATGATACTTCTCAAGGCCAGAGTCAGGGCACTGTTGGAGGGATCTGCAATTATACTTGGACTGTCCAACATCTTTGTCTGTTTATCAATGTGCACAATTTGCATGGACCTATTCAGGGAGAAACACACTGTGAATAGATAATCAACTAAGCACAGGACTGGTAATGGTGAGGGATGCAAGACACAAAGCTCAGCGTTGGACTGAACCCACTTCATACAGAGTCAGTTTCAGTGCTTTTTCATCCTATGCTTTGTGTAGGACAGAAATCTAAACATACAAAAAGAGCAAGTTTATACACAGTGCTCTCTCTTGACAACTTGCAACAAACAGATCAGTATCTTCCATCCTGGCAAATGGAAATGTGCATTTAAAACTGCACACAGGGGCATATTTTGCCCCAAGCGGATGGAAATTGTACACAAACAAACTCAAGGTAATCTGAACACAACAACAAACAGGGAAACTAACAGCTTTTATCAGACTCGGCTTACTTGGTAACACCTCTTGTTAAGCCAACATTGCAAGCACGAACTCCTTTAAGGCTGTTGATTATGCTGCTCTTTCCCACATTAGGGAAACCTGAAGAAAACCACAAAAATCCCTGTAAGTAAGAAAACTAAGCCTATGTAACACTGATCAAAAATTGTTTGTTTCAGGTGTCTTTGGTAAAGTACATCTCCAGTGTGAGATCAGAGTTGGATCTGAAGTCTTCACTACAAAAGTAAGATAAAGTGTGTATCCTCATTTCTCACACTGATAACTGAGTGTTAACATCACGTATCATATCAGGTAGGAGGAAGACACCACAAGCTGTGTGGTATGTAACCTGCTTCTCTTGTTGCCCTAAGCTGGTGTATCAGCTAAAGGCTCACACAACATGCCTTTCACAGATCACAGACACTATATACATTTAAATGTAACATAAATCACTGTCAACTTAAGTCTTAGATGAAAGAGCAATGACAAGAAAGCCTATTAGCATGTCATGTGTTAATTGCTTTAGCCAATTTATAATACAGGATGCTTTACAGGAGAAAGAAACTCTTCCTGTCTCTCTAAACACTTACCTACAACCCCAACCTGAATGGTTTTGTTTTGAGTCTTGCCATACTCTTGAAGAAGTTTCAAAAGGCATTTGGTTCCAAGACATTCACTGGTTCTCGATACATCAACACGTGCACGTCTCTTTGTGGGCTGCTCCTGCTACAGGATTCAAAGGCATAAAAAACCCCAAACCATGGTCAGGAGCTGCTTAGGAAGGTAAACACATATTGCTTAGATTTATTTATCGACTGTAATAATCTCTATTAGATAAAGACAGGCTGAGAACATTGGGGCTGTTCAGCCTGGAGAAGAGAAGGCTGCGTGGAGACCTCATAGCAGCCTTCCAGTATCTGAAGGGGGCCTATAAGGATGCCGAAGAGGGACTCTTCATTAGGGACTGTAGCGACAGGACAAGGCGCAATGGGTTTAAACAGGAGAAGTTCAGGCTGGATATAAGGAATAAGCTCTTTAATGCAAGGGTGGTGAGGCACTGGAATGGGTTACCCAAGGAAGGTGTGAATGCTCCATCCTGGCAGTGTTCAAGGCCAAGTTGGATGGAGTCTTGGGTGACATGGTTTAGTATGTGGTGTTCCTGCCCATGGCAGGGGGGAGTGGAACTTGATGATCTTCAGGTCCTTTCCATCCCTAACTTATTCTATGTTACTGTGTTCTTTTAAACAGGAGGAATTAACTTGAAATTCGCTGATCAGTTAAGTTACAATAAAAAAGGAAGCCATCAACTACTAAGAGAAAAAGGAATGTGAATGAACTTATAGGGCTTGTGATTTCAGTTCAGGCTTTACCGCAGATTTGTGGTGCAGCCATGAAATAACCATGAACTTCTAGAGGGTAGAATCTTAAACCTGCAAATTTATTGAACTTCTTCAGTTGTTTGAAGGATTTCAAAACCTGCTCTCTGCGTTGCAGTTTCCACACCATTTTGTGGGATGGTCTTTTTCACTGTGCTGTTATCAGAGCTAAGATGTGTGAAGCATCATGTATTTATATGACTCAAATAAGCATCTTCAAAGAGTTGAGACTAGGACCCAGGTTGGTAACCCCTCTATACTCCTTATGAAATAATGTCTGGCGCTATCATTATTGATAGCCACAATCAGGATGAATGCAGTAGTACTGCCTGCACCACTTTGCCTACAAACAATCCAGATGTAATTGGTGCAACCATCCTGTTCCTCATCTTCCTCCTTACAATAAGAAAAAAGAATTGCTTTTTCTGTAGTCCAGCATCCTGGGCACAAATAGTGACAGGTATTTCAACAGCAAGAATTCCCCCAAAGCTTAGTCAAAGTGCAAAGGCATATCCCAGTCACGGCAGTATAATCAAACAAGGGGAAAAGGAATTTTAAAGGACAAGAGTTCCCATTTCTCAATGTGTTTCAACATGTAGGATTACAAGCACATATGGCTTAGTTGTGAGACAGCTTGCAGTGCTCTTACCAGAGTCTTGTCTTTCATCAGCGTTGCCGATTTAAAAGCAACTGTTGGAAACTCCTTCTTCAAATAATTCAACCATTTCTCCAAGTTCTCCTTTGGCACTAAATCTGGAAAAAAGAGCACAGTCCTTTCAGTCCTTTGAATCTTAAACATCACTGTGTAGGGGAAATCTAATGTGAGGCAGAAACAAAGCTGTATTTTGCCCGTTTAGTGTGTTCCTTTATGACAAATAATGTTTGGCTGAAAACTCTAGCAACGTACTGGATATGCTGCCCAAAGGCAACCAGTGTTGTAAAAAAACTGTATTTTCTGCCTCAAGCAGAACATACCAGAATTACATCTTAGGCCTCTGAATCAGGTTTTTAATGCTGGGATCTTGCTAGAAAACTTCGTATGGTACAATGCGATGTTCTGTGAAGGATTATCCCATCATCCCCGCAAAGGCTACTCTAATACAAAGTTCCCTTTGCTCTTTTTCACTGCTGGTAACTCCAGTAATATCCAGCCTTTTTAGCTGGTTTCACCTTTTCTGTGGACTCTTTCATACAGCAATGGAAGAGAGAAAACACTTCCCAAACCCAAATTTCAAATCCAACTATTGCACTCACTCGTTGATCCTTAACTGCCACTGCCTCAGTGGGGACCAGCATGGTGACCTGCCTACTCACCTACGCTCACAAAAATGTTAAATGGTGAGATCTTTAACTCCTCTCAAATTTGGCTGAAGCTGGCCAATGCCTTCTGAAGTTACTGCAAAAGAAAGGGGCTAATGTGCATGCAACTGTCTGTTGTGTTTTCTTAGCAAACTAGACAAAAGGTGGAGGAAATGTGACCCATTCAGTAGGGCAGTGAGCTCAGAGTTGGATCTTATGTCTTCAATTGAATCTCAGATTCCCTTAAAACCTTCTTCATAGCTCATGTACCACAGTGACCAAGTAACAGTTCGAAAAAACCTGTGCCTCTTACCAATTTTGTTCAGAACCAACACTAGCTTTTTGCCTCCTCCAGAGCAAGTTACAGCTTCTTCCAGTTGAGGACACCGGCAGCCCATTGGATCTCTTGCATCTAAAACCTCTAGAACCACATCTGAGGCCTCAATCACCTAAGTGAGAAAAGAGAAGACTTTCAAATAAGACATGACAGATGCCAACTCTGGAATAGCTGTGGCTTACAGCAGTTACTGTTAAATTTCACAGAAAGACTGGTGAGGTTCCCTATGACTGTTCTTGCTGGAGCTCTTTCTTCTGAACTACAAACCAGGAAAGCTGAAGCAATTGTCATCTTTTTTCCTCCAAAGGCAAGAAATCCTTAGCACCTCCTTACTAGAGCTTTTTGATTACTCAGTATGTACTGGCATTGGCCCAAGAAGTCTAATGCCTCAAAGTGCTGAATGTCTCAGTAGCTCACACCAGACAAGGCTGAAACCCTCAGTTACTGTTGCAAAATCCCTTACTTGAGTGTTAAATTTATCACAAGCAACCTTTATACTCTCCAGCAGCTGAGCAGGAATGCAAAAAAAGAAACTAGCAAGTGGTCTCATTGCTGACTCTCATCAAATTACATAAAAATAGCTGACATGTCTCACCTTTCTGAGCTCGCTGCAGAATGACTCCTTTGAATTTTTATCCAGCCATTTGTTACCTTTTGCTTTAGACTTTCCAGAGGATCCCTGAATGCAAATAAAAATGAAGGGGAATGATTTGAGAATTAGTGCATTATACTTGCATGCTTATACAGCATGAAAACGTAACACATAACATACTGCTTAAGAGAAGTAGCTTTGGGATGACTTTTATTGCTTCTATAAGTTTCAAAGAATCAAAATCATACCAGACACCTACCTTTCCCTCTGCTTTTTCCTTAATTTTGGCATCCTTTTTAGCTTCGAGCTTCCTCTTCTTTTCATGTTCTTTCTGTCTGTTGAGCTTCTGCTTTTGTTTTAGTTCTTCAAGCTGATTACAAACAAAACCCCAAGCCAGATAAAACATATTTGGAGGTGGGAAGGAAGATTGTTCTTTCTTCCTATTTACTTATTTCTGACCAAAGCTCCTGAGACAGCTCAGTCAGAAGTCATGGCTGTCCATGTGACACTGACAACTGTTTCTGCATCCTACCCTGAAAAGAATAGTTGCCTTCAGCTGCCTCAAAACCAGAGGCCATACAGACCCCAAAATAACAGCTGTGCAGCAAACACATTGCAGCTGAAAAGGGTGGTGTTCTCATGTCCCATTACACCATGCTGCAGACAGCAGCTCCCTGTTTTCTGTATAATCACATAATGCCAAGACTTAACATTCTGATGGGATATCTGTGTATCTCAGCCTCACAGGCAATTTGGATCACGTCAGAAATGACATTTCCAGCATGTTTATACACAGAGTGATAAAAGGAGGTTAAAAATAAAAGAGCAAATTGTTACACGCTGTATAATGCTTGAAATAAATACAGGACCATTTGCAATCAACCATGAATGCACCTCTGGGTGAGCACATGTGCATACACAGGCACACAAAGCTCTCTTGAAGACAGGAATGGTCTCGGTTCTTGAGCTCTTTACCACAAACGATATTTTACCCTCTGCTTTCTTTGCTCCGCTTCCCGTAGAAGCTGTTCTTTAAATGGGGCAGCATTAGGAACACCAGGATCTTTCTTAGGCTTTTTGCGTCCACGTTTCTTGGCCTCCTTCCTGACTTTTCGGTGGTGTTCTCTGATCTGAGGACAGGAACAAGAATAGTTTCTCAGTCTAAGGAAAAAAAAGGGGATGTATCCCTCCTATTTACAGAGAAAAATCGGCACGTTTCTGATTTAGACTGAAGTGTTTTATTGTACAATGTCCCATCACAAAGCTACACTTGAACGTACCAGCCCAAAATAACGCTAAACGCAACGATGCAGAAAATCTACGCTCTTTCCTACATCACCCCAGGCCAATGGTAACTGGAAAGGTAACTCCTCGCTACAGCCCAGACTGCGTGGACATGCAGTATAACATCCTTATTGCGTACACGTACACGTTCCTGTAGTAGCTATATAATAGTTACATATATATAGCTATATGTAAAACTTAAAAAACCGCTTTTGCCGCTGAAGTAGTCAGCGTGGAGCCCCCCCCCCCCCTTGCCACAGCCCCCCCCCCGCACCGAGCCGCGCTTCTCACCTTCTTCTGGATCTTGTAGCGCTTGTGGCACGTCAGCCTCTTGCTCGCCTTCCTCAGCTCTGCAACGCACCGCGCCCGTCAGCGCCGGCTCTCCGCGGCCCGCCCAGCGCCCCCCCCCCCCCCCCGCCATCCCGCTTCCTCCGCTCCCCGCACCCCCCCGCCGCTCCCCGCCGCTCCCGCTCCTCAGGCGCTCGCCAGCGGCCCCGCTCCCGCCCCGCTCCCGCCGCTCACTGGGCCGCCTCATGGCGCCGCCGGACCGCGCTCCGCCGCCGCACGCGCACGGCCCCGCGCCTTCCCCGCTGCCGTAAAGCGAAGCGGCCCTTCCTCGCCGGAGGTGTCGCGCGAGCTCGGAGCGTTTGGCGGCCGGGCGGGCTTTGCGGCAGCGGCGGGCTCGGCGGTACGGAGCGGCGGCGGCGGCGGCCCCGGTGGTACCGGCGGCGGAGGGCGAGTGCGGCCGCGGCTGTGGGAGGCGGAGCGGAGCCGTGCTGGGTGAGCGGCGCGGCGCCGGGGTCGCGCAGTCGGGGCGCTAGGGCCGAAGCCAGGAGGCCGCTGCCTCCCTTTGTGTGGCCGCCGCGGGGCGCGCAGCGGCTCCGCCGCGGCGGGCCCCGGCCGGGCCCGGGAGCGCTCGGTCCCTCCGCCTTTCTCCTGCCACCTCCCTCGTCCCCGCCTCCCGCCGCGACCCTCGGCCCTACCGCGGCCCCCGCCGTGTCTCTGGTGCTCACCGCCGTGGCGACCGCGCTGGCCCCGGTGTTTCCCTCCGCCCTCCCCGCGGTGCCGCCGCCCCCGGCGCTCCGTCCCGCCACCGGGCCGAGCTCGCAGCGGTGACAGCGGGCAGCGGGTGACTGCGGGCTGGCGGCCGCTACCGGGGCCTCGGGAGCGGGGCCCGTGGGGCGGGAGCGGGTCGGGTCGGGGACACCGTCCTGTCAGGCCGTGGGGCACAGGCGCGCCCGGTGCCCGCAGAGGTGTTTTCCTTTGTCTCTTGCTACTCCTGCCCACACTGACGCCTCACGAACAGGGAAGGGTGCAGGCAAGGGCCCGCTGAGGGCGGCTGGAGGAAACTCTGTGTTTTGCCTCTTTGTTTCTTGTCCCACTCTTGGGAAAAGGATCGATGTTCTGGGCCGCTCGCTTCTTCGTCAGTTTTGTCCTTTTAGAGCGTCCGGTTGCCGCTGTCCCACTCTCACGTTGTAGCCAGGTTCAGTGCCGTCCGTACGCGGGGGAAATGCTGGCTGTGTTTCCCTCCCTTGTTCCGTTTGCTAAATTTACCATGTTTTAGTACATATTTCTGTGGAAACGTGGGAGATCCCAATAACGATCAAATACTCTCTGTGGTATCTATCGGCTTTTAGCTGTTTTTCTACTTGGAGGCAGAAAATTCAATGTGTGCTAGAATCTCATTGGCTTGTTTGAAGTGTGTTATCTCAAACGCATGTAAAACCTGTTCATTTAATGAGGTTAGGCTGGGTCATTCTTGTGGTGACCACTCTAGCGTGGCTCTCGGGAGAGGCATCCTTCCACCCGTTGTGTATATATTGGTATACATGTGTATTGGCACTGGCTAAAGCATTTCTTACAGGCATGTCCATGGTTGTGTGACTTTTTTATGGGTGGTGTAAGCAGTTATTAAGGAAATGCTCAAGCTCCCGTTGTTTGTAGTGGTGGACATTCTTGGTGGGACTATTGAAATACCCATGAGCCAGCAGTTACTTTGCAGAAGAAAGTCTAGGAGACCTCGAGGTCCCTTACAACCTGGTGTTCTATGATATGTTCTTAAGTAAAACGTAATACATTTCTGTGCACAGTGGGACTGGATTGTCTGTGGTTTTGAGCTTGGAGATCTAGAGAGAGGAGCCTGACATTTGGTAGGAGTTTCATGTAAGCAGTTCTTTCACTGAGTATTCATGATGTTTTTTAGACTGGTATGTGTTTTGCACCTTCCTCGGTTATTAGAGAAGGAAAATGGTCTTGGCTGTGCACAGAATGGCCAGGTGACTGGGTAGTACAAGTGTGCCCCAGTGTCTGTGTATGGCTGAGAGCTGCAGCTTGCTGTGTGCCTCAGGTAACTGATGTAGAGAAGCTGCTGTGCAGTTTGCAGGTGCTGGCTGGAGGGGTCCCTACATCTTTATTTCAGGGTGGGATTGAACTGAGTGTACTTTTGGGTTTCTAGGTAAGCCAGAATGATTGGTCCCAGGAGTCCCTCCTGTCTTTTACAACCAGGAACTTATGTTTTCTAACGGCCTCCATATCAGCATGTGCCTGGTGTTAGCTATTTGATACTGCAGCTCTCAGATAAAAGTTGGAGGCAGTGCCAAAAGAGACAGGCTGCACGTCCATTCCTGAGGTGAATTGCTGCTAATGTAGCACGGGGTTCTTCTGTATGCGTGTGTTACAAAAATGCCCTGAGTACCAAAGAGGAGAGCAGTCTCTCTGGGGTTTGACTGAAGACAGTAGTTGCATGAACTACACAGAAACAATCATTTTGCCATATGACGGTTATGCACATTTCACATGGAATTTTGCAGGGGGAAAAAGCAGACTTGGAGACTGCTTAGAAATTGAAACAGGTAGATCTGTAGTGAACCTGTATGGCTGGGTATTTAGTGTTGTTTACTTGTGGGGATAAAAATCCATTCTGAAGACTGGTGGAGGTGCATCATCACTGAGAGAGCCTATTAGATGTTTCTTGACCTTAAAATCTATTTTCTTACTGTTAGCACCGTACTACTTTGCATTCTGTAAGTGTTACTGCTTTTTGGTTTTCACTCTCAGGTCAGATATTGCTTATGTTTACTCCCTGTTCTGCTTGATGAATCGTTCTTTAGTAAGTGGCTCTGAAATCTGTAATATGTATTCAGGAACATTAGAGAAATGTGTTTTTACTGTAAAAATACAGAACTGTCTAGCATTCTGTGTACAAAATCGCTCTGTAGAGTTCCTGCTAGGCTAAAATAAGCTGCCTTCTGTTTCTTGTTTTTTTTGTTTCTCTATCACTGTAATTATTCAGTTTATTCTCTGATTTTATTCTTTAATTATCTATTTACTCTCAATTTTCTTCTATCTCTCTTTCCTTTTTCTTGTCTTCCAGTTTTGACTGTACTAACACCATTGCTACTCTTAGAGTGTTACCTACTCCTAGTACCTGTACTTGGCCATCAGACACTATGAGGAGACTGGCTTTTCGAGGTGCTGGTTGTACTCTGGTAAATCTGGCAAATTATTGATTGTATGTGCACCATTCTCTCCATTCCCCTGCGTTAGGATTTTGCTTTTCTTTGTCCTGACTGTTAATTACTCCTACCTTATTCTTGTTCATCTCATTTGTGTGCTTCAAATTAATTCTGTCTCTAATGTAAACGCTCTAATGCGGTTATGTTATGCTGCCATACCTTGTAAATCAACTTAGTGCTTCCTAGAAGAAATTCCTTGATTTGGTTGGAAGATGGGTCTAAGCTGGGATAGATGCATCTGTTCTGTCTTCAACCTTTGAAACAGCTACAAATATATTTTTCTGACGCTATCACTGGAAGCTGGGAAAGAGCCAACGACTTGTTCTGTAATTTACCATAGTTGTTGGATGGCGGTTATTTGGTTTTTTGTGTTGGTAAATGGAAAAATATGGCTGAAAAAGGAGGTGGCTTTTTCTGCTTCTTGCTGTTTGAGCCATTCATCCTACACTTAACGTGGGAGTGGTGGGTCACACGATGGTCCAGACCTGTCTTTGGCTTGAATCTGAGACAAGATGTTCAGCAGCCATTTGAATGCTTGTCTGTGATTTGTTTACTTCCTGGTTTGGGGTTGTTGGTTGTTGTTTTGTTGTGGGTTTGCTTTGGTTTGGTTTTGTTGTTGGGTTGGTTTATGATGGTTTGCTCGTTGGGTTGGTTTTTTTTTGTATGGATTAATGTGCTTTTACACCAGAACTGAGCACGTCTCTGTACAGCTTTTTCGTCTAAACAGCGGTTCTTGCTTAGTTATCATGCATGAAATGAGGTATCAAAATGTAGATAGTTTAAGAACACATACTAGTAAGAGCTGCTGAATTTGTCTGCATTACTGTGAGCCTTAGGTTTTCTGGCATTGCTGTCATAAGTGACTAAAACTGTAGGGCCATTTTGATTTCCCTTTACTCTTGCTGATTTACAAAGAGCTAGTGTTTAGATATATGGCTTAAGTGAACTGTAGTCTATAACAAATATACGTGGCTCATCCTGAGCATTGCTAGCTTTATAGTTAGCTCTCACCAGAGAGTTTGGATGCAATGCCATGAGTTTAAGAACATTTGTCTTCATTATAGAAGAAGTTGGATTCCATGGGTTCCAAGAGGCGAAGAGCTACCTCTCCTTCCAGCAGTGTCAGCGGAGGAGACTTTGATGATGCCCACCACTCCACAAACACACCAGGCCCGAGCAGAAAGAGGAGGAGACTTTCCAATCTCCCAACTGTAGATCCTGTTAGTATCTTCTTATTATGGACAGTGTTTTTTCTTAGTGATACTTTATCCCTTTCTGGGAAATGCAGACTAATAAAATAGGTGATCATGTGTAGCACATATATACTGGCCCTGAATCTGTTGCTGCCTTGGCTAACTTTGTTTAGGATCTCATTTGGTTTTGGCTTGTTCTTGTCTTCACAGTTTCATGTTTTTCTTTCCCATTTTCCTCTTGCTGCCTTTCCCCCTGTCCCCTCCCCTCGCCCTTGCCCCCCCCCATGATTTTAGCAAACGGAGGGATATTGGAGAAGGAGCTGAAATCATAACAAGCATAAGTTGAGAGCTGTGTCTGAATAGCCAATACAGAGACAGATAAGTGGGGAATGGCACAGGCAGTGATTGCTCAAGTGCACCGTGTCTCTGTTACACCTTTGAGATAGCAGTCTAATTTTGATTAATTGCAGGGCAGAACCACCCGTGTTTTTGTTTTAGATGTCTGTAACTCAGAGAGAATTGTACTGAATTAATTTACATTCTGGGTGTTTTATTTAGAATTAGCATTGAAAGAAAGCTCCCTGGGTTCAGAAAAATAAATCAGAATTCTGCAGTACTTGTCAGGTATTGTACTAATGTGTGAGATGCAGCAGTTTCTTCACACTTCTTCTTTGGAGCACACTGTGGATTGACAGGTTGTCTTCCTATTCTTAGTAGGCTTTGATTTGTTACCTTCTTAAAATTTTCTCCTTTTTCATTGCTTTATCGTTTCTGCATTTTAGATTGCTGTATGCCATGAACTTTACAACACCATCAGGGATTACAAAGATGAACAGGGCAGGCTCCTTTGTGAGCTTTTCATTAGGGCACCGAAGCGAAGGTAAGACCATGGTTCTGGTTAAGCTTCGAACCTGAGGTTTAATCAGGGTGTAAGTGGATATTGAGGAATACTTCAGTATTAATAGCTGTGAAAAATCTAATCTAAATGTCATAGTTTCACACCAATGTTTGATCCAAGTATTTGAGGTAATTATTCAATGGGACATGATAACATTTGTGCCCTTTTTCAATCAAAAAAGGATACATTGAATTAATTTAAAGCATTTCTTGTGACACCTGCATAAAACAGCTATGCTTTTGATTGTAAAATGTTCCACATTAGTGGTGTAATGTGATAAAGGCATATCTTCAGGAAGATTAATAGAAGTGACCCTTGAAAATGCGGTAGATAAAGAGACTGAATTTTATCTTAAACTCAGAAAACTGATGATGATCACAGAGCATGTAATACTGTAAGCTCACTAATAGACCACTAGTTTAGCTATTTTAGCTGTAACAAAAATGCTTTGGAACTTTGTTTTATTTAGTCATAGTCACGTACAAACATTAGTGCTGTGGTTTTGGTGTTACTGCTTGGAATATAATGCCTGGTTTTAACATTGCAACAGAAATCAGCCAGATTATTATGAAGTGGTTTCTCAGCCAATTGATTTAATGAAAATCCAACAGAAGCTAAAGATGGAGGAATATGATGATGTGAACGTTCTGACTGCAGATTTTCAGCTTCTCTTCAACAACGCAAAGGCTTACTATAAGGTGAGGAAAATGCATGTAAAGGCTCAAATTCATTGTAAAAAAGTCATCAAGTTATGTTTAATTTCTTCCTTGGTTTGGCCAAAAGTCTTTTCAGTTTAGCCTTTATTATTGGTGAGGGAACAGCACGTGTTGCAGTTATTTGCATGTATTTCCCTAAGGTTGACCATATCTTTGTAAGATGTCTAACTATAGCAATTTTTTCTGTGCAAAACTATAAAATAGTGTGGGGAGGATCTTCATATAGTTTTCCAAAAGAGATAGAAAGCAAAAATGGAGATATAAACTGAGAAAAATACTCGTGTGTCAAAGCCTTCCAATCTTACAATACACTCTATGCAATGTTTTGAAATATAAAAAGATGATTTTCCTTCTAAAAGGAAGAGTTTATAAATAACAGGAAGTGTACAGTAGCAGTGTTGAATCTCTTCTATTGACCACTTAATAGTATGAAAAAAAGGCACGTTGATTATCATGGTCAGTGATGATAGATTTGGAGTGTCGGTGATGATGTATTTCATCAAGGATGCAACCCTGACATCTATTCCCCCATATCGGGTATGTGTCTTATTTCAGATGTTAATGGTTTTTATTGCAGTTGCTATAAGGAAGTGGGAAAAAAATTGAATAAATGTGGGTTAATGGAAGGCTGTGTTAAATACATAAAACAGTGAAATTGTATGTAGTGACTGAGATGGTGCAGCAAATGTAAACCTGCTAAAGTTACCTTTCATTTATCTTTGACTTTGGAGATGATCCAAATGACTGCTTTCTGAATAACCCAACCAGCATAGCCAGGTGACATTCAGAAAAGCAGTGTTTGTTTTGCTTGTGTTTGTATATGTCTGTGTGTAGCTGTTTGAAAAACAATCAGATTTATGAAATAAAACATTTGCACGTTCTGGTTCCAGTAGAAGAAGTACAAGGATTTCCAAATTGGTTGTGTGCTGCTGAAGCTTTGCAAGGCACTTGCCCAGTAGCGTTGTCATTTTCATGGTTTCTTTTGCCTCCAGAATGGTGGACTCAGAACTATGCCTGTATTGTAAAGATCATGCATGTAGAATAGAAATAGGTACCCATCATTCTAGGGCGAAGAAATGTTGACATTTCCAGAGAAATATGGAATTGTGAGCTGGAGGTACGGCACACAAACACAGCCTCTTCTTTCATCTTTTACCTTACCCACGCAGTTCCAGTGATGCGTATAAAACAGGGAGATTGATTCATTGTCAAGGTCTTTATTGCAGCAGGAGTTTTATTGGCAGTGCTGGATTAGAATGGAAACCTTTGGGTTTGTTAGCATTTTGGTTCAAGTCTTACACTTTTGAGAGTCTTGCATTAATACGGAAGGAAGCAGATGAGTGGAGCAGAGTATTCTTTATATCTGTTCTTCATGATTAACACCTGGTCTCATGTCTTGAGAATATTTAATCCTAGTGAGGTGGGCTTAGGGATAGTTCTCATGTTGGTTTCTCATTCGTGTTGCAAGCTGTCAGAGGTTGGGAGAGGGAAGTAAGACGAGCATAATCTGCAGGCAGGTGACGTATCTGCAGGAATGCTCTGAAATAGAGGTGAAGTGACAGAAGAAAGGGAAAAAAAAATACATAAGAGTGGAAAAGCTGTTTTTTTTTTTTCTGGGCAACATTCTTAAGTAGTAATGTTATAGGCACATGCTTGTCTGCCACTACCAACTCTATATTTACAAAACTTAATTTGCTGACTAATACATCTAGCTCTTCAAAAAAATGTATCTAGGTGTATACGCAGGTGGTAGCATATTATCAAGTTCTTTGGAATTTCAGTTAATGCTGCATCTAAATGATTGAAGTCTTTTCAAAGATACTGATACACTTACTAGTATTCTTCTGTAGAAATCAGTTTTCAAGTGCCACACAATGGCAGCAGTGTTTGCTTAAATCACATTTCTGGCATACTGATATTTAGTCTATTTTAAGTGTCAGTAGTGTTATGCATCAGCAAAACTGAATGATTTTTCCAGATTCATTCAATAGGCTTGTCCAAGTCTCAACCCAAGTAATTTTATTGCTAAGTTTTCTGAAAGACTTAAATGCTTTGGTGTGATAGAAGGTATATTTTCTAGTGCTTATTGTGATTCTTAACATCTCTTTTGAAGAGCGACTGAAGCAGGAATTTCCTGGGTTTTCTTTTATGTATTAATGCAATTCAACCAGTAATCTAAACATTTCCTTCAGATAAGAATGATCTGAATTTTGAGTAGAATGTTTGATTTGTTTTTGCAGCCTGATTCTCCTGAATATAAAGCTGCCTGCAAATTATGGGAGTTGTATTTGCGCACAAAAAATGAATTTGTTCAAAAAGGTGATGCTGAGGAGGAAGATGATGATGAGGAAGGACATGACAGTCAAGAATTAGTAAGTGTGGGCGTGGCACTTGCAGTTGTAGGAGGCCATGGCTGTGTATGTCAGCTGACTCTGAGAGGGAGGTTGGCTCCATGTATGAATAAGCATTAAGTTTTTTTGTTGTTAAATTGTGCCCTAAAAAGTATTTCTGATACCAGTTTATTAGTTAGAATTTCACAGCATTGTATGTATGTTTCACTTTTGCCTAGCAAAACAAAAAGTTACGAGCTTTTCTGATACAGATAAAATGTGCTTGTGATATAGTTGAGGTTTGATGCAAGCAAGCTTCTTGTCCAGTTAGTTACGTCATTTTTCAGCGTGTGTCCCATTCAGTTAATGCAGCTGTTCTTGGAGTGTTTCATAAGCTGCATATGATAGTGGCTTGTCTGGTGTTTGTGATGTTGGGATGCATGTTTTCATTAGTATTGACAACCAAGTTGTAACACATGTTGGACAATCTGCAGTGTAAATGCGCAATTAAAGTTGCATCTGTTTTGTAGGTGATTTTTTGTCTTTCAAAAGTCAGTTCCTGTGCTTTAGTGCAACTTAAAGCACTCCACTATGGCTGCTATTAAAACTTTTTGTGATTTCATTTCTTATTAGTCATCTCCAGGTTACCTGAAGGAAATTCTTGAGCAGCTTCTTGAAGCTATAGCTGTTGCCACAAACCCATCAGGACGCCTCATCAGTGAACTGTTTCAGAAACTTCCCTCTAAAGTGGTGGGTATTTTACTAATACTGGTTGTGTTTTAAGATGGAAACCGGGACGTTTATATAACTGATGTTACACACTATGATGGGCACACTCAGGATGCTTATTATTTCATCAGTGATAAACTCCAGCTGGTTTTAGAGCTTCTCTCCCTTCTTTGCTCCTACCCATTTGTTCTCAGCCCTTCATTGGAGTCTGGGGCTTGCCCTGTTTTGCTAGTTTAGATAATTGTGGGTGGTTTTTTTTGTGTACATATTTTAATCTTTTTTTAATATTTCTGATTTCACTGGTCTGTTTCAGGATGTGACATAAGTTTAACCAGCAAAATAAATACTCTGAAGACCTGTATTTGGCTTTCAGGCAGAACTGTTCCTTTATATCACTTTATTGATGAATTATAATTCCTTGTATCAACCTTACGAGCTGGCTCACCAAAATTCAAGCCTATTGCTATGCTGATGGAGCTTACACTGTTCTTCTCTGCAGTTCAACTCATAGATCATTCTGTGAGCTACTAGAACAATAGCTTTGTGACTGTTTATAGTAATATATAAATTATTTTTCTTTTCCAGCAATATCCAGATTATTATGCAATAATAAAGGAGCCCATAGATCTTAAAACTATTGCCCAAAGGATACAGGTACAATACGAGCATGTTAATATGTCAAAGTATATACTTGTTTAACAGTGAGCACTCTAAAATCGTAAGAAGCCAAAGTTTGTGGTGGTAGGAAAGACGATATGTTTTTCCCCTGCTGTTTGGAAATCTGAACACTGTTAGTGCTGCAGAAATAGCTGTGTTGAAGATCAAGCATTGTAAACTGTAGAGTACTGGCATTAAGCCTGAATATCTTGAGTTACTTGATGTTTAATGGTTTAAAGTAGTTTCTTGGCAGGTACTGCTAATGTAAAACATTGAAGTATTGAAGCTTGGTCATGCATTAACATCACCTACTTTTGTTCTAGTGCTATAAATAGCTGATTTGTACTGATGGATTTTTCATCTTACTTGTCCAGTAGTTTGAAATATTGTTCTGTAATTCTAGCATATTGTATAGTAGTTTTGTATAGCACATGGACTAATTGAACTAGAGAATAGAAGTAAAATAACATTTTGTCAAAACCTTCAAAGTTAAGGTAATCTAATGTATTATTCTTTTCAGTCTTTTCCTTAGCATTTTTAAACTGTAAGGACTTAGCACTTACGTTTTAACTTTCTTTCTTCATGGCTTTTTCAGGTACTTACCTGTCCTCCTCAGAAATGTTCTTGTTTTTCTGTAAATATTCCCTTTATTCTACATGAATTCCCTTTGCTTTTTGCTACTGACTGTGTTCTCATGCTGTCTGAATGTTGCCACTTTAACCAGTTCTGGTTTTTGTTGTATAGAATGGAACTTATAAAAGCATTCATGCAATGGCCAAGGATATAGATCTTCTGGCAAAGAATGCCAAAACCTACAATGAGCCCGGATCACAAGTATTCAAGGTTAGATTCACTTATTCATAGTTTAATTTGAATTTTTATTTTTCTGTACTACTTTCTGTGCTTATTGATCCTTAAAGTAATCTTGAGCATAATGAAGATTGTTTGCAATTAAAGAAGAAAAAGCTAATAGTGGCTTTTCCTTTTTTTTTTTCATATTGCTTTTAGTATAATTGGAATGCGTGTTTCTTGCTGAGGTAGAAGATTTTTTTCAAATTAGATTTTGTCTTGGTATATGAGTTACATGACTTCTTTGGAGGAATGGAGGATCCTGGTACTTGTGATTGAAGTTGAAGTGCCTGAAACTACAGGTTCAAGTGCTAGCAGTTGTACTCAGCTGCTGTCTCTTTCCAGATTGCAGGAACTATTTATGGTGTTCATCATAAGCTTCAAAACTGGAGTCATGCCTTCTCTGCATAGTTTTGAAGGTCCTCTTCCTTTTAGCTATATTTTTGTGACAAATTTCACCTCCTGTCTTTTTAAACTGAGTTCACCAGCTTTTTGTGTTTATTATTTTGTGATTATCACATTGCTGTTTCCATGTACTCTAGAAGTAAGAGACTTCTGGTGGTAAATTATGCCTTTGCATGCTCAATTTTTAAGGGCTTTCTAGGGAGAGATCTTATATATGTATAGCACTATTGTGTAAGTGGTTCTTGGACTTTTCCAGTTTCACTTTTGTTGGGATTGTAGTTTCAATTCCTGGTGACATAACTCACACTTGTAACCTCACAAGATAGAGATTACAAGTTTTGAGTGAACTGTTACTGCAAGTATTGAGTCCATGGGTGTAGAATGAGACTGAGCAAGTGGTGTAAATCTCAGTAATGGTGGTAACTTTTTGATTGTAAAGGCACAGGAAGTGATTTCCCTGCTTAATTCAAAGAGGCATTTGTGCGTATTTGCAAATTGTGGGGTTCTTTGTGTGTTTTGTTTTTTTTCTTAAGGTTATGACAAAAAATGACCTCAAAGCTACTCAGCTATTTATTCTATTCAGTTTTTGCAAGCAACTGTGGGTATATTTCAGGCAGACTTTGTTCTGTGCTTCATTTCTCAGGCAAAATTGTTTTATATCTAAATATAAAAACCCCTTCATTTTTGTTTTAGATTTTTGGATAGATGGATATGCCTGAGTATAACATTCTGTACTTTCAACATTAAACAAATAAATTCTTTTAATTGACAGGATGCAAATGCAATTAAAAAAATATTTAATATGAAAAAGGCTGAAATTGAACACAGTGAGTTGGCCAAGTCAAGTCTCCGAATCAGGTACTGCAAATAGAGTTCTTTTTTGTGATCTCATACAGAAATCTCTATAGACATTCCTTTAATTTTGCTATGGACAATACAGTGGGAAATAATTGCTTGAAAACTTAGTTTATTGTTGTTTTAAAGGTTAAAAAATGTAAAATAGTTTTTGGAAGGAAACGTGTTGAAATACTTCTGTGATGAAATATTTTTGTGGTGTTCACATTAAAAGGTGTCAGTGGATCATTCGTAACTCAGAGTTAATAACAGAAAAGGAATGGTAAGAAACATGGTGCTTTGTTGTGCTTTGCTTTATGAAAAATGCTGGAGAATCTAGAACCTTGTTAGGAGCTGAAACATAAGAGCTTGCTATTAATTAGGTAGGAGCAGAAACATAGGAACAAGACCTCAGGCAAAATGTATTTAGAAGGAAGTTCACATTGTATAAACTCTTGTTTGAAAACCAATTTCTAGCTATGAAAAGAGGCACAGGGCACTGAAGATCTGCACTTAGTGAAGCATACTTGGTCTTGAAAAGGCAGATATAAAATACAGTTCATAGCTCTATTTGTTTCATGGGATGATTTTATTTAGGAGATGGCATTTTCTTCCTGTGAAAATCATAATACACAGAGAAGCGATGCAGTCATTTTAGATGCTTCTTATCTGAAATGCGATTAGATTTCTTCTCAAACTTCTTTCTTATGAGTAGCTCTTAGAAGTAGGTTTAGATGTTATTTGCCAGTATGAGCCATGTCATTTATCTAAAAAATAAAGCACTGTCCTGCAAGTCATCCCAGAGTTAGCAAACTCTTTACGAGGGGGACTGCCTTTATGGATTTGAGCTGTTTAATGATATTTGATGCTGGAAAATAACTGCTGTCATTTCCTGCGAAGGTTTGGATGGTTCAACTGTAAACACCGGGATTCCATTACCTTACTGAAAGGCAGTTTACATTTTTTTGTTGCCTGAAAAATGTGTAGATGATGGCAATATTGAAAGTGTTGCCTGGAATTGTGATGTGTGAAAAAAGTGAAAATTACCTGGTTGATTTTTACTATTTGGTCCTTTGAGACATTCAACCTCTATAGTGTTTTTTGCGGTTCCTTTATTGAGCATTTGTATGCTTCCTGTGAGCAGATAAAAATATAAAAGCATAAATACTGTTAGGGAGTAATTCCTGACATACGTTTAAATTTTTCCTTTTTCAAAATATGTGTAATGCCAGAAGACCTTGATTCTACAGCCACTGAACATACGTAGAATCACAGAATAGTTAGGGTTGGAAAGGACCTTAAGATCATCCAGTTCCAACCCCCCTGACAGGGGCAGGGACACCTCCCACTAAACCATGCCACCCAAGGCTCTGTCCAATCCAGCCTTGAACACCGCCAGCGATGGAGCATTCACAACTTCCCTGGGTAACCCATTCCAGTGCCCCACCACCCTCACAGTAAAGAATCTCTTTCTCATATCCAATCTAAACTTCCCCTGTTTAAGTTTGAAGCCGTTACCCCTTGTCCTCTCACTACAGTTCCTCATGAAGAGTCCCTCCCCAGCATCCCTATAGGCCCCCTTCAGATACTGGAAGGCTGCTATGAGGTCTCCACGCAGCCTTCTCTTCTCCAGGCTGAACAGCCCCAACTTTCTCAGCCTATCTTCATACGGGAGGTGCTCCAGTCCCCTGATCATCCTCGTGGCCCTCCTTTGGACTTGTTCCAACAGTTCCAGGTCCTTTTTATGTTGAGGACACCAGAACTGTACTCAATACTCCAAGTGAGGTCTCACAAGAGCAGAGTAGAGGGGCAGGATCACCTCCCTTGAGCTGCTGGTCATGCTCCTTTCAATGCAGCCCAGGATGCGGTTGGCTTTCTGGGCTGCGAGCGCACACTGCCGGCTCATGTTCTTTTTCTCATCGACCAACACCCCCAAGTCCTTCTCTGCAGGGCTGCTCTGAATCTCTTCTCTGTCCGACCTGGAGCTGTGCGTGGGATTGCTCTGACCCAGGTGTAGTAGCTTGCACTTGTCATGGTTAAACTTCATCAGGTTGGCATCAGCCCACCTCACAAGTGTGTCAAGGTCCCTCTGGATGGCATTCCTTCCCTCCAACGTATCAACCAAACCACACAGCTTGGTGTCATCAGCAAACTTGCTGAGGGCACACTCAATCCCACTGTCCACGTCACCGACAAAGATGTTGAACAAAACATATGTGTTTGTTTTGCAGTAACTAGAATTACATATGGGCATAGAGGTTTGCTATTTAAATTGTAATTTTATTTTTGTCACTGTTGTTTTTCTTCAAAATGAAGCTGTTTGCATAAGAAGGGATGACAGATAAATCACGCTGGTATTTGTTAGTTGAATTCCTCTCTTACACTGCCAACCCATTTCCATTTCTCCACTTCTCAGCTACCTTGTTCTAGATGTTCTCTTACGTACTGTGTTCTCAATCGACCTGCAAGTCCCGATGTAATCTGAATGTCAGAATAATTGAGAGCTCTCTTCTTTGTTTCTTTAATTTAGAAAAGAAAAGTAAATATAAAGCCTGAAGCAGGCTACAATAATTCTGGGCTGAATGCAAAAACAAACCTAGGGTGAAAGAAAAGTATCATGAAAACCAAACCTTTCACCTGCTGTTCTGCATCTCACTGGTTACTTTTTTATTGAACCATTAGTCTTTTTTATTTTCTTAGCTGCTTGATTGTCTCAAAGGGGAGTCTCCTTTCTCTATTGCACATTTTAATAAAATGCCCCCATGAGTTCATTAAAAGTTAATTTACTCTATTTTTCTCAATTTGCATCTGTTTTTCTTTGCCATTAATGGATCTGAATCAAATTCCTCATATTGCTGCTAACCTGTTCAACGGACATGTTGCCTCTGTGTTTAAAATCATGCTTTTCTGTTGCAGAGTTCATTGTATCCTTTGTCATACTAAGTTGGTCTTTGTTGGTGCATTTACCTGTTGTCCCTTAAATAAAATGGGAAAATAAAGTGGCTTGACAGTATGCACTGTCAAGCAACTTGACAATGATTTTGTTAAGTGTTGATAAAAGGTGATTGGATTTGTATGATGAGCTTTATCTGGATACTAAGGAACATTTTGTTGGCTGCTTTTGCTGCTACTGTAGGCTGAGCTGTGTGTATAGCTATTAATCCTCAATCTAAATGTTATACCTTCCTCTGGCTTTGTAAACGAAATCGATGTTAATGGTGGGGCATTAAATGTATCTTAGTGTTACTTTGCTGTTAGCTTTAAAATGTTTTATATCCCTCTCCAAACCTTTTGGCTGATCTGTCAAAGTAATTCTGTAAAAAGCTTTATCCTTGCTGTGCTTTTTCTTGGGTCTAAGGTGGGCCTCTTTTTTTCCCCCTTTCCTTGGCTTGTCTCGTCTACCTTAAGGACTTCATCAAATTTGACTGCTTCCAAGCTGACAGGTCCTTCCTCACAGGGTAAAGGCAGTGTTGGTGATGAGAGAAATTCTTCTAACAAATATTATCGGTAAGTAAATGGTGGACTTGGAGGGAAAGGTGGGTCATCATCCTATGGAAATACTAAATCTTTGTTCGTTTGGTTTTTGGTTTAGTGTTTTTTTTTTTTTTGATTGCAAGTGCTCTTCAATATTGATGCAAATACCTTTGAGATTCAAATATGTTTCAGTCAAATATCTATTAAGTATGATTTAATACATTACTTTCCTGTAATTACTCTTCCATATTTGATTTTATATTTAACATTTCAAAACACCTGTGATGAAATACTCTATATATAATTATTTCCTTAGAAAAGTTCTGAAGAACAATATATTAAGCTTCATTAGAAAATAAAGCAGGTGAAAAAACCCATGGAAATGTGTTGTAAACTAAATTTGGAGACTAAAAAGAAGCAATTAGTAGGACTAAATAATTAATAGATGGCCAATGAAAACTGATGAAGACTGTAAAAAGAAAGTATTGCTTTTGGGATGCATTTATGGCAAACTTCCTGAGTAGGCTGGATAACTGGATCTCTGTAGAGACTTCAGCCATCATCCAAAAGAGCACATTGATTCTGATGTTGGAATAACAGAGCCAGTAGCTTGGAGTTAGGGTAAGGAAGCCAGAGAGCTGGAATCCCTTTCTAGGAAAGGGAGCACTGACAGTGTTGTTGGAAAAGGGGTAGAAGTCATCAGCCTCTGGAGATGACTCCTGTCAGGCATGAAGGAAAGGGGCCCCTTCCCATCAAGGAAGATGTTACCCAGGCAAGTGGGAGTCCATGGAGAAAGGTATCCATTACCTGAGGGTGTTAGTGAATGGAGCTGGAGGTGATTTACAATGACCTGGACAAGAAGCAGTTAGCCAAAGATCCAGATAAAGTGCACACAACCCACGTGGTGGAATTTGTATGAAGTAGCTCATTGTATGCTAACACATTGGCAGTAATGACCTCTATCAAGTGACCCAGAAGAGCAAATTCAAATGGGGCCCTGAGTAACAACAAGCCTCTGAATAAATTAAACAGGAGATAATTGATACAGTAGCCCTTTGGCCAGGCCATGCAGGGCAAGATGTCAAAAATATGCTTAACACCACAGCTGGGGAGAATGGTTCTACCAGGAGCCTCTGGCAGAAAGCATCAGGGGACACTCAAGGTCAAACCTCATGGTTTTGGAGTTGGGAATACAGAGCACCTGAGGGCTGCTATACTTGTACTGAAAAAGAGATATTGGCAGTGTATGAAGGGATTCAAGCTGCTTTGGAAATGATTGGTACTGAAGCACAGCTCCTCTTGGCACCCCAGCTGCTCGTGCTGAACTGGAAGTTCACATCATGCAATTGATGCTATGTAGAGTAAGTGGGTCGCACTGATCCCACAACAGGCTTGAACAGGAAACCCAGTTTACCAGTCTTGCTCATCAGCAGTCACTTTCTTTGTCCTTCGTTTTCTGCTTGACATAACTGAGAAGCCTGGACAAGAGCCAGGAAGTGCGATGCTTCCTGTAGCTGGAAAAAGAAGGCCCCACCAATAGTCTTGCCCTGTTTGGGCAGCCTGTGGTAGACACTCACAAGGTTTCCTTTGTTGCCTTGGTCCCTGATCCTTACCCACAAGCTTTCAACCCGCTCATAGCAAAATATGGAAAGGCCTGGCAGATTATGCACCTCCCACAAACCTGCCAAGGCACCCTGCCTGGATGCACTTGATGAGTAATGCAAGAGGATGGGGAAGTCCAATGTGTACCTCAAGGGGATTTGATTCTGGCTAAGAAGAGCCTGAGATTTGAATTCTGTGATGTTATTTGCTATGTAATACTGTGAGTCATCACTACTGGGGTTGCTATATGCCATATCAACTGTACTGCGATAAATTTTACACAGATTAATGAAAAAATTGTTCTGAATTTTGATGAAACTGGGCAAAGTGCAGTCGTGGTAGAACCAGAATTGGCTTCAGCATGCATTGGTGCGACACCACACACTTTCTCTCCTGCCCTGAAGGACTATTATGACAAATGGAGCCCAAGGTCATGGACTACATGAACTCAATGGACATTTCAGAGGAATAGCTCATAGACGAAGGGAACAATATCTGTGTAGATAAAAAACAAGAAAGGATGCATTGGAAAGTGTGGGAGCTGGGCATGCATGACAGCAATCCATCTGCTTTTCCCCAGTCTTCACTTCGCTCCCACAGGGCAAGGCAGAGTCTGTTGCTGGAGGTGCCTAAGGACCTGACCTAGTAAAAAAGCAGAGATTGTCAGGCATAGCCTACAGCGTAGGCGTGAAATTCTGTGCCCCAGGGCTGTGACAAAAGGGAGGAAAAGATGAATGCTAAAGAAGTCTTGATGAGACCATAGCCAGTGTGGATGCTGGTCTTCTCCACCTAGAAAGCAGAGGAAGCTGCTTCGCATATAGGCATTGTGTGCGCTGAAAATGAATAAGGTGGGCATGGAGAAATGGGAAAAGACAGCTTTATACAGCTTACAGTGTGCTGGATTCCTTCTTGTAGACAAATCCTCCTAAAACAGAATCAGTAACGAAGTTATTCATGTGAGGGGCTTATTATCATCTCTCTTCTTCCCCAGTAATTCAAATACTCAAGTAGTCAGAATAGGGCAGAAAAATAGCTAGCTTGAGCTCTAGCTTTCTGATGGTGTGTCCAGGTTTTCAGTTTGATGGACTGCCTCAAAATAGAGGCAGGCTCGAGTCGTTAACTGCTTCTCTTGTTCAGGACTCCAGCATTTTCTTGTGTAGTCATGTCTGTATTCCTGTAAGCAGCCATTACAAGCTTCACACTTACTTACACACTCTGAGTGACTGTTAATGGTTAATGTGATAACCCTTTTTTTAATTTGCATGGTTTTTTTACTTCTCTTTCATAGTAACAAAAGATCAGCCCAAGGGGATCGTTTATCAGCAATAACAATGGCATTGCAATATGGATCAGAAAGTGATGAGGATGCAGCTTTGGCAGGTAGGAACTGAAATGCATTTTCTCTATTTTTTTTAATTTAAATGTTTGGAATAAGCAAAACTGTGGGACTTCTGATACATTCAAATATCTTTATTTCAAAAGTATTTTGCAGTGTTTCCAAACTCAGTATGTAAATTCAATCCGTGTTCTGTCTAAGTACTAATGTATAAATGTACAGCTGGTCAGACAGCGTAGGCCAAACTTGCTTGCATGGTTTGAATTTAGTGTGTGTGTTTCCAGGTATACTTATCCAAGCTTTAGGAAACTGCTGTATGTTTTTATTCCTCCTCATGTGAAACAGAAGTTGAGACACTGGGGTAAGACATTGGGTGCTTCTTGTAGTAGAAGAGATTTACAGCGCTACAATTGAGAGAAATCTCGCTGGCACTGGCTTGTTTTCTCTTGCTCTCTTGTGCCATTGGGTCTCAGGTTTTATTTTTGAAGTTGAAGATAATGTATGAGGTGTAAGGATAAGTAAATGTGCGATCATGATTCAGAAATGTCTGGTCGAGCCTAGCAGTTGTGAAATTTTACATCAAGGTTTATGTTAAAAGCATTTAAAAAGGCATGCCTTCATACAGTACCCTTAGTTTCATAAGCATGCTTTAACTTTATACTATAAGCATATACGCCATAATATATGCATTATATCAGATATTTCAGTATCAGTCATAAATTGTTATAGGTTGTCTTTTAAGCTAGCCTGTCTTGATAGTTACATTCTCAGCACCTTCCTTGCTTTCATCTAAGAGGCAGTTTCTGAAATGTTTTACACATCCTCAGTTTTGGTTTTTGTTAACATTCTTTTTGCATTGGTGTGAAATGATGCATCTCTTCAGTTTGCATTTTTGGGGCATTCATTTTGCGCCTGGAAATTGAATTGTGTTCACCACTTTTCCAGTGGACGGGCATGCCGTAGAATTGTTTTGGACCATTTTGCTGCAGACAAAAGCAGAGTTGAGTTATCGCTTCGGATCAGCTGCTTTCTGGGAGGTGTGAAGAGTATTTATTGGCTTGGTTCAGTGTGATTATTAGCTGCTATTTTTGCAAATTGTAATTCTGTAAGCACACACAGCTTGTTATGTCTTTATATGGTTTAAATTCCTGAAGTGATTTAACCACTTTCAGGTGCTACCTTTACTGTGGATGTTACTGTCATTTTCATGGGGCCTTTGACATGCATCTGAGCTCTCTGCTTTGCTGCTGTCGCAGCTCTTCTGTCTTTATTGCATTCACCTAAGGGGCAACATCAATTTTTTTAGATGACCTGTCACCCTTAAGATTTTCTGCTCTCCAATGTACTACTTGGACATCCCTGTGCTTACAGTCTCTGCATGAAAAGGATTTTTATTTAAACCAAGTCTTTTTATTAGTTGCTCTGGAATCTCATCTTTTTTCTTTCCACTAAGGCTTGTTAAAATAAATGAGAACTAGGCTGCATGTCTGAACGTGAAGAGAATTTTCTCCTTCTCAATATAGAGAGCTAAATCTTTATGAGCTTCTTGGACTGTAGCAGTTGCTTAAGCAATGAACAATATCTGTTTCCAACTTGGAGTTTATCCTCACAGTTTCAGAGGGTGTCATGGTGTGCTGGAGCTTGTAGATTTCCAGCTCAAATGTATTAGTGCATGAGCAGCTTCTGCAGTATCCTTGCTCCCCATTATAAATCTGTAAAGGCAGGCATAGATGGTCATTCTGTGGTACTTATTTAAAAGTATGCCATTTTGTAAACAAAGCTATTTATTATTATTAAATTTAGAAATGTTTGAAGACTGGATGCTGCTTTTGGTTTTACAAGCATTTATCTTCACTTAGACTATGAGCATTCGTTGTTTTCTAGGTGCTTTGGGACCACAAAGGAGACAGTGTTTAAAGCAAATCACTTACTGAGTAAGACTAATTTGCTTTCACACATGCACAAATACTCTCTGCTCTTTTTCTGCCTCATCATTAAGAGTACATGATTATGATAGTTCAAGGCTGGGTTGGACAGAGCCTTGGGTGGCAAGGTTTAGTGGGAGGTGTCCCTGCCCATGGCAGGGGGGTTGGAACTAGATGATCTTGAGGTCCTTTCCAACCCTAACTGTTCTATGATTCTATGATTTATATCTGATAATAAAGCTCAGTTCCAGTTCTAAATTAGATGGCTTCCTCCTTTTGCAGTGAAGTCAGTTTAACATCACTCCATTATGAAGCTAGCCCTTCATTAGGAAGCAGTAACTGTGGTACGGAATAGACATCAGGAAATGCTTTTTGTTTGGGACTGTTACATGGCAGATATTTTGTGGTTATGGTTTGCTGCAGGGTTTTTTATTTCTCTGTTAACTGTAGTAGTGGTAACAGCTGCATGAAAGAGGAATAACTGACTGTTGCTTCACTGCCAGTGTGTGCTTGGTGGGGATATGGCACCTGGTGCTACTGCATATTGAACAATCTATAGTCTTGCATTAGATTGTTTCATGGCAAAATATGTTTCTTTTCTGTCTTCTGATCTGAACAATACATTCTTCGTCAGTTTTCTTTAGAGAACAGATTTTGTACTAGAGCAGTGTGATTTTCTGAATATGTAAGAATATGTAATGTTTGACACATCGCTTTTAAAGAACATACACATCGTAATGAAAACGTTTATAGCTTATTACAGTATTATGTAAATGCTTTCCTTTTAGTGTCTGTTTAATTTACTTAGATTTTTATTTTAGGGAATGCCTGGTGCTCTACTTCCAATGCAGAGGAAGTACGTTTCTTATTTAGGGTATTGAACTGCTTTGTTGCTGGCATGACACATTAGGATAATTTGTAGGCATACACAAATTAGGATAATTTGGAGTGTCTTCCCTGAAACAGTAATGAATATCTTTGTTATGTGTTTGCACAAGGTCTGCTTGTGTTTTAGTTTGCATCTAACTTGTCTGGTAGGTCCCATACATCATATACTCGCATAGATTTGCAATGTCAGACTGCAGAGGAAAAATGATAGTATTGTGCTTTTATGTAGTGAGAGTGTCCCCCGGCTTTGTCATCATTTCAGTACGTCTTTACTGAACTTGGATAGAAAGCTTGAAACATTGCCAGCCTCTGCTGAGCAATAACAAAAATGCAGGCTGGAAACTTGGCATGAGCATTAGAGAGCTGTCTTTTGTGTGACTGAGTTACCAAGAGTGTTATCTGCCAAACTTTCCCTCGAACTTTTAACTCTTAAGAAGGCGACAAAAGAGTGAATAATTTAACTCCGTGATGTGCAAACCCACATAGATTTTATGTTATGCTTGTCTGCAAGGTACAAATTACACCATTTGTGTTACTGAGAAGTGTGGGAGGAGTGGCCATTTACTTTTTCAGTCCTATATTTCCACTACCAATGTTTTTTTGTTCCTGTTGTGTTTCTGTTGCTCATGTAATGTTTCTCCTAATTTTATCTGCAGTAAATGTTAGCTCTTCGTAGCATTTCTTTCATTCATCCTAATCCTGAAGAATAGTATATACTTTATGTAGATAACTAGGTTTGCTATAAAATTTGTAAATAATTATGACAGATTTATGCTAATTATGTATATAAATATAGAGTGCTAATAACATAATAATTCTAAAATATTTATCCTTTATTTTGCTGTGTAAATTAGAGGTGCACCTTCAGGCTTTAATGTCAGGGTTTTTTCTGCTAAACTTCACAATTTTTGAACTGAGATGTGATTAATATGGTTTAAAGGATTATAGAAGTTTTGAAGTCACTTTTTTGATACATGTGCAAAAATTCATTTTGAATTTGGCCATTTGGCTTAACTAGCCAGGCGCCTTTGAAAATTCCAGACATGGTTTGTCAATTTGTATCCTTGTAGTGAGCTCTGGTCAGTGTGACAGTAGTTCAGTCTACAAATGTATTTGGCACAAATACTGGTATTAATGGTTTGATGGGTAAATAAGGACGTAGCTGTTGTCTGGGTAGTGTGTTGTTGAGCAGTCCTGTTATGGAGTCTGATATGGACTCTCAGCACTTGTAGCTGGTAAGGGTGTATTACCAGTGGCAGAAAAGAAGTCTCATCTGGTAAGAGAGGTTCCAATAACTAGATAAACTGCGCTTTTGTGTCAGCTTGAGGGTCATACAATAGATCTGTGTTGGCCTTTTCTGAGGTATGAGTCTGACTGGCAGAGAGTGGCTGAACGCCCTAGCTTGAGGGACTGCCTTTTCTTCTGATTTAGATTGTTATTCATTTGAAAAGTCATCAAAAAAACCCACTCTGAGTTGTCCTACTGAGTTTCCCATTTTCCCTTTCTCTCTGTGCAGCTGCTGCTCGTTATGAAGAGGGAGAATCTGAAGCCGAGAGCATTACTTCCTTCATGGACACTTCTAATCCTCTTTATCAGCTTTATGACACAGTTAGAAGTTGCCGAAATAATCAGGGCCAGCTCATATCTGAACCCTTTTTCCACTTGCCTTCCAAGAAAAAGTATCCTGATTATTATCAGCAAATTAAAACACCTATTTCATTGCAGCAGATCAGGTAAGAAAACAGAATGCAAACTACTCAAGGTGCAAAACTATTCAAGGACTTACTTTATTTCCAGAATCCTACCTTGTAGTCAGTTCGTTGGTGCCTAATGCAGTGTATGCCATCTGTCCTTTACATTTGGTTGCTTCTTGTTTCAACTCAGTCTGCATCAGTCTTTTGATCATCTTTTATAGATGGCTGCCATTTGATTTATATTCCCTTGAGTTTCATTTTTAATATGCCTTAAAGGTTGCCATATCAATAGTTCCGGAGGCTAGGGGGGCAACAGAGATGAAAGCTTCTGCAGAACCCCCCATTATTCTTTTTCCGTGATCTTGATGGCTTGGTTACTTCTCACTGCCATGTTTTTTGAATTAATCTTCAGCAATTTGAATTGTAAAAGGATATTTGTAATTATGTTCCTTTTGTCTTTTTCAAAGTATAACTGAGGATAATTTTTCATGCGGTAGCTAGTCTGGACTGAAGTAGGCAGTACACCCTTTATGAATCTGTGAGCCATGAAAGGTTCATCATCTGCCAGAGTGCAGTTGTCATATCAAAAACCTGAGTGGTCTAAGATAAGCTACTGTGATGGATATGTGTCAGGGTCCTGAGTGTATTAACGGACCTTAAGGGCACTGACCAGACTTGAGTGGCCCTGGCCTCCTGCCCAGTGGCGACTGGGGCTGCTGGTCCTTTATTGATGAGGACTGGGCCCTAGCACTGTTCTTGTGTTTGTAATCCACTCTAATAACGGGTCTAAATTTTAGTTTTACCATAATATGATCTGCTAGACTTGATGTAATTGTGAATAAGCAGCATCTTTGTTAAATGAGAAAGAAACTAAGGTGGTTTTATGGGTTTTGATTGTTTTGTTTGTTTGGGTTTTTTGTGGGGGAGGAAGGGCTGTTGAGTTTTGGGTTGGTTTTATTTCTTTTCCTTTCTTTTGTAACCTGTCAGAGGGTGTTTGCATGTACTCGGGAACAAGTACAGAGCTGCCCCACTGGTTATCAGTCCATCAGCAGCTTTAAAGCATGTTTTTCTTGTGTCTTAGTGCAGCTGTTGGCTTGGCAAAGAAAGTGTCTTGAACAAAGCACAGAATGAACTTGATGGAGGAAAAAAAGAGGTGAAACTGAGAAAAATTGGTGACAATTGTCAGGAAGCTTTTTGTCTGATTGTACCAAAGAATATTGGTTCAAATTACATATAAACAGATTTAATTGGGAGAGACCTTCCAGTAAAAATATACTTGATATCAGTCATAGGACATATAATTTGCCATAGGGAAGCAGCTGTGTTTCTGCCTCTCTTCCAGTGTAGGCAGGTTGCATCTGGCTATGTGAGCAGTACAGAAACTCCATGCAAATATATGAAGAACTGCAGGGTGGTGGTGGGGAAATACTTATTGCCTGAGCTTAGAAAATAGAAAGGGACAGTTCTCTTTAGAAATGAGTATTTGTAGCTCAGAAGTTCAAGTACAGTATTTGTAATAGGCCAACTGTTTTAGCAATTTTTGACATTGTGGTTTGCGTTTTTTTTTTGGTGGTGGTGCGACTTTGTTTTGTGGGTTTGGGGTTTTTTATGATGTACATACAAAGAGCATATTGTGTGTTCCCAGATGGGGACAGAAAAGTTAATTGTCCTAGTGAAAAGTTGAAGGTGTTGGAGTAAAGGCTGGCATTCCTGTCTCCACTTTGGCCTAGGTAGCCAACCTAGGCCATCCTGCTAGAGTGCACTGTGAAATGTGTGGCCGTTGCAAATTTTACAGGTATTCGTGTATTTTAGGAGGTTTTGCGTATGTTAAGGCAGGAAAAGCCTTACAAAATAGTGTATGATTTAGAGAGAGAGTATGGGTATGCTTTGTTTTAATGAGATGTTCTTAATGCCTATCCGAGCCTCTGAATCACTTAATGAGCATTATAACCCTCAGTCATTTGAGCTGAGTGCAGATCCCAAGCTGTTCCTGAATGTGGGAGGTAATCCTGCTGATGGCTTTAGTTTTTTGCTAGTTTCCTCCTGACTTGCTCTTTATGGAATCTCAGAATAGCTGAGGTGGGAAAGGGGACCATCCAGTCCAACCCCTGGCTATAGCAGGGTGACCCAGAGCCAGTTGCCCAGGACTGTATGCAATCAGGTATTGAGTATCTCCAGAGACAGAGACTCCACAACCTTCCTGGGAACCAGCCTCACAGTACCCTGGTGTTCAGATGAGATTTCATGTGTTTCAAGTTGTTCTCGTTACCTCTTGCCCTGTCAGCAGGCAGAGCTGAGTAGACCAAGAGTAGCCCATTTAAAATGAAAGGCATGATGCTCTGAGGGCTGTGACTTCCAGGTATGGTACAGGTGCATGGTGTGAAGGTTATTTTGCCAACTTCACATAGGTGGTGAAAAGTCATTCTGTAATTATAAGTGACCAGAGGAATAGCTGGGAAGTAATGCAGGAGAATGTGTTCAGTTAGCAGTACTTGAGTGCTAGATCCTGGCACGCTTAGACGAACTGTGTTCCTAATTATATTTTACAGCATTGGTAACTATGATCGCTAAAGCAAGTGGTAACTATGATCCCTAAAGCAAGTGGATCAGGCTCTTCTGCACCCAAGGAGGGAAGCACTCCAGGGAATTCTCTGGCAGCAGTTCTCTCTTGAACACATGAGTGGTGGGGGTGCATGGGCACTGAAGGTAGTGTCTTCATTGGCACACCCTGGTGTCTTGAGCTTCAGGAACCGGGGGTTATAGTTTATGTTTAAAAAAGTGCCTGGATCTAATATAAACCACAGTTGCTTTTGTGTGACATCTACTGTTTGAGAATTTGAAATGCATTTGTCTTATGAATGTGCATCCTTTTGGGCAATGAACTGCAACACAGGAATCTAAACATGTCATTTCACTGCACTGGGGTGTGTTGAGGTTCTCCTGGAACTGAGATTTGTGATGAGTCTTATTGCCTTTGGATTAATTATTTGAGTTGACTTGTACTAAATACAAGCATACTTTGTGTTATAATTTCACAAGTTCTGGTAATACTGCAATTAAAGGAGTGAAACTTATCTGGATTTAAAGGAGACTGCTCTTGGGATTAAAGCCTGAGTGGTTTATAGAGAACTTCTTGTTTTGTTTAAAACAGCAGAGCTGAAGCCCATTATAACTGAAGTTCTTAATCAAAAACAAAACAAAAGTACATTAAGATTTATTACATTGACTTTTGAAAAATAATATGACATTGTGTTCCATGTGTTTATGAATGAGCCAGTTGGAAAAGTACTCTCTAACTAAAAAAAGTATGTCTTTCAAATATTAAGAATACCCTGTAAATTTTCTCTTCATCTGAGATTTAGCAGTTCTTTCATTCCTTTCACTTAATGGAATTTCATATGTTTTGAATATGGTACATTTTTTAGATCGCCTGTTTGTACAGCCAGTTTTCCTACCTTAGCAAGTACTTTCAGTGCATCTTGTACTTCAGGCCTGTATAAAATCACAGTTTCAAGTAAACAAAGTTCCCATCGTACTTCGTAAGATGACAACTGTCGTTCCTCAGTAGAACATCTATCAAATGCCTTCTTGGTCATGTGCGTTCTTTGTTACTCTTTGTTGAGGGTTTTTTTCCTAAGGAGGAAGGATTAGCACTTCACAATTTCTGAATAAAAGAAATGAAGTTGCATGAGAGCTGGCTTTGGCCATGTGCTTGTATTTTTTGTTTCTAGGAGTTTTTTAGGCATAGTGTGTGTCTAGTGAGATGGATCTTTTGATTATGTGGGGAGAGTATCTCTCTCGTCTTCAGTTGTTTCAGATATTCCACTTGGAAGAGCTGCTGAGTTTCCAATAGGTCTTTTGGGGAGTTGAGTGCCAGCTTACTATATGGGGTTTATTATTCTTCTGATTTTGACCAAATTAAATGTCATGCGAGTGTTGTTTTAGGCTTAGTGGCCTTATGTAACTGTGGCTTACCTTTTAAACTATACTTTTTCCTCATTTTTCAAAGGTTGTTATGTTTAAAATTCCATTTTTCCAAGTTTCCCTCATGCTTTCAGGTACAATTGTATCACTGTCAATCATTTCACAGAAATTGCTCTTGGTTTCTAGTGTGTAAGTTTAATTTATATTATGTTGGCAGAGACTTCCTGTAGAGCCATAGATTTGGTTAGTTTTAGCTTTGCTTTGTGAAATAAACTGATGTTGATAAACTTCTTTCCTTCCAAGATTGGTGAGATGGCTTTTTAAGATGTATTGTGAAGCTGCATTTCATGCTCTAAATCCAGGAAATACACAATACACAATACTCGAGTTCTGCTGGATTTGAGTATAATTAAAACTGTTCAAAGTACTTCTGTGCATAACCCTCTTAATTAATCATTCTGTTGTTTGCTGAAGAGGGTGGTAAGGTAGGAGGTTAGTTACAGACTAGAACAGGGTTATTTCTGTGCCTATGAATTTTTCCATTCTTCATGCATGTGGTGGGAAGGTGTCTGCCTTTCTGAACTGTATGGGCCAAGCCTGGATTTTTACTTTGGTTATCAGGCCTTTCTTGAGTACAAATGTGAGAATGTTGGTTGTTTGCTTCAAGTCAGATGGCTGCACCTTGGTTATTTGGCTGTGAATAAACAAATGCTGGTAGAAGCAAGATCTTATTTGAGGGTAAGATGATTTGAATTATCATTCTTTTTAAGGCAGTGTTTCCTCTCCCTCTTGTCTTCTGGCTCTAGGTTAACATTTAAAGGAGTAAGGTACAATTAAGCTCTTTTTCTTCACTTGTGAGCTACTGTCAGGGTTGCACCTTCGCCATGAGTTTAAAGATTTTTCTACAGGGTCACGAGAGAGCAGAGAATTGGTGCACATAGAATGGTATGCTTAAGACTAATGGCAGTTTCATATGGTTTTTCTGCTTTCTGATGCTTCAGGGTTAGACTGCTGTGTTGCAAAATGGATAGGTCGCTGCCTAAATACACACAAATGAAGCTAGTGTGGGATACTAAGGCTATGTGAAGTTAGTGTTATATTTTTAGGTGAAGCATGTGACAGTGTTGTTCTGAGGTCTGCATGAGCTGCCTCTCTGTCTCTGGGAGCAGGACCAAAGCAAATCCCAGATTTGTTAGTGTTAAGTGGCTTGGGAGATCTGCTCATATGAAGAGCCACCAGTTCATGAAATAGTACAGAACCAATATAGAACTCTCTTTTTGTAAAAAGAAAACTGTTGCAGGTGGGATATGTTCCCTAGGAAACGCTGTTGCCTTGCTTGTTTTGCCTGCAGCTTACTTTGAAGTTGTTCTGCTGCAAAGGATATGGCTTATTCCCGCTTTCTTCAGTTTAAGAAAACTGGCACCTAAACATGCAGAGTTTGATTGATCAGGATTTGCTAACTAATCAGCAAATCTGATTTATGGTATCATGCTGACAGTGTTGCTTCACAGATTCTGAATTTACAGGGGATAAGGATATAGTTGTGTGTTGTCTTTAGTATCTCAGGAGGGTGGTCATTACTGTTGAGCTTTTTAGTCAATGCAATCCTAGATTTTCAGTGAGTCTTTAAGGGCAACTTTGAAATGGATACAGAAAAGCTTCACATACACAGTAGTAGTACCACGTGATAGTAAGGAGAAACAGTTTGAATTGATGTCGTGGTTTAAGCAGGACAATTGAAGAAGTAGTACTTCAGTTAAGATGTAGTCCTTTAGGTTGCTCTTTCTAAAAGCTGAATGCAGACCTCATGGAACAGCAATCAAAATGTGAACATGCCATTCTGTAATTCTAAGTTAGTGAATTAGTTGGAAGACCAGAAACCTGCACAGTTTTTCTTCCTCCTGATGTCCAGTCTGTCCAAACTTGTTTTAGTCTGGAAGAAGGCAAACTACCAGAGTTGCACAAGAATGTTTGTAAACTGTGTGATGCTAATATTTAAGCAAAGCTTGAGCCAGGAGTTGAAAAGTAAGAACGTTGCATGCAGACTTGCTTACTTGCAGGAGCATGAACTGTTGAGGAGGTCTTGAGAGGACTTTATTCCGGCTTGATTGTTAGGATTTCTGAAGCATGAATCCTTCCTTGTCCTTCAGCAGTTGTCTTTGTCAATAAAAAGCATTGAGACATTTTAGACATTTATCTGAAATATTTAATAGTCAAATCTAAGGCAGTTATGGTGCTCTTCAGTTTATTGGATCCTTAGTTAGAGCTTAATTCTACAAATTTGTCAGTATGAGTTGTCACTTGGAAACTAATTATGCTGGCGTTTTCTACATCCAAGGGGAGAGTAAAGTGTGGGTCTCAGCAGTGATAACTAATAACGTCAGTAAACAAGGAAATTACTGCTCGTTTATACAGTTTATTACCCCGTGTGCCTTGACAACTTAGAATCATAGAATCATAGAAAAGTTAGAGTTGGAAAGGACCTTAAGATCATCCAGTTCCAACCCTCTGCCATGGGCAGGGACACCTCCCACTAAACCACGTCACCCAAGGCTATGTCCAACCCAGCCTTGAATACTGCCAGGGATGGAGCATTCACAACTTCCCTGGGCAACCCATTCCAGTGCCTCACCACCCTTACAGTAAAGAATTTCTTCCTCATATCCGATCTAAACTTCCCCTGTTTAAGTTTGAATCCATTACCACTTGTCCTAGAATGTTCTAAATCTGTTTTGGAAAAAGAATAAGACTCCCTTTTGCTGGTTTGGCTAAATAAGAGCTTATTGGTTAGGGGCTTTGAACTCAAGTTTTTTAAGCCTTTCTATTTCATGTTTCCTTGAGCATTCTTTTAATGATGTGTTAGCTTTTGTAACACCAAGTGTTTGTGTGTTAAAGTCCCGTAATTGCTTGTCAATATTTTTGTCAGACTACAAGAATTAATTACATGCATTTTACTCTATAGATTTTGCTTTCTGTACTAGAGCATGTTCAGGTTAGCTGGAGAAGATGTAAGGTGTCCTGTAGTGTTTGTCACCAGACAGTGGCAAGAGCATGGTGTAGACTCAGGGTTTATATCTTTAGTATTTATGAGCCTCTACATCATATGCTAATGGTTTAGGGCAAACTAATCCTGAGTTTAATGGGATTTTAATTTGGGTTTGATCTTTTAATACCAGTCACATATTCCTTAACATATATGCAAATAATTGTTGCTGAAGTGTTACAAGACAGAAATTGAGACTATTTATTTGGTACCCAAACTCTTTTGCTTTTGAGGGTGTGTTTGGGTTTTTTTATTATTATCTTTTTTTATTAATCCAATGAAAACTATATTAATAACTCTCCTGGTTGTTTTGGAATTGTAGATGTCGTGGTTTAAGCTGTAAATCACGCAGCCCATTCTCTCACTCACTCCCCTCTCTTTCTTCCCCCCGCTCCCAGGTGGATGGGGAGGAGAATCAAAAGAATGCGACTCCCACAGGTTGAGATAAGAACAGTTTAGTAACTGAAGTATAACACAAGACCGCTACTGCTACCACCAATAATAATAATGACAAGGCAAATACAAGGAAAGAATACAAACGCTCACCACTATACCCCGCCCGACCAAGCAGTGCACCCCCCCCTTCCGGGTCTCTGCTCTCTGTCTTTACATCCTGGGCATGATGTGCTGTGGCATGGAATACCTCTTTGGCTAGTTTGGGTCAGGTATCCCGTTTCTGCTTCCTCCCGGCTTCCCCTCCTCCCTGGCAGAGCATGAGACTCAGAAAGTCCTTGGTCAGGCCAAAACATTCTAAGCCATAACTATAAACATCGGTGTTATCAGCGCTGTTCCCAGACCGAAAGTTGGAAACACAGCACTGCGCCAGCTACTACAAAGGAGAAAAATGGCTGCTACTGCTGAACCCATGACAGTAGAGTAAGTGAGGTTGATAGGAAAGCTTTTTGAGTATCTGTTGCTGCAGTTGGAAACATTAAAAATAATCTAAAATGCATAAAGACTTGCAAGCTACTGATGTCTTAAAGTCTTAAGAGAGATATGTGAACCTACAATGGTTTGTTTTAAATGAGAATAGCAACAACTCGTTTTATCCACGTCTTAGATTTAGGGTATTTGTCTAAATTTGTTTTGTACTTTCCTCATACTCATTGAGGACATGCTAGTTCTTCAGATCTGAAAGAAATGAAAAAGCAATACGCTACGTTTCAGTGAGGCACACACAACAGCCATGCTGGCAGCATGCCATTAGTTGGACATTTACTGTAAAATGTGTTTCCATCAGGACAGCTTTATAGGCATGCACTTCTCAGTAGGTTTTTTTAGCTGTTTCAGCTTCATGTCATGTTTAATCCAACCGTGACCTCCTCACTCTTGGCTGACCAGTGGAGAGTCCTGTCTAACACGAGTGTTGCTCTTTGTTCCCTGGTTCAGCTGTGAGGTCACATTGACAGGTAAGGTTTGGGATTACAGTAAACTATATTAAATTTATTTTGTGGCAGTGCTTATCCTCCATCAGGCAGGTTGACTTTCAGCTGGGTGCTGTAAAAACCAGACTAGGTTTGAAGGTGGTGTGTAACTGGTGTTTGTGACAGGCAGGTGAGAAAGAGGTGCGAAGGACGATGATTGTGTTTTACAGTTGTGATAGGGTTCGGTTTCTATGTTGTTGTAGACATCTGTTTTCTGTGGTGTTTAATGAGGTATTGGAAGGTTTAAAAAAGTTGGCGAGAACTTTCACCACTTGTGCAAGGAAATAGAAGAAAACACATTAAGTTGTTGGGAAACTTAGTGCGCTGATTCATCTGTTTAGCACATGAAAAATGGTAATTTTTTGTCATTAGTCCTTTTCTAACTGTTTTCACATGTATTGCTCTTTTCAGCACCAATGAACAATCAGGTAGTTTTAAGAGGGGGCAAAAATTGGAGTGGGTTGACATGAGAAGTGTTGGACACTTAGCTCTCACTAAAGATGAGTGGAATTGATGCGTAGGGAAGGCAGCATTGACGGCTGTGCAGAGCTAACCCGTCACGTTGACATCATACCAACGCCCTACTGGTCACAGCTATGGGGTACTGGAGCGGTCTCAGCAGGTTGTGCTTCTGCCTTTTATGTATCACATCTCCTCTGAGTATGAAAACCGGACTTCAGCCTGCACAGCTTTCAAGAGGACAGCTTTCAGAATAATTTAAACCATTCTTGAAAAGGAGTTACATTTCCCTAATATAGTTACAACCAGAAGATACTACTGCTGCATCAGAAAAAGAAAACACATTCCTGTAATTAGACCTCTTTGGATATTGACTTATTGTGAAAATAAAGATGTTAAAGAACTGTTTTGCAGTGTGTCACTTGTGAGATATGTGATTGGTATTTCTGTTTTGCAGAACCAAACTGAAGAACCATGAATATGAAACTTTAGATCAGTTGGAAGCTGATCTGAATTTAATGTTTGAAAATGCCAAGCGCTACAATGTTCCCAATTCTGCCATCTATAAAAGAGTACTGAAGATGCAGCAGGTTATGCAGGTATGTGGGGTAGATCAAAAGGATATAACTTGACATGTGAATTTATTTCCCTAATTAATAGTTTTCCCAAACAATTTTAAACTAGACCTGTATTTGCAGTAGTATTTTTTTGCTTAGGGGGAAGTATGGGAATGAAGAGCATCATAGAGTGACTTTTCCTCAGCTTAGTGCTGCAGTCTGAAATGGCATTGTTTCCAGATTGCTTCCTCAAATTTTTTTCTGACAGTTAAAAAGAATTACGCTGCTATTATGTGTCAGCCAACTTTATATTAAGTAAATCACTGGAAATACTGTGAATGATTTTTTTAGTCTCAAAACCTGTAGTTGCATCTTTCTTTGTGTATCTGATCTGTTCTGATGTTTAATACTGTGCTGGAAATGTCTCGCAGTGAGTTTGGCTTCAGGGATTTGTTCTTTTCTCAGGCAAAGAAGAAGGAGCTTGCTAGGAGAGATGACATTGAGGATGGGGACAGTATGATTTCTTCTGCTACATCTGATACTGGAAGCTCAAAAAGGAAAAGGTATGCACTTCTGCAGTTCCTGCAGACCATGACATTGCTACAGCTTTTATTTGTTAAAGAGAATATTAAACAATGTTTTCTCGCATTTGTGTAAGGATTTGTAATTCTGAAACTTAACCTCATCAAATGTTGTTTCCAGTTAATTAAAAACTATTTGCTGACTTTATTTTCCTTTTTTTGGCCTATTCATTAGTTGGCTCTTGTCAACACAACTTTAGTGCAGCACATGGCATGGGCACTGTAGTTGCACTGAATGAAGTAATTCTGTCAGTGGATATCAGGATGTTTGTGTTATCTTTTTTAGCCTGGTGTGTGGACTGTCTTCGTGGGTTGTTAGCAACTATTGCTACTTTTCTACTACTTCTCCAATATATAACTGTGTAGTTTGGGTAGCAATTTCAGAATATAATTAGAGTTAACACTGTAGCTGAATAGTTTTTTGAAATTTTATAGTATTAGTCCACAAATACTGTTATTTGGTGAGGTTTCCTGGCACACACATTTTCATTTTGCATGAACTCTGCTTGAAGAGTTTTCGTCATTAATGCTAGAGGACTGCTCTGCTACCTGTTACCTACCTGTAAGCGGCTATGCCAAAGAGGGTATTTGACAAATAGATAAACTGATAATAGGTTGGTTATTCTGGATACTGTAATGTAAACAAAATTCACAGTGATTTAAAGTATACTTTTTAGTGAGCAATAATGGTGGCTTATGGAAAGAATTCTTTAAAAGTGGAAGCTGTTGTGTAATTAATGCTAGTGATGCATTTCACTCCAAGGGATAGTTTCTCTAGTTTGCCTCATTATATCATTTGAAGTAAGTTCTAACTGCTGATAATATTGCAACAGTAGCAACTGCCAGTGTAAAACTGTGATTTCAACATCTTTCTTTGGTGTAGCTTTCTTTGGTGAGCCTTCCGCTTCCTGTATTTTTAGTTCTTTGTTTTAGCAAAGTAACAGGAGTTGTGGGGGGAAGAAGGGAATGAAATAGACCATCACCAAAGGTTCACTTAAGAGCAGTCAAGTAAGTGCAATAGTGTACGTTCATAAAAAGTCTGCAGAGAGAAAATTTTAACATGGATTTAGGAGGTGGTATGGTCTAGGGATGCTAGGAAGAAGAAACATAGTGGAATGGTAAGACAGACTACAGTACCAAATGAAGATCAGGTAGGAACAAATTGCCAAAAAATGGCTAGTTTTGTGATCTTCAGATTCAAAGAGATGTACTAACCTCATCAAGCGAGTCAAACTGACATCAATGTCCTTTTAACCCTATGTTGCTTTTGATCACCTTGTGCAAGAGAATACTGAAATGCTTAAAAGAAAAAAATCTGTCAGGTCTTGTCATGTAAGAACAGTCAAAGAGAAAAAGTAGTGCTCATAGTTGAGGGAAATCAAAATCATTTTGTTTTCTTAATGCCAAAAAAGAACCTAAATATGCTTTTGATCTTGTCAGTTCAGTGCTTGCTATCAGTTTCACTTGCTGCAAGATAGGAAGTAAAAGAAGATTGTAAATGCTGTGATAGCAGAAGTGAAACACTGAGAGGAATTCCAAAATGTTGAAGAAAGAAAACAATAACCCAGGCAAACTACATCCCATTGGGAAATAATAGTGACAGAGAAGAAAGTTGTCTGGAAGTACCCTTTTATGTATCAGATGCGTGGCCTTTTACTATTTCTGCTTCGGGTTTGCTTTACCAGCTTTCATTGAACTAAGTGTTAAAATTTGGAAGCGTGCTAAAATGTGGGAATTGGAAGCATGTCTCTGTTCTGGCATTGCTCATCTGCTCATGTGAACCACTAACATTTTCAGCACTGAAGAGAATGCAGAAAAAAAAGGTTTTAACCTATAGAAGATACATTTTGAATTTTCTCACATAATGTGACATTAATTTTCTGTAGTTATATTGCTGACCTCGCTGAGGAGCAAGAGGTATTTGAGGCATGATGTTATGCTGGATGAGGCAAATTTTAAATGTAGGAGGAAAAGATCTAATGATAGAAGATCTGTGATGCTGTTTGGTTTCTAACAAGTTGTACAGTGAAGGTTTGCACATTCAGCAAATGAAGATAGTTTGTGATGATGTCATTGTCTTTACAGATAGCGTAGTCAAAAGTTATGACTTCCTGAGTCTTACAGAGGTTGAAATTTGGAAGCTGGTTTAAAAGTGCTTTGTAGAGAATGCATTTCAAAGTGCCACAGTGTCTGAGCTGAGCTTAGACATTATTGACAGAAGTTTTCCTCTCACTTATCTGGTTTGCTTGTAGATCATGTAGTGTATCTACAGGGAGCCACGCATAACTGTTTCCTGATAAGCTGTGTCTTGGGTGTGCTGTCAAATTTCTTGAGACAACCATAGGACTGTAAGATTTTTGTATGTGGCCATTTTCTACTTGGGTTTGCAGTTTTGGCAAGCTTGATTGTCTTGTAACTTCATTTGACTGGGATTGGCAAATGTTTAAGCAATTCAGACCCTTCTTTATACTACATTCTTGATGTCCTTATTTTCTTATAACTGGTACTAAAGAAGATACAGAATAACTGAGATAAATATCTCAAGTCTTTGACACTCTGCATTCAGCAGTAGTAGTCATAAAGATGCTGGCTGAGGATTTTTTTTCCTGTTCACACTGGATCTTGAGGTCATGGATGCAGATGCGTAGTCCTGACTGATCTTTTTTCTCTGCAGCTGCAAAGTGCTTGGAACTTTTTCACCTTTGCACATTTGAAAACTACTGATATTTTTATTCTGTAGAACACTTCACGTGAATGAGAGAAAAATTGTATTCTGAAGTTGATTTCCTGTTTGTTTAGTGGACTGCTGGTTATAATGCTGTTGTTATTTGCAAATGGACTCATGTTTCTAGTACATTGTCTTGATGTTGAACATCTTGTGTGTGTGTGTTCAGGTGCTTGTAGCGTTTTTTCATGGTAGAGGATAATGTCATATAATCATAGAGTCATAGAATAGTTAGGGTTGGAAAGGACCTTAAGATCATCCAGTTCCAACCCCCTGCCATGGGCAGGGGCACCTCACGCTAAACCATGCCACCCAAGGCTCTGTGCAATCCAGCTTTGAACACTGCCAGCGATGGAGCATTCACACCTTCCCTGGGCAACCCATTCCAGTGCCTCACCACCCTTACAGTAAAGAATTTCTTCCTCATATCCAATCTAAACTTCCCCTGTTTAAGTTTGAACCCATTACCCCTTGTCCTCTCACTACAGTTCCTCATGAAGAGTCCCTCCCCAGTATCCCTATAGGCCCCCTTCAGATACTGGAAGGCTGCTATGAGGTCTCCACGCAGCCTTCTCTTCTCCAGGCTGAACAGCCCCAACTTTCTCAGCCTATCTTCATACAGGAGGTGCTCCAGTCCCCTGATCATCCTCGTGGCCCTCCTTTGGACTTGTTCCAACAGTTCCATGTCCTTTTTATGTTGAGGACACCAGAACTGCACACAACTCCAAGTGAGGTCTCACAAATGCAGAGTAGAGGGGCAGGATCACCTCCCTAGACATGCTGGTCATGCTCCTTTTGATGCAGCCCAGGATGCGGTTGGCTTTCTGGGCTGCGAGTGCACACTGCAGCCGGCTCATGTTCATTTTTTCATCAACCAAAACCCCCAAGTCCTTCTCTGCAGGACTGCTCTGAATCTCTCCTCTGCCCAACCTGTAGCTGTGCCTGGGATTGCTCCAACCCAGGTGTAGGACCTTGCACTTGTCATGGTTAAACTTCATCAGGTTGGCATCGTCCCACCTCACAAGCGTGTCAAGGTCCCTCATTTTGATGTTAATGTTGGAAGTGGGGAGAAGAACCCCTGACATTTTTGCTTTTCTCTTTTGTTCTTCTCCTTAACCTAACAGTAAAAAGAATATCCGAAAGCAACGAATGAAGATTTTATACAATGCAGTTCTGGAAGCTCGAGAACCAGGCACGGGCAGACGGCTCTGTGATCTGTTTATGGTTAAGCCATCCAAAAAGGACTATCCAGACTATTATAAAATAATCTTGGAGCCAATGGACTTGAAAATGATAGAAAACAACATCCGCAATGATAAGTACGCAGGGGAAGAAGCCATGATTGAAGACATGAAGCTCATGTTCCGAAATGCAAGGCATTATAATGAGGAAGGCTCCCAGGTACTGTTTTGATTCTGCAGTCACACTTAACCTCTGCTTCTTTGCAGACATAAGTTATGGCAGGATGGTTTAGCTTTGACTGTTACTCACATTATTTATGCTATTGTTCATTGAACTAAAATAGAAATATGACTTTTTTTCTGCTTATGTTTTAAATTCTATCTCTGTCTATAGGTATATAAATGTGAAATGCAGCAGGCTTCCTTGTAAAGGTTAGATTTATTTCCTGTTAGCTGAACTCTCCACTGAAAGCGTGTCAGCTGAATGTTTCCTAGTAGGATTTAGAAAAATAATCCAGTTACTACATTATCATTATTCATCCTCAGTTAATCACAGGAAGGTATTTGCACAGTGAGCAGTTATCAGCATATGTTTTGGAGTACAGAACCACTGAGAAGGGATGTCTTAGTTGGAGAAAAAACATCTTTGTTTTCATGGAGGTGGAGAGTGTGGGAGAGATCAGACTAGAAAACCTGACTTGCTGAGTATGGCCAAAGGAGTCTGAAAAGAATATGCTTTTCATTTACAAATAGATTGTAGGGTGTGTCTATATTGTAATGTTTCTCAGCCAGCAAGCATGATGTTTTGGAACAGAGTGGTGGTGAGAAACCTCCAGCTATTTTTAATAAGGAACTTGATCAGCTGCTGTAAAGGACTTTATGATGAGGTTGCATTCACCAGGATTGGATTTGAAGACCCAGGAGTACTGTTCTAGTCCTTTCTTCCTTGGTGGAATCAGAGTAGTTCAGGAGATTGCTCCACAGAATGGTTTGATGAGGAGGTTGATAAGACAACTGCACCTTGCTGTTTTATAGTCTTTGGAATAGAAATGCAGCTCAATTGGATAATTTATTCAAGATTTATATCTCCCTGATTTCGATTGTGTTGATAAGTTCTGCTTACCCGCATAAGTCTGTAAAAGGTGAGCGTTCGAGAAATAAACCCTTCTTTTTTAATCAAGTATTTGGTTTTGCTTTCAGCTTTTTCAAACTAACATATAAATGTTTCTTGGGGGCTAGTTCTAAACTAGTTTAAATACAGTGAACCTTGTTTTGGTTTGGTTTGGTTTTTAATTACTTTACTGATTAATAGGTATACAATGATGCCCATATGCTGGAAAAGATCCTTAAAGAAAAAAGGAAAGAACTGGGACCCCTAGCTGAAGATGATGATGTTGCATCCCCTAAACTAAAGCTAAGTAAGGCAGCCTTGTACATTGCTATGTCTCATGTCAACACTTTGGAATACCCAACAATACAGATTAGCAGATCTTCCCTTTAGAATAGAAGATGTGACCTGCAAATTTACACTGACATGCGAATTAGACTTGTATTTTCAAGGTCATGACAGCAACGGTGTATTTATATAATAAAATTTAGTTGTTGTGTGTAGCATTTCCTAAGAAAGTTAACTGGGAATGAAGAAGGAAAACTTAAGAATGGTTGGAATGGCTGGCATTTAGTCATGTGGTGTCATCCAAATGTTAGATGCTGCATTACATGCTCAGTAACAGTTCATTAGCACGCTTAATATGTGCTGCTGGGATTGCTTGCAACTAAGGTGCTGCTTAGACTGAGTAAAACTCTTCATTTCCCTGAAGAGTTTTCCCAGATGTTTGATTTGCACAGAAAATCTGTCTGTGCCTTTGCACAGGGATTTGCACAGAACCATAAAAGAAATGTGAGTTTTATTTAGAAAATTATAGAAAAACGTGAAAAACGCAGAAATTTCCAACAATGTCTGTTCCTAGAGCTGTTACTCTCACAAACTAGACTTGCGACTACTCAAATCTTATGCCCCCTTAAAATGTGTTCAGAACTGAGCAAACTGAGAAGGATAAAATTGCACAGAAAGGCTTAAAGAAAGTAACTGCACAGAGTCTTCTTGAAAATAGAAATGTGCAGCTCTTAGGTAAGGTGCAGGTACTAGAGAATTCACAGGCAGAGACCATGCAGTACTGTAACAGAGATCCTGGATTAATCAAAAAGCTAATCTGATTGATAATCCCATGGGAGGCCTTATTTTTTATTTTACCTGTAATAATCCTCTCTAAATTGGCATAAACCTGTCCTAAAGGAATCTGATACTATTTAGAATGCTTAGTGATAGCAAAAATCCTGTGATGACTGGGTTTTGATAGCTGTAGAGAGAAATTCTTGTAGCGCTAAGAAGACCAAACTGAATTTAGAGGAGTCATTAATAACATTGGGTAAGAAAAGGTGCTTTCTGTGCTTAAGTCTGAAAAGACCTTCAACAGTTACATATGATTCCGTGTTTGACAAAAACAACATTGAAAAAATATTCATACAATTACGAAAAGCAGGGGGGTTGGAACTAGATGATCTTAAGGTCCTTTCCACCCCTAACTATTCCATGATTCTATGAAAAGTAAAGGAAGCTGCAACTTGGGATGAGCTCCATGTTGTGGCTCTTCTGTTCGTACCATAAAGTGGTTCTTCAATAAGCAATTCTCCAGTGGAAAGAAGATGGACAAAGGAGTGTGCAAGCTCTGGTTTTGTAATAATTTTTTTCCCCCTTTCTGTCTGCTTAGGTAGGAAAAGTGGCATTTCTCCTAAGAAATCGAAATACATGACTCCAATGCAACAGAAATTGAATGAGGTGTATGAAGCAGTAAAGAATTACACGGATAAACGAGGCCGGCGACTGAGTGCCATCTTCTTGAGGCTGCCGTCTCGGTCTGAACTTCCGGACTACTATGTGACCATTAAAAAACCCGTTGACATGGAGAAGATCAGAAGCCATATGATGGCAAATAAATACCAGGATATTGATTCCATGGTAGAGGACTTCGTAATGATGTTCAATAATGCTTGCACGTATAATGAGCCAGAATCTTTAATTTATAAAGATGCCTTGGTCCTGCATAAAGTTTTGCTTGAAACTCGGAGAGAAATAGAAGGAGATGAGGATTCTCATGTGCCCAATGTCACTTTGCTAATTCAGGAACTTATCCATAACCTTTTTGTATCTGTTATGAGCCACCAGGATGATGAAGGCAGATGCTACAGCGACTCCTTAGCTGAGATTCCTGCTGTGGATCCCAACTTCCCAAATAAACCTCCTCTGACTTTTGATATTATCCGAAAAAATGTTGAAAATAATCGCTATAGGAGATTGGACTTGTTCCAGGAGAATATGTTTGAGGTACTGGAGAGGGCAAGGAGAATGAACAGGTGAGTGAAGCCATATTTTTCAGGTCCTTTGTCTTATCCCATGAGTTTTGCATGTTAACATTAGGCAAAGGCTGAAGTTTTTTTATGGTGTTTGCTTTCCTTGATGTGGATGTTCAGAAAACTAAATCTCAAAAGCTCTATTAGATCTTCAATGGAATGTATGCTTTCATTTAAGAAACATGGAAAAAGTTAGGTTTCCGCCCTGAGATAATTCTGACATTAATCTTCCAAAGGCACACTTCATGATAACCAGGTTTGTGCTAATGTTCAAATTGAAAAATGAAGAGGAGGAGCTATTCACTGGCTGCTTGTCTAGTGAATTACTCTTTTGGAGCAATCACAATTGAATGAGTTATAGTAATATTGTACAAAAACTATGAGCACTTGCAACTTATTGCAGTGTTTTACTTAAATTAGGTAGGGTGCTTGGGGATGTGCAGATGAGATCTTGACCCCTGAAGGAAGGGGCTTAAACAATCATATTAAAACATTACCAACAGGACTATGGGTAATTAAAATAAGTCAGTTTTGTTAATAATGCTGTTACTACTTAAGTTTTCAGAAGTTAACAAATTGTAGAGATCCAGTGGCAAGTAGTTTTGGTTGCAACTAGTTACCTTTGATTTTTCTAGTGTTTCAGGATTGATGCATATGTAAATACTGTTTCGGGTAAACTTTAAAACATACCGACAGCAGAGTAGCAGGTGGAGCATGACTTGCCAGTTTCTGCTGCTGCTTATACTAAGCAAACACAGAAATCTGTTGGTAGCATGAAGCTTTAGTTTTATCACTAAGTGTGGAGATTGATGGCTCTGTGTTTAGGATCTTGTTTGAGTCTGCGTAAACTATGTTTCTTCCTTGTACATATTTTTGTACAGGACTGATTCGGAAATATACGAGGATGCAGTCGAACTTCAGCAGTTCTTTATTAAAATTAGAGATGAACTGTGTAAGAATGGAGAGATTCTTCTGTCACCTGCTCTCAGCTATACCACCAAGCATCTTCACAATGATGTAGAAAAGGAAAAGAAGGAAAAGCTGCCCAAAGAAATAGAGGAGGATAAGCTCAAAAGAGAAGAGGAGAAGAGAGGTAGCTACATTCATTTTGTTAGTTTTAAATTAATTCACTGAAAAATGTACCTCTGGATATGATGTATGCTGTGCTGTTGCTGCAGCTTTGCCTTCTGAAGGAACCTTAATAGTCTGATTGTTCACCAAGGATCATGTAATTTAAAGTTATGGAAGATTTATTTTGCTTTGATCATTATCAGCCAGGCCAGACAGCTTTGAAGAAAGAGGTATATGTAGATATTAACTGTATGTAAACTCTAATCGGAACGCATTTGGGCAACAGTAGTCTTATGTGAAGGATATTGTAAAAGAAAACAATAGCTTTTTACTACAGCTTTCTGCTGATCATAAACTTAGCAATGACTGTTCCAGTTGATCTTTTAGTCATTTCTTTTTTGACAAATGCTGGGGGATTTTTATGTGCTGATGGTGTTGTCTGTGGTCATGCTTTTTAACAGTGCTAAAGAAATGTTTTTTAAGTAAGCCTTTTGCTTTTCTTGGCTAGTATGACTGTGAAGAGTAATGGGCTTGCACTATTTTGTGAAGCTGGAAACTTGCTGTGAAGGTTCTTTGTGTTTCACTCTTCTGGGCTGTTACTGTCAGTATAATGGTTGTGGAGCATGTCTAGGGGAATGAATAAAGCTCTGTAATTGCTCCTTTCCACAGATAGGAGCAGAGCTGTCAGCTTTTTGTCCTTAAATTGTCTTTCTAACATGGTTCATCTTCCCATATAGCACTAATGTCAGCAGCTGTGAAGTCTGGTTGCTCCAACCAGGCTGAGTATTACAAGAGGACAACAGCTGTGACGTCCTTTTTCTGTCTTCCTTTAAGAGCCAAAAACCCCAAAGAAAGCAAATGTGCCTTTCTGAAGGCTTCAGAGCTCATGGCTGTCATTGAGTTCCTCTTAACTAATTGGGAAGACTCAATAAAATTCAACTGAAGAAGGGAAACTCAACCTTCAGCAGCACCAGTAACAGAAAGGCTAGCAGCACAAAACATGCTTAAACATTTCTTCATGCTGGAAGTCAGTGACAGAGGGACATACCGGGTATCATGTGGCACTTCTGCACCTGGGAAGGCATGGGGGCAATCCTATCAGTAATCTTGGATAACATGGAAATGTGGCATTCCCAATTACTAGCATCTGTTTTTCCCTTCTTGAAATAAGAAGCTGAAAAGAGTGAAGATTCTTCTGGATCAGCTGGGCTGTCAAGCTTGCATCGGACATACAGCCAGGATTGCAGCTTCAAGAACAGCATGTATCACGTAGGAGATTATGTGTACGTGGAGCCTGCTGAAGCCAACTTGCAACCTCATATAGTCTGTATTGAGAGGCTGTGGGAAGATTCAGCTGGTAAGGATGTCTTTGCTATAGGAAAACAATATGGTGAAAGTTCTCCTTATTGCTATTTAAAACTTCCAGTTTGAGCTTTTTCTGTGCAGAAGTACGTGTGGGATGCTGAGTGTTTTTCTTGTTTCTGAGTTGCTTTGTTCCAAAGAATGTTACAAATATGAAGTTCTTGGATTAGCACATGCTTTTTTCGCTGTTCATCTCTACCTACCTTTAAATAGTAAGTGCCCCAGAGAACAGGGTCTTTGAAGTGGGATGAGCTCCTTGTAATTTAGGTGTCGAACACCACATGGGGGTTTTCTGTGCTGAGAAATCTGAACCAAAGTTGGGCATGTTTAACCACAGATGTTCCACAGAACAACTCAGTTTCTGAACTTGTCTTTGTTAAATTTCAGAATTGAGCTGAGTCTTGCATTTCCTAAGCCAAATCAAGCTATAATAAGTACTGTTTGTTTTTTTTTCTCATCAGTGATGCCTTCTGTTTGCAGCAGGTACTTCTTAAGTGTAAGGAAAGCTAGAGATATGGTAAGATAAGCATGGTGCACTCTCAGCAATCCTGAAAACTACAGTTGCTCACAGCTGCAGTGGGGTATAATGCAGTTAACCATTTTGGTTGCACTTTTTTTTCAAAGGGATGGAACGAATGTGCTATAAGGGCAGATTAAAAAGACCATGACTTAAATTTGGAGGGCAGAAATGTAAGGCAGGATATAATTAAGGTTTGCAAAATGATGAAGTGGATAGATAAGCTGAATGCAGAAATACTATTCAAGAAATCCACCAGTGCTGGAGTTGGAGGGCACTCATTGACACTAATAAATCAGACTGAAACATGTGAAAGTGGCTTTCTAATAGAGTGGGTAGTGAGCCTCCTGGCTTTCGCAAGAGCTTGTAGAGGCAGATTATATCAGCAGGCTCAAAAAAGGGTGGGACAAGTCCATGTACAACAGGTCTAAACCAAATAATGAAGGGAAGAACCAGCAAATAATAGCTTGATAAAGAGAACAGTTCTCTAGCACCTCTAATGCAGTGACTGTAGAAGGAGTGGCTATGATCTGATGCATTCCTGTAATAGCCTATCATGCTCACTCAGTTGGATGCAGTGTATTTGGAGAGATGGACCATTGGCCAGTTGGACGTTTCTTACATTGATTTCTCTGTGATGGAGAAAGCGAATGGCACTTTTTATTTTGGCTTAGCCTGCAGATTACAGATTTTCTTTGATTTTGCAAAAATTGTACTCATTTGTATCTTCTTTATGAACCATCATGAACAATTTGAATTTGTCACAGTGTAAAGTGGAAGAAGTAGTTCTTAAGAAACTTTAAACCAGTTACCCAACGTTCCTCAAATAATCAGGAGATTGTTGTGTAGACTTTAAAGCTATTTCAGGGCCTGAGAGTCAAGATTTATAAATAAGAACTGATTCCTCCTTTGTTTTTCTGAGTCAGATTTTGTATGGGAAGAAACAATGAGCAGGCTTTTTAAGGAACCTAGTTTTTCTTACCTAAAACAGTTAAGGAATCTTGTCCTGTTTTAAAACAGTTTACTGTCAGTATAAATGGCTCTATGACTATTTGATTGATCAGTCAGTCTGTAGTTGTTTTATTCTTGCTTATGCACTAGAGAATATGCTGGTTTACTTTCTTTTTTCTTTCTTTTTTAAAGGAGAGAAGTGGCTCTACGGATGTTGGTTTTATCGGCCAAATGAAACGTTTCATCTTGCAACACGAAAATTCTTGGAGAAAGAAGTTTTTAAAAGTGATTATTACAATAAAGTTCCCGTTAGCAAAATTTTAGGCAAATGTGTGGTCATGTTTGTCAAGGTGAGAGACTATTCAGACTAATTTGTTAAGCAACTAATATGTTCTCTGCTATTTTCTTGAAGAGCTGTAGGCATTCTAACATAGAGACATTCTACTAATAGATAAAATAGGACTTGCTCCTGTAACTGTTTGTATTCTTGATCTGCTGCATGAGGTAAGTAGATCACCCATGTGATGGTGTTTTCTGCTGGTTGGTTTGTAGAATCGTGTGCTTGTTAGATAATTAGCTAATGGATTTTTCAAAGCATGTTGTAGAGAAATTGCTGGTAATTTAAAGGTTCCCGTAAAAGCATGTGGATTGAGGTTTGGCAGAGAGGAAGGCTTGAATGGCTTGGTAAGAGAATGAAGTTCTCCATCTCTTTCTCGAGTTTGATTCCACGTTATCCTTGCACTGAGGATTTTTGCGATGAGGAGGTAGGCTTGTTTGCAACAAGCCTATCTTGGCCAGGTTTCTTAAGGTAGTGTGTTTGTATGATACAAAGCGCTACAACTGCTGGCTACGTCACACTGTGTATCACAGTCACATATCAATGAGCATGAAATTTACCTCCTGTCCTCAATTTGGTGATCATGTCCTCTTTCCACGTCAAAGCTCAGAAGTCTTGTAAAGCTAGCTTTAGGCTGCAGATCTTGTACTTGTTAGTGTACAGGTTTGGTAAACCCAGCTTTTCTCGCATGACAACCTGTATTTAATATAGCTGTTTCTCTAAGGGTGGGATTTCTTCTTGTTTGCTTTTAATTTTTAATATAACTTGGATGTCAAACTGGAAGAAAAGAATTCAGCAGAAAGGCTTTACCAATGTAAAACCTCTTTTGATAGAAACATACGAAAACCCCAGGAAGTATGAGAGGGAGTGCAGTGTGTATCTGTGCTGTGTGTGTTTGTGTGGCTGAAATAGTTCATGTTTTTTCTTCAACCTGCAGGAATATTTTAAATTGTGTCCTGAAAACTTCAGAGATGAGGATGTCTATGTCTGCGAATCACGTTACTCTGCAAAGACAAAATCTTTTAAAAAGATTAAACTGTGGACTATGCCTGTGAGCTCTGTAAGGTTTGTCCCACGAGATGTGCCCCTGCCTGTGGTCCGTGTTGCTTCTGTGTTTGCGAATACAGACAAAGTAGATGAGGAGAAACACTCTGAATCATTGGAGGACAGTAAGATGGGAGAAAGTGTCCATCTTGAAAAGGTATGTAGGATAACAAGTGGAACATGAATTATGTTTGACAGATAAAGAATGACAAAATATGAGCCCTGGTGACTTCAGTTTCACAGCATCCAGACGCAGTAAAATATAAATAAATGTTTCTGTTAGAAATTATGTGATACCCGTTTGTAAACAAATGCAAACAAAATATAAATTGACAGGACAGAAAATTAACTGTGTATGTATTTGCTAGATTCTGCAAATGACTTTCTGTGCTGTTCAGCCTGGAGAAGAGAAGGCTGCGTGGAGACCTCATAGCATCCTTCCAGTATCTGAAGGGGGCCTATAAGGATGCTGGGGAGGGACTCTTCATTAGGGGCTGTAGTGATAGGACAAGGGGTAACGGGTTCAAACTTAAACAGGGGAAGTTTACATTGGGTATAAGGAGGAAGTTCTTTACTGTGAGGGTGGTGAAGCTCTGGAATGGGTTGCCCAAGGAAGGTGTGAATGCTCCATCACTGGCGGTGTTCAAGGCCAGGTTGGGCAGAGCATTGGGTGACATGGTTTAGTGTGAGGTGTCCCTGCCCCTGGCAGGGGGGTTGGAACTGGATGATCTTAAGGTCCTTTCCAACCCTAACTATTCTATGATTCTATGTGAAGGGGTTTAGGTTTTTTCACACTTCAGAAAAGAAAATGACACTTTTACTGTAAAACTTGCCTTAAACCTGAAGAATTAGTAGAACTAACAGCCTAATCTTAGTTCATTGCAATGCTGAAATGCTTTATTTTGTAGTATTTCAGTGAAATCGTGGCTAGGCAAGAGTATGCCATATGTAATATTCTGTTGCTTGTGACCCACTTATGATTGCTAACAGCGTGGTTTATCGTCAAAATGTTTTAAGAATATTTCTCTCCAACATACTGAGTAAAATGTTTTATTTTATTGTCTTTATAGTCATAAAATAAATAAATTCAAATAAATGTATTAAATTCAATTTAATTAAATTTATCTAAAATAAATTTAGAGCCATAAAAAGTCCAAACATACCATCATAAAATGAATCCACTTCACACTGAGTTCTTGAACAGAATCTCAGAACAGAATACCCAGCACGCTAATCATCAGCTTTAATCAGATACTTTATTATTATTATTGTATTATTGTATTTATTCATGTTGTGACAAGAGGAGTTGTTTCTGCCAAGAGAGTGAAAACTTGTTGGGGGCCTTTTCTTTCCACACACTGGGGAGATCACCTGTGTTTTCATTGGCTTTCTGAAATCCTAGTCAAGTCAAGACAAGTGTGTCAAGTGAGGCACCATGTGATTTTTGACTAAGAAGTAAGAATTTTAATAGTGCAGATATTACGAATTTGCAAGCAATACATAAAGTGTTCATATTATTGTTTATGAGAGTCGAATCATTAAATTTCTTTATATGTTAACTTGGCCGTATACTACTCAATACTTGCCTCTTAAATATGTTACTGTGCTTTAAAACAAACCATCAAGACAAGCTGACATGACTCGGCCAGTTAACTCTGAAACAGTAGAACAGAAAAGGAGCTGTAGATTACTGTTCTGGCAAAAATGCAGCTTTGTGAAATAGGAAAGCTTGCAACATATGTAGAGGGTATCTTTGGCTTTGCTATTTCATTTTTAAATTTCAAGGCCCCTCACTTTCACCTGCACAGCTCTGTGTAGTGTTTACCTATTATTGGTAACCTAAAGATAGAGCAGTCTTTTACTTTCACCTGGTATCTTTTTATTTGTGTGTTTGGTTTTCTTTCTTCCACAAGTTTCTCAATGCATATTCTTCTGCAGGACAAAGAAGATGTTCCAGTAGAAATGTCCAATGGAGAACCTGGTTGCCATTACTTTGAACAGCTTTGCTACAATGATATGTGGCTTAAGGTTGGGGACTGTGTCTTCATAAAATCACATGGGTTAGTGCGACCTCGAGTAGGAAGGTAGGTGCAACTTCTTTATTTGCAATTTGCGTCTATAAAAACAACTTGAACAAAAGATGGGCTTGTTGCAAAAGTGTAACGAAGGATGGGGAAAAAGCATCCTCTGAATGAAGCTAGATGTTACAAGTTCTCAATAGATTGAGATAGAAGTTTGGCCGCCTAATAAAAAGATAATACAGTTGTACAGTTGAATAAGCTGTTCTTCTCTACTTTTTTTTTACTAACAGTCTTCCTGAAAAGTGTAGTGCATCCAGCTGTCTCATTTCTGAGGGATGGCCTTTCATTTATGTCAGTGGTTTGGTTTTCTTTCCAGAATTGAAAAGATGTGGGTGCGCGATGGAGCTGCATATTTCTTTGGTCCAATCTTTATACATCCTGAAGAAACTGAACATGAACCAACTAAAATGTTCTACAAGAAGGAAGTGTTTTTGAGTAACTTGGAGGAGACCTGTCCAATGACTTGCATTTTGGGTAATTATTAACAACTTTAAATCCAATGGACACCCTCTTTCTTTTCCCATACAATCTGAAATGTTTTACAGCTATGTGTAGGCTTGAATCCAAAAACTCTATTTTCATATTGAGTGGGAGAGGAGAGATTATTCTGTCCATTTCTACTACACATTCCTATCTTTGGGACCTGTAATGAGAAGTTCTACTATAAGGGAGCTCCTTGTAGAATAAGGGAGTTACATGTATGATACCAAAGTGAACGTTGTCTGCAGCCAGTGAACAGAAAACTCCGTTATTCTCAGCTATTAATATTCCAGTATGTGTTACCTGGGAAGTCGGTCCTGAAGGAGGTTGAAAATCAGTTTGTTGCATGAGATGATGACTGTGTACTTTGTTTTGTAGTTATGATGCAGTGCTAAATATAGTTAAGTGACTACTGATCATGGGGTTTTGTTATTTTGCAGGTTTTCCTGTTCTTTAAACAAATCCAAAAGCTGCATTAAGTTTGTGTAGGTTTCTCGTGAGTGGCATTATTTGATCAGGATATCGATTGGTGTATTTTCTATAGATGCAATACCAGGGAACTTCCAGACTTGTAACACTGGCAAAAACTTGAGTTCCCACACTTTCTGTAAAACATCTGCAGGTGTGGCTGCCTTCTTACCCAGCTCTTTCCTTTCTGCAGGGAAGTGTGTAGTTCTGTCGTTCAAAGACTTCCTCTCCTGCAGACCAACAGAAATCTCTGAAAACGATGTTTTCCTTTGTGAGAGCCGCTACAATGAAAGTGACAAGCAAATGAAGAAATTTAAAGGGCTGAAGAGGTTTTCACTCTCTGCAAAAGTTGTAGACGATGAAATTTACTATTTTAGGTAAAAATGGAATGGGAATGAGGGGGGTCACCTGAGCAGTCTCCTGTATTGTGGTGGTCTAACTCTGGTCTAAGTCCCCACCCAGGCACTTGCTTACCTCCCCTGCAGTGGGTTGGGGGAGAGAATCGTAAGGGCAAAACGAATCAAGACTGCATCAAGATAAAGCCAGTTCAGTAAGTGAAGCAAAGCTGCATACACAAAGCAAAATAAGGAATTAACTCACTGCTTTCCATAAGCGGCAGATGTTTAGCTGTTTCCTGGAAAACAGGGCCTCAGAATGCGTAATGGTTACTTGGAACAACAAATGCCATAACCCTGAATGTGCCCCTCTCTCCTGCTTTCCCCCAGCTTTAATTGCTGAGCTATCTCATATGGTATGGAACATTCCTTGGGTCAGTTTGGCTTAGCTGTCCTGGTTGTCTCCCCTCCCGCCTTATTGTCCACCCCCAGCCTGCTTGCTAGCAGTGCAGAGTGGGGAAAAAAATAGGCCTTGATGATGTGCCAACACTGTTCAGCAGTAACAGCCACATTGATGTGTTATCAACACTGTTGGGGTCACGTATCCAAAACACAGCACCTTCAGGCTACTATGCAGATAGCTAACACTATCGCAGCTAGACCCAGTATATATACAGAAGACACAGTTGTAGGAGAAGATGAATTGTGACTAATCACACTTTGGAAAGGAATTCAGAGGACGTCAGCCTTTTCATGGTCTTAATACCAGTGGATGTCTTATTTTTCTTCTCCTGACTTTAGGGAAAGTAGTTACATTATCAGATTGGTAAATTCTCCTGGATGTCTTTAAATACTTCAGTAGCCATTATGGGTAACAAATGGCTTTTCAGTTGATGAACATTGATATTAATAAAAATATTATGCTCTAACTTAAGTAAAATTTGAAATCCAAGGAAGATGTGGTGCTAACTGCCTCCTATCAAAAAAAATGGAGTATTTGCTGCTTTGAAATTCTTTCTAACTCAAAAAAATAAATAAACAAAGTAAAAGAGTGTCATGGACGCTGAATGACTTCTGCTTAGTGTTCTGAAAGGAGGCACAGGCACAACCTAAGTCACCATTGTTCCCATGTTTCTCAATGGGGAAGGAAAAAACTTTGGTTTTCTCTTCCAAAATATATGTTATCTCCTGTAAGGTATGAGTATATTCTCATCTGCCTTTTTTCTTCCTCCTCCACCTTTCAGAAAACCCATAGTTCCTCAGAAAGAACCATCTCCTCTACTGGAAAAGAAAATTCAGCAGCTAGAAGCAAAATTTGCCGAGTTAGAAGGAGGTGATGAGGACATGGAAGAGATGGGAGAAGAGGAAGGTGATATGACTGAGACACCTTCTATGCCTCAGCTTCAGGCCCCATTAACTGGTGAACTGGATATAATGCCTTATACTCCTCCACAGGTAAGGGTCTTCCTTGAGAAGCCTTTAAATATTCCATGTTCTTTTCCCAACCCAAATAAACAGAGAAACAGTATGTTTTATCATGTACACGAAGTGATTTCTACTGCAGTTTATGAGACTGTGGGATAAACTACACAGAACAGTTTTGACATATCCAATATGATATCCAGGTGGCAATATTTAAGCCCATTAAAATATTTTTAAAGGAAATAATTTTTGTATGATATGTTAATGTTACTTTTCCTGAGTAGGTTTCCTGTGATACTGGCTCAGAAGTATCGAGTCCTTGTATTAAAAATGAAGTTGGGATGTAAGGGTTTATAATTCTCAATTTACATAACACCCATGTTTAAGCTCTTCCTTAACTTTTGAAAAAGTCTGGCATTTTGGGTGTTAGTTTTGCTACTTTTTTAGAAAATGCCATGCATCATCCTCGAAGGAAAAAAGTCACTTTTTTAGGACCAAGTTACCATTCTTACCTGGAAATAAAAACTTGTTAAAAAATTTAGAAGCACTGGATGCCTTAGAAGCTTTAGTATTAATTTTGCTGATAAATGTATAGAAAATAAAAGAGGAATTGTGTGTGGTTATATGCTACTTTAATGTGGCATGAGTCATAGCTGCTGCTTAACTGGGGGACTTTTGATCCCCTTCCCTCTCCTGCTGTGTTTCTTACACAAGCCCTGGTATTTATGTAACTGAGTATAGAAGCAGGTTGAGGAACTGCTTTAACTGGTAATTAACCTTACCAAAAAAGCTTGTTTGCAGCTGGATTAAACCCTTTATCTGTCTCATCATATTGCCGCATCCAAGCAAATGCCAGCATTAAAGAGGCAATGGGAATTACCTGCTGGGAACAGGAGGGAGTTTCAGACCCTTTTGTAACCAGCAGTTATGGACTTCTGCTGCATTACATTGACTGTGAAATGACAACTTCATTGGTGAGTGAAGAAAAGATGTGACCCCTGGATAGAAGTAACTGTCTTTGGATATCATGAAAAAGAAAAGACTTCATGAAACTGAAAGCTTTAGCTGGGTTTGATAGTGGTTTTTTTGCCATGTGGGCAGACCACCAAATGCATTTTCCTGTGCAAGGTTGTTTCGCTGCTGTTGTATTAGTTTCGTAGTGGTCCATTTCATAAGTAGCATGAAAACTCTAGCAGAGTATTACAAATAGAAAGCATGTTACCAGCATTAACCAACTAATGTACCACTTCAGGGAGGGGAAGGTAACATTTTATAAGTCAACTTATTATATTATTAAGCACATGGCAGCTGCTGAAAGCAGTTTAAATAGGGATCATTGGACAGTAAACGTGTCCAGCTGCTTTCTGCAGCATTCCCTGTCTTTTGATCTCCTTTGCTTTGTGTCTTTCTACATAGATGTGTTTTGCCCAGATTCCCTTGAGAAGTTGTTATTTAAATACTAATATATAATATCTCATTAAAAAGGCAAGTTGATAGTTGCATAGGGGTTTTTTAATTGTTTGTAATGGGACAATCTTGTAGAGCTTTTAGGATAACTGGTCAGGCTCAATGGATATATCCAGCATATGTGTATATAGAATAGAATCATAGAATAGTTAGGGAAAGGACCTTAAGATCATCAAGTTCCAGCTCCCCTGCCATGGGCAGGGACACCTCACACTAAACCATGCCACCCAAGGCTCTGTCCAACCTGGTCTTGAACACTACCAGGGATGGAGCATTCGCAACTTCCCTGGGCAACCCATTCCAGTGCCTCAGATGTGAACTCTGAAGAATAGAAATTGAAGTAAAAAAACCCCAACCCACAAACAAACCAACCCCAAAACCAAATACGGAAAACTGAAAAGGATCAATAGCAGTACATGCTAAGAAGTGAATGATGATACACAAGAACTCTGGCAGATTCCTCACACTGCTGATTTGGAAAAAAGAGGCGTGTTGTGTCCGAGCTGGCATCCAGAACACAGTTTAACTCTGGTGGAGGGATAACTAACATATAGCACAGAAATACGCTTTCGTCTTTGGATAATGTGTTTTATTTATGTTCCAAGTGAAAAGTGTCTCTTTAAACAGAGCTACTAGGTAAAAGGTATGTGTTTCCTTCTTCTTCTTCTAAATGTATGGAATTCTATTTAACAACTGTTAAACCCCAGAACTATTAAACTTTATTCTTTTTTCTCCTGTTAACAAAGAAGCTCTTGTGAAGTGAACAAGTGGTATTGTGGGGCTTAACAAATAGGTGGATAATACTCTTCTGTTGCAGTTTGCTGTGAAGCAAGTCAAACCTAAAAAAGAAAAAGATGTGCAACTTAATTTATTGCTTCAGCAATATGGATGAGAAAAGGCATAAAAGGGGTCCTTGTCTATTTCTTCTCTCAACACATCTAGAACTGAATATGCAGTTGTCTGACTCAAATGGAGAAGATCTGTTCATTTCAAAATGGTTGTATTGGAGATGTATAAGAAAGGGGAATACAAGAACTGAATTCAGAACTCTTGGTTTCTGAAAGTCCTGTTTGCCCTTCCAAACTGATGGGTAGGCTTTTACATTAGATTACTGTTACCAGAACTGTTGCAAGCACTATAAAGGCAAAACCAGCTGATAACCTTGTAGCTGTCTAACTGCAGATGTATAAAAGACCAAATATATTACTGTTTTTTCTCGTTTCTGAATTGAGAACTCTCCATCTGCCAATGTGGGCTTGCCTGAAGAAGCCAGGATGAATTGTAGGTTCCCTGTGTGTCATCCCAGAACCTGTGTGGAGTTTTCTTTGCTTCCTCCATCTTAGAGACAAACCTAGAAGACTTCCTCCCAGAAAGACAGGTGTTGTCTTTAGGTTCATAATGGAAACATTAAGGGTAGATAGCCATTTGAAAATTAACACAGGGAAGTGTGGAATAACACACAAGTATGGCTTTGTTTATCCAGTGCCCAGCATAAATTGATGAGCAAGACTTTTTAAGCATCTCGATATCGCTGAAGCTTTGTTTTCAGATGAGAGAAGAATGTTGAACTGTGGGGTCATAGTGGCAAGAAGGAGGAGTTAGTAACATGGCCAGAATGTCAGGATAGGGAGAAAAATGTTGCATATATTTTTCTTTCCCTTTTTCCCGCCAGGTATTTGGAAACAATTTCACTTTTCAAGATGTGAGAAATTTGTAATGTTTGGGATATGAGAAGGGCCTTTTGAGGGTTTTGGTATGATGAGACATTTGTGGACCTTAGTGATCAGCATATGGGTGAATTATGGTCTCCTGTGACAAATATAGGTGGAAGGAGCCTTCAGAAAGGGGCTTCTGGCTCTGGTGTCTCAGTGGTTGTCAGAATAGGTGTAATTTTTTGATGGCTGGAAACATCAAGGAGCTCTCAACAGGAGCATCCACAGTGGGAAGAGCAAAGGAGCAGAATGTTTGTTAACCAGCAACGAAAGAATGTGATGTGAACCTGTTGTGCAGGTAAAGAGTGATCAGCAAAATGGCTTTGGGTTTTTCAGGGAGAAATGACTACTTATGTGATGAGAGGGGAACACTAGAGATAAGGAAAATCCTGGCAGGCAAAATAGGAGCATTTAGAGATGAGAAGGGTGGAAGATGGAGCCAGGAAGAGTGGGGGTTGCAAAGGCTGAGAAAGAAATGGGGATGCATTTTCCTAAAATGTGCAATGGCAAATAAAACGTTTTACTCAACTTGTGTTGGCAGTGTTTCTGAACAGCGGAATGGGTGAAATCTGTGACATAACACAATTACTTTTATTCTCTTCTGGCATTCCCAGTGATCGCTTATTTGCTACTCAGCCTTTCTTAGTCCTGTTATTCAGTTTGGAATTATCTTAGCTAATAGTAAGCACTCTGTGTTGTCTTACTGGGAGTTTTTCAAATCTTCAGTCATAAATGTATGGAAGGGCTAAAAAACATCAGAACATTCTCATTTCTAATGTTTTTTACTTTTCCCTGTGTACTTTTCCTGTGTACATATGCTTTTGTCATGCATCAGTAGTTACAGTCTCTTTTTAGAGGCTGTAAAGTAGGATGTTCCTTGTGCAAATATGTTCAACTCGGAATATTTAAAAATACTATCTCTTTCAGCTTTGAATTTTGTATGTTGAGAAGCTTCTCTTTTGTACACTTGTGGTCATAACTGCTTTTTCTCACAGTCCACTCCCAAGTCTGTTAAGGGCAGCACCAAGAAGGAGGGATCAAAAAGGAAGATCAACATGAGTGGGTACATCTTATTTAGCAGCGAGATGAGAGCTGTGATTAAAGCTCAGCACCCAGATTACTCCTTTGGAGAGCTCAGCAGGCTTGTAGGAACTGAATGGAGAAACTTGGAAGCAACAAAGAAAGCAGAATATGAAGGTAAATAAAAACTAAGATGCTAAACTCTTTTCTGCTTTTTTTTCTTTCTCGATGCGTTCATTGCTGTTATTCAGATGACAGGTTTAATAAAAGAAGATACTTATTTTTGTGTTCTGGACGTACCTTAAAGAGAAGTTCATATTGAGAGATGACTGAAGAGGAGCAAAGAGCATGTTTAAGTTATGTAGTGCACAACTGGTAATTTAAATGTCATTGCCACAAATAACCAAATGAACAGAGACCAAGAAAATGGGGACAAATTAGAAGTAAAGGAGTGAGAAGTCCCTGGGCTGGAAGTCAGTTGGAAAAATGGTTTGTGAAAGTTTCCTTAAAGGAGGACTGGGGGGAATTTTGGACAAGAAGCTCTTCAGAGCTGTAGCATCAGGTAAGCAAGGCTTACAGTGGAGTGGAAAAGAGTTCTTTGATTAACAATACTTAGAGTCCTGAAAAGCTTTGGTAGAATAAAATCAAGGATACAGAATCTGTTATGATACTATAAATATGACCTCTATGGTTCAGCTTCAGATTTAGTCAACTGTTGTAACTGATTTTATTGAGATTTCATATCCTGAAGTAAGCCTAGGAATATTTCATAGGCATGAGATGCTTTAGACCCTCCTTTCCCTCCTTCTGTTCATCTTTCTTTTCCTCTTTTTTTCTCCGCCCCTTCCTTTCGCCCCTTCCTTTCGCCCCTTCCTTTCGCCCCTTCCTTTCGCCCCTTCCTTTCGCCCCTTCCTTTCGCCCCTTCCTTTCGCCCCTTCCTTTCGCCCCTTCCTTTCGCCCCTTCCTTTCGCCCCTTCCTTTCGCCCCTTCCTTTCGCCCCTTCCTTTCGCCCCTTCCTTTCGCCCCTTCCTTTCGCCCCTTCCTTTCGCCCTTGCTTTCCCCCCTGCTTTTCCCCCTGCTTTCCCCCCTTTCTTCCTGATACTGGTCATTGTGTTTCAACTTCATTTGCTTAGGATAGAATACAGGTGATCTTTAACAGCAGGCTCTTACCCAAGACACATACATTGGCTTAACATCCATAGTTATTACCCTAGTTAATAATGTCTTCCAATAATGTCTAGTTAATAATGACTTCCAATATAAAAGCCTTTTTTTAAGCAACTGTTGCAATTTTATTGGCAGTAAATGCTACTTTGGATAGGAAAGTTTCACCACCCTGGAAAGTTATTGCCCAATTAAGTTGTAACTTTGCTTTTTAGAAATAAGATTCAATATGTTTTTTGCATACTCATGACTTAAAGGCAGCTTTGATTTTCAAACTAGCAGCTTGCATGCTATCACTTTCCACTCTCAGCCACCTCAGTCCTTTCTGAATTTGCGGTAGTACCTCTTTGCACTTCTGGAGAATAATATAGCACCACTCAACTATGTGCAAGTTTTCTTTGCAATTGCTGTGAAGGGAAATGGTAATGCTCTTTTTTTGTGAAAGTACTGTGACCTTTTTTTCCTGTTGTAGTTCCCTTTTACACCCCTCTAGGTGCACATGGTATCTTTTTATTGATCCTTCCTTACAGCCTAATTCTTAAGCACTAGGATGGCTAGCATGGCATTGCTTCTATCTTAGAGCAGCTTGACGTCTTGCACTTCTGCAGGAAGCCGCTGTTTGTCCACTGTGTTAACAACTGCCTATGTGCTTCCATTTTAATCCTCTTTCTCAATTAAAATTTTCCAAAGCTTTTGGGCTGCATCTTCTTTAGCTTGGTGTCTGCCCAGAACTAGACCTACTTTTGTTTTTTGAGGGGTTGGGATGGGGTTACAAAGCATGCAAACTGTGTTTGCTTACCAAGTGTGAAAGGAGAGAAACTCCTCTCCTTCCACTGTGATGAGTCAAAATTCACATGCTCTCTAGCGTGGACATGCACCAGGAAGCAGGGAACAGGCATAGTTTGACATCTCAGTGAAAAAGTGCTTTTCCATGTTCTGGTAAAAAGTAGTTTGCGTTTTAGATCCATTTCATCCAATGAAAATTTCATATGGTATATGTGCAGGGCAATAGTTGTTTTTTAGCAATATTTGAGCAAAGAATAGGCTGTGTTAAAAACGCCTGCCTGGCTAAGTGCACTGTGGGAACTCCTCAAAATAAAATAATGCATGGGATTGAGGTAAAGGCCTGTTTTAAGGAAAAGCTCTGTTCAAAGCAGAAGGTCTCTTTCCTGGAGACCTTTCCTGGCTCTTGAGATGTGTTGGAAATGTTGTTTGAATGATCTTAAGTCCTGGCCTAAACAATTTGGGTTTAGTATTGAGTGTTAGGATGAATGCTCAAGGCTGAACTTTTAGATACCTGCTACAGTTCCCTTTGGCAGTGACATTTCATCTGCTGGTTCCATGGCAATCACAGCATGGATAGAGTCTAGTTAAAACTCCAGTACTGTCCTACATCAGGTCCTTCTTCAAATCTCAGCACTCTGAAGTCTGACAAAGCTGAACACTAACAGTAATTTCTCATTTATCAGAGTGTCTCCAGAACTTTTGCTTTTGCCTGACCATTTTTTTTAGCTGGCCAGAAGTAGATGAGTCAGAACAGCTGCTTCATCTTTTCCCCAAATGCTCGCTCTCCTCTGAAGAGGATTATCTAGTTTTTCTTCTTCAGTATCTACCTTTAAATGTCTTGTATGTTTTATGCTCAGTCACATATGAGTTGCCTGTAGTCAGTATAGGAGTTTCTGTGCGTCGTCGTCTCTTCCTAAGATGACAGAGTGAAAAGAAGTTGCCTTTGGAAATGAAACTGGTCTTTCAGTTTATGGAAGTTGTGCTAGAAGCTGCACAAACAGGTTCTACAGGAAACAAATGCGTGATAGACCCTTTAAGTCATACACTAGAGACAGCGAGTAACAATGGCAGGATGCATAACTTAATCTCCTTGTTGAACTACTTCTTAGCCTTTGTTTGACAGAGGACCTTGATTGCTGGTTTAGTGGCAGTTTTCATCTTTCACCAACTGCAAGAAAACTTCTAGCCCTTCATTCACTGTTATTAAGATTTGCCTGTGTATGCTGCATTCATTACTCTTTGTTGTTCCTCATTGCATCAGTCAGATACAACGTTCAGAGTGAACAGATCAGCAACTTGCATGCCCCCAAAGCACCTTGAGTGGGCATTCAGTAGATCTCCTTTTTTTGTTTGCTTGGGTTTTGTTTGGTTTTTTTTTTTTTTTTTCTTTCTTCTTCCCATCACCCTTTGCCCTTCCCTTAATATCAGATTGTCCTCTGGTCAGATTCCCCTGCAGTAGATCTTTTGTTCTTGCAGTCACAGTGGGAAACTTGGTTGAGACAATGACCAGATTCATCGTACAAAGGGCACACATGACCTCCAGTGAGCAGCACAATGTGAGTTAGACATCTTCAGAAAAAAAAAGAAATAATAGCTCAAAGGGGACCAGATGGGGAAACTGATAGAAAAAGGCAGAGAAAAGTATTTTTGGTTTATCAAACTGCTGCTTGTTATGTTCCAAACACTAAGGACCTCTCTACACTAGAGAATCTTCCCAAATGCTTCCCAACTTTGCCACCACTTTTCAGCTGCATCAGTAGTAAAATATATGGGGAGCACAAGAATAAAGGGGCCACCAGCTGGCACTGCTGTCTGCTATTTGCATCTTACTTTAGGGCACATCTGGTAGACATGGTGCATAAAATCCCTTCAGCAGCTGGTAGCAGATCTATATGAGAGCTGCTGGCCTTGGCTGCAACTGGTTTAGCTGAGCCAGTGGTGTCAAAAGAGGAAATGTTTTGCCTTGTTTTCCAAGTGCAGACCGAGCCTAGTGCTGGACTGCTGCTTCATGTTGGTAACACTGGTGTTATTATCAAATTTGTTCTTTGACTTTAAAAATTTTCATTTTATTATTTATTTATATGAAATTTTTTTTAAGAAAGAGATAAAACTTTGTGGAATATTTTTTATGAAAGGTTCTCTAAAAGTCTTAGCTGCAGCCACATGAAATCAAATCATATGCTGTATAAAACAAAAAGATTCATCTGTTCTACTTTATATTTGACTAAACTATGCCAGTGTTTGACTAGTCCTTTTTAATGAACAGATAATATTTTGAAATTCTGGGTTACAAAACAGAACTGAAAATCTAAAATGCTTTTACAGAGCGGGCAGCTAAAGTTGCTGAGCAGCAGGAGAGAGAGCGAGCAGCACAGCAGCAGAATTCCTCCCCCCGGGCAGGCACTCCTGTCGGGGCTCTTATGGGGGTGGTGCCGCCACCAACACCAATGGGAATGCTCAATCAGCAGTTGACACCCGTTGCAGGTAAAACGTAGGAGCTATGACCATTTTTTCCTCATCCACTATATCAACCCCCTTCATAACTCTGAACACTCTCTTGGGTCACTTTGTTCTTACGGAAGAAAAAGCTCAACCTCTTCAGTCTTTCTTCATAATGAATATACATAACGGCAGCGGTAGCCTGGTAGTCCCATTTTGCTTGTTCCAGTAGTGAATAGCCTGTTGAAAATGCAGGGAAAAAGGGCCCTCCTTGTGCAGTAGTCCTGTTCTGTTTGTGGGCAGTCATGTTTACTCACTCCACTTTGCAGAGTTCATGTTTAGCCCTTGTAACATGGCAGAAGGGGAGTGAGCTGAACTTTTCTAGTGCGTGCAGCATCAGTGGAAGTGGTAAAGTAGGAGGCAAATTATTATTTTTGGTTTTACTGTCAGGAAGGTGAGAGGCAAACAGAATCCAAGCCTGATTTTAAATCCAAGCAAAGGCTTTACAGCACTGCTGATCAGACAATAGTAAGCAGAGCAGACTAGGATCTAGAACCATTGCGGAAACAAATACAAAATGCCAACATTGCTGGTTTTATCAGCTGATTTTTCAGGATAGAACTGAGCTTGGAGAACTCTTCCACGAGGTCCCTGTTGCTGGGTATTGTGCTCATTACTCGTTGTTATCTGACTTAAGTTCGTAGGAGATATACTTGGAGTAAGTATTTCCAGGATCAGATCTGAAGACAGTGTAGTCCACTGGAGACTCTTGTACGGGAATCAGCCATACATTGGTGAGAAAATGAATTGGCTGTGACCAAATAGGTTCAAAGAAAACCTAGGTTTTCCTTCCCCCATTTTTAATTAAAATAATTAATTACTTCAGTCAAGGTCAAAATAGTGCCAAGTAGGTAAAAATGAGCATTTGGAGGGGGTTTTGGTTTGAGTATGGGTTTTTATTTTTAACTTTCCCTTAAGACATTCCAATTATTCCATATATTCTTTTTGTCATTTTTCTTTCTCATCTAACAGGCTGTGGCTGTATTTAGAGCTGACAGCCTGAAGCGTTTTTCATCACGGTCTCTAAATCCCTTTTCAGTAAATAGGCTGCATGGATGTTTAAACTGAAGGCACATTCCTTATTTGGTTCATGGTCTCCAGATGACAAAGCATTTGTTTACGCTGAGTTGCATTTTTCTTTTGTATTTTTTTCACTTTGTTCTTGATAGTTTTCCTCTGAACTGTTTGCAGTTGGTGTGTGGGTTTGTGTGTTTGCACATATCTGTACATATATTAAGAAAAAGGGGAGAAAAAGGGTTCTCTAGTGCTGATCTCTTTTGTGAGTAACCTACTTCAATCTAGAATATGTCAAAATGTCATCCTCTTGTGGTTATGTTTTCTTGGTTTGGTTCTTGTTTTTTTGGCATTGAGTCACATTTTCTATTTTTGGAGGTAGGTGTTGATGAGCAATAATACTATAAACGCTTCCTTAAAGCTTTTCAAAAGATGTGCATTCTGCAGACTACAGATGCTAACTTACTTCCTGTGGCAGGCTCCTCAAAAACAAACCTGTAATTAAGATCATCATCTTATGCAGGTGGTTAGACATTCAAGTCTCTTCACTTCAACGTTGTGAAATACTTCCTTAAAGCAGGTGATCGAGTGGATCTTTTTAAACTCTATTTTTGTGTCTCCTTTGAAAAACAGTATATTTCATCTTTTGGTTTCCACAAGACTTACTTGAAAGTATCTTATTCTTTTGAGACGTCTTTCACATCCTCCTCCATCGTTTGATCGCTTTTCTTGAGTTCAGAGAACTTTTCCATCACAGACGTTCATGGAGCTTCTTTGTGGCCCACAAGTCCAAGAGGTCTGGATGCCTTCTGAGATGCTTTTTTCTTGATGTGCAGTACTCTGCTTTCTTTTAAATTTAGGCATTAAAAAGTTTATTGATCTTACACTTTATAGTAAAAAATGGGTGAATGTAAATGAGAGCTGTGGGAGCTGGACATAGTTTGCTCATGTTTACGATTGTAAAATCAAACTGGTAACTTATACATGGGGTATGAAAGTGGCTGCTCTTACAACCTTGTGATGAGCTACAAGAACAGATTTCTCGTGGAGATTTGATGACAGTTTTATTAATGCAGCCAGTTGTTGAGTATTTTATTTGGAAATGTAGAAATAAGCTTTCATGATTGATAAATACGGGTTTGTTTCATTGGGCTTTGTTTTGTTTTGTTTTGTTTGTTTTAAAGCTTCAGAAGTATATGTAAATGCATTGAAGATGTGATTGCAGCTTGGGGTGCACTGAAAATACCAGGCAGTAGCTACGTCCCTTTTTGTTGGTTTTCTTCTTTTACTTTTTCCATTAGAAATATGAATTTCACGGTGTTAATAAAGAGGCACAAATGAGTTTCCAGATGTTTGAAATAGGTACCTAAGACCTTTGTAATAAGTGTCAGTCTATGTGTCCTGTGAAGAATGAAGGTTTGAGAGGTATCAGTTCTTTATTTTCTTGTTGTCTGCTCCATGTGAAGCTTTGGAGTTTCAGATTTCTCACCTTTGTAACTCTTCCTGGGAAAGGGACAAATTAAGCTGGTATTTTGGAGCTGCTCGATATATTTCAGTCCTAAGCTTGTGACAGCTTTGTTTTCAGTTAGAGCTCATGTGAGTTTTTGGCCAGTCTTATTCCAGAAATCCCTGTTCGGAAAGTTTCTTTTAGGCGTTACTCAGAATGTGGCAAAGGCTCAGGCAGTTTCTTGGCACAGGCTGTAGAAGCTCCAGCAGTTTTGCATTTCTAAACTTACCTCATCTCTCTAGACCTGCTTCTGTCCTCTGTCATCTTTACATTCTTTCCAACCCCTTTGCTTGCTTACCTGACAGCGCATCCATTTAAATCAAAAAACCTAGAAAACAGGCATAGTACAAGCAAGTTATGTTCCAGGACCTAATAAAAATAGTGCCGTTATATTGTGTAGGTTCACCTCATGGATAGCAGCAAACCTGAGCTGAAACCAGAATAATGCAGAAAACTGAATTTATAGCAGCAGCACATTACTGTCTTCCTCATAGCATTGATTTTCCTAGAAAGACACCTTGAGGGTCTTGACAGTGAAATTCTGTGAGGGACTGCAGGTGCTCCTTACAAGTCCTTGTACTTAGGTCTAGTGCTGTGAGTGTAAGTTACTGCAGCCCAGCACATCCAGTGCTGTCAGCTTTCAAATCTGAGTTACTTTCTCAGTTCATACTGAAGATGGTCACTGCCATTAGTTTAAAGTGTGCGAATGCTGTAGGGCTTTTGTGTGTTCATTTTGCATAGGCACTGCAGAAAAACATGTGGGATTTTCTGTTTATTCTAGTTGGGTCTGGTCTCTGAGCTAGCCCACATAGCAGGGCTGTGCGTGAAGCTTGTGTAGTTAGCGTTGTGTTTGTAATCTGTATGCAAATGGCAGAGCTTTAAGCTGTATTAAAATTGCTTGCGTTAGTAACATTTAATTGTGGCTGAACATATTCCCTGTGTTAACATACCTGAACATTCAGCATTTATTGCCCCATGAGAAACATACGAATTCACTAAATACTAATTCATCCGAAGTATAGTGTTTCATATTTACAACTTTTTTTGTTAATTTTTAATTTTTGTTCATTTTTGCAAGATACTAATTGTAGTATCGTCTTGCTGTACTAAAGGTGCTTTTTCTTTCTTTTTTTTGTGGGTAGCGCATGTCTTACTGTGTAGATCATATTGCATGTTATTGATGCATGTTTGAAATTTGTTGTGTCCTTCAAGGCATGATAAGTGGCTATCCACCGGTGCTGCCACCTTTGCAGGGCCCAGTTGATGGCATTGTTAGCATGGGCAGCATGCAGCCACTTCACCCAGGGGTGCCCCCACCCCACCAACTTCCGCCAGGTATGCCAGGCATCCCAGGCATCCCACCACCCGGTAAGAATGTCATCCTCATTCACTCCTTATTTCATTTTCATGTACTTGCTGTTTAACCAGTTGTTACAGAAATTGTCTGCAGCTTGTTTTGGTCACAGCTTTTGTTTCTGAACATTGCAGGTTTGTTTAGCTGCAGCGCACACCATGCACTGCTGAATGTATGAAGTATATGTAAAATGGTGTCAGAACAGCATGTCCAGTAAACCAGCAGGGAAAGGTTACTGGAAAAACAACGCTGCTCCAAACAGAAAACCTGACAATAGTGCTTGAGTTTATCAGAGGCCTGAAAAGCTGAAATCAGCCTATTCATACCCTTGAACATTGAACAGCGTCCTTCCTCTCCTCCTGTTTTTATTTAAAGTGGACTTATAAATGAAATTTATTGCTCTCATTCCTTACTGAACTCTTTTTCAATATGTTGATGTTAATTAGTGGTCAGACTGCACTTAAGTGAACCTGGTCATGTAAGACCCCTTGGCTTCTGGGGCACTGACGTGTTATTATGAACCAGAGTTCAGATTAAACCTTGTTGATAGAACAGTAACTGGAAACTTTTGGGAATAGGGTAAACTCCGTACACTACTGTGGCCAAATTTTGAATTAATTTTTGAGAGCATGTCTATTACACATTTGCTGTTTTATTGCCACACTTTTGATGAAGAATGAGGCTGAATGAAAAATAAACATTTTTTCCAGTGTTAATGCCATTAATCTGTACCCATTATGGGGAAAAGAATGTTCGTTTGCCACCTGATCCTGTTTTCTTTTAGTTTTTACCTCTGATAACTCACGTACCTATTTAAAAGTTGTGTATCCCATATGTTCAAATTCTCACTGAATCTGCTCAGCAGTTAAACAAGTTGTGGGCAAAAGTGGTCTCGTTTGCCTGCCCCAACCCCACTTACAACTGTGTTTGTCAGAAGCTGTGTTAAGACTTTTTTAATGTAAATTGTTTTAGGTTGGGTTGGGGGTATTTTTTGTTGGTGTGCTTGGTTTTCACATTACCCATCAGTACGAGACGTGCAGCTTCACTGGTGTGTAAGATTCACCATAGTTTCAGTAGAAAAAGAGCTGTGTGTCTATGAGCCTGTCTCCAACTCACCAAGGCAGTGACGCTTAGCACGCATCAGCCAATACAAATGTTTGGGAGGTGAATCCAGGACAATGCATTTCTTTGTAGAGTTTTTCTCACTGGAGAAGTGGGCTGTATGTATGTTGTTTAAAACTGAGAGGATATGGGTTAGGGAAAAAATAAGGCCTGGGAATGCAGGACCACGCATGAAGTGGTGCTAAATTGCGCAGGATGGGCCAAGGGTGAAGCCATGCTCTGATGCTGGAAAGGTGAGGGTGCCCTCTACCAGACCTCTTTGCTTTGTACCAAAGAAATTCCATGCCATATTCCACAACTCGTATTATCAATGTTTTTCCTAACTTGTGACTTGCTGTTTGTACAGATGCATTTAAAATGAGGCCTGTGATCAAATGGAAAATGCATTTGAAATACGCTTTAGTGTGCAAAATGCAGTGGCACGTATTTTGATCACTGATAGAGAAATCTGCATGCAAATTAAACCCTCAGGAAGAGCACAGTTTGTTTGCAGCTTTTCCAGTGAATGAATCTGAGAAGTGGCATAAACAGAAAGAAAAGCAGGAGCACTCATAACTTACCTTTTTTTCAGACCAAAGCATATTCTGTATGTATAATATCAGGAACTGCACGACTCTCATTTAGATTTGTGCATTTTTGAATATAAGTCTGACATGGGTGTTTTCCGCTGCACTCTGTGCAATAGGGGAAAGCCTCATATGTTTGAGAAAAACTAACAAGTTTTATGGTTTTAAGTTTATTTCAAATGTTCATCAGTCTCATATATAAGACTGTTTAAGCTTAACCTGCAAATTGTGTTTTATATTACCGAGATCTAACAGAATTTATGCAGTGGCTTGGATTTCCTCCTCCTGCGAATGGTTTTTCATAAAACCACAGGGAAACGTTAAATGTTGCTAAAGCAAATAAGCATTTCCTTTCTCAAAGGATTCCGGGAAGATCCTGTCAAGCCAGAAACTTATATTATAAATGAAAACATTTAGTCAGGCAATCACTAAGTAATGTGAAAAGAACCTGAAAACCGAAAATTATTCACTTTGGATTTCTTAAATGAATTCAACAGGCCATGTATTTGGTAGTTGTCATATTAGCTTTGTTTTCTTTTCTTTTTCATTCAGAAATCCCTAAAGTGTTTTGGGGTTTTTTTTCATTGGGGGAGAGGGGATGTTTGAATGCCATACATCTGCTTAAGATAACTGTGAGCAATGATATCAAAGTATAAATTCTTACTGTAGAAGACCAAAGAGGTATTTGTCACTGCTCTGAAATAAGACTAATTATTTTATATTTTGGAATATAGGTGTTATAGGCCAAAATGTGTCCCCCATGGTAGGCACTCCAGCACCCGGAGCAAGTCCTTTTGGACAGCCGGTGAGTCATGTTTGCATTATTTATGTGGCTCTGAGGTTCTGAATTTAGCATTTGAACAACATCCCAGTCAAGGCACATAGGGACGCACATAGCCTTTCTCAGGGAGGACATAAACAAAATGTACGCTGATATATTTAGAACCAGTTAACGTCTTAACACTCAGAGTGCATGTCTGTATTTGTTGATTGATTTATTAGACTAATTGGGTACTGTCCAGTGGGATAACTTCTACAGTATAAGCAAGACAATGGTTTGGTTTTGTTTTCCTTCTACTAAACTAAGACAAGTCATTTAAACACAGTTAAACTGCTCATGATTTAGGTTTTTGCATGCTTTGGTGATGCAGAGAGGGTGCTGTCCACTTTTTCAGCTGTTGATGAGTGGGTCAAAACTGTTTTGTTTCCTCCCATGTTTCACAAACTGACAAAGCAAATGTTCATTTGCAGCTCAGAATTTGTGAGTTTGGGTAGCAGTGATGATCAGATGTTCCTTCTTAGTGAATAATAAGTGTTCAGCACATTTCCAATTTTATTGACTAAATTTTTGCATCCTTAAGAGAAACAGAATTTTGGTTAGAGGGTTGTAAGGAAAACCAGCACTTGAGTGAGAAAGTAGTGAAGTGTATATGTCATAATACTGAGTTACTCCAGACCACAGGATGTGTGTGCTAAGAGGTCTCAGTACTGCTACTTAATGACAGTGGTGAGAACTCCTCTGTGTGACTGATTTTATTTGGTTTTGGTCCGCCTACCATTTCTGCCTGGCAGCAATTAGCATCTATCTTGCAGAAGTGTCCCAATTGTCCAAAGGGTCAATTTGAACTCGGTGAAACGGAATACATTTAGAAATAAAGCCTGCACTTCACAGCCACACAGTTTCTGATCAAATTAGAGAAAGCATGAAATGCAAAGGAGGCAAAGGGAGAGATTAAAGTTAATAGGAGAGGAGAGTAAATGGTGATAATAATCAGAGTATGTTTACATAGGTTAGAAATATGACCAATGTTGTCTGTTAAATTTGAATATGGTTTGTGTGCACTTCCTTCCTCTCTGTGCATGTTGGTGACCCCAGCAAATAGCCCTGGCTGAAGTGGGTGTCTTCCAGGAAAATTTTCTTACACCTTTGCTCATCACCTGTTTTAAAGCTCCGTTGCATGAGGATGACCTGATGCACAGATATGAAGTGCAGTTTCCCCAGATGTGATCTCTCCATTGCTTTGTCATTGCAGATAGGAATCCTTGGCCCACCAGGACAGCAGGCCCCCCCTCCGTACCCCGGCCAGAGCCCAGCGAGTCAGCCCGTTATGCAGCAGCCCACAACTCCCATGTTTGTCTCCCCTCCACCAAAGACACAAAGGCTTCTTCACTCTGAAGCCTATCTGAAATACATTGAGGGGCTTAGTGCTGAATCAAATAGCATCAGCAAGTGGGACCAGACCCTTGCAGGTAAGGCTTTTGATACAGAGTGGGATGTTTCCAGACAGGACACACTTCATAACGTTTAGTATTTTTTGCTTCTATTGAAAATGCTGAATAAATCTGCTGCTTACTTAAAATCCACACATGCACTTCATTGTTAAAACCAAATCAACACACTGGGAATGTATCAGCAGGCTAATTCCATCGATGTTGTATAAATCTAAGAATCAATTGTATGGGTTTAAATAGTAGAGGTAAAAGTTACACTGTAGAATTATACTCAGCTTTTGATAGAAAAATTGTGGTGAACATCAAAGCCAGTAGGTAATTGGACTGTTTCTTGATCTTCCAGCACGAAGACGAGATGTCCACCTATCGAAAGAACAAGAGAGCCGACTCCCTTCACACTGGTTGAAAAGTAAAGGGGCTCATACCACGATGGCTGATGCGCTGTGGCGTCTGCGAGACTTGATGCTTCGAGACACCCTCAAAATCCGTCAGGCATACAACATAGAAAATGTTTAGTCGCTTAATTGCTTCTTTCTTTGATACCGGCATATAAAGAGTTTTGTGGAACAATAGCTGTTTTAGTTACTGGGTGGGAAGAGGTAACCAACAATAATTTGTATTGCATTTTACTGTACATTGCAAGACCATTTTTATATAAGGACACTTTTAATAAGCATATTTCACTTTTTGTTATATTAAGTTGACTTTATCAAATACACAGAATTTTTGCATATGTTTCCTTTGTTTGAAAGGCAATTTCATAATTGGTTAAGTGTAGTCAAGGATTCATCTTTCTTATACTTTATTGATGAGACTCTGATGCCATTGTTTTTATATAAAAGAAGAAAAAAGAAAACAAAGTATTTACAGATTGATACAGTGGAATGTGAAATTAGTCATAGTTTACATCTTAGAAGAATGTGTGTACATGTGCTTGTGTGTGCTAGCCACTTCCAGCAGAAACCGCTTGGATGTGAACAGGGAGAATCTCTTAGAAGAAGCTAAAGGTAAGATGTGCATTAATGTTAGGGAAAAATGACATTTCAGGTCAATACTGAGGCAGCTGAGTGGGTCACAGCAATCATGGAAGTGCTAGTGTGGACGGGACAAGGGTGTCTTGACCGCTAATGTTGTCCAATCCTGTCCAGTTATTGTGTAGCCAAGGCCATTGCGATCCTAAATCGGTAACAGAATACATGTGCTGGCATGCCTTTAGAAGGTGAAATGTTTCATCTCCCATGACCTGCTTTGGGGGTTCTGTGATGTCCTTCACACAGAGCATTGGGAAGGGGAAGATTCCTCCCTAAGCAATTCCATCTGTGTGTGGGAGAGGCTTACACCAGTCCAGGTCTTGGAAGGTAAGTTAGAGGAGAAATTGAGTTGTTTTGTTAGTGAAATAATGTGGTTTGTAAATTCACACATATTCTGTTAATGATTGGGCATTGTAGGACATTTTTGTATGCTTTCTTTAAGTGTATTGATTCACCCTAATGAAAGTTTTGCAATGCAAATCTTGAGAGGAATTTGATGCTTAAATTAACTTTAAAGTAAAATACTACTGTGCAGTATGTGTTAAATTCAGCATACTGAGTACGTTGGAGAAAGAGTACTTGCATTGCAGTCCTCAGAGGGTTTGGGTTGGGTTTCTCTTTTTTTAAGTAAGGTAGGTGGAGACTCTTCTTGCCAAATTTCAAGGTTGTGGCTACCTTCTGCTAAAGACTTACCTGTCCTCGTAACTAACCAACCTTTTGGGCAGCAAAGTTCCTTGTTTAAAGGTAAATCCTTTCATGTATTTAATTTTAGGAAAAGAATTAATACTTTTGGATTGCATTAACTGGGAAAGCTGTATTAATTTGAAAAAAAATTGTTGGCAGGAATGTGGTCACTGCAACTCAGTCCAAAAGAACTGATTTACTGATAGGCTTCATCTTACTGCTAGAGGTGTTCGTCATGTGGAAATGGGTTTTGAAGTCTATAGTACAGAACATTTTCATTTCAGTATATTTGGCAGAAGGTTAAGTACTTTTCTTCAAATACTGGATATCTTGGGGTTTGTTCTGCTGATGTAATTAGTACTGATGAGGGAAATGATGTGCAAGTGTAAACTGTTACTTAATTTTACTGGATAATTCCTCTCCTATGGCAATCCTCCAGTCATTGTGCAAAAAAAACCCTGTTATTACAAATAGGCACTTAAGGACAGTTTAGGTCAGATGTGCAATGGATGTGAAGAAAATGGAGCTAAGCAACATATAGGGAAATTACAATTTTTGGACTCTACAAGTAGCACACTTGTGGTACAGAAATTCTTTACTGGCCTCTGTAAATGATCAGTTTTATTAAATAAGGTAGAATCTGAATAGTCTTAGACCACCCCCATATATATAGTATCATCTTAGATGTGTGTAAATTACCATAGACTTTGCAATTTTTTTAGCCACAAAGATGGGACATTGAAGCAAATGAGGCAGCAAATCCTAGTTTTTGAGCTTTTGGAACTGTCATGGATTGTACTAATAGACCACCAGATTCTCCTACTTCTCAGCATTAACGAAAATCACACCAAAGAACCTGGGATGGATTTTAGTTAAGCTATTGTTTTATTTATTTCCTTTTGAGGACTGGATGGGACTCCCTTTGGAGCCTGTATAACTCAGATGTTTAATTTATCTGAAGGTCAGTGATGAGCAGACTTGTGGCACTGGCTCTCTCCTGCCTGGGCAGCTGAAGCCCTACGTTCACTGCTCTTTCTGGCCCAGGAGCAAGAGATTGGAAGTGCAAACAAAACTTGGGTCCTCCCACAAGGCAGTGCAGAGCGCTACCACTAAGCCACTGGGCTGGCCCTAATCAATTGTTTTAAGCTTTGTTTTATTTATTACAAAGTCATGTCTCTGCAGATTGCAGGCATTTCAGTCAATTGCATTAAAGTTTAGGCTATAACAACTGCAGTCTAGAATTCAAAACCAGCAAAAGAGACTTTTCTGACTCTGGTTTAAAAATGAAAAAAAAGACATGTCTGTTTCTCTTCGTAGGTGTTTGAAGCCCTCGTTTGTTTTCCACTGCCCTTCATTGTACTGGCGTAAACAAGACTTTCATATTAAAGTAAAAGTAAGCATAGGAAATGGTTGGCTTCTGTGAGAGCGGAAAATAGATCAATATAGGACCGGTATTTTCATAAACCAGTTGGAAATAATAATTATTTGTTCTCTCCCTCAGCCCTTCCCTTCCATGAGAAATTTACTGTTTGTGTAAAGATGCAAAACGTTGATGTTGGTGGCTTTTTTTTTTTTTCAGGGTATGTTTTTGGACCTGTTTAATCCATATTTGGCTTTTCATTAGATCTTGTACTCCTGAAGGTTAAGCTGCTAACCAGATTTATATTATGTATGTACTATCACTTTGTTTACCCGAATCTTTTTCATTCGAATAAATATAGTTTGCAAAGTGTTTTGGATTAACCAGGTTTGAGTGTCCCATCAAGACTTGTGTTAGGATTTGATTTCAAGTAATTCTGGCTGTTGCTGATCCAGATTTTATCAAAGTCCTTGGTACGTGCTTGTATGTGGGTAAAGAATCCTTTTTATATTGTCTTGTGTATTGCAAGATGTGCCTGGTAGGGGATAAGAACAGCAATGCTGAAAGATACAGGTGAAAATTGAGATATAAGGATCATGAACAGTAAACCTTGAAAAATACGTGACGCGTTGCGAACAAGCTGAGTGGCGATGATATGATTCAGTCAGTGCCAGCTGCCTCCATATTAATTGTTTTGAAAATAAACAGTAAGCCTTAATTTCATACTGGAGTTAACCTGGCTCGGGACTGTCTTTTGTGTAGCTGTGTAATAAATTGGAATGGTTAATACAGAAAAAGCATCTTTTCCACAATGAAATTAGAAACCAGCATAGGAATTTCCTTTAATAGCAAAAACTTCAAGAAAATATAATAGCAACTAACCAAGTGTCAAGGTGACTCTGACATAAAATTTACAAACAGCTATTTAAACAACCAGAACAGATAGCATTATATTTAATTAACACACATTTATGTCTTTGCCCTGGGGGATAAATGCTGCCTCTCATGCAGGCTGCCAGCTTTACAGTACCTCCACCTTTCTACAGCTGGATGTTGCAGTTGCAGAGAGGAGATTAATTCCAATAATCTTCCACATCTTGTTTGCTCAGTCTGGGACACTGAAGATCGTCCATAGGTGTGCATAGCCCCTTCTCGGCTGCAAATGCTCTAAATTGGAGCAGTGTTTTGAAATGGCTGGGCACTCTGAATATCAAATAAGAAATGGGATCTGATTCATTGATATATATGAAATTTACTGATCAATAAAGCTCATACTCATTTTGCTTACTGCATTTTCCAGCAAGTCTAATTTGACTGTCATGCAAAGGAACAAAACAATGGCTGCTGCAGTGCAGTAAGCTCTGGATCCTGGATGAAGAAATTCCCAGTCTGTCAGGCTTCGGAGACACAGCGATCTCCTGCGATTGGTCCTTCCTGTGCCAAGGGGGGGCATCAGAAATCCAGCACGGAAGTCTGGCCATGCAGATTATTATCTGTTAAAGGAGGCAGCAGGAGATGGAGAATGCACTGAATTACGCAGCAACACAAGTAACCTGTGTGGCTCAGCTCAGGTTAAGCTAAGCACAATGAAAGACTTGGACAAAAATGGTGAAGGGTGGCCAGTCCTTCATGAAGTCTGTGCAACTGTCTCCACAGGGAGTGTCCAAATTCAGTTTCCATTGAATGATTTTGGGGAGGACTGTGATTAATCCTCATCCTGAGTGCGAAGCACCAACATCCAGTAATGACTTAAGGAAATTCGTCATGACTGGCTATCCCAGCAGTGTCTGTTGCAGAGTTTTGCACCTTTATTAGCAGGAGCTGGGGCTGACCAAAACCAGAGTACAGGTACAGTTTTGTATCTGTGAGTGAAAGCTCACCTCCACTGAAGAGAGTAAAAAGTGGATGCTCCAGGGAGAATTCACCAGTACATAACAGATGACTAATTTTTTCCTTTTTCTACTCTTGAAAAGCTGGGGCAAAACACTGCTGCACCCCTGTGCCATGGAGGAGTACAGGCTGGGCACACACATGCTGCTTGTACAATGATTTTTCAGTACTTCTCTGGCTCTTCACAGGTCTTTTCAGCAGACAGCAACCCAGGATGCACAGCAGCAGGGAAATAACGCATGAACAAATCCATTCCAGCAAAATCATTGTGGATTGGTGGTGAAATTGTCCCCTCTGTAATGCTGGAGGGGTGAGCAGCATTGCTCGTACACAAGTATGGCTGTTTGTTAGCATGACTATTCACAGCTGCTGCTTTGCTGAGTTGAAGTTTTCATGCATGATACCTGTATTGGCTTGACTGCTGCAATTTGGGAAGCTTTCAGCAGAAATGCTTTGCTGATCCTCAGAATCTGCTGCTGTGGCTTCTGCAGATTGAACACGAGACCCCTGTTCTTAGATGCCAAGCTGTGTTCTGGGCTGATGCGAGATGAACTGCTTGAAGAAGGAAGAGACATTTCAACCCCAGAACTGGCAGGAGCTCAGCTGCGCTTAAATGAAAGCTGTGTTCCTGGCTTGCTCCCACAGTGCAGGACAGCAGCAGCAGCATGGGCCAGCACTGGCCTGAGCTCTGAGCCTGAGGAGAGTTCTTGCTTCTCCTCATTGCCTGCCACCATGGGAGACAGATAGGGGTGAAGCTGGAGGATGGGATGGAAATGCAGAGATGAGAGTCAGAAAGAGATGGGAAATACACTGTTGGGGAAGGCAAAGAGCACAGCACTAGCGAGTCAGCTGCGATAAAACTGAGAAACCAAATGATGACCTTGGTTGTTGAAGATTGTGTGTAGATAAAAATAGATACCTGACCCCCAAGTGTGCTTGATACGGGAACGTGCTGGGCCCTGGGGCCTTACGGCTGCTCGTATTTCCCACATTAGTGAGAGACTGGCCAAATTAAAGAATGCTGAAGTACGAGCACTAGCAAACACATCATGGAATGAAGAAAACAGATTTCTGAAAGTCAAGCTTCATCTTGTGTCAGAACAAATCCGTGTTGCCTGAAATGGTACAATGCCAACTTGGAGAAGGATTTTATTCCTGCACTGATTACAGTGAGTAGTGATACAGAAATCCCTGACATTAGACTTGTGACTGCAGCTTCTCTCCCTTTCTGTTTACGTAGCTGTATACACCCAGGGTATCTTCCAGACATACCACGTGTGCTCAGCTGTGAATGGGAAACAGTGCTGCAAAATAAGCATGAGGTCTGAAGTGGAAAACTGGACCTCACCTCACTGGTATCTGTAAAACACTGCTGCTACTATAGCAGCACTTAAGGGGAGCTACAGGATGTTTTCACACCAGGCTCCCAAGGACTGAGAAGTAACTTAAAAAAATGAAGATACTGAAAACTCACTTGTTTTCAAACAAACCAAGCACAAGGGAGTTCTAAAGGCTCAAGAAGTAAAGAAAGATGGAGATAAAGCTCAGCAGCCTTCAAAATCTGGCTTTTTATTAATGCTTTAATGTATTGTTATAGTCAGGATTTACTTCAGTACAATGATCTATGGCTGCAAAAATAACCGTGTGCATGAGGTTTTGACCTTGGGCTCTACCTTGGAACCAAAGTCAAATGTAGGTTCTTACTACTGCTGAAGTAGTTTTCCCTGTCTGATGTCCAGAATATGCAGTGGCACAGTCACACCTTTAATTCTCTGTCAGTTTTTTATCTCCTGAATACACAAGTAGCACTAGTCGTCCAGATCAAGTCCTTGGAAAAGACAACACAAAGTACAGCAGTCACCTTCTGCTGCCAAGCTGAGGTCCTGCACTGTCACATCTTGAAAACAGCCACTGTCTCTTTAGTTGATGAAAACTTACTTCTGTGGGAAAAGGCTGTTAGGAGGCAGCATGGGAATGCATGTAAGTGTATGAACTCCCTCCGGCTTGTTGGTTTAGGATTATCTTAAGAATTGTCTTCTTTGGGAACCCTCAGCATGGACACATACTGTCAGAAATCAAACAACTGCATTTAATATATGATCCTCACAGCACCAGCCTCCCTAATGCGTAGTCACTGACAAGCGCCCACATATCTGAGAGCCATTGTCACTGCATTAGGGAGCAACAGCTGTCCAGGATAAGCAGTTAGTGCAGTCTTCCTTCTTTGGGGAGACAGGAGTCCTGCCAGCAAAATTCAGGTTTGCTAGGGCTGCCTTGCACTCTGCTCTGAACACGTGCCTGTTACTAGGTAAATGTATTGGGTTTTTCCCCAGAGTCCTCGGCTCAGTTCAGTTAGAGTAGCAACAATGGCTATTACAGCACTGGAAGCAGTGGACCTTGAATGCATGGATGACTTTCCAAAGAGTGTGGGCTGAGTAAACACTGAGCAGTAAGTCTGTCCTCTTTAATAGAACTATGCCACATTGGAAAGAAAACAAATCAGATGCCAGAGCAGTTTCTATCAATACAAAGGAAACTAACTACACATTACTATTTCCACTAGGCTGAGGTATCATGTATGCAGTATATAACATTTCTTCCCCCTTGGTCTTTTCACAAGAACAGTGTCTTCTCAAGCAAAGAAAAGCAGTAGCCAGACTCTGTTCACTTAACTTATTTAAAAGTACTAAACTAACATTAAATAAATAGCAGAGGCCTAAACACAACAAGCTTTTTGCTACTGTATTTCACTTAAATACAAAGCATTAAAGACAAGAAGTAGATGGAAGAAGAATGAAACTGCCAAAGCCGTCTGAGAGTGTATTACACAAACTTTTGGATGACAGTTCATCTTGCAGAGACAAAATCTTCCCCTACCATCACCGTGGTGGTAATGCTTTTTCTGGTATCAACACAGCTGAAGCATGAAGGACCTTCCCCTTGGAACGTTTCAGCTAAAGCTCATTTTTTGCCATCCTCGCCTCGTACTGTCTTTCAGATCGTTTCCTTCGATAAACATCATCTGCCAAAAAAAGATTTTTTTTATATGAGTGTTTTCCAAGTACAAGGTAATACTAAATGTAGAAGCTGTCATCTCTTTTTACACTTTTCAATCCGATTTTCTCTTGCAGACACTGACTGACAGGCAACTGAAAATTCAAGCCAACACAAATCTTTGTTACCACTTAAAAATAGCTCATGTTCTCCCTCCCATCCAGGCTAAAGTTATTCCCATCAGTCCTGATGAAATGTTTTTATAGGAAAACATAAGTTTCCAGTGCGATACAGTCATTGCTTGTCTTCTTTCCCTTGGGCGTAATTAAAAATACAAATGCCCAAGCTATCTGAAGTAAAATGGAAATCAAATTATAGGCACAAAGGCAAGGCCTAAGGACAGCCAGCATGGCTTCAGTATTTCAGCTTTTTATGCTCATCAACAAAGCATAGGGCTACACCCACCTTCACAGTCTTCCTAAGTTCTTCCTGCCTCCCTCCCCTCATAGCTACATATCCATCACCAAATAAAATCTCTCACGAACAAAAAGAGGTTATTGGTCTTGTCACTTGGCATGGATTATGGAGCAATAAAAAGGCCAAACTGCACAATTATTACTGTTCTATTTAGGCAGAGCTTTTTTTTCCCCGGGAAACCAAGGCTTGAGCTGAAACATACTAGCTGCTACACTACACAGATGTTGTGCTTTAGTTTCTAACCTGACTTTATTAATATATAGGTACACATCAAATTTTGAACTGGAAAACAGCAAACCCAATCCTTCAGAAAATGAAGCAAAGAAGCAATTCTGTCAGCACTGAGTTTGTCAGCTGTGGATACTGTATGAAGCTGTTTCATTCTACAGGAGACTCAACTAGATTTCCTGTAAAAACAGGAATCTTCCCATACAACATACAGTAGAGCTGATCCTTTTCCTTAAGTACACAAAGATTTCCACGTTAAAACAAAGCGCTTTATCTTCTAGGAACTAAGTGCGACTAGCAACGTTCTCATGACTCATTTTCACACTTTTTAAATGGGTAAAGTCACATTTCAGATGAACCCCCACCTATGCTTCAGTTCTGACAGCCCTGTTTTACGTCAGAATCTAGTTTAGCCATTGAAACCCAGAGGTTTTGTTAGTTTCTGCCTAGCGCCTGCTGCTAGGGAGGCAGAACCTGGAGTGTCACATCCTGCACTAGAGGAAGCGGTGCGTGACCCGCTGACCGAAGCCGGCCCCGCTAGCTTTGCCGTCGTTAAGGGACCGGCCTCGCAGCTCCCCGGCGCTGTGGCCTGCTCCTGCCGCCCGCCGGGGACCACTCACGGCCTTCACTTACAGAAGGTCTCCTTGCCAATGCGGACGTTAATCATGAACCACTCCATCGCTCCCCCGAGGAGGAAGAAGAAGGGCAGGAACCTGTAAGCGCCGAAGCGCTGCTTCCCGGGCACCAGCCGCAAGATGCGCTTCACCCGACTGCTCACCGGCATGACGGGCGGGGAGCGGCGCCTTCAGCGCTTCGAGACAAAGAACGACACAGGGAGAGGAGGCGTGAGGAGGAGAACGGGACGTGGACGGCCCCCGGTGCCGCGCGGGAGAGCGCCGCAGCGCCCCGTCCGGCCCCGTCCTGCCCCGGCCGAGGGGAGCCACAGCCCCCGCCGAGGCCGCCACAGCCCCCGGCTGCCCCCCGCGGCCCCCCCCCCCCCCGCCGGCGCGGCGGGAGCGCGCAGCCAATCAGCGCCGCGCGTGCCGCGCGCCCCTCACCTCCAGCGCGGGCTCCCGGACCCTGCCCACGGCCCGACGGAAGGACGCGGTCTGCAGGCACGTGACCCGCCTGGGGGCGGTTCGCCTCTCCTGATTGGGCGGGACGGGGCTTCAGTGAGGGACCGCCGCCCCCCCCCACCCTCGCGCCTGAGGGGCGGAGCGCGGCGGTCGGGGCCGGTCCGGGGCTCCGCCGTCCGTCCCCTCCTCGCCTGAGGGGCAGGAGCGGGCCCGGTGCGGGCTCCGCCGTCCGTCCCCCCCTCGCCTGAGGGGCAGGAGCGGGGCCGGTCCGGGGCTCCACCGCCCCTCGCCCGCCGTTCGGCGAGGCGTGGCGCTGCCCGGCCCCCTCGCCCCGGGCGGCGGGGATTGGCCGCCCGGGGGGTGCCGCTGCGGGCTGTGGCTGTGGGGCGAGGAGCGGAGCTGATCGGAGCCAGCCTCGGCCGTGTGCGGGCTGTCCCGAGGCTGCATCGTCCGGCGTGACCGCGGCCGCGCTGGGCATGGCGGCACTGAGGAGGGGCAGCGGCGCTGCCCCCCGGCTCCTCGCCGTGGCCGTCTCCTGCCAGAGCTGCCGCCCCAAAGCCAGCCAGTGCCCCGGTGACGGCAGCCACGGGCAGCCCCGGGATCACCACCCGGCGGGCCCCGGCAGAGCCCGGCGCGGCACCGAGCCCGGCCCCGCAGTGGGCAGCCAACCGCTCCCGGCCGAGGGAGCCGACACCAAGACCTATCTGTGGGCCAGGTACCACGAGATGAAGAAGCTGGTCTATGGTAAGGGCCGCCTCCGAGCGCTGGGACTGCCACGTCCTGCTGGGCTTCGCCTTTCTCCTTTCTCTTTTTCCCCCCTCTTCGCATCCTGGTGCCTTTCCCCGCGCTGCAGAACTGGGGATGTGCAGGTTGCTGTGCAGCTGCCGGGCTCAGCAGCCTTCTCCCTGGCAATGCCATCTACACGCCTTCTTCACCCCGGGGCCCTCTGGAATGGTTTGATTTCTTCTGAAATCTGGCCTCGATCTTCCTCTCGCCATCCTGGGTTTCCCTCTCTTAAAGATCACTCGGCTGGTCTCAGTGTTTCAGGACATGCAGAGTATTTGGGGTTCTTCTCAACTGCCCACCTTAACAAGGGTATAGTCATGGCAGAAGGTCTAAATGAAGGGTTTGTGGCATTTTCCTCAAATGTGCCATTGGCTGGCATAGAAAAATGTGATTAGACTAGGATGAATAGGCAGGGATGTTGATTGAAGTGGTGAGAAGTCCAGGGTCCGACTTGTAACTCGCTGTTGGCACAAGGATGAGCATGGAGAATATTGATGCTACAGCTTCTAGGATGTCTCCTGATCCTGAGCTCAGTTTGTGTTACAAGATGCAGAACACCTTTTACTTGTGTGTGCATGTGTGTTTTTGCTTCTCTGGCCAAGAAGTTACTGGGTTCCATCAGATACGTTGAAATCTTGCCAAGGGAGGAGAAAACTCGTGCCACTGGCCAAACCTGGCCATGTGTAAAGTAGATTTCTGGTCTTTTGGGCAGCAACAGACCTCTACTACATTAAGTGCTTCTAAAATGTGAAAACATAGCTCTCATGGCGTAAGGGCAGGGAGTTTTTCCTGCTGGTTTCTTGATTCTTGGAATGCTGAAGGTAAGCACTGTAGAGCTAGGAAGTGTGACTTTGTCTGCTGTTAAATAGCTCTCCCTCAGCTTTTGTTTATCTAAAGGTTTGGAAAAGGAGAGCAGCCAGTCTTAGGCATCTTGAAGAACCGTCTTGCTGTTCGGAGATTGACAAGTTGTGTCATTCCCTCCTTCCCACATCTCCCAGTACATGAGATCTGACATAAAATGATGCACAAATGTAAAGGGATTGGCTGCTGATATGTTGGGTACTTAGCCTGCTCATTCCGGCTTCTGCAGGATGCGAGCTGCTTTGCCTGAGCCACAGAGGCAGTACTGGGTGCTGACAGAGGACAGTGGCTTTGTGTTGAGTCCCTGCTCCAAGGCTGAGTTTTAGCCTCACTGCTTGAGAGAAATTCCAACTCGCAAAACTTGTAATAGTGTTTGGACCTTAATATCCTCAAAGGCTATTTATTTCTTTTCCAGTATGGTATTGAAACAGTAAATGCAGATGTGTTCATAGGCTGTGTTACAGGCCCTTGAGAAAAACCTCAGTTTACTACGTGACAGATTATGAAGTTTGTATTCACATAGTTATGCTTTGTAGAGATGCAAGAGGTACAGTTATTGCTTGAGGTGGAGAACTAATCAGCCGGATTAAAGGCAAAATGAAGTTGGGCGAAGTAACCCATGTGTTACAGAGCAGACTTCTTTTCTTCAAGTAACTATTGGACATGTTGAATGAGGTGGCCCTCTATTGTTTAAAGAATAGCTCTCCAAACCAAAATTTCAAGACTGTGCTGTTATTCAAGTCTTGTAAAGAAGAGGCATAAACAGAGTAGGTCCAAGTTGGATTTAATTGTTGCTTTGGTGACTAAATTGCCCTGTGCAAAATGTTCATCAGTTTATTCTTCTGCTCTTAATTTCTAACGCTGATGGAAAGGTGAATGTGGTGGGTTATGGATTTGAAAACATCATCACACCTCAATACTCATCAGCATGGAGTTTGAGAAGACTTCTGGCCTACCCCCTTCTTCCTTCTCTGAAGCTCCACCTCTGAAGTCCTTTGTCCAATGTTGTCAGTTAACGGCTGCTGGTTTTGGAGAGAGGTCTCTGCCAGAAGAATTTATGATGTGTTTTCAAACCAGCTCTTGCTTAGGACCTGCAAGATATATATATATATAAAAAATATATATCCTATATATATAGTATATATAGAGAGTATATAGCATATATATTATATATATTATATAGGATATATATTATGTATATATATATAATGACCTGCAACCTCTATAAAGAGCAGTGTTTCATTTTTGCAGGGAAGGGATTCTAATGATAAATGCTGACCAAGTTGGGTGGGGCAGGATGCGTAGGACAAGAGCTTCTGTGCAATAAAGTTCAGTGGTTGTAGTGCGGTGCCAGAGCCCAGGCACCAGAAGTTCCCAGCTTTGAAGAAACACGTGTGTTCTGCCAGGCTTGAGAGTGGTGATACAAATGACAGCACAACACAGCTACACAAAAGGTGCTTCTGAGGTGAAATCTGCTCAGTGCTGGCGCAAGAGAAGCCATTCTCTTAGTTTTTTCCCCCTACCTTTTGCAACTGATACTTAGGACCAAATTTCATTACCTGCCAAGAACTTGAGGCTACTTCTTCCACTTAATGTGCTTTTCTTTTCTTTGCTCTGGCCAAATGAAAAATGTAATTGCATTTGTCAGGGGGTGGTATTAAGCAAGACTTGTGTGCTGATTTGACAGCATCTGAAGTGTCACGGAAGACTGATATGCTCTCTAAGTAAGCAATGTATGAAGTCTTGCTCTTTAGGAAGCATCCAATCCTGAAACTCTGCGGAATTGGCAAGCGAGTGAGGATTTAGCTCTGAACAAGTGTGTATGTTTTTAACTATACCTTTCAAACTTGTTAATGTTGTTATGATAGATTTGCTTCCTAAGGAACCTTTGTAACAAATGTTAACTCCTTGCCTCTGCATGACAAGCTTGAGCGTGGTTAAATGTGAGAACTACTGAGAGCAGAGACAAGTATCGAAGACAGCAAGAGCTTGGTTAGGTGTTGATAACACTGAGGCTGTAGCTCAGAGATAATCCTTGCTCTTCCTAGTTTGTGTGGATTGAGATACCTTTGCATCTAAGTGGTGCAAGCCGCAGTCAGCAACATGTGCCCATCGCATTTGGAAATGGAAGAGAAGATGACACCCCTGTGTGATCACTGCATTGGTGATTCTGGTGTGGTGCAGAGGGAGTTTTTGCAATCCAGCACATTTTGATTCTGCTTGTGTCACTGATCGCGAGCAGGCACGAAGATTTAAAGGCCTCACTCTTTGCCAAACCAGGAAACAAGTCTAGTGCTATGATGATAAATGCCCTGCAAATCGCTTAGGGAGTGTGCACATTGAATGAGTTGTGGCATCCTCTGATTGAGCTGGGACTGGGAATGACAATGAGCAAGTGTGACCAGATATGTTAACTTCCTAATTCTGCTTTCCTAAATGTAAACATTTTTTCCTGTAAAGAACTCTTACAGCAGCATTTGTCTAGTGCCTTTGTGTATATAAAAAATGGGGGGTTTTTTGAATGGCAAGAGATTCCAGAATATTTAGACACAATGGCATAAATTCAAGAGTACGCTCCAGAGTCATTTTCAGCACTCTTTTTAACATGATTCCTCTATCATTTAACGTTCTTTAAGTAATATTTCCTTTTCCCTCCTCTTGGTAGAAGCTTCTACTTCATCTGGTTGGAGTGTTTTGCAGGAAATGGTACAAAGCAACACTTCAAAGGGATAAAGAGGTACTTGGAAGGGAGGAAAACTGGGGGTTTGCGTTTAGAAAGAAAATCAGTGTGAGCAAAGGGAATTTTCTGATTCATGAAGAGCGTGAAGGATGGTGGCCATTTGCTTTTCAGTGTCGTTCTTTTCCTCGCTAGTCTTACAAAGAAATTAGCCCAGATGTCTGCTGCATTGGACCTCTGGGAGTACAAAGGGTGTGAGTTGCCTTTTTTATGTGTTCTTCTTCAATAACATGCTGGATCTGAGGCTAAGAGAAAAGGAATGCTTCCTGCATGATGTTGTTCTGAGCTCCCCAGGGAGCTCAGAAAAGCACATACGTGCTTGGCACCTCCTGACCAGAGCATTTTTCACATCAGAAAGGGGCCATATGGTGTCTTGGCATCTCTAAGCGTTGCACCCAGTTAATTACCTGCTTTTGTTTCTGTCTCTGCTCTCTTGTTGGGGATTGAGTGTTAGTGCTTTCCAGCAATGTGGGCTATTGCCTGGGAAGAGACACTTGTGCTGTTACAAAGATACTCCAATTTAACCAGCTGTTCAGGGCCTCATAATGGTAAAGTGAAGGAGGTATTGTGTGTTTACCTTGCATTTACACCCAGGTGTAAAAAAAAACCCATGAGCTTTCTTGTGCTCTGCCTTTGTTGGCGGAGTTTCACCATGTACCACGGATATGCAGGCACTTCCCTTAAAACCATCAGAGTAGCAAACTGGAGCAAATTGTGCAAGTATGCAGATTCCAGGGGTTTGTATGTTTTGCAAGAGCTGCTTTTTCCCCACTGTCCTCAAATGTACACACGTCGGTTCTTCCTTAGATCACACTTCCTTGGTGAAGTGCTGAGTAGACAGTGACTATCTGTGATATTGTCTTCATTTCCAGCTAGGACTCAAACGGAAAGGGTGGATGGGATTACCATTCTTTTTTAGTAATCAAAAGTGGTTTTAATTTTGTTTGGGTTTTTTCTTGCTGTGGTTTATCATATCTGTCCAGCAATCTGTTACGTGGTGTCTTGGCAGAGGAAAGGCAAAAGCTATCATGCTTGAAAAATAGCATCTTCATAGGCTTCTGGAGGGTGTCTGTTTTGACTTGACAATTGCCATGCAAACTGAGGCAGAGATCCCTGGCAGGTTACGTGCTGAGTGTCAGCAGAGCAGCAGCACCCAAGTCTGCAGCCCAGGACTTGTTTAAGCACTCACAATTTGTAACCACCAGGTGATTATCTTTAAAAAAACCCCACCATGCACGAGAAAGCAAAACAAAAACCAAAACAAAATCCAAACTGGGATTAGCTTAACAAAAACCTCAAAACCCAACAAAAAAACCCTCGACAAAACCAACCAACCACCCAAAATGCACCAAAACTAAAAAGCAAACCAAACTAACAAAAATCTGAACTTCTTGAAGCCTGGCTCAGTAAACCAGGCATATTTGGGCTGTCATGTTGAAACTGATCGTGCATGTGCTCCCACCTTTTGTCTCTTCCCTGAGGTAGTTTGAACCTGCAGAGAGCCTGCATGAACTTAAAAAGGAGGGACTCCTACCACTCTATTGAGGAGGATGCTGCAAATGGACACTTACAGAGTCAGACAGCAGCATGGGTCTTTGGACTGAAACCCAGAGCTTTTTCTTTCTTTCTAGGATTTCAATGACTTTGAAACTACTGTAAATGTAAGATGGAGGATTACAGCTTGGAAAGAGCATGGAAAGAGCAAGCTCTCAGCAAGCTGCTGCAAGTTGGTTTGGTGACAATGATATGTGATAGAAAACACAGCAAGGAGATGCGCGCTGCTGCAGGAAGCATGCGTATGGAACACGTGTGAGGCAGTGGTGAGAAAGCATTTTGGCTAGTGTATGCATCTTTTCTCAGCCCTTATGTGGTAAGAGAGAACATGCTGTGTGAGTTAGTGGCAAAATATCTGAGTGGAGTAAAATGATCTGGGCAGGAGGATGTCAGAGAACAGCAGAGAGACTGCATTTGAGGCTGGCAGGGAGGAGTATTACTTCATCCCGTGGGTCTAAATATACTTCATAAATCATATTGTGGCACAGTTACTGCTTATGCTTCTGATCACAGATAAGACTCACTTCATGCTCTTGGTGAATCTCAGACTACCCTTTCCTTTTAACAACATTGTACTGCTCCCTGAGCTTTTCCTGAGTGTGTTTCTGCAAAAGTTGTGTCTGTTGTTGGATCCAGATGGGTGTCATGGTCCTCTGGAAAGAAGAGATGGGATTCAGACAACGGTATTTTGTGCTGTTCTCAGACTATCAAAATGTGTTGCCATAAACCTGTTAGCACATGATGAATATTGGAAGAGCTTAACCTCTCTGTAGGGCTACGGTAGCAGCAAGTGGGGCGCATTTGTTGTATTAATAAAAAGAATGCTTTCATAGGAAGGTGAAAGCGCTGCACATGTGCACTGCGATGCGATTAGGGCTGTGTCATTTTCCTTGTGAGAAAGAAAAATAGCACCCTGCAAATGCCATTATATGCTTGGAAAAAGATCTTCCCACAAGTTATCTGGAGGTGAGGACCGGAAGTGGAGCTCTGTTTGTTTATGGTGCAAAGACTGTTTATGATGGGAGGATGAAAGTTGTGATCATCCAAGTCCTATTTATGGTTTGCATCTTTCAAAATCCCAATGGAAAGTTTTCTGATCGTATCTGCTCTCTTCAGCCTCTTCCATGAGCCTTGCCATCAGCAGAGTCACTGAAAGGGAGCTCTTGTTCCTGTTGTGTAGCCAGTAAGTCAACCCTTCTGCCTTAAAATACTACTTGCTTTTCTAGTAGTTCCTCTCAAGCTGATCTGGTGAATTGCATTTGAAGGCCAAAGGAAAGAGATGAGGAGAGAGGGATAGGTATGTTTTGTAATGTGTCTCTCCCCTGAAAAATACATATTATGGTATATCTGAATCCTGTTTCGTTGGTCACCTCTTTGGATTAGGGCTCACACATGTACTTTGGGCTTTTACCTAAATTCTGTAATCATTCCAGACAAAGTCTTTGTTGGGAATGGCTGCTATCTCTTTCTAATAATATTTTTTTTATTCTAGACTGAGATGAAACTTGGTTTTATAGCAAGGAAGCACTAAAGAACTGGCACAGGGGCTCTTGCTAAAAGCCAGAAGTTAAGGTAGGAAGGGAAGAAAGAAATCCTGCCCACTGATGCTGTGTAGGATCTGGAAAATGTCTGCACTCTTCCTATCATTCAAAGAGAAAATTACCTGTCTTTGAGGAGGGAGGAAATGGCTCCTTCCCCTCTCTGTCCCTCAGTGTGGATGTGACTAGGCAACCTACTATGGGGAGCTATTTTTATTGCTCTTTCTCATCTTGCAATGGACAGCTCTCCGGAGTGGGAAGCCTGGCAAGGGTCTGTTCCTGTCTCTCCCATTGTAGTGCCACTAAAGCTCTCTGCTCTCTAGACTAGCTCTGACAAAAAACATACAGGTAGTTCAGCTGGAAGGTCATTTAACCCCCATTTTCACAGTGGTGTGGGGAGCAAAGTATTATTCACAAGCATCTTGAACGGCGAGCCTGTTTTGAAGTGACAAAACACATGCAAGGACTGAGCTGTTTCCACAGCTGTTTATCAGAGGAAAGCAGATAACTTGTTGCTATCAGCATTGCATGCTCCCAGAGGATAGCTTAGTGTGGAGTTTTTTACATTTTGGTGGTGCCTGCACAAACCCTTGTTTTATCCTGCCAATTTATAATTAAAAAAGACCCAACCCACAAAACAACAACAAAGCCCTAACAGTACCTGCAGGATTGCTCTGTGAAGTCTGGCTGCTTCTGTGAGAAACCTCAAATGCCAAAAGAGAAGCTTCACCATTTCTAAGTTGAGGTAATGCAGGTTTCTCAGAGGAGCCTATTTGTCTTGCTCAAGTTTTAAGTGAGGGGTGCATGTTTTCCTGGTGATATATTGCAGCTGCCTTCCATGCTGGTGAGCTGCTGATGAAACTGCAGTGAGCTAGAAATGTGAAACTTGAAAATCTCGGTCTGCTTTGCTTCATGTAGGCCAGAGAGGATGTTGTTTGCTTCCTGACACAAAAGGTCAGTCTTACTGTGAAAGATTCATCCCCAGCTGCAGGCAGAGGTTTCACAGTGAGTTTTTTCATGGGGAGGATTATCTGAGCGAGTTTACAGCAGCAGCACTGTGCTTCTTTGCTGCTGCTCTGTGGTCCAGCTCAAGTCCACAATGAAGTTAGAATGTCAGTGTTCCTCACAGTTTCTCTAACCTCTCCCCTTTCCCTTCTCTTAGATCTCCTTCCACCAGGAGTCTGCAATCTCCTCAACCCAGCAGCTATCTACGCAAACAATGAGATCAGCCTGGGAGACGTTGAGATATATGGCTTTGACTACGATTACACATTAGCACAGTACTCTAATTTACTACACTCTATGATATTCAATACTGCCAGAGACATCCTAATAGAACAATTCAAGGTAATGATGTGCTAAGAATTTCCACTCAGTTAAGCTTACTGCTACGCCCCAGACGTGCTTGCAAAATGCTGCATTGTGCACATGTGCCAATTACTTCTTTTGTTGAGATAAATTTCATGTTTCACAATCATTGATTGCAGAAAGTTTTGCCTGTCCATGGAATTAATTTCCCTTGAGACAATTAACCATACTCTGCATTCCTGAGGTTTTATAAATATGGAGCAGGAACCTTAGTCTAGAAAGATCTCATCTGTTTTACTTAACTAATGCCTATAGAATTTCTGGTTCGAGGTACACACGGTGGATAAACATGAATCATGGACCAGCATTGAAGCTGTACAGGACTTGACCTGAGCGAGTCAATGCGAATGATGCTGCATAGCTTGTCCAGTAATGGGCATCTTGTTTGCAATAGGTCTGTGCATGTTCTTCTCACCATATCTTTTATTTTAGAGGGGCTCTGCAGTGCCACTGCTTTGCCAAATATATGTGTTGAATGGAGCTTACTAGAAGTGTCCTCACTGCCTGGGTGAATCTGTTACACTTTTCACTAGTGTCCCTTACATGAGAGAAACTAGTTTTGGGGATCCTGTCTGTATCCCTTTCTCTAGTCATCCACTTTCTTTGTTGAAGGGGCAAAATGATGTGCACCTGTTCCTTGGCCAGTTTATGTGTGGGGTGAGTGGACTAGTTGGGCTGAGCAGGCTCAACAGGTGAAATTATTTTGTTGATAATCAAATGCTTATGCCTCTAACTACATCGCTGTTTGTCTTCTCAGTATCCAGAAGGGCTTGCGAAGTATGACTACATTCCAGGGTTTGCCATACGTGGACTTCACTATGATGTACAAAAGGTAAGCTGTACAAAGTTCAATCTCCTGGGCTTTGTCTTCCATTGGGTTATGTTTTTAGTGGAATATTTCCTGTCATTTCTTGCAATAACCTTGATCACCAAGCTATCAGTGAGCCCAGGTGGCTGTGCTTTTCATTTTGTGGGTTCTTCTTGCTTATAAACTTTCCAAGGGAAAGGTGTCTTTTATGTTTGCATAGTCTCTAGCAGAATGGGACATTCTAACAAAAGACCTCTGGTAAACAAGCCTTGCCAGTTTAAAAGTCAATTAATCCCTCAGCTAATAAATAGAAAACCGAGCTTGTTTATGTGATCGTTTCTGTCTTTCAGGGAATTTAAGCAACAAGTCTCAATCCTGCAACTACAAATATTTGCCAGGAGCAGTGGCATTATGTCTTACTCTAAGAATAGAAATGACTTGTCAGGAGAATGCTGTAGGAAGCCTTCCCCACCCCCTACCCTGAATAATAGGGCTGCCTGGAAAAAGATCCAAGCTACTTGAGATGCATGCTTCTTAGGAGCACAGGCAAAGTGCAAGCACCAGCTTTAACCCTTTTCAGTGCCTTGGACAGATTCCCTGAAAGCCTGATGCCCAATGATGTTGTGCTGGCTTCTGCAGCCTGGAGTCAGGTGGGGAGCCCAGCAGAGAAAGTTGCTTCACTGTAGCAACTTTTCTCCTGTTGATCTTTGAGCAAATCCAGGGAAGCAGCAGGATGGGCTGGAGTGTGTGCGCTGTTGTCCAGCAGCAGAAAAAAAGAGAATGAAAAAACAACTATATAGAGGTTTCCCATGTCTTTGGTCCTAACTCTGGTGGCAGCATGGCAGCAGATTGCCCGTACCTCTGACTTCATAAAGGGAGAAGTGGATCTGTGAGAGACTCTGAGAAGTTTCTGTCTCTGTTTAAATCTCTGGCTCATATATTGGCAAAACACAGACTAGCCTAGGCAGGCAAAGCTAGTGAGTGAGCAGAAGGTGAGAACTCTCTTTTCTTAGATCAGATTCTGCAAAAGACACAAATAGCTGGGTAATGCCTAAGTTAGTCAGCATGTTTGCCTGTACGCCTCACAAACTAGTGGGAGGTCTGCCCCACTAGCTGTGTAACCAGCTACAATGATACGGTATCATAATAAAAGAATGTGCCTGAAGGTTGTGAATGCTCTGTGGAATCTATCACCTTGCACTGTGGTAGAGACGGCACAAAAAGTTGGATGCTGTGTCCTTTTCAAGTTGCAGAGCATTGTGAATTTAGTAAGAGGCTGCTTTTGGTGCCTGAGCACTTGTGTTAGCGCTTCACAATGATGGATGGTGGAGAAGAGGTGACTCATGAATATGTGAGTCTGATACAAAAAATGTGCAGAAAGCTCTGATGTTACCAGCCTGGCATGCTCCTGAGCATCTTTGAGCATCTCTGCTGAATTCTGTTGGGGAAAGGAGAAATGGTGGAAGGGATTGCTTCTTGAGTGGGGGAAATTACTCTGTGCAGCTGAACCCTAAACCAGAATTTGCCCATTTCATTCTGCTTAAGATGAATATGACAAGGAATAGATGTTTGTGCGCACAAAGTTTCTTTGCACTGTGTGTGCTTTTGGAAGAGAGATAAGAAGTGACTGAGTCAAAGAAACGTTGTTTTCTCTGGTTTTCAACTGCATCCCTATCCACAAACTTTGGAGTGTAACAGAGAGTGGTATTTGGCTCATAGAAAGATGATATTTTGCAGGAGAGGCCAGTTATAAGTCACAGTATAAGTAAGTGTGCGTGAAAGTGGCTGGAGGTGTAAGTGCAGCTTAAAGTACGTAAATGTGCAATGTTTGTATTGAATTTTATTTTCTAAATGTAATTTGTGTGGAACTTGAAACATAAATAAGGTTTTAGTATAAACTTACTTCTAACAGTAAATGTCTCTCCCTTATCACAGAGTCTTCTCATGAAGATTGATGCTTTCCATTATGTCCAGCTGGGGACGGCATATAGGTCTGTCCATTCTGAAAATCATTTTCTAAATGCTCATATATGCAAAGGGGGATTACTAAATCTGAGTGTATGTTCATGGCATACGGGGTGAGGTTTTTTGAGCAGAGCACATTCTCATCTGGCTTATCCTGTTTGCGCTTGCTTCAGATGCTTACCTGGCATATGATTGCAGGGAGTTATTTTTCTCAAGCATTTCAAGCCAAGTGTGGGTGGGAAGACCTGGAGCTTTTTGTAATGGTTAATAACACATCTGGTCACGTACTCTGCATGATGTCTGAGTACGTGACAGCACGCCTGGCTTAGTGTCTGTGAACAAACAGTGCGACTAGGAAAGGACTCCTCTGTCGGTGGTCCACATACAGGCCTGTCTTCTCCAGGCGGGGATGTATCCCAGCAATGGTCTGCTGTTCCTTCTCATAAAGCTAAGAGGGGAGTGGTCCAGATAATGCAAGTAAAATCTTAAAGCAGTGCAGACATGTCAATAGAAGTAACGATGCATCAGAGACGGGGCTCAGTTTAGGGCCTAGGTTTTAACTCCTGTTGTCCTCCAAGGAAGGCTGCTTGTGTGTTTGATAAGTGACTGAAACAGTGCAGAGATTGGAGACTGGAAGAAAACCTTACCCCAAAGTGGAGTGGGGTTAGTGTATAAGAAGGAGTAATTCATAGATGCTGGTAGCAAAGCTCCTGTAAATCTGTGTTGTATTTCCTGAGCATGGAAGGCAGTGTTGTTTTTTTCTTGAACTCTGCCCTTTTGCTGTTAAGCTTCAGTTACAGTAAACACTCCAAGAATATTAAGAAGGGAGTTTTATAATCAAAGAGAATTGGCTTCTTTGAGTGCTAGCTTTTGACGGGGGGAGAGAGGGGCCTGGTACTGCCACATATCTTAACTCAGCTTTGCAAGAGATTTTTAGTGAAAACTTGTTTAAACTTTTTTCCCATCTTGTCATTTTGTAATTGTCCTTCTTGAAGTGTCATTTTCCTGACCTGTCTTTTGCTTTTGAGCACAACTGAGGCAACTTTTAACTTCTCAGAGGCTGTACCATGATTGGATAGGAAGGGAGCAAGGGAAAGTTGCTGACTGCTTGGGTAAACAGCCATCAAAGATTGTGCAAGAGGCAAAACGTGCAGCAGTCAGATAACCTGATGTTCACAAGTGATACAGCTCATAGCCATATCTGTGCTTGATGACATCTGTGCTTGATGATACCTGTGACTACCATGTCTCAGAGGGAAAAAAATATGACCTCTGTTGAATGGTCTTAGCAAAGAACTTGTTTTGCTTAGGAAAACTGAATAGGAAGGAAACTTTGTTTTCAGAAATCTCTCTTCCACTGCTTTTAATGGTGATGTACCTTGTGGAAGCAACCTCCGAAACTACGGTTACCCAGCAGAGCCAAAGTCAGGTTGTGGAGCTGACTTGATGGGGCAGTCCTGTCAGCAGATTGACAGCATGCAGAGAGACGCCTGCATGAGATCTCTCTGCATGCAGAGCGATTCTTCTCTCAGAAGAATCTGAACTTTGCTGGAATGTGGATAAAGCCCCTCAATTAACTTGAAGAAGCAAGCAAGGTATCTGAAGAATGTTTCAGGAAAGGTTTTATGTGAATCTTAAGAAGCCATGGAGCTGTCAGGCTCCCTGGCTGTCTCTGTTGTGCAAGATAAATGGGTGAGTTTTAGAAAGGAGCCTGTTAGTCCCATTTTCTCTTTCCCTGCAGTTTGTAGCTCTGTGCAGACTGGTGATTTTTGACAAACTATTTCTGTTGTTTTATGTCTAGAGGGCTCAAACCAGTGCCTGATGAAGAGGTAATCGAACTCTATGGTGGTACACAGCACATCCCCCTGTACCAGATGAGTGACTTTTATGGCAAGGTATTGTAAACCCTTTACTGCTATGATGCAGCAGCTCTTTTAAAAGCTATGAAAACAAAGTGAATTGTGTGAGCATGTAAATGACTCCAGCCTCTCTCTGATTCCAAAAGGCTTAGTCCCTAGTGACCTGCAGTGTGTGTTTTTGTTCTAGTGGGAATTTGCCCCAGAGGTTATTTAGCAGTTTAGCATGTGAAAGACATCTGTGAATAATTCCTAAACACCGAGGCTATTGGCCTAGGGCTGAAAGCCTCTGGAGACTGATAGGGAGATGTTCTCTGCTTGGTCCTTGGCCAAATCTTGCTCCCAGGCTACCAGGACAGCCTGCAGTGATGCTGCTTGCAGTGAGTTGTGCAGGAGGGGGCGTATGTGTGTGTAGTAGCAGGGTGCTTGCAGTGCCTTTCTCTTTGGTTTTGGGTATGGTTCTTTTTCCTCCATTAAAGGGTTCCCACTCCACACCTCAGTGGCTACTATTCATAGGGTTGGCATCCATGAGTGTGGGTTTGGGGCTTTTTATTAGGCAGAAACACTCACTGTCACAATAAAGTATTGACATTGTGCCCTTAGGAGCTATAGACATCCTTCAGTTGCCTGAACTAGAGGAAGTTAGGAGAGATTTTTCTTCCTCAAGTGTCTAGTGTGATGCAGTGGGCAAGCAGAGCCTCACATCCCTTTCCCCCCAACAGCTTTGTTTCTCGCCCTTTGTTAGTTCAGTTGCCTTAGGGGAAGCTGGACTGTGAAGGGCAAGCTTCCTCTGGTAATACCCCTTTGAGCCTGCTGTGTGAAGTCTCCAGCAAGGTCATTTTTTGATTCCTCTCTCTCTCGGGAACAATTAATCTGGGTGGTTGCTTTCTGGATAAGTGTATACTCTGTTTATAGCTCAGTGTTGTTTCCAGCTTTGAGATAGGATGTTTCTGTTCAGCATTTTTTATCTGTCTGTAAACTGCACTCCATTCAGTTCCCCCTCTGCAGCTCTCCTCACTCCTGAAAACATGAGGTGATTTCACCTTTCTTGTTGAATAATTGTAAGCATGAAATCTGCTTTGAGCCGTGGCTTTTTGTAGGACCAGGTGCTCACGCCAAGGTGTCTTTCTGTGCTGCTTTCTACATACCGGGTGTTTTCTTCTTTCCTGTAGTTAGTATTGGAAAATACAGTATAACATTTGGCTACAGAAGTAGAGATAGCAGCTTATTCTTTGTGAAGAGGTGAAACTCCTCTCCTAAAGATGTAGTGAACTCCATAAACAAATAGGTGGATTCCAAGGAGAATGAAAGTATATACAAGTAATGACATTTGCACCCAGCAGTGTCTGCTCAGCCCGTGCACTAACACATTAGTGGGAAAGCAGCTGGCTTAGCTGCACTGCTATTGCAGTGCAATTGGTGTGGAGTGAGGCTTTAACAGGAATCTTTGGTCTTGTCCTCCTTAGTCTGCCATGCTGATATCGCTACCTGTACAGCTAACAGGAAGGGCTGCCAGTCAGTGATTCCAGGCAGCAAGGCATAAGACAAGTGAGACTGATACAGCTGAAGTGCATAAATATTCTCCCTTAAGTGTTTTCTTGATCCTCCCTTGGCAGGAGTGTGTGGACAGCTACCAGCACCCCAGCACCTGCAGCAGGAAGGCACAGATCTTGCCCAGGGTTAGACAGTGCAGCTAGCATGGCTTTCACTAGCAGAACTAGTGATGATGGCCTGTCATGAAGGTGGAAAACTTGTCGGTTTTGTGGAAAAAGCATATTTAGCATTCTAAAACTACGGTCCAATTTTCATCCTGCTTGTGACACTGTCTGCTGTAAGGAGGTTAAGGCCACTAAATGGGATGAGTGGAGGCTGGACTTGCTTTGTAGGACAATGCCAGAAGGCACAAAAAATGAAATCAGTGTTGACAAAGTAGATCCTAGCTGTTAATATCAAAGATTAAACTGACTTTTCTATCCTTAAGGTGTTGAAAGCTGGGTCGTTGCTCTGCTGCCCTCTGCCATACCTAGTGATTTACAGTAGGAGCTGCCTGTCTGTGTCCCTTTTGATTCTTTCTCAGAATCCCACAGCAGAAAAAAAAGAGATTGAAGCTGTTTTCAGGAAATTTTGGGTTTGCTGGGAGAATTGTAGTGGGAAAAATGTTCCCTTAGCAACAACACATCAAAATGGACAGAAGTCTGTTGAAAGGATTCATTGAGCATCATTAAGCAGCACTACGGTATGCAGTATGTAGCCCAAACCAGAGAGCGTGCTTTGTGTTCTCTTCTGCAGTAGGTCAAGTTGTCCTGTGCTGGCTGGCTGGAAACTATATAACCCTCAGCACACTCATATAGCTTCTGATTGCAGCATTTTTTGGTAATAGACCTCAGGCAAAATGCTGTTGTTATTCCTTTGCTCATTTTGCATCATCTTTTTTGACTCCAATTTGTGTTGCCCCCCTGTTGCCGTTAGATAGTGCTGCAAAGCATGCCGGTCTCTTGTTCTGCCCTTACGAGACCGGACTTAACAAGAGATGTTACTGTTGTTACATCCTGTCATGACAGGGACAAGCATTTGTCATTAGACAGCATGTGCCCTCTTGCAGCTTCCACCATGTGTACATTCTGTGATCTTTTGCATGCTGCTTTCACGTCTGTCTGTCACACAGCTATAATGAATGCTTTCTGATGTGGATGAGTATTACCCTGAAGAGCTGCAACTTTGCGGTTGTCAGTCATGGGTTGCTCAAAGCTGACAAGCAAAGGCACTATGTGACTGGATTGCCAGGGCACCCCTGGTGACTGGGTTCATTGAGAGGTCTATGCACCTCCCAGATTGCTTTTCAGGTACAAGACCTTAGTAACTGTTCCCTTGGCTGACCTAGCACTTCGGCAATGAAAGGTGACAAAATTGATTCCAGCTTCATCTTACCAGTGAGAGTCACCATGGTCTTCTGCACAGGTGGTACCTACTGAATAAACAAGCTTTACTTTACTGGAAGGACTCTCTGGAGCCAAAGTTGGCTGTTGACCTGCTGATAGTTCTGTGATTGATAGGCAATAAAAACAGCAAATGTATGGGGGAGCTGCCACCTTGCCTAATGCAAGATGAATTATTCCTTGGTTGGAATTTAATTGTCCATTTCCAATTAAGAGCTGGGTGGGCTGAAGTTCTTTTTCTTCTTTGTGCCCACTCTGGGTTTTCTGGAGTGACTCAGGAGCATACAGGTGTTGACAAACTGCTTGTTGGAGTGATTCCTGCATTACTGTGTGAAACCTCACTGCAATGTGGTTGGAGCAGCTTTGACACCAATGTGTCCAGTGTCACAGACTGGTTTAGATGGGGCATCTGCATCAAGGGCCATAGCTGCTTCTTTAGCACAGTGTTGTCTGTTGCCACCTGTGTTAATGCCCAGAGGGCATGAGGTTGAAATAGAAGTTCGTGTCTAGGACTGACTTCCCAATTCCTCCACCTCCACCCTATGATGTTAATGATGCTTGGTTTGTTTAGTGATTTCTGTGAAGGTGAAGCCTCTCTCTTTTCATGTGTTCATGCATTAGTATTTTGGTTGGTAAGAGAGGGCTGCTTGCTGAGTGGCTGGGACTTTTCACATTAGTGCTTTTGTTAGCCTGGAATGTCTTCCAGATGGCACTGGGTGATAGGAGTTTGTTTGGTGGCTTTTAGCCTTTTTCCTTTTTTTTTTTAAAAAGTATTTTTTGCTTAATGTGTTTCTTTCATTTTTTTGCTCTCCAGGGTCCATCACTTAAGCAGTTTATGGACATTTTTTCTCTTCCTGAAATGACGCTGCTCTCTTCGGTCATTGATTACTTCATAACTCATGGTATTGAGTTTGACCAGGTGCACCTTTACAAGGATATATCTGTAAGTAAAGCGTCAACAGTCCCAAAGCTCATACCACACCAGAATTGTGAGCTCTCTGTTAGCACCCATGAGCTCTGCAGTACCCAAACCTAAGGGGCTGTTAGTAAGCAGCCTGGTAGAACAGCTTTGTTGCCCCTTTAGATCAAAGGATTACCAGGGAATATTCAAAGCTGTGTTTTCAGAATGTGTTTGGTTTCTGTCTACTCCAGCATTGGTGTTGCTGTACATTCTTTTGCAGGAGTGTGTAGGCTGATTAGGCTGAAGGTCCTCCTGTGGGGGATCTGTCACAAAGCTTATGTAAATGTTTTCTGGTTTGCAGACTTTTAAGTTCTGTGTTTTCCAGTTAATATCTCATTTTTTCAAAGGGGCTTGGTCTGACCCTGTACCAGACAGTTTGCTTTATACAGCAATTGTTGCACAACTTGCCCTTGCCTGCTCTGAGAATCCACCTCTGATATAGTGGAATAGTCTGATCCTTTTGGGATGTTTTCCAGTGGCTTTCAACAGCCAGTTACTCCAAGGTGCTAACTCTGTCCTCCAGCTTCACTCCTGGCATTTGAAAGGGCTGTGTGGGATTAGCAGTATTGTTGAGGATATTGTTTGACCTCTTAGTTAGACAGTTGATGCTGTGGACAAGATGTAAGTGCTTGAGATTGCTGCCCTTGTGTGGCTTCTGTTAGCAGATGATGCACCTTTCTTGGTTTCCAAGCCGTATCACACACCTTTTTCCATGGAGAGGGGTTTTTGATTTGTACCTTGTGGGAATCTTGCTCATCCACTTTTAGCAGCCCATACACTCATCACTCAGTCTTCTTGTGAGGGAAATGGAGCTCCATGTCTGTGCTGCTGCTTTTGTGATAAGCATCCTCCCTGACAGCTTTGCTGCAGCCAAGGATTACAGCTTACATTCTGACCTTCAGTTAGTGCTTGACAGGAGCATGCCAGCCAGTTTCCGCAAGACCTTAACATGTTTCCAAGGTGCTAGTTGTTGCAGTTGTTTTCACTCCTGAGGTGAGGAAAATGGGAAGAGAGGATACAGCTGACTCCTGAGGCTTTTGTCAAGAGAGTCTTCTGAACCTTCTTTTGAGATCAAAATGAATGTGTTTCTAATTGAAATCTTGAGAGCGGTTGGGTGGTTGACACAGCCTAATACATACTCAGTACGTATTGACAATACAATGCAAATGGTGTGCTCAAGTCCTCAAAGTCCTGACTTTGCTGATCCAGGCATTTTTCTTTGCATCCTTTGCTGATGAATGTGGTCATTCCAGTGGGATGAGTGAGGTAGGCAGAGAAGAGAGCTAGGACAGAAAATATGTGCCAGTGCCTGAAATCTAGACTGGAAAGCTGGGACATAAGCACAGGGATCCTTCTGTGCCTACACAGGCAGGTGTCTGGGAGGGTGTGCAGAGTCCCAGCTGTTATGACAACACAGCATACAGTAGGTGAAGACATGTCTAAACCTGACACTCTTCATGGTAATCCTGTTTGCAGAGCTGTGTGTTTGGGAGTAGGTTGAGTGCTACAGGCACTGCAGAGTCAAAATGGCAGACCCTGAGGCAATGGTAAAGGTTGAAGCTGACATGTAAACCAGGTAGTCTGGACATGCCAGTTTGGTCACTTCATATTTGACAGTAAGAACGTACAGTTTACCCTGCTTTCCTTTGGAGGCGTTTTTGAGCCATTTGACACTTCCCCAGGCTACCAATTTCCTTTCCCTTGTCCCTATTCCTTTCCCTTTCTTTTGCTTTTTCGGGGTAGGGATTTAGGGAAGGAGCACGCTGGAATCTCTTTCTGCTCAGCAAAGGTAGTTTTGACACAAATCCAAAGCACTGCTTGCTTTTAGTGCCAGTGCTGGTCAAGAGAAAATTGTTTGCCTGCTAGCTCTCCTGCATTTTTGCTCAGTTACTTTCCAATGAGGCAGTCCCTTGGGGAACTAGATGTGACCTCTGCCTTTTTGCCATTCAAATCCGTGGTGGAAAGACTCCTAAAGCTGTTCTGAAGAGGTAACACCCTCTCTTTCATCGTTCCCATCTAGGATGTAAATTCTGGTTCTGTCCAGGCTTTGAAGGAAAGGATTTTTAGGGTGATGAGCAGGTTTCACCAGCACAGCCATGAGACCAGTAGCAATGTCAGTGGCGAGTGTGGGAATCCAGTCTGAAAGGGCAGCTCCTAAGCTGATGTGGTGTAACTGGGCTTTAAGGGTCCTGGGGAAAGGCAGCATTTGTTTACCTGTCTGAATGGTCAGGGATGAAGATGGTACCATTAAAACGAGTGTTTGCATGCACAAACACTGTGTTGCTGCACTGAAAATCATTTTGTGTATCTGGCATATCCCATTGGATGGAGACTTGGGAAGAATCTCAGTTGGGTGTGTCCAAAAATATGTTGCATTTTGGCCTCTGGCCTGGAAAACAGAGGTTATTTGGATGCCCTTGACAATATCCATTTTAACTCGCATCCCTCCTGAAAAGTGGGCAGCTTTGTTTTGGCAAAAACCCCTCACCCTCCTAGTGGAAGTCTCTGCTCTGCCTGTGCCCACTGGCCCTCGGGGGCCAGGAGCCATAGCCCCTTTTGGCTTGTGGGAAGTGTTTTGGAATCACAGATGCTCACCTCTGCTGCTGTTTGCCTTGGCCGTGCTCTCATCCTTTGGGTTGTATTTGGCAGAGCTTCCACAAGCACAGGGAGGAAGAAAAGCCAGCTAGTGTCTGGGCCAGTACTGTTCTGGGGCAGTAAATGGTTTTGGAGTTGCAGTCTTGGTTTTGCCTTGGTAACAGTGTGTTAGCATGTGCTGGTTTCCAGGAGCAGAAAGGAAGTTGTGCTTTCATAGATAGGGTTTGAGGTTCTTCCCCTTCTGCATCAGCTGAGCTAGCCACTGTGTTCTTCTTTTTGTTATGTTGGTGAACCGCACTGTACAAGGTCCTCTGCTTAGCTTTAACATAGCTTTTGTTCATTCATCAAGAAGAAGGCATGTGCCATTACTGTTTTGGTCCTCAGTGATGGCAGTAGGTTTGCCTGCTGGGAAACAGGAATGTCTTGTGTAAAACTGAAACATTTTTCTCTGCCGTTTTCTTTAGGATGCTATTAGAGATGTACATGTGAAAGGAGTGATGTACAAGTGGATTGAAAAAGATATGGGTGAGTTAGAGCTCTGGTGCCCAACCCATTTTGACATGTCGCGTACTGTGTGGCGTTCTGTGTAAGACGTGTAGTTCCTACATGCAGTAACAGGAGTCAGGGGGACACAGAATTTAATGAAATACTTCATTGTGGCATTTGGCATTTGGAGGATCTGTTTTAATGGAGGAGACAGCTACCTCATTGCCTGTGTTTCTGTTTTCCCTCAGCTTGTAAGTGAGGGATGATGGTCCTTGGCATGATGTGAACATGAAAAGGCACCACCTGGGAAGGCTTTCTAGTCATGCAGGAGAAAGAAAGCCCCTGGTAGCAACATGGCTTGGAGTGTCTGTGCCTGTCCCTTGGGATGGTTTGGTATCAACCCTCTTTTTTGCCAGCTGTTTCAGTTCCTCAGTCTTTCTCTTCCCTCTGGGTGGGATTGAAGAAGAGGAAGGCCATTTTGTCACCAAGGTGGTTCATGACCGGCGTGCCTGAGGTGGATCTAACTCAGGCCTTTTGCATCCCTACTGGTATAGGAGCTAGGTTTGGTTGTGTTTTAGAAGAAATGTGGTCATGACTTATGCCAGTTTTGATTGACAAGGTCTGCTTTATTCTGATATAGAACAGTATATTCTGCACGGGGATGAAATCTATGCTGTGCTAAACCGACTGGTGAACCACAAGAAGAAACTCTTCCTCATTACGAACAGTCCCTTTAGCTTTGTGTGAGTACCGTTACTGCACATCAGTGGGTCACCACAGCAAGAACTTTGTTGTGTGGTCTCTCCTGTGAGCACCTGAAAGTTGTATGCGAGAGGTTTTTGTGGCAATACTCATGAGGGTGCTGTCTGGGAACCGGTTGTGGTGAATGCTGCACCCCACAGCGGTCTCCACATCATTGACTCTCACATGTTTGAAGAAGACACAAGGCTGTGGCTGGCCATAGTGTTACAGAGCTGACAGTTGCCATTGCCTCCAGCAGCTTTTGCTGCATCACAGATTTCTCTGGACTTCCCATGGTAGAGGAGAAAGGGTGGGACAGCTTGAAATGGTCAAAGTGCTACACCAGCACTCTGTGCAATGAGAGACCCTTGGGGGATTCACAAATCATAGAATCGTAGAATGGTTTGGGTTGGCAAGACCTTAAGATCATCCAGTTCCAACCTCCTGCCATCTGTGCTTTCTTTGTTACTGAAATTAGAGTGTAGTAATGCAGTGCTGGGTGAAAAAGAGTACTGCATCTGTTAACTTTGCTGTTCCTTTGCTCTTAGGGACAAAGGAATGAAACACATGGTTGGCAAGAACTGGCGGGACTTATTTGACATGGTCATTGTGCAAGCTGACAAGCCCAACTTCTTCACTGATCGGCGGAAGTACGTGTCCTGGGGAAACACTGCCCTGCTGCACGGGGGGCTGAGGTTTTGGGTCCCTTTCCTTTTACTTTCCATTTCCACTGTCATCTCTGATACTCTTTGAGGAGATGAAAACTGACCAGTCTGGGAATAAGTAAGTAGATAGAGTGAGTAGTGCCAGGCAGAAAGCATGTTTCTAAAATTGTCTGTCATCGGTTTTGTCACTGTCTGTGTTTAACTTACTTAGATTTTTTCGGGGTAATAATGTACTTAGATCTTTAGAAAGAAAAGAAGAGTGGAACGCTCTGTATGAGAGCTGGCCATTTCATGCCTCTAGGTCTTGAGAACGTGCCAAAATCTTTCCTTTTCCTGTTCCCCACAGCAAATATCTGTGTGGGTTTGTTTCTTTCTTTCTATTATTTTAGTTAGTGCACACATACTGTTTGGTGATTGGCAGCTCTAGAAGCCTTTGTACACGGTGTCTGGGGTTGTGATCAATTAGGCACTGCCAAGGGACTAGCTGATAAGCAAGCTGCTGTCCTCGCTTTGCTCTTTGGATTATTTGCTTTGGGAGCTTATGTCTGCTTCGCTGCCTCAACTTATGACTGACCAGGAATTCCTGCCCTTGAGGGAGAGGTCTGGTCTTTCCTATTTATGTATTTTCTTCCCCCATTTCCCAGGCCAGTAGCATAAATAGGAGTAAACTACAAAGTGGCTTTGTAAACTGTGCTGACCTTGTAAGGATTTTCTTCATGGGATGTAGGTGAAGTGTAGCCTGGAGCAATGATGATCTGCTCTTCTAGGAGATAAAACCTTAGAGCTGCACAGTGCCTAAGGTCCACTCATGTAGTGGGCCAGTGGAATGACATGGCCCATACACCCCAGGTGAGGGGAGCCTCCTGATGGTGAGCTGTAGTGAACTGTGGCATGTTTTCCCTGGGGGAAAGGGCAGGTGTGCACTAGAGACCACTCATGGTGTTGAAGCCCCTTGCCCCAGGTAAGCTGTAGCATTCCTGGTGGGAGGCTGGATTCCTTCTGCTCTAGGGCAGCTCAGGATCATACAATACCTCTGGATGAGATTATTATCTCTGCTTGCAGCAGGAGCAGCTTCATGCCAAGGCTTTTGATCCCAGAGCTCCTAGTTTGGAACTCTTATCCCAAGAGGGACCAATGTTCCTATCGAGCATGAGCGTTCATAGGGGTCAAGTAACTTAAGCCTTGGTTTGCTGCTTCTATCCAAGTGGAAAGTCATCAGAGACAAGCCCTCAGGAACAGCAGTCCCTGTTGGGCTGAGTGTAGCCAGGCTGGAACAGGACGCAGAGTGTTTTGTGGCAAAGCCTTCTTGGCCTCAGCATTTCAGAGACAGTAATTAATGATTCTTTTTTCCCCTCTTCTGCATATCTAGAAAGCAAGAAGGGTTGTTAGGGATATTGCCATGGAATGGTTACAATCAATGCAAGCATTTTGAAAAGGTATTTCCTTCTCACGCTTTCTCTTCCCCTGAGAAAGTAGTGTAGAAGGCCCAGAAGGGCACTTCTCGTTCTTTTATTAGGAGTTGTTACATAGGTACAAAAGTTTTCCAAGTCAAATGTTGTGGTTGCTGGGTGACAGTTGCCAAAAATCAAAAGAAGTTGATGTTTTCCCCCTTTTTTTTCCAGACCTTTTAGAAAACTGGATGATAATGGCTCACTGCAGTGGGACAAAATAAACCAGCTGGAGAAAGGAAAGATCTACAAAGAGGTAAAGTGAATGGGTGCATAAGGGGTAGGAAGCAAGTCTGAAATGATGGGGACTTACATCTGCAGTTTTGAAAGTCGCTGGAAAAGCTTGGAATACCCCCTGCCCCAGTGTACAATGAAACTTCACCCTAGGAGCTCTGTTCTGACATTGTCCAGTGTGGCCAACAGTGCAGCTTTCCTGTGGCTCTTATGGTGTCCTGCTCCTGAAACTCTTGTCGTGGAGTTGCTCTCAAGATTGTGGTAGTTCAGGGTAAGCAGAGTTTTCTGCAATCTGATGTGTGTGCAAAGATCTCCCACACCTCCACAAGGTTGGAAAAAGAGGACTTGTGGGGAAGGGAATAGAGAAACAAGGGTGAACAAACAGGGTACAAAGCCTGGCTCCTGTCTCTCTTCTGAAGGACAAGCGTGGCTGAAGGATGCGCTATTACCCTGGTGAACTTGCTGCCTTGGGGTGTTCTCACTGCACTTGGTTTGTCCCTTGAGAACATGTTGCCTCTGGCTTTAGGACGGTTTGTTCTTGGTGATTTCCAATCCCACAGGAAGAAGCTGTTAGCGAGATTGCGGTCAAGTAGCTGGGACCTGACCCGTGGTAGAAAAGTAGGTCATATCCTTGAGTAGTGCTGTTGGGAAGCCTCTGGCCTGTCCAATGGGTCTGTCAAAGTGCTCTGCTAATGTCCCATCCTCTGCCAGGAGCTAGGAACTGGGAACATGCCAGTAGAGCTCATGCAAAGCCTCTCTCCCATGGGCAAACTTTCCCAGTGGGTTGGCAACTCCCTCAGAAAAGGTGCACCTCAGCAATGGGGTTTATTGCTGAATTAAATCCTGCTCTTGACCACCTACATCTTGTGACCACAGGTTGCTCACCTGAGTGAATGGTGCATTGAGGAAGGGAAAAGATGAGGGAGGAAAGAGGAATGGGCACGATTTTGGCCTCCTCTCTAGTTCTCCTCCACCACAGTGGTCATCCGACTGCATCAAGTTTGTTGCCTAACTGTGGTTCTTGGTATGTGACAGGGCTGTATCATGGTTGTAGTTCAGTGTCCCCAGCATTTTGGTTTTTGGACTGCCACAATATGCTTCTTTCTGGCAAGTGTTTGTGGCCTTGGACCTTGCTGTATTGGTGGTGTTGCCAGAGGCCTCTTAGCTGACTTTTCCTGTCCCTGCAGTGCAGCTGTATGGTGGTTGTGCTGTGGGTATCTCCTATGAATGGGATCTCGGGGATCATTGTTTTGCCCTGGGGATGGGGCAGTTCAAGTGATGACCCTCTAGTTCCTCCTTTCCGATAGATGTCTGTTTTCTGTTGGTGACGTGTGTGCTCCCATCCCTCCCCTAGTCTGCCATCTCAGGAGGGGAGGACAGCCAGCTCCTGGAGGTCACGTAGCAGGTCTGTAGCTCAGTGGAGCTCCACACAAGTTTCCTGGTTGTCAGGTCCACTGCTGTTTGAGGTGACCAGAGCACAGCAAAACAACCGCCCTCCTCCCAAGGCTGTGGACCATTTCCCTCCTCTGCCAGTGGCTCCCTGAGCAACCCTCGAGTGAGCAGCAGCAACCTTGTGCCCAAGACATGCAGAGGCCTGCCTGGCCCTGTGTTTCTGTGCTGTTAAGGGAAGTCTGCACATCTCCAGTGATGCTTCAGCAGCAGGAGGCCCAGCACCCTGGTTCTGGGCACCCTTTGCAGTGGATACAGCATGTTGCCAGTGGCCAGATGCAGGGCTGTAGGCTCTTGTAGGAGCTGGTTTGTGTTTGGGGTCTTCTGTCTGGACTGTTGCTGTTTGGTATCCATGCTGGCTCTTTCCTGGCACTGAGACTGGCTGGAGGGATGCTGCTGAGGGGCTTGCACGTTTGCATTGATTGCTTGTGCTGGCACAGTCCAGTCTGGCGTTGGTGAGGCCTTTTCTCTCCCTAGTGAGTTTTGTTTCCGTTGTGACTCATGTGGAAAACTTGTGTGGAGATGGAAGAGGGGTCCCTGAAGTCTCCTCTGTGTATGGATGGATTTTTGGAAAGCCTTGAAAGCTGCTCTGTGCTGTGCTTTGGGGTTTGGTTTGTTTTACTTAGCTGTGAAGCTGCCCAAGCTGCCTGGCTTTTTGGCTTAGTGAAGCAATTCCTGTGAGCATGTGGGTGGTGTTAATCTCCTGGGTTGGGATGGTGGTCAGTGATGTGAGAACAGCTTCAGCTGCTCCTGACTCCCAGAGCCTTGCATGATGGTGCTCACCTCACCTCTGATGCACCCTGTGAGGTGAAATTATTATCACCTGAGCCCAACTTCTGAACCCAGAACACCTGGGGTTCTTTCTGTCCATTGCTTAGGGTTCTCTAATTTAAGCGTCTTTCACTTTTGGCCTCTAACTGCCTCCTTTTGTTGCCTGTTTCATCCTCTTGACTCCCTGTGTCCTAGAGGACAGAGCTTCCCATGAATTGCCTGTTGGGTTTGGAAGGGTTTCCCTTTTTCTGAGGCCTAAGAAAAGCTGAGGGTTGTACAGGGGGTTTTCACACGGGAAGAAAGTGAAATAAAGTGGGAAAGGACAGAAACCTCTGGGTTTAGATGGTGGGGGAGTGATAGTGTTCACATCTGCATGTGATAAGGTGGCACATCCAGCTGCGTTGACAGTGCCGCAGGGTGGCTGTTCCAGTACCATGCAGTGAGGATGGAGGCATCTGGCCTGTAACCACGTTTCTCTCTGTGCTCCTTTTACTCCCAGGGTAACCTCTTTGACTTTCTGAGGCTGACGGGCTGGCGTGGCTCCAAAGTGCTTTACTTTGGTGACCATCTATACAGCGACCTGGCGGTAAGTGAAAAGGCCTCTCTGCCCTTCAGCAGCAGGAAGCAAGCCTGTGTGACTGTTGTGATGGCAGCTGGGTTGAAGTGTAAGGCAGGGCTCTGATCTGAATGCTTGGGTCTCTGCTATGCTGTGCTGGGTGCTCTACAGGCTGTGGCTTTTGGGGGACACATAAGACACGCAAACATCTCCATTCTGCTGTCAGGCAGAAGCAAGCAGTGGAGAAAGGACTCCTGAAGTATTTTCTATGGGTAAAGACCATCTGCTGGTCCATGAATTGGAGAGCACTTTGTGCGGATCCCACATTTGTAGGTGGTTCACGCAGCTGAGCCTGGTGGCCAGGAGGTAGATGGCTGTTACTGGCATGACCTGGCATGGGCCACGGATGCTTGTCCCCTGTGAATTTATGATGGGAACAGACCCCTGTTTTAGGAAGCAGGGTTGTGTTTGGCTTTCAGTCTTTATGCTGAATTCTTGGTTGTTTTTTCACCCTGACCCCTAGGACCTCATGCTGCGTCACGGCTGGAGGACTGGAGCCATCGTTCCTGAACTGGAGACGGAGATTCGGATCATAAACACAGAGCAGTACATGCACTCCCTGACCTGGCAGCAGGCTCTGACAGGGCTGCTAGAGAGAATGCAGGTAAACAGCCCCTGGCTGAGCAACATGGGCAATTGTCATGGGTTCAGCAGCAGCAGTCATTTTTCTCCTTCTTGGTAGCTGGTGCAGCGCTGTGTTTTTGATTTTGGGCCTGGGAACAGCGCTGATAACACCAGTGTTTTCAGTTACTGCTTGGTAATGCTTTGGTGTGACCAAGGACTTTCTGAGCCTCATGCTCTGCCAGGGGGGAGGGGAGCCGGGAGGAAGCAGAGACAGGACGCCTGACCCAAACTGACCAAAGAGGTATTCCATACCACAGCACATCATGCCCAGGATGTAAAAACGGAGAGCAGAGACCCGGAAGGGTGGGGGGTGCACGGCGTGGTCGGGCTTGGTATAGGTGGTGAGCGATTGTATTCTTTTCCCTTGTATTTCTCTTGTCATTATTATTACTGGTGGTAGCAGTAGTGATTTGTGTTATACCTTAGTTACTGAACTGTTCTTATCTCAACCTGTGGGAGTTGCATTCTTTTTGATTCTCCTTCCTCATCCCCCTGGGACTGGGGGAAGAAAGAGGGGGGAGTGAGAGAGCGGAACCGCGTGAGTTATAGAGGCTTAAACCACGACAGCAATATTCTGCCTTCTGAGTCTGTGTTTAGGGCTTAGCATGGGAATCGGGGGATGTACCAGCTTGCCTGTGTTGTCAAAAATACCTCATCCTTTTCCTGGTGCAGTGGACTCATGGGTTTGTGAGTTACAGGTGTCAGCCCTGAGGTACAGCTTGCAGGGCTGACAACGTGGGGCTTTCTGCTGCTGTCTTTGCAGATGTATCAGGATGCAGAGTCAAAGCAAGTGTTGCTGGAGTGGATGAAGGAACGTCAGGAGATCAGGTGAGCATGAGGTCTCCTGGGGGCTCCCAGGCCTGCACTGAGTCTGTTTTGTAACGTGTTTATCTTGGAGACAGTGGTGGTGTCCCTGTCTGGGTGGGGAGCAGCAATGCAGTCCTGCAGCTGGTGAGGCTGGACTGGTTTGAAGGCAGGGTGGGAAAGGGGAGGTGGTGTCACCGTGTGCTGGAAGGGGATGCTGGGCTGTGTCTGCTGCTGCACCTCCTGGCAATGCAAGGGGGGTCCTGCCCATAGCAGGTAGGGTAACAAGGAAGAATAAAAGTGCATTGAACATTCATCGCAGACTCACTGCATAGGGACTGGTCTGCATTGCAGCTGGGGTGGAAGGGTGCTTAAGGTGATCCCAGAATGTCTTCTGGGAACAGGGCAGCCCAGGGGCAAGGAATGGGAAGGGGAAGAATCTGTGACCATGGCCTTACCTACAGCCCACCACCTCTTTCCTTTCAGGTCACTGACAAAGAACCTGTTCAACCCCCAGTTTGGAAGCATCTTCCGCACATTCCACAACCCCACGTACTTCTCTCGGCGGTTGGTGCGGTTCTCCGACATCTACATGGCCTCCATCAGCTGCCTGCTGAACTACGACGTGAATTTCACCTTCTACCCCCGGCGCACCCCCCTGCAGCACGAGGCTCCGCTCTGGATGGATCAGCTCTGCACAGGCTGCATGAAAACCCCCTTCCTGGAGGAGATGGTGCATATCCGGTGAGGGGACAGGTACTCGGGCAGCAGCACAGCACGTGGCTGTACGTGGAGCTGGGAGCTCTGCCAGCAGCGCCTCTGTCTACCACTAAAGGGCGTTTGACACTTACATACACGTGTAGGTGGTGTGTTTATTTCTCTCCCCTTCACTGGTTCCATCCCTTTCCCTGAGGTGCTTTGCAGGCTGGGCAGAGGATGGGTGCTTGTTCTGCGCTGTGGGAGTCCGTGAGGTGGAGGGCCAGTGCTGGTGGGCACAACCTGCTGCTCCCTGCTCTGTGTGCAGAGACACGGCTCGGAAATGGCATCCTGAGTCTCTAGTGCTTGGGAAGCTCAACACAGACTCCCACAGGAGGTGTGGCAAGGTGTGTCAGGGCTGTAGCTGTCCCAGTAGCCTTGGGTACTACTCGTGACTGAGTCTGGAGGTGGACAGTGAGGGGACAGGGCTGCCACCTGGGCAACCAGTGAAGCACATCAAGGAGGACAAAAGCAGTGTCACCAGTGCAGGTACCAGCAGCCCTCAGCCCCATCCTGCTGCCCGCCACACTGATCTGCCCTGGGGTACACAGATAGGTAACTGTTGGTTAAACGTACAGGACGTACATGTGCTGTGTGAGAGTGGGGTGGGAGCAGGTCACAAAGTCTGAAGACCACGTGTTTTTTTACTGCCATGCCTGGTTTGTGAGCGAGCTGAGTGCCACACACTGTCAGTATTTTGGGGGTTTGGAGCCATGTGGCATCAATGTTTTGGCAGCTCGGGCACTACGGGCTGTTGGGGGTTGCAGAGGGATGTGTTCAGCCTTTCAGGGAAGGTGCAGGGTTGGCAGCAGAGGTGTTGGCCTCTACCTGTGGAGATGTAGCCTAAGGTGTATGAAAGGGCTGTTGAGGATGTCCGGGGAGGAGAGAGTGACATGCTGCTGGGTGGGGGGGAGCTGAAAGGGGAGCGAGGCCACACAAAGCCCTGTGTGCCTCTTTAGGAGGAGATAATAGCAATGCCATAGCATATAAGAGAGGGGATAAGGATGGTGGCCTGGAGGCCCAGGCAGGACAGAGCTACTTTAAGATGCAAGGAGCAGAAAACAAGTTCTTCACCCAGTTCTGGGCTATGCTGGCTTTGCCCAGGCTTCAGCCTGCCCTGGGGGACAGGGAGGGAGCAAAGGGGTTGTTGAGAGGTTTGTGCCACGCTGATGGTGGCCAGCCATCATGCCATTGGAAAGCTGGACGTGTGGGAACACTATGGCAATGGGATGAGGGGTAAGAGGCCCTGGAGGGAGAGGTGAGGCGGGCAGTCTGTGGTGCCCAAAGCAAGCAGGAGAGACATAACGCAGCTGCTGGCACTGGAGAAATGCAGGGGCAGTCAGGGGATGTTTGAAGGCAGAGCTCTTGGTGCAGGCTCTGAAAATGTTACTTGTCCTGGTCCATCACCTCTTCCTTTGCTGCTGCACCAGTTGCCAGTGGCAACAAAAGTGACAGTCCAGCAGGAGGTAAGGTGACAGGTAGGAGAGGGAACAGAGAGCAGATACACTTGTGCTGGGACTGGCAGTGAGGAGGGACACTGGTGAGTGACTGGTGAGTGATGGGTCTTTGGGATGCACGGTGGGTCTGGGTGGTGGGTTAAGGGCTGTTGGGTTGGGGGGGAGGTAGCAGGGCAGCAGGCAAGGGGCACTGGGCTCTGGCAGTGGCTGTGTGTTGTCAGTGTGGGACAGCTGAGGGAGAGGACCCTCTGCTAGGAGACTCCTGAGGGAAAGGCACTTAAGTACAATGTGAAAGTGTCAACCCACAATGAGATATACACACACACCCCCTGCTCCCCGGTGGTGTGCCAGGCTGGGCCCTCAGCCCATCACCTGCATCTCACTGCCTTGTTTTATGTTATGTGCCAGCCTTGACTCTTGACTCCGTGACCTGAACGATTACTGTTAACATAGCTGCACTAATCCAATGGGTCTGCTGTGTGCATGTGGCATTTGATGTCTCTGTGGCGTGAAGGCTCAATAAAAGTCTGCAGCACGTGTAACTAACTGACTAACCAATGTACTTACTGCAGAGGTGCTGCTCTGGGCTGCAGCCGGGGTGGGTGTCTGAGGGACCTGGCCGAGCCAAGGGGCCATTTGTGCCCCTTATGGCCTTAGTACAGGCGGGAGCCGCTCGCATGGAGCAAAGGGTGTGCTTGGGGGTAACGGGCATCACTCCTGACTACAGGGGCGGTGCGCCCAGGGGCCGTCACCGCAGGTTGGAGAGGGCAGGGTGGGAGGGACCATGCGGGCGGCCGGGCTGGGGGCGAGAGCCGCGGGGTGAGGGGCCGATGGCGGCTGCTACGGGCGGGGGGGGTCGGCGGAGAGCAGGCGGGGCACGGGCGGTGGTGGCGCTGAGCTCTTTATTGGGGCGAGGGGCGCGTCACTGCGGGCGGCCGCCGGCGTCAGCGTCGGACAGGAGCGAGTCCTGCGGAGAGACCGCGTGAGGGCGGGGACAGGGGCGGGAGGGCGGGGACCGGGGCGGGACAGGGATGGGGCAGGACAGGGGCTTGAAGGGGGGGGACAGGGGTGGGACGGGGGGGGACAGCGGCGTGAGGGCGGGGAGAGGGGCGGGACGGGGCGTGAGGGGGGGACACGGGCGTGAAGGCGGGGACCGGGGCGGGACGAGGGGGGGCCGAGGCGCGGGTCGGCGCTCACCTGCAGCGGTTCGTACAGAGGGTTGGGGATGGCCACGAGCGGCCGCTGCGGGCGGGCCCTGGCAGCGCGCGGCCCCGCCTCCTCCTCCTCCTCCTCCTCGTCGGCGCGCAGGTCCGCCTGCGGGGAGCGGCGCCTCACACCCGCCCCTCAGCGGGGGGGGGCCCGGTCCCCCACCGCCCTCTGCCGCGCGGGCGGAGTTCCTGCACCCTTCGTTGCTCCCCCCCCCGCGCTGTGCCCTCGCTCCTACCTGGGAATACCCGAACTGCCGCTCCCGCCGCCGCCTCACGCAGTAATAGGCGATGCCTGCCCCGGCCGCGAGCGCCAGCGCAAAGCTCAGCGCCGACAACGTGCCCGTGGCCACGGAGCCCGAGGCCTGAGCCGCGCCGTTCACCTGCGGCCAAAACCGTGGCCGGTCACCATCGGCCCTGGCAGATCCCCCCCACCCCGCCGCAGGCACCATGATGTGCACCGGCGTGAGCGCGGGCCGGGACGGTCCTTGGGCACGACGCCATCACCTCATCCCCTCTCCCACTGGTGCCCTCGGGCACTGACCTGACCAAGCTGGATGGCGGGCGGGGGGATCCTCAGTGGTTCTGCAATTGCATGAATGATGCCGTTGAACGCTACGATGTCCCACTCCACAATCATCGTGTCATTGATTGCCTTGGCGTCCTGCAGTACAGGCCAGAGACATGTCACCCGACCAGAAAGCCTCCCCATTGCCCCAAAGGAGATGTGGTGAAAACTTGTGGGGTTTTCTTTGACCTCTGTGGAGGTTAAACCTACTGAGTGCTCTGTACCGTTGCCCACTGGGAGGTCCGATACGTGGAGGTCGTATCCTGACTGCGATGGGATGATGGTGCCCGTTGTGAGGTTGAAGCTGAAGAGGACGACATTGCTGGAGGACACGTGGAGCTTCAGCTCCTCTCCTGTCAGTGTCTGAAAGAGCAACAGGGAGGAGCAGGGCTGAGCTGGCTCCCCTGTGTGCAGCCCCCCCCCGGGCCTGAGCCCCAACACCCTCCATGGCCACAAGCCAACTCAACTCCTGGGCAACACGGCACAAAACTACTCTGCAGCGAAGGGGGAATTGCCATTCTTTGAAACAGCCAAAGCTCAACTGGCGAAGGCTCTGACCTAACAGCTCTGCTGAGAGAGGGGCTGGACTGGAGACCCCCAGTGCTTCCCTCTGGGTTAAATTCCTCCTTCCCCAAATTTCACATCACCATTTTGCCAGCCTTGGAGGACTCCTGCTCCCCATGCCCCCTTGAGCAGCTGCTCATCCCTGCTTACTTCATTGTCTGCAAAGCCAGAATTCAGGGGGACAAAGAGAGTTTTGGGACTGGAGTCATCAGACAAATAGAGGAAAAAATCCAGTCCTTCTTCTGTGTCATTGGCAAAGTCGAGCAACATCTGGAAAAGACAGGACATCTTCCCATCAGCACGCTGCTCTCACCTTCCCCAGCCCAGGAAACATCCCCCAGCCCTGAAAAGCAAACACCTCTGTGTTTGTACTCTCACATACACACACAGACTACACCGCCACTTCTCCCTGCTATAGCCAATTCCTCCCTCTGCCTTGTTCCCGGCTGCTGCCATTCTGAGACACCAGGGGAGCATCACTCACCGAATAGAAGGTGGAGAAGCGAGCGTTGTCCGCGAGCACATCAGGGAGTTTCCCGCTGCACCAGTACCCATCGCCCACAAACCCATCCCGACAAGTGCAAGTCAGATCTGCAAAGGAACACCAGGATGTGGCTTGACTCACCAATGCCGAGGGCCTTTCCTTTGATTCCTGGATACCCCTCAGCATGTTCTCTCCCACCACAGGCATGGAGATGTGCCGCCCTGCCCGAGGGCAGATCTGTCTGCTGATCCGACAGCCCTCTTGTGCCCCACAGGAGCATACCCAGGAAATGTGCTCGTGCCGCTCACCCTTCTCCCGGTAGCAGAATGCATCCCACGTCTCACTCAGATTGCTTCGGGAGCCATAGTCCACAATGCCCACTCGGTTAGCCCCACAGCTGGGGTTGGGGTAGGCTGTGGGGTACCCGGCTGTGCCGTTGTCCAGCCAGCCCACCAAGCACAGATGGAATCCCATCTAGCAAAGGAAAATGAATCATCAGATTAAGAATAGCATCTCCAGCCCAGGTTTTCTGCCCTGATGCACGCTCCCATTGTGCAGCTTTACCCAGTGTCTCCCCCAACACCTGAAGGTTAGGCACTGCCAGAGCTCTCATCCCAGTGTAACTGGCAAGAGCTACCAGCCCTCCTGCCTTCATGGATGTAGACAGAGCAAACACGGCCTGCCTGGGAGGATGAAGGGTCACCCCCCCCACCCGCACACCCACAAGGCAATGGAGCCAGCCCCTGTCCTGACCTGCTGGGCTGCCGAGAGCTGCCGGAAAGTGGCCAGGGAAGCACCTTCCGCGGCACAGGCCTCCCGAGCCTGCTCGTACGTGAAGTCGTACTTCTTCCGGGGTGACTGCAGATGAAATACACCCATGGTCTTATCTGCAAAATACCAAGGGAGCATCAGTACAGCACAGAGAGAGCGAGCGGCTCCCTGCGGCAGTCACCTGGGTCCTCTGTGTGAGCACGGGCAGCACTGCCAATGGAGGGTGCTCCGTGCTGCACAGGAGGGCGGGATGTGGATAATGCTTAAGTGAGGGGGAGGTGGGATGCAGCATGGCTTCCTCTGAACTTTCCACAAGGGAGGCAGTGCTTACTGTCAGTGTAATCCCACCAGAGGCTACCTCACACATCAGGGGAGCAGCCAAGGACGGCTTCTCCTCCCCGTACAACATTTAGTGGAAAAGGGGAATGTGAAAACCGGATCAAGTGTCCTTGGGTTCAGCAGTAGCGGTCATTTTTCTCCTTCTTAGTAGCTGGTGCAGTGCTGCGGTTTTGACTTCAGTCTGAGAACAATGCTGATAACACACTGATGGTTTTAGTTGTTGCTAAGGGATACTTACTCTGACCAAGGACTTTTCAGTCTCGTGCTCTACCAGTGAGGAGAAGCACGAGAACCCGGGAGGAAGCCGAGACAAGGACACCTGACCCAAACTAGCCAAAGGGTGTTCCATACCACAGCACATCATGCCCAATATATAAACTGGGGGGAGTTACCCAGAAGGCCCAAATCACTGCTCGGGTTGGGCTGGGTATCGCTTGACAGGTGGTGAGCAATTGTATTGTACATCACTTGTGTTTATTTTTTCCCCTTTAGTTGTATATTCTCTCCCCTTGTTATTTCCCTTATCATTATTATTATTGGTGGCAGCAGCAGTGGTTTGTGTTATACCTCAGTTACTGAACTGTTCTTATCTCAACCCATGGGATTTACATTATTTTGGTTCTCTTTGCCATCCCTCCGGGAGCGGGGGGAGGAAGAAAAGGGGAGAGTGAGTGAGCAGCTCGTGGTTCCGAGTTACTGGCTGGGCTCAAACCATGACACCAAGCTACAGAGATAAGTCCCTGGCCTGTTGGCCATCCATCCCCATCAACCCTCTCCTGAGGGGTGCCCCAGCTGGGACGTGAAGGATGAGGGAGTGTGATCTCTCCATGGAACACCATCCCTGGCACTGCAGGGTTGAGCACACTCACCATGGAAGTGCAGGTCAGTGCAAATGGCCTCCCGATGGCACTGCCCGTTGTCATCCAGGCACCGGTCTGTGGGGGGCACAGCCTCCTCCAGGCACTGGATCCCGTCACCAACATAGCCCTGCTTGCACTCGCAGCGCCGCTCGTTCTGCAGCACAAAGGAAGGAGGGCATTTGTGTGAGTGCAATCATGAAGATGGCAGCTGGGGATCCTTGTATCCCTGTGAAGATGGGGATGAGCCTTCAGAATGCCCCTACATCCCGCTGGGACTATGACAGAGCTATGAAAGGCCACATGGCCTCTGTTCTATCTCCACATCCAACTGCACACAAACCAAAAAACGTCACATTGGATCCCTCTCACATGCTGTTTGAAAGACAGCTGAGCTTTGAGGTATGTGGCTCATGATTCTTGCACATCATGCACCCAGTCCCATCTGGCCTGCAGTGAGCAGCTCTGGTTCGTCTGCAAAAACAGCCAGCATCACCCTTGGAGGACCACCCTGGAGACCCAGAACAGTCCCAAAAATGCTACAACTGACACAGCTTATTCCCCTCAGACAGAGGGATAGAGAAAATAGCCTCAGCATAACATCACCAGTCCATCACCACAGCCACGCAACAGAACAAGGCATGGCCCTTGCCTGGCAGTAAGGACCTGCAGGATGAGCACAACAGCTGAGGGGACCGGTGAGGCCTGGTGACCACAGTAACAAGGGATGCTGTCACACTGCTGTCCTCTGGGAGCCCGAAGCATCCCACAGCAGCCTCAGGGGCTGTTCTCCCAGGTATGCAGCTCTCCCTGTGAAGGGACCGATGGGCTGTACTCACCGGGCCGGTGCTGATGCAGTTGGCGTGTTGGCTGCAGTCCCCATTCCTGCCATCCGCACACCGGTCTATGGGGTCGCAGACGAAGCCATCACCTTCATACCCAGGAGCACAGGCACAGGAGACGTTCACACCAACCTGCGTGCACTGTGCGTGCCTGGCACACCCCCCATTGTCTTGGCTGCACATGTCAATCACTGCAGGGATAGAAGAATTAGCTTAACTAAAACACCTTGCCGAGCATCCTGATGGCCTGTCTGTCTGTCCTGCCAGTCGTCACATCAGTTTGGCCAACAGGAGATGGTCCCCTCCTGCCTGGCAGTGTTGTCTGCTTTCCCCTCTGCTCACCACCCTCTACCCCAGCCCCTCGTGGCTCACCCCTACCTGAGCACATCCTCCCATCGCCCTCATAGTGCAGGTTACATTCACAGAGGTTGCTGTCGCGGCACACGGCCTGGGGGTGGCACGGCGGAGAGCAGGAGGGCGTCATGACTGAAAACAGAACACACAGAGGTCAGAACGATCCAAGGGCTTGCACACAGGCATGGCTGCCATCGCCAGCCTCTACCCCAGGCCACCTGCCCCATGTTCCCCCACCTTTACCCTGGTGCTTTGCTGCAGATGCCTTGCCCAAATGCAGAGGACTGTTCCCTCACCAGATACACCTCAGGCTTTCATCTCACCCTCAAGCTCTTCATGAAGCACCTTTAGCTCAGTGGCTTGTTCACGATCAAATGGAGCTTTCCTCCTCCTCACCACCCCACCCCTTGTGAAATTCAACAGCATGGGCCAGATCTCAGGATGAGCCCTGCAACTGAGAGCTCCTCTTTGGAGATACTTCTGACCAGCTGCTTGAACATCCCAGCTACTGGGAAAGGAGCCATATGGCACCGGGTCCCAGGGAACAGCGGGTGGTGGGGGTTGGCAGCCCTCACCTAGCCTGATTTCACAGCGGTCTCCAGTCCAGCCCTCGGCACAGAAGCAGAAGCCATCGCCATGCAGTCCTCCATTGCACACGCCGTTCTCGGTACAGTTACACTCTGAGGAATGGATAAAAGCACTGTTCCTTGGTGGCAGTGAAAGGCCATGCACAGGCCATGGCCCAGGCACACGGCAGAGATGTGGGCAGTGCCTGCAGGACGCCACACTCCTTCCTGTCCCTGCCAGCCCTGGTCCCCTACCCCTGCAACGTGCACCCTTCAGGGAGGAGGGGAACCCCCTCTGCACCCACAAACCCCCACTGTCCCTCTCCCCTGGGCATTTCTAAAGATGCACTCTCAGTGCATTTTCCACTCTCAGTCCCTGCAAACATACGGCCATCAAAAACATTCCCGGAGACCCAGTAAGGCTTGGCTAGGGGTGGGAGGAAGAGGGAATCCCTTTTCCCTCCCTTTGCCTCACCTGGCTTTCAGGTCCCTGCTGAGCATGCCCCAGGAGATGCTCTTTCTCTACAGGGTTCATCACAACTTCAGGCTTTGTTCCCCAGCTCAAAATACATCTTAACACTTCCTGCCAGATCAGGGCTCTCAGCTGTGCTTTGACAAACAAGAGGCCCCCCCAGATGGCCTCAGCATGGAGGTGAGACCATTGGCAGCATAGCTGCACTGGCCACAGCTCCTGGCACGTGCCATCCTCATCTCAGACTACAGCTGGACTAATGGCTGTCCAGCCAAGAGAGAGCCCAGGGAGGATGTACCCAGCCCCACAGGTCTGACCAGAGTTCTGTGAGGACCAATGTGCATGTGGCAGCACTGATTTCCATGCGGTAAGAGGTCGGCCCAACACCTGAGCCCTCTCCAAGTAGCACCATGTCCCACAGCCACCTCTGTGCAAACCTTCTACACTGCTGCCACCCCACAGCTCGCCCTTACCTCGGCAGTCCGGCCCGTATCTGCCCGGAGCACACAGCTCGCAGCTGGTCCCGATGAAGGCCTGGCTGCAGTTGCATCGCCCTGAGCCACCGATTTTGTCATGGCAGGTACCACGGTTACTGCACGGCGCCTCCAGCCCTCCCGGGCAAGCTGCAAATGGGGCACTTTAGTGAGGCTGTGTGACAAAGTGGCCCTGTGCTGGAACGGAGCCTTTCACTGCCCCTGTGCGGAGCATGCACACCAGCTGCCACGTGAGCTGCTGCTTATGGGGTGCTTGACCACAGAGGGAGTGAGTGCTGGGGGCATCCCATGACAACAACCTCAGGGACAGGGGCAAGAGTGACAAATGTGGCACAACTTCCAGCCTGGGAAGACCCTGTGCTGCAATTAGCTGAGTCTGTGCTGGCCCACCCCATGATAACCTGGGCAGCAGACTCATCCAAGGAGTGAAAGCTGCCCATGCACAAAGCACAGAGGGTGGATGTCAGGGAACGGTTGAGCATCTGCAACACCCAGGGGTGAGCGACATGTCTGACAGCCACCCCCAGCAGCCCTGTGCCCTAGGCTCACCATGGCGCTCTCCCAGGGAACTGTTCCCTGTGCCCTCTGCAGACTGGGGTCCGTGCATGGGGTTTTGCCCAGCCTTCTCCAGGGAAATATATTCACGGATGCCAGACGTGCTGGACCATTAACCACCTTCCCACAGGAGAAAGGGCTGGGGTGGGAAAGCGTCGTGCGGCTCCTTACCCCGACATTCACGGCCATAATGGTTTGCACAGCACTGAGGGACCCACTGGGTAGAAACGCAGCTCCTCTTACAGCCTTGTTTCAGAGGCCCCCTGGAAGAGAAGTGCCTTCTGAAGTGGTCCCACGGGGAGGGTGGCCAGGACGGCCTCAACAAGGAGTTGTGGTGAAACAGAAAGGTGTTTCTCAACAGCTGGTTGCCGTAATAGAAGCAGCGCCTGGTTTCCCCCTGCGAGGAAACAGGTAAAACACAGTGTTTGCCACACTGGTCACGGATCTCTCACCTTGTCTTTTCCTGTGCCACTCATTCAGTTTTATGATAAGTAACAGAGTCTTCCTAACATGTGATGGGCCTGGTGACAGAGGAGCCACAGTGTACCTCAGGGACATGCCAGAAACCCAGCAGAGAGAGACACTAGGTGACGCAGTGAGAGTGGGGTACAACTACTACCCCCCAAGGCTGCTCACCATCTCATCCCTGGTCCATCTCCACAGGCCAGGTCAAGCTCTTTTGCTACAAAGCACTCAGAGAAGCCTCCAGTGCTACTGTAGGGACTGCTGTTCCGCTGTCATCCATATAGGGATTGACCAAGCAGAGACCATTGGAGCCCCTGACCCCATATTGCTTAGCCCAGCTCCTGCCCTACAGGACTGCATGAGTAGGGACAAGGTGTGCCTTCATTTAGCTGCTAAAACACAAGGGGTGTAATGTCATCAGCCCTGTGAAAGGCCTCCTTGGTGACAAAGCTGTGAGCATTACCCGTTGAACGGAGCCAGCAGGGCAGGGTGGCTCAAAGCCACAGAGTCCACAGCTCTCCGTAGATCCCTGTGGAGGGAAGAAAGAAACCTCGCAACAATTTGGTATGTGCTCCTGCATCTCTCGGCTGCTTGGAGCTTTGCAAAGGAAGAGCAGCAACCGCTCCTCCCCAACATCCCTCTTCCCAGGCACAGATGCTCACTGGCTTCATTGCAAGTGCTTACCTGCAGCTCAACAGAGATGAACTCATCACACCGAGATCCCAGATCTGGTGGTTCCAACAGCCTATTGATGCCATAGGCAATGCCTGCATTGAATTCCATGTGCCTCTGGATGATAGTGGCATCACCATTCCCCACCAGAAGCTCTCCCTGCCAGAGGAAGAAAGCAACTTGCGATCCTGGCACATTGTACATCCCAGTTGCACTACCAAAAGTTGCCCTTTTGGCTGCCATGACGTCTCAATCACCCCAAGAACTCTCCAAAGTCTTTGTGCTCATGTCCTTGACCACCCTTCCTGACTGCCACTTTTGATGGCCATCTCTCCTAAGCAATGGTCTTTGTCCAGGCAACACATGCCCTGCAAAGGTTACAGCACCATACAGTTGGCTTTGCAACCTGGTCATCATGAAGTACATGTGCTGGTTCCATACTTCCCTGACAGCTGGCCACAGAGTCTCAAGCTTCTTTACAGGCTCAGCTGTAGCCAGAGAAATGGGGTGTGTCAGCCTGCAGGCACCCCACTCTGTGTTCACTTTCTGCCAGTGACCAAATCAGAGCATCAGTTGCCCTGTGGCTGTGCCCTGGGACAGCTGCTCAGTGGAAAGCTGAGCCCAGCGTCGCCATCACTTACCACATGGGTTTTGCTGCAGCTGAACGAGATGGTGGAGCCATGCATGGTCCGTATGGATTCAACCTGGGGCACATTACCAGCAACAATCTAAGTGGGAAAAACAAGAATGTGAAGGGAGAGACACAAAACCTGGCAGTTCCCTAGTGAGGACAGGGGTCAGTAGCCACACTGAGAGTGGGGGTAATGTGGCAGCACATGAAGCCAGTGTGGGTGAAACAGTCAACCTATGCTGGGTTAGTCCAAGATACTGGAATAGTGAGAGATCAGAGTGCATAATCAGGCCCTGGTTTTGCACAGTGGAACTCTTTCCTTGTTCATCACCCCTGTAGACAACAGCCTGTCTGTGAGCCTTGGGCGGACAGCCTGGTGGTGATGTTGCCTCCCCAGGAAGCTGAAGACAGAAGGGTTCAGCTAAGCCACGCTGCACCAGAGGCTCATGATGAAGCAACAGTTACTTCAAATGCTCAAACAGCTTTGGATCTTCTCAAGACAACTAATATACTGCATGTTCTAGAGCAGGAAAATATTTGGTAAGGTTGCTCTGGCATAACCATAGGCACCACATGTGGCCTGGGGAGGTACAAGCCTGTTTGCTGTTCCATTTACCTTTGCGTCCCTGATCATGTGTGCTTTGAGGTAGGATGCCAACACATCCCGATGCTCTCTGCGATACAGCCACTTCTGCCTTTTCTCTGAGAGGGCATTAAATGCAGCGTCTGTGGGCCACAGCATGGTGAAGGGTCTGTGCAGGGGGTCACTAACCAGTGGCAGCAGCTCCGCGTCCTGTCCGAGATAAGAGGGGATACAAAGAAAAAGCCACAAGCCCGAACTGAACAAGCCCCTGTACACACCACCTCCCCACAGAGCAGCAGGGGTCAGGTTGCTCACCTGCAGCAGCTTGCTGTAAATGGTGTACCCAAAGGCCTCTGCCACTTCCGTGATGTTTTGCTGCAGAGGGAAGAAAGCAAACAACTGTCACTAAGACGTCCCTCTCCAGGACCTGAGCAGCAATGCAGGGGAGAAACCAGATGGTTAACAACTACAGTAGCTAAGAACAAGTTTATCTCTGTCATCATCATGATGGCAGATTTGACCTGGTGATTGCTCTCACTGCCACCTCTTTTCTCATTCATCCCAGGTAGACACAGTTGTGGCAGGAGCTGGGATGAATTTCAGTTGTGTTGTACATGAAGTGTTATCTTCTGTAAAACACAGGATCTATAAGCTCCTAGCGCTTGTTGGAGGAGTACCGGAGACATTGACACTGCAGTTCACTCTGTGCTGGAAAAGGAGTGGCACGGGACACAATCTGCCTGCCTACATCCAGTATTGTTACCTTCTAGTGATGGGTAAGGCTCCTTCTGTCTCAAATACGGATTATGCCACAAATGCTGTCACCTTCACAGGCCAAATCCGTGCCCTCAGACAAACTCTACACAGCTAGGAACAGGGAGGAAGAGCACCCCATGTGGCCTTGGGCTGAGGGCTTATCAGGGACAGCACTCTCAGAGCTGTTGGGACAAAGACCCTAGCCCCGTCCTCGCCATAGCAGCTATAACACAGTCACTGCTTCTGCCTTACCCGTGAGGTCTTTGAGGAAATGTTACGGTCCACCAGGTCACTTGGAATGAGGATCTTGTTGATGAAATGAATGACCCCATTCATGCCAACGATGTCACTCACAACTACTTTGGCTTCCTCATTGAGATAGATGCTATTCTGAGAGAGAAGGGATGCAATGAGGTATCCACAACCACAGCACTGCCCTGTGATCTGTCTCTGGGCCATAGGAAAGTCACCTGCCACAACCACAGTGGCCTTCAAATGACAGCAAAAGTGACATCCTGGCAAATGGGCCAGGAAAAGGAATTACCTCTTTCACTGTGATCTTCATTTTGTGGCCAGATAAAGATGTAAGAGACTCCTGTGCTTCCAGGTCACTGGACAGCAATTTCCGGCAACCCACTATGTGGTAGCGAAGCAGGTCCCGGAGGAGACCTCTGGTCCTCCACTCCTCAAACTATAGAGAGAAAACAAGAGTGAGATCACACTAGAGACACACTGCCTTGTGTCTCTTGATACCCCAGACCCAGTGAGGGAGACTGAACTGCCCAAGTTCCCTGTGACCTATCCGTGCAGAAAAGCCAGTCCCCCTAAAACATGGTGAATCTACAAAATCATACAAAAGCTGCACAATAGGACTTGTGATGCCAAAAAGCTGTTGGTTAAACAATTGGTTTACAGTGCTTGGGATGAAGGATACTTACTGTAGAGCTGTTTCCTATAAAATCTGTCTGTGGGACGAAGACTGTGAAAGGCCCTGCCCCACTGAGCTCCTTGATGTTTTCTGCCTGTAGTAGAACAGCATCCACAGGAAGGGAAACAGAAAATACAGTTCCAGTTAGCAAGACCCTTTGCAGAAAACCCTAAGTGTGATTTAGTACACAGAGACAAAAACAAAGCTGTTTATCACCAACCAGTATCATCTTAAAGAACACGGATGCATCTTCAATCCTTCCAAGCTCCTTAAACAAAGAGAAACAGCTGGTGTTAGCAGAGTCCCTTCCACTTGCTCCTCACCAGGCAGCATGGTGACCTGCCCCCTCCACTCCAGGTCACTCTCCCACCCGAATGAGACCCCAGCTCTCCTGACAGAACACAATGATCTTTCTCTCCCTCTCCTGGCAGCAGGGTGGGCATGGATGACATGGACGTTACAAAGCAGACAGCGACCTCTGCCTGACCATTCATATTTCAGGTGCTGCGGGATGCAGCGGAGAGAGAGATGAAAGCTGGCTGCTTCTGCAGCAGCTGCCTCATGGGTTTAACTGATCTTGTGCTCATGGGACACTTCCAGTGCTTCCCAACATCTCTGCTTTACCCTCACTGTGCTGCCACTACCACTGGGATGCTGTCCTGAGTGGCAGACATAGGCTTGGCAGGGCAAATTCCCTCTCCTTACCACACTAGCTTTCAGTAAAAGCAGAAGCACAGAACGGAGTCCACATCTTTTCTCCCAGCTCTGCTGTGGGGATGGCAGCTTTATTTGTCACTATCAGAAAAGGTCACCAGTTTGCCCAAGGACAGCTGTTATATTTGCAACAGAGCTGGAGACTCTGCCCTCCAGACTGGATCCCAAGGTCTGGCATAGCCACAGGGAATCTGCCCTGATCCCACAGCCTGGGAGTAGTGGGTTCCTTTGGGAAAAAAATATTCCCATTTTCTTATAACATGAAGAAAAGAGCACCCTGGAGGTAAGGCCAACGGCCAATTGGTGATGGCAGAGCAGTGTTCATGTCATGGCTCCCTTTGGAGCAAAGTCGCGTTACTGTGATTCTCTCCCACAGCTGGCACACCAAATACTCCTATGATTTATGGACAGTTTGCCTCAAAACACCACTCTCCATTCCTACACCACACACATCAATATGACACTGCAGATCTGTTCACCTGCAGCTTACACTTGGAGGGGAAAAGGTTTGCTGCAGGGCAGGGGGGCAGAACAGACAAGATGCTGTGCGTGCTTCTCACCTGATACATTTTGCCACGGCAGGTGAAGCCGTCTCCAATAGTGAGCAAAGAGCAGGAGCAGTTTCGAGTGCCAGGGCCCGTGTACTTGCAGACCCCAAATGGACTGCAGCCTCCGTTGTTCTAGCAAGCAAGGCAAAAAGCTTCCATGAAGGGCCATCATCACTGTTTGAACAGCCACGTGCATGCAGGAGCTGCTAACTGCATCCAGCCCAGTGGAAAGGAAACCATTCCTCCCACCTCTTCAGTGCCTTAGAATAAACCTCACCAAAATCCTCAAGGGATTTTCAGCACCAAATCCTCCTGTGAAATGGACTTTTGCAACTTGGGTTACAACCCCGAGTAATGACAAAATCCATGATTCAGAGAGACATTTTGACATGGTAGTGATGCCATGAGCATAAATTTTCAGCTTTTGAGTGTCCTACACCAAATGGATTCAGAGAAACAAACCTGCATGTCTCCAACCCTATGTCAGAGTTTCCACACCGCTTCTCCCAAAAGATGGTGTGTCAGGTGGCCAACATAATTGCAGGTTTGAGGCATTGGAAACCAAATAGCCTAGGAAATCCCTTTGGTATGTGAAAAGGCAAGATAGCCAGCTCTAAACAAGCAGGCTAACCCTGTTCTTGTTGTTAACTGCTAGGAGAAAGGAACAATTCAAGGCTGTGGCCTTCACCTCTGCCAACAGCAAAATGCAGGCATACCTGTTCACACAAATTGATGGGGTTGCACTGGCTCACGCCATCCCCACTGTAACCAGGAAGACAGTTGCAGGCAACCTGGAGGGAGAACAGATTCTCAGTCTGAAACTGGGACCCAATAAAGAAAACACACAGTGGCTGAGCTGGATGGAAAGCATATGGTATAGCAGCCATTGCTACAGTCATGAATAACCATGCTCATGTCAACAACAAACAGAACCTGAGACTGCCTCTGGCCTCTGGCCAACAGAAGGCATCTGCTTCAAGGATACAGCAATCTTTTCATGCCCATCCCAGGTATCTTTTCTATGTGGAAAGTAATAAGCACAAGGCAGTGCACTGCAGTGGAAAGGACTGCCTGTAGAATTACCCAGCTGTGGCAACCTCCATTATAATGCTGCCCTGACATTCATCTTACATACTCACCTTCCTTGGGCCTGTTTTAATGCATTCTGCGTTGGTGTGGCAGCCCCCATTGCTTTCAAGACAGAGATCGATTTCTGCAGCAAAACAATAAAGCCACATTATTGCTGAGGGCTGCTCAAAGCACCTGGGAATTGGTGATCCAAAGAGACATTGGGAAAGCAACAGGGAATACTCTGGTGGAAAAGTGACTAGTGATAGCAAAGGAACAGGGTACAACTTCAAGTTCTACCCCTGTCACACCTTGGTCTCTGAGTTGTGATATCTGCCCACAGAAAATCCCACACATGCCTGGGTGTGCTTTAAAGGATACGAGAGGACTGGACTCTCTGATGGCTCCATCTTCATCTCACAGCACCACTGTGGGAGACTGCCCTCACCCTCTGTCTCTGGACATCTCCATGACACGCATCAGGGCAAGAAAACTCTCAGGGTTCTCTTGGTTTGAAATGAAAACACTGGTCTGAGGCCATCCAGCGAGACAGATGCCCAAGGCACCATGGGCTCTCTGCCCGGTTTTGTGGAGCACTGTGCTGGGACAGTGATGACCACTAATCATGGCTTGGGAGCATGCTGTACACATGTGTGTATGTACACATGTACATGCATGTCTGCATACACCTCAATAAGAAGTAGAAAGACAGTTGAATCAAGATCAGCCAGAAATGAATTGCTTTGAAATAGACCCTGCTTGAAGAAAGTGAAAGGAGAATTGAGTTAGTCTTTAAATCTTAACATGCTTAGTCCAAAATGCCCCTTTGCGTGGATGATGCCTCATTGCTATCATGAAAACATGTCCTGAGCACTCACCCATGCAGAGTGTCCCATCTCCAGCATAGCCTTCCTTACAAACACAGGTCCTTTCTCCTGGAGACACTTTAGTACACACAGCGTGTATGGAGCAGCCACCATGATTGATAGTGCATGGATCTATTTCTGTAACCACAAACAAGAGCAGCAGAATCAGTTCAGATGCTCAGAGCATCTAGGAAAGATGAACTGTGCCAGAAGGATCCATCTTAACACAAATCACATCATCTCATTAAAATCCCTTCGATTCTCAAGGAAACTGTGGGTCCTTTAAAGGCATGGGGCCTCATCTGGATCTGAGAGATGCCAGTCAAAAGCCATGCTGAGCTGAAGTACACCCCAGATGAGACTGAGAAGTCTTGCCACTGCAGCATTGAGGACTAACATTTAGATGAGAAAATGTTTTCCTACACCCTGAGGGGGTTTTTCTTCCCCCCCCCCGCCATTTTCAAACAAGGGCAATACTGAAAAGGAACTGTGATGTCTACCAGTGTTTTGACTGTTACAATTTTATCACTCTTTCTTGTCTGTTTGCTTTTAACCAGGTTTGTAGATAGCTCCAGAGCAGTAACCTGAAATTCTACATAACTGATGTCTGATTTTGGCAACAAATAGGAGGAGCACAAAATTCTAGGGAATCAGAGCATCAATACTCCAGAGATTCATGGCCAAAACTGTTACATCTTTGCCACTACTGCTGTGATATCAGAACTAATACAACCCATTCATGTGCCTCTCTTTCCACAAACAATAAGGACTGGCCCGTTACACTTGCCTGCCTTTTTATCCCTCTCTCACAGGCTCTAGCAACATCAAGAGCATCCTTTGTAAAGCTCTGGACTGGAAAGCTTTTTAGCCAAAGCATCGCAGAGTTCATGGTGGATGGCTGACAGGAAAGGGATTTGATTGACCTTTCCTCTGGCAGCATCATGCCATTTATCTCACAAATAAAACCATTGTCTTTGCATAGCTTCAACAAGCTGGACATACCTGTGCAATGGGTCCCATTCCCTGTGTATCCAGCAGTGCAGAAACACATAGGTGAGGAATCTGCAGAACTATTGAGGCAGCTAAAACAAGAAAGAGATAAATAATCACTGACAACACCTCCTAATTTGCTCAGCCAGCGGGAAATGCTATCCAAGTCTGGCATATACAAGTTAGAGACCTCTATAACCACAGGAGGAGCATGCCTGAAGTTGCTGTGTTTTACTTCACCAAATACTCAAGTTACACTGAACAGCTGGCATTCAGCACATGCTTCACACCTCACACAGTGCACCTTCAGCATGCCCATGTGCTGCTGCACAGTACAACGGAGATGACTGGGTCTCAGTACCGCAAAATAGGAGACCAGATAATGGATGGAGAAGGCAGCAAGAGGGAGTCATTGTAGCCCATTAGCCCTTTAATTCCTTGGTGGGGGCAAGCAAGGCAGAAAGGTCTTGTAAATAGTTGGTTGATTTACTCCATGAATAGGGCCAGACCTGGAGTACCGTGGAGTCTCTGCCTTCTCCCATCCACACATGCAGAAGGAACTTGGAAAGAATTTATGTTCAGACAGACAAAATCCTTGGGGAAATTGGATGTGGCTTAGCACCAAAGTTCCCAGAACGGAACTGACATTTATGCATCTTTAATGAGTAGACACCTTCTCCCAGCCCTCTGCAAAGCCTAAACACAGAATCACCTCTGTGTAAAACACATACAAACACGCATGCCTTTCTTAGAGTGAGCCAGCCACCTATCTATACTTACTTGGCCATTTCATGGCAAGTGTTATTGCATAAGTCAATCTTGATTCCTGCAAAAGAAAACACAAATGTCACTTGGCATTTTCAGTTTAGCACTTGCTGGGACCATTTCTGCCATCTAGAATAAAGGACCCTGCAAACAGCCTCACTGCCACACTTGTGGTGCCCCAACTGATGATGACATACGAACAGCTATACTAACTCTCCCACACTACATGGCAGCAGGAAGACTTCATGGGATTTATGTTTTGGCATTTTGCAATGGAGTGAATTCTATGTTCTCTAACAGTTCAATTAGATCTTTTCTGCATGGTCTCCACACTGCTAGGAATGAAACAAGGACTGAAACCTTGTTAATGCAGACATACAGAGCCATTTGGCTTTGCCCCTTAAAAAACAAAATGATGACCTTTTTTCGTGCTTTACATTTGCACTAGATAGGACAGCTCCACTAATTTCCATTTCTAAATGCCCCCAAAACATTTCATTTCACTACAGAATCAATCTTTGTGTACAAACCTGTAACATCCCAAAGTATTTAGGAGCTCAGCTTCCTCCTCACCCCAATTGTAATCATAATCCCAGGAACAACCATCTTCAACATACTACTTTGACACATAATGACAGATTTATTAAGAACTGCAGGCCATGGCCTGAGCTCGTCTAAACAAATGGATCTGCGAGCAGAAACAGCAACTCAGTAGACACACTGGGACCCTCTGGAGGCTTCAAATTAAGCCCTGCAAGTGACAGGAGTCATGGTGAACCCAATCTAGCTGGGAGCTTCTCTCTCTCTCTCCCAGGGCAAAGGACTATTCTCGAGGTGCCACAAATCTCAGTGGAGATGAAAGATGAGGATATGCTTTTCTCCATATGAATTTCGGGGAAGTCACACCGCAAAGGCAGCTCTGCATGCAGAAATGAGCTAGCACAGCCTGAGAAGCTTCTGGGGGATGCAGAGTACATGCAACAGCGGTCACCCCGCTCTGCTAACAGAGAAGTGCTCTGGCAAATGAAAAGGATCATGCAGATTTCTCTGCCAGAAAGGCAGTATTACATCGTAGTGTTATACTCACGTACTTTCTTGGCATGTAGGTCCCTTCCACCCTGGGAAACACTCGCAGCTCCCATCCCCTTGCAGTCCATCGTTACATATGCCATTGTCACAGGCACATTCTGCAGGGTTAATACAAACACTCATCAAACCAACAGGTCCCACAAGCACAGTCTTGCTGCAATTTCTCTGGCTGCTCTTTTCCTAATCCAGTGCATAAAGCTGCCATACAGAAAATAGAGTATCACTCTTGTTCCCTTGCTACCAGGACAAAAAGCCCAGGAACAGATCTTCCACCTCTGCTTTCTGTAGTTTGGGCGGCAGCAGGATGACTGGCATAGCACAGTCAGTCATGCCCTGGTTTGAGGATGATAAATGGGAACACTGTTCTGGCTGTCCACAAGCACCCACTCTCACCGTCCCTCTCTCAGTGGCTTGCCAGCTGCTGACCTGTCTCAGAGATCTTGGGACATTTCTTCCCTCCCACCACCTCCCCCCCTCCCAAGAGCTGAGACATGGCCACTTTGCTCCCCTGTCCTCCCCAGCAGAATGACAGAGACAGGCTGCAATAGCCACCAGTGTCACCTGATTTGCAGTCAGCTCCGTATCGGCCCACTTCACACATTTCACAGGCAGTGCCGTGGAAGCCTTCCAGGCATCGGCACTCTCCGCTGCCCTCGATGCCGTCCTGGCATTCTCCGTTCCCAGAGCACCACTGGCCTGGCTTCCCTGGGCACATCTCGCACATGTGTCCGTAGTAGCCGGGGCAGCAGACAGACCTCTGAAGAACCAACAAGTTGGGGTGAGCAGTCTTGTGCAGCACAAAACAAGGTACAGCTTTATTCTGGAAGCTACTCTCTTCCTTTAACTATGTGACAGCCATAATTTCTGAAAATGCATGAAAGGAGCAGATGTGTGCAGGTAGGACAGAGTGAATGCCCTAAAAATAGGGTGCTCTGTTGCACAGAGCTTTGCGTAAAGATCTACACTGCCCTTAAGCAACACTAGCCATTTGGTAACACAAACACTCAATCCTGTGCCCATCCAGTCTATCTCCTGCCTGTGTCCCTAGTGTGTAAGAGGGGCCATGCCATAAGGTGATTTGTTTTAGCAACCTGATTCAGGTGCTCTCACTTCTTTCTGCATCTACCCACAGAGGGAGGAAACCATGATGGGATGAAGCTGGACAGTACAGATGAAGAGAAACATTGTCTAAAGAAGGAGCGCAGAGGTGCCCAGTGAGGTACAAGTGCTGACTTAAGCTCTACATGTGAGTACTGCATGTCCAACTGCTCTCTCCCTTCTCCTCAATCTCCCATCCCCACTAAACCTTCCAGTGAAAAGCTTCAATATCTACAAGAGCTCAAATTCACACAAGTCTTTCTTTTACCATTTCCTCTTCAAGCGTTTTCTCCCAGCCACACATTTTCACAAAGGGCCATAATAGCTGTGAGACCTTCTCCTCTTCCCTTTGTCCCAGCTCCAATTAGTCATCAGTTATTCGGGAAGGCACATGCACAAGCAAAATACCATCACCCATGTCTCATTTCCCTTGGAAACCAGAATACAAACATTCAACTCCTCTTCCTCTGCAGGACAAAACCCAAAGCAGCAATACCAAAGCAGCAGACTGCAAACCATCACTACGCAGACATTTCATAGAATCCCAGACTGGTTTGGGGTGGAAAGGACCTTAAAGCTCATCCAGTTCCAACCCTCTGCCACTGGCAGGGGGACCTTCCACTAGAGCAGGTTGCTCCAAGCCCTGTCCAGCCTGGCCTTGAACACTGCCAGGGATGAGGCAGCCACAGCTTCTCTGGGCACCCTGCGCCAGCACCTCACCAACCTTGCAGGGAAGGATTTCTTCCTAATTCCTAAACTATCTAATCTATCTATCTAAAATTCAGGTTAAAGTCATTCCCCCTTGTCCTGCCCCTACATGTCCTTCTAAAAAGTCCCTTTCCAGGTTTCTTGTAGGGCCGCTTTAGGCACTAGAAGCTGCTCTAAGGTCTCCCCAGAGCCTTCTCTTCTCCAGCATGAACAACCCCAACTCTTTCAGCCTATCACCATAGGAGGGGTGCACAAGCCTTCTGATCATCTCCATGGCCTCCTCTGGAATTGCTCCAACAGCTCCATGTCCTTCTTATGTTGGGAGGCCAAGAACTGAACACCCCAGCAGACTTTTCTGCTGTTTGGCTGTGGACCCACTGCAGACTGCACTTGGAAATAGCTATCTAATTCCTTCTTAGCCTCTCTGATGTTATGAAGCCTTCTCACCATCTCCTGCAACTCGGGACCTTCTGCAGGACATCCTCCACCTAGGCACACCTTTTGTAGGCAGGTCTGCTGCCTCTCCTTGCTCCAGGAGAAAGGTCACTTTCTGTTCACCAGCTCTGACTGGAGCCATTGGCCAGGGTAGATGGGGCAGACCCCCAGCTGGAGCTGCAGCCTTTGCTCTCAGATGAGTACCACACCATTCTGCCTTGAGGATCAGGCAGGATGAGTGCCCTTGACCTGTGCAGATGGTCACAGAATGGTGCCTCGCTGCTGGGTTATGTGTACTTCATAGAATCATAGAATAATTAGGGTTGGAAAGGACCTTAAGATCATCTAGTTCCAACCCCCCTGCCATGGGCAGGGACACTTCACACTAGACTATGTCACCCAAGGCCCTGTCCAACCTGGCCTTGAAGTTTCCCCACTCAGTCAATGGAATTTTCCTCCTTCAAAGAAGGTATTTCCACGGTTGCATTTCTAATACCTATCTTGCTTTGTCAAAATGAATCTGAGGCAAATGTTTTTCTTACCAGAGAAACTTTTGCACAGGTGAATTGGCAGCCAAGTATTCCTGCATCCCCAGAGCGTAATTCACAGCGGGCGAGGTTCTTGCTGCCTGGTAATTCCTGCAGATATAATCAACAGAGATACAGACAGAAGATACTACAATGTTTGGACAAACATCGTACATTTTGGTGCATATGGTGATGTTCTTGCCTAATACAGGAATAATGCTTTTTCTTTTCCAGTAACAGCCCTAGAAATTTGGACTATCCAGAGTTCACACCAATGAAGCATCTCTAGATGCGAGGTCACCACACAGTGTCTATTTCGTTACCTGCCAAATCCATGGTATACATGTCAGTATGAACACTAAGAAAGAGTCATCAGAACATTTTTGGCATAATGAAGCCTAAGAAGCCAGATGTGCCTGCTCAGAGATTAAATGTTGTCTTCCTCTCTGGAAACGTTTATCATTCACATACAAGCTGCAGGCACAACCAGCCCATCTGTGTGAACAAATCAATGGTGCAGGCTGGGAAACTTCTATTGGCACCCCTAAAATGGCTTTATTTGATGTAATGTCAAAAGAGTAAAAGACAAAGAAAAGACATATCTTCTTCCCTATTAAGAGGAGAAACTCCCCACACTACATGCTCGAAAAGGCTCCTAAAATTCAGGCAAAGCCTCATGCCAGCCCTGTAAGGAGCCTTATGGTTCATGTTTGCCTTTTCCCTGGGTAAGCCTCCCTCGGATTCTGCTTTCTCTTACAAACCTTGCTAACAAATGAGCCACAGAAGACTCAAAGGCACATTTTTTTAGGTATCAAGATGACATCCACAGAACAACAGAAGTACATCAAAGCACTATCTGCAGTCTGTGAGATGTCACATAAATCAAAGACTTACCACAAGAACTGATCCCGAAGGACACTTGATCCCCTTCTCACACTTGCTGCATCTTGACTAGGGCACAGAGAACAGGACAAGTCACATGTGTGCCCTCTACCCATGTCACACCACGACACTAATCTTGAATTACAAATGGTGCTGTACAAGGCTGCTGGCTGGGACAAAGACAAAGACGTATCTATCTCTGTGGCTCAAAATACCAGAAGAACTAAAATCATGATGCATGACCCTCAGGCCCTGGTTGCTCTCAAGGGCTTCACACAAGGTCTTATTCCTTCATTCCAGTGGTGTACACAACATCTTATTCCTGCACTCCAGAGACTGTACCACACAACAAACCAGAAGAGATCACATGTACACCCTTCCCAAGTCTCTGAGCTGGAGTAGGGCCTTCTGCAGGCCTGGAGTTCCTTCACGCAAGGCTGCAAATACTTTTTTCTGACCTGTAATAAGGCAGGCATACCTCAGTCTGACCCTGCAATCTTCAGATAGCCAAGAGCCACAAGATACATGCAGGCTGGGCTTTGGCCATGACTCCCAGGCAGACCAAAGCATTTCCTAGGGGAGCTTGTGGTCATGCCATGCAAGAACTGGGTTGGATTCTCCTTCCACAGCTGAGTATCTGGCTGCCCCTGCACCAGCCTGAACCCATGGCTGGTGCTGTGAGAGAATCCCAGCAAGTGAAGTGAACATAATCTGCATAACAGCTGCAGATCAGCTGCATTAAAAGTACAGAGCCTGAGGCTGGGAGGGTGCCAAATCTCCTTGAAACTCCATTTTATGAGGTTCATCCAGGGTCAGTCCACAAGCTACCATCCCATCCATATGGAAGAAACAAAATAGGTTGTCTGCTATTCATTAGTCAACAGGTGGAGAAACCCTGAGAAGTGGTAGCCAGCTCCTTGGTAATCACCATTACCTTTTGTATGGTGGTGGTATTGACGGTGCAACGATTCTTCTGTATCTGGAGGACCTGTGAAACCCCAATCAGCACGCCATTCTTTGTCTCAAGAAATCTTCCATCCAAAGGAATATTATTGACAAACTTCTGCAAAGCAGAAGAAAAAAGCTGAGACAATAACCTTCAATTCTTTTTGCACTGATTGCTTAACAGTTCACACTAGGTAAACTTGTAAGGGTGTGAAAAACAGAAATGGGTGTATCCAGCCACCAGCCTTAGAAAGTGATAGCTCAAGCCAGATCCTCAAAAGGCAGAACAGTCTTTCTTCCTTACCTGGGTGTTGTTTTGATAAAACATTAGCCAGTAGGAGAGCCCTAACATGCTGTTCTTATGAATTCCACTTCTCAAGTCCGTGGGCAAGAGCTTCTCTCCCAGTACAATGTGGTACTGCACCGTCTCATTATCCTAAATCCACAAAAAAACCCTGAATGTTAGGACTCTTTATTTCATAGATTACAATTCAGTCAGAGGTATGGCACAAGAAGAGTTCCTAAGCACCTGTAATGGCTTACAGAGCCTTGGTACTCCCTATCACAAATGACTGATCCGACCTGATGTTACTGGATGAAGCCATAAATTGAAAATTGTCACAGATATACCACAGCCAGGCAGGAAGAGGAACATGTTATTCCATCTATCCACCTACAAATCTACTCAGACATTTGCATTTGGAGTCCAAATATTCTTTTCAGATCCCATTGCAACACTCCAGGAAACCCTCTCATTTCTCTCTGCCACAGTTCTCCCAGCTTTTAGCATCAGTTATGCTTCTCCTCTCGATGTTCGAATCCATTGAACACATGTTTATGATCTGGCAGTGCACACGTCCCCGCACTTAGCGCAACACATATTCAAACTGTAAGCAAGCAGTGAGCTTACCAAATGTGTTACATTGGCAGCACGGCAGTACTCCTCAATGGAATTATTTCCAGGAACAAAAACTGTGTATTTTTCAGAGGATTCGATTTTTCCAATGAGCTGGTATTCCTAAAAAACATTCAAACAGTAACATTAGCAATTACACTTCTACTCACTAAAAACCAAGAGCTTTCCTAGAAGATCCTTTACGAACAGTAGGAAATGAGTGGTCTCACTTTTCTCCCCAGGCAGACCAAATTCTTGTCCACCAGTACAGGGTAAGGTACCTATTTGCTCAAGAGACCACTCTGACAATGACAACAGTGCTCACCTCAGCTGCTTACCTGTAGCAACTCCTTGAATGTGCCGAATGAGACAACTGTCTCGAGCTGCTCCTGCAGACCTGGAGGACTTGGTGGGATATCTTCTGAAGGGGGCAACAAAACCTGTGGAAAAAGTGAGTTCATAAGCAAGGTTGGGCAAGGGGTTCTGGAGGAAATCACACTAGACTCCTGCCCTGCTTGCAAGAAAGGCAATTAGCAAAGACCTCATTTTACACAATAGCCATAACTCTTCTTCTGTTAGCCAAAAGAAAAGGAGCTCCCCTCCTGCTTGTCCTGGAGACAAATATTTTGAACATTAAACTGCTGCACAGGAAACATCCGTCAAGACCCTGTGATAATCAAATATATTTTTGCCATTATTATCTCTTCCTAAGTGTCCAGATGTGTTCCTCCTTGGCCCTGACACAGATGCTGCAATACAAATCTGCTGCTACAACTGCAGCATCTCCCAGTATCACAGGTACCACCATACCTTACTGAGGACATGCATAATGCCGTTGCTTGCAGGGATGTCACTGACGACTACACTTGCATTCTCAACTGTTACTACCTGCAAAGGTATCAGAGAGGGAAGCAAAAGGATTAGAAATTGCCAAGCAAGTGCAAAACAAATAAATTGTTCATTCAAGGTTGCACATGATTGATCTGGGAACAATTTCTGGAAGATGTCCGAGTTTCAGGGCATCAGTGTCCCATCCAGGTTCCCCACTGGATACAGCAGCTCTTAAACAGTTTAATTCAATATTGGTACATGTGTGTTCTGTAAGAGAAGCCCTTACGCCGCTCCTGGTGTTTATCTGCCATCTGGTCTGTGGGTTGAGGGTAGGTAATTCCAGCCTATCATACTTTTTGAGCTTTTCATCAGTGAAGATGCCTTCAAGAAAGTGGGATCTGAAGGGAACAAAGGCAGGTAAAGAAAAGATTAGGACACTGCTTGTAATAACAGGGAGATAAGGCTATACTGCCCAATTTTCAGGTCTCTCACATGAAGTAGTTAAGCATGTAGAGAGAATGATGGAAGGAATTACATGTTCTGATGACATCTGTATCTACATGACAGGGAAAATCTCTCTCAGCAAATACATGAAAAATAAACCCACTTCCCATTGCCTGTGGTCTGATACATTTTAAATGCCTACTAAATTCTTTGCCTGATAGATATTTAATCCTGTTTCTATAGTTACGTCAAGATAACCTTTATTGGTCTTGCAGAAGCAGAAATCCAGTTCATGGCTTTGTTTGGCATAGTAAAGCAAAGGCAGGAGTCTCCTCGTACCTGACTAAAAATGGCAGCATGGAGGGGGTCAACCAGAATTCTTGCTCAGTCTTGCTCAAGTTTTTGATAGCTGCCTCCGATGGCACCAGGACAGTGACATTGGTTCCTGCTGGGATGCTGAAGAGAGATTTCTGTTGTCCAAAGCACAAAAATGAACAAATAAGACATGCCACTGCCACATCCAATCCACAAAATATAACCAACAGCCATCCTGCTTTTGCATGACAGGGATGTGCAGAAAGGCATATGCACAGCAGGCTCTCCTGGGCATGTCAGGTAAGCACTGCTGGCAGTCGATGAACACCACATATGGCTTAGCTATAACAGCTGTCATGTTTGACAAGGGAAAACCTCCTGCTTTAAGCCCTTCTTGTACTTCAACTAATCTTCAAACCCATTCAGTCATATCATAAATCCTTTCTGAACCCCCAACATCAGTTTTTGGGGAAGGAACAAGATTATTCCTAGCAAAAGCAATGTCTGCAGCAGGACAGGTAAACTAAAGCTCAATTAGATACTGTACATCATAGCACGCTTCCACAGACTTGCTGCCATCTGCAGAGTGCCTCTGCTATTGCCACACCAGAGACATGGAAGCTGTAACAAGAAAGAGACTAACATAGAGTCTAACTTCTTAAAGCATGCTCTTCTGAAAAATAGCTATTATCTTTTTCTTTCCCTTCTGGGATATTTTATGATGGCCAGGAGTTACAGATTATACAACCTTGAAAATTAAGTGTAACACAGCCCCAGCTTCCTCCTGCGCTAGAAAAATGGCCCCCAAAACACTCAGAATCCACACTCTATCATAAACTCCAGAGCTTTTCTACATGCCTGTTCTGTAATGATTTCTCCTTTGCTGTTGTTTCGTTACTCTCTAATGAAAAAAATAAATGCTCTAACAGCAGTGTCCATAGAGACTTCACTTCTACAGAACTTACCCATGCAAGCATCCCATGGCTGTTCTTACCTTAATCCAGTCGTAAAAGCCTGCAAAGTGGGAATTCCTGGCCAGCTCCTTCAAATAGAAACAACAGAAATGTCACCCCTGCTGAGTGCTGAGGTTGTGGGTCTGAGAGACCCAGGATGGGGGAAAGGAGCCCTCTGCAATACCAAATTGGGCAATAATGACTTTTCCTCTCACTTCACAACCACTACAGGCACAATGTATTGTGAGGAGGGATAGGCACCCTGAAAGCCAAACTTCAGACATTAAAAAAATATATTCCCAACCCAACAAACTCTTTTCAACTCATCTGCAATTGCTCATGTTTACCAGGGACAGGGATTGAATCCTCAATGACCTCTGATATTTCTAATGATGGAAAATGGTCATAGCAGCTCTGACCTGACTTCCGAATGACAAGGAAAAGATGACTTAATGCACAGGACAGACCGGGGTGAAGCAGCTTAGAAATTATTGACAACAATTTCACTGGCAATAAATGGCCTTGCCATCAGTTCTGTCCCTGTGGCCCTGTGACACACTTGCGCTGTCAGGCTAATGCTGGAGGGAGTTAACTCAGGTAACAGCGAAAAGGTAAATGAGAGCAGAGCCATTTCTCTCCAACCTCAAGAAGACCTCAGACATTCGCTTTTTACTCACTTTTAGAATGTCTCCATAGCATGTCATGCCATCCCCAACATAGCCTTCAGGGCAAGTGCAGGACCTCTCTCCTCCTCCAAGGGGTACACACATAGCCTGCAAATACAAGGAAAGGTAAAATTAGAGAGCAAACACATATCATGCAGTGTTACACCTACCTAGGAACTGAATTCTGACCTTCCATGGCATGGGCTAGAGAAGCACAAAGAAGCACCTTTCTCCTGTTGCCTTCATGATGGCACTGAATTTATACCTCATGCAGCTAAGCCTAGGTGATGTCTTTGGCTGTGTGAACTCACAAAAATCAGAGGATCCATCTTTATAACACCTCAGCTTGCCAGTAAGATGACATGACATAAAATCTTGCAACTCTCTCAATGTCATGGCTGCAAAAGCTCTGTCAGGGAGCACAGGAACCTCCGCTGCCATGCGAGTCTTGGACAGCTCTTTAGCTACTCACCAAGTCATGGCAGCCACCATTGTCCATAAGACATGGGTTGATTGCATCGCAGTTGTGGCCATCGCCAGCATAACCTCTCTTGCAGACACACTTGCTCTGTAAGAAAGAGACATTTCCCTTTTAGAGACATATCAGAGCATCCTCATTTGCTACCCAAAAGAGGTCTATGGTACCAAAACCTAGTCCTAATTTATTTTCCAAAGTTTTCTTCCTGGTCCCTCAAGACCTGGAAATGCAGAGGTACTTCCTTAGCATAGCATCATTCTCTATCACAGCACACACTGCCTGGTTACTCAAATGCATTGATCCCTTGCACTGCTTGGCTGTTGCAGGGTGACTTAAGGATAATGGTTTCCATCTTTATTTCCAGCTTTTCAGAGAATGACACAGGTTTTTGAATGGCAGAAAGAGGGGCTAATCCCAAAGCTCCCAACTTTCAAGACAGTTAGGAGACCACTTGCACATATCACTTCATTAAAATCAGCTGAAGATTTGGCACCTTTTATCAGTGCATTGTCCAATGCTCCCTTTGCTCAGTGGGGAGAAGCACCTTGAGAATCAGCACCCTGAGAAGCCACCTCTCCTATCTCAAGAAGCCCAATTCGTGGACCAGCTCCCTCCATGGACTATCTGAACAGTATTCAGATGCTTTTCAGTATATTTTAGCATCACCTAGAGACAATGCTGTGATCTGGGAATAAGGGGGACACAGCAATTGGTGCCTTACACGAAGTCATATTTATGGAGTATAGTCTCCTCTCTTTGCTGCATAAAAGTTTCAGAGTAGAGCAGCAACCTCAAACACATCAGTGCATCTCACCACACACAAGCACACTGTGTGGGTTTAGCTGCAGCCAGTGATTCTGGCAGCAGACAAGCAGGCTTTGTTGCTGATCAGCCAAATTTATACCTCTGGTAATCTAAAGCCATCTCAGAGAATCTTATGAAATGTTAAGTCCCCCATCAGTCTGCTTAGCATTACTCATACCTGGCCAGGGCCGACATAAACGCAGTCAGCGTTGATGTGGCAGTTGCCTCTGCTCTCCAGCATGCAGTTGTTTATAGCCACACAGGCCTTCCCATCCCCAGTCCAGCCCATGTTGCACTGGCAGGTGGCAGTGCCAGGGCCCGTACTGGTGCACACGGCCTCCAGGAGAACAGAGAGGAAAAGAATTACACTCAGCAAGAAGGAAGACACTGCAGTGCAAATACAGCAACAAATCTCCATCAGACTATTGAGAATTTTTGAATGACCAACTCTGATTCCAGCACTGGGAGGTGGAAGCATCTTCTCCAAAAAAATCATAGACAAGTTCATAATAAAGTCATTCTGGAAACATTCTGTTTTTTCACAGAGGTGGGCACTTGTGAACATCCAGGGCACTCCTTATCATCCTCTAAAGCTCTTCCACTACATAAATTACATAGATACTTCCTAAAGAGGAGGAGCACAATCGCCTGCCTGGACATGCAGGATGAAATCCATGATGGAGGGGAGATATTCTCCCTGGAACAACCTAATTTGAAGCCAGTGCCATCCTATTTCCTTCCACATGGAAGACATCTGACCACTTGGCAGTCAGTACCATCATAAAGCACCACAATTTTTACTAAGGATAATGTAGTGTTGATGGTTACTAGAAATACAACTTGGAGTTCACAGTTAAGCTACAGCCTGAACAGAGCACCAGAAAAAATAACACACATTTGAAGAGCTTGAAGGGAAGATAAGTACAAACCAGGAATTATCTGTACAGCTAATCTTTGTACCCACCAAAATATCTGGTGCAAACCAGTCAAACTCTCACTGGGGTGTTGCATTTTGGCACCAACCCAAATGACTCATGATGACTGTGTCAAGGTACCTTTTATTCCACCTCATCTTACAGACAGGGAAAGTTAGCACACAAAATCTCTAAGTCCCAGGAGTCCTGGATCCCTGCTCTGATTGATAGGAGATGCTTCTCCATGCTTTGATAGTCCAACCCCACTTACGTTCTGTGAACAGCCTCCTTTTTCTGGCTGACTGCACAAGTCAATGGGCTGGCAGGAAAACCCGTCACCTTCATACCCATCCATGCAGATGCACCTTCAAAGTATAAGCACAGAAGGGACACAGATAGAGCAGCCCTTCTAAAAGCCAGCAAAAAGCAAAAAGGTAGTTTGAGCCTCCCAAGAAAGCAAAAACCTGCCTTTGATTTCTCACAGGTTGGCTGCATTACTCAAACAAGTAAGCAGACATATATATACAATTAGAGGCCTGTCAGCTTCACAGCTGCTGTGTGCCTGCACAATGAAAATCACACCTTAATGTGCATGCCAGAAAGACTGACCTTGCTGTGTCATTGAGGCTGCAGACAGCATTCTGGTGGCAGTACTGGGACAGACCGCTTGGGCCACAGTTCTTGGATGTCTTGTCACAGAATTTCCCAGTATAGCCTTCCTTACAGGACCAGGACTGACACACACCACCGCTGCCAGGCCTGTTGTCACAGACACCATGGACACAGCCACAATCTGCCAAGTACGTGGAAGTAAGATCAGTAACCACAAAAAGCCCAGAATCTACCACAGTGGCTGCATTTTGTAGATAGCCAACTTTCCTTCACAACCTCTTGTGACACCAAATGATTATCCCATTTGTTCATGACAGATGCCTGCTGAGAGACATCCACCATAACACAAAACTTGACATGGGTCCATTTTTTTTATAGGCTGTAAGGACAGGCTCAAATTTCAGCTATCAAACTCAAGGTCATTGTCAATTGTCTTTTCTTTCCTAGCAGGAGAGACCTAAAAGCAAAGTCAAGAACCTAACTTTGGCTGATGTTTCCAAGACCCCCATCACCTCTGTCATATCAGCCATGTTTTCTCTACTGTTGTTTGAAGAGACACCCATGATGACACTTCCAACACTCATTTTGTGATGCTGGTCTTGCCAGAAGGGAATCCAGGATACATGACCCTGCACTATATCCTTGCCTTACATTTTCCTCTAGTCTCTCTTATCAGCATTACCAACCTTCATCACAGTTCTCGCCATGTTTGTTTGGGTTTGAACAGATGTGGCAGGCTATTCCTTTGAAACCTTCAAAGCACTGACAGTTGCCATTCCCTTGTATGCCATCACTGCACTGGAAGGAAAACAACAAGGAAACCAAAGTGACTGAAACTGAGGAAACCAAGGCAAAGCCCAAGGTGTTGATATCAAAAGCACTTTCATACTTGCAGTAAAATACAGGACTTTGAGGAATGGTGGTAGTAATGCAAAATACCACATAGCCAGAGCTGTCTCCAACAACCATGACACGATTTATATTAGAGTTTGAGATAGAAAACCCACTGAGCATGTGCCATTCTCCCTGGATCTTCTGCCACTGTGGGCTTAGCCCTGGAGCTCAAATGCTGAATTGTACTTTTCTACAACTATTATCTCTAGCAACGCCATCTCAACTGCTCATTGCAACATAGCAGGATCTTTCATACATACACTTCCCCGGCCATAGCATGGACTGGAAAATCCCCCTGGGCATGGCATGCAGTCTGGACCAAAGAATCCTTTGCAGCATCCAGGTTTCTGAAACAAAAGCAAAATTGGTAAGGTATGATGTGACTTAACAAGAATTGCCTAGAGTCATCCTACCCTTATAATTCTGAAATCCTGGTCCTCTCTGCCATGGACTGAAATGGACCATCTCATTTGGCATCTGTGTTTATAAGAGCTCCTGCCTTTACAATTAGTTTTCAACAATACCCCTCTCTCTGCTCACAGCTGATTCTTCTCAGAATAAATCACTATTTTCTGCACTCTCTCTGACTTGAACAAATAGGGTCCATGTTTTCTACAAGCTTTCACTTCTTTAATGGTACTGGCCCACTCACTCCTATTTTATCCTTGCTGCATTCCTTTGTAGTGATGTAGCAATCCTGGATTGCAGGCCTTGTCATGACTGGCCAATGGAAGAAAAATCACAAGACAAACAATCAACAGTATATAATGAGATACCCACGAATCATTCCATACAGTTGGCACTATGAGAGCTCAGGAGCTGCAGACAAACATGAGGTCCATAAACTTGCTAAGAGAGACTTTCCCAAACCATCTGACAATGTTTCATAAACAGGATGCAATCACTCCACAGCTTACAACACTTTCCCTGTGCTCAGCTTCCTTTGGGAGAAATGCTAAAATCAGAGCACTCTCAGTGAAAACGTGTGTTGTGGTTTAAGACTCCATTTTATGGCAAAACAGGCCTTCAGAAGGATTTGGATTATTTTCCTCCCTTTCTCAAAAACATCTGCCTCTGTATCACCCCACACGATAATGTCATCAATGTATTGCAGGTGTTCTGGAGCTTGCCCCTGTTCCAGTGCAGTCTAGATCAGTCCATGGAAGATGGCTTCCACCCCTGTGGATGGCTGTGTTTCCACCTTTGGGGCAGTTGATGCCAAGTCTATGGGATGCCCCTCCAAGTAAAAACAAACTGTGGCCTGCACTCTGCTGCCAAAGGGATTGAGAAAAATGCATTGGCAATATCAGTAGTGGCATACTACTTGGCTGCCTTTGACTCCAGTTCATACTGAAGTTCTAGCATGTTTGGTACAGCAGCACTCAGTGGTGGTGTGACTTCATTCAGGCCAGGATAAGTCTACTGTTACTCCACTGTCCGTTAGACTTTCGCACTGGAGCCATTAAAGGGTGAGCAGGTCCTGCTGATCACTCCTGGGCTCTCCGGTCTATGGGTCAGCTTATGGATGGGAATCAGGGAGTCTCAGTGCGATACTGCCGCCAGTGCACTGTTGTGGTTGCAATTGGCACTTGCTGTTCTTTGGCCTTCAGCAAGCCCACAACAGAAGGATCCTCTGAGAGACCAGGCAAGGTGGACAGCTGCTTAATTTCCTCTGTCTCCAGGGCAACTATACTAAAAGCCCATCTGTACCCTTTTGGGTCTTTGAAGTACCCTCTCCTGAGATAGTCTATGCCAAGGATGCATGTGCCTCTGGACCAGTCACAATAGGGTACTTTTGCCACTCCTACCCAGTTAGGCTGATTTCAGCCTCCAGTAAAGTAAACTCTTGGGATCCTTCTGTCAACTCCAGAAATACAAATGGGCTCCACTCCTTGATAACTTGATGGCATCAGGGTGATGATGTGCACCGGGATCTCCTAGAGCCTTATACTCCTGTGGGACTGATGTGACAGGCCATCTGATCAACTAAAAACATCCATATAGTGTTTTCAGCACTGTTCTCAGGCTAAAGTCAAAAACACAGCACTGCACCAGCTACTAAGAAGGAATAAAATAACTGTTAGAGCTGAACCCAGGACAGCGTGCCACAGCTGACTCTGCACCATTTGTCTCACAGCTTCCTCCAGCTTGGCTGGTCACAGCTGGTGTGCTTTATTTTATGTATTTATCGCACTTGAGTTTAACTGAGCTGCTTTCAAACAATTGCAGCAGGTTGGTGCCCTGTGTTCTCTGTTTGCCAAAGGAAAAGGAGGTAGCCAGTCCATGTGATGGTCCTGGGGACAGCTGTTTGAGTGGAACAGCTTTCCTTTTGCTCCCATCCAGCCCTCTCTCAGATCAAGGAGTCAGAGCTCTTCTCGATGAATAGGAATAGCAAAGTTGAGCTCCTTTTAAAGGAAATACGGCCTTCCATCACACTCACCATGATGGTTTGATTGCAGTACCTGGCGCACCCCTTCTTCAGGACGTTCAGGCCTTGTGGATCATGGATGTAGACACATTCTTTTGGGGAAAGCGTTGGTTCCTGTACAAACAAAACAAGTGATCAGCACTGTAACCTTCCTCTTTGCTGTTTTTGCTGCAGGGAGCAACTATGTTCTTCTGAGCTGAGGAAGTTCACAGAGGAGCCAAGGTGAACAAGATACCGTCATGGCATGCCTATCACGGAAGAAGGCACACAGCAGCTTCCTCTTGCTCCCAGCAGTTCCTGAGTCTGAGCCAAGGTGCTGCCCTTTTGTTCAAATAGTAGTGTCTATAATAAGGGAGAGAGTGAGAGGAAGGAGAGAGGTGGAGGGTGGGAGGGAGAGGAGGCGAGGGAGAAAAGGGCAGGGGGAGAAATAGAGGGTAAGAAAGAGGAGAGGAAAGAGAAGGGAAAGGAAGGGAAGGGGGGAGGAAGAGCATGGAGCAGAGCAGCTGTTAGAATGAGAGAGTAAAAGAGAGGAGGAAAGAGGAGGTAGGAGAGACTGACAGCGAAGCAGGTGAGACAGAGGGACAGAGAGGGGTAAGGACTGCACATAATTTTTGAACAATGCTTAGCAACCTGTCACAGAATTAAGACACAGGCAGAATTAGGCCCCAGATGATTCCGGCTTCACCTGCCTCAATCAGAGAGGAATATGAAAGACTAGTGATTTTGTAGAGCTCTACTTAAGATATTTACGCTGCGAGCGTATCAATAAGTTCTCCTGAAAGTCAGATCTCTCAGAAGACACCCAACAGTTAACAGTGGTGAACACCTCTCTGGATTTCACAAAAAACATCTTGGGCCTGGCCTTCACATGGGGATTTCCTGGAACTTGCTGGTCTGCTAAACTCAGCATAGGATAACTCAAGCACCAGCACATAACCTCCTCCTCCTTACACCACCTTCTTTTAGTTCTGCTCACCTCTGAATCAACAGGGAGCACAAGCCAAAAACAAACTGTTTCTCCCCCTCTGCAGTGCAGAAACCTTGTTGTGGTTCTCTGGCTATGACTTAGGCAGTGGTAGCACTGGATGGTACTAGCGTGATCAGGCTGGGTCCTAGCAGTTTGGAGGAGCTAGCAGACTAGACATGTGAGTAGAAAAGCTCTGCCTGAGGCAGAACAGAAGTGCTAAAAGCTGCAAGTCTACAATTTCATTTAACCCTGGGCTGTCTCACAACTCTCTCCATTGATCCAGCAGACAGACTTCAGAATAAGAAATAGCAGAGAGCACTTAGTGGGTGCCAGTCTGGGATGAGAACTGTGGATATGTGGGGAGTACATACTCTCCAACAAGCCTCTCTACTGCTTGCCTTTCTTCCTCTCCATTTGAAAGAGGCTAGAGTTAGAAAATGTCTATCAGTACATTTGTATATCATCATGCAGGAAAGAAATTACTAAAATAACCATAAATAAATACCATTTCTCTGCTGCCAGGTGGGCAAATGCTGTTGTTGAGGGCCTCACAATCCACACAAGAACCCTGTTAAGAAAATAAGAAGGGAAAATTCATCTTCTCAAAGGAACCCACTGCCCATGCCAAGAATGCTACAGAGCTACTGCTCCCATTATATATCAAAGACATCATAACATGTCTCAGAAACATTTGTAGGAGGGAGTTTCAACACTCTGAAATGGGCTAAGTTTATCACTTAAATAGGACTACTCCTTTGTCTCAATGAGATGCTTGCACCTGACTGCAAGATGGGTGCGCTCTGTGTATCTATCAGCCCCTCGACACGCAGTTATGCTGTGAGATCCTTTGGGCATCCACGCAGCAGGACTCACTAAATCAGCAAGTTATATGGACCCTCTGGCTACTAGGGATTAACTGTATCTCTCCAAATCAGGTATCTCTTGCCTATTCAGAGCCTTATCTTCTTTCTTCAGTAACCTACCAATGATCAAACTGGGGAGCAAGCACCCAAAATAAGGTACACAAAACTTTTCAGATGAGAATATTGCACAGCATTTATAGCTCCTGCTACTGAATGACTGCTTCCTGTCCAAAGTACAGGACATGAATGCTGATAGCAATGGGAACAAAGCATTGTCAGATGAGTTAGCAGCTATGCTGTGAGGAAGATCATGTAAGGCCTTATAAAAAGGTAAATATACTCTGAATCAAAGGTAGAATGGGTCAAGGAAAGAACAACCACCAAGAAGGAACATTTGCCAGGAAAGCAGTACCTAGTGCTAGCAGAAGAAACACTAACAGTGCTGATACTGCCTAAGTTCACATCAGGAGACCTCTTAGAGAGAACACATTTCCCAAATGCAAATGACACATCCTGCTTTTGTCCCTCCAGGCAAGTGAGGGGTCTATAGCAACCACTAGTATGAGAAGAGTAGAAGCTGACTTACCGTCACAACTTTCTGTTGCTCTTCATTGCATCTGTGAGGCAAAATGGGAATTATTGAAGGGGGAATAAAGATGCCATCCAAGGTATGAATAATACCATTTGATGCCACAATGTCTCGCATGTTTATGGGGATCCCTGATTCATCCATCAGAATTCTTCCCTGATACAGAAACACAAATAGTTTACCTCCATTTTAGCCCTTTAGATTGTATCAGCTGCATAAAAGGAAGCAGATGGTACACATCATCAAGTATAACCACACAAATAGTCAAGCCTCTAAGTGGAGTCACAGTTTGGACAATAATTCAGTGACCTTATTTAATGTTTTTTTAAGCAGAGGAAAAAGCAGAGATGGGCTGAAACCACATTGCTCAGAACCACATCCAGACTTACTCCTAGCACAAGAGGGTTTCCCCAAAAGGGTTTTGATTCCTACTTACATCTGCACTGATGTTGATGGTAATTATCTGGTTAGCCATAGTAACAATGTGTGGCATCATCATCAGTTTCTCTACAGTCACCTGAAATAAAAACCCAAGGTGACAGTACCATGAAAAAGCAGGTTTATTTCAGCACAGCTTACTGAATCCTTCCATGATTCCTATCACTTAAAAAACATTCTAAATGGGACTCGACTTCAATTTTTAGTGCGAGGTGTCCCTGCCCATGGCGGGGGGATTGGAACTAGATGATCTTAAGGTCCTTTCCAACCCTAACTATTCTATGATTCTATGATTTATATTTCATTAAATACCTTAAACACAAACAATGGGTCAGAGAGAAACCCAGGACTTTGTGTGAATGGTTTGATACCACAAAAAATTGGTGGCAGCAGCCTTGGTTTTCATTCCTTGTGAAAGTAACAGTCCAGCTGAAATCATGTCTCACTGATAGTGTCACTTACTAATACACCTGCAAGGAAGGGCAGACTAATAGGGGGATTTTCCACGACATATTCAATAAAAAATGAAAGCTCGGTCAGAAGCATAATAGAGAACATATCTTGACTTAAGTTATTTCTAAAGACAGAAAAAATGTAAACTGTAGGTACTGTACTGAAAAACTTCATGATTTGGGAAGTGATCACCATCACTTCCAGGAAACTCAAGAGTTTCATGACGAAGAGCACAAGCTGTGCCTTTTGGCAACCACTTTCATGGCAATCATTTTGCCTCATCAGATCCTGAATCACATCTCTGTTCCTCCAGGGCAAGTCCAAGCCAACCTCTATGCCAAACCACACAGTTGTTTAACATGCTGGCCCAAAGGATCCCAGTTATCTAGAATTAGAGCTGTCTGCTTTACCGCTGCTGAAGTGTAGATATGATGTTTCACAAGTTCTTGGAGCTTATTTATGCCCTAAAGAAAGAAGAGAACATGAGAATTAGATACCTCTTCAGTGCTCAGGAATAAGAGGAGGCAACTACATTTTAACTACAATGCAAATGTACTATAGCAGTAAATTCACTTGGCAAAGAAGTTCCTTCATTTTCCCCTACCCAAAGACACAGTGAAGAAGGCAAGCCAAACATCAGATTAAAACAATATGGCTAACAATATTTCTCATTGCAGGCTTCATCAGCATTCACTTTTCATCCAAAGCCTTATAGAAACAGACTTGGTTTAGCCATCTCCAGGAAGAACAACTTTCAGCAATGATCAGGTAACACTGTACAAGCCATTCCAGCACAGCCTAGTGCAACACTGTTAGCTCAGGATGTCTTAAAGTACTATGAGCCCTCACCTCTGTGAAAAGATAAATAAGCCTTCCATCTCTCAGCTTATCCACACCTTCGTTGCTGGGTACAAATACAGTAAAGGGGCCTGGTCCATCCAGTATTGAAGGCAGGCCACAGTTCTGCAAAAACAGTAAAATATTTCATCATGGATCTAGCAAGAGTTAGTGAGGGGACCTATCAGGAAGGGAGAGGAAAATCTAAGCAACCCACTAGAGGCAGAGCTATTGAAAAGCAGACATATACAAGAGGCAACTGGACACCAAGGGGAGGTACGTAATATAACAGAGGCATAAATGCTACAAAAACATAGCTTGGACAATGAAGCCAGTGGTTTGAATGAAGCTAATATGAACAAGCGAATACTGGGTGAATGCTCTTTACGTGCTTTAAACACAGGTACATATACAGAGACTAAAACTGCATCATTTTTCCTGAAGAAAAGGAGAATCAAGTCTATAATCACAATTGCAATTAGTGAATTTTGCAAACAACTAACAGTGACAGAGCTGAAAACAGGCAGGCCAAGACTGTTGTGAGCGATGCTAGAGAAGATCCAGATAACTCTGATGGAGGTAAAATCAGTCTGTCCCAAGTGAAAATACTAAATTAATTAATCCTGTGCAGCAGCCTCAAGTATCTGTAACCTGAAGACTGCTTTTATTTAGAAATCTACATCCCAAAACCAGGTAGCTACAATCTAGCTTGGCATGAGCAGTCACGAAACCTTCACTCTGTTCTGACAGTGGTCAAGAACTGAACATGCTTTGGAAAACAAACTCTCCAGGATAGAGAGGAAGGGGAGGTGGGGAAGCAGATGGGAAAGAGGCATGTATGCTTGCTGCTTGTGCCTGATCCCCTATAGATGTGAAAATGCTGATCTTGACAACTACATTTGCTTACGTAAAATACACAAAATAAGACACGACACAGAAAAAGGCATTCAGAAAAAAAGCTAAACCATTGAAATGTATTTAAAAGTGTCCTGGGTTCAGCAGTAGCAGTCATTTTTCTCCTTCTTAGTAGCTGGTGCAGTGCTGTGGTTTTGACTTTCAGCCTGGGAACAGCGCTGATAACACCGATGTTTTTAGTTACTGTCAGTAATGTTTACTCTGACCAAGGACTTTCTGAGCCTCATGCTCTGCCAGGGAGGAGGGGAAGCCGAGAGGAAGCAGAGACAGGACACCTGACCCAAACTGACCAAAGAGGTATTCCATACCACAGCATGTCATGCCCAGGATGTAAACTGGGGGCAGTTACCCAGAAGGGTTAGATCACCGCTGGGTCGGGCTGGGTATCGGTCAGTGGGTGGTGAGCGGTTGCATTCTCTTCCCTTGTTGTTTCCCTTGTCACTATTATTATTGGTGGTAGCAGCAGTGGTTTGTGTTATACCTTAGTTACTGGACTGCTCTTATCTCAACCTGTGGGAGTTACATTCTTTCAATTCTCCTCCCCATCCCTCCAGGAGCAGGGGGGTGAGGAAGTGGAGGGGAGACTCCAGAGACTGTGTGGTTTTTCTCAGTTACAGCTGGCTCAAACCACAACAAAAAGTTATTCAAAATTCCCACAAAAACTGCAGCAGGCTTTGCAGCAGCAGCATTGCCACACCTTCCTGGGGCAGATACAAGTTTGCTTACCTCCAGTATAGTTTCAAATCTACTGAAGATCTCCATTGAAGCAAGGATCTCACCAATGGTTTTCTGCAAGAAGATATAATGAGGTAAACGGCCAGGACTGAAGCAAGGTCTGAGAACATAATGGAATGCCCTTGGCCAGTTTATGCTTGTGATTTGCATATGAAGATCCATGGAAGACCATCATCCTCAAAGTCTTCAAACCTCCCCTGTTGGCCAGTTGATCTACACGGTCTGAGCCTGCAATAACTCAATCACAAACTTCTTGCACTGCACAACAAACCAGATTTTCCAAGGTACCATGCACTTGAGCAGCCTTCTGTTTTCCAACTCCCATCTTCACATTCAATTAAATGAAGAAGCAGTTATTTACTATCATTAAAACTAAAGATACAGTATTCCCAGTGATAAACTAATCAGCTCTGGGCTGGCAGGGAGTGGAGTTGTCTCTCATCTCAAATCTCCTTGTGCTTTGAGGACAACGGTTCACTGTGCCACCTGCAAATGAGCTCCAACACTGAGAAAATACGTGCGCATACTCCTGAAAATGCAGAGGAAATAGATGCCTTCCTTTTTGCCATGTTGCCCATGAAGACAAAGGTAACAGAGGAACCTCCCTTCAAGTATCAAAACTTGTGAAGAAACTTGTCTGACCTCTATTTTCAGGAATCGGAATGGGGTTTTGGCAGAAAGCGCTTCCCGTAGAACATGCAGAGGCACAGTGTTCCAAGGAACACTGGTACAAAGTGATTTGATTCCAAAAATGACTGATGTGATCACTAGCCTTTATTGCAAAGCCAACATCACAAGGGAAGGAAACATCTGAAGGGATACCTCATGAAAGTAGAATTCGCTATTGATCCACAGTAAAAGCTTCAGTGCAAGGTCTGTATCTGGCTAATATAGTTCTATTAGCTACTTTTAATGCTATACTGACATAATAGTACCTAATGGGCCTTATTAAGAGCTGGAAACAACATAAATAGCCTTTTTCCTTTAAAAAAAGCATCACTGATTTGGAAGTTTAATGGTGATTAATTTTTAAATGCTTATCCTTCTGTCCCATAAAACAAAAGAAATACAGATGTCTGTGTACCTGTGGGTTTCTGAGGTTGTCAGTGCTGGGTTTTTTCCTTAGGGTGTTCACAATATGCATGATGCCATTGGCTGCTGGTAGGTTTGATCGCAAAACATTGTACAGTTCCCCTGGCAGGTCTTGATATCGAAACGACTTGACATACACATGGATAATAATAAAAGGTTATTTTCTTGTTGTATACCTGTCTTATCACAATAGATCCATAAAACATTTTTCCCTTCAGTGCTCTCCGCCTATGAGTCAGTAAGGTGAAGACACAACCAGAATTAGAATGGTTTAAGTGAGCAAAGGCCTTAAGACCACGCCATGGGCAGGGATGCCTCACACTAGACCATGTAGCGCAAGGCTCTGTCCAACCTGGCCTTGAATACTGACAGGGACAGAGCATTCACTACTTCCTTGGGCAACCCATTCCAGTGCCTCTCCACACTCATAGTAAAGAACTTCTTCCTTGTATCTAACCTGAACTTCCCCTGTTTAAGTTTAAACCCATTGCCCCTTGTCCTATCACTACAGCCCCTGACGAATAGTCCCTTCCTGGCATCCTTCTAGGAGTTACTCTGAAAAAAGTAAATTTAAGGAGTGGCCTCATGTAAAACAAACATCCCACTTCTACTTGAGTTTGGGCAGTACTTTGATCCTAGGGGATGCTTTTAAGTCTAATTAAAGAAAAAAGACCTAATCTGGGACAATCATTTCTAGAATTGAGTTTGAGTGTGAATGATGCTTGATCCCTGCTCTGGATCACAAAAGGATGCACTATCAAGTAGCTGCTGCAACAGCCTGCCAAATACAAGGAGAGAAGCACAGTGCCTCCTGGGCACCCAATTACAGAATTTGGAGACAATCCTGGAACTACAGCTTTGACTACAATTTTTATTGGCTCACAGTACCAACAAGGAGTTTTATATCAAAGCAAAATGAGTCAGGCTCACTGAATTATAAGGAACATATTTGGTCCTTCTAAATTGTATACAAGTATGCACTGAAACTGGGAGTATGGGGGTGTTCCAAGGGTAACCTACAAACTAAGCCTGGTGCTGGAGCCATAACCCAAGTTCAGCCAAGCACAACTTCCCTGTGCTTTTCATTTCATCATGTGCATTCCTTGAACTACTCCTCCCTGCCCTGAACTTCAGTTCACAGCACTGAGGATTCTGGCTGAAACAAAGGAAGGGGAGGGCAGACTTCTCACATCAAAAGACTCTGAGCAAACAAACAGGAAAGAAATGTAAAAAAAGCATTGACAGGCTCAGTTCGGATTCCCCGGCTCCAAATAGAGCTTTGTCCTTTTGATGCACGCAGGGTGCATGTATTATGACCTAGACCTCAAGGCCAAGGCTGGATCCTCAGAGAGGAAACATACAGCTCTCCCTTGGCCAGCTGTGAGTATGCATTCAGGAAAAGTGCAGAATGGAGAGAGAACAGTGGATCCTGGAAAATATGAGTCAATTGGAAAAGGGAAAAAAAGCTTTCCATATCAGGACATAATGATGAACAAATCTTTGCTAAGAAAAATAAAATGGAAAGAGGGTAAAAGGGAAACTGGAAGAGAAAATATTCAGCATGTGGTTGCGTCTAAGCACATAATCTCCAGGGAGAAGCATTCATTTGGAAGAGAGGTTTTGCTGGCTCTTCCATGCCAGCTACATGAATATTGTAGCTGCCAGTGATGTAGGGAAAAGTTCTCTTCTCCAGAATACATATACAGACCAAGAAAAAACCATTCACAAGTCAGATTCTGGCTGATTAGTTGTCCGCAAGAAGGGAGAAGCGGTTGCCTGGGTGTCTGGTCTTAAATCAACTTGCTTTGGCTCCACAAAGGAGCTTGTTGTTCTGATTGCAGGCAGGCTGATTAGAGAAAGAGGCCTTCTGGTTAAAAAAGCACACTGAAGAAACTATGCTCAAGCTCCACTCTGTCTTACATGAAAACAGAACTTCAGTTCAGGAGATACTTTACCTGGCTACTGAATGTTAGCTGATGTCCTGACAAGGTCCACAGAGTCTTGGTTTTTACCATGTCTTCCATCAAATGCAGACCAGCAACAACATGCATCCTGCACAAACGCTCAGCAGTGGTATCCTATGGGGAATAAAGAGCACAAAGAAAATAAATGACATGTTCTTTCAAGAACCTCATCTATTCAAAGAGCCATAACATTACCTTTCTCCCAGCTAACACAGAAATTTTTGTTTCTCTGTTAGCTCAATACAAGATTGAGTTTCCCTCTTCTTTTTGGTTCACTGGAGTAGCACTGTGGCAAATCTTTTCCTTCTGTTTGTGCACACATTCAAATACAGGGAGACTGATTAACCCGAAAGTGACTTTAGAGGAATCCCCTAAACAGAAACCTATTGGTCATGGACAACTTAGAAGCTATCCTTGCATGCTCCAGATTATAAAATATGCTAAATCTCCCCATACATAATCTTTGCTTATGATGAACCATACAGGTGGTCTAAGCAACTGAATTTACATTTAGCTTCTTCCTTTGTTTTCTGAGCTTTTCACCGCTGGTGGCTCAATACCTTGTTAATATTGATTTAGTTGGAACTGACTCATGTGGGAACAGGTAGACTATGTAACTCAGCAGCCTTTCCTGATATATTTTCTATGAATCCAGAAATTACCATGATGATCTAGGCACAGGGTCTGACTTGTGTTAGTGGAAACTAATGTTCAACAAGCTAGTAGGAGACAGCTTATTGGTTAGGAGTTGCTCCCTTGACTCTATGAGAGTATGCGAGTTACTGCTGCTGCACACATAGCTTTGCTATCAAGCAAAGGAATGATACTTCTAAACCCCCTGGAAACGTAATGTTCAAATAGGGTTGGTCTGTCTAGATTATCTTTCAGGCATTTACCTTTTTATACTTCAGTGCTAGCCGTAAGCTAGCTGCCACCTGAAACCGCGTGCAAATAAAATCCCTACTGCATGAGCTGCCTTTGTAGCTCATGTGTGTTGATTTTCAGCTTTGTCCTGGGAAAATGGCTTATATACTTTCTCATCCTAATGATGGATAGCCTGGCTGTGGGCTTAGCTGTGCAAAAACTACTGCAAAAGAACACCATTTAATTTAAATAAATAAGCAAAATAATTATATGACCTGCAGGACTTACTTGCTGATGCCTAGAATTCCCAGACTCTTGTGGGCCATACTTGTTATTCCCATTAATAAAATGAGCTCTTCTCAAGAAGCTGACACCATACCCACATCTAGAGCCACAGACCCAAAATTCAAGACTCTGATGCAGACCACAGGCCCTTTTAAAAACCCCAACCTCAAATAGTGGAAAGCCACCTAAGATTTTGAGAATAGCTGCACACAGGAGATTCGAGCCTTAAATGAAGAATCACCAGAAATGCTTGCACTTCCTGATGTCAAAAACAAACAAACTCTGTCAATATTGAAGAGATAGAGGAGAGATGTAACATCCTCTGTGAGACTGCAACTTCACCAGACAATGAAGAGTCTTCCCAAAAGATTGCTTCTATAAATACTGCATTCCCAAATTCCCCTCTCATATCAATCAGTTCTTACAGGCTGCAGAACCCAGGGAGAAAAGAACAGAAAAAATTTGCTAAAACCAAGAAAACTTACATTAAATTCCATTTTATCATGAATGGGAAGCAGGGACGGTACAAAGACTGTGAAAGGTCCATATTTAGTCAGCAACACTGAGCAACCAGAAACTGTAAAAAGAGTGGCAATGTAAAGTAGTTACTTAGCATATGGTTTAACCCCAGCAATAATTCTTGCTCTTAACAACACAATTCAATCTACACATTTTTGGCCCAGTGCAAGTAACTAGGACTTGTTTACAAGGAACCAGAGGGAGTATTGCTATTACAGCCCAACTTGATTGCTATTAGTTTTAAGCACCTGCTCACACGATTTCTGAAGGATTGATGATGGCTTTGGTTCACTTTGAACCAATGCTGAAATGTGCAGAATATTCGTAATTTTGTTTCCACATGCCTACTACCTTATTCTTGGGTCAAGTGCCCTCTGTCTTTCCTTTGGAACAATTAATTTTGGGGTGTCATCAGAATTTATTGAGACTAAATACTTCTTGAGAAGCTGCTATGAACACACACCTGTCAGTCTTCACCCAGTCATCAACAGCCCATCAACAAAGTCCACATCAACAAAGCTCATAAGGTATTAAGTCCCACTGCACAGGAGTTAGGAACCTGGAGATCCTCAAGTGGTTGTTCATTGCACAAATCATCATGGGAAATATGCAAAAACTGAGTGCTGCCAACATTGATATGTAGCAGTGAGGGGTATTCACAAACACTAAGCTGAGCTTTGAGGCTTATCTCTATGCTCCTGTCAAATTAGTGGAGATAGAGGAGACTGTGCACAGGATGAGTCGGAGAAGGTATCTAACATAAATACGCTTTGGTCTAAAGGGTTCTCATTCTTTCCTTGGATTATAGTGAGGCAAAAAAATAAACTCTGCAGCTATCACTCCACACACTTGCAGTACATGGGTTCTAAAACAGTTTTCTATGCTTTGCAAAGCATTTCCTCACTCAGAAAGTACCAAGGTGCATAGATTAAAGCCTTTTCATCTCTATAATAGCCTCTCATTAAGGCTGTTTAAGGGCTCAGTAAATGTTCTACTAAGTGGAGGACCCATGGCACACCAGCCTCAAGCATCACTTCTAGAAAACTCAGCAACAGCTGAAGATTGCTGAGCCTTTGCACAGATCCTGCAGGTGGAGGCACAGCAGTGGTTTGGTACAGACAGGTTTGAATCACAGCTCCAAGGTAACTTTGTCTTCCTCTGTAGATATAGTATGCTCTTCAGAACTGTCAAATACCTCATACACATCTACAGTGCTCTCTGCAAAAGTCTCCTCAATTCACAATCTAGAACTGGTTACATGAGTTCAGAGATGTGATGTGTTTAATTTGTAGCCCATGCTCATACACTGCAAAATAGATCTATTACATTGGAAGGCTTTTAGCCTCTTCTGACACGCTCATGTTTGCTCCATTCCCCAAACAAGTTCAAAAGACATTTACCAAACATTTTCCTGGCGACGTTTAATTTCCTAGCAAACCTTCCTCTTGAATTCTGCTGATTTATCTCACCCAAAAGATCTTTATAGCAACTTCTCCCATCTCCAATCTCCCCTTCTTTACACACACAGCTAAGAGACAAGAATGAAACATAAAAAACCATTACAAACCACTTCACAACACTTTCAACAAATGTGAGTAGAAAAACATGTCAAAATCTACACTTGGAAGACAAATCCCAGCTTTAAGGAATAGGCAAGAGCTTAGTAACTTCTCCCAAACTGGCAGGAAAAGATGCACACTTTTGGAGTGCGAGCAAATTTGGACTTACCCATAGAAAATGAAGATGCTTTCTCAGATATAATCAACATAAGGATTGTCTGCTCTAGAGTTAAGGGCGCAGATAGCCACAATATATACATACCAACATCTTTCTAACTAGATATTCAATCAGTACTAGTCATTACAGCAGCTGAAAATTTGAGGTAATGTTTAAAAACCACAATCTAAGTGAAATTCTAGCAAACAGCTCCTGTGTGACCCCTCGGATTCAGTAAGAAGTGCCAGCTCAAGTGCATCAATTTAGCTACGGTTCGTCTTAGACTTAATGAGGGCCCCAGACAGGCTAATGACTTTTCCAGAAAAGCTTATCTACATGTGAAAATCTTTGTCCTGATTCACACGCGTTTGCAGTCATTACTCAGAGACTACCCAAGATCACTGGCTGATAACCATGTTTTTTCCCGTTTGGGTTTTGTCCAAGCATTGGCTCTGCTCTTTCTGTTTCAGGGATGCAAAGACATGCAACACAGGGGAGGAATTTGACATTACTCCAACCTCAGAGGGCTGAGTGCCAGCTGCTGGGGAACAGATCTACTAAGGCAGGGACTGTGCTGAACACCGCGTCCTGCACTTTGCTAGCAGATCTTCAGCAAGTGGAAGCCGCCATGTTTCAGTTCTGGCCTGGAGCACACAATGAGCAAGTGGAAGCTAACAGCTGTAGCAGCACTGGAGAAGGAAGGGTCAAGGAAATGGAACTGCTCTTTCCCTCTTCAGTCTCTCAGAGAAGCTCCACCTTTTCTTGGACTGACTCTTTACTTTCAATGGGCTTGTTACAAATAGGCTCTACTCAAAAGGTGACTCTGGCCCATTCTCAGTTAGCTCTCAGTTTCTTCAAAACTCAGCTCATCCAAACTCAGTTTCCATTCTGGCTTCACAATAAGCTTTTTTTAATAGCAAGCTTTAAACTGGCTTACCTAGGATTCCCCTGGGAATTAATTTCACACGTGGAAGTCATGTCACAAAAATACTGCCGGCAATCGTTGGGAAATACAACACACTCAGATGAAGGACTTCTCCTACTCATCCCAGGCCTGCAAAAACAAGTTGCCTAAGGGAAGGCAACATGATGATTATAGGGCTTCATTCATCGTCTTTTACCCAATAAGTTACCCTACAAAAGAGCTGTCTGGTTTCCCTTTGCAAAATCTAAGGTGAAGAGAGCAGATTTGACCAACACGATGGTGAGCTCATTTGAAGAACACACTGACCATTTTTCAGACCCTTACAGGTTGCCAAGATGCTGCTATTGCCCTTACCTCTCCTGGACGTCTATAAACACAAACTGTAGAGTTCTCTGGGCAGCCTCCATTGTTGTCAACACAAGGGTTTATGGGCTGGCAAATCTTCCCATCTCCCTGAAATCCTTCTTTGCAGGTACACTGATACTTTCGTGGTCCAAGAACCTTACATACAGCAAAGCGGGAACATGGAGAAGCAGCACAAGGATCCTGAGCTGCAATTAAAGAAGTGAGAGTAACCAGATTTCTGTTTTCTAAACAGCACTTACTGCAGCACAGCAGAACGCAGAAGGCCTGGCAAGAATGGAGTATAAGGGATTTACACTATTAAGCTTCTAAAATTTCACAGGATAATAAAAAAAATCAGAAAGTAGACATTTGGATGAGTTTTAATCTGAGGAATTTGGATGACACATTCTTCATGTTACTTCAGTAACAGTACTGGGAGTGACAGAGGATGCTTGGGTTTATTTCTGAATTTCCACGACATTTGAGGGTATATGAAATTGCAGTTTTGTTGGCAAAACCTGCAAAAAGCCAGTCAAAACAGAGCTATCCATAGCTAGCTAACAGCATGCATTTAATTGACTTTCTGTTAACAAAGCCAATTCAGAAACTTATATTTGAAATCAGTGAAGAAATCCTCAATCACACACCTTGTTATTTAAACTGATACAGACAGCAATATTCCATTGTAACAGTTATTCAGTACATACAAGTGAGTGCTGGATGAAATCTGCAACTCTAATCCATTTCTGGCTTTCAGGACCAAGTGAGAGGAAAGCCAAAACCGTAGCCATTAATCTTAAAGGTATTCCTGAAAACCAGGTTCTTAAGCCTCTGCAGTGAAGTAGCCACTGCATTTACAGTGATCAAATTCATCCAGAGATGCCAGTGCAGTAAGGTTTTTCCAAACAGGGGAGCATTTATGGTCACAGAGAAGTTTCTCACCTTGGCAAGTGCTCCCGCTTTTTCTGTAGCCCAGCTTGCAGTCACACATCGCTGCCCCATCCCTTACCACGCATTCGCTGTTGGCCTCACATGTCACACCTTTGCAAAGGGGAAGCTCTGGAATCACACAGCAAAGAGAGTTTCCTTTTGACCATGCAGAACACTGCTGGAAAACACATCTTACAATGTATCTGGAAATTAAGGTAAATGTGGTTTCCAGAGACTCCCAAGCTGACACAAAGGCCAAGGGATACAAGCAGTATGGACAGCTCTAAATCACTGCGGCCTAGGTAGTCAGGTCCTGCGAAGGTTGGAGAGAAGAGAGGATCTATCTGGTTTTCTGAGAAAGAACAAAGGCATGAAGAGGTGGCACACCTCGGCCATTGTCACAGAGGGGGGAGCCCACCGCAGCTTTTCCCTCTGTCTAGCTCTCCAGTGCTCAGATCATTTTCGCTCTACATTCCCAAGCTATTCATTGCCCCTCACCCAGCTCCTTTTGGGACACATGCATCCAAGCCCATATCATAGTTTAGCTCTATCAGTTTCTCTGCAGTTATCAATATATTTACCTTGGTCACATCTAGGGCCAGTGTAGCCTCCATAGCACGTGCAGCTTCCGTTCCCATTGATGCCGCTGTTGCATTCCCCATGCACACAGTCACACACTGCAAGGGAAGTCCAGACAAACCTGACCTTCAGCTACAAGGCAGTGATAGGGCTCCAGGCATATACTGGCCAACAGCCCTCAGACTTAGCACCCTGATTTCGCAGTAATCCACAGCACCAGGAATTTGCAGTAAATGTAGCTACTTTTAAAAGCTATCTATGCCAGCCAGAGCTTACAGAGGGCAAACTGCATGTCCTGGGCTCAATGAGACCAAGTACTACCCTCTAAGAGCAGCCCTGAAAGCAAGATTTAGACCAGCTTTTCAGGCATGTATTTCAACTTCCCACTCCTCTTCCTGCAGCCAGTGTGGAAGGAGGCAGTGTTATGAGTGCCTGCTACACCTCCGTCCGAGCATTGGTGTTGTCATGTGAGCTCAACTACCAAGATCACACCTCTGTAACGACCTGGCTAGAAAGAGATAGGAAACTGAGATAGCTCTGGTAAGGGGAGAAACAGATTTGCAATAAGAAAAATGGTCTGTTTTGAGTGAAAGACTGAGAATCATGCGTCAAACAAGACAGCGGAGAGGGGTACAGAGACAAAATGCCAAGACATCTGCTACTGAACACTGCCAGCTGGCACCCTCTCCTCCTCTCCAGCAGCCTTCTTCATTCAACCTTCCCCCTCCCTCCTTCCTTGCTTTCAGTTACTTCTGTAAAGATTTCACTTGAATTACTCATTCTTACCTGACAGACAGTCTGGGCCAAAACGATTTTCATCTCGACAATCCTGGCAGGCAAACCCACCGTATTGCTCCTAGAAAGGCCCCCAAATGTCCCAGATGTTAATTTCCGTATCATTGCATTACTCCACACATTGTTATAGTTCAGTCTCTCCCCGTTTCTGATTTTTTATGACAGCTGACACAATACAGTGAAGAAAACTGATCTGTTAAGTGCTCCAGTAGTATTAGTCAATCCCCATGGCAAAGATCACCACAGTGTAAGCTGACACAGAGAGGGCATGCAAATGCCAGCAAAAGTCTGGTGGGCACCGAGGAAACAATGTCAAAATGTCACAAACATACAAGAACGTACCAGCTTGCTTCTGTTATCTCTCTGAAAAAGGAATCTGGAATTCACTAATGCCAATGGGATCTCTGACACTGATTTTAGTGGGTCCAGGGACCTTCAGCATACATTTTAATTGATATAAGGCATCTTTGAGTTAAATCCAAAATCAGCTTTTCTCAAGGAAAGGCCCAAGAGGCAGGATTTTAGCTCACAGTACTATTAAAGATGCTGTAAAAACATACAATTCATAAGAGAAAGCTTCAAGCCAAACACTGATCCATTAAGTTAAACGTTTTAGCAACACAGCTCTGTAGCATTCGAACATGAAGGGATTTTTTTTTTATGCTTTTGTTGGAGTAAGTCTGAAGCTGTAAAGAAAAAAAAATTAACATTAGTCCTAAATACTCCTTCTGGACTCTTCTGCTTTTCCTGAGAGAGGGAGGATCTGCCTGTCAAGGTGCAGCACCAATTAGTTTGGGAGATACATCATCTAAGTCTGGAAAAGGTGCTGTGCATTAAGAACCAAGTATCCCAGGGCTTCCTGCAGCCACAGACAGGCACTGATTATTTCAGCTGCTCAGAGGGTTAAATCCAAGCAATTTTTTCTTCATTTCCCCACAGAGATCCTTCCCAACTCCATGTCCTCACCACCAGTCTCTTAGTGCTATTGCAGACCACACCAGCCCTCCAGGAAAACCACAGACACAGATGCTGGAATGAGAGAAACTGCTAACGACCTTCCAGGCAGAACTCTTCATCCAAAGCATCCGTACAGACGCTGTACAACTCCCTCTGACAAAAACACATAACCCTCAGAATAAACCATACACTGACCTTGCAGATGCAGGTCCCATTTTGCTGCATACCATCCAAGCATGTCCCATGGCCATTGCAGGGATTTTGAGAGCCACCTGCACACTCTAGCAGGCAAGAGATAAGCCAGATAAGATAAGACTGAACAACTAGCACCTGTATCCCCCTTTTTATCTCCCCTTCCTCCAGGCATTCCAGTTGTGCAAAGGCAATGGCCTCTACACCAGTGAAGTCCCTGCCTATGTATCCAATACCAGTGGCTTAGTGCTGGTGAATATGGCCAAAAGTGGTACCAAGGAGCAATTTGGCTGATAGCTAAGAAAAGCCTTTTATTGAAAGTCTAAGGAAAAGTCCCAGTGGGCCATAACTAACTAAATTCAAGCAAAGGGACTGAAGCGTATTTTGAAGTTGAGCCACTGCTGCTAGCACCAGCAAGGGGCAGTATCAAATATCTGAAGGCTCTTCTGGAACTGAGGACAGACCGGAGCCTGCTTTGCAAAGATATTGGGTATTTTCAGCTCTCCCTCACTTCATGAGGAGCTGGAATTGTGCTCAGAAAACCGGTATCCACACATCTCTGGAGTGGGGTACCCCCAAATTCTGGGGACTATTTCTGATAATTTTAGGCATGTGATTCCTCTGACAAAGCCATTTGTTTATCCAAACCACTTTGTGTGAGAACAGGCGCAAGCACTCAAACAATCTCCCATTTTGTGCAGGACTGGAGAGTGTCATTTCCATAATCAGTCAATCATATGAGAAGTGTTTAGCTTAGTAGGTCTTGCTTTGGGATTTTTGCGACAAGACAAATTCTCTTTACTTGGCATAAACCAGTGTGGGAGCTTTGGAGTGGTTATTTTCACCTTGGATTGGAATTGCTAAGTATTTTCAGCGTCTGAATGGCTGACTAACTCCAGACTACACAGGAGCACAGATGGCACACATGCTGCAGACTAGAAGGACATCAGAAAGAAACAGCTTCCTCTTCCTTTGGAAACTTTCTTAAAGAGGAACAAAAACATCCCTTTCCAAAAGCTTATTTTTAAAGAAGAGACAAAAGGAAGTTCTACCAAAGGAGGTTATGTGTTAAATGCAAGAGGATTCAACTCATCTGAAGCAGAGATTCTTTCCCCATTATATTCTGAACCTCCCAGACAGATAACAGATTTTGTGAGTGTTCAAGGAATAGTGAAAAAAAAAATCACCTCAGTGCATATTTAATGCCTCCATTAAAACTGTCTGATTTATTCCACAGCTAGGGAATGTAACAAAAAGATGAAAAACTTACCATAGCACTCGGTCCCCCAGAATCCTGGACAGCACTTTTTCTCCTCAATTTCCTTCTTACACATGTGATGGCACCCTGGCTGGGAAAGGGTATTTTCTCCTAACTTGACAGTGTATCTTAAAAAAAGCGATCCAAGATTCACAATTACAACACAAAAACAATGCATGCCTGTTGAAGGGTTTCTAAGCAATTACACTGCAGTGCACACATTCCCTCTGCCATACATACACACAAGAGTTTGCACTTGGGTTTTGTCTTCTCTAAGGATGCCCATTAGTCTAAGCCTCAAAGATTGGTTCCAAGAAATCTGCCAGGGACTGGACACGAGACAGGACATCGGACATCAGGACAGAAACTTTGGGCGCTGGATGCTTAGATAAAGTTAGCATCTCCAGGGTGACTCAAAATTAAACTTCACACCTAAAATAACCTTGAAAGAACAAAATCTCTCTGCAGGACTTGTCCTTTTCTGTTGCACTAAAGATTCCAGGCTGAGATGCTGGAAATTTGGATTTAATAACTATGTAATCCACAGACCCTCTGTTCAATCTTGGACAAACCCCTTAAATCCTCAAAAGAAGCACCTTCTTTTCAATCCTTCATCCATCACCTCTACACACAGGGTAAGCCTTTGGTGGCAGTGTCTCTTGTTCTGCATGTATGCAGCACAGTACTATTCTTGGGTCTGCCCAACAACCACCAGGAGAGCAGATAACACTCAGAAAAGCTGCATGCACTCACATTATTCTTACACTTCATCTTATTTTTGGCACAACATCCTTCCCAAAAGGAACTTGGAAATTGTCTCAATAGCACTGCTGCTTTGGCTTCAATCTGACTCCTATGTGTGTCTGTGCAAAAACTGCTTTAAACTGCAAAACTGCCACAGCTATTTTTAAAGTATTTCGATAGAATAGTGAATCACAGAAAACAGTAGACAATGGAGCTATATATTAACATTCACTACTGAATAGATATGCAAACAATAATCTATAGTGTTTCAGTTTTTAAAAACTTACTAGTAAATTCGGTTTTCCTTCACCCTTTTCCTATTACAGCCACGCTTAACAGAATAAGAGCAAGGAACACATGAACAAGCAATTGTCATAAAGTGAATTAGGAAGGTAAAAAGTTCAGAGAATTATTGCTGGAAGCTCGGAGGATATACAAGTGGAACTATCATTATATTATTTTCCTAATAATCCACTATGGAATTCTGGGTCTGAAACAGGTTTCTATGCTAGGCAGACCTCTGCTATGTGCTTACAGCAGGATTAGCTCAGGTTATTTCAGAGAGTCGTAGAATAGTTAGGGTTGGAAAGGACCTTAAGATCATCTAGTGCCAACCCCCCTGCCATAGGCAGGGACACCACACACTAAACCATGTCACCCAAGGCTCTGTCCAACCCGGCCTTGAACACCGCCAGGTATGGAGCATTCACAACTTCCCTGGGCAACCCATTCCGGTGTCTCACCATGCTTACAGTAAAGAATTTCTTCCTCATATCTGATCTAAACTTCCCCTGTTTAAGTTTGAACCCGTTACCCCTTGTCCTCTCACTACAGTCCTATAGGCCCCCTTCAGATACTGGAAGGCTGCTTTGAGGTCAAGTACAGGTAATTATAATTTCTTCTGTGTATACAGAACCTTATGCCCAGCAAAAAGTCCATGGAATTTGTAAGGAGGCAAGAGCAACAATAATAGGGGCCATAAATCTATTTTTATGCATCTGAAAACAAAACTTATTGCATCTTTAGAGCTCAAAACCCATGTGTGTTCTCCTGAAGGCACACACACTACTTCTTGCATAGCATGGCTGCACCAAAACCTTAACATTGTTAGGAAATAGGCCTTACCTGCAGCCCCTCACTCCTAATCCTTGGGTCATCTTTAACCAGCCTCCTGGACACACCATTTTAGGTGCTGCAGCACAAGAAGTACACGCTGTATTCGAGGTAAACATCATCTTGATATTGCATTGCATGGATTTTAACTTCAAAAGAAAAAACAGAATGGAAGTAAGCCCAGATTGAATTGTTACCCTGGCCACTCACCTTGCCAACCTTCAATATCTTTATCAACATTGCACCATTCTTCAGATAGCAGTGGGGAGGGCAGCGACCAGTGCAGCTGCTAGGAGGTACACCACACACACAGATGGGCTAAACCATCATGCCACGCTGCTGCATGCTGCTCTGGTCGGATCTCAGCTAGAAGGCAATAGGGTAGATCACAGCTATTTTATCTTTCCTTTACGCCTCACAGCAAAAAATTCTAACCATTTCTAAAATAATCATAACTGCGCACCGTTAATTTAAGCTGATCTTTTACAAACATGTGGTAGTGGTATGTGAGGACATGCCCTAAATTAACAACCCTTGCCAGAAGACACTGAATTAAAATGCAACACAGCATTTCTCTTTTCCATGCCATTGACACGATGCGGTTCACTGGTGGTTTCATTGCTGTTCCATGGGTGTGAAGTACCACATGCATTAGTTCAGTCTATTACCCAGAGCCCAGGAGCTGCTCACACAAATATATCTCATGGCAATTGTCTTCAAGGTGTGTGTGAGGGTGGAAAGGCGTGGATTAAAATGAAAGGTGTTCTGCACTTCTCTGAACACCTGAATGGCCCTTCATGCTTTCATCCTAGACGAAAAGGACTCCATAAACATTGGCAAGACGAACAGGTTGGACACTTAGATAATTTACATGGCTGGTGATAAATTCAGCATCAGTCCTTCCAACCCAAGCAGTGTAACTTTAGGGGTTTAGGTTTCCTCACAGGGCTTTCCTAAACCCTGTAACAATTAACTCTACTTCTTTGAATGAAACATAGCCTGAGTGACAAAAAAGTACAGCCTCAGAGCGAACAATCATCAGCATCAAATGCCACCTTGTTACTAAAGCTCATGATTTTACCCCAAAAGCATTTCCTTGAAATTCTAAACTCCTGGAGGCAAGCATGGAAAACTCATTCCTCATTGTAAAAAAAGACAATGTTTGCCACTGATGATGACAGAGAAAAGCTGAGAGGCACAAGCTGTGTTTGCCCAAAAAGGTCAGTGGCTGGAAAAAGCCCCATGAAGCTCACCTCAACTGTGCCTCTGCAGGCACTTTGCTTTCTAAAAATAAAACCATTAGATCACATTTGGGGAGGAGGCCTTGATCTGGGATCTTTTAAGCCTATCCTGAATAATGGTGTTAATGCAGCAGCTCTCCTGGGCCCAGAACTTCTTGTTTTGGATTCCCATCAGCAATCTTAGCTTTGCTTCCTCTGAACTTTGGCCTAAATGCATATACTTGCCTCAAGGCAAGGCAGGAAGCCCATGGCTTCCCATCAGTTATCAACAGCTCAGGAAGGCCCTCCCATATGATAGCCAGCAGACCCTGTCAGGAAAACCTCCTGAGAGATAACCCTCAAATCCCAGGTCTACAGAGACATCTCCCTGGAATGTTTTCCTGACTCACATCCACATTCCCTCTGCCTGGAGTTGGTGAGCTTTTTCTCATCTTCATGGATCCACTTTCTGGAGCCATCCATACAAGAATGCTGCCCAATGAAGAAAGAGATTTCTGTGTCTGTAGTTGCCCTTCACATAGATATTAATTCCTAGTTGTACATCTGGGGCTTTTCTTACTGTACAGTAACCTCCACTTCCTTTATTAGTAGAATCCCCAAAGAACCTGTTATGTCAAGGATTCCCTTGCATTAGGAACAGCTCAAACCCAATCTGAGATCCACCAAATCTACCCATCAATGTCCCATGAGCACCAGCTTTACTGATTTTATGCAGCAGGACAGAGATCAACGTTGCTGTTCCTTTTATTTCCACCCTACTGGCACACAGTGCAGTCAGAGATTTCCCCTTTTTCATAGAGCAAAACTGAGAAGACAGCCTCTACAGATGAATAAACGATGTGCTACCTCTGGAGTACTTTCGGTGACACGGACAGTGGGATTGAGTGCGCCCTCAGCAAGTTTGCCGATGACACCAAGCTGTGTGGTTTGGTTGATACATTCGAGGGAAGGAATGCCATCCAGAGGGACCTTGACACGCTTGTGAGGTGGGCTGATGCCAACCTGATGAAGTTTAACCATGTCAAGTGCAAAGTCCTACACCTGGGTCAGAACAATCCCAGGCACAGCTCCAGGTTGGGCAGAGAAGAGATTCAGAGCAGCCCTGCAGAAAAGAACTTGGGGGTGTTGGTCGATGAAAAAATGAACATGAGCCGGCAGTGTGTGCTCGCAGCCCAGAAAGCCAACCGTATCCTGGGCTGCATCAAAAGGAGCGTGGCCAGCAGGTCGAGGGAGGTGACCCTGCCCCTCTACTCTGCTCTCATGAGACCTCACTTGGAATATTGTGTGCAGTTCTGGTATCCTCAACATAAAAAGGACATGGAACTGTTGGAACAAGTTCAGAGGAGGCCACGAGGATGATCAGGGGACTGGAGCACCTCCCATATGAAGATAGGCTGAGAAAGTTGGGGCTGTTCAGCCTGGAGAAGAGAAGGCTGCGTGGAGACCTCAGAGCAGCCTTCCAGTACCTGAAGGGGACCTATAAGGATGCTGGGGAGGGACTCTTCATTAGGGTCTGCAGTGACAGGACAAGGGGTAAGAGGTTCAAACTTAAACAGGGGAAGTTTAGATTGCATATAAGGAGGAAGAGTTCTTTACTGTTAGGGTGGTGAGGCACTGGAATGGGTTGCCCAGGGAAGCTGTGAATGCTCCATCCCTGGCAGTGTTCAAGGCCAGCTTGGTTGGAGTCTTGGGTGGCATGATTTGGTGTGAGATGTCCCTGCCCATGGGAGGGGAGTTGGAACTTAATGATCTTAAGGTCCTTTCCAACACTAACTATTCTATGATTCTACGTTGTCTCAAAAGATCTGCAGCGCTCGATGTGGTAGGGAAGTTGCCCATCTAACCAGCTGATTCAAGGACAAATTAGGTCTTCAGATTAAAGTGGGTTTTTGAGAGGACCCAGCTGAAGCCAGGCACACAGTTGTGACAGAACAGTACACCTCCTGCCTTTCTAGTCCCACCAAATCCCAGCTCTAACCTTCACTGAGACAAAGCTTCGGAAAGAGGAATGGAAAGGTGCCCGAGGAAGAAACACAGAGGTTGATGCCTTCCCATGAGTTATGATGTTAACACCGTCAGAATTACCCCACAAACCTTTATCAGACATCTGAGCCACCCTATCTGTAAGAAAAAGACCACACAAACATTAGAGCACAAAATACCAAATGAAAACTCTCCAATCTTCTATTTCATCTTTACTTCCAGACATCAGGAGTTGGCTGTCAAACACAGCTGGGCTATTAAATGTATTTCGTCACGCTGGTGGAGGAAGACACCATTATGCTCACATTTTCCTTCTCTTTCCTTCATCAATATGGCTTCATTTCTAGATGGAGATGGACACTGGGAGAGAACAACTGTCACTCCTCCCTTTTGGCATCTTTAATTACTTGCAGACCTCCAAGACAAGACAGATTACTGTGGAATCCCCCCTACCCTACTTTCCTGGGACACTTCATGATCTTTAGGCAGCTTTCCAGTAAGATCTTCCCCTTTTTTATAAAGAAATACTCCTGTGTCAGCAGCAACAGGCAGGAGAAAAGAGGAAGAAAACAACTGAGTGGAAAATAAAAAAGATATTTCCTTTCTTATTTGAGTGACAGAACTGATGAAGCAGTCATTTTCTGGAGAGTTTTGCTTCTTAAGAAAGCAGAAGAGGGAATCATAAATGCAGCTGTTTGAATACTCCAATTTTGGAGAGGATGAAAGACAGGAGTTTGAGTCAGAGGTGGCTCCTGGAGCACAGTTTCATGATAAAAAAAATGAGGCTCTGCTCCCTTGGGTACATCTGTGACCACTGCTCCTAAGTTTGAAGATGCTGGAGAGGAAGCAGGGAGAGGGAATGTCTGTTCCCTGTGATGCAGCAATGCTACCTGGTGGGCTGAGAGTCAGTGAGGTGCATGGTGGCTATGCCAGGGAAAGGGGGTGAAAACAAGGCACTGTTCTGACCAGCTGATGTTGTGAGCCTGGACTGTATCACACTTTGGGTACAACATTACGGAAAAGAAAGACTGGTGCTCTCAAACAGCTCAAAAATGAAAGGAGACCCTTGGCAGAAGACATCTAGCTGTAGCCAAGAGAAGTTAAGAGCCAGGGTGCCTCTGTCCACACTGAGCAATGTCTTGCCAGAGCTGGACTGTGCTCCCTCCCTGCACTCAAACACATACATGTGTGTGAGCAGCCATTGCCCTCTGTGCTTAACTGAGACATATCTGAGCTCCTGAATATTCTAGCGCTTCCTTCTCTCCTCTCACTCCAACGTGGATGTCCTTCCTTCTCAAGTGCTCATGTTTCTCTTACTTCACCTCAAAAGAATAAGCTGGAGAGCTTTTTTTAAGGGCAACTTTCATTCCTTTCATTTTTACCCTTTATCTTTTCCTCCCAAACTGTAATACAAATCCTTCTGCATGGCAAAATCTCAAGGAAGAAAGAAAAACAGATTTGGACGTCAGCATTTGGCTCCAACAATCCTGGGAGCTGGTTCGGGAAACATTCATTATCTAATGAATCACCAAGTTTCCAGCACATGTGCCCTTTACAAAATAGAGCTGTAGACACATGCTTGAGTCATTATAGTCATGTACCTCCCCAAGAAGTTTTCAATAACAATAGTTGAACAGGCCAGTGTCTTCTGGACACATAAACCCTTCACATTTGTCCAAGGAAGACACTTTTCAGCATGAGGATGAACCATCAAGCTCAGAGATCACATAACACAAGATCTACTGTGGCCCTGGGTGTTTCCTACTGTCTCAGCTGCAGAGCACTGGAGGCACAGGGATGCAGAAAGCACTTCCCTCATTTCCCACCTTCCTCCATTCATCCTCCAGTACAGCCTGGGATTGGCCTCCCCCCAGCAGGAGAACTGTCATGGATCTCACATCTGCCGCATCTTCCCCAGCCCATGCCAAGAGGTATACACAAACCAAATCAGGCTAACACATTTGCTGTCATGTCTGAGCCATCAAAACAGAGCCCTGAGGTAACATTGCTGAAAAGCTAGCACAAAATCTCTCTTTTCTCTCCTAATGGCCCCTGCAAGGCTCCTGAAAGCCAACAAAGGCCTCTTGTGGAATCACAGCACTTCTATTGCAGTCAGATCCAATGGCCATCCTAAACTATCAGAGAAGACTTCATTAGACTTATATTTTTTTCTTATCTCCCATTATAACTTTTCAAAAGTTTCTTCTCTTTCTCCAAAAGAAGAAACCTTTGAGGGAAAAAAAAAAAACCAAACAAAAAAACCAAACCTCTAAAAGGGAATTATTTTACCTGGATTAAATAAACTGCTCCAGAGGTGATTCATAGAATCATAGAACAGTTAGGGTTGGAAAGGACCTTAAGATCATCCAGTTCCAACCCCCCTGCCAGCGGCAGGGACATCTCCCACTAAACCATGTCACCCAAGGCTATGTCCAATCCAGCCTTGAACACTGCCAGGGATGGAGCATTCACAACTTCCCTGGGCAACCCATTCCAGTGCCTCACCACCCTTACAGTAAAGAATTTCTTCCTCATCTCCAATCTAAACTTCCCCTGTTTAAGTTTGAACCCGTTACCCCTTGTTCTCTCACTACAGTTCCTCATGAAGAGTCCCTTCCCAGCATCCCTACAGGCCCCCTTCGGATACTGGAAGGATGCTCTGAGGTCTCCACGCAGCCTTCTCTTCTCCAGGCTGAATAGGCCCAACTTTCTCAGCCTATCTTCATACAGGAGGTGCTCCAGTCCCTTGATCATCCTCGTGGCCCTTCTCTGGACTTGTTCCAACAGTTCCATGTCCTTTTTATGTTGAGGACACCAGAACTGCTCACAATACTCCAAGTGAGGTCAGCACTACCCTTCTCTGTGAGTGGGTACTTATTACCTGATACAACTTTTCCATGTCGATGCAGACACCTGAGTGACTTGAGAAATCAATACAGTGTCTCAAAGCGAAGAGACATAAATTTTCACCTCCACCAGTTGAAGATGTCAGCCCATGCCTCTGAACGCACAGAACCTAAGCTTCTAGACAAAGCAAAACCACCAGCAGAGACACTTCTTCATGTGATGATCTTACAAAGTAAAAGTTCATGAGGTTCTTACCTTATTTGCATGCTTATTAATCATTTATGGCCCTTTAGTTGAAGGGTTTATAGAAAAGCTTCTACCCAAATTTCTGACACTGAAGCATCTTCTCAGTGCCCTGGCTTTTTGTAAATTAAGTCTTTCAAACTCACAAGCACCATCCTTAGCACAGGTCTCTCCACTCCCCATAAGGCCCATCATTGTCTTCATTCAAGACAAGACAATCCTTCCATAGCTTGGATCCCCAGGGAATAAGATTTCCAAATGCCTCACACAGCTTCTGACTTTGCAGGCCAGTTCATTCTTCCAATGAACACCAGAAAGGCGATGGCAGAAGACAGTATAACAGGCACTAGTATGAATTCTAGCCTATAGAAAATGGGATGCCTCACCATGGAGCCTAGAGAACAGAACTACAAAGGCATCATACATTCTTCTAGATGATGCTGCTAAACACAAGAACAGAGATAAAAGAATCAAAAGAAAACTAATAAAACTGAAACAAAATGGAAAGTATTCCAAACTCCTCACCGGGGAGCTCCTGGGAAACGTACCTGAAGCAAATATATTTACCCTGTTGCAAAGCATCAATTTGATGAGATTTTTAATTTATTTATTTATTTTTAATAAAATTCTCCTGGGAAGTTTATGGACCTGTCCTGCCACATACTAAGCTCCCATCACACATACTGAAAGAAGTGGAAGACAAAGATGCTGAATATATTCCTTTCATTCTGCTACTTTCACATTCAGTGTGAAACATAAGTCTAAAACTCAAGCAGCTCTCTTCAACCTTATTTGTAGATCCTCACTTAAGACTACACACATACATACTACACATAAGCAAAGAAGATACTTTACAGTCCTGAAGTTTAATTATGGATGTTATCTTCCTTATAACTAAAAGTCAGTGAAAAAAGAAGTTTTTTGGGAGGACTATTTCATAACATGCAACCATCTAAATGTGAAGAATCATTCAATGAACATTTAAAGAAAGACTCACAGACTTACCTTCTGACTCTGGCAGTCAGCTGTGGTAGTGAAGCATGCTGCTAAGAAGAAAAACAGCAACCCAGGAGGATGCATTTTCATGCTTTTACAGGCAGGACCCTTTCCACAAAAGGGGTGGCGATAGAGGCTGCAATTTCTGTAAGATAAGACCGCCTACTAAGAATCAGATCCAAGAAAAACCAGAGGTTAAAAGTAAACAGAGAGAGAGCATTTTCGCACTGCGTTCTGTGGCTGCAAAGCCTTCAGAAGTGGATCTGCTACTTGGAGCATTACGTCTGAATTAATACCACCTTTTTCTTTCTTTCTATTCTTACTTTAAATGCACAAGCAGAACTCCTTAGTAAAAGGTTTACCCAAAACAGGAACATCTACGGATTTCCTGTTACATATCAGTTCAAAACAGAAGGAAGGAAATCCTTAGTTTTCAACTAATTGCAATGAAAAAAGGTTAACTGCATGCTTAACTGAAGGCAAATCCAATGGGCAAACTTAAATACCATGAATTCATAAAGGGTAAGTTAATTTCTTTTTATCATTGATGTTAGTGTGTCCACATTACCTCAAAGAGAAGGTAGACCTGATCATTGCCTATCCCAAAGTATACATGAACAAAGCAATACAAATGACATGCTGTGCTTCAGAGCAATAATGTAAGCACATTATATCAATCAATCAAGCAAGCTCTTTGGGTAGGCTTTGGTATTTAAAATAAGTTTCTCAGCAAGAAAAGCATCAAATTTTTACAGGCGCTATGGCAGCAACAGCAAAATACATCATTTTCCAAACACTGCTGACAGCTTGATGAATCCAAGGAACACCTCCATTAGCACTCAGAATAGGAAAGTCCTAAAATGTGATTTACAAAATACATGCTAGCCTGAGGCATGGTCTGCAATTTATTTTCTCCTTTTGAACACTAGAAATAATCAAGAATTGATTATCAATAGATTTTACATGGACTTTGTCTCCCTACACTACCAAGAGAACCCACAGCACTGAGCAGCCTAAGGACTGTTTCTGTTAGTAACAAATCCTGCTTAATTTTTGAGCCATTGATAGCACATGAAGGTGCCTAAATGAAGCTAGGATAAGAAGCTGTTCTTGTCTTTATGTAAATAATTGAGAGCATTAACATTTTTTTGCCCCCTGGATACACACATAAACATGCTAACATATGAAGGACATAAAAATTGCAGTACTTACTAGTGCCGTTAATTGTGCTTTACCTCTTCTTCCATCCTACAGAGACAGCCAGCATGATGAACAGCCAGCACTATTATATATCCCGCACTAACAGGAAGCAGATAAGGCACACAACCATCCACTGCAACCCATGTGAGAAGTACCAGCCCATAGCTCAATCTGACCACTCAGCCCACTTGTCCTGTTACAGGACAACTGCAGTCCTGGGACTACCACTCCCAACAGACAGGCACTCTGTCAGAGGGTTCACACAGCTCTGGAAACCACTCGGTACCCTGCATGTCTGTGAAATGAGGCAGAGTCCACATAGCTCAGACCACTTCTGGTGGGATGGTAAAGTGGCAAATGGACAGTGGGAACATCCTTGCAGAGGGGGATTTAGCATGGAAGCTGTACAATGCTTTCTTCACCCACAGTCATGGTACTAGACTGGCCATGTAAACAGAAGAATGAGAATGTTAGTCTTAGGTACAAACAACTATAATAGGCGGCCTAGAAGGATGTTGACTGCTGCTTGGTGGGTTTCCCAAGAGCTGGCTATATGATATAAGGATTATGTTGTCAGAGATAGCTAATAAGTTTTTAAGGTGAAAATAGATTACCCTGAGGCACCTGAAGAGGTATAGGCATCTTTTAAGGAATCGTCAGACCATTTTCTAAATGAGTCGACACTAAAAATAGTACAGGGGAAAAAGGCCACAGAAAGACTGATTCCAAGGCCCTCCACTGCTGCTTGTCATTACCTATTACAAGGAAACTAGGAAGGGAAGTGAGAGACGGCTTGGTGACATTCCCATCTGATTTAAATCAGATTCACAGCAACATCAAAAGGTTCACAGCCAGCTTCTTTATCTAACTATATGTCATTTAAAGACCATCAATACAACAGCAACACACAAGTTAAAAATGCAAACTCTGAGAAGCGCCATTGTACAACAGCAGAGCATAAACTGAAAAATCAAAACATCATCTGTCATCAGATGCTGCTTTCCTGATCAAGTGGCATAGCCAGCATGTTTCAGCCACTGCTTATGAACTGCTCTGAGGGAATGGAAACTTACTTTACTGATCACTGCTGCTGCACCTGGAACACCAAAACCCTTATCAACTTTGGATCTATGTGATTCTGTGAATTAAGAAGGTGAAGCACCAACTGCCTCCAAATTAATGGGTGGCCAAGAGCCATTAATAATACTCAGCGCACAGTGGAAAGATGCCATTGTACTTGCAGTGGTATTGTCACCGAAGATAGCAACATCAGCATGGAAACAGCACAGGGAGCAAAGCTGGGTGAAACAAACTACTGCTCCACTTACACTGCTTCTGTTCTTGTCTAATGGATGGACTCCTCCTAGGCAGACAGATGGACTTTCTCATGGATGACACCAATAAAAGCCTTATGACTTAGAGACAAAATGCATTGGATTGATTTTTTGATTGCACTGTTTTGTCCAACACCCTTCAAAACTGCCAATAAATAAAAAAATCCAGGTCCCTCACATCTACATAAGACCAGGCCATACAGAGGCATCTGCACAAAGCGTTTAAATCTTCTAAAGTCCCGCAAAAAAAGATCCTGAGATCCGCCAGAGAGCTCAACATCTATTCACTTCTAAACTGTCTAGAATTTACACAGGAAATACCCAATAGCGTATTAAGAATGAAGCCATGGGACTTGCTATGTCATTAACAATTAAAGGGATAAGGTCCTACACCTGGGTCAGAACAATCCCAGGCACAGCTACAGGTTGGGCAGAGAAGAGATTCAGAGCAGCCCTGCAGAGAAGGACTTGGGGGTGTTGGTCGATGAGAAAATGAACATGAGCCGGCAGTGTGCGCTCGCAGCCCAGAAAGCCAAGCGTACCCTGGGCTGCATCAAAAGGAGCGTGACCAGCAGGTCGAGGGAGGTGATCCTGCCCCTCTACTCTGCTCTTGTGAGACCTCACTTGGAGTATTGTGTGCAGTTCTGGTATCCTCAACATAAAAAGGACATGGAACTGTTGGAACAAGTCCAAAGGAAGGCCATGAGGATGATCAGGGGACTGGAGCACCTCCCATATGAAGATAGGCTGAGAAAGTTGGGGCTGTTCAGCCTGGAGAAGAGAAGGCTGCATGGAGACCTCATAGCATCCTTCCAGTATCTGAAGGGGACCTATAGGGATGCTGGGGAGGGACTCTTCATGAGGAACTGTAGTGAGAGAACAAGGGGTAATGGGTTCAAACTTAAACAGGGGAAGTTTAGATTGGATATGAGGAAGAAATTCTTTACTGTAAGGGTGGTGAGGCACCGGAATGGGTTGCCCAGGGAAGTTGTGAATGCTTCATCGCTGGCGGTGTTCAAGGCTGGACTGGATATAGCCTTGGGTGGCATAGTTTAGTGGGAGGTATCCCTGCCCCCTGGCAGGAGGTTGGAACTGGATGATGTTAAGGTCCTTTCCAACCCTGACTATTCTATGATTCTATGTAAGACAGAAAAACTAGGGGGAAAAAGCCTTCATCAAAAGGAAAATTCATATGCAAGACTTGTAAGGATCTAATGACAGAGCATGTGAACAACCCTGTGGAGGCAGGGTAGAAGGGTTTTCATACACATCCTAGTCAATATCTGATTAAAAAGGATTGTGCAAACCCAGTTTTAAAGCATACAGTAGTTGTTGCCAACTGTCTGCCAATGTGTTTATCTGTGAGGTTTAGCAAGGGGACTTTTGTTTGTTTTGGAAAGCACAGTGGTTGACTTATCAAGTCAAGTGTCTCTCCTGCCCATTCAACAGAAGGCAGCTGGTTTAGCAGTTGAAGTCACAGATGTGGGTCTCGGAAGCATCATCTTCAACCTCTGGCCCTGACACAGACTACTTCTACAAAACACTAATAATTTGCCTTGTGGTCTCAGTCTCACAAATCATCATCAGATTGTTGGCAAGCAGCACTGCTCAGGATTTTTTCCTCACTGTCTGTTTTTACTTTATGCATTGATGAAAGGTTGGGTCCTCTGAAATAACTTGACTAAGACCTGGCATTTTTTTTTCTGTGAACACATTAACATTCAGAGTAAAGAAACTGCTGGCAAAAACTACTCAACCTGTTCCATGGGAAAAAAAAGTAGCCTGGATAAAGACAAAGATGTATAGCTACGAATGCTTCCAGCCTCCGTGCCTGTGTCACACATTGCAGTTTAAAATGCTGGGTCACCAGCCCTCCTCTGTGATGCGTGCAGCCCTGGTGAGCTTGGGCAATTTCCTGCTATTGAAATCTTTTGTTTAAGCAATCTTCACAGAAATTACAGAGCCAGGACAAAGGATTTGCCATACAGTCCACATGGCTTCTGCCAAAGCTCACCATTTGGTTACATCCACAGAGAGAAATGGACTCTCGTTCCACTCTTCTCAGAAAGCTGGGAAAGAACATAAAGTCCCTTTGCTCCGAATTATAAGTGTGTAAGAAGGCTATGAGTCTGAAGAGGTACTACCAAAAGATTAAAGAGACCAATCCAGAAATGCTTGTGTGTAGGAAGAGGGCCACTGATCCTACTCCTGAGGCTCTTGGTGAAGAGACTAGGATACAATCCTAATTTTTTTGCCTTTTTTTCATCTTGGCAAATTGGAAAGTACAGGAACTTTATTAAAGTTCACTGACAAAGCAAAAAACCAGAAGGGTCGCACAGTAAGTAAAGAGGAGTTCACTTATCTATCACTCGCACACACACGCAACGGTCCAAGCAGACAAGTAGAGCAGCCTGAGCACAGCATTGTCATGTCAGTCAGGAAGAAATTATCACAGCTGCGCACATCCCATTCAAAACCTCCAAGGGCACCAGTACAAATGTCAGTACATAAATGCTGAAGTCCTGGCCTGTTCATTGCTATTGACTCCCAGTTACTTTACACACGCTCCGGCAGTGAAAGCCAGCTACGTATGTCCCATCTCTTGGTTTTATTTTTGTACCTTTCCCATCTCTTAAGCATTGCTCTGGCCTTGTTCTGGGAGAGTCAGGCACTAAATTCCCCACAGATACTGAATATGAATTAGAAGTCTGAGTAAAAATCTTCTGAACAGGCTGAGCTATTGAAACTCAGCACCTGCTCACACCAGCATGATCAAAGAGGCAGTGTGTTTTGCTTGCCCATGGTGATGCTGCTTATCCTTCACATACTATTATCTATAAGGGATAGAAAGGGCCTATAATGTGCCTGCCTGAGAACAGCATAATAGAGATAGGAGTCTGGATTCCACTATCCCATCATTTTCACCAATCTTTAGAGATGATGTGAGTTCTTGTCACCCCCTCTTAAAGCCTGAAGCACAAGGGCTTTGTGCCCAGCTTACCAACCCTGGCTATCGCTCTTTATGCACCTTATTCAGGTGCTGTTTTTTTTCCTAGTGTTGCCCAGAGTCTTTAGCACTTTTTTGGTCTAGTGAGTTTCATATACCCCCTTTTTCCACACCAATTTTTAGCTTTCCAAATTACTAACTGCCCTTCAAAATCAGGCAGACAGCAAGAAACAGAAGTTTGCAATCTGTCTGCTCTGAACCACACTTCATACTTTTCCTTGTATTGCTGCTTCTCTGACTAGATTTAGTACATTCAAATAGGAAGCAGCAGCATTTTTTATTAATTCAATTAAAAAAGAAACTCCTTATCAAAGCTGACGAAGAGGAGGATGTGTCAAGAGGGCCGATGTAAACACACCACCATTCAGTACATCTACAGCCAGGCAGATCAGAGTGTTGTAAAAGCAGCATGGGAATGGACACAGGACAGACAGGATACAGGTCACGCTATCATGTTTTTTACAAAGAAAACAGTTTAGCTCAGGTCAGGTCAGCACCTCATTTACTTTCCTTCCTAATGAAATTCATATGCAATTTTTCAATTGTAATAAAAGGGAAGTTTTAAAACTTTTGGCCAGATCTTCAGGTGTCACTGAACATAAATAATTACATGGGTCTTCCAAGGGTGACACATCTACACCAGCTACAAAGCCAGACTATGGAAGTCTAAGATGGTTTAGGACATACCTTTTTCAGGCAATTATCCCCACACCTGCCTACGTGCACTTTTAGCTACTCAGATGTTGTCTTAATGTTAAACAGGGTTGGAAGCTGTAAAAGATTTGTGTATGAGCGATTACTACAAAAAATACACATGCAGGCTCCATAGCACTCTTGCAAAAAGGAAGGAAGAAATCAAGACTGTCTCATGTGACCACAACCACTTACAAAACAATTAATTTCACAGAACTTTCTCTAGAAAGCAATTGTGGAAAGCTCCGAGAAACCTTTATGAAATGAAACAATCAGCTAATTCATAAAGCTCAGGATAAAGGACTGCGCATTTTCAAGGAAAACTCTTTAAATAAATCCCTTTATATAGAAACAAAGGATTACATCAGAATTAAACAGCAGGCTGGTGCTGAGGAATGACAGTAAAGAGAATCTTTCAGCTTAACATTGCACTTAAATGAACAGAAAACTGCACCCAAATCATTGTAGCTCCAGCAGATTTTAACATGGGCAAAAGAGTAGGGTATCAGATATGTGGGGACAGGAGAGAAGGAGGATTTCTTGGAATGGGTTTGTTGGGGTTTATTTTTTAAACGGAAAAATTAAAAAGAGCTGAAGTGTCAGGGAAGACACTTCACATAGCCCACGCGTTACTTAGTACAGTGTAAAAGGTTATTTATCAGAAAAAAAATGCCCTGAAAAGAAACAATTCTGGTAGCACCACAACTGAGATACTTAATGGAAGAATAACTGGAAGAATACTGTCATACGTATCTAATGAATTACGGAACATTTTGTTCATCTTAAAATGTGATCAGTTTACCAACAACAAGGTGAAACTGTACCTTTTCCCTAGATTAATAATCTGATCTAAAGGGACAGATTTAATGTTTTAAACAGCTGTGGACTTCAAAGAATTTCAAGTTTAATCACAGCTGTGTTCTTGCTGCAACAAGATCTGAAAGGAGACCTTGACTGCTCGAACTATGCAACAAGAGGGGATTATCCTTGCTTATTCTAATACAAGATTCTATGATATGCATTAATCTATTAAAATAAATCTGAACAGTTGGCTTTACAAAAGATGCTTAGAAAGAGAACTCGGGTCTGACTCAAGCACAAGGCATTCCCCATGACAGGCCTTACAAAAAAAGATGGAAGCGAGGTTGGTTTATCCAGAAATAATGACAAGTATAACCCCTTAGGTACAAGAGGCAGACAGATCTATTCATGTTGGCTCAAATCCCACGCAGTCCTAAAGGACTCAATGCAGATTCCTTTGATTCACTCAAACCATAAACCACATTGTAAATGATCTGCTTATCTGGTAAATTCTCAAATACTTTGCATATCAGACTATTCAAGTTGCCACAGGATCCTCCTAAGTGTTACCTACAAGAACTACAAGCGATTAAAAAACTTACATCAGAAAGAATGAAGACCTAAGTTTTTAATTATATTTTCCCTAGATTTTTTATTTTAGAAATTAAGGTTTTTTTCTACCTAATGACAATTAAGCTGAAATGAACATAAGCATCCTTAAGCTTTCACGGAACAGATGACCTCTAAAGTACAGGAAAATTTATTTGTCCCCAAGAGCCTACCTTAGTCCCAGAGAGTACCTACCTTAATAGTTCAGTTTGGTCTAATCTTGAAAGGGGGGGGTAGGTTTCCTCTGCTGAAAGTGTGAAGAGAGAAGCACTCAACCAATGCTCCTCACCTCTTTGGTTGCTTAGCGAACTCCACTGCATCCTGCAGTACAATTTGTCTGCTTGTGTCTGTCACCCTTGCACTGACTGCAACATTCCTTGCATCTGGAGAACAGCCAAGCTCCATATCAGCACGGAAAAATACTCCACGGAACCACCAGATTTCCAGCTCCACTGAGGACTTGTCATTCTTGGGGAAAACTCACAACTTGTATGGACCAGTCCCTGAGCAACCTGTTTGAAGTTTGCCCTATTGTGCGCTTGACTGCTGGACCTCCAGAAGTCTCTTCCAATCTAATTTCTTCTATGTGTTTTTCTAAGGAGCATCACTTTTAAACAACATCATCTGGCACATATGTATCAAAACTGTTTCCTCCCTTCTTATTCCCAGTGGATATAGAACAGTCTTTTTCAAAGTCTCAGTGTTCATAATACTAAGGACTTTACTGTCACACGGGAGGCTAAATTTGTTGGGCATGATAATAACTCTGAGACAGAATTCTTTTATTTGACCAAGCAAGGAAAAATAACTTTCAGACTTGGTTACACCTTCACTGTCCTTTGATGACTTACAAGACATTATAAGTTAGGCTGGAACTTGCCAATTTGGATGACAGCTTGGAAAGCAAAGCCCTAATATCTGACAAAGAAGCAAAAGTACTTGAAATATAACCTCCTTAAATTGTATTTAGAAGCTGCAGATCCTCAGTTTCCATGACTCGGCTCTATTTCTGCACCAGTAAAAACTTGCTATAGTAGAATAAACTACTTTCTTCTTTCATCTTGCTGCAAATTTCATACTTTACAATACACTCTAGGAACATAGCATGTGCTGCTGAACTGCCATATGGTATCCTGCAAACACAAAATAAACTTTAATAAAGACAAGGCCAAAAGAAAACTGTCAAATTACACTTTATTTGTATTGACAAGATAGGCAAAAGAAAGACTTTGTGTTCAGAGATACAAATTCATTATTTGCTGACAAAATGCTTATACACCCATGTTGGGTATTTCCACTTTCAAGACAATACTAACTGGATCTTTTAAACAGGCAATTCCTCTTTATCCTAGGATAAGGAAAAAGAACCCCCATGAAAATGTCATATGAAAATCTGTTACCTGCTTTTGGCTTAAATTTTCCTAAGTTCATGATTGGCAGCAAATAATAACATTTGGCCTCAAACAAAAACATATGTAAAACTGTCAGATCATTAAATAATAAGCATTAGAGCAGAATACCCAAAATACTTCTCATACAAAGAACATTGCACTTGAACATACACAAGCATTTACCCTTATTTACACATTAGAATTTGTATAGAACAGCAAGACTGATATATACAGAAAAATAGCGGAAACCTTAACAGCCCTAGAGAGCATATCTAGTGTTGACTCCTGAATTTTTCCATACAGTTTCCCAGGATGGGTTATGATTATTTTTTTCACTATATACTATTGCATAAAAAATAGACTTTATAAGAAGTTCAGTCCCCAGTTAACATGTCAGAGTATTTCTATGTACTATTAAACGCTCACTGCACTAGGGAGCAACGGAGTCCAGGTCACCTCCTAATTAAAAACAGAACTTAACAGGTGCTATTTAAACACTGTGCTTTATCGCAAATCCTTTACCTGCGCAATAACTAGCCAGTGAGTTCCAAAGGCAATTCCCTACCACACAGGATCTCCCACTGTCTTGCAAGCAATGAAATTAATTTCTCCCTGCTTTCTGCACTTGGGATAAAGATGCACCACTGGATCTCTCTGCTCCTGCTGCCTTCTTGTTTAGCATTTCCCTTTGGGACACTATCAGTTTCTCCAAAGTGATCCAGTGTTAGATTCTGCATCAGATCCTGATTCTGAACATCATCAAACACAAACGTAAGGGCCTGTGGATATGTCTGATAACCCATAAGCACCCTATCTAAATCCCGGATTCGTCTTCCATCTGCAAGTTGATACTTATCTCTCTTTGGCGGTTCCTTAGCAAAGTCAGGCAGCGGGTAACTGATATAATCTTCATCAAAGAGGAACAGATCAGAGCTGGTTAATATAAGTGTTTTAGGTTGAAGCAAACTAGCATTTTGGGCAGATCCTTCAACATGATTTACTTGAAATGCCAACACATACAGAAGGATGTTGAGGGACTGAAGATTAGTCAAGCCATCCATCTTCTCTGCCACTAGAAAAGCAAGGTCCCCAATTTCCTCTTCATTTGGATAAATAAATTTTACTCTGCTAGAGTGGATCAGTTCATAATTCTCCATTTTTCCTGCAAGAAACATACATTTTTGTATTTAGCACTCTAAAATACTTTCTTACTGTATTAGGATCTGCAACTACCTTTGACAGCTGGCTGCAGCTGGAAGAATTCAAGGTTTGGATCTATTCGTATACAGTTTTACTTACATATAATATTGGAATAATTGTATTTGGATTGCAGATTCTCACTGGAGTCTTCTCTTGCATTACCAACATACTTTTCTGCAAATTTCTAGCCACATAACTAGGTTCAGGGAGTTGGCAGGAGAGGTTTCAAATAAATACAGCTGGATCCTCAGAGATGATCCACCTCCCCACCATCTGACCTCCTCTGCCTCCTTCCCACTCCCTAGTTCTGAAAACACTGAAAGCACTATTAGATCACAGAACACAAACAAAATCCCTGATTCTTTTAAGCAGAGAGAAAAGGCAGAAATTAAAACAAAACAAAAAAAAAAAAGATTATTCTGATTTTTATAGCCCTACTGGCTGAGCACATTCCCCTGCTCAATGCTACGTTCTGGAAGGGCAGAAGGTGACACCTACAGTCCCCTTACTCCCTAAAAGTGGTGAAATACAACATAACAAAGCTTTAAGGAAGCATGCCAGTTTTTTTTTTTTTACATAAACTGGTCTAATAAAAGATGCCTTCCCATGAAATCTTGCACTTTCTGGGCTTACACAGCTTCTTAGCACAGTAACAATAACAGTCATTCTTCAGGAAAATGCCATTTCATGCCTTCAACTAGCTTCAGAATTCTAAGCAAACAGTTTCACCTGATACTGGAATTAAACCTAACACCTTAAAAAGTCTAGCTTTCACCACACTCTCACGGAATGACAGGATTCTTTTATTTCACCAAGCAACGAAAAATAACCTTCAGTCTTTGTTATCTTCACTGTTCTCTGATGACTTTACAGGTTAGGCTGAAACTTGCAGTAGAGCTAAACTAATGTACACCCCAAAATACTGTATTGGAGGTGCTGTTTCTGCTGGACTCAAGAAGCCATCACTAACTTTATATGTGCAAGACTTTGTATTTAACAATTCTGTTTAGATAAGGAACAAATAAGAATTAAAGTCACAGAGTTTGGTTAAAGTACGAAATGGGAAACAACTGATGCATAAATTTCCCTCAAAAGAGTTTTTCATCAGTACACTCTAGATGATGCCCTAGGTATGATGCCTAAGTAACTCATGACATACTGAAAAGACTACCTACCTGTGTTTTTACTCCCAAATTCAGAGTAAAAGTCTTTATCAACTGGTTCAGGTGAAGGTGTGCGTGCAAGCAATGACAGAACTGCCATAAGCTGCTGTATGAAGGTATGAGTGTTGTAACTGTCTCTTGTCAGGCAGGTGACTATATGATCTGCAGAATGTCCTGAAGAGAAGACAGAATATAAACCAGTCACATATCTGTACATGGCACTATCATTTCTTCAACCAACATGCAACTGTCAACAGAAAAAGATTTCTTGCAAGGATTATTTCTCCTGAAAATATGCATTATTCTGAAAGCTTTCAAATCTTTGGAAAAGAATAACAGAATCCTTACAAGTCCCTCATAAAAAGAAAGAAAATATTTTAAATCATGAGAAATTATAGCGTACACTTAGGATTTAACAGTTCAACTACTGCTGCAGGGATTCAACCTTTTCTTATGATTACAATTTATCATACAAGAAAAACTGCCCAGTTTTCTTTCTTGATATATATAAGGTCACTTCAAATAATTTCCACAAGGAAGACTTCACCCCCAAAATCTCAATGCAATTAGAAGACATTTTAGAACACAGCAGTTTATGGCTCACATGCATCTGGGCATTAGCCCAGAAATTTCACCCATGTTATTTACATTACATTTTAAGTTGACATCATTACCTTCTGTAAACTTTAAGGCCTCACTTGCTAACAAAAAAAAAACCCAAAAAAATCAAAACCAGTCTATCAAGTACACATTTTGTAACATGGGCAGTACCTTGATTTCACTCCTTATTGCAAGCCAAAGCCTCAGAACAACAAGAAAGTCTTTTGGTTTCCCTTCTGATGTGTCACTAAGAGTATTTTTAAGATCATTTGTGGGACCAATTAATTCTTTGATATTTAACTTCCAATTAAGATGTTGCAAGACAGTATATCAGCTACTGGCACAGCACCAGTGTTACGTTAACTTGATTTCTTTCAAGAAAAAAAAGATATACTCTTCTACTTCACTAATAAAGACAGGAATGCATCTAAGATAAGACTAAACAGACCAAATAGAACTAGAAAAACTTAAAGTACAACACGTACTCACCAGTAATTCGGAAGTATTGGTCAAACAGGCCAACATTTACTGACTGCAAGTCATTAAGTTTTAGCACAAAGCAGCAAGAGAGGTGGAAAGAACTATTTTCACAGTCTGAGTAGTCTTTGTTCCAAAAATCTGTTGATAAAGGATACATGATAAAAAGTCAAAAGAAAGTGGGAACTGCAACTACTTTCTCAAGCAACAAATACAACTAGATCTCCTTGTTACCAGCATTTCTTCAAGTAGCTGTCACATCACCTTTAAATCAGCAGGTGAATTAACAAACCACTTCCACTAATTGAATGCACACCATGAGTTTCATTACCCTTCACTTACCATTTTGGTTATGAAAGGGTCTTTAGCTGCCTAGGTGGTGCCAGGGACTACAAAATTAAATCTGAGAAAGGCATGGATACAACAGCACATGGAAAGGTCTATTTTGAGAAGCAGCCATGACTGAAAACCCTGGGTTTTGAACCTAAAAGCCTTACACAAGTATTCTCCACACAGCGAACTGTGCCACTCTTTCCTTCAAATAGGAGGGCCAAGTAAGAATATTGACCAAACCTGGTACTAAAACTGAAGACAAACAGAGCCCGGGATTAAGTTGATAATCCTACTAAAGGGTCAGAATAGTTTCTTACCTGACTGGCACTCATCAGCATGAATGAAAGAGTCATCCAAGAGAAAGTAAACAGCTTTTGTTGAGAGAAGCACACAAGCCATCACTTCCACATTGGGAGTCTTGTAAAACAGAACTGAAGACCACATGAGATGTCTCAACTCTTCATTTTCCACCTAAGATATAAATTGTATTTTGTAAGTTATCTGCATACTTTGCTATTTCAGGTAGTTTCATCATCCGAGAAGCAACTTCAGACTACTGGAAAAACAGCTCTAGAATCTGAAGCATCTGAATATGCTATAGCCAAATATCTGCCTACTTGAAAGTGTCTTGTGTTTGGACCACAACAGAAAAATAGTTCTGATATAATTATTCTTTGTTTTCTGATGAAAACTAGAAAACACACATGTAGTGTACAAGACTTCCTAGAACAGACATGATAGATAAAATTTTCATCAACAGCTAAGCAGTTCCTCTCAAGCCTCAACAAGTCTATTGAGCCTTCAGATGCCACCGAGGGGTTGGATTCAAAGATCCTTAAGACAGGACCAGAAGCACAGCTTGCCAGTACAGCTGCTGTTCCAATTAGGCATCTTCCCAGCTCGATAAGCCTATTGTGAATTCTCAGATGAGTCACCACCTGCTTGCTTTATCAACTTCTGGTGTAAAAAGAGAAGCACAACTTAACTTGTGCTTACTTACATTTGGAAGTGATGGTAATTGAACAAAAAGTATTTCTCAATAAGCTTTTCAACTGACATTTGTACTCAGTCCACAATGATTTATCACCCAATACATCTTTCTCAGAAATTAAGTTTATTTGCTTATGTTTCTGGAGTACCTACAGCCATGCAAGTGTTGTATTCATGCACCCATATTACACAAAGGAATCAGAGCCCTTGTTGATTTAGCTAGATACCACGACAAAATAATTCCACTCCAGTTTTCTTTCCTTTTGCCACTTTAAAGAAAAAAAGAGAGACACAACTGGAGTAATTATATCAAGACATACAATAATGTACTCTCCTACTCTGCATCAAGGCTCCTGAAAGCAAAATACGCCAAATATGGAGTAGCAGGCAGCCTTTTGATCAAAAAGCTTCCAGGTTTTGTGGACCCTAACTATTTCCTTTAAGTCTCATCAGGAAAGTTTCTTAAAACACCATCTAGTACTGACAGGCCATAAGGCACCTTTTTATACATCTGGGCTAGGCACAATACCTCTGCAATATTGCCATGGAAAAACTCGACTAGGGCATTTCCTTTCAGCCCAGCCACATACTGTAGAGACACAGAAACATGAAGGTGAACAGGAATCTGGTTATCTTCTGTTATCTTCTGCATAAAAAATTCAGATGGATATAAAGATGACAGTGTCAGATGAGGCTTGCAGAAGCTAGAAGAGATCCAGAAAACACATCATCAAAATTTAAGGAAATACAAGAATACTTCACATTTCATTCAGGAATTAGAAACAGGCAACTTCTACCCTTAACAGTTTACTTTAAAATCATTTAAAGTAAACTGAGCATAGCTGTCAGTCTGCCATGACCTCAGTCTGCAAACACATGAAATAGGAAGTCTCCTTCCATAAGACATATTTTATGTTGGTACAGTCCAGGATACCCATTCATACATACCATAGATTAGCAGAATGAAAGAGTACTTCATCAATACTACAGGCCAAAATCAATTACAATGACAACTGTAAACACACTTGCTAGGCCACATTAACTTCAGCACTGTGCAACAGACCTTTTATGGGCATTGTTACCTTGCTGACTGACCATGTCTGTTTGCCTCCACAACATGGTTTCTTACAGCATCTGATTTGCTTGAAGCTTTGAAAATAATAATAGTCTTAACATCCTGCAGGAGTGTCCTTAAAAGACTGTAGATTCTTAGGAAGTGGAATTTCTCATGAGGTAGAACGAACACTGCTGTAACAAATCTGTATCCAACAAGCAATTCCAGTACATGACCATCCAAAAATGAACCCTTCTGCTGGATGGAACTATGAGTCGGATGCAATACAAGTGATGCTAACGGAATCCTATTCAACTTAAATATACTTCCCAACTCTTCTGTGCCTATCCATTTACCTGGCAGTAAACTGAAATCCACCTTTACTATATACAAATGCTGGGGTGTTAGAAATATCCAACATGGATGGACCACACAGGGGCCATGGTCAGATTTATACACTGAAGAATAAAGTGCAGAACACAAAACATTTTTTGACCATTCTTTGTTATTGCCAGCTGACTCTGGTTGATGCAAGATTTTCTGAATATTGGTTTTATTCCCATAAACAAGGTATGTTGGGAAATGACCTTTTATTTCAACATCCTCTGCTGAAATGCAATTCAATTCCATAAGCTGACACAGAAACTCTTGGAGGCTTGCTTTTCCACAGTACAACGTGGAGCTTGGTAACACTGGTGTGTAGTGTTGAGAGCAACGTGTGCGTAAACAGGAATAAAAATCTTGAAGATTCTGGGAGTCTGAAACAATGAACAAGTAGTTGTCACTGTTTTTCAGCTTCAGTGTTAAACAGATTTCTGGCAGAAGAAAGCCAAATTCTGTTAGATCCGTATACGGAAAGCACAGTGTTAATTTCAAGGCAGAAGGAATGTGCTGGCAATTTCCTCTCAATTCCTGATGAGGGATCTCAAACACAGCTAGCATATCATCAGTCAAAACCAAACAGGAAGCAAACTGCCTGAGTCCTTTATGAATGTGAATAGAAAAACTCCAGAGAATCTTGACTATGTCAACACGCTCCACTGCTATGCTGTCAGATGACCGAGTGTCTGAATTAATGCTGAACTCAAAAGTCTGATCTCCTTCGTGAAGTCCCATTTCAAAATACCCATCTTCTTTGTCTGCGGTTCCAGAATCACCCGGAGGGCTTCCTTTATTCTCTGTAAAGGAAGGGGGTGATCTCTGCACAGTCTGCATTATCAAGGCAGAAAGGTGCTGGATAAAATCTTCATTTGTGGCAGTATATGACATACAATTAAAAGGCAAGATGATGGTGTTGCAGGGGTCAGGCACCGCACAGCGTTCTTCCTCTGAATGATCCGAACTTCAAAAGAGATAAGCCACAGTAAGTCAAGCTTGAGTTTAAAAACAGTCATAACCACCTACGATTTATGGTGCTGCTTTTCAGAACTTTGAGGCTCACCCTTGTTACTACAGTAAATCAGTGTAATTCCGTAAAACATCTTTGTACTGCACACAGCCATTTATTTTAAAGGCTGGTAGCATGTAGTTCTACAGAAAGCAAAACCTGAAATGTTTAGTTCACCTTCCATTTCCCATTCCCAGTAAGCATATCTTTATGAGTTAAAGGACTGTACAATACAAATATTGCTGGTTTTTAAACTACCAACTGCATCACAGGGCTCAACAGTTAAGAACACTTTACACCATGAAAATTATTTTGGTTGAAGAAACCCAAACAGGGGCAGCATACAATGAGAGAGACTGTTCTGCCTTAAAGGCCAGGTTTAAAAATGCAGCATCTACTGTTATTACCCAAAAGCTAACAAGGATTTAAACCAGAGCTTGTATATCCAGCCTACCACATATGATGACCACTTCCATACTCTTTGCTTGAATCCAATAGAGAGGCAGGTGCCTAAGGAAAAGAAGAAATCATCTGGAAGCTATCAACTACTTACAGCAGCTGTCAGACTTCAGCATACATAAAAAGTTAATGGCAGCTCCTGCTTTTTAAAGCCAGCCAACTCACTGCAAAGTCTTTACTGCTGCATCCACAGACAGCTATCCTTTGACCCTGAAACACTGTTTATTTCAGGTACAGCATTCAATTAAGGCAGAATGAACTCTGCTACTGACTTGAGAACAGATCCAATCTGCAACCCATAAACATTTTAGCCCACCAAATTTTTAGTGAAGTAATGCAAAATGAGGCAAAAAGGTAAAGGAACTTGACAAAGACCAACAACACTGGTAGCAAAGGAAGAGATTCCTAAGTCTTCTGTCTCATCCCTTGAAGCCACACATATGAAGAGTGCTTCCAATACAACAAATGAAACCACAATGCAGAAGTTATCTTCAGACTTTTGCTGTCTGACAACAAATCAAGTTGTTACCTGTTGGCAGGGAAAAGGTTCTTCCACTCTACTAGCAAAAGAATCACCTTCCAAAAACCGATATAGTAAGATACAATAGAAGTCTTACACTTGGTATCTAAGCGGATATTAAATGATATGATACCAATACTGGGTAAGCAACTCAATGTCATGACATCGTGACGGCAATTCACTGCAAATCTGGTAAACTTGGATTATGCGTTTAATTTACAAGATGGACTTGACTCAAATTTGTGGCTACCTTCTCCATTATAGTAACTCTGAGAATCAAAAACCTAACCTTGCTATGGATTACTATGATAACAAGTTTAACATCAGAAATAAGCTACCAAAAAACACTCAAAAGTACCATAAAATAAACAGAAGTATAGAAATTACCTGATTTTTACACCTGGAGTCTGGTATTTCAAAGCATCTCTGGGGAACTGTATGGTCTGTAGGAGTCGAACCACTGGATTGCAAAAGACTGCTGGCTAGGACTGTTTCTTCACAAATTATTTCTAGAACAAATATAAAGAGCTCTTAAGATCACTGAAGTAAATCCAAAATTAAAGTCTAATACTACCTACCAAACAAGTGGAATTAAAATTATATAATCAAGATCAGATCATAAACCATTAAAAGCTAAAGGATATCTTCACATAATAGCCAAGATAAAATAATATCAGGCAGATTTTCAGTCCAATTACAGAAGTAAATTTAATTGCCCTAAAAGTTGCATTAAAGACTGGTGAAGTTTGGTTTTCAAGTTAACAATTCAAATCTCAACATCTGACAGAACTCATCAGCTTTGTGAATACTAACCTTTTTACCAAAAAATTGCCAGGCTGGAAAAAACACAGCAGAGCAGTTTGTGCAAACTTTGTAGCACTGTCTCAAATTTCTATAGGCTTCAAGGGAACAAAAGCCTGTGTAAAACCTTCCACCAGCCTCAGAAGATCTGGTCTCCCAAATGCCACTCAAGACAATTATCTCACCTTATTCTGAACATTTTTGCAGGGTTCAAAGCCAAATCATCAGTAAAAACTTAGAAGTGAATATAAAACAACATTCTCAGACATTTGACTTTTTACCTGTGATATGCACAGGTAACACAACTTTCAGTATTACCACTGAGACAGCCAGCACAACTGTGTAAGTGTGGAAATAAAACAGCAGAATTACAGTGTGGATATATTTCTGGCTTGAGCAGAAAAACTCCTGTATCTGCCTTTTTGGATTGATGCTAAAGTTTAGTAGATTACATCAAACCATCTCTTAGAGGAAACACAAGAGGTATTTATTACTTGAACAAAACACTGTGTTAGCAAAAAGGAAACTCAAATTGACAGGAAAAACATAACATGACAGCATTATTTCTGGGTTACTGTTTCCTATATAAATATTTAATCTTGTTCCATAAGCCATTTGCCAGTGACATTTCATTTGAATAATATGTTATGGAAACAGATGGTGTCTAGAAAAACTGCAGAGAAAATTCATAGAAATAGCATATCAGGAAATTAATCCCATTGTTCATGATTTAAGGCCTAACAGAGAAACTAATTGCTTAGCATATTTTGAGGTTTTAAACTGGATTTCTCAAAACTGGCATTTTGCAAACAACGCTTGATAACTAGATACGTAGGTACTAATAGTCAATTTATATTGTTAAAGCTGAGAAATAGCCTGCCCTATTCCTCACTTTCCCACTATTCATACAAGCCATCCCAAAGATACCAGTAAAGTAACATTATGGAGAAGGGCAACAGCAAATAAAACTTGAATGTTACACTAACCTTTGTATAAAACAGTACTCTGTATAAAATGTACTTCAAAAGCAAGATCTAGATTTTAATTTTTCCTCTCAGGACTCATTTGCACCTAAGTATTTACTGTAATAGAAAGACTATTGACAAATGGCTTTTAGAGTCACGCTGATTGCTAGCATTTTTACAGCTAGTCCTTTATGAAACTGCAGGTTGTCATACAGACAAACCATCTCAATCCTGTAACTTAAATGCTTAATACTTTAAAGCAAGCATTGACTTCATTTTGGAAAAATCTGGCATTCTACCTGCAGATGAAAAGAGATCTAGAGGGACAAATGAAGTATCTAATAGCAGTGAAATCTGTACCTAAGTTGCCTGTCCCTCAATCAAATGCTGTCAGAACAATTTAATTCTTGCACAGTGAACCAAGGAACCCCTACTTCTTTTACAGAAATCACAGCAATGGACTTTTTTCAAAGATGAAGCTTTCCAAGCATCTTGTCCCCATCCACCAATCCACTGATTTATACAGAAGAGTAAACTGTCACACCCCAAATTATCAAGAAAATAATCCCTGATATCTTTCAAATGGTTACAAAGTCTTCTTCCACTATTCATATCCTCCTGCATTTTAAGTTTTCAATTGGGCAAAAGGAAGAAATAAAAATGATCTTTATCTCTTCTTCTCAGTCACAAATGACTATTCACTGAATAAGTCAGTCTTACAGGCTCTTGGCAAAGATGAAGATGAACCATTCTTCCAAGTTGCTAATGCAACAGGCACACTTATTTGAAGCATACAGTAAAACTAATTTTTAGGTAAGATTAGCAGGTGCTGTAGAGCACAACAGATGTGCTGAAATCACAGGCTCAGCCAGAAGAACACTAATCCCACAGCTGTCTTTCATTCATCTCCTTTTTCTATCTTCCTTGTGGTTTGACAGAAATACAGCTCTTGCAAAAAAGCAATAATGGAACATATGCTGCTTGAGCTCACATTTTGCAGACGAAGAACAGGTAGAGGAGCAACTTTTAAACGCTGTTTATATATGCCCTAGTTTTCCATCAAGATACGTATCTAAACTATGAACAGATATATAGTCCTCTGCTGGTGATTTCTGCAGGATAATGCAGCAAAAAAAAGCCCTGTACCCAAAAATCCCACTACAGGTAATTCACACTACAGTGAGCAACAGGTCAGTCATGCCAATTCACATACATACAGCCTCCACTTTTTAAGCCAATACTACCAGGTCTTTCTGCTTTGACTTAATCAGCCCTATATCCATGCACATAATATTCATGTATATCAATGCAGCTTAGAAAAGCAGAACCAAGAGGCTCAGCCCAGCAGCACGATACATACATGATTACCTTGGCTGGAGCTGACAGGACGAGGCAGAGAGGGAGAGGAAGGACGAACAGTAAGAGAAGAACAGTTTGATTTGGAGCTGGCAGCAGTGAGCCTGTAGTCCTCACTGATCTAATAAAGAAAGCACGCAGCAATTAAAGAAAAAAAACGATGTACACAGGACACATTAGATCCTGAACTTAAATAAGTCCACACAAGCTTTCTCAATTTCAGTAAAAGCGAAGATAGAGTCAGCTTTTTTGGGGGAGGCATAGTCACATCCTCTCAAGTGTCTGTTTTCACATTAAGTGGAATTCCACTAAGAATTTGTTTAAAGAAGTCATTCTGATCACTGACTAATCACTGTATTGACAAAACAAGCAGCTATTTTCACAAACCACAAGTGAATGAAACCAGAATTTCTACACACTGCAGGGACGGAACATGTTCTGCTAATAAGTTTATCGCCAAAACAAGACTAACCAACTACATAGCACAGACATAGAATCATAGAATAGTTAGGGTTGGAAAGGACCTTAAGATCATCCAGTTCCAACCCCCCTGCATGGGCAGGGACACCTCCCATTGAACCATGTCACCCAAGGCTCTGTCCAACCTGGCCTTGAACACTGCCAGGGATGGAGCATTCACAACTTCCCTGGGCAACCCATTCCAGTGCCTCACCACCCTTACAGTAAAGAATTTCTTCCTTATATCCAATCTAAATGTTTTATTATCATCATGACTATGATTATTTACTCAAACTTTGCTCTTGCTTAGATACATCTTTCAAATTAAATGTGATGCAGTGACTTGGTTGCTACTCTTTTTTATCGCCATTTCTCCTCTAATATACTTTTTTTGTCTTTTTCTTTCCTATGCTGTTCCGACTTTGCTGCATGTGTATTCCACTGACCATTACATATGCAAGGATTTAGAGGTCCAATTCTTTCTCATTGTTAAAAACCCAAAGAAAAAAGTTTGGGGAAGTCATTTCAGCACTCTGCAACACAAGCAGTAAAATCACACCTCTGCAATACTTGTACCAGTAGTAAAATATGGCTGTTAGGGTCAACTGCATATTCATTGTGTACACCATTAAGTCATCTTATCTTTTGCTCCCAATTCCTTTCTTTCAAGCCAGTACAAAAATGAAGGTCAGATAATTACTGAAATTACATTGAAAACTAAATAGGAAAAGAAGCAACCTTAAAAGTTCATGCAACATTAAAGCACAAAAAGCATGAAAGTTTTCATGCTAAGTAAAGTTTAATGAATTCTGCTTAGTTCTATTTTGTTGAAGTCTTTCTGTAAGCTGTTTTTGCATACAGCACATTTGACTCCTCCCCCTAGCACCAACTCACCTTTTTATCAGAGTTGCTCAGTTTGTATTTCACCTCCTTTGCTTTTTGAATAGCTTTTAGCACTTCCACAGTGTCTAGTTCCTTTTCTGTGGTAACAATGTTATCCAAACAGACCTAAAAAACATGTTAAAGCATCTAAAAATACTGAAAACATTAAATTGCAGATCTGACTCGCATTAAGCTATGAGAATTAATGTAATATTAAATAATGGTAGCTTAATGCAAACTTAGGTGCATTTTTAACCATTATACAAAACCAATCATCACATTGGAGCTCTAACATGAATTCACAGAGCACTCAGAAGTGCTTGGTAAGCTTAAGACCTTTCCAGCACAACTGTGTTTCACTATTAACATACTGCTACTCAATGAAGGCACAAGAAAGTTCCATTTAGATCCAGAAGCATAGTCAATGTTAATACCATTTCATTCTCTAACAACCTTCTCCAACACACACCAAAAATTTGTCAGGTTTTTAGAAGATTCACACTACTTTCCTCACCAGGCTTGAAAAAAGATTTTGTTCACATGCCAGCTTCAAAGGAAGTGAACTATGGCTTACCTCTGAGGCCCTGTCCCCAAACTGAGCAAGTACTTTGGTCCGGTAATCAGGGATGATGCTCAATGGATTGCTGGATAAGACCACCTTCTCTAAGCACGGGAGGTTTCCTATATTTTTTACTTCATCAATCTGAAAGTTTTTTAGTAAAAGGATGAATAAAGATTGGCTAAATGAAAATGAGCAGACACCTGAGCATTTCATGCATAAATTACATATGATAACCAGAATTAAAAACACTGGAAACACTTCTATTTGCAGTCTCATCCACTAGAAAAACTGTTTGTGATCTAAAGTACAATTCAATAGTGAAAATCAGCAGTTACCTGCTCTATTTTGTTGTTGCTCAGATCCAGGTTGACTAATGAGTACAGTTTGTTAAGACCACACAGCCTTTCCAGCTGATTTCCTGCCAAATTCAGAGTTTTGATGTTTCCCAGTTTTGTGTGAACACCTTCCAATGATGTTAGCTTGTTGTACGATAAGTCCAGGTGAACAAGGTTGTAAAGGTGCTACAAAAGCACAGAAAATACATGTCATGTTCAGTAATCCATCCATGTTCAGTAAGCAATATCAAAGACACTGTATTGCAGCTTGCTCTTTTAGTGCAACAGGGTTTTCATACTGGACATTGCCTAGCATGAAAAACATGACAAAATTGTTCATTTCACAGGTTCAAGCCTGTAGAAAGGGAACCTCAACTGCATTTTCACCAACCCACAGATGCAGCTGGCAGTGAATGAATTTAGTTAACAACTAAGTGCTCTATGTCAATATTGGCAAAGAAATTATAATATCCAGAACAAGTAAGAAATGCAACATGAAAAGTGTTATGAAGGATAAGATACTTGCGCTTAAATTATTCTCCATGAGGAAGATGAGCAACAAAATTTTGACGCAAGAAAATCTGTTCAAAGGTCTCAGATAGTCTGGAGGGGAAAGATAAAAAAATCACCTTCAAAAGCACCACTTACCTGTAGATTTTCTACCAGAGACACCCCATTGTGACTCAAATCCAAGAATTCAATCTTCGGTATTAATTTCTATGTGAGGAGGAAAAAAAATGCATGTGTTAAATGCATTTCATCTTATAGATCAGGCCACACTTCCTTCACTATCAGCTGACCAACAACAAAAGAAAGGCATCTAATGCACACTCTCTTGTCTGTTGGTATTTCAATATGACCTAGTGCAACAGAAGAGTTGAACCTCACTCTAAAGAAAACCAGGTTACACTGAGGAACATGGTTAAGTTTTAATTTGAAACCTGTTTCTTTCTGAAGACATACAAATGACTCTCAGTTTCACCCTATTAACTATAGATCAAACATTAATAGGTGTTTTCATCTTATTAAACAAGCATATTCGTTACACAAATCTGGATAAAGACAACAGTACCAAAAACCAGAATAAGTTGAATGATTCATATCCATGTTTTGATTATACCAGCCAAATGTTACATGGCCACACAAACCTCTTGAAAATGCACTTTAACGCAGAAAGCCTTTCATTTTTGGAGGACTCATGCCTTGAACTTGATGTTGAATTCTAACATCAGTGATTTTGGTTGTAATCTCACCAATGATTCACCTCAGAGTTAAGGTTAGACTCAGACCTGAAGAACTCAAAGTCACTATCACAAAAAATCCTGAACAACAGAACTGCACTAGAAGTCCATGATTTCTAGCTGAACTACAAACATAACTATTTTCTCCTTCACAAGAGTAGTTCAAGTAAAAAGTTATGTTCATATTTGACATGTTCTCGTGATGAAAGCTACTTCTCTTTTCTTAACTGATTTGCAAAATGTAATTCTAAGGTATCAACAAAATACTCCAAACTTTGGTTTTATGCCCTTCATATTGTTTTGATGTCAAGAAGGCTGCCAGCAAGCCCAGATTTTTAAATACACAGGAAGCTTCAGCCTTGGTAACAGTCCAAAGTTGAGGCCAAGAGATGTTTTGTTCTTTTTAAAAACACCCCGCTTTTGTAAGTGGCTTAAAGCCAATGAAAAGAGTAAAAATGTTTCAAAAAGTCAGTATTGATGGAAGTGTTGCTTACATAGCACAGGATGACAAACTTCTCCTTTAGCAAAGAAAATATCAAAGTAGTAAAGGAACAAATCTCCTAAGCATTAACTTGGGTGGGCTAATCAACATAGACCACGTGCAACTGAAAACCTTCCTGAAAAAAGACACATATAAAGCAAATACAAAATCCCTGATACATAATGTACCACAGAAGATCAGTCACACTTTTTTCCACAAAAGAAAAAGTATTTCTTACCACTGAATCATCGATTTGAGAGATGTTATTGTGACTCATATCCAAAGTTGTCAAAGTTCTCCAAGTTGGGATAACTGCTGTCACTGGACAACTTGAAGTTTCACCCTCTGGCTCCCACTGATCAAACTCAGAGGCCTCAGGCACCAGGATTTCCTATTTAAGACAAGCATGCTAAAATATTGTGCTTGCACCAGCGAAAACAAACAGTTTTGGAATCAATCCAAAGAGTGCTATGTACATAAGGAAGATTTCTAAGCTTTATAATTTTAGAGTTTGAAGTCTTAAAATGTGAGCTGACTGGGTCAGAATTTAAATCTACAGGGAGAGAGTTTCAATACCAGCAGGTGACCCACACTGGGGAATGTGGAAGAACAATAGAGGGACTGTGAATTTTGTGCTATTGGATAGCCCTTGCCAAATCACAAGACACATGCATTCAGTTGTGGATGTATATCAGAAACATACACTCCAATTAAGGCATCACAAATGTCCCCATGAAGGGACACTTGTAAACACTTCCTCTGCATAAAGTTAAAAAGCTGAAGAGGTAGCAAACCCTTTCACAATTCCACAGTTTTAAAAGCAGAACCCACAACAATCAGGACAGAAAAGCACATGGACTCCAAACAGCAATTTCCATAATGTGCATGTTATTTTGCATGTGCTTTGAACACTCACCAGAAGTAGGAACTCACTCTTACCTTCATTGACATTGCTGAAAATCGAACACTCATTGTGGCCAGAGCATGCTTAGATGAAGTCAACCCTTTGATAAGCTTCCCCCCACAATGACTGATCTATTAAAAAAAAAAAAAAAGTTACATTACAAAGTCAGAAGTGTTAGAACAGCCAAATAAGAGACATGGAAAAGGCAGCTAAAAGCTTCAATAGATTCTCCACCAATTTGGAAAGTAGTTACAGCACAATCTTAAAATCTCCTGAGATGATCAGGTCAGAAATACCAGTATTTGGTAAAGCTGAAGCAAGATATTAGACATGACTGCAGAAAATCACAACTCAAACAGCTATCTGAAAAAAGCTTCTTGTCCATTGACTTTCTACCTGCCTCATGTATTCTTCAATGTGAAACTACCCAGGCAGTTTAACAGGGGACAGTATATTACTGTTTCCAAAAAGAGAGGTACCTCAAGACATTGCTCTACCTGTAGACACTATTAGTCAGGTATTGTGTTCTCTACCATAAATAAAAAGCCTAAAAAGTGAGAATACTAATTTAAATATTTAATACACTAGTGAGCTAATTACACAGACCCAAGTTTAAGATCAGAGTCTCTTTCTTGTAGCACCATTTGGACCACCACCACTAAAGGTCTGTCCAGCAGCCAGGTCCTTCTCCAGGGATGATCACACACATTGTACAACCACAACTGGCACATTTCCTGATGTATCAGGGAAGCCACAGTAAACAGAAAGCTCCTGCCACCCTTGAAAAAATTCCTTCCAGATTACTACTGTTAGTTTGCGGGCAGTGTTTATCACTAGATAAAAATGTCAGTCTGGTGCAACGAATCCAACACTTGTCATGAACACAGAATTACGAAGTCTTCAAGATGAAAAACCTTCCCTCCTCCACTAAGCAAAGCTACATCTGAAGACCCGTGAAACAGTATTTTTGAAGACCTCTGAAACAGTATTTTTTTCACAAATGAAACACAGTCCTTCTAAACACTGCACTCCTCAGTTCTAGCACCAAATCAAAGCACACAGTTGCCAATTACGAGAGATACGCAGACCGGGCATTTGCAGTGCATATATAATACAAGCAGTATCTCAGTTGTACCTCTATTTGATGAAGTGATTTGAAAATTGACAGATCAAAAGGCAAGAGATGTTCCTGAATGTTACTGGTTCCAAAAGGTCCTCCTGTTCCACTGACCTAGTAATTAATATTTAAGAACAGAGTTAGCACACACAACCTAACTCATCCACATTTCAGATAGCCTTACACAAGGAGTGGCACAAATACAGTAGCATGGAATGACAGCCAGAATTTCAGCTAATTTTTCAAGTACTGAATGATTCATAAAACTTGCAGATTAACTCTTCAGGGAAAAAAATGACAGTTGCACCAGTTAAGTGCACTGAACCTGAAGCACTGAACTCCAACTGCCACCTTGTGCTTGTATTTTGTAGCACATGGGGCATGCAAAAAAGGTAACCATAGGCAAGACCAATGAAGGCTTCATGCTCAGCTGACCAAGCTAGAGCTGCATTCACTAAGGACAACCTCCTTGGAATACCTGGATCCCCCACGACAGAACTGTCTTCAATTTCACTACAGTGGATGAAGTTCAAGATATTGACAATAGGTTTGAAGAAAACATTAGACACTGGTACACATCTAAAACATGCACCTAGTATTTCCACATGGACACTGGATTCTTGTCTCTGAGCATGTCGGCCACATAGAATACACTTAGTTTCATTTGTGTTTGCTGTAAACAGATTTTTGGGAGAAATATCTAAGGTTTTTGTCTGTTCTTATATGCATCTTACAAGCTCTGAAGGTGCCCACTCACAAGCATTCAGAAGGGCCAGAAATTCTGAAGATGGGTATTTTCCCAATATTGCTCTCCTTCAGCCAAAGAATCCTTTGTTCAGAAGATGGCAAAGGCAACTTAAGCTCCACTGGAATATCATTACAAGTGTGGTTTTGCTTTTTCAACTTCTTCCGTCCTCCAGTGAAGCTTCCTTCACTCCACTACTTTGTTTCCCCTTTGAACACACCACACAATTAAAAGGAAACTCTTCATGTAATAAAGAGGTTAAAGAGTTTGAGCTGTAGCATGAAATGATAGAATAATTGCTCTGGAAAAGTCTTTCCAATTCACTTATTTGGTTAGAAAAAATGAAACTGACTCCAGAAAAAAAATTATCTACTCTGAGGCCACTTTACATTTATTCTGAAATTATATTTCAGCTAGAAATCCAGTGCCATCTCATCTATGAAACTGAGTTTATTAGTTTTGGGGGTTTTTAACTTTTAGATATAGTCAAAGGCAAGAAAGGGGACAGGACTCATATATACATGCATATATGCATATGTATACACACATACTGGTCTACCCACAGTGTCCACAAAGAATGCAGGGTTGAAGAGAATAATATTTATCTATCTCCCCACTCCTACTAGCACCCAGTAAGATTCTTGGCTGCATCCCTACAGAGAGCACTGCTGAAGAAACCATATCACACAAGAGAATCAACATCCTTATTAGAGAACTACATTGTATTGAAAGCTGGAAGAATAAACACTTAACATTGACTTTAAGAGCTTGCAGGTGTTTACTATCAATAAGGCTGTAGTGCATTCAGACTAGACTCCAGAAGTACGCTAAGAATCATGTCAGTCTGGTAGAAAACATCTCCAGTATTTGTGCAAGCACAGCTCACCTTTAAATACTTCAGTCTACAAGTGAAATCTAGAATATGACCTAGATCTGTTTTGGCATCCCCGTTAGCACATGAAGGCTTCCCCTGGAGCAACTGTTGAGTGACAGCATATAACTGCAAGGGTCTGATGGTGAAGACTTCCCCAGCCATTAACAACTGCTCTCCTGAAAAACAGAATATGATGATAGCAAACCCAATGCTGCAGTGTTTACAACAGAATAAAGACTACACAGAATACCTAATGTTAGAAATTAAGCGTTTGAACATTTGTCACATCCTCTAAGCTCCAATGGAGGGACCAATGTCCTCATAACTTAGGTGCTCAAATGGGCACAAATTACACAAGCATGAAGCTCCTAATGCACCTAATGGCACATTTCCATCCATTTCAAAGAGGACTGGAATCAAAGTTTATTTATATAATGTAAGAGTTCCTAAGCTTTTTCCAACACAGCCCTAAGTTCTATGGCAGTTAGGATTTATTCTATAAAAACAGTACATGCCATGTAAAAAACCCAAACCTTAAATCATTCGCCATGCTGCCTAAATGCAGGATCGTAGCAAATTGTTTTCTTTGAGAGTATGAGGACTCTCACCACACTAATACCAATGCAAATTCCCCGAATAGAAAATGCATTATCTGATATTTTTACAATCCCATTTCATTCTAGGAACAATAGCAAACAGCACCCAAAACTCTCTCTGAAGGCACAAGAATCAAAGTGGACTACAGCAGTCAAATCTCACACACAGAATCACAGAATCATAGAATAGTTAGGGTTGGAAAGGACCTTAAGATCATCTAGTTCCAACTTCTCTGCCATGGGCAGGGACACCTCCCACTAAACCATGTCACCCAAGGCTCTGTCCAACCCGGCCTTGAACACCACCAGCGATGGAGCATTCACAACTTCCCTGGGCAACCCACTCCAGTGCCTCACCACCCTTACAGTAAAGAATTTCTTCCTCATCTCCAATCTAAACTTCCCCTGTTTAAGTTTGAACCCATTACCCCTTGGCCCTCTCACTACAGTCCCTAATGAAGAGTCCCTCCCCAGCATCCCTACAGGCCCCCTTGAGATATTGGAAGTCTGCTATGAGGTCTCCAAGCAGCCTTCTCTTCTCCAGGCTGAACAGCCCCAATTATGTGGAAATAATATCCATCTTCCTCTACTTCCTGTTAGGGGCATCAATTTGACTTCGTGGACAAGAACACCAGCTTGCATGACAGAGCATCTGACAACTCTGCTTGAGGAATAAAGTTCCCTTTTGGCTTCAGTGGGAGCAAGTCCAAGAGTCCAACTGCGCATTACTGGAAGGCTAAACTAACATACAGCAGTCAGGCATCAGTTATTCTGGTATCAGCGAGACCGCAGGCACTACAAAGTTAAGTGAAATTTCTTCAGAAGGCTCCTTAAAATGTTCCAAAATTTGCTGAGAGAACTCTCTGAAATGGCTTCACCTAAAATTAATTCTGTGCCAGAACCATCTGAAAAGGTATGCTGAAGCATGCTTTACCTATCACACAGGAATTATACAGTAGCATCTAGCATGTCCTTTTAAACAAAATTAGTATGGGCTAATCATTTCACATGCCTCCTGCTGCCAATGGACCAATTAGACCTGTTGCAGCTACAGTAAGTGCATTTCATTTTCATCTGCCACCCTCTGAAAAGCACATCCTTTAATTAACTGACTTAAGGTGGCCCCATGTTTCCTGAATTGTGGAAGAACATTATTTAGATAGGTAAAGTGGTCTCCCACATTTAACACACACTTGTATCGGGACTCAGACACAAAATCTCCCTTAGAGGTTACACTAAAACATACCAAGACAGAAAGCTTAGCAACAGCTCCTGATCACCACACCTTATCCTTTACAGGCACAGACTAGTAAGCCCTTTTCAAAACCTCAGTTTACCAATTTCTTTTGTTTCCAAAAGTAGTGGCACTACTGTTACAGCTTATCCCAAAAGGCAGCCTGAATCAAAACGCAAACTGCAAGAAAAAGGTGAAGGGAAAGAAGGGAAAGAAAAATGTCTCGTAGTCTCATATGGAAGATTCAGATCTCTCATTTTCTGGAGATTAAACTTCACAGGTATGTGAATGCAAGCACATACAGAACATTCCCAGTTCAATTCTTGCCAGTTCTTTACCTTTGTGGAAGAGCTCTTCAGCCAATGCAGCAGTGATCCCATTGATCTCCTGCAAAGAATAAATCAAGTATTATTTACATATTTAGGGCTCTAATTTTTCAGCCCAACTTGAAAGAAAGCTGCTTTGAAGAAAATGTTACAACTACAGCATTAAGACTAGCCTAATGCATCGAGCACTCAACTTTGCCTTGGAATATCACTAATACACAGAAAACCTTAGATTAGCAGGTCTACAGGGAAGAAGAGATATATAAGTAGTAATTGGTTTTCTGTAATTCAACTATTATGCTTGCTACAGAGTAATTCAAGAGTCCCTTTTCCCCATCCATCATCATCTCCACCCTCCTGTATCCACCCAGGAGCTCAGCCTCCATTCCAGGCACTGACAGCTCCAGAAGGAAAGAAAAATCTGAAAACTCTCAAAGCTGGCATTTGTTCTTTCTAAATCCGAACATTCACAAAGATCAGTACAAGCATTTCCCATCTGGGCATACATCCCTCCACAAAAACCAAATGCTCTGTGGAAGTCCAGAAATAGTTCTGAGCAATTCCAACAGTGTTCTCTCAAAGGCCCACAGAAAGAACAAAATAAAACCATTTGTGAGAGCAAAGCTTCCCCTAGACACACGCATCTCATTTTAAGGTAGCTGCAAAGGATAAACAGATATTATGGATCATCACAAAATTAATATTTGATGAGTTTACTTTGCTCACAAATCCCTCATGATTCATTACAAGGGAATAAATCCACAGTACCTCCGCAGCAGACAGCTTGGCACATTTGATGAAGCAAGCATTTTAAAGAGCACATTCTTAGTATAACTGAAACCCCACCCACTGAGAAAGAACAAAGCCTCCACACCATAGTTTTGAGAACAACAAGCTAGAAGTGGCATTCCAATTGAAATTCAACAATTCTGGCTCTCATTTGAATAACTCAATTACACTTCTCTGGCATGCACAGACTTAATTGAAAACTATATTCTGTACCCCTTTTGTCATCTGGGACAGAGCAGAATTTTTTTCTACATTTATAATTGAAACAAGATGATGACTTCAACTGTTCAGACACCAGCAGGCAAAGAAAGCAACTCTATTCCTCTGTCAGACCTACAAGAGACCTCTGTCACAGCTCTAACTATATATATGCATCACATCCAGAGATCCATTGTTTGCAGGTGTCGCTGAACAGCAGCTTGCGGGTACTGAATTCTTTTCTTGCTAAAGCTTCTATCTGTAAGTTAACAAACCAAGTCTTCTGAGATTACGAAGTACAGGACAGTGCAACAAAATAAGCATCCCTGTATCACTGGAGACATCCTATTAAATGTCAAAATAACAATAATGTTCTATATTACTGTTACATGAAAATGCTTCTCCTAACTAAACTGCACTGGGCTTTTCACTGCGACATCTAAAGGCTTCAAAGTGGTTTTAATGTATTTATGTCAGGAATTTCTACTGCATTTAATTATATTAACCTGTAAAATAAAATTAAATAATTCCTACTGGAAAGACTACAAGTAATTATAAATAAAAAATACTGCAGCCTTCCTACGTATATCAGGGATTATAATAATGGCTCAAGCACACACATGGGCTGTCTGGTATTAAAGATGTTTTAGAAGATCAAAGTTCTACAGGAAGGTCATTTTCCAGTAGGAGCGCTGTGATAAGTATTCAGCTTTTCTGCTGAATAACTAACTTTTTTGGTAAATATTTAAAAGTAAAGTTCCAAGCAAAAATAGTTGAGTTTATACCTCAAGTCAGACTGCTCTAAAGCAATGAAATGCAGATTAAGCATTAACTTTGCTCTTAATACACAAGCACCATATGGAATTGGGAAGCATTCATGTCCAAATAACATCAGTTCTTTGGAAAAGGAAAAAGTCATGAACATTACAGCAAGAGGAAGAATAACAGTCTAACTGAAAACCAAGAGAGGGACTAGGAAGAATTCCGCCTGCATTAAAAAGCTTTGTTGAAGTTACAGCACTGAAACATTAATGAAACAGACCATTTAAGAGACAGTAGCCATAGAACAGAAAAATCACACAACTTCCTGGTGATCAGGTAGTTTGTGCCATCTGAACAGAATTCTCCCTACATTATCATGCACATTTTTAATACAATTAAACTTCCGATCCATTCTAGTGGGTTTGATTGTGACAAGCTAATGCTTCTCACTCAAACCTGAAGTGCAACAGCAACACTATGAAGTAAACCTTCCACTGTTACTCAACTCAAACTCTAAATTCTCACCAGGATAATCATGCTCATGTAACTTAACTAAACCAGGTTTTTCTTTGTTGATAACATTTCATTAACACACCCAATGGACCACCTATGATTCATTCCTAAAGCCTTTATATCAAATTGTGAAGGGCCATCTCAGCACATGCATTTGGAGTTCTCCAATGCATTTTCCTCCCTACAAAGTTCATTCTTCCCCTAACAACAGGACACCATACTGGAAAAAAAAACCCACAACAACTATACACAGGAGATAAATGAACAAATTGCAGTCTGAATATGAAAGCAAGACGTTGCTTCTTTATACAAGCATCCTTTACTGTAACCTCCTGTCTGCTAGCTGGAGCTGGCTCTCCAGAGGGCACTCCATCAATGCTCTTCTCACTAGAGAAGCACCATTTTTCTTCATTTGGGCTACTGGAAACTGTTTTAGTGTGAACCACAGCTCTAACCATTAACCACTAAGTAGGGGATGTGGATGAATTATGCAATGTTCTTTCAGAGAGCCAGTGCTATTGACTTCAGCCTAACAACCAATTTAGCTTCACATTTATCCACAGCTTCCAACTATCCTGCCAGCATTTGCTTGCTCCCCTTGAAGTCCCTACCCACACTACTTCCCAGCACAGTATCTGCTGCAATAAAGTGGTGTCAGAAATCTTTAAATTTGCTTTATTACATTGTGCAAAATGGTGAAAAAGAGCAGTTTCAGCTATTTCGTAAAGATTCCACACAATTCTCTCCAAGTCATAGAGCCAGAGAAAGACACTCAGGCTTCCATTCATATGCTAAAAACATAACTCACATATAAATCAAAGTGTAGGAAGTGTGACAAAACTTTTGGAGCAGTAACAGGGAACTTGGCTAGCAGAGTTTGCAGGTAGACCTCTAATTCCTTTTGTCTTTTCTCCACCAGGCTTTTGGAATTTTTTCCAATAATCTTCTTAGGAGGTAACAGATTTTTATCTATTTTCTTTTCTGAAACAAGCTGAAAGACAAAGACCAGAGTTACAACCCAACTCACTACTTAAACTTGTACAAAAGATGCAACAGAACACATTAAGAGCATGTTGCCTGATCCTGGTAAGATCCAAAAATAAAATTACTTCAGTAAATTTGGCTTTCCCTCATTTTCACCCACTTCTTTATTAAATCAGTACTGGTTAGCAACTACCCCATCATACTAACAACAGTTTTACCATCCATCATACCGAGAAAAGAGGCTTTGCGCCAATCAAGCAATTGCTTACCAGATCAGCTGATCACAGACATTTCTCTTGGGAAGTTAATGACTCTAGCCTGCACTCCACTGTGAGAGTAGGTTCTGCCCAAGGCCACCCTTCCCCAGTTGTAGAGGGGAGTGTAACAGGCTGAAATAGTATTGTTCTAAATGATTTAGTCTGCAGTTCAGATGGCATCTGGCAGATATTCTCACTCTTTATTTAGGAAAGAATTTGTCCCGTACAACAGAACCACACAAACTGTACAGCACCAAGGGCACAGTTTTAATATCCTTACCTTTTCATGCAGGTCATGGAAGTCACTGTAACGATGTTTGACTGTCCACTGATGACTGCCAACACTGACCTGAATAATGTATACCTGAAAGGAAGAAATTTAAGTAAAGGGACGGCAAAGCAACTTGTCTTAAAGAGAAGCTCACTGTGAGGCATGCCGGTTATTGTAGCACTATAAGGTGATTCTACATTCTGAAAGCATCTAAGGTATTGCAGTTAACTAAAATCTAATCCAGACTCTAAGGTGACTTTGCTAATGTAAGATGCCTCATCTCATTCACAAGAGTGCCCCCCCACCACCATACAGACAGCAGTGTAAAGCAACAGCTTTCATTTTTGCAGCCCAAAGGTTAATAACCAAGATCTCTAAGCTACTTCCTGTTTTGAAGATTTCTGCTACTTAAGTTGGTATTCAAAGCTATCCACAACAAGCCTACAACAGCAGCATCCCTCCTTCAATTTACTAAGTTCCACAATGGGCAGAGGAACTTGGCAAGCATCCTGCTGTCACTTCACAGTTAAGCAGGAATCTGCTTCCCTTAATGTTCCCTTCTGAAATAGCCAAATACTTTGGTTGGCTGGATTATTTTATTTCTTTTAGGGTAAAACACACAAGACAGCTTTCTGGGAGTTACAACTATGCCCAAAGAATCACTACCATTAGCTATAGCAATCCAACATGTCTTTACAAAAGCTAAGTATTTTTAGACACGCATAAACCAAACAATACAAGATTTTCATTGTAGTTGACTTTCCAGATTGAACAGTACCAGTTCTGCAGGAAACTCACAAAGTACCTTTGGATATGCCAGAAGCAAGCTATCCCAAAGAAATTTAAAAGGTACAAAATATAACACAAAGTAGAAAACAAACAATGCTCAGCAAAACCAGTTCTACGAGTACTTGAACAAATTAAACTGTTATCCCATCCAACTATATTCCTTTGGGAAAACACCAATTCGTAATCAAATGCTGAAAGCATTTAGTAGTTGAGAACTTGCTTACCACCACAGATCACACAGACCTGACTCACAGCAGCTATGAGAATGCTGCACAGCTAGGTGCTAAACACACTTGAAGTAAAAAAGCATCAACAATCTCAATTTTTTACTGAAGAGGCCAGTTACTCTGTCCTGTTAGTACAGAGCAGCACACTACCAAACATTAAACAGAATACCACCTGCATTTTAAAACATGAATTCTCTCATACCAATTATATTTTTATGAGCATCTGACACTGGCTTCCTCAACAAAACTCAAGTCCTACTGAGAAGTGAACCAAGATGTCTGACTAGTGCCCACAGCAAGTGACACATCAGTGTTCAGATGAGCACTGGAAACACAGATGAATGCCTACAGAATTACAGTCTCAATTAAGTAGGGCCTGTGTCTGCATTCCCATAATGCTGCACTGGGAAACAGCAGATCAGGATTATTCACCATGCCGGTGACAAACTAGAACAGGAATAACCTGAGCATCCAAAAGCAACCCGAAGGAAAACAAGGAGATACTCAAAGAAACCAGAAGATTTAAGTCAGAACTGAAGTATTACTACCTTTAGAAGTCATAATAAAAAGACTAAGTTCTTTTTAAAAGCTGACTGTGCTAAATTATGGCAGATCAAGCAGTATAGCTAAATGAGTACCGGCTGAGTACATGATGCATAAAACCTCAGATTAGACATTGAAAACACAGTAAACTTCACAGTCCACAACTGACAGCTCACAAGATGAGGAAGGAGCGCTCCTCCTCTCTGGGTACAATAAATTTATAATAAAGGTTTCGTATCCTTTTGCTGAAATGGCAAGCACTGACCACTTCGAGAAACATAGCACTGAGCCAAAAGCATAGTCTGGTCAAGAAACTATCCGTTAAAGTGAATGTTTCCATGCACTGACACAATTCCTCCACTTAAGCCTTTAAAAAGCCATAGCATTACCCATGTAGAACACAGCCAGAGCTGGCAGCACATATTCACCACTCAAACAGCATCAGTACGCAGAGTGACAGCAACTGATTTCACATCAATCCACAAGCTGCCATTATCTTGAAGAACAAATACAAAGGCAATATGCTTACGTGCTCCAAAGACTTGTAATACAGAAATCAATAATTTTAAAGCAAAAGTCCTCCTAAGTTTCTAAAAAAGACATATCTAAATTCATCTTCAATTAATTTCAAATGCACTATTATGACAAGACTGCCAGTTTAGGTTAGCTTCTTCAAGGACTGCCTACCTGTCAAGCCAACTGCTAGAAGGCATAAGTAGATGGATGATGAAATTCTCTCACACTTCACTGTCTCCCAGACAGATATACCATGTGAAGCCTCCACCCATATTTATGAATGACATGAACTGCATTTCTATTAAGCTAATACGAAAGTATTTACATTCACAGCTTTTCCTCCTCCCCATGTCCCTATCAAGCTTTTCTGTGAAACAAATTTTGCACATTTTTCATTTAATCAGCTGTTTTGGCTAAGTTCTACTTTGTAAAGTGTTTAGTGTATCTGCAGTGCTGTGTATTTCCAGTATTTTCTACAAACCTTGCAGTAGTCACACCACCAAACAGCATGATTTCCCTAGTATTTAAAGGGGAAATATTGACTAAATTTTTTTTAAGATGCACACATTACAAAAACTTGTCCATTTCACTTGCCATGGAAAGCTTGAATTTTACAGCATCCCTCATCCACCCTCACATGCTTCAGTACTGTAAAGAAAAAGATATTAACAGATGACAGACAGTGCTGCCCACAGGAAGCCAAGCCCACAGGACACAAGTGTGACTGCAGCCAGTAGGTCCCAAATTCCGGAGCACTGATGCGAATACATCTTCTCTCTGCTTCATAAAGTAGTCAGACACTTTACACCCATTAAAGGAAGCCACAGTATTTTCCTTAAATATCAAAGCTAGTAATTACACTAAAAACAGCTGCAAAAGACAGGAAAAGCAGGAAGGCAATTCTAGGCCAAACAAATGCATAGTAGTAAACAAAGGAAGCACTGGCAGCCTTGAGGACTTCTGCAACCAGCCAGTTTTCAGCCAGCATCTAGCTGACATGCAGGAGAAATACCTAGTAAAAATGCCCACAGTTTTCTAGCCCAACAGAAAAAAAGCATCAGTAAGGGCAGTATTTTTTCCTGCTGGATTTATCCATACTTTATCTTTCACACTAATAACTCATACAAGAATTACATTTTTTAAAGCGCCTTCAAAATGACACAGAACTGTGGGCCTCCCCGATATATTTTACAGGATTTAATCTCACAACTGTCATTGAAATAAATCTGAATTCTATTGAGATTGAGCTCTCAAATACAGAGTACAGTGGGAAGCACACATGCCAAAAGGAAAAATAACTCAAAACCAAGGACCACTGCCACCCTGACTACATGTTTAACAGACAAATATGTAGCTTGCCACAGCTGTATTTCCTTTCTCACATCCACCAGATTTGCCTGACTTTTACATCATCTGATTTCTTCACTTCTGCTCTAGTACAGGTCTTTATCACATTCTTAAATGTCACTAACCTAATTTTGAAACACCAATGCTAATTTTTGTAAAACATTTCACCTTGTGAATAATTTTATACAATTTCTGCTTCCATTTAAAGATTTATTCCTACATTTCTAATGGCTTGGGTCTATCTCAAACACACTGGCTGCAGGCTTGAAGACTTGCCAACAGCTTTAGAAGGCTTGTACACAGGTAAGCTTAAATGCCACAACTCCTTCAAAAATGCAGCAAGAGAATCGAAGTAGGACCAAATACTGATAAATGTTGTCTTTCAAACACCCTACTTGTAAAGCTCCCAAGAAAAAATGGCATTAAAATAACATGGCATCTTCAGAACCCTAACCATTAAAAAAAAAGAAATCTGGCTTTGAAGAAATAAGCTTACTTGGGCTTAGCTTCAGCAGCTTAAAATGTTATTCCCAACTATCAGCTGATCTGCTGAGCACTACCTGCAGCACCATTATACACCTGAACTACAGCTCAATCTAGCACATTAAGGCTAGCAGCTACACACAGGTTGGCTGAACCACAATACTAGTTTGTAGGCTGAAGTAGCTAACATTTTACCTCCTGTGTCCATAACCACTTGTGGCATAAGGGGGCAGATAACATTTTAATGTTCTCAACTAAATTCACCTGAATTTCTCACTCACTGGTACTGCAAAATTCTCAACACCAACATGAACACTGCTGAGTCTGGGTTCACACCTGAAATTAAAGTTTCCAGCCACCATGCTCATTACATCCTTGTCCATAAACATGGCTACTCACCACCTGACATTAATTCCCACACAGTGATGTTTCAAGGGTCATTAACTGGAAAGGCATTAAAGCCTTCATGTACTACAGCTGTGCACATGCTCTGTCCTACAAAAAACTTAGAAATCACTCTCCTGTTGCTCTGTTTTCTGCAAATACCTTTCCAGAGTCAGTAACCTGAACTATTACTTGTAACTATTATGCAACTTTACAAATATTGCCTTTCTAAACCTTCACTCCCTTTTCTTTTAGGTTCCTACAGCAGAAAAAAAACTGGTGTCATTACGTGCATTCTATATAATTATTCAAATCACACTAAAAGGAGGAGAAAACCTTTTTAGTTATATAACTAAAGGGTGATGTGCTCAAGATGTTTTCTGTCTGCAATTATACTGAGGTTGGTTTTATGATGAGCTCCTTCCTGAAAAACAGACCAATTAACTCTTGGTAGAACGTAACCAGTTGAAAAACAAGTTACACATCAAGCATTTAATTCCTCACCCAAAACACACACACTGCTGACAATCTTTCCTCTTTCTGTAGGGTATGGGAAAAAGCTACCTGCCCCAAATAATCGGATTTCCTCTGAAAATAACATTATCTTTTCAAGAGGATTTTTTTACTGTATTTTCACCTGAAGAAAAAATTTCCTATGTATCTGGTCCAGCTTTAAAAGCCATGTTTACTCCATAACAATTCTGTCATAATCGTATGCACACATACATTTAGACATGTATATATATGCATATAAGAGCAAGACCACGCCATCTGCAAACACAGGCCCTGCGCGCTGCCACACCAGAGCTCTCCCGAAGAGTCAAACCTCCGAGGGGCTCAGGGAGATCTGCGCCGGCCGAGACCCGCAGCCCGGCGCCTTCCCGGCCGCTTTCCCAGAACACGGGTCCCTCCACAGGGGCAGACATAGCTCACAAACTGCTACCAAATTATTCTCGCTCTGGCTTTACAGCGGGTACAAAGCCTGGACCTGCTGCCCGGCTTCCCCAGCGCCGGGCTGGAGCCGGCGGCACCAGGCAGCCAGCATCATGCCCGGCCTCTCCCGCTCCCCCGGTACCTCGCCGGCTGCCTGAGGCGGCGGCGAGGGGGGTCCGCTCCCCCACACCTCACAGCCACCAACATCCCCTCCCCTGCACGTCCCACACGGCCTCGCCACTCGCCCCCGCGGGGCCGCCCTCCAGCCCCGCACCGTGTAGGTCTCCACCAGCTCGGAACCCAGGACTCGGGCCTCCCGCGGGGGCTCCTCGCCGTCCTCGCCCCCTGCCGCCGCTTCCATGACGCCTCGAGAACCGCAGCGGAACGGCCTTCGCCGCGCTCACGCCGTCACCGCTCCTCTCCGGCTGCCGCCACCGCCGTCCGCGCCAGCACCGAGCTCCGACCCCGCTCCCTCAGCCGCCATCTTGGCTCAGCCACCCCTTCAGGGCGCGGCTCGCCCCGCCCGCTGCCTCTTTATTGGCAGACGCCAGAGGTGGAAGGGGCGGGGCTTGTCGTTGGGGGCGGAGCTTGTTGCTGGGGGCGGGGCTTATCGCCGGGAGAGGCGGGGTTTCGGGTGCCCCCCCGTAGCGTTACGCGCGGCGGTGCTGCGCGCCGCTGCGCTGAGCGGGGCAGTGCGGTGCCCGTGCGGTGCTGTGCGGGACAGTGCTGCGCCGGGCAGCCACGGGCGCTCAGGTTTAGGCCTTCAGACATTGCTGTTTTCTTGCTGAATACATCTGCGCGGGTTTGATGACGTCCATCTCGCCGCTATATTCCCCAGAACGGTGTCTTCTGCGCGGGTCCCTTGACCTTGCTTTGTTTCATGGCAAAACCGTCTGTCAGAAGGATTTGGGTTATTTCCTTCCCTTTCTCAAAATCATCTGCTGCTGTATGGCCCCACATGGTGGTGTCGTGAACAATTGAACTAAGGAGGGCAAAGCCAGTCCCTCTCTGCCTGGTGCCACGCCACGTCAAAACAGCGCTGAGGAGCTGGGTTTGGGGTGGCCCAGCTTATACCTGAGGAAAGGGCCCTGCCCTGCCCTGTGCTCCCTTGCTGGAGGGTCCGTGGGGCCATGGCTGGTCCCTGCCACAGCGATGGGCCCCAGCCCCAAGTGGGACCCCAAATGGCACAAGGCCGCAGCGGCTGCCTCCTCACAGGGTGGCAGCAAGGGTAATTGATGGGTGCTGGAGCCCAGGCCCCTTCAAACGTGGCAGGAAACAAAGTAACTCCTTTCACCCCTATCTCACAAGGACATTTTGGGTGGGAGAGAAGTGTTCAAGGCCAGGCTGGACAGGCTTGGAGCAAGCTGGTCTAGTGGAAGGTGTCCCTTCCCATGGCAGAGGGTTGGAACTGGATGAGCTTAAGAGTGAACTCAGGGTGTTTTTTGGGGTGACTTCACTGACATTATGAACTTTGCTTATCTCAGTGCACTGTTTCAAATCTGTGCACCCTGGAGAGATCTTGCCAAGAACTTGTAACAGAAGTGGAGAATCTTCAAGGGTGCTAAGCGCATCCTCCTCAGCCTTTTCACTGTGAACCCAAGTTGCCCTGAGGGGCAGTCACAGGAGGTTTGGGTGAAAAAGCACCTTCCCACAAAACAAAGGTGTTCACACTCTGTCCTTCCTCAGGGGATGCAATTAGCTCCAGTGTAGTGTCATTAATAATAATAGTAAAAGTGCCAAATGCCTTGGGTGCATGTGTGGGTTTCAAAGTCACCTGGACTGAAAGTATTTCCCGGGCAGACGGGAGCTGTGGTGCAGAGGGAATAATGCTACAGCAGGAAATGCTGGCATGTGGCAGATGCAACCGGGACCAGGAGGCAGGTAGATAAACACACCTCTGCAAATTGAGCTGGAAAAAAGCACTCCGACTTTATTTTGACTGCAAAGCACCTTCCTTTGGTCAGGAGTCAGCTGAAGGGCGATGTGTGCAAGGAGAAAACACGCAGAGTAAAGGCAGCCCAAGAGGGATTTTCAAGCACTGTCCCAGCATCAGCAGGAGCTGCCACTGAGCTCAGCCTCTTGACGAGATAATAAGTGCTTTCAGAGAGCAACTTTAATTAAGCTCCCTCTGCATGTCCTGTCTCCTTAATTAAAGAACAATTTGCAGCGCTCATGTGTCTGTTGGTCTTGATCTATACTCTTTTCCTCTTCATAAAGCAGTCAATGCCAGCAGGCACTGAGGTGGCTCCTGGTGTGACAGCCCTGTCCTGGCTCCCAGGGAAGATGCATCAACAGGAGCAATGCAGCTGGGGAAGGGAGCAAACGGGCTCATCCAACGGAAGTCCTCCAAGGAGGATTTAGGTAGCAGCAAATTACGGGGCTTCATTGTCAATGAGTCTGTCCCTGCTTGGAGCCAGGTGCCCTGCACAGGGAAGAGGAGCTGGAGCATTTCGCTGCTGTTTGGAGCCATAACAGACTGCCCAAGGAGCCCTGCAAAAAACCCAGACCTCAAATAAAGTTGCAACTTATCTGTGCTTCTGCATTTTGTTTCCTTATATTTGACCTCAAGGATGCCGCTTCTTGTTTTGCAATGGGTTACAGCTGCTTGGAAAGGAAAACCTGAACTGAGGTTTTGGGGAAAAAGTGCAGTAAACCCTTCCTTCCACTTGTCTTGGCGCCTTGGATTGACTGACAGGTTTCACAGGATGTCAGGATGCAGCTAAAGCCTGAGGTAATGTGCCGTACCTAACTGCAGTGACAGTCAGCATGCTGCTGAGCCAGCCACGCACCCATATAAAGGGCATTTGTGCTGGCAGCCCTCCTTAGGCTATAGATAGCCGTGCTCCACCTCTGCTGTCGGTCTGGTGTGGGGAGAAGAGAAGCAACAGGGGGGATGGTTACCCCAGGACACTCCCATACACACCACAGCAGCCTCCCCCTGCATTTGCACAACAGAGGCTCTGGGTTTCTCTATAAAATGCCAATTTCCAATTCTTTTGTAAGCAAACCGCTTCAGAGAGCCAGGGGATGCTGGAAGCTTTGGTTCCAAGCAGCAAGCAGGGATGCAGGGGTTGGCATGATGCCCCTCGCATGCGCCATGCCAGATGGACTTCATCCTTCCCCTCTAGGCATACCTGTGTTTTGTAAGTGTCTATTTGCACTGGGCATTTGCAGAAGTACACATTTCCTGTGGCAGTGTGTCTGGTGGCAGTGGCCCAGATCTCCCATCTCTAAGCCGACAAAGGCCCTTCTTCCACATCCTGACTTGGATTTCATCCCAGGTGCTCCTGCAGCATGGCTGCACTCCTTTGAAGGCAATGTTAGAGGTCCTGCTCCCACCATGCATCACCCTAGATATATTCTGATGTATCCCAGGGGCTGTTTTCAGGGGGATGACTCAGAGCTATCGCCACCCGGGGTTGGAAGGACAGGGCCAGGCACCATTCCTCACCCTCTGCCTGGAGCCAGCACCTGCCACAGGGAATCCCAAGGTGGGGAGAAGCAGCCTTGGGGCTTGGGTTTGCCTCTGGGCAGCACTCCGCTGGGAAGACCTTCATAAGGGTACTCAAGAGGGTTTGGGTGATGGTTCAGTGCCAGGAGACAGCAGGTTCCCCATCCCAGCCTGTTCCCTCATTTAAGGAGAGGCTCTGATGCACTTTAACAAAATAACTACATCTGTTTGCAGTTTTCCTGCCTTTTCTATGTTCAAGGCAACCAAAGTACTAATATATTCCACTTCTGAAGACTGACGTGCTTCAAAAAGTAATTCCTTAAATGCAGCATTTGCCAGCATCATGCTGAGAAGAGGTAGAACCCTGCTGAAGCCTAGGTAAATCAAGGCCAGTGGGCACCCACAGGACCACAGTTCCTGAGAGGCTCTATAGCAAGTTATTCTTCCAGGACTGCAAAACCTGGGGGCTGCCGTGTGGGGACATGGCTCTGTGCTCACCTGCACCCTCACTCCATGCTGATGCCACCCCGGGTCACTGGTTAACACCACTTTGGCTAGGTGTTACATAGGGGCAGCAGGCTTTTCATGTAACATGATTTCTATTAAAGGGCGAAGGGATTTTTAGAGGAGATGAAACCTGACAGCTGCAATCATAGATTTTCTCGTTTGCTAAAGAAGATGGGACTTTGTCACCCTGAGACGCCAGAGCCATCCTTTGGACACAAGAGGGAGTCCTGAATCACCTAAAGAGCGGTTTCGCTTCGGTTGCTGTGGCTTAAAAGGGTTTTCCCTGTACTGAGGAAACACTGCTCGTTATTTGGAGGCCTTTGGTATGTTTTGCTCTCCAGAACGGTGGGATAAATTCATGATAAATCCAGGAACGTGGATTCTCCCCATCTGCTCTGGGGACAGGTCGGCTCGCTGCTTTGGGTGAAGGGAGTCCTGGTTTCCTAAAGGACTGGGAATGATCTCTGAAATCAAGCACAGCTGACAGCCATCCTCATCCCTCCCACCCCTTATCTTGCAGCCTCAGTTAAAAGCGGAAAATGGAGGCAAAGCTCCATCTGCCTCCGCACTTCTCACCATGGCAGCAGGACTGCACACCTTCCCTGTCTGCAGCACCCCCATGCACATGGCATCAGCTCCTCTGAGGACACTGGCACTAGCTGCATGCCCCCATGGGTTTGGAGACACCAGTCAGAGGGGACAGGGAGGCCCCGACACCCTGTTTCACTGCTCCCAGGAACATTTGCTGCTGGACAGGGATATTTTGGGAGGCATGGCTTTCCCGTGTGTCCTGGGTTCAGCAGTAGCAGTCATTTTTCTCCTTCTTAGTAGCTGGTGCAGTGCTGTGGTTTTGACTTTTGGCCTGGGAACAGCGCTGATAAAACCGATGTTTTTAGTTACTGCTCAGTAATGTTTACTCTGACCAAGGACTCTCTGAGCCTCATGCTCTGCCAGGGAGGAGGGGAAGCCGGGAGGAAGCAGAGGCAGAACACCTGACCCAAACTGACCAAAGAGGTATTCCATACCACAGCACATCATGCCCACTATATAAACTGGGGGCAGTTACCCAGAAGGGTGAGATCACTGCTGGGTCAGGCTGAGTATCGGTCAGCGGGTGGTGAGTGGTTGTATCCTCTTTCCTTGTATTTCTCTTGTCATTATTATTATTGGTGGTAGCAGCAGTGGTTTGTGTTATACTTTAGTTACTGGGCTGTTCTTATCTCAACCTGTGGGAGTTATATTCCTTCGATTCTCCTCCCCATCCCTCTGAGAGGGGGGGAGAAAGAGGAGGAGTGAGTGAACAGCTGCGTGGTTTCTGAGTGACAGGCTGAGCTTAAACCACAACACCGTGTTACCCAGTTTAATTAAGCACAGTATAATCTTTCTAAAGCAGCTTCTAAAGGAGGAAAACACAGGAGGTAGAGGTGACATGGTGGCATGCTTCCAGTCAGGACAGCCAAATACCATAATATATCAGCCACGGTCCTGCCAAACCCCTGCTGAAACCGCTCGCTTGTTTCCACATCAGTCACGAGGAAGCCTCCAGCTGCCCCACAGTGGGACTGGAGCTGGCCCCGGACATGCCAGCCTCAGGCTCGGCAGTGTCCCCATCCCAAGGCACGCAGGCAAGGCATTCCTGTGGGGATGAGGATGGGATGCGGATTGGTGTGTGGGGCTGCCGGTGGGCTGGTCACATCCCCCGGGGCGGGCAGACCCCTATATCAGCCAGGCTCGCAGGGGCAGAGCTGGCAGTGTGCAACCGTGACATTCCCCAGCCCCTTGCCCACCCTCTCCAGCCATGGATGACATTTATAAGGCAGCGGTAAGTACCTCCCTCTGGGATGTGATTTGGGGGGGGGGGGGGGGGGAAGTTTTAAAGGGTTTTCAGGCATTTTGTAGTAGATTCCCTCAAACTGTGATGGAGTTCATTCAATGGAGAAACGCAAGTGAGAAAAGGGGCAACTTTTAATCAACATTATCCAGGGCTCAGACTTTCCCCACTGATGGCTCTGAAGGTTTCACGCTCCTCTGATAAGCGTGAAAGTCTCAACTGTGCTGCATCACTGTTGACAATTATTCCCCTGGCTCCTCACTGTGGGAAGGGAGGTGGCCTGTAGGTGAAGTTATAAACCTCAGCAAAATCTTAGTGTAAAAGGTGGCTGCTGGTTTTAGCCCGAACGAAGCAAAGCAGTGCTTCCCATGAAATGAAAGTCTTTATATGGTTTAAACCTCACCCTCTTCTTTCTGGTGCTTTATAATTCTGCCACGGCTACGTTTCCCCCTTCCTTAGCTGAGTAATTCTCTGGGAGATGTAAAGACCCCTTTGGCTTTTTAAAGTTATTTCCAAATATCCTCCTCTTATTTGCTGCTCCTGGTATCTGCCCTGCAGAAATCCAGAATGCGAGCTATGCTCTCAGGGAACGCAGAGCATCGCGATGGCTATTTTAATGTACACAGCTGCATGCTGCACTCACTGTGTAAACCCAAACTATTTGGTCTGTAATAAGAACACTGCATTGTTTTGTAACGTAGACAGACAGTGATGCACAAGTGGAATAAGGATGAAAATAGATTCTGGATTGCGTGGATTGCTACTGTGTCCCTTCCATAACGGGAGTTAAAAAGAGCTTGTTGGCAACATTTTCTTCTTTTAGTATGTAGTCGGTAAGGTTTGATTTTTATCTGCGGCACAAAAGATATATCATACAAGTCCTCCTTGAATTCAAAGGTTTTTAGAGGGAAGATAGTGCTTGACACATTACTGAAGGAAAGAACCACAATGCTTACTTACACCTCTTCTGTCTTTTGGTCATCACTGAACCTCATGCAATAGAATCCCTCTAGCGACCCTGATAGTGTGAAAAGGCTCAGGAAAGGCTGAACAGTAAAACAGTCTCCATACCAACACCTCCAAAAGGGAGAAAAATGTGACCTGTAAAATCAAAGAAAACCCAGGTCTCGTTAATTAAGCTTTGTAATTAAATATATTCTCTGAGGCTCAAGGCACAGCTCCTTTCATTGCTTAGGGACCTCGTGCCTGTAATTAGGGAGTAAGGCTGAAGCGCTTTGCAAACCGGCGATGCCCACAGGGCCTTGCAGCATGGATGGAGAGCCCCACAAAGAAAGAGTTCCCTACATGCAAGCTCCAGCTCTCTCCATGTGTCTTCCCCACATGTGAAGGTCATCCCTACGGGAAGCCTGTGGGCTTTAGTGGAGCTGGACAACAGATGAATTTAGCTGAGAAGTAGTAATTGCAGCAATAGACAACCACCCAAAGTTCCTACCCCAGATACCAAAAACTTACCCAAACACAGAGCCCTTGGCCAGGGAAACGGGCCACACAAAATACCCGATGGACTTCCATAAGCATTTTGCTGCTGATTTGAAGGCAGGAGCACACTGACAAATGTGAGGCTTGAGTCCCAGGCATTAACTGGCAGCACCTTTACAGAGGCAGAGCAAGATCAAGCCAGGCACAGGTGAAACAAGCATTATTTAATGGATATATTCCCCAAGATTCTAACTGTAAAATAACATTTACCTTGAAAAAAAAAATCAAGAACTTAAATTTGCCTCTGACTTCCAACTGGAACATGGGATGAGGAAGAGAGCCGATAAAAGCAAAACACAGCAGATTTGGTGTTACCATGGCTGCTGCAGTGCTGTGAGCGTCGTGCTTTGCCTTCCCACACCGCAGCCGGAGAAACCTGTCCCTGCAGTGTGGATGGAAAAGGGGAATAAAGGTGCACACAGTACCTGTGTCCAGAGGGTACTACAAATAGCTCAAGAGACATCTCTCTAACCAAAGTGTCATGCTATGGTTACAATGTATGTAATTTACATACAGCATAGCTACATTATCACTTGGGCAGCCAAGGATGCTTCAAATGTATTTCTTCATTTGCTGCATGCTGCTGGCATATATTAATATTGTATTTATGCCAAATTCCCTGCGTGCAGCCAGAGAACCCAATGGATTTTCATCTTGCCCACTCATGCCTAGATAAGGGTGTGCAAACACAAAGCTATTTTGGGAACATTTTTAGGCCCTGTTAAGCGGCACTAAGAACAGTGCTAGGGACAAGTGTCCAGATAAAGGGCTGCAAGGATAAATACCAAAGCCTGGGAACAATCAGGGAGCTCATCTTTATCTCCAGCACCTCTCTCACCCAGGCTTATAAATAGCGAATGCACCAAGTGAGTCATGCTACCCGAGCAGCAGGACAGCGGCTGCGGACATCGGCCGAGGGCGCATTGCGACTGCCCCGGCTCTGCCCAAATGATAGCTGTGAAGGGGCGGCAGCGACTTGCCTGCCTTGAGCAGCACCAGGGCCACAGTGGGCTTGGGCTCCCTCCTGCAATGGCAATCCTAACACCATCCTTAGTGCTTCTGACTTGAAAGTCTTCATCTTCTGGTGCGTGGGGAGCGGGTAAAGCTCTCTGCCCACTTCCCACAGGCTCTATCCCACTAAAGAAAAGCACTTTCCCTGCCTCTTGCTGCAAGTGGGAAGGACTTCCAGATGGCTTTTGTGAAACTATTGCTCTTTGGGGCAGGAGCATCAGCCTCCCTGTAAAGACATGGTGCCACACGTTCGGGTTGTGGGGTTGAGGGATGGATGATGGGGACTGCTTGCTCAGGGATAATAGTAAGGAGACATCAGCCAAAGACAAAAATGCACTTAAAGAGATATGACACAGAGCTGACGGATTCCTCTTTGCTCTCTTGTTGGTTATTGTAATTAATTAATGCTAACTAATAAGCTCCCACTGACTGCCTGCAGGGAATGATGTAGGGCAGGGTTTGGGAACAATCTGCCAGCCTGTTTCAGCTAATGCTCCATGGGCCATTTCTTCAGGGAGATTCCCAAAACATGCTAAGGAAAACAGAAGCTCCCTTCAGAGGCAGAAACCTTTGTAATAAACACTGACTTGGACAGAAGTAGACCAGCTCTTAACGCTCTGGATAGTGCAGGGAGTTTCCTGAACCTTGGGCTGGAAAACAACCATCAGGAATGGTCTTGTCCACCTCTTCCTCCCTGGGGACCTCCCTCACACATCCCACATCTGACCTGCCCTCAGCCCATACAGAAGGGACCCTCAGCAGTGCGGCCATCCCACTGTGAAGCCTGCCAGCCACAAGAAATTATCCCCAAAAGGCTGACAGAGGCAAATACTTTTCCCAGAGGGTCTCCCCTGCTTGTGCAAAGGCTGCTTCTGCTGCACATCAGCTGCTGCTGCTCTAGAGAAATGATACTCACTTCAAAGGAGTCAGAAATGAGGTTTTTTAATGGGAAGAATCTCTTAGACTAAAGAAAGTTGTGGTGTCCTACAACCCATAGTCCATGAGGGTGACTGCTGCGAGGCTTTGCAAAGGCTGATGAACAAATGACATGTCCTTTTAACAACTAGTGATGCTGATGCAGAAAAACGACTTGGTCTCTTTTCCTTACAGGTTGAGCAGCTGACAGAAGAGCAGAAAAATGGTAGGTGTATCTTCAACCTGACACCACAGCCCAAAGATGAGCTCCCTGGCCAGCAGCCCAGCCTGCCTCAGCAATCACACCCCAATGCTTCGGTCAGACTGGCCAAAGGAACTGTGGTCCACCAGCATTTCAAGCGAGGCTGTTTCCGTGCATGTGCCTGGGTGTCTGCACCATGCGATGCCCAGGCAGTGCTGGGATGCACAGGCAGGGGAGGCTGCGCCTGGGGCGAGCCCTCTGCCCTGCCACCCATCTGCAGGGTTGAGATGTGGACCAAGACCCCCCCAACTTACTTCTTACTTCTCTCCCCAGAGTTCAAGGCTGCCTTTGACATCTTCGTGCTGGGCGCAGAGGATGGTTGCATCAGCACCAAGGAGCTGGGGAAGGTGATGCGGATGCTGGGGCAGAACCCAACCCCTGAAGAGCTGCAGGAGATGATAGATGAAGTGGATGAGGATGGTGAGAAACTTGGCTTTCTTCTCTTGGGGCGCTTTCCCCACCACCACCCCTATGTCTGCAGGCATGGGGGGTATGGTGTGGGTTGGCAGTGCTCAGCATCTGAGCAGTACCGACAGGATCTATGCTTGGAACAGTTGCAGCCCGTGGGGAGCAACATCATATGCTGTGATTTTGAAGGACACTAAACACCCACCAAAGTTCAGCATGGTTCCTTTAGGGAATTAGCAGGCAAAGAGGAACTCTAAAAGCCTTTATTCCTGTAACGATCAGACTGCTTGCACTGATTTTTGGAGGTATTCTGAAATTGCACAGATCCATTTAAAAAAAAATGTAGCAACTGCCATTTGAGAAATGCCACAGGATTCTGTCCTCAGGAAGGTCTTCCACTGCTTGATTGCACACACAACCCCTGTCAATATGGATCAAATCAGTCTACGGGGGATCACACCGAACAAAACCCGCCGTGTGCAAGCAGGGCAGAAATACCATACTAAAAAACAAAAGCACAGTTAAATATCATTGACACAGCTGTTTTCATTTCTTGCCTGAAAACAACAGTACCACACTGCATGAATACCTGCCTTCTGGAGCTGTTATTGTTAATACCTGGATGAGATGGACAGGTACCTCCATAGCAGGAATTTCCACTCATCAGTGCTTTCAGTAGGGCCTTTGGTTCGTTTTGCCTTGGCTAAATGATTGCAAAAGGTAAAAATCCAGTGACTAAGTCAGTGCAGGGACTCACTCACTCCAGCATCCTGAAAGCTGCTTCTTGCTGCAGGGCTGCTCTCCAGTTTTGGTCCTTGGTTACTAAAGGGAAGCGCAATCTCTCGCTTGGCCTTGCCTGTCCACCCACTGTAGCATGAGCTGACAGCGTTTATTCTGCCTACAGGCAGCGGCACTGTAGACTTTGATGAGTTCCTTGTTATGATGGTCCGGTGCATGAAAGATGACAGCAAAGGAAAAACTGAAGAGGAACTCTCAGACCTCTTCAGGATGTTTGATAAGTAAGAGCCATGAGCAGGGGTGTGGGAACAGTGCCACTCTCCTGAGCCCCCCCCCTCCCCAGTGTGCTGCTCTGCTCCTGAGCTGTTCTGTCCTCACACAGAAACGCCGATGGCTACATTGACCTCGAGGAGCTGAAGATCATGCTGCAGGCAACGGGAGAGACCATCACTGAGGATGACATAGAAGAACTGATGAGAGATGGGGATAAAAACAATGACGGCAGGATTGACTATGATGGTATGACTCTTTCTTGCATACAGTTTGGTCACAAGCCCTTGAGTGTTCCCCAGGCACCTCACATGGTCTTGGCTGTCTTCTTGGTCAGGCATGAGCCATGCAGGTGGTACACCTCACCACAGCCAGTGTTAGCTCAGGGATGGGGGGTTTCTTAGGCTAGCAAAATGGTATCAAAGTCCTGGGGTAGCCTTAACTGTTCCCATGCTGCTAAAACCAGCCTGCACTGAAGCAATGCTGCTTTCCACCAGAGGCCTGCCCATCCCCTCCTGCCCCCTAAAGACAAGCACTCTGAAGGGCCGTACCTTTGAAGGCAGTGCTGCTGGAAAGACCCCCAGACCATTTCTGAGCTGAGCTGGTGGCCACATCTCACCCCGTGCACTCACCTCTGGCATTTTGGTGGCTGCCTAGGGCAATGCTGGGCTCCAGTGACATTTCCAGCTGGAGTCATGAGGAGCCCTCGCCACAGGCAGAGGAGCAGTAGCCATCCCCCCCGCAGCCTCTTGCACATCGGGGAGATGGGAAGAGGAGACAGGGCTGGGAAACCTGCCAAGAGCGCACTTGGCAGCCGCGGGGGCGCTTCAGTCCCACCTCACCCCCCTTGTCTCCAATGTCTTCCCTTGGCAGAGTTCCTGGAGTTTATGAAGGGAGTTGAATAAATCTGAGGCCAGATGGACAGCCCGAATCTCCTAAACTCCTCAAGCGCTGCATCTCATCCCCTTGGCTAATCCCCCTGGCTACCGGCATGAAGACTGAGTGCTGAGAAGGGTGGCCGCTGGGAAAATAAAACGTGCTAACACCGAGTGCCTCAGATGGTTGCTCCTTGGAGGCTTATCGAGAGCTTCACCCCGGCTGCATACTCACAGCTCATGAGGCCTCACTGAGCCCCTGTGAGCCGTGCATAGCAAGGGGACATCACAGCTGGAGCTTTAAGCCTCCAAGGAGGCTGCCAGCCCACTGGCAAAGCCAGGACAACAGGGCCATGGATGCTTCATGAGGAGCTGCCGTGTTGCATCTCCTCACCCCTGCCATGGTGAGCAGGCTCAGGATCCAGAACTGGCTCCTGCTGGTTTAACTGGAGCATCACTGGCATTTTAGTGATGACATGGTGAGTTAACAACACTTATGCTATCACTGAAATCCTCCCCACGTTCCTGAGGGGACACCCCTTCCCCCTCCCGCCATCCTGATTACCACCCTGCGGTGCATGCAGAAAGACACCCTGTCTTCTTTGGGAACAAGAATAAAAGCCATTCTATGCCAGACTGGGTGCATCCCTCCCATCCCACCCAGCCTGGCAAGGGGCAAATGGCAGCAGCCCCACGGCACTCCATGGGCCTCCAGCAGTCCTGGATGGAGCCTCACTGCAATAACCAGAACACCCCATTTTCCCTCAGAAATCATGTTCATTTGGGCAAAAAGTGCCCTGAGCGTGGCACGACTCCACTTTGTGCCTCAGTCCTCAGGCACAGGGTGACAGCAGTGCTGAGGAGAGCAGGATAAGCCGTGCTATCGCCAAGGGCCCCAGGGGCACCGTCTTTTCTCATCCCAAGGAAGTGCGGCATTCCTGCAGCATTAGCAGCTCTCCCTGCACATAGCTGCCTCCTCCCATCGAATTACAGCCCCAGCACAGCTCACACATTGCAGTCATGTTGCTAAAATCAAACGTTTACCCAAGCAAGATAAACATTGGCAGGGCAAGGTGCTAGACTGCGTTGGTGCAAGCCCCGGCCATGCTGCCGCACCAGTGCCCCCGTGCCTGCTGCACCGTCCTGCCTTTCCTCTCCTCCCTGTCTGTGGAAGGCACAGCCCGAGCAGCTGTACTTGGGAGAACCGGAGCACAGCACCCTGTTAGCTGACGCATTTTCTTTCAACCCCAGGATATTCTGGGAACACCCCAAACGCACACATCGGGAAGCTCTGCTCAAAGGGGTCTCCCCGAGGGTGCTGAGCCCTCAATGCCATAGCTCTGCTGATTCAAGCAGAACTGCAGGTGTACCAGAAGCCAACAGGCACAGGAGTGTGTTTGCTCAAACCACCCTGTGACAGGAAGTGCTCCCGAGGGTTACTGTCTCCTGTTTCCAGCGAATCCATAGCCTAGACATCAAACCCAATCACTTCCCACCTCCCCAGTGTGGCAGCAGCAGTTATTTCCCACCAAGCCCTGCTTCTGAGGATGCAGCTGAAATGTTTTACCCCAGGCCTGGAAACCTCCATGGAGTGGCAGCCACAAGCTGCTGACACCAGGACTCCCCACAGCCATGGCCACCCAACCCACGGGCAACCTCACATCTCAGTTGGCATCACCAACAGCCCCATAACCCACCAGATCCAAACCCACGACAACAACATCTCCAAGATGTTATCCACTGCTTACTGAGGCTTTAGCTCACTGAGTGAACAAGAGGAGACAAGGCTAACCCCCTCCCTTCAGTCAACCTGGTGGCCTGGGGGAGGCTTAGTCCTTAACCAGGGAAAAGGATGACTGCAAAGAGCCACCCTGCCGCACGTCTCCCCTCTTGGTCCAACGGTACAAGGAGCAGCGAGCCACAGTCTTGCTGGCTACCCACTCCTTTCTGAAGGTAAAACAGGGAAGGTGGTGGCTGGAAAGAGAGGACAAAGGTGCAGCAGCTGAAACATGGCTGTGTAAGAGCAGACACGCTGGGAGGACCTGGGTTTTTCCAGTCCTTACACCAGAGCTGCCAGCAGATCAGCATGCTCTATCTTAAGTGAGAAAAACTGCTGCAAGACCAATTTGCCTTAACACACTGCTGGTCCTCCTAAAGTACGGCAGCAAATGCCACAGGGCGGTGTGCTGCGGGTGGATTTCACTGTTGGCTAAAACATGGGAACAACTGTGCTAGGAATGGAACACAACACGACAGACCAGCGAGTTAGCAAGGCGGCTGAGAAACCAGTAGCCAAAACAGGATCAGTTGAAGTCCACGGAGAAGCTGAAGTAGTTAAAGCCTCCACAGAGAGGATGGGCCTGGAGATGTGCAAATGGTGACTGAAAACCACCCGGGGAATCCATGCATCTATGCAGCTTCAATCAATTCTGCAGTGTTCCCTGCATGTGTAATGAACCTGCGGTGCCTGAAGCCTTTGAGGAAGATAACACGTGTCCATGTGCACCACTGGGGAAAAATGAAAGTCAGTGGAACAATAATTCTCCTAAAGTCAAGCAAAAAACCAAGCCATTTACTACACCTGAAAGCAGTCCCTAGACCCGTGTGCTCCGAACCCCCCCGCCGAGACAGGAGCAGTGCTGGCAAGTGACAGCAGTACGTGCTACCAGACACAGTTTTCAGGCCATTTGATCTACCTGCATTTGCTGCCAGTAGATTTCGCTCCTGCCCTGGTTTGCAGCTTTCCCAGTACATTCGACACCTCTCTTCAGCCCTCTAAAACTCTGCTGTGTGAATTAAGTGACTGCAGGAAGGTCTGAGAACATTCTGTACACACCTCCCTAATAAAACCTCCGCATCTCACCTACAGTTATACATGTGCCAGCAGGGCAGCAGCAGTAGAACACAACCTAAGGTACTTCAGATGAACATCTCACAGCATCAAAATCCCTGTTGCATAGAAACTCCTGCAACATCCTTGAAATCTGGGCAAAGCAGAACTCATTCTGTTTGAACACACTACTGAACATAGTGTAAAGGGAGACAGAGCACCACATATCCAGCCCAGCTTTTCATCTTCACTGTCCCCAGTGAATACTCTGCCCCACCACAGTGTTCCACAGCTCTCCGATTTCTCCTCTCCAGCCTGTGCTCTTGGCTTTCAGCGCAATGGCTCACCTTTGCCAAATGAGCTGATCCGGTATCTGGTTACACAACCTGTAGTCCTTTTTTTTTTTCAAAAGGGAAAAAAGGAGCCAATCTGGAACCTGATACAGAGTCCTCTTAATTACAAATGGGAGAACCATCTGCAACAAGTACAACATACAGCAGCAGCAAGCACAGAACACAGAACGTGACATACTGCAGTAGCTGAGCAGAGATGCTCTCAAGCTCACTGGCTTCCTACAGGTTACCAAGGACTTAATCATGAGACCTTTGAAGTTTTTAAACGTCAAAGATGGCAGAGCTCAGCATAACGGGAACAGTTTCAAACAGACCACAGCTGCCAGTTCCATGCCCTGGGCTCTGTATGTAATCCTCCCAAAAAGGATTTTTAGCCTCACTTGACTAACAAAACTTAAATGATTTCACAAGGCAAGTGAAAGAGGATGAAGATGCACCAGGAGGCCACGTCAGCACAGATTCCCCTTCGCAGCTTCCCATCTGAGCTGGGGCAACTTCTACAAGAGGGAAGTAAGTCATGGACTGAGCTGTCACAGGGCTAGAAAACGCAATAGGTGATCAACTGATGCCTGGGCAGTGTCCTGCGGGACCACTGTGCGTGCAGGGAGCAGACAACAACAAACCTGACACCAAGCTGCTGTGGAAGCTCACAGAATTCCTCTCTCTTGCTACACAATGATGCCTGGATTAAGGTTACGCTCCTCTCTGCTGCATTTTGTCACGCAGCCGCTATTTTGGTCAGAAACTCAGCAAGCCCATATTTGGGAAGCTGCCCCACTGAAGGGCAGCATGAAGGGCAGAGATGAAAAGGCTGCTTCTGAAGGCAGGCCCAGGGGAGCTGCCTGGAGCCACAGGACGCCCAAATCTTTCCCTCTGCTTCTCGTTTATGTGCCAACATCCCTTTTTCAGCCTGACCCTCGCCTCTCTCTTCCCTCAAACTACATCCTGTGGCTGAGCTACTGTCACAACAACGAGCATCCTGGGGAGGACACCAAGGCGGTTTAGGGGTGAAATTTTACTTTTTAGATTAAAAAAAAGTCTTAATGCTAGACTTAAAATGCAGAATTTAAACCAGGTTGGAGATCTGCAGACACACAGACGAACACGAAGTCCCCTGTTCAGAGGCTAAAAAGCCTCTTCTTGTCACAGCACACATCTGCAGCAGACTGACCTTTACTAACACAGCTGGACCAGTCACACTGTCTGCTCCAACACCAGCAGCAACCCAAAGGGCATCTCCCTATGCTAGGTCTGTCAGCCCTAGTGAGGGCTGCTGGCCAGCTCTGAGACAGCAGTTGAGGCTATGAGACACACATGCTAACCTGAACCACAGCTACACATCACCTTTGTAAACAAACTCACCCAAGCAAGGCAGGCAGCAGCCACACAGCTCGAGACCTCCAATACCCACACTCAGGTACCACTGAGGCCAGCAGGATTTAAATGCTGTGCATGTCTCACATGTGACCTACCACTTGCCAAAGAATACTCTCCAAGGAGAATCAACACTATGAGCACCCTCTTGCCAGTTGACCCTCTGGTGTACCTGAGTGCAGCAGGGACCAGACCACCTTTGTGTCTTGACTATTTAGCAGACTCTAGCTGGTGATATGAACCCTACGACTGTAGCTCTCTCCAGCACAGCACCCCTCCCAGCCAGCATGCTGCTCTCACATAGCACTTCAGTTCTTTCAACTGACAAACATCAATACACACAACAGTCCAGGAGATGCACACAGCACAAATCAGGCAGCTGAGGGTTGCAGACTGCTTGGTTCAGGGCTGGGTGGTATTTTTCATTAGTCAAAAACAACTCAAAAGTGGAAACTGGGAAAAGACTTTTGAAATCAAGACATGAAGAACTCAAAATATTTACCTTTTTTCAAAATAAGGCTGCATTTTGGCAATTTGCTTAACTATTAAGAAATAAATACATTAACTGGATGTCTCAGTGGATTAGTTTTTTTTAGCCAGCAAGTGTTTTGCTGCTCTACTGCCAAGTCAGTAGACAGCTGCAAACATCCAGCCCTTGCGAGTTGTGGATTGACACCACCGGGTGGACAAGCTTTGGAATTACAGTTTCAGGAACTGCTGAATTTTAACAGGCGGCTCATTTAATGAATAAAGCAGCACCTTTTGAATCAGCTTTACTGGCTGGGCGCACGTGGAGAGTAAAGCCTTCTCCTCACCTGCAGGAGGACAGCAGTGTAACAAAACCCTGTACCTCTGGGGCTTTTGAATGTCACTCCCTTGTTCTCATCAGTCAGCACACCTCAGATAGGTACTTTTTTTGTTACTGGAATGAAAGTAGTTCACTAAAATACAGTCTCTATGAACAACATGCTTACTTCACATAGTCCAAACCCCTTACACATTCCTATGGTAGCTCCATTAACACTTCAGTACTTCCAAGTTATTTCAGAATACGACACACACAAATCCTAACACTAATTGCTATGATCTCTAACACCACAGCTAGCACTCACTACCCTCCTGGTTTTCAAGGTATCCACAGCTGTAACCACCTTACCTGGACAGCGTATCAGCAGACACACAACAGCCCTTGGAGATCTCACCTTGCTGTAGCACCACTAGGGACTATCATAAAACCCGCAGTATGCGAGCTGAACATGCACACCAGTATCAAAAATAACATTACATGTACTGAATGCTATCACCCAAAAGTCCAGGCAACACTGGCTTCAGTTTGTATGGAAATAAATAAGTTGTTTCTTGTTTAAATTTTACAGCTTTACTTAATAACCATTTCACAACTTGAAAACAGACTGAACTACCAAATGCTCATGACCTGTACCAACAACCACAGTGTAAGAGCTCTAAGGACAAAAAAGGTTGTTTACTTTTCATGTTGGAGGCTGACAACACAAAACCTCTCTACAGCTCCAGCTGGCTTGATCTGACAGGGAACAAAACCACACACCGGTTACTACACACAAGCTTGATGCACAACTGGTATCTAGAACACAACTCAAAGAAGGCTTCTGGAGGGTTCTCCTCAAGTTTGGGAGGGGAAGACTTTGTTACACCCAATTTTATTTCTTATAAAAATGCTGTAACACGCATGCCTATAGGAAAGCTGGTTGTCTTAAACCACGTCAGTCCTTTTTCTGTTGAGCAGCCTGCTTGGCATTGTTGGCCTGCATCTTCTTCAGCCCCTTTTTGTTGTGTTTCTTTGCAAATCTCATGTTCCTCAAGAACTTGGGATCAACCTGTGAGGAAAAAAAAAGCCATGCTGTAAAAGGGACACATGTAAAACCACTTTAATCTCCAGACTGTTCCAATTATTCCCAAATGCTGTCTGTGATTAATAGTTTTTCTGATTAATTACATCAACAAAATTCTTTTAGCCATCTGTAACCATGTTTTAACTGGCTATTTCCCTTCATTTCCATGAACAAACTCACACAAAACCTCAGCAATAAGCACACACAAAGTACAAGTTCAGTAAAGCTGTAAACAAGACAAACTTCATTCCCCTGACACAGCATGTTCTGGATCTGAAGTACCACAAATCAGCCTTGGCAGGTGAGCACATACACATGGAACTCCTGGGTGAAGACCAATGCCACTTCCTCAGGCCTTTCCTTTTCACATTTAAGTAGAAAAATACCAGCACAGAATAGCAGCTCCCCAGTCTTCTTGTCAGCTAACAGCTAGCCAATGCCTCCAGCAGCTAGGACCAATTCCCAGAACTATCAGCTGCTCTTGCATTGATAAACACTTGCTATTTCTCTAGTGTGAGCTGTCCCTGCCCATGGCAGGGGAGTGGAACTAGATGGTATTAACGTCCTTTCCAACCCAAACCATTCTATGATTCTATTTTACCGTAAACAGCTTTTTAACCAGCACACCCAAGTATTGGGATTTTGTCATCTTAACCCATGCTCAGTGCAAGGAGAGACTCAGAGACTGCCGCAGTGTCTGCAGGAGGCAGCTGAACCCTCCCCGAGCTATGCAGAAAACAAGCTTTTATGTCACATCCAAAAAAGCTAATAATCACACCTACAAAGCAAACAGAACGACAACCCTCCCCAAATCCTAAATGTCCTGTCTTCGCTTTCAAGCATGGAAGATCCTGTTGTATCGCTTGTCTGATCTCAGAAAAACCATAACACTGCCATTCTCGTATGTATTGTCCAGAAATGCCAGTTTCCCTAATCATCAGACTGAAATTCTCTGGATGAGTACAACAGTAAATAGTAAACACAGGATAATAAAATAATAGTGAAGTGTACAGGAAGGAGGAGAGCGAGCAGGGCTAAAGAGGGAGAAGAGCTATCCAACCGACACAGGTTTGTTTCACGTGAAGCGGCAGTTAGTGACACCCACCCAAGCAGGACAGAGACAAAACTGGCCAGAAAGTAGGAAGCAGTTTAACAGACACACAAGGGTGGATTTCACAGGGGTCAGAAATATCACAGCTCCATGGAAGGTAAGCAAAAGACAAACCAGAAACCCACAGTGGTTCTGGCCATCTAAAACACAAACCCCTGTGCAAAAAATACACCAGTCGATATAATACAAATACTGGGGCTTTTTTTTTCTCCATGGTTAAGCCACAGTAAAGTAACAGCAAGGGAATATCAACAGAAATGCTCACCCCTTTGAGAGATTCGTATCTATGGGATCTGGGCTTCTTGATGCCATTTCTGTGCCACTTACGGGCTATGAACAAAGACAAGAAAACAAGTTAACATTGTTGCATTACCTCCCTTTTAAATCCACATAACCCTACCAGAACGATGGTGAATAGAGCGTTTTCTAATCCTGCCCCTCCAAAGTAAATGCAAATTAATAACACACCTCTGATCCCACCCCTTTGCATTTCTATGGGTTTCTAATCCAAGGATTTCGGGCTTCTCTTCAACTAATAATATACATGCAGCACCACCACTGGCACACTAAGAGACCTCAGCCACTAAGCAGCTCAAGCACTTGTATTTAGCATTAAAAGGCACCATCATGCACTGTGCAAGACCAAGCAGAACCTACTCTGTGTAGCGAACTCTGCTAACTCAGAGGATCGATGGAAATAAAACCCAAAATAAAACTTTTCATCACTGTGTTCATCTTTGGCTATCACAGGGTCATAGGCTGAATGCCATTCAGCAGCGTGCTTAGCTCAAACACACGAAGCTTTTTCTCCGATTACAGCATTTTTATGCAGAGCCCGAACAAGCCACGTCCCTTGCAAAGCTCTACCAAACGCCCCGTTCAACCCCTACAAACCATCACCTCCGTCTCTCACTGCGAACCGAACACATAACGCAAGGAGCACCGCGCTGCCGCGACGGAGCGGGCGGAAGCAGCGCGTTAACCCCTCCCAGCGGAGCGCGGCCTCCCGCGTCCTCCCGGAGCCGCCATGCCCCGCGCCTTACATTGGTTGTGCGTGGTGTGGTTCTTGGACTTGGCCATGGCTGCACCTGCGGGAGAGAGGCGCACGGCTCAGATGGGGAGCGCGCCCCGGCCCCCCCCCGATCCCCATCGCCTCCTCACGGCTCCCGCCGCTCCGCTCTCCCCTCCCCGGCCCCCCATAGCCCCATCCCGGAGGGGTCTGCGCGCACCGCGCCGCGGATGGCTCCGGATTGAGCGCACCGCACAGAACCGCACACACTGACACGCACCACCGCCGCCGCCGCCGCGCAGGAAGGGGAGGGCGCACCGCCGGGGCTGCTGGGAAAAGGGGCACGGAACTCCGCTGCGCAGCAGCCGCCGCCACGGGGAGGTCCCGCCCCGCACCGCCGCGCTGTGCCCGCCCCGAAGCCTCCCGCCCGTCCGCGCCCCTTCCCGCACCGCAGCGCTCTGCCCGCCCCGAAGCCTCCCGCCCGTCCGCTCCCCCTCCCGCACCGCCGGGCTCTGTCCGCTCCCCTCCCCGCACCGCCGCGCTCTGCCCGCCCCGAAGCCTCCCGCCCGTCCGCGCCCCTTCCCGCACCGCCGCGCTCTGCCCGCCCCGAAGCCTACCGCCCGTCCGCTCCCCTTCCCGCAGCAGCCCCGGCCCCGCTGGCTGCAGCCTCCACTCCCGCCCCAGCCCCGAGAGCGGGGACGGACCCACAGCAACGCGGCTCCGCAGCCCCGGCGACCTGGCGGGCCCGGTCCCTCAGAGACATGGTTCCCCCGTAACATGGTTCCCCCACAGCGCGGTCCCGCACTGAGGTCCCCCCATAACACGGTTCCTCACCAACGCAGCCCGTGGCCCCGCCAGAGCTCCCCATCAACACGGCCATTCCAGCGCCGTACGGCGCAAGCGAGCGGCGCCGAGACCCGACGCCACCATGGCGCTTGGTGGCACTGCCGCATCGCTGGAGGCAAAGGGCTCCAGCCCGTGGGCGCCTGAGCTCAGACAGAACCCCCTGCGCCCTCAGCCGTGCGCGCCGCCCTGGCGCAGGGATGTACACAAGGCCAGGTTGGACACAGGGCTCTGGAGCAACCTGCTCTAGCAGAAGGTGTCCCTGCCCGTGGCAGGGGCTGGAGCTGGGTGAGCTTTAAGGCGCCTTCAACCCAACCCAGCCTGTGACTCTATGAACCAAAGCACACCGAGCGCATTTTCCTCACAGCGGATGCATTAAGCGCCCATTCGCACGGAACACAGGCTCTTGCAGAAAGGCTGTGGACGGCTCTGCTCATTTTCAAACCCTGACAACAAGCAGCTTTGGCTGTGCCACTTTTGTAACCCCCCTCCCGAACCCGCTGCTCCTGGGCCCAGCACGCCTGCGGCTGTGCCTGACCATGCCTGGCCACACTGGCCCAAAAGGTGAAAGTGTCACTCCTGCAATATATACAGCCCAGGACTTGGACAATTTGGTGTCTGCAAGACAGTAAAATGATCACTAAGACGGGCAAATGAAACCGTGTCTCTCCATGGTGCAGCTGCTTTGCCAAGGTGCCAGCTAAACCAGAGCACTAATGCGGTTTTCCTTCGATGACAGCCCAGTCGGAAGGGAGTGGATCCACCTTCTGATGGCCAAGGGCTGGAATTAAGTCTCACGGTGGTAGCTTCTGCTACCCCCCAGCCACAGGAAGCTTTGTGATACTGCCTGTCAGGGAGCCCCAGTGCTGGCTGTGGGGCTGCCACAGTGATGCCACGAGGAGGCATTTGTGGTTATGGATTGAGGCATCTCCCATGGGGAAGTGTGAAAAGAAACAGGGGAACCAAAAGCCATGTTTGCCCAAGCCTGCTGGGTTGTATCTGCGTACACACTGCTGCATTTGGGGTGTATCTGTGTACGGACTGCTGCATTTGGGGTGTATCTGTGTACGGACTGCTGCATTTGGGGTGTATTTGTGTACAGACTGCTGCATTTGGGGTGTATCTGTGTACGGACTGCTGTGTTTGGGGTGTATTTGTGTACAGACTGCTGCATTTGGGGTGTATCTGTGTACGACTGCTGCATTTGGGGTGTATTTGTGTACAGACTGCTGCATTTGGGGTGTATCTGTGTATGGACTGCTGCATTTGGGGTGTATCTGTGTACAGGCTGCTGCATTTGGGGTTGTATCTGTGTACAAACTGCTGCGTTTGGGGTGTATTTGTGTACAGACTGCTGCATTTGGGGTGTATCTGTGTACGCACTGCTGCATTTGGGGTTGTATCTGTGTACAAACTGCTGCATTGGGGGTGTATCTGTGTACGGACTGCTGCATTGGGGGTGTATCTGTGTACGGACTGCTGCATTGGGGGTGTATCTGTGTAAGGACTGCTGCATTTGGGGTGTATTTGTGTACAGACTGCTGCGTTTCATCCAGGGCTGCTGTGCTTTCAGATGGGAACCTTTGAAAAAATGAGCAAAAAGAAAAAAGGCCAGGCTTTTCCACACTGTGGTTGAATGGAAAAAATACTGCATCTTTTTATGGCATTGCCTTTAAGAGGAGAGGCACAAGTGAATTGCCTAAAATAACCCACACTCGGAAAAACAGCCCAGAGACCAAAGCCCCTGGACCAGGACATGGGAGAGAGAACTGGACTTTTTTGTCAGTGACTGACTGCTTCCGGAGCTACTCTGCCTCAAGTTTGGGTACCTGTGACCAAGCTCTTCCTATTAAAGAAATGGGGAAAAGTCTTGAAAATGGTATTTGTCTTTTTTTTCTTTCTGGGCCACTGTTATTACCAAAGAGTGTAAACATAGATGAAAATACCCATATTCTTCTGCTGGCGTTTTGCAGCTGGAATGTGAGGTTCTCCACAAAATCCTCCCTGAAACACAAACTTCTGACTTTATAAATTATGGGGTTTTAGAATTTTTTCCATTGTAGGGAGTTGTGGTCTTAAAATATTCAGACATTTCCGTGGCCAGCTAATCGCAGGCAGCACCAGGGAGAAAGCCTGACTTCCCTGATAACCCAAAGAGCCAAGCTCAGTGGAAGATAAAACTGAACCTCAGAGGCAGGTTTGCCTCCACTGTGTTGCTAAAGGAATCAGGCTGCCAGGTTCCCTTATACATTAGTTTATGAAAACTCTTGATCTTTTTCACTCCTTTCTGAGCCTTCCTTTGTGGGAAGAAACAGAAGGGTTTATTTTATGGTTCCAGCTGTATCTTCCAAGTTCTTTCAGTATCTCACTGCAATTATTGCTGTTGGAGCTCCCTGGGAGCCACTCACCGCTGCTGCTGGGGCCTCATGAGACAAGCAGCCACACAGATGGGGATGAGGGAAGCTGTGCTTAATGCCCAGGTGATGTACAAGACCTGTAAGCCACATTATTAAAATAAAACTGGGAGTGCATTCACTTTATGGGGCTGAGAGTAATGTATTAGGATGGTTTATAGAATCATAGAACAGTTTGGGTTGGAAAGGACCTTAAGATCATCCAGTTCCAAGCCCCCTGCCATGGGCAGGGACACCTCCCACTAAACCATGCCACCCCAGGCTATGCCCAATCTGGCCTTGAACACCGCCAGCGATGGAGCATTCACAGCTTCCCTGGGCAACCCATTCCAGTGCCTCACCACCCTCACAGTAAAGAATTTCTTCCTCATATCCAATCTAAACTTCCCCTGTTTAAGTTTGAACCCGTTACCCCTTGTTCCATCACTACAGTCCCTAATGAAGAGTCCCTCCCCAGCATCCCTATAGGCCCCCTTCGGATACTGGAAGGATGCTATGAGGTCTCCACGCAGCCTTCTCTTTGCCAGGCTGAACGGCCCCAACTAAACCACTAAAACTAAACCACTCCAAAACAATGCAGGATATCAGGTAAAAAGGATGATCCAAGGCAGGATCAAGACCCCCTGAATTTCTCCTGTGCTCTGATGAGCAGCAGCGTCTCTACTCATGGTTTGACTGAGAACGACTGGGCAGTTCAAAACCTTCAATCATACTTGTAGTGATTACAAACTTAATTAGTACATGTTAGCCCAAGTGTCCTCTATTAAAGGAGCTGTGCTCATTAAATAGGATGGTAATTACTCCAGCTGCATAACAATTATGGAAAAATCATAGGTTAAAGTAAAAATCTCACAGTGCCTTTGACAACCGCGTTATCACCGTCCTTGCATCACACACATTTATGCCGACTGATCTCTGTTAGGTTTGTCATGGTTTTCCTGCTGACACCACATGTCAGCAGACTCCTCTAATCTTACCTCCTCCCTCCCTGTAAGCTGACATTTGGACCTAGCGGAATGAATTTCCCTAACTGCCCCCATTTAGTAATGCCAGTGACTCAGAGCAGCTCGGCGCCCAAGCCAAGCACTCCATGGGTATAAATCAGGAAAATATTACAAATTTCCAGGAAAACACTGCAATCCACCCCAAACGGGATGTGGGCAGGATTTTGTTGACATCTTATGCAATATTTTGTTCTGATCGTATGTATATCTGCAGGAACAGTAGCTGCTTCGATTCATCTCCTTGTTAAGTGAGAAAATGAGGCTGCCCTCATCTCTGCATGGTGCTTTGTGAAACAGCGGTGCTTGCAGGGCTGTTGGCTATCCAGTGTGGTGCTGAGCTCAGCTGAGTTTTACAAGGAGGGCTTGAACTGAGGTTGAGGCCAGTCATTTCCCAAGACATTGAGAAATTTCCTCCCATTTCCCCACGAAGAAGACAAGGAAAGGCCGTACTGATATACGATGCTGGGCACAGCGTGACAGCGTAGCTCTCCTGTGCCCTGCTACACAGGGAGCCTCTGCTATGTGGACCCTCCATGCTGGACAAAATCAAGGATCACAGTTTCAGGTGTTGATTAGGAGTCCAGCTGGCTTTGCTTGACATGGACTAAAAACTGACCCCTCGTGGAGAGCTATCAGCAATGGGAAAGCACAGCGATGCTTTTGGCTGCCCCAGCTGGCTCCCGGGGAAGGTGTTGCTCCCAGGGCATCTCAGGCACTTACCACTCATCACCCTTCACGCTGTGCTCTCCACGGACACCACTGGAGTGGAGCTGCCACGTACAGGGCTGCACCTCCATCAGGGCCGTTTTGTGAGATAAGGCCACCGTCATTGCTGTCCTTTCCCCCAGCGAGTGCAGGCTGAGCTAGCTGGCACGTCCCCGAGAGGTCCCTGCACCGGTGGGATGTGGTGGCTTTTGGGCAGTTCTGGGGTTGTTCCCAGCCTGTGAGCGAACAGGACTTGGCTGTGCTGTTAAACCCGAGCTCGCAATGCTGGAAGTCCCCAAAGACAAACGGCCAATACGCCTCCAGGGAAGCCACATGGAGAAGCAGAGACATCAGCACATGGAGGCACTAGAGGGAGCCTGGGCATAACAGATGCCGCTCTGGTCCTAGTCAGGGAGGAGGGACCAGGGAACACCAGCAGACACAGCACTTTCCCCCTTGACCTGCTGTGGATTCCCCCCCCCCCCCCCGAGAGCTGTTGTAATTTTCTTAAAGACATGAAGAAACACTGCTTCACTTATAGAAAGTGCTGATCTGCCAGCGGCGAGACAGCTGGCTCTGTGCAACTGGTGCACTCATCAGGCTGTAGGGCTCAAGAAAGCGGGAGTTACTGCAAGGCAAAGGGGAGCAGAAGTGCTAACCCACAGCCACGGCTTTCCTACAGGATGGGGAGCTGTTGTGACACAGCCCTGCAAGTGCTCCTGGACTGACGGCAGGGACCTGGGAACAGTGACTGAGGCTTGTGTGCTCTGCCTGGTGTACTCCAGTTAACACATTAGGAGAGCTGAGGCACTGGAAGAGACTGGAGCAATGCAGTCTTTTATTCCCCTCAGCAATATTTTCATTGCACTGGCTTTGGACAAGGAACAGGGTCACTGCCTCAAGATGTAGTTGTCTGAATCTCCCCATTCCACCACTGCCACCAAGGATCAGCGCAAACAGCAAGAGAGCCCCTGGGTTAGCTACAGATGGGCATCAGCGCTCTGGTGGGGCAGGGACTGGGGAACAAACACTTTGCACTGGTGTTTAGCCATAGTGGGGAGATGGATGTGTTTGTTCCAAGTACATCTGCAAAGCATATCTTCTTTTACAGTGTTTGCAGTGGGCCAGAGTTTCTTTCAACAGGATAATCAAGCTTAGCCCATCAGAAATCAGAGAAGCATCCACAAGACAGGTGAGCAGGGACTGTGAACAGAAGCTCTGTCGCTCCTGGCTGCCTTTGGAGGCTTTCATTCCCCACAGAGACCATCCCCCACATCAGCCCAGACCCTCTGCACCTGTGTTCCCACCATGAAGGCAGGCAGAAAAGTCAGGCAGCAGCCTACAACGCAGCCGTGACCTTTCTCGCCAGGCCTGCCACCTCCTCCCACTCTCCCCAGAGCTGGCACTACTAACAACTGGTTTCCTCTTGTTATTTTTCCACCTCCGCTCCTTCCTCCAGAGGGGAGGCTGTGCTGGTGGCCCACGTACCGGTGACTCACAGGCTGGGACCCGCGAGGAGCCAGCTAAGCCCGGCCAAACTTAGTAACATCTCATTTTCCATTGCCTACACCCTGGATGCTTCTTCGGGCTGGGCTCATCACTGGAGACCTTCTCCAGCTACCTGCAGGGTTGGGGAGGACCAGCTCAGTTGCGTTTCCTTTAAGTTTCGGCAATGCAGGTGCTGGGCTTGGACAGAGCAGCCCTTGATACAGATAAATTCCTACTTGGTGAGCGCTTATCCAGCTTGCTGATAGCCAAGAGCCATGAGACGTTCTAGACATCAGAAAGTGCCTTCTGGGCTTGGGAAACATGTAAACAAAGATATATAGAGAGGATTGCATGGTAGCTGCATTTTTCTGGAGGCTTTTGAATAATATAAGGGGAACTCAGGATTTTAAAAGCTGTTACAGTTATTCTGTGTCAATCACCTGGGTCTAGAGGGACACAAATCAACAAATGACGACTTCAACCACATAAAGTGAGCCTGAGGCACCTACAAGGTGGGCAAGCATGGTCTGCAACGGTGAAGGTGCTGCTGTGGCTGGAAGCTGGGAATGGATGACCAAGGCTACCTAGAGGCTGCACCAAGCAGAGCAGGGAGACACAGCTACTGGGCAGATGCAAGGCCGTCCGTGCAGGGCTGTGTGTAGGGGATAACACCAGGAAGTGAGCAGCCGTGTGCGCTCAGCCCAAGCTTATTGCTTTAATGGGATTTTCCAGAATACTTTTGCCCTGGTAATGGAACAGGAAGTTTTCCTGATGCTTCCCAAGGCTGGGGTGAAGCCGACGTGACACCTGCTCAACCTGCACTTCCCGAGAGCCCGGCTGTTGGGAAGGAGCGAGCGGATCCGCAGGCACAGCATCCGTGGAGCAGCTGATCGCGGCAGGGGAGGAGGCACACGGAGGCGGCTGGGAGAAGCAGAGAGGGTTGACCTAAATAGATGCTGAGCTAATTTATTCATTTCTCCGCTTTATTATTTAACGCATCTTCGAAGCAGCTCAGGACTTCTGGTTCCTCTCAGCTCTGCTGCTGACGTTGGGATGGGGTTATTTTTGACCTGATTTTCACATCCATCGTGCTGAAAAGCGCAGCACAGCCTTGCTCAGCACCCCGCTCTCCCACCAGGCAGCCAGGCATGCTATGGGGAGCTCCGACACAGCCACTTTCGAGCCAGGAGCACAGGAAGGATTTAAAGATATTTTGAGCCTTTGCTTCACCTCCCACCTGGGAAGGTGCTCACATTTTGGCATGCTTTATGCATTATTAATAGGGAGATTTATCTCCAGTTTAGCTGGCTGGTGAGAGGACTGGTGAGTTCCTACAGCATGAGGCAGCCTTCAACCTCCACAGACATCTCCCCCATGCAAGTTGCCAAATGCAGCCCTGGGCTCTGCAGCATGGAGGCTTTCAAGGATAAACCTGTCTCACCTCCAGCCAGCCTCCTCTCTCCCCACATCCTAGCAATTCCTGCAGCACTGTCTGGGAGGAATTTATGATGAGGACACGGAACCCCGGCTGTTGGGAGAGCTGTCTGGGCTGCGGTTCACCCCGTGGGTTGCACGTGTCCTCTGTGAGCCAATGGCATGCTTTAGAGGCACTGTGGCTCAAGAGCCACAAGTTGAGGAACAAGAAATAGCTGCCTGTGCAGGTTGTCTGAACCCAGGCACCGCTTCCGTGCGGGTGCAGGGGTACGGACAGAGCTGCTTACCAGGATTCAACCTGTGCAGCACCAAACTTGTGCTGAGCCCTTTGTTTCTCATTAGGGTTCATCTCTCGATGTACAAACTTAGGCCAGTGTTGTATCCAGTTACCCAGGATCTCTGTTATGATTTTGTTAAACTGGATTATTCATCAACCTGATTGACTCCGTAAAGATTTTTAAGCAGCAAACCAAGCACTGATGCTATTCAGCTCAGCAGTAAAGGCAGTTCAGCTCATGCCGCCTTCACACTGCTGGAGAATTCCATGATGCTGTTGGGGGTGGGATAGTGCAAATTAGCAGAAATGAAGCAGTTAATGAGGCTGCAAGTTAAGAGTCTTCCAAACCAGCAGGCACCAAAGGGAAGCAGCCAGCTGTGGGGCTGCAAAGGCGGGTGCTGCTCCGCCTGGCACAATCAGGCCCTTCTCCTGCCTTTGCTGGTTAAACTGGGGCAGTGCAAACACAGGGCAGGGTCCCATCCTGGCAACCCACAGGGTGCGCAGCCTCGCCTGTGTGAACTTTATACTGAAGTCTGTATTTGTGGGTTGCTTTTTAATATAAAGCAATATAGCGTTTAGGTATGTTGGTCTGAGGGCCTTGTGAGGCCGTAAAGAGAATGAACAAGTAAAGGACAGAGGCAGCCAAAGTGAATTATCAGGAAAGCTTCTATTTCCCTCTCTATATCCTGGACTGGAGTGCAGTGGATGATGCCCCAATTTTCCTAATGTGAACAGAAAGGCACTCTGCCATCCCAGCCTCCTGGAGTCCTGGGTTTTGATGCATCTGCCTTAATTGCATAGGGCTAATTAGGATGGAGTTAAAGCCAAATGGGATTGGAAATGGAATCCCACCTGGGATTTCGGATCCATCATGTGGCCACAACTTCTGCCCTCTTCCTTGGCAGCAAGGGACTGTGATAGAGGGGAGAGTCCTTTAATGAACTGGCACTGGTTTTGGAGTAGGCAGCAGGCTGGTTTTCAGCCTCCGGGTGAGGGACCCAGTTTGGCTGCTGGCTCGCCTTTATCTGCGTGGAGAGGATTACTGGGAAGCCATGTTGACAAATGCTGCAGCTAAAAAGGAAAATGAACTTCCACACAAAACTGGCTTGTTTGTGCAAAGTGGAGAGGGAATAAAGAAGCTGCCAAAAAAGCTGACATTAAAACCACTGCTTACCTGCAGCTCATCTGATACCATGACTGAAACCTTTCTTTTGCAGCAATGTAATCCAAGACATTCTCTCTGCAAAGCAAGAAAGTAGGTTATTGCTTAAGCATAGCTGGCGAAGGGGAAGGAGATAAACATGGCCTTATCCTGGCAGGTGCTGTGTGCTCCACACTCCCTCTGAGCATGAGGGTCATGCTCAGGGTTATGCTTTTCTCACCTGAAGTGAAATCCCATGCTGGAAGCTAACATATAGTAGGGAAGGACATGCTCAATGGGTGCTGCAATAAGTGAAGCATCCAGTAAAATAATGCTTATAGGACATCAGCAGCTTCCAGTAAGTGAAGCACCTTAACCCTCTTTTGCTTAATGGACTCAACAGGATGGCTGAGGGGGGGGCCTGGGACAGGGGCTTGGGGCTTTCCAGGACCAGAAGCTTTCTGCTGCCTTCAGACCCCATCCCAGAGAGGTGCAGGTGACAAAGGACATTCATCAGTTCAGGTTTGTGTTGTTCTCTTGGGTGAGGTGGCTTAGGGTAGGAAAGGTTTTTGACAAATACTACCCCTAGCTGGTGGCTCCAAAACCTTTCTTTGTTAACGCAGATGATACAGGGCCAGGAAGGGGAGATAATGCACTGTCATTCTCCTTTGACTTGCACTGGGAGGTGGGTTTCAAATCACCTCTTGGGATGAAGGCATCTCTTGTGGGATTTGCAGCTATGCAATGCTTTGCCACCTGCTATCAAACTGCCTGGGGCAGCGCAGAGATCCTTCCACCCCTGGCTCTTGCATCTGACCCTGTTAGAAGTAAATATTTAGGGAAAGAGTAAAAAGAAGCCTCTCCTTTGGCACTTTCCCAGTTTCTAGCAGCAGGGGCATTTCCTAAGCTGCTTGCTAAAGTTTAATATTTTCCTAAGGAGCAGCTGATTCTGTCAATACAGCAACATTCTCATGGATTTCACTTATTTCAGCAGGGCAGGATGTGGCCTGATGTGGTTGGCCTTGCTCTGACCGCTCCATCAGCAAAGCCTCAGGAGTTTTTCACCCTCAGGAGCAGAAGGAGCTGGGCCAGAGGCTCGTGCAAGCAGCCAGACCACTGCCAAGGAAAACACGTGGGACCTTGTCCAGTGTGGGCATCTCTGTCTGCTGCTCCCAGCACTTTGTCTTATACATCTTGCAAGGTATGGATGTGGGCACAGGAGCCACTTGCCTGCCGGAGATGGAAGAAGAGCAGTGCAACGTGTGAAAACCAGCCTTGTAGGAGGCTACCATTGTATTTCTAAGAATGCGGTTAAAAATCTCCCTTCCCTGACTGTGTAGTGCACAGAAAGCAACAGGACGGTAAATCAGCTCTAACTTCTGCAAGCTGGTGGTGCTCCCCTGCACGCTCCCACCCCCATGCTTTCCTTTGGCTGGATTGCCCGCTACAGCCATGGACCATCTCAGCTTTCCCGGGATGCAGAGATAGCTGTGTGCTTTGCTCAGCAGCAATGAAAACCTTCCCTCTGCAGCACCAAGCAGATCTTGTGCTATTTCTTTTCCTGTCTTCAGATGTGCAGAAATCCACCCGGCTGCATCTGCTGCTTGATTTTAACTGTGGTTTTGTATCAAGATCTTTCCAGTAGGTCGTGCCAATGAAGAAATCACATCCCCATCAAAACCACTAATGCAAATACCTCTTGGTGCGCTCTGTGCGTGCTCTCAGGGCTCACTGCAATCAGCCCATCTCTCTTGGAAGGCTGCTTCTTTTCCTGGGTGGCAGCAAAAGGAAGTTCAACAAACACCTTCTTCTGATACTGACATAAATTATTGAGCAGCCCAGTTGCCCTGCCCATCACAAAGTCAGTGCTAAGAAATGACTGACACCCTCCTTTGCACATAATTCAAATGAAAACATAATTGCATCCCAGCTGCATGGCAAGGGGCTGGGACTGGCAAACAGGCTGGCTGTGGAGTTCACAGTTCCCACTACGAAAACTTACATTTTAATGTCACTTTGCATATGGTTTTTGGCTGTGTTTCTCTGGGCCCCAGCCCAGCGCAGACCACCGTGCATGCTGTGCCTGGGCTGTTTGACTGGTTTAAATACACTTGTCACTTGTTCTGGAAATGGTGCTTAAGGCCACCGATTTCAGCCTGACACCAGCTGCCCTGCGGGGTAATGGGCTTTATTAGGGAGATAAGATAATAAGGGCTGTGGCAACACTTCCTTTATCCCCGCTGCTATCCCGTACCCTGATGTGCAGGTTTGCTCTGAGTATCATCAGTAACCGAACCGGTCCCCACAGGAGTGGATGCACTGGGACACGGACTGCCAAATAAAGGAGAAGCACAGCCCTCCCCTCTTGTATCAGCCTCATCTCAAACAGTCATTTGTATTAAGGATGGCCTGATTTATGATTTGGCCAGGATTAAAACGCATTTCCTTTCATAATGATTTTATGCAGGCTTTTCAAACCACTTCATGAATTCTAATAAATCATTAGGAAGTCTCTGGCAGATGGATACCTTTAAATCTCTGTTACACCCTTGGCACTTGACAAACCTGACACATCCAGAGCTGGTGGGGAGGACAGAGTGCCCACCTAAGACCTGGGGGCAGGTGATCTTCAAGCATTTTCCACTAAAGCTCCAAAACTGGAAACTCTTTCAAGTGTTTTGTGTAAGAAATCAAGCCACAGCACCACAGAGTCAGGAAGAGGATGCAGGACAGCTCCCAGGTGTCCTTACTCTCCCCAAGCACCTAAACCACCTCTCCTTTCCCCACTACTCCGCATCATCATGCTGCCGTCCCTTCAATAGCTGAAGGATCCTGAAAAATTACAGCCAAAGCTTTTTCTTGTCTGCAGCAGCCACCTGAACCAACCTTCTGTTCAGATGGAAGCACTGGAGCATTTCTTAAAACAGCTCTTCCTCCTGCCATTAAACATTTAAGAGAGGAGCACTGGGGGAAAGCATGCGCTTTAGCCGAGGCAGGATGCACAGTGCTGGGAACCACAGAGAGCCAGATTTAAATAGTAATGAGACGGCAGGTGCTTGCAGAGCACAGTTCTGTTTTAGCTTCCCACTGCCTCCCCTTGCTGCGGTGCTCCCTGCAGCATCCCCAGCATTGCATCCTCATCCTGACAGCTCCTGCACCAGCCCCAGCACATGAACAAGCACTGAGCACCTGACCTGGCACTGCCTTCCTGCAGAGCCTTCCTGCAGACAGATCCCAGCAGGGGACATGCCTGGGTTGGGAAGGCAGACTGGGGAGCTACACGCTCTGCTCAGGCACCCCTGGGTTGCGGACAGAGTGGATGAAATCCTATTGACCTGGAAACCAAGTGCTTGTCAGGGCTGATGGGAACACAGCGGTGCCCGAACACTGGCCACAGCGGGACAGGAGCAGAGCACGCAGCAGCCCTGGCCTCAACTGCCAAGGGCTATCCCTACCAGCTGCTTTGTCTCCCCATCATCACTTTCCCTGGTCCACCTTATTTTGGGAGGGTGGCAGAGGGAGGGTGTTGGTGAGTCTCTGTGCTTTGCAGTTGCTGTAGCAACTGTGGTGTCTCTGGTGGCAGGAGCACACGTTTCCTGCAGCCAGAAGGAGTGTGAGCCGCTTAATTGCAAGAACATTATTTTTTAACCCTGCTGGAAAAAAGCCCCCTCTGCCCCCACCCCTGTGCCCATGTGCCGAGCTGGAGGGATGCTGCATCTTCCTGCTCCTGGGCAATCTTCTGCCTGAGCCAAAGCCTCAGCACCTCCTCCAGACCCTCCGCTCCTTGGCAAGGACAACTGCCTTTCCCTGATGCGGTCTCAAAGGCAGGGTGAGTTGCTGCAGCCATCCAGGCTCCTCCCTGGAGCAGCTCAGACCTGAATTCATTTCTGCACAAATTAGAGCATCTGCTTTGGCGAGCAAGGATCAATCTTGATCAAAACATTCTCAGCAGCGGAGGATCAGCACAAGCTTTGCTAAGTTACTTCCCTGCTTAATGACGTTTAAATAACAGAACCTTTTTCAGAGGCTGGATTCATTGGGTGTCCTTTTCTTGCAAGATTTTGCCTCCTAAATTCCATTACTCCCCCATTTCCATCATCTTTGTACATTGCAGCCCTGATGCACTCTCCCTTCCTTTTCTCTTGGAGGAACCTGAGAGACAGAGCTCCGTGAGCAGCCCCTTGAGATGTTCTGGTGCCTCTTCTCTGAGCCTCATCCACTTGGCTGTCACACTGGTGTTTGACCTTGAGGCACATTGCTCCAGCTTGCCACCCTTGTGCCAGGACCATCCTTCGGACATAGCGCCACTGCAGGCACCCGCATACATTCCGAGTCCATCAGCCTGGTTTGGGCTTCACCTTGTATATGTGACTCATCTTTTTTCCTGCAGAAATGTGACTTTATATTCAGTTCAAATAAAGCATATCCTGCTGGCCTCTGTCCAACACACCCAGCAGTTCACATCAGCCAGCAGATACCCAGAACAAAGCAAACGAAGCTTCGGTGTTGCTCACCACCCATGGCTCAGGGTTGCATCTGCTTTGGTTTGGTTGCAGAATTAAGCCCCAGCCTTGCACAAATGTCTTTCCAGAAGGACCTTTCCAGAAGGCCATGAGCTCTGATCCAGCCTTTTCACCACCTGCCTTTAGGATGGCTGTAGCTGCTGCCAGGGAGGGCAAGAATTGCAAGCAGGTTCTTCATGGGAGGGGGAGCCAAAAAGGGAGTGCGCTGTTCCCACCTTTCCTGCCTTAAGAGTACACCTTCTAAGTGTTTCCTGATGGGAACCAAATCTTTCTTCCTCAGGTGGTCACCTTCACCACAAGAGATGAGCAATGCTCAGGCATTCATAGCTGGTACATTTGGGGCTGCAGCTGGAACTCTGCGTTCCCTGGGAAGTGTTCCTGAAGAACAGGTTGGGCAGTTGGGGAATGTTTCACGGCTATTTTCAGCCTGAGACGTTTTCCCTTTTTGTCTTCAAAGTACAACAAAAAACCTGTCAACAAGTCACAAAAGAGTGATCTCAGTCTAAAATACGAGCCTTGGCACAGGAGGGCATTTGACTCAGAAGCCACTTCCCATCTTTGGAGACTTACAAGTATGTTCCACTTCGTCATCCCGAAGGTCTTTAAATGCTTATAAAAACAGAGTTTGTTTATGCTCAGTCAGAACAGCCTATCTGTTACCTTGAAGGCTGGATTCAGAAAGTTTCTTCGGAAATTTATTGGTTTCATTCCTACCAGTCTGAACAGAAGTTTTCCGCAGAGACTGTCAAAATACAAATGTCTCAATTTCAATTTCCTTCAGTCTTTAGCAAGACGTCACATTAATTGTGTTTAAAAGCACTTTTATTAGTTACTGAGAAAGCAGGAGTCTGGCAGCTCTTCTTGAACCGCGAACTATTCACTTTTGTGAAGTCTCCTTTAACAGCGGTTTGATCTAACACAGTGGTTTTCTCCACCAGCAAACTCAGCAGAGCCTGGAGCCAAATGGACCAGCTCCAGGCAAGGGTTATTGCCTTCAGGTCTCAAGGGCTCCTACTGCTGCCTGGACAAAGCCTTTCTGCCCCTCTCGAGGCTCCTCACATCCCCAGCGTCAGGTAAAACAGGAGCAGTGGAGGCACATGGTCAGCCTGAGGCCAGGGAGATCCATGAGAGCAGGCATAAATACATATCAAATGAGGTAATTTCATCCACACCTGTGATGCTTTGAAGACGACTCAGGGAACCATCTAACAGCTTGAGGGAGTTCTGGTTTAGTCTGATTTTGCATAAAGCTATGTTTCAGCCAACAGCTCAGCCCAGTGATAACACAGGGAAAAGTGGTCATGAAAAAAGCCAGCAATTCCCACTTCTTCAAGGGTCAAGGAAATTATCTTCCCTCATCTGATCTCCATGGGATGCTCTGGGACCGCTCCTGACAACATTTAGTCATTTTGGAGCTGCATGGGCAGCCAGAAGCACAAACTTTCCACCTGCTTCCTCACATGAGCCCTCCCAGCTTCCTTTAGTCAAGGCCAGAGCACGGAGAGCAGGATGCCCACTGCTCATGTCTCAGTGCATCAGCCAGCTGCAGGACGCACACAATTCCATGTGATACAAGCACCATGGTGGGATACAAGTGCGTCATTAACATTGAGTGGAAAACCTCAGCTCTACTACATATCTGCTATTGACTGTCCCATTCTAAACAAGGAGAGAGATGTTAAATGGTATTAAATGACACAAATTGAGGTTGGCCTTTCCCTGCTGGCACTTTTTTCAGGGCCCCCAGTGCCACGCCAAACTGAGCCTCTGCTTGCGTTTCAGCTCTGAAAACACTTTACGGAGTGCCAACACACACACACACACAAAATCCTCATACGGGAGCAGCCAGTGCTCTGATAATTGAGCCGTTAATGCTGAAAGACTGAGCAGGTTTCCCTCATGGCTTGGCTGTGGATTGCTTATGAGAAGAAAATGGATAAATTAGGACTTACTTGAAATAGCCAATGGATTGAAACCTGGAGATTTCTGGAAGCAGCTATGCAGGGAAGGAGCACGTGTGAAGGGTCTGGTTATAGGACTCCTCCTGTGGTTGTGTAAATACATAAGCATTAATGTTGCAAGTTGCAAAGATTGGTAGAGCTGGCAGGATGGCATCCATCCGTCTCCACAACCACCTCCATCAGTACACTCACACCATCATCTTCCAGCCAGGCAGATGCCCTATGTACAAGGATGGCCAGGACAGGCACAAGTGAGAGCCCAAGATATATGGGGAGCAAAGATGTTCCTGCAGAAATGGTCGGTTGGACACTCAGGTATCTGTGGATACAGAAATGCAGAGAGATGAGCTTTGAGGTGGGGGAAAAGCTGTGCCACCCAAAAAGTGCAGCCCAGCTCTTGTCACAACCCTCTTTGATCCACCACCAGTTTAACACAAACTCACCTGGGGAAAGTAGATTCTCTTTTGCTTGAGGATGGGTATCGGATACCCAAATCTTACAGCTACTGGACTCATAAACAGCTGAAGATATTTTGACTGGAAAAATGCCTTGTCAAACCTCCTGTGCTGTCAGAGCGCCCTGGAGGATCTGGAAGCCTCTCACCTACAGGAGTGCAAAGGATCAAGCCTGTGAGGCAACAAACATCAAGAAGGGCCTTCATTTAGCACAGTCCCTTCATCTCTTTAATTTTAGGACAGATGTGGCAATAAAGGGCTGAGCAAGGTCTAGTCACAGCTCCCACATGGGACATGGATACTGCACAGAAAAGCAAGTGCCAGTGCAAACGTGCTGGAAGGACCTCACTGCCCATAAAATAGTCCAATTTTGCTTTCAAGCACTGACCTAACCATGATTACTGGAGGTCTGATGCCCTCGCATGTGCTGGTTTTACACCTGTATTATTCACTGTCCTCATCAGAGCCAGCCCTGACTTCTCCCAGCTGGATGGAGAAGAGAATCAGGCGTTTCCATTATTTAGCCCTCGGACATGGGCACATCCACCCTGCAAACCAGCCCTGTCATATGCCCTTTGCATGGCTGGGGAGAGCCTCAATTACACCGTGGTGGCCGTGCATGGGCCACCAGCCCCACTGTTTACAGGAAGCGCTGGTGCAGAGCATGGAATTAGAAAGACCGCAAGGAAGTGAGGGATTATTTACTGGAGATTAAAGGACATGGAAAAACCACAGGACAAATCAGTGGGGCCTGAGCAATGGCAGCTGCTATTTCAGTCTTCCAGCTGCTGGCATTCATATCGGCCATGCTGCCACGGGAGAATTTAGGGGGAATTCAGTAGGATGGATGGTTGCTCTGCTTGTTCACTAGTAAAACACATCGAACAATAGGCCCCAAACCCGCTGGAAGGATGTGAAGGATGTCTGCTCCGCTCCTTCCCTTTCTCAGTCATTCCTATAAGTCTTCCTGCTTCCTGGGTGCGATTCCTGGCTTTGGACTGCATCACCAGGCCAAGCAGCCAGATTTACCTGCCAGCACAGCCACTGGGATGCTCCCATAGGTTAGCCCAGGTTAGTCAAGATAAAGCACCTCCTCAAACCTGGAAAGAAGTTGGGAGGGGGTTAAGGTCTGACATCTCAAGACCTACGAGACAGCTGCAGTGCTAATGGGAGCTGCTGTTTCTTGGAATATCCATCTTGGAATATCCATTATTATCACCTGGGGAAAATACCAGCTGAAGGTTGATCCTGATCCTCTAATCCAATCCATTCTAGCCCGATCCTTCTCAAGACCACTACTTCTCCAGGCTTTTGCCTTTAAGCACCCACAACCTCCTTTCCCCTTAGAAAGTCCAAACCTATCAGCATGGTCTCTGGTGGGAAGAGACACAAGCAGAGCCTGTGGCCAAGCAGAGACAGTTTCCAAGTGACAAGACACGCTTGTTTTAAGTGCCTCAGCTGGAGTGCACATGGGCTCACCTAACTTTTGGTGCGCTCTGCTTTTCAGCTAAGACTGGCCACCAGGATTTCAGTGGTTGCTCACCAACTCTGACATGTGGGCTGTAACAGGTTATATGTCATTGTGTGACCACCTCTGCCTGCAGCTGCAGATACACAACTGCCGCTCCTGCAGCAATCCAGGAAGGCCACACTCTCAAACACGTTTTCCCAGAAAATCCCACAAGCTTTTCCAAATGCTTGGGTGTACCTTCCCTAGCATTTTGCCCTGGGAGGTAAAGCTGTCTGCAGTGCTGCCATCTTGGTCCCACAGCCACACTGGAGATTTTGCCCTCACCAGTCTCCTGCCACTGGCAGCACCCAAACTCCTCCAAACCCCCTTTCCCAGGGAGTCAGGCAACTCATTTGCTATCTCTCTTTCCAAAGACAAAGATTTCGGGTTCAAACTTAAACAGGGGAAGTTTAGATTGGATATGAGGAAGAAGTTCTTTACTGTAAGGGTGGTGAGGCACTGGAATGGGTTGCCCAGGGAAGCTGTGAATGCTCCATCTATGGCGGTGTTCAAAGCCAGATTGGACATAGCCTTGGGTGGCATAGTTTAGTGGGAGGTGTCCCTGCCCATGGCAGGGGGGTTGGAACTAGACGATCTTAAGCTCCTTTCCAACCCTAACTATTCTATGAGTCTATGATTTCACTTTGTTGTTTCCCCCTCCAGCCTCCACTGTATCTCAATGCCACGCAACATCAAGCTGCTGCCACAAGCCAAGTGAAAGCATCCCCCATCCGTCCCCACAGCTGATGCAGATTGAGCTCCCACCACCACCACAACAGCATCCCCAGCACCACCGTGGCCTTTTGCACTCAGCGTAGGGTGGTGATTCAGCCCTGACTCAATGGGAAGGTGGCTATGGACTGAAACCCCAGCCCTGCTCCCTGCACAGTCTGTGGTTAACATGATCCTGCTGGAAATTACAGAGCTCCAGCACAGGCGGCGGGAGGGAGGCTCCCCTTGGTGAGGAGAAGCCCACAGAAGGCTCCCACTGACATTCCTGCCTTCTCTCATGCTCTGCATCCATGCTGCTGAGCAAACACAAACAGCACATTGCCTTCATGTTTGACCCAGAGCAGTGCTCGGCTGCTGGTACCATACCACAGGCTCCATCTAGAAAGCAAACAGTAGTTCAGTAATTTTTTGCTTTTGTTTTTGTTTTGTTCTCCCTACAACAAATAGAACGGATGAATGAGCTTATTTTACAGCCTCAGAGGAATACCCAGCCATTGTTAGCTTGACACATGCAGCAAAAAGTGATGGCTAAGAAAATAAAAGCTTATTCTTTCCTGAATGGGTTGGCTGGAGAAGGATCCCCACCCCAAAAACCCTCGCATGGGCCAGCAGCAGCATCTCAATCAGCTACGTGGCTGATCCACAACTCGGTGACTTCCAGAGAAAGACCTGACCTGCTGCACGTAACAACAGGGAAGTGAAGATCTGGGTTTGTGTGATTTCTGACGAGTCTGAAGCACACTGTGCTCCCAGCCCGCCCTCCCTGTGCAGGTGCCACCTAGCACCATGGCCCCATCCTGGGCTCACAGCAGGCAGAGGGAAGGCAACGCCATCCTTCTGCAGACACTAACATAGAAACTGCAGAGCATTTCCTTCTCTCAATTCTCTGCATCTAAAAAATCTTGTCCCAAGGTCTAAAAGTCCTTAGTCTCAGCTGAGGCTCAGGCACCTGCAATGAGAATCCCAGAGCTGATGGGACACGGAGGGTGATGACCTCTGCTTCGGAGAACCAACATTGCCAATAAATGGGTTCAACGACACTTTGTCCCCTTGGAAAGGAGGACTAAGAGCCAGGACATGCAAAGAAAACAGCAATGCCACAGCTGCTCAATTAATTAACACAATTAATTTTAACCAGGACCCCTTGGGTCATTTCACTGCAGCCATCTCTGCTGGGAGAGCCAGGCACTGTCACCTTTGAAGCAGTAACCTGGCTCCAGAGCTGTGTTTCTCTCTACTCACCATGTAACTTGCTTCTGTCACCAATTCACATAATTTTCCCTATTATTGCAGTGGTAAAATCAACGTCAGGAGCTCAGAGTCCACAAATGGAGATTCAGACTTTGGAGCCTGCAGCCGCCTTGTGTGGTTCAGTGACACATGAAGGGAAAGAAAAACCAAATCCTATTAATAGAATAAATCCTCAAGAATTTCACCCAAACTCACTTCCCACCCAAACCAATGCTTTTTTAAAGATGGATTAAAAAAAGCAGGAAATTCAAGTGAATGTACTCCCTCCCTGCCACAGCTGCAATTCTGCTTTCAAATACATCTGATTTAGGAAACTGGCTTGGATTTATCTGTAGGGCTGCACGCTATTTTTCCTGCTTTATTCAGTGTTCAAAATGGCTGCAAAAGGAAGCTAAACCAGAAGCCTGGTGATGCAGTCCTGCTTGCTGAGCCATCGCTTCCCTCCATCCTCCTGCCCTGTGTACATGAGGGTTCCTGGGAGCAGCAAAGGACAGGACAGAGGGGGCTGAGGCTGTGTTTGAGACAATTCTGATTGCCAATATGTGCATCAGTGGGGGTGTTAATTTAAAGAATAAAGAATGAGGGTTTTTTTAGTCTATAAAATCAGGAGCCAGCTCCCTTACTAATATCAGCAGAGAGCAAAACAGGGCCCAGGCAATTTTATCAGCTGTGGCTCCAACCCATGTTCTGTCGGAGAAGCGATGAACCACGGGGAGAATGAGATCTCATCTTTTATTAAAGGCAGCTACGTACCCATTCACAGCTGTGTAGTGCCTTTAGCAGCAAAATCAGTGACCAAGGCCTTCAAGCGGTTAATGTTCAAACAAATTACAGTGAGGAACAAGAAGGGGATTTTGCTTTAACTTGAAAATTGAAAGAAAATATAAGAAAAGAGAGAATTCCTTTTTTTTTTTGGACCTTTTAAATAACCAAAGCTTTTAAGGTGTGCTCCAGAGTCCAGCACGAGCCTCCTCCTTGGGGAGGGTGGGAGGGAGGAGACGGCTGGTGCAGGGGGATGTATCCTGATGGGCATTTTATGGGCTCCCCTGCACTGAGTGGGGAGCTGCGGCTGCCTCATCATGTAGAGGCGCAGGCAGGGGACTGGCTTGGTGACAGCAAGTCTGCTCAGTCACAGATCAAATGGCTTGATAGAAACTGGATCCAACTGGTCCAGCCTTGTGGGTTTTGATTTAAACTGCAGTTATAAGGTGTGATTAGAGGCGGGGGACGCAGTGCCAAGAGCTCAGATGTGAAGCAAAAAACATACATTAAAAAAAAATCCTTCCCCTAAACCTATCCATATTCTTCCAGCGTTAACTCTTTGCCTGCCACTACCAAACACACAAGGAAATCCTGGGCCATCCAAGGACACCTTCAGTGCTGCTGCTTAAATCCAGGGGCTGTAAGAGTTCTGTCAGCAATGCATAGGAATTTGGCCATTTGGCCACTGAAGCACTAACATTTATGGGCTTGGTATTAATAATAACTACAGCAGAATCTCATAGGGACCAACTGAGTCTTTCCTGCCACTGTGCCTGAGAGCAATGGAAGTGGATGCCTCCCTGAAGCCCTCATGCTGGCCTGCAATGGCTGAAGCAGGGGCTGTGTTTTGGCTGCCTTCTTTTTGGGTTACTCCTATACAGAAGAGGAGGAGGCAGTGCTTTCCTGGAAATGGTTAAACAAGGTCTCTTTTTTCCATCTCCAACCAGGTGCCTAAAACTCAATAGTTAATTTGGCAAAGAGAGACCTTTGGAGATGTTAACGCAGTTCAACCCTTCAGCCCATATGGATAAAATCACACTTCAATAAATTGCTGGTTCTTTATCTTCATGTGGCATCATCACAAAGTTAATTTCAAGCTTTCCAGTAAGTTGTAATATATCTTTTAACCTAAAAGCTCTTTTGCATGACACTGAAATAGGTCCCAGTCTATATACATCTGCTGCCAATACAAATGTATGGTTCAGCAGCAGTAAAGAGGATATAAAAGACTCCCACATTACAAATGTAGGAGGCAGAGGATATTTTAGCATGGCAGTGGTTACGCTTTTGGCAGCTTTGCTATAATAAACTTTGTTTTCAGAGCCTTAAAATATTCCCTGTGCAGTGAAGACTGACATATTTGCTTTCAGCAGAGCTGTCTCAGGGGCCAAGGCTGGTGAAGGGAGCTCGGGAACATGGGGGAACACAAAGAAGATGGAGTTAATATCACCCCACGTTTAAACAAGGAATTTCCTCTCAAAATGCAAATATTTGCAAATGCCATCAGGTCCTGGTAGGACTATTTGCATAAATGCAGATGGGCACTCAGGAAGTACCTGCGCGCAATGTGACAGCCCCCTGGGCTGCTTCAGGAGCTGGGGCAAGGGAGGGAAGCTGAGTAGGCAGGCCAAGGGCCAAAAACACAAGGGAAGAGGGATATGAGACACCAACCTTGTGCAGGAAAAGTCTCTGGAGACCTCCACTACCTCACCATCTGATGGAGGCCCCAAGTCACCTGCCAGGATGCTACTGCTGGGTGCCTGTCTGGACTAAGATGCTATTGCCTTGAAGTGGATGAACCCCATCTACAGCTGGCAGGTGGATGTTGGCTTCCATGTGTCTCCCGAGTCACCCTGGACTCTAATAATCCACTCAGGCACTGAGGCAGCTATGGAGAAAAATAATGTGAATGACTCACAGCTTAGTGCACGCTGGGATGGCAAGAGGGGCTGTGAAACTTTGATCCAGGCCATTTTTTCAGCAGAAAAGGAGAGCTTGTCTCATACAGGACAGCATCCCCATTTGAGAGCTGCTGCCTGGCTCTGCCTCCTCTCTGCCTCCCCATGAAGCAAGGTAGGGTTGTCCTCCAGGTCCCCAGATGCCATCACTGTGATGCTGAGGTGCAATATGCTCTGCGAACAACCACCATTTCCTTTTGCTTTGGGAACTCAGCCTGACAAGGGATGACACAAGGAAGATTGCCTTGAAACTTTAGGATGTATTTCCAGACCTTTAAATCTCAGCTAAACCAGAGGCAGAGCAGAGAGCAGCTGGAGAGAGGTGGCTTTCTATGGTCTCCTGGCCCCTGCACCACCAAATAGCATTTCCCAGGATCCAACCTGCAGTAGGAAAGGGGTAAAGTCTTTCTGTCCATTCAGATCAGTTTGAATTATCAATTTCTTGCAGAAGAGGATATCCATGAGTTCAGATGGGCCAGGTTTGAATAGCAAAGAAAGCATGAAGCCATGCTTCACACAAGAAAATGTTGGTAAATGGGCAAATGCTGACCTAGTTCTGGGTATGGGCTTAGTATCAAACACAAGAGGAGGTCTAGTAAGTGGGTCCAGCAGGACTTGTCTGTGTCATGTGCAGTCCAGACACGTAGAGATTTCTGTGGGTATGGAAGGCCAAGCCTAATAATGGTGAAATAACTTAAAAAATGCCATTTTGCAATGGTTTATGTATACCTACAACCCCAGAAATTCAACCCTGCTAGATACAGTTTCTAAGCCAGCAAGAAAAAACACTTCTTCATCATCCAGCCTCTTCAGAAAAGCTCATTGCTACTTGTGTTGAACTTGGATGAGGTCTTGGCATGGAGGATTTTGAGAGCATGTGATGGCATTATGGTTTCATGCTAATCTGTCCTCATTGTGTGCTATTAAAAATAAATAAGAATCATAGCTTCCTAATCCACAGGTTAGTAACTGTGGGAAAAACACATCTATCACAGCTTTGGCAAGTGCTTAGAAATGTCACACTTTTGGATTTATTAATTATCAAGTGAATGCATAAACATATTGTTACTAACCTGAGTATCCGGATTGCAAAACCCATGCAGTTCCTCTTGCAGGTCTAAACCCTTACGCCTTCAGAAGAAACCCTGCACCAAGCAAGGCCGCAGTTGCAGGGCTGTGCAAGGAATGACCTGACCCCTTTTGTCTATGGACATGGGGGTTTGGCAGTGCCTCACCAATGTATGTTATCACTTGTGACAGGTTTGTTCGGGATTCCTAGGAAGTAAAAGAGAAAGAAAGAAGTTATTTTGATAGTAGATCAAGTATCAAAGGAATAAAAATAACCAGGTACTTTTGCAACCTGCAGGCTGAGCCCTCTACTGTGAAGCCAGGTGTATAATCCTGCCTGGGGTGAAACTCCCCACACCCGGTTCAAAGAGGTAGCACGACAGCACTGGGGCTCTGATCTCTGCAGATGTGCAAGGCCCAGGAGAAGTCTTGATTTCAAACTTCAGAGAAGCATGTTCACCTTATTTCCCTGCTCCAACCTGCAAGACAAAGCAGTTCCTAAGGGAAAAGCCCACACAGACTGAGGAAAGGAGACTTTCCCCCTCTCATCATTGCAGCACAGGATAAGAAACTAAATGACCTCTTAGATGTGAAGAACAAAACAGCAAGCAGCTTCCACCAGGATGGCAAGTCCTCCTGCAGGACACTCCTGTCCTCTACACAACACAGCAACAGGGTCCCAGACCCTCAGAAAGAGGATGCATTGGTCAACATTTTGTCAACCAGTGAATAAAGATGAATTGGTCCTAGAAATAAACCAAACTCCAGTCTCTGCTCCCCTGAACAAACTCCCCTTTGAATACTTCTCACACCAAGAGGATGCCTGGGTTCAGCCTCCACTGATCCTTCTGTCCCAGCATACGTCAAGGCACCAGCCACCCACTCTTAATTAACTCGACGGGTAACTCAGCAGCACAAATCACCTCAAGTCACCTTGGCCACCGAGCACAGCGGATCCTTCCACAATGAAACAGCATGACAGGAATTATCCCAACCCATAATTGCTCTGAGCAGACAATAAACCAGCTCACGCTGGTGGAAGTAGCCACTCAGAGGTAATAACCCAGTGAGTAACAATAATGGCAGCAGATACTTGATAAAAAGCAGGGAACAAAAGAGAAAGCTTTCTCCATTATACAAAGAATGGATGTTTTCTCTTTGCTGCCTTTGGTTCGGAAATGCATTTAGCTATTTGGAGAGTGCTGGAGCACTCACCCGCACACACAGCAGAAGCGCATTTTGGGCTGGAGGAGGAAGGGATCATTTTCCACTAGTGAGATCATGGGCAGGAAAATTAGTTCTCTCCTTTTAAGCTTTCTTGGATTTCTACCCAGCCACTACCCAGGCATTTGATTTTCTTCAAGAGAAGAATCTGCATATTGGTGGGGAAAAAAAACCCAAACCTGCTCTGGGGTGGTTAAAAAAGGGCACTGAAATACCAGTGGTTTTCTTCCCCCCATCTATACCCAGTGAGCATCTGGGCAATGGGAGGGATAAGCCATGCTCATCTGAAGAACATCCCTAAAACAACCAAGGGCTTGTGCATGCCTGGTGCACGTGCCTCCTGCTTCTGCTCCTGCGTGTGGCTTGCGGCCCCTCGCGACTCAAGCTGCTCATGCTGGGGGTCTGGCCCCTTGCCCTGTAACTGCTGGTCCACAGCTCTGCTCCCTGATCCAAGCCTGGAGCTCACACAGGGACTACACCCCACCTGCCCCTGCTGCATCTCTGAGAGCTGGACACCAGGCTAGGAAAAAAAGAAACCACCCCACACTGCTCGAGTACCACAGAAGGCACCAGCACGGCAGGGGCGGGCGGATGGTGACACAGCCCTGGGGACATTTATACCTGTGGCTCAGTCTCAGCAGCAAGTGCCTGGCACCAGCACTCCAGCGATGCCCATTTCAAGCTTGGCTCCCTCCTGCTTCCCCAGCGAAGCCACCAGCCACCTCCTGCCAAGCCACCCCCTCTGCCCCAGGAGGGCTGCTGCAGGCACGGGCACTGGCACTGTGATGGGCTCCCATGAAGAGGACAGAGGCTGGACAAGATGGAAATCACAACAAAGAGACATCATCAAGATGTAAAAGAAGGAACAGCAAACCCCGGGGGGATTTGAGTGGGGTTTAAAGATCCACGTGTCAGCTGGACATAACACAACCCTGCCCCAGCCACACCAAGCCTTGCCCTGCAGAATAAATAAGCCTGAAGACAGCCATCTGCAGCGAAGAGCGTATCAGGGGAAGGCTCTGCAGGACTGCAGAGGCTAAGCACTGTTCATTAAAGTGCCAGGGAAATGTGAATGAAGCAGATGAATGGATGAAGAAATGAATGAAGGAGGGAAGAGGAAGTGAATGAATATTGCATTGACTTGATGCCTTTCATCCTGGGATGGCAGAGCTGAGCAGCACAGCTGATGGGCAGGAACCGTGTCGGTACTCCCCAGAGAAACCCCCGGTCAAAACAAACCAGATTATTTCCTGTTGACAGAGCCCTTCAGGGAAAGGCACATGGGGAGATGCAGCATATGGATTCATATCGCTTGAAGCACGAGGCTGCCTCTAAACAAAATCCCCCCAACTGCCCCTTAATCAATGTGACAGATCATTACTTTTTGAGTTGCTCTTGTTCTTGCTATTCCAGACACTGCGTCATTTCCATGGCAACGACATCCCAGCTGTCCCAGGCCTTTTCCTAACTTCTGTCATCTGCTGTCAAGTCACACCAGTGCATAACGGGGTGAGATGAGCAGCAGGGCCACAAAGGTGCCTTCTGGCATGCCCCTTTCCTTCCCTACACAGCCCAATCCTGTGAGCCCCTGGGTAGCCACGCGTGGCACAGGGCTTGCAGCAGGCTGTGGGGAGCACATAGAAATGAAACATATTTTCCTGGAGGCTTTATCGTGCTGTTCTGGAGCACAACCAACTGAACCCACCGGCCAGCCTGACAGTGACAGGGATTCGGGGTGGTTTAAATGGGGATGAGAGGAGTGAGCAGCAAGATGCTGCTGCCCCCTTGGTAACACAGGGTGGGGTTGAGACTGAACCTGGATGCTCTGGGGAGGAAAGGGAATCCAGCTTTACTTCTGGTTTGGAGAAGAAAGCGTGTTCTCTTCTTTTCCTCCTTCTGAGGGAACAACCATCCTGGGATGTGATTCTGCTCTTCAATTGCTGCAGTTTTGCAAGCAACTTGATGTGACCATCGCAAGCAGCACACATGGCTCAGAGGAGCATCTGACCCCACTTGAATGCAGTGCCACTGATCACTCCTCAGTGCCAGTTTGATCCCAATTGACTGTATGGACTTGGGGTGATTCTCCCTGCAACATCATCCAGCTGCTCCTCTAGCAGCTGGCTGTGGGAGCCATTTTACAAGTGTTCAGTAGGGCATTTGAGGGCAGATACAAACCTCAGGGACCATCCATAGGCTTTAAATAGGTTTTTGAGCTGACCTCAGGAGCACAAAGCTTGCCATGCGTGGGGGTTCGGGTACACAGACACTACCTGCTGAATGAACCGGTGCCGCAAGCCTTGCTCACACAGTAACTGCATCTGCTGCCTGCAGGAGCTGGAAGCAAATGATTTGTTTCTTCCTCTTCCACTTACCCTGCACCCTCCAGCAAGCAGCGTCCCCTCTGAAAGGCCAGGGAGGATTGAGGGTGACTGAGTGCCACTGCAGGAGCTGGAGCCCAACCAGGCAGAGCATCTCCCACCCTGCCACTGGGAAGGGGCTGTGGCAGAGCATGTGGGGATGGTTGGGCATCACGCCTCACCTGAGGCAGCAGTTAAAGCGCCTTTGTCCATCTCCTCTTCAATTACATCACCCTTTTGATTCAAACACAGGTTTCACCCCAATGCAACCAGAGGTTTGCAGCCCTGACTCCACAACAGCCTGTGTTGTTCATAAGCTGCACTGAATTTCATGGTAACCCTGTAACAAACACACTTGCTGCACTAGAGTAAGCACACTGCTTATCCAAATATTAACAAGCACCAAATGTAGGGCACTGGGCCTGCTTCCCTGTGCTCCCACAGGGAGTTTGACCACTGGGTTTGGCAGTTGCATGACTGGACCCAAAGAAGGGGACTCATTTGCACACTGGATCAGCAGCTTCTTTGAGGGAGTATGGCTGCTCAAAAACTCTGTGCTGGAGTTTTACAGTTGTTTGAATAAGGTCAACTTACTTTGCTGCTCTTCACACCGGGATAAAAGAGATGTTCTATCCTGCCATAACTCGAGTTATATTGCTTTTCCTGACTGTTAACTGGCCTGGACTTGTGGGCCAGAGGCTCTCTGTTGAAAGCTCAGCTGGTTCCTTGGCCCTGTGCTGTGAAGCAGCTGGCTGGGTTTGGAGGTAGCATCCTGCTCAGGCCACAGCGACTTCACGACAAACTGCTCCATGGAGGACCGCAGCAGCCAAGACAGCCGGAGCCATGGTGCTCATGGGTCTGAGAAGAGACAAAGCTTTAGGAAGGGAAGGAAGTGTATTTCTGTAATGCTGTCAGCTACCCTGAAGGAACTGCTCACTTTGATGCAGGGCTTAGCACTGAACTCAAATATATTCAGACAATTTCATCAAAACCAAGGGTAAAAATAAATAATGTGGGAAAATCTGCATTGAACAAGCTATCAATGCCCCCTTTCTAATTAAAATAGGGGAGAAAGCTGTGAACCCTGGGGCTTATAGGGGGTATAGTGGCACAGACCCTATATGGAGCTGGGGTATAGGCCAGATGACGGGTTAACCCCTTTACCAGCCCTGCAAAGGGATGGGTGACCTTGGTACCATCCAGCTCGGGGAGTTTTCTGGAGGAGGGCAGCTGCATGAGGTGCTGGGTGATGCTCTGGGGCTGCACAGGCAGGACCAGACCAGAGATGCTCCTTTTCAGCTTAACATCCCCTGAGGGGCTCAGCCAGAGCCAGCCCATGCTGAGCAGAGCTGGGGCACTGCTCCCTCCACTCACATGGACACAGTTTGGGAGAGAGGAAGAAAGGGAAAAAAAGCCCAGAAGACAAAATGAAACTCACTTCCGTGTTTTCGCCTGCCACCTCCATCACTCCCCTTCAGCCTAATCATTCTCTTCCTCTTCAATCAAGGCCAATTTGCAAGAGGAGCAGCTCCCACTGCCTGAGAGCAAAAGCCTTTAATTACTGTCATCTGGGAGGCTGTGCCTGGCTCCCCTCCGGTGCCTGTGCAGAGTTTTCGGAAGACAGTGCTCCAGGACTTGACGCCCCCAACATGCCACTTGTCAGGCGTTATTTTAAACAAGCACTTACTGCCTATTAGGAGGCTGGGAAGAAGGTTCCTGACAGTCCATCTGTGCTGCTGCATCGACATGGCAATTGCATCCGGGCAGCGAGCTGCCTCGACTGGGTACCAGCCTGGCAGCAGTCTCCAGCGTGTGATGGCTCACTGTGTACAAACCCCGAGAACTGCATCACTCTGTCTCTTTACTGCTTATCCTGTTTCCTGACTGGGATCACATCAGGCATTAAACTGGGGATGGAGGTGAGAGTATAAATATGGTCAGAAAGGGATAAGGCAAATTTGGGGAGATCAGGCTGTTTAAAAACATGCCCCCAAAGCATCCTCTCCCACAAAAACCCCCAAGCCTGCATCCCCAGGAGCACACTTTCAACTGGAATGAATGCTTCTTATGTACTGCATGGGTTTTGGTATCAGCCAGGGGATTGTATTTTATTCTGCAGAGGAAAACAGGAACCCAGAACCTGCATAAACTGACTTGGCAGATCCAGCAAGCAGGGATGGGAAACCATCTTGCTGCTGCTGCCTGCCCTACCACCACACTGCAGGCAGGATGGCCAGTTAGGGTGCATCAGTATGAACTGACACAGAGGATTCTGCCAACCCTGTGACCTTGCAGCTCGAGCTCAACATATCAACTGAGATACACTGGAAAGAATGCCAGAATGTTTCCAGGTGTACGGATCAGCACCCATGGGATGCACCTTATTAAATACACCCACCAGAGCCTTCCTTCTAAGACTTCATCTTTGGAGCATCACCTGTGCCAGAGGAAAGCCGAAGAGGATTTCTGGGGAGCCTCTGCCAGTGGGTGGCACTGCAAAACCAGCAGTGTGGAAGCAGCAGCAGAACAGGGACCTAGGGGTGGAACAGCAGCACAGCCACTGCATGCAGACACGTGCTGTGCATCTCTGGCTGGACAGCCGGGGGGATCGGATAAGAACAGCGTGGGGATGCTGCAGCCCGGCTGGTGGCAGGAAGAGAGCTGCTGGGGTGTGAGAGGGACAAGTGCAGAAGGAGGCGAGGAGGCAGCAGCAAGGTGTTCAAGGTGCTCCGGTGGGGCAGGCCTTCTGCAGGCGCTTTGAGGTTAGCCCAGCAAATGTGAGTGTGAATCCATCCATGTACCTGTGGGACAGACCCCGTTCCTGTACACATGGGTAATCTTCTCATCAGCTTTCCCTGCTATCCTACTGTAATGTTCTCTCTGCAGCTAAGAATCAAGCAATGTCACCCCAAAATATAAAGTCTCACCTCTGGGAACTAGAGAGGCTCCTGCCCCACACCCTGTAACTCCCATGGAGAAGAACCTGAGAGTGGGAGGTGTAAGAGCTTTTTTGGCCATCCTGCCTGTAGGCACAAGACCCCTGGGAGCATCACAGCAACTAAACACATGCACCAGCCAGCATGACCTAAGGGACTGGGAGCCTGCAAGTAAAGCGTGCTGCATGGCACTTGCATCACCTCGTAGCCAAGTGGGAATTTAGGATCCTGGGGCAGCTGGGAAAACCTTGTGAGTGGTAAAGCGGGCTTTAGTCTGGGGGATGGCCTGGTCTAAGGGTCCATATTCAGGTACAGAGTCCCGCTCTAGTTCCAAAGTGGCTATGCTCAGGTGCCACACAGCCCTCCTGGCACAGATTTCACCTCCCTTTGCATCACATCTACACTTGATGTCGGATCTCCAGCATTTCAGTGTTGCCTTGACCAGTTAATTCCCAGAAGATCTCCAATCCCCATCCACTTAAAAATACTCTGACCTATCCAAGGCAGTATATGCTCAGTTCTTCCTTTCACTAACAGACAACAAACAAAGGAGCATCTTCTTCCTCTCCCCTAGTTGCAGCTGGGAACAACAAAGCATTAGAGGAATGAGCTTATGTAGCCCCAGTCTGACTCCAGGACCAGGAGGCTTCATGCTGGGGATGGGATCCCTTCAAAGAGGAAGCCAGAGGGATGGGGAGAGGGAGCTGTGAAAGAATAAAACACCTCTCCTGGGCTGTGCAAAGGGAATTTGGCTCTGAAGGGCTGTAATGTTGTCCTGGCAGGTGGCAACACCATCTGACAGCCTCTGCCACCACAGGAAGAGCCATCATTTCCCTATGCAGCATCCACACAGCCATCTCTGCTAAAGGGTATTTTCTCTGGCAGGAGCAAAGGCTTCATCCAGCAGATTGCAGACTAGCAGGAAACTCGGGAGTGCAACATCAAAAGGAATTTGCTCCTGTACCAGAAGGTTTAAAGATGCGGCACCAGGGCTTCCTCTAGCATCCTCCTTCTGCAGGGACCATGCAGACTGGCATGGCAGGGGTGGCTGCAAAATCCCATCTCCTGTCTGCCCACCTTCATGCTTACAGAAATGCCTTGGTACAGCCCACTCCAGACTGGGGAAGAGCTTCGATCCAGCCCTTCTGCTGCAGACAGATCTGATGTGCTCCTAGCGCTGAGCACTCTGTAATTACAGCACATCCCACTTAATCGGGATGTGCTTAATTGGGAAATCCACTTACCAGGATGTCACCTAGGGAACCGATTTAAGCTTGATAACACTTAAGAGCAATGCCTGCTGCTTTATAGGGAAGGTAATTCTCCTACAGGGAGATGCCTTCAGGTGGCTGAATCATGCTCCTTCTTCCACCAGCATCCGGTGCTCCTGGCTGCCTGCTCCTGCAACAGATTTCAGCCTTCCCTTTAAGTAGGTTACAGTCAGGAAATGCACCAACTGCTAATGCCAGATCATGGCTGTCCTCTGCACCAGCTGAACAGGCTGCTGCTGCCACGCAGACCAGTTCGCGGATGCCCCCCTTAGCTGGACCCACACACCCGGCACATCAGACCCCCTTCCCCATTTGTAGATGGACTTCCTCCCATGGCTGTGTCCTTTTTGACAAGGACAACATGCTCAGGCTTAGCAAAGCAGCAGAAGAGGAGCCAAGGTTATTCGGCCATCTCCTGAATCAGGGTAGAGCAAGAGCTTTGGCAACAACCAGCACTTACTGTCTTCTTCCCCTGAACAACCAAACACATCAAATGTCCAAGTGAAGGGAGGAAAAGGACATGGAAACATCCCTTAAAGACTTAATGTTGAGTCAAGCACTTTGAGAGGCCACACTTTTAGCCTGGTTTTCTACAGGAACAGGGTTTATGTGACCACACTGAGTATTCATGCATGCACATATGCATGTCTTATAGTTACCACTGATAACTGCTGAACCTCCTGATTAAAGCAGGCAGAGAAGCAGCTTTTCCAATGATAACAAAGTCCCACACATTTTATAGTAATAAAAGCCAGACAGAGGAGAGAAACCATGAATACCCAATCCTCACTAGCTGTCAGGGACCTGGGACATCAGTTTTGCAACCCAGCCCCCCCCATGAACCACATTTCCTTGTTAGAGGGATGCCAACTGCTTCAGGACCATTGCTCCTCCAACCTTTGGGCACTGCCTCGTTTATCTGTACTTTTCAATCAGTCTACTGTTTGTCCCCTACTGCACACAAGCACGCTGCTCCTCTCCTACAGGCAAGCCCTTGGAGGGAGCCTGCCTTTGCTACAGAAACAGCTGTACTATATGGCAACAACACAACTTTTCAAGATGCTGTGCTGGTGGTTTTGTTCTCACCAATCATGAGGAGCTGGGGGAAGTCAAATCGAACTCTTTGGATGTGTAACAGTGATTGCCTTTCAGACACTTCAAAATGCAAAAGCTTGGCATCAAATAAGGGATTTTTATGGCTGCACATGTTCTGTGCTTCTCTGAACAAGCCAACTTCCAGATTAGCTACACTGGCTTTTTAAGGTGCTATAAAATATGCAAAGGCACTTGTAATGTATAGTGATTTCTGTAAAAACAGGAGGGAAGTGCTGAACTGTGTCCTGATTTATCCTTTTGCTTCTCCTAACCCATGCTGGGAGAAGGGGTAAATACAATCTTCTACTCTCTTTTTTGCTCATCAGTTTTCCAGCCCACAAATAGATGGGAGACAAAATGCCAGGTACTACAGAACCCCCAACCGGGCACCACAGAACTTGTGCCTTTCAGCCACTCTGATAATTCTGAAGAGAAAATCCTCCTAATTCCTGAATATCATGATCAATGCCAAACACAGCAAATGCTTTTCCAAGGTGCAACACAACGTGAGCAGCAAAGCTCAACCATCAGCCAGGCAGCACCTCCTGCAAAGGTGCTGGACCTGGAGCTGGATGGAGGGTTCAAAAGAGCAGATCACCACAATGAACCATGTCAGGCCTTTGCTTTCCTGCTGGCAGGGTCCTCCTCTTGTTCCTGCTCCTCTTTTCCTTCACGCTGCTATAACATAGTCAGAAACCCACAAGGCTGTTTCATAGGACTGCTCCCCCTGTCACCTGCTTCTGTTGGCTTAAATATATGTGCTGAACCATTACCAAGCATGAGGTCCTCAACACATATGTCTCAGGGGCTGGCCTTACTTTTCACTAAAACCAAGCCATGCAGAGGCTTGGCAAAGGAAAACATCCCAGTGACCAAGGCTCCCATTTTCCGAGATCGGGTGGGAGGAATAAAGTATTAGTTTAAGCTCCATTTTAGCTTGAGGAGAACACCTTAAGTTACTGGAGCCAGGTTCCTTCCCACACCAGCTACAGAGCCAAGCTGTCAACTGACCATCCTGGGGCTGCTTCACCAGTGCCAAAGCAGCGCTGCCACCAGTGAGGGCTCCATGGCACCACCACGGCTGCTGCGCACTGCCCAGTGTTTCTGGCAACCCATGCCACAGCCATTACAGCCCAACACAAAGGCAAGCATCACAGCCCTTATCTGGCATCTGTCTCACTGCAGTCAGGTTCAGACGAGTGCCCCTGGAACACATAGTGAGTATTTATGAGCTGGGAGGTTTTAAGTGCGTGCCTTAATGCCATGCGTGTTCAAACCTATCCGTCCTTACAGAGCAACTGCAGCTCTCTGCAGCCGGTATGAACAGGTAAACCCAATCAGGCTGCCCCTTGCATCCATTTTTAGACACATGAAAGGCTATGCAACAAGCTGGAAAGTCAGCAGACCTCAGATCTTTAAACTAACCTTGTATGTCTTTATGTAAAAGTAACATTTATCTTTAGCACCATTTATGGGACATGGATTCTGTGTGCTTTGTTAGAGACAACAGCACTCTTTGCAACTAGCAAAATGCATTGCTGCATCCTGAAAGCTCTTTAGCACAACCAAGGTCAAAATGTAGACTTTCAGTGCATTTGTTGTGAGATAAGAAGTGCTAAATCTAGTGTTGGCAAGTGTGAGCTGTCTGCACTGGGAAACTTCATGCCACCATCAGAATTTTGGAGGCTTATTTGAGAAGACCTCCATCACCTGGCTGTCATCACATCAGTAAGAGAAACAGGATGGAAGTGGAGGAGATGGGGAAATGGGAGAATTTCCTCAACCATCACAAGCTGAGCAGAGATGCTGCATTTACAAACAGATCTGCCCAAGCCATCCATGATGAGAGCATCTTGTCTCAACGTCACAGCAAAACCACAGCAGCTTCAGCCTTGTCCAGCACCCTCCAGCCTGCACTGGCTTTGGGCCCCCTTGTGAGGACTGATCAAACTCGTGCAGCCCAGCTTGTGCAGGGACAAACAGGGGTGACAGTTCAGGCAGTCAAAATCACACCAGCCTCTACCTCCAGCTGCTGCAGACACACCAGTGAAAACAAGCACCACACATGGGCACATATAATCTGCAACCCATTTTACAGGACACGGTATAAAAAACACACAGCAAAGGTGAGATCAAGACTTAAGTGTTAAGGGCTCTTCCATTTATATGTTACATGGTTCCCTGTCCATCCTTAGGGTGCCAGAAGCCTCTCCTGACTTTTCTGTCTTGGGGTGACACTGAGCCAGCGCACAGCAGAGGAGAAGCCAGATGAGCAGCTCTGGCTCTCCTGCGGAAGTCCTGGGATCTGTCCTTTTGTTTTTGAAAAGACTGGGAATACAAATCTGTGCTTCCCAGTTAATTGCAGAGAGCTGGACTGTCAAAACTTAGCAATATTTGCCATTTGCAAATATTTGGAGACCTCAGTCCAAACTGGACTGATGCACTGAGGGTAAACATGGGCAGGGAGGCAGCTTTAGGCACTCCAGCATCTCACGGCTAATTAACGCTGGGAGGAATTTGTCTCAGCAAGTTATGAGCCATTTATTTCTCCGGTGTGACTAAACCACAGTGCGGTAGCTAATTTACCTGGAGGGGTGATGCGCTGCCAGCTAACCATGTTCCTGCACTTGAGGTGGGCTAATTGAATACAGTTTGATGCTTTGGGGCTTGCCAGCTTACCTGCTCTTTCCCAACCCAATCGGCCTTGCAAACAGCAAGATAACGTGGCGGGAATTTTCATTGCAAAGGAGTATTCAAAAAATCCTGACAAAATCCAAGGGCCTGACCAGAATGACGAGTTCTTGTGGCTTTCTGCATGGCTGTTTTTCCACTGATGCAAACCGGCTTCTTCTCCTACAAACAAGCAATGATGAAACATGCTCCTACCACTCGCAGTACCCTGAGGCTCCCAACCTGCTCTGAGTGCTATCCTTAACCATGGTAGGAAAGTTGTGTCGCTGCCTTGTCTTGTATCAGTGATGCAAATATCCAGATTAATTTCTCCATAAATAGCTCATTACCAGTGATTCTTTCCTTTGTCTCTGGCTCCAGCTGAAGAGGAGGAGGTCACTCCAGCAGAAACTGCGCATCTAAAGGCAAAAAGAGATTTCTCAGAGGGTATAACTAAGTTACAACAGATGCTGGATTTTGGGAACTGCCCTCTGTACCCCACTGCTCTCCTTGGGGAAGGGAGGAGGAACTCAGCAGTCTCAGTTTCCATTTCATTTCCCCATTGTTTCCCTGGGCTGAAAATGCTTTTTTTCCTTACTTTTCCAGCCCAACTTGACTCACAAGCCAGGCTCATCCCAGTTGTCAGCTCGCCCTATTTTGCAGCTATACTAGTTTTGGCTCATTTGCCAAAGAATCAGCATGGTTCAATGGGCTCCTCCCTGGGCAAGGGTAAGAAACCTTTCAGGGTTTTTGGGGGGTCCCCAAACACTGGCAAACCTCCAAAGTCCCTTTCCAAGCACCCAGGAATCCCTACCTGCCCCATTCCCCTGGGCAGCAGGCACAGGGGGAGGTGACCTCGCTGGCTGGACTGATGTTGTCACTGTGATGCTTTGCATGGGTTTGGTGGCACCCATCCGCTGCCAGATTAAAGCCAGCCAGACACCAGCTCCGCAGCAGAGAGGCTCCCAGAGAACAGGGTGAAACTGTTCATCTGGAGACAAAGATTATTTAGAGGGAAATCCTGTCTGCTTCCCAAAATGAGGTAGGTTTTTACCGACACACGTCCCAGCCAAATGCACTTGCGGTACCAAATGCATTAGTAAAAGGACTTGCTATGTCAGAACAGAGCTGTGGTTTTCAAAGCTAACAGGGAGGAAGTGCACTGTAAATACCTGGAGGAAGCGTAGGCATGGCATATTAATAGACACTTGCTGTGAGATTTCAGGCTGTATGACAAGGCTTTCACTGTCCTCCTGTTGTCCTCGGATGCCCTGTTCCCATACAGAGAGCACTACTCCCTGTAACCACGCAGCACACCCATCAGACCTGCCAACTTACAGATGGGGCACAGAAGATGGGTTAATGTAGCTTATACTAATGCTTTAACCATCCCGGCATCTGTTGTCAGCTGGTGGGGAAAAGCTCAATAAAGGGGAGAAGTTCCTATAAAGGATCCAGCCAGGGATTTTGATGGGGACAGATCAGGGCCTGATACAGGCAAGCAAGGGTGCCAGATAGGGTCATAACCCAAATATGTGAACTGCAGGGGTTTAACATTGCCTGAACTGCAAGTACAAGTTGATTTTGTTATCCTTACACCCCTTCTCAACCACACATTTACCAAAAGGCTGCACAAAGTACTTGCCCTCCGTTTTCTCTCCTGTGCTGCTGCACAGTGCTGCCGTTGAGATAGCTCCAGAGTTTTCCTTCACAAGCCGCTCCCTGATATTTAAGGCTATTGTGAACTGGACCAGATTTGTGCATCCCTAAATAGCAAAGTCTTGCCCGGCATAGCGTGCCTGTATCCTTTGACTTCTTTCTCCATGAAAGCCAGAACAGAAAATTAACACCCTACTTAAGTGAAGGAACAGTAACCAGTCCATTCGCTGCCACACTAGAGGCAGCTTGACACAAGTTGTGTTCCTCTTTTCAGATACAGACTTTTCTATCAACCAGAGTAACAGACAAATAGGCTGAAGAGAAGGTGGCTATTTGCCTAGGGTGGTAGGGAAAACAGTCCTCAAACAGCCCTCCTGCCCCAAGTGATGCTGGTGAGCTGGTCCACGTGCAGTAAGTGAGCTTCTCAGAGTGTCTGCACACTCAGGAGCTATTTCAGCATTTCTCTTCCCAGCTTGTGGATTGCTGAGGGCTGAAAGATGCACAGACTCATGCTATTAAACAGCTACTTCTATTGACATTTTTATTTTTAGGAAACACTACCAGAATATTCACCATTGCTGCTTAGAGGTAATGGAAAAAGAAGTGAGCTCCAAATTCTGGGTGATGGGGACCTCAAGGCCAGCAGCCAGACTGGGCCAGGATCTGGCCTGGCTTCCCTACTGTGTTTACAGCCTGTGCTCTGAGCCCGCATGTGAATGAATGGTGGCAGTGTCCTCAGCAGCAGCAGGCTCGTGCTCTCCCCTCCAGCTGGCCACACAGACCCCTTCCTGAGGGGTTTGAAAGCCTCCATGTGCTGAAGACAGGCTGGGATCAGCAGCAGACAACCTAAACAGAACTGTGCTCCAAGGGACCATTGAACACCCTATGGTCTTTGCCCTGGGTGCTGATCTGAAGGGACAGGCAGTGATGGACAACCTTTCCCCCTCAGTTCACAGAGGTGGTAGACAGGAGGAAAGCTGCTTTTCTTCCTCAAAATTGGTTCTGTGGCTTCATGCTGAATCCCTCCCTGCTTCATTCAGCATTAGATGTCTCGAAGGGTCTGTCGAATTCCTTGGAGTCCTTGGAGCTGGATTCTCCTTTGCAGGGCCAGCTCTGGCTCCATCCCTAAAAAAGGGGGTTTAAATTAAAGGTGAAGTTTGTGATCTCAGCACTCTTTTTAGTGCTCCTGAGTGCCTGAGAAATAAGCCCAGCAGCAGGCAACACCTGGATCAGTGCTTTGGTTCTTTGCCACTGCTGGATGTCAGGCAGGCTGAAGAGAATATCCTGAAAGAGAGAGAACAGGAATTATCCCAGACTGAATAAACCCATTGCAAATCTGGTTGTCGGTGGGGAAGCACTGGGGTGATGTGCATCAGCCCGTTAGCAGCCCTGTGCCTTTCAGCCCCAGTATGGGGCTGGGCTGCCACCATCACACCCTGACATGCTGGTACTGCTGAAAGGACTGATACAGTCCTCACCTGATTTCAGTGCAATGGCTGTGGTAACCCATGGGACATAGAACCAATCACCCTGAGAAAGCCACAGATGTCAACCCAGCAGCCACCTAGCAGAAGCCTCTAATGTACCTGGCAGTAAATGAAACCCTCTTGAGCAGCAGCAGCAGGGTCACAGAGGTGCAGCTAACTTCTTCCTGCCTTCTGTCCACTCCAAGCTGAAGGGGACACATTGGAAGTAGCGCTGGCAATGTCACCCATGGGGTGGTGACTGAAGTGCTGTCCCACTGGCTTTGCCCTCACCCCGGGACCCTGCCTGCTATGCCTGGCACAGGTTGCCCACCACCCCAGGGAGCCACCATTCAGGTGGAATCACCAGTGACAGCAGGCTAGAGAGGGAAAGCACACCTACTGGGGAGGCTTTTGCATCTCAGAAGCTTTGGCAAATCGTAAGTAACTCCAGTTTTGCCCCTTGTGGTAATCAGCTGAATGTTTCTGCAGTACCTGTCAGAAAACCAAATGTGCCACCAAAGCACAAATGTGATGATAAACATATAGAAACCATATTTTAGGTCCCAGTCACCATATTCCCTCCCTGACTTTCATGTGGATGGTACCATAAGCCTAGATACCGTACTACTTCACATGCCCACAGCTGTACACACGTGGGCACACACGCTAATCAATAATGTGCCCTTTTTCCAGGACTTTGCCAATACTGAAACACTCCTCTCTCTACAAAACCATTGTCCGAAGCGGTGGCTTCAGCCTGGGCGAGGCTGTTGGACAGCCTGTCCTCCCTGCAGCCCACACCAGCACTCGCAGGATGGTCCTTTCCAACCCCAACTACTCTATGATTCTATGATGCCGATGCCAGGGCAGAGAGGCCACAATCTCCCTGTTGTGCAAAACGTGGTGCGCTGGGTATAACATGGAGCACTTGACTGCAGAGACCTGAGACGTGCTTAACAGTACTCCTGCACTGCTCACCCGCTAAGAGCCTTAACTTCTTACTGCATTATGCTGGGGTTTAGGCAAAGCAGGGTTCCCAGCAGGGCGCTGGATAGATTTCCTTTCCCATGAAAAGAGACTTACGCCTCCACATTTGTTCCTTGTCCCCAAATCCCCTTTTTTCCAGGTAGAGGAGAAAGGAATTAAATGGATTATAATTAAGGAGGTGTTGTTCTAAGCAAGGGGGAGGGGACAGGAAGGTTAATGCAGGATGTGGCTGCATTGCCTAAAGAAGAGGTGCTTTAATGGGAAAAACCTCGTGAGAGGAGAGCTTTAGGGCTCTTCTCCCCTGTGTAGCAGGTGGGTATTTGCAGGCACATACTTGTTGAATTTATTTTGGCTGGAGGTGGACACTGAGCTTTAGTAGGTGCATCTCTTACTATGCAGTGATGTTCAGCAGCAGCAAGTGGCTACAAGAAGGGGGGCTATTAGTACTACTTGTGTTAGGAAGCCCCACTGCATCTAGGCATCAGGAAGGAGCTGCTGACAGGACCACAGAGCTCACATATATAACGAAATGTAAGTTACTGCCAATATATAACAGAACTGTTCCCAGGCCTCCAGCACCATTTACTCCAGAGCCCCAAAGCACTGTACAAACAGTAATTAAAACTTCCCAGACCCTAGCTTTGCCAATGGTGATAAATTAATTTTCCACTGTGGGAAAAGAAGCCTTGCATGATTAAGAGAGACAATGTAATTTCAACAGCAGGAGAAGTTACTGGTGAAGCATAAGCTGTGGTGTGAACCCCTGTCCTTCACTTCCAAGAGGAGGCTCTTCAAGACAAGAACGAGCAGTTGGTCTCTTCTCCATCATATGCACTGCACCTATATATCCCTGTATGGGCAACAAGACTATCCAGGTACATCTATTCAGTCCCAGTGGCTACAATCCAGCTTGCTTTGCAGAATTAAGTTAGCAGGGAAGTGAGGAGTGCGGGAAGGAGATGCCTGTGACAAGCCCCTTGTCCGGTTGCTCCTCTTGGAGCATCTCTCCACCTTTATCTAGCACCATCAAGTTCAGAACTCCTTGTGCCACAATGCTGACCACTTGGCCGATTTCCTTCCCTAGAAACGTGTTACCAGAAACATCCTTCAGGAAGGAAAGGGACACTGGAACATGCAAAAGCTTAGCTTAGTTCAAAGCTTGCCTGTGCACCAGAAACACTGACCCTTTGCTTGCTGGTTTTACTTAACGCAGTAGTGAGAGTCCAACTCCAAGACAACCTGACCCTCTCCTGGTTCCTGACTGCTCCATGCTCTCCAAGAACCCCTGGAGAAAAATAAGGCAGTGTCAGGTTTGGACACAGCCCTTAGCTTCAGTGGAACACGTGCTGCTTCAGGTGCCAGTGGACCAACAGTAAAAAGCCCCTAGTGGGTTGCACTTGACTGGGTTTCGCTGGAGCCCTTGGCCAACACCTGTCCGTTCCTATGGTTAATGTGCTAGTTGTCAGTGCTAACATGGGCAGTGCCTGGTCCCCTCCCCTCTATCCCACTGCTGCCTTGCTGGTTAGCCAGCCAGATTCCCCCCTGCCTCTTAACATCTCGGCAAATGCTTAAGGGCCTTTTGGGAGGAAAAAGCAATTTTAAACACAAAATTACATTTCTGCCTCGAGGAAACAGGGTATCCCCCTGCTCTGCTGCCACTGCCTTCAAATCACTGAGCCCAGAACCCCAGCCTACAGTGGGACTCCCCTGGGGCAGGCATCAGACTGTCTAGATACCCCAGGGAGGCAGCAGGGCTTGGTGAGAGGTCCGGCCACAGAGGGTCCAGACAACCAGAAAGTTCAGCCTCCCACCACTGCTGGGCTGTTTCCAGACACACCAGCACCCCCTGTGTCCACTTGCTCCAGAGCATGCTCCTGCAGGCTCCCAGCAGCTGGGGAAATGCTTACAGAGCCAGCTTCACTGTGTGAAGGGCTACTTAGTTATTTGTAATGGGCTTTCCATACCTGTCATTATTTCCAGCCCTGAGCTGAGAGAAAAGGACAGAGGCTCTGCTGGGAGATGGGCTGGCTCGAAGGGTTTTGCTGAAGCCTGTGGTTTTGCAGTTTAGCTCTGGAGAGGGCTGAGGACTCGCTCTGTTTCTCTCATCGACCCTGCAGGTTGATCCCCAAGGAGAATGGGGATCTGGTTTGGACTTGCTGTGCCTCATGCTTGAAAGGGACAGTTCTGTAAAGGGAAAGAGAGACCTGGAAATCTGCTGCTTTCATTATACGTTGTGGCTAACTTAGTTGCTGGAAATCAATGCAACCATGAAGAAAGGAGCCTGAGGGACTCTACTCAGAGCGCCTAATTCCAATCGAAGATCTAGGAAGAGCTGGGAGACAAGCAGCAGCATGGCAAGAATGCTCCCTGTGGACAATGTGATCTCAGATTAATTTCCCCACACAGGGGGTTTCCTGCTTGCCCAGCACGCTCTGGGGAGGCCAGGCAGGTGTTGCAGAGTGGGGGCCACCCTGCTCCATCACCTTTCTAGGACTAAAGATGTGTGGTTTTCACTCAAAGCCAACTGACGTCAAACTATATCAAAATTCTTCAGGCCAAAGCCATGCTCTTTCTCTATTCCTGCTCTGGTCTGAAAGGTGATTTTCTAGCTCGAGATGCACTATCAGAGCAATTACTGCAAGAGAGCCATCTGTGATGCTCCCAGCAAGACCCTGCTGCCTGGCACAGTCCCACCACTGAATTCAGCTCATTTATAGCAGTGGAGCTGATGGGCAGATACTGAGCTGAGCTGAGGTTGGCAGGGCGCAAGGTTTCTGCTTTGATGGCACCCCCTGTTTCTGACTTGCAAAGGCACCAGAACTGTGATAGAGCCATGGGTAAACAGAACTGTTCTTCCAATAAAGCTGGTTTCATGATAAATGGTTTCCCAGATGGCAGCAGGAAATGGAGGAGAGCCCACCCTCACTCAAAAACACATGGCTGAGGGCCACTTCTGCCAGGAGAGGAGGTAGCGTGGGGCTGAACAAGAACATTTGTCTGAATTAATGGGCCACAGAGGCATGTGAAAGGAAAGCTTCTGTTGGGGTAAAGGGGGGCTGTCTCTGCATTCACTTACCACCCATCTGTGGCGGCTCTTTCCTCCTCTTGGCACACAGTTCTTATCCCTCAGCTGACATCCCATGGCAGAAAACACTAATCACATCCTCCTCCTAAGATGAGACAACAGGAAAAGAGGCTTGGCAGGGGACAAGGGACCTCCCGGCAAAGCAGACCTCTTAGTCTGAGGTCCCCCCAGTGCAAATCTTGGTGGTTCAGATCAACTGTTGGCTGAGCTGGGACAAAGTGGGCATGGGGGGGTTTAGCAGATGCTGGTGAGAAAATAACCGTGAGAATGGAATAAACCAATTAATTGCTGACCCACTGACAGCCAACACCTCTCCCCCATCTCCCCACACACAATAAAACCTGTCTCCACAGCTCAAGCAGATTTAGGGTGGCTACAAAGAGCCCAGAGGAGGAAAAAACCCTTTCTCACTCCAGCTAATAATATTTCCAGATAATCTGTTGGAGGCAGCACCCTCTGTGAACCAGGAAAGCCTTTAAGAGCCGTTAACACCTTTATTCAGACTTCCTCAACCTCCCCCAGACAAGCTGTGATTAATTATCCAATCCACCTAGATCCTCCTGGGAAACAGTGCCCCGTCTGGGCCTTCCTCCGAGGATTTGCAGGGTCCCTCTGTGACAGCAGCTCCTGCTCTCACCACTGGCTCCAGATAAGCAGGAAAGAGCTGACAGGGAATAAGCTGCTTCCATCCATGTGTTTACACCGGCAGGGGTGGTGTATGGTGGGAAGGGAGGTGAATGCAGGATCTAGGCAATGTTCATGGCTTTTTCTTTTGGCGGTGTCCACAGGCAGCATCGGCCACACTGTCCCTGGAAGCACAGCCCATCTGGTTCCCTCCTGGATTTTCACAGCCCTCCTTCCAGCTTCACCGCACTCCAACTTAGCTTGTTCTGAGGACACTTATTTTCCTACCATGTCCAAGTCCTACCCAAAAGCATAAGGGATGGAAAAAGCAGGAAGGAAAGGGGAATTACTGCCTCTTGGGTTGCTGCAGTAGCTGGGATGCTGAGTCCATGAGGTGCTGCTGGTGTAGGCTATTCAGTCCCATGCAGCTCATAAATCTCATCCTGTATATGCACTGTCCCACACCTATGCTACCTTTCCTCCATCAAACCCCACCAACATACTGGCTGAGTACATCTCCAAGAGCCTGCAGTCAGCCACAAGTACCTGCAGAGCCTGCCTCCAGTGAGGGTTGTGATAATGGATGCAGGCATTACTCCTGTACATTACTCCTCCTGCAGCCTCCTGCTGGCTATGTGTGTCGTGAATCCAGCAATGCCCAGCCCAGCTATTTCAGCAGAGAGAGCATTTTTATATGGGTCAAGCCACTATTTGGGTAGGAGACATGAGGAAAAACCAGGTGCTGCAGGAAGTACTTTGGATGATTTAGTAGGTGGCATCTTCCCTCCAAGTTAGCAGCACACTGAAACTCCTGGGCAGGTGTTGCTGTTTCAATGACATCCCAAGCTTACTGCTTGTGGTCACCCAAGGTCCCACTTCTGGTGAGTGCAGAGGTGCTAGCTAGCTCCAGGGCCCTGAGCAAACTCCAGCCTTCAGCAATTACTCTCTGTTGAGCCAAGAGCTGCAGGAATTTCTGCTGGACACATTATTCTTCACTCTCTTTTCTTGCTATGACTACTGAGCAGTTTTCCCACGTGCCAGAAAACAGCATTTACAGAGGCATATCAAATACAAATGCTTCCTATTGCCTTCAAAGAACTTCTCTTGTTTTGTTCTATGTTCCCTCTCCACCAACCATAGTGTCTACTTCACCTTGCTTGTGCAATTTCTCCCCTCAGCCATTGGCTTTGCTCTCCTCCAACTTGCCCTGGGTTGTGCAGGTCACGACCATCCCTAGCTCTGGCTGAATAAGTGCATCATACAAGAGCTCATGTGCTCTGATCTCCATCACCACCCAGGAAGGTACCAACTGCACCTTTTGTCCTTGACAGGAGATCCCAGAAAAGAAATAATCGATTATGAGACTGAGATAATGAAATATGAGATTGTGACTTGGGACAGACTAAAGCCGTTGAAAGCATTTTAAATAATTCACCATCCTGAAAGAATATTAGTGAGAAAGATGTTCAGGTCCTTTCACAGTGGCATTAAGTTATATGTAACCAGAGGCGATGCTGTGAGCTGACAGCGAAGTGGGACTACTGCTCCAGAGGAACTCCTGGCATTTCAAAATGGATTTGAAAAAACCAACGTCTCCCTCCCGCCTTCCTTGAACTATTATTTGCAAACATTTATCTGCTGTTTTGTTGCTATCTCCTACAAGAAAATTAAATCCAAAATCAAACCAAACTACAAAATGCTGAAACAAACTGCCAGCCCCAGAGACGCGCACGGGCAACACCTGCAGCCGCACCATTGCCTTCTCTAAAACTGCTTCTGTTTTGGCATACCCACGTTTTTTTCAGGGCAGACTGATCTAGCAGAGCCTCCCGAACCCGCAGCAAGCAGCAGCGGAGGCTGAAGAGAGACACTGTGGGAGGCAATGTTGGAAATGTCACCGCTTTGTTTTTCAGTTGAAACCACTCAAGGGCCGCAGGGAAGATGTTCAAGAGCAAGAATTGAGCTTTGGCTGTCTGAGAAAGTCACCATCAGCGCCTGGGCAGAGCATGGGGTTACCCAGAACCCCCTGCTTGTTCACAGATGCCGGTGGAAGGGTGAATGTCACCTGGGCAATTACTTCCAATTTATCTCAGCAATTAGATGTAATTGCGTTCACACGGCAGGTATATTTGTACTGGTTAAGTTAAGCTTAGCCTAAGAGGTTGTTGAGGATGTTGTGCTGGTGGTGCACGCTTCAGCTGCTTGCGGTGCTGGGGTGTCAGCAGGAAGGGACTGTCATTGCCAGGCAAGAGACTTCTTCATTATTTTCATTATTCAAATCTTCCTTATGGAGGCAGCTCTTCATAAAGGAAAGTGTTTCTTTGGGGTTGATGGACAGGAGCGAATGAACAATGCACAAATGGCATGAGTTTGCTAGCTCTGACCCTACACATCTCACACGCAGGTACGCTGGAGGGCTAGATTACAGTTATGGGTCCCCAGTAACATCTTCTCTGTAGCAAAATCCTTCCAGCTTCCTTGGAGACCATGTGGGCTTTTGGGCATCTATAGATACCTGTCCAACAACCCGCTCATGCAAAATGCAGCTTCAGCTCCTTCCCTTGCTGTTGAAATCACTGCAGAAATCCCAAACTCTTCTGAGATGTGACACCACTTGCGGGACAACACTTGTGCCCGCTTCCTCCAGGCCAGGAGATCCCACTACTTCCAAGGATGCTCTTGCTAAGCAGAGTGAGGAAACACCTATGAAATAACACCCTTTGTGGTTCCACTTTTAAAGGTCAGTTCCCTGTCACGCAACATGCTCAGAACCCACCACAGGTGATTAAATGGTCAGGATTTATTAGATCACCCATCATATAATCATCTCCGTACCTGGCAACATGATTAGTTATGATTCATAAATTCCAGCCACGTTATGATGGACATGGTACGCTGAAAAATCTATTCCACAGCTTTTGCAACAGAAAAACGTGAGGGACTGATCTAGGCAGCAAGTGAGATCCTCCTTAGGCTGACACCCACACCTGGGGCAGCAGTGAGAAGGAAGGGTCCTGCCTCCTTAATTCTGGACACAACAGGGTTCCCCACACCCTGCTCCACCAAGCCACTGCTCATGCTGGGAAGTTGCTGGGGACAGAGCAGTGGCACTTGTGGGGCAAGGGGAGGCAGCCTAGAAGGGGCCACATACGAAGGAGATGTTATTAGCTGGTGAGGGAGGGAGAAAGGGCAGAGGAGAACAGAGTCATAGAACAGTTAGGGCTGGAAAGGACCTTAAGATTATCCAGTTCCAACCCCCCTGACAGGGGCAGGGACACCTCCCACTAAACCATGCCACCCAAGGCTCTGTCCAACCCGGCCTTGAACACTGCCAGCGATGGAGCATTCCCAACTTCCCTGGGCAACCCATTCCGGTGCCTCACCACCCTTACAGTAAAGAATTTCTTCCTCATCTCCAATCTAAACTTCCCCTGTTTAAGTTTGAACCCATTACCCCTTGTCCTATCGCTACAGTCCCTCACGAAGAGTCCCTCCCCAGCATCCCTATAGGCCCCCTTCAGATACTGGAAGGCTGCTATGAGGTCTCCATGCAGCCTTCTCTTCTCCAGGCTGAACAGCCCCAACTTTCTCAGCCTATCTTCATACAGGAGGTGCTCCAGTCCCCTGATCATCCTCATGGCCTCCTCTGGACTTGTTCCAACAGTTCCATGTCCTTTTTGTGTTGAGGACACCAGAACTGCACACAGTACTCCAAGTGAGGTTTCACAAGAGCAGAGTAGAGGGGCAGGATCACCCTCTCCACCTCCACAGCAGTCGGCCCTGGGCTAGGGGTGAGTCACAGCAAAAGAGCTTGATTAGAGGAGCTTGATTTGCAAAGTGGATGCAATTAAAACCTTGAATCCTGGAGGCTGGTTTTCATAGCCACATTCAATTGAATCAACTCCTGCCTCACTGCATGCTGTGGAATGGCTGTTTCTTCTCCTCTGCTTCCTTTGAAATGCTCTGGTTGCAGCTCTTTGGGACAAAGCAAAATCCATCTGAGCTGCTGAGGATGAACAGTATCTGCTTCCCTGAGCATTCAAACGGGAGCACAGAACTGGCCTGGGAAGAGGTGAGCTAATCCAGGGAAGAAAAATCCTTCAAAGACTATTGAAGCAATGCCTTGGGAAGATCCCAAATGCAAATTCAGGCAGGTGAGCACAGCACATATGCAGGAGACCATGTGAAGGAGCTCCTGTTTCGTCGTCTTCCAGAGACATCTACTCTGGCCACTTTGCAACAGCAGGAATGGGGCTAACTGGACCATAGATACGATTCCAAGTAGTTCTTACCTTAGATGAGATGAATAGCTGCCTGTGAACATGGCTGGATCTCTGGAGAGCACTGCAGCACCCTAAGTACTACTGACAAGTGACAACAATCAGTTTTGCCTCAAGTGGCAGTATTCAGTAGGAATTCAGTTGGAAAAGCAGGATACTCTGGGGTCAGCGCAGCAACCACTTCCCAAAGCTCCAATATGTGGATCCAACACTGATCCCAATAGAGAAGCACCAGCGAAACTGGGGAGATGATGGCCCTATGCCCATCCATCCTGATACCATTAAAATTCTGCTTTTGAAATGCATAAGTGTCGCCAAGTCCACAGGTATAAAACCCCATTAAATACTCCATTTTTATCAATTGCTTTCAGTAAGTGCCTGTTGAGGAATTCATGGGAACGTTTTCTCTTTGACACAGAGATACTTTCAATTATGAAAGGTGGCTAAAAATAAAAGGAAATTATACTGTTCAGACATCTCTGGAGGTGGAGAGAGGAGGCGGAGCCATCAAGGAGAGCCAGGGAAGAGATTTCTGTTAGATGTAAAGAAAGGCTACTTATTTTTACCGACAGAAAATGTCAGGAGGCAGCTTGACTTGAGCGTCTGGAATCTGTCACTCACCTTCTCTATTAATAATTTGGCCTCAGTAACTGTTTAGGATCTGAGCCAGAGTACCAGAGTTAAGAGTCACAACAGTCTCTGCCTCTTAACTGCAGGGGGTTGGATCACCCTCCTGAATCTCTCAGCTGTACACATACTGGTTTTAATGCACATTTTCCTTTCCTTTTCTCTTTTCGTCACAAGATCCCAGCCTGGGACACTCAGACAACTCTTTCTGGGATTTTTATCTAACGCAAGAGGCTTGAGCTTCTTACATACTCAGTAAATCTATGGGATGTCCTGATGTAGAATCATAGAATCACAGAATAGTTAGGGTTGGAAAGGACCTTAAGATCATCCAGTTCCAACCCCCCTGCCATGGGCAGGGACACCTCCCACTAAACCATGTCACCCAAGGCTCTGTCCAACCTGGCCTTGAACACTGCCAGCGATGGAGCATTCACAGCTTCCCTGGGCAACCCATTCCAGTGCCTCACCACCTTTACAGTAAAGAACTTCTTCCTCATATCCAGTCTAAACTTCCCCTGTTTAAGTTTGTCCTCTCACTACAGTTCCTCATGAAGAGTCCCTCCCCAGCATCCCTATAGGCCCCCTTCAGATAATTTTCCATTTGGTAGTGAAAATCACAGGGCTGAGAGAGCAGGGCTTGGACCATCAATCTTTTATGGATATTGAATTGTTTGAGATAATAGATTTATTCCTCTGACAGCCACAAAAGGTTGCTTAGCTTCTCCTACAGACCAGTGCCAGGAGGACATGGCTGAGCTTAAGTAACTGTCTCTCTGCACATTTTCATCCCTTTGCAACATTTCCAAGCTTAAATCTCTTTTAGGTAGTAATACCCTGGGCTCAGAGAATGCTCTCTCCCAGCTCCTCATGCTAATGCAATCGGGCAGAATTGCTCTCCGACACTCCTCTTCCAAGATGAGGACCCTGGAAGCCCACCCCTCTCATTTCCAGGTGATATAAGATTGATAATACGATTTACCACGTTCTTCAGAAAATCTAAGTGTTACAGGATGTTTTGCAGGGCTGCTCACTGACCCAGCCAGCAGCTAAATGACACCATCATTTGATGGGCATCCATCCTGCCCATCATTTTCCTCTACTCAATCTTCAGCTCTTGGGGTTTTCTTAAATACGTTCAGGCCGCTGAGGCCACAGTGAAGCCTGGGGTGACCTGTTTCCCAGACTCCATTAGGCCAGCTGGTTGGGAAACATGGAAATAAACCCTACCTTTCTCAAGCACTAACCCTAACATGAGTTCCACCAGATCTTAGAGCTCAATCACGTTTCAAGTACTAAGTTATTAAGCTTCTCCTTTGCTGACACTTGTTTGTCAGCAGTCATAAAAAAAGGAAAACACTAAAATGAAACACTCACCTGGGTCATCATCTCAGGGACACGGAAGAAGGAAGAACCACAAAAGATAAATGCAGGTCCCATGATAATACACTTTCTGAAGAGCTCCAGTATTGCTGTGATTAAGGCAGCAGAACTACCTGAACAATGCAGAAAACAGAAGACATCATGGAACAGCAGTGACTTCGATGCAGCAAGGAATGCACTGAAACACAAACCAGAAGTTTAATTACAAAGGGAATGTAACCAATTGATGGGGGTTATTGTGTGTGCTTGTGCTGTTTGACTGCTGGTGTTTTCTCTGCCGCCAACATGCATGGCACAGGCTCCAGGGCTCTGGGTTAACACCTCGATTTCTAGCCCCAAGTGAAAGCAAATTCAGCACCAATTTTATAAGGGCTCTGAGGGTTCCAAGGCTGCTGTACAGACTGATGATGAGAGCTTGCCTCCGAACGAACCCTCTAAAATTGCCTCCAGGAAACCAATTTATTCATTCCGCTTCCAAAGGACAATATATTCTCTTTATGTGACTTTGTTTTTTTCTTAAGCTACATCCTCCAATTTACACAGTGGAGGCTCTTCATTGATGACAATATCTGATTTGAAACATGGGCGCACTCATATCTGAACCTGTCCAGCTTCTCTAAATAAAATCAAAACAAAAAATACAAACAAATACAGTTTGGAGGCCTTTAATAGCAGGCTCACCTGCCAAGAATGATGAGACACATGCCATGCTGGAGAGTATGGCTAGACCCATCTGAATAAACACAGTGCTGGGCAGTGGTCACCTTTCTGGGTAGGTCTCTAGCGGACAGACTGCTCGGCCCACAGCCATGAAGAATATCAGCATATTGAGAGGCCCCTGATGTAAAGAGATACCTCAAATTTGCTTAATGAAAGCTGAAATCAGTTGAAGCCCTGATGCAGCTTGCCTTGAGAGCATGTACTAAGCGGCCTTAAATGAGCTACTGTTTTCAAAGCAAACCAAATTGTTCCAAGGAAGCACTACACAGATACCAATTTGCCAGAGTCCAAACAAAACATGGACAACCTCCCAGAAGTCAATACCCACAGGAAGTTTCAGACACATGTTTGTATCATCCCTTTAATTAAATGATGCATGCTTGGTACAAGCTTCTATCCACAGTAAAAACTGATGTTACTAATAAAAATGAAGAAAAGGCATTAAACTGATAAGGGATGGAGTTAAATGAGTCCCCAAACTGTTGGATGTGTCACTGAGCCATCGATCCAGCATACAGAATGACAAGAGGTGACAGTAGAGAGCCCGTACTAATTGCTCCATCACTTGGGCTGTGCTGGGAAGAAAACCTTGCTCCACCACCCTCCGCAATACTGAACTACAACCTAAGTTCCTAACTGATATATGTATAACTAATATATGTATAACATAGCGGGCCTTGAGTAAACTATATGTCTTGCATTCCATACAGGTGACCAGTAAAAAGGAGAGAGCTGGAAAATGTGACACAAGCTGTAGAAGATCCATGGGTGATTGTGATCTCTTTCTTCTCCACTCCAAATCAAAGTCATGGGAAGAATGTTAAAATTACAATAAAAGGGCATAGTCTTCATCTGTGGATGGGGACTGAGAAGTCTCTAGATCTTTCTTCCTCTCCATAGCACCTGGTTTTATACATGCCTTTAGCAAAGCACTCAGCTCTAACCAGATTGGGCTGTATTCTCTGACCCACATGTGCTAATTTTAAATGATCACAGGCTTAACTGGCTACAGACTTCCTTGCATTTTAAGTTACAAATATTGTGCATGTTCAGAGTTTTTGGAGAACATTCCTCTGTTAACCCAAATGGAAAAGCATCTTCCCCACAGTGTGTTTGCTGAAAAATAACCCCTAAACAGTGAAATGGTCCAGCCAGTCCCTAGTACAACTTCTTCTATTAGCAGATGTGTTGAGCCATGGGAGTTTACGGTGTCACTGCACACACTTCGGCCTCACAGTTAGCGTGAATAGCACTCTACTTTTGCCTGTGCACAGTTTTCCTGAGATAGAAGACAATCAGTGTTTTCCTTCTAAACAGCTTGACTTGATAATTTATTAGAGAGGAAAAAATGTTCTCTTCTAGCCAGCAGTGCTCACCTGCCTGCTGTCACGTTTATAATGAACTGCAGAGGAAGACTGCAGAGTGAGTTTGAGATACGCATCTTCTCAATGCACATAAACAGCTTTATATCAGGACTATTCCCTGCACAAGAGGTTTGCTTACAAGGGCTCCCTTCCCTCATGAGCAGCAATGAAAGTACACTATAATGTTGCCCTGGGAGGCAAGAGAAAATAGGAACCGTAATGAAGCTGGACAGCAAGGGAGAGATGTTCTGCAGGAACTATGCTGTAACTGGGCTCATGATTGACAGTGACCTTCAGAGAAGAACTGGGAAGAATTCAGACCTCCTGTGAAGAGGGGATTATTTCCCATTATTCCCCCCCATTCTCCCAAACTTGCCAGCTCTCTGCCAGATCTAAAGAATAACAGCTCAAACAAACGTGCTTCATCTCTAGTCTTGCCTTGGCAAGTCGCAAAACACCAGGCACAAAGTAATCATGCAAAAAGCCTCTGCCATGGGAAACGACCCAGCATGGCTCAAGATTGCTTGGGCTGCTCTGCATGTTGTAAGCGTGGCTTTCCTGGCTGCAATAAGCTGGCAGTGCTGCAGCTATTTGATACATGCATGCTCCATTTAGCTCCTGCACAACCAGTAGTAGTATGTGGGGTTGCCCTGGAAATCATTCCCTGGATGTTCCTGCAGCCTCTGGACCGTCTCTTCACTTTGAATTGCAAACTGTGAATAGTCAGCCCTGGCTACAAAAGGAAGGGATGGTGCTGGCTTCTCAAAGCATGCTGGACTGGGATTTTCCTCCCAAAAGAACGCAAATCCCTTCATAGCTCACTCACCCTGTGCTGGTATTGAATAAACACTTCAGACCTTGGGAAGCACTGAGGTATAATAATAATTAAACTCTGGAAATACCAAAGATAGAGGATAAATGGTCCAAGAGGTGAGAATTGGGTATGCCACATCTAAATGAGATGTAAAAGCCGGAGACAGCGATGACAGGAGCCCAGCACCTACCCCTGTTTCACTCCCTGGTCTGAAGGAGTGGAGTGTCCTGGGTTGGTGAGCAAAGGGTAGAGTTAAAACCTTGTCCTGAGAGGAGAAAAATGTCTTTGTTTCATGAACCAGTCTCCAAAGAGCATCCCTTAGAAGAACGCAGCCAGTGAGATGATAATTGCCATTAATGCTTGTTAGAGATGTTCAATGAATTAGGAATTCAATTAAGAAAATGCTCCACTGCAGGAAGCTCAAAAATTAAGATTATCATTACTGTAGAGGAAGGAAACATTTTTAATGTATTAATTTTTTAAAATGACTTCATTACAGACAATACACTTATTCTTGCAGCATTCAGGCCAGTCAGGACACCAGCTTTTCTCAGTGACAGGGAGTAGTGGCAAGAAGGTTGCAGAGAAGTAGATGATACAAAAGAAGTTTTCTGTGAGACACAGAGGAGGATGCCAGGCTGGTTAAGAGACCCTGAACTGTTACCTGGAAGAGATGACCAGCACTGGATTTCTTGATTTGATTTTTAGTCTTTACCTGTAACGAGCTCCATGTCTGTTCACATCAAGAGCCTCACCTACATGGAGATATCATCAGTGGTCCTCATTGACTCAAACAGGGCCGAGAACCCAAAGAAAAAGGTGCTTCTGAGAGCCTCCCTCTTATCCTCATATCAGGGCAGGGATTTACTGCCTGCATGTCTTTTTGTGGTATATCTGCATAGCACTAACACCTGATAAAGGGAGCATGTGTGGGGTCCCTGCTGCTGCCTCTGTACCTACGAAATAAAGCAATGATTCAGTTCAAAGCAAAAGGTGTTCCCAAGCACCATCCCAAAATAAGTCTGGATGGGGAATGTGGGTTGGTTGGGTTTTTTTTTCCAAGGAAGAGATATCACACAGAAAACCAGGAATAGAATAAATTGCAGGGGAAAGAGAGGAGGAGGAAACCGCTCACAGGCCTTTCGTGTTTCTTGTTCCCTTTTCAAACCTTGTGCATGCCACTGTTTTCATTAATAACTCTGTCACCCCTCCTAGAGACCAAAAAAAGAGGCATATAAGGAGAGTGTATTCCAGGCAGGAGGTACCTGAGGAAATGAAGTGATGGCTTTAATGTTTTGAGGCCTCATTACGAGGCTCTAGCTCTTACTCAAAAGTTGTTCTTTGCCAAGAATAATCTGAACCACTGCCTCAGGAGGTCACTTTGAAGCTGGGCTCAAACAATATTTAAAAAGAAAAAAATAATCAAATACATTGTTTGGAGGTTAATTAAAATAAACACACACATAAACAGCTACTAGCGAGAATATTTCTCTGCAAGGCTGCTTTGTCACTTATTTCTTCCACTTGACAAATGCCCACGTGCAACCTCTGTCATCCTACCCCGGGCACGAAGCTCCCAGACCAGCCCCAAGAGGAGGAGGCAAGTACCAATGGCCGCTTTGGAAACTGCATCTCACTGAGCATCAGTGATGCTCTGTACAAGGGAGCAGCACATTTGTGCAGGCAGTGTGTTGTCCCGTAGCAATGGCTGCCTGCTTGGCACATTCCCCTTTGAATTTGTTTTGGAGCAAGGAGAAGCACAACTGTGTCTTTCTCTGTTCAGGAGCAGTAGCTCTGCTCAAACTCTACCCTGTGTAGTTTGGGTTCACTGCGGAGCACTGGGCTCATTTCCCTTTCTCTCTGCAGTTAGGTGTGGCGCATCTCAATGCTCTTCCCGCCTCCATCCAGTAAGAACATCCTCCTTTTACAGGCTGGGAAAACAGGACCTCCATGTGGAAACAAGAGGCAATCTCTGGAGGCTCCACTGACCTTTTCATTTTTGAGCAACTTTTTTCCCTTCGGGCAAGACAAAGAGTAACAAAAACTATCTGCAAATATCTTCTGTGGAGGTAGCAAGTGCCTCGTAGGAAGTTGTTGATGTGATATATTCAGGCTGTCTCTGATCGTCACTTCCCTGCACAGACAGTTTGGTGATAATGCTTTTGTGACTTGCATAAAAAAGTCAGGAGATCAACAATGCCATGAAGAATTCCTAGCAAATAGAGACAACATCCATCCACCTAGGAAGGTTGCTCCAAAGAGATAAACCATGTAACCAGAGCTCAGATGGTCCACGAATGAAATGAGACACACAGAGAATTCTCTGAAGTTGCTGTTTCCATTTTAATGTGGTTTTAACAGCAGGTAAGATTTGACAGCTCTGTGCATCAAATAATAGAGGTTGTGCCACCAGAAGAATTACCTGTGGTTACTGATTGATTTCCTTCTGGCCATTCACGTAGCACCAGCTCTGCCTCCACAGTACCCAGAGAGGACCCACCTTGTGATGGGGACATCCTCACTGGCTCCTTCTCATCTGAAAAATGCCCATGAAAAATTCTTTTTGTTGACCTCACAGGAAAGAGCTTTTTGAAAATACTGAACAAAACTGAGGTATCACCATATCCAAAGAACCAGCTGCACAGAATCATGTGCTGGATGGACTCTTCATTAGGGACTGTAGTGGTAGGACAAGGGGTAACGGGTTCAAACTTAAACAGGGGAAGTTTAGATTGGATATGAGGAAGAAGTTCTTTACTGCAAGGGTGGTGAGGCACTGGAATGGGTTGCCCAGGGAAGCTGTGAACGCTCCACCCCTGGCGGTGTTCAAGGCCACATTGGACAGAGCCTTGGGTGACACGGTTTAGTGGGAGGTGTCCCTGCCCATGGCGGGGGGATGAAAGTGGATGATCTTAAGGTCCTTTCCAACTCTAACTGTTCTATGATTCTATACAAGGTAAGACCAGCAGACTCAGCCTTTCCTCATTCACTCTCCCAGCTGAACCTGCCTTCCAGCAAGTGAAGGCAGTGGCCTCTTCGGTTCAGCAAATTCAGGACTTTTCCCCAGCAGCCAGAGAAGACACAAACTCATGTCCCAGTCTGTGTGGGTCTGTGGTGGGAATTATCTCCCCTCCAGAAGCTTCAGAGTCGCTTGGATGAAAGGCACCAGCACAGCTCAAGCCTGAGTGAGTTCCTCATCCCAGCCTACAATGGGCAGTTTAAAAGGATTAAAAGGATGAGTCATGGAAAGGATTTCACAACAGACCTGCACACTCAAATGGCTAAAGAGAAGCACTCTGGTGTAGGGGACCAGGCCAGGTGTAGGCCTGGGGAGCTACTAACAAATAGGAAGTCTCCATATGGATCCAAACGTTATAGAGCAGAAAACCAGAGGCACAATCCTCCAAAATCAGTATATAAGGAGGCACCAGGGACTTCTCAGGAAGGACTTGCAGAAACCTGACTAAAAGCCAAAGACATAGGAAAAAAAAGCACACCAGAAGCAACCTCCAGGACAAGCACGGATGTGTCCAGGCAGGGCCTCTGGTAACACGGAGTAAAGAGTGAGTGTGTAACGAGAGCACTGTGGGCAAGACACAGTAAGGCAGATTGCCTCATGGAAAACTGCAGTGTGGGTTACCATCGCCTCCATGAGAAGGAATGAAACGGATTTCAAACCAGGCACAGACGCAGACCTAACAGAGCTTCAGAAACACTCTGGGGGTGTATGAGAGCAGGAATGCCTACAAACCAAGAACAAAACTGAAAAGACCCAGGAAAACGTCAAAGGCAAAATTTGGCTAAAGGAGCAGATGGTATCTCAGAAGGTGTGTTTTGTGAATCTCTGTACACTGCTTCAATTGCCTTCCCCCCCCAAATCACAGTCCTCACTGCAGTTACATGGTCCAAGCCAGCACACAAGGACCCAGAATTTAAATTCGGGATGAAAGCTCCCATGTGCTTCCAAAGATTGTGGAAACTAGAAAAAGCACAGCACAGTCAAACGCAAAAGCATTTGCTCTTTCAACACCTACGAACACATTTTTCTTTTTACGATCCATTTGGAAAACAGTGTCTTCTGCAAAGAACAAAAATAATCCTCCCGTCAGGCACCCCGAGGCATGGCAGTGGTCCCAGAAGCAAATCACCAGCTTCAGATCTGCGTGACGTTATGAAGCTTAATGAGGGTGACATGTACCACCACGCACCAAACACACCTTTGGATGATGCGGTGAGGCAACAGCCCTTCCCAAAGCTGTGAGCTGCAGCTTAATTCTGGCTGACCCCGCTCCCTTCAGCCGTCACAAGGATGACAACCCACCAGCCCACGCCTACTGTGCTGGTGAGCACTTGAGAAACCCTCTTAAAGCTCAGTGCTTTCTTTTTTTGGCATTGCCAGATGAGCCCCCAGTACGTCCCGATCTCTGCCTTGCAGCTGCTATTCTTAACAGCCTCCAGTATTTCCTCCAGAGCCTGGTAACCAGTAGAAAGTGAAAGCACATTTCGGGGTGCCCTTGAAGGACTTCAAAGTCTAGAGACCATGTAAACATGAAATAAGTGTGGGTTTATGTTCAAAATACAACCACAGCATGCCTCATTTCAAGGGGGGGGGGGGGGCATTACTACCAGTGGAGCCAGGCAGAACAGTGGCTTTTCATTCAAGTTGGGATCTCATTTACATTACATTAAAGCAAGAGAAAATTGCCAGCAAAGTGGGATTAAGAATATTTATGGATGCTATTGGCATGATGTACGTGTTTCCCAAGTGATGGAAACCGATTACAAAATCAAGAAACTTCAGCAGTCAGTGGGGGAAAGGAGACAGACTGCCATGACTTCTAAATGCTTTATACATTTTTCATGTGAATTTGGTGCTCACAGAAGGCAGTTATAATAAAAGGTTTGAAAGAGAAGGTGAATACAGCCATGCTTTGTCTTTCTAGGAAGACCTGACCACCTCAAGACCTCAAAGCACTTTTCAGACTCAGGGAGGTCTTAACTGCTTTAGGGCAAGAGCAGTAGTTAAACCTAGGCCACATACCAAACCCGTGGCAGACGCAAGGATGCCAGTGTCTCATGGCAGCCCTTCGTGTGCTCTGAACATCACAGAACTCTGCTTTTCTTCTTATAATGCAAAAACCTGTACGCGCAAAGCTTGAATTTCTCACCTCCAGTACTTCTCAGTCTCAAGCAGAGAGAGCACACTGGGGTACAGATCTGTGATGACAGTGAAGAAGAAACACACTTGCTTCCCCCTCTGCATGGAGAAGGGTTTGAGCAGAAGCTTTAAGGGGTAAGAGGCTAAATGGTATTTCCAGTAAATGTCCATAGGAAAAAAAAGGCACTAGAGAACAGGTATCTAAAATGCCTTCATAGGCACAGAGAAAATAAAAGAGAGAAAGTCTGCAGTGTAAAAGGAATCTTAATAGAAAACTGGACAGCCAGAGACGCAACTTGGGATCCAACTTATTACTCACCTGATTTGTATTGTTTCCTTTATTTGAGAGTGCTTTATTGTGGTTCAACACCAACCTTTTCTCAATCAACTTTGACCTTTAAATAGGTCAAAATAAGCCCGATTAAAAATTTAATGGATGTCTATACACCATTCCTTACAACTGGTGTAACCTCACCTCCATTTCTATTGGTGGAGCTATGTGTTTTGGCAGCCCTTGTAAAATTGAGTTAATATTCCAACACGAAGCACCTTCAAAGGAGTCTTGCAGACTTTCTTATTTCCAGGATTGCCCAAAACTGTCTCAAATTTGGCTTTAAAAGCCTCAACATTACTGATAGGATTTATGCATACCAAGGCACATGAATATTGCTAATTGACTTAGGTAAGCTACCTCCATAAGCTTCAATGCACCCTATGAAATCATCCCCTTTTCATTTACAGCCTGTTTCCCAACACGCTGGGCTTTCAGTGTAGCTTCCACTGTCCTCAAATGCGATCCAAGAGTCCAGCATTCCCTCACATGCCTCCAGGATCAGAAGTAACTGCCTTTCCCTGCACTTCTGCAACTCAGATGTAGCTCCACCAAACTCTTCTTCTTCCAGAGTTCTGTGTCTCAGCAGAAAAGGGGCAGGGTACAGAAGAAGCAGCCAGGAGGCACCCATTATGCCACCCCAACACTCAACCAAGTCTAGAAGAAGCTGACATCGATCTGTGCCAGTGCTCAGCCACGCTGGAGCTGATAGCGACCAGCAAAGTCCCACTACCGCTGCTTTTTCCTCCCATTGCCATGCCACGCATCTACCAAACAGTACCCCCAGACTGCACTTAAAGCCACCATGTTTTCACATGACCATAAAATCAACAGAACTACAGCCCACCCCAGGTCCCTGTTCAAGCTCTACTGAACCACTGGCTGTTGTGACTGTTGGTGGGTTTTGGGTTAGGAAAAAGGATGGAGGCAACTACAGTTGATTGGAGCCCTGCGAACGTCTGTTTCCTTCACTACACTTCATGAGGTGGCCAAGATGTTTTACTTAAACCAGTCGCCTTTTCCCACCACACTCCTCTGTAAGCTAAAGCTGGCTCCCAGTGGCCAGGTCACCCTTATAACCCCTACCCATAATGTCTTTTCATGCATATTCTGCCCAAACCCACACTTTCAGGTATGACATTACCCTGGTTTGGTTGTTTTCAGGTTGCACAGACAATTCCCTGGGCTGCTCCAGCTTTGGGTACCATGGCAGCTCCTCATAAACATCTCCAGCAGAAGCATGGGCTGCAACTGGAGCTGTATCTGCTTGACCAGATTAGAGGAAACAGCGGCCTGCCCTGTGGCGATCATTTCCACCTCTGTTAGGTTTTGGCTCCAGCATCTATTTTGATAGATGCCAAGAAGTGAAAGCTGTTAGTAAGCAAATGGAAGAGGCGAATGACCACACTTTAACCCTTGCTTGGCAGCAACATTAGCCATGGTGCAGTTTCCATGCACCGGTGTTGACACATTAAACAAAAAAGAAAGAAAATGGGGAAAAAAAAAAACAAACCAACAAAAAACCCCAGACAGGATCTACTTGCATAGAAGGAGCAATCACTAAGCCATGTTCCAGTGCTGATTAGCGAATGCAAATGCAGGAGCCTTCCCAGTTGGTTCCTCACAGTGTGACTTATTATTGTGCATGCCGGTTTCTGGACCAGGACAGCCCCATGCCAGCAACCCCCTCCCAGGGAACTTTGGCTAATGCACAAATAATGACTTGCCAGCCTGCAGCTCTGACTCAGGAAACACCTCTGCAAGGGCAGCATGAGCTCCTCTGCTCTCTGCAACTCTTACCAAAGGAAAGAACTTTTACTGTCCATAGAACACAGTCCTAAGCCACAAAGCCATGACAACAGGAGCCCAAGGGTTAACGCTGGGCTTTGCTTATCTGCTGGCAACGCACCAGAAAACATTCCACCCACAGCATTTCAAATTACTAGAGATAAAGCAGTAACAAAGATGCAAAAGTGGTTTCGAAAGTACCTGATAATTTCCCTTTTAAACTTCCACTTCAGAGCACAAGCCTTCTTGCTTTGAAATAAATGGCTCTGGACAGGCGGAGGTGGGACACACACAACGTGACATTCTCCTAAATTCAAGTTGTGACTGAAAAAAGGAAACAAACTTCTGAGGATTTACAACCCAACCAGTACTTAATGTTCCTGCCCATCTCAGTAGCAGGGCATATTCCACTCTGTACTCCAGGATCATTCTGTGTGCTCTTCTTCCATCACAGCTCTACTCCACAAAAACCTAAAGGAAAACAGACAAACTTCCTGATTCAAATAATCATATGGGAACTGGGGATTGTAGGGGCTTTGGCTTTCACAATGTAAAGAAAGAGTATATAAAACGTATAGAAAAGTTGTTCATCTTTGTACCTCACTGGCCACTGAGCACAACACTGAAAACATAATGGGAATCTATGGCTTGGCAATAACAAAGGCAGGAAACCACCTATTTAGCATCCAGTAACTTACCAACCTAACATGCATGACAGAACTACTGCCTCCTGGAGCAGGTGACCCCACAAAGCTGATGGCCCCGGCAGAAAAGTTTTGGCAGGCTCTTAGCCTCTGTCTCCTGGCTAGCACTTGTTTCACATATTGTGAGCACAATGAGGACCCTCTTGCTGCTTGTGGCCCATACAGACACCCAAGCTGGGGATGACCAACGGTGCAGAAAATGGAGAAGAGCATCTGTCACTCCCAGGAACTTCTGCATAGAATCACTGAATAGTTAGGGTTGGAAAGGACCTGAAGATCATCTAGTTCTAACCCCCCTGCCATGGGCAGGGACACCTCACGCTAAACCATGTCACCCAAGGCTCTGTCCAACCCGGCCTTGAACACCGCCAGCGATGGAGCATTCACAACTTCCCTGGGTAACCCATTCCAGTGCCTCACCACCCTTACAGTAAAGAACTTCTTCCTCATATCCAATCTAAACTTCCCCTGTTTAAGTTTGAACCCGTTACCCCTTGTCCTATCACTACAGTCCCTCATGAAGAGTCCCTCCCCAGCATCCCTATAGGCCCCCTTCAGACACTGGAAGGCTGCTATGAGGTCTCCACTATCACCTCCCCAGCTTTGCCCTTCCCCTCTGCCTCCTAAGTGAGAGCAACCCATCCATGAGACGAGTGGCTGCCTGAGCCAAGGCTGGTTGGTCCTGGGGTATCAGAGACCATCACTGGTGCAGGGAAAAAGCCTCTTGTGGACTTTTTAGTGAGCAGAAGGAGAAGTCATCTGCTTGAAATAGCATGTGTGCATGTCACTTATCAGCAGGCACAGGGCATGGCAGGCTCCATGGGAGGAATACCAGCTCCACTCAAATAATAGTAACGAAACAATGCAAACAAGAACAGGGCTTAGTCACATACTTGAGGCTCATCCCCTTTTGTTTTTACAGATGTGCAGTTCACGGAAATGAGACGATTAGCTCATCAAAGCATCTGTCAAGGGGAGAGACAAACCAGCTCTTTACAAATGCATCCAAGTGACAAGACCTGTCGGATATGGGCTGCGGGGAATCTCTGAGTCTTATTTTTGGATCTATTATAATCAGCCTTACCAGCTTATTAGTTATCTTCAGCACATCACTGGGGAAAGGAAAGATACACACATAAAAACTCGTCAAACATGGCAATCTGAAAATGGTGTTTTTTTTCATGTATAACCTTACATTTTCACAGCACTTTCTTTTAACAAGAGCTGTACAGCTTGACCTTCGCTCTCAGAAGATTGAAATGACTTGACAAATTATTTAAATGGGCTAAGTTCTTTTATTTTTGTGTTCTTAAATTGGAACACCTTGAAAGGAATTGTGGCATTTGGACATCAGGCTTTACAAATCAACAGCAAAACTACTCACATGCTTAATATCAGATATGTGCTTTACTGCTTTTCCAGACTGGGTAACAAAGAGCAGTTGTAAGTTCAAAAGCTCTCAACTAGGACTCAGGGAATTTGAACTAAGCATCAGTCTCTACCTTGAGCTTCCTGTCCATCTCTGGACAAGCTACATCCACCCTCTGGAAGATGGGGGAGGTCCCATCTGCTGCGCTCATATCTGGTGACACCTCAGGACATCCCTGCTGTCTACCCACAATGCTTGTGAGCACCGGGAGGCTCTAGGTTCAGTTGAAGTCATGCTGATGATAGAGATACATGGTGGCAGTCAGGTGCAAAGGGACATTTAGTGCCCTTTGGGAGCTCAGTGATGGAGTGCAAAGGGATTTTTGTTTCATTTCAATAACGAGAGGCGAAAGAGCCGGGGCTGAAAGGGAGATTACTCATTTGTTCTCAGACCTGTGTTGTTCATCACACCACACCTACCCTGACAGCAGCGGCAAGCTGTTGGCTTCACCGCCTGGTTGGCTCGGTGCCACCCGAGGCTCGCTCAGCCCGCGCAGTCTTCATCCGGGACCAACCCGGCTGGCGCAGAGCGAGCGCTCGGAAACACAGCGCTACACGTCTGCACAGCTCCGGGCACAGCCGAGGCTGCATGTGTGCTCCGCAGGCGGCGAGGAAGCGAGGCCAGCCAGGAGAGATGTAGTAAGTGGAAACAAACGGAAATGACACAGCCTGGGCATGAAGAGACGTGTACAGCTGGCACAGGGGGGAAAACGGGTTCTAATGTAAAATCAAGCATTAGCTGCCAGTTCTAACTAGCTGATGACAGCATGACAGCTCCTTGCATGCGTGGAGACACCGTTTGGCCCCAAACAGCCACAAACATAAGGCACCAGTGTGGGGAGAAGGCGAGGAACTTCGAAGGACTTATCATGAGTCGTGCTGCGTGGTCTGCTAAAGACACGGCAAAATGACCGTGCCGAGGAGGTGCAGGCTGGCTAACAGCCTCTTCTTCCCCTTTACCCACTCATGTCACAGGGGAGGCGAAGCAGCTGCTCTGCACTTTAGGCCACCACAGTTTCATCTTAGCTCATCCTTTGACTAGATACGACAGCAGATGCCTCCAGGTGATGACCGTGGCCTTCTAAAATGGCCATGGCATCTACCATGCTCAGATACTTCCTTACTCCAACAAACCCTGCCACTCTCTTTCCCAGGATGCTCCACAGGCTGAGATGCAGTGGTGCACTCCCAACACTGCATATTATCTTCTGAAGCACAAAAAATAACTCTTGTGTTGAGCACTGCCCATCAGTGTATTAAACAAAGCTTTCCAATCTCTGCTTGCTGATCTGTGTACCTTTTACCAGTTTTCTGGTGAGCACTGGAGTCTCTTGTGTGACTGGGATGACGGGAAGAGGCTTTTTTTGTAGGCAGCTGCATAGCCTGCTTGGCCAAGATGGCCTTCCTCCTTCCATTCCTATTCTCATCCTTTCCTCCCAGTTTCTATCAATTTCTTTCCCCTTCCTAAGCCTAAGAGCTTGTCTGAGATTTCTGTTTGCTCCAGGCCATACCTGCTTGTAAGCAGACCAGGAACAGCAGCATGGTGGCACCAAGAAAGTCTTCCTCATTTGGTGCCTCTTCCAGCCAGCAAACCCAGCTGCCTTGTTCCTGAGATCTCCTGAATCACAGCAACTTTTTGTCAGGACCTGCATCGGGAGCTGATTCAGCCCAAGCTCATGGGTACAGAACAGACATAGGAGCTATGTGAAGGCTTTGGCAGGTCCCTCCTAATGATTTCACTAGGTGGGATGCTGAACACTAGCACTGCGGGAGAGTGGAAGCGGGGAATACTGCACAGTCACCTTGCATAACAGAAACCAGCGGCTCAGATCCTCTCATCCTCTTCAAGCTACATGGTGCCATTCAACCAGTGCCAGCCCTTGGCCCAAATAGACAATAAAACCTTCCCTGAAGGTCAGAGGTGCTCATAGCTTGTTGAAAGCACAAGGCCTGCTCCTTTGAAACAACAGAAAGGAAGAGGAAGGTATCATCAGCTCCCAGCCAGCTCAACCCTCCTCTGGGCTGAGCTATTTGTAAGAACTTATCACCTGCCTCTTTTCCTTGAAACACAACTCAAGTCCCAGCTCAGCCACTCAGCTTGTTCCAGACTTGAGACAAGATGTCAGCAAAGGTCCTCTCCAATGGGAATATGTGCCCAGAGTTTGCAGCTCAACAAATACACCAGGCAGAAGTGGTGGTAAAGCAGAGGAAGGAGGAGAGGTCCACAGGTGGTGGTGATGATGCCCTGAGGGTTGCATGTTGATCACAATGAATTAACTGGCAGACAGGGGAAATCTCATTTTCCCCTGTTTATACCTTCGATGGGTGATACCAGGAGCTACCTAGTAAAAGTAACTGAAAGGAATGAAAAATCTACAATGTCCAGCAACTTACTGGTTCCAGGAGGTAAGGCAGTCAATAAGAGACTTCACATTTCCACCATTTGCTTTCCCATTTCCCTTTTTGTCCTACCCACCAAAAAGAACGGAAATCCTACAGCAGTTGTTGAGTATCAAGACGCTTTTGTAGAAAACACCACACGGGGTCTGCAGTGACACAAAACCAGAGAATCAGATTATATCATTTTTCCATAAGGCTGGGAGAGCTGGTCCCCAGGGGCACGCACCAAGTCACTTAGCAGCTATCCTGCCAAAACAGCTTTCAGCTTTCCGATGTAACATTCCCTGGGTTTCCTCCAAAAACTAGTAAGACTAAAACTGCCTCGAACAAGCTCACTCGGTAGAATTTCCCCCACTCACCACTGGACAGCAGATGTGTGACTGCAGAGGAGGGGTTATTCATTAGGTTAGGTGGTCTGGCCAGGAGTTCCTCCTGCCACTTCGCTTCCTGGACCTGTGTGCAGTTGGGCTATTTTCAAAGGCAGCAGTGGTAGCCCCAGGCATATCTGACCATACCATTCATTATCAGCACACCTGAGACACCCCCCCCGACACACAACTTGCAGTCAACCCTCCTCCAGTAAGGCTGAGAGTAGAAATGCAATAAGCAGTACAAGTGGTAACAGCTCGGATTCATCCAAGGAGTGTAAGTAAATATGGCACCTGGCTGCCACCAAAGTTGGACGGAACGGGCACCTCACTGCCCTAATGCTGGGCAGAAACGGCAGACGTGGCACTTCCATCTTAACCAAGCTAATCCCATAGGTAACTGATCAACTCATCCCTGTGATTTGGGGATTAAAAATCAACCATCTACACACGGAATTTGTACACATTGTCTAGAAGCCAAGGAGTACATGAAGTGCTCAAATCCCAAAAACAAATGCTTCTGCTTTTCATATTTCACTCTTAGTGACTTCTCAAAGAGTTATTATATCATTAATATCTGCATGAAGCTTATTCTGAGTGGTTTACTGGAAAATCACGACTTGCCAGCAATTAGCATAAAATGAGCAGGATTTGAAGGCAGGACAGCCCATCAGAAAGAACTTTTTAGACACAGCTCTGATCCTGGTAATTTACAATAGAGTATTTTAAGAATGGCTCACGAAGAGCTATAGGTCAAGCAGATATTTAATGGATGCAAGAAGTTCTGACAGTCTGATTTACAGCTGGAATCCAAAGAGGTTTTTTTCCTTTTGAAAATACAGTCTTTCTTCTTGTCTTATAATTTCCATTTGGAAAAACCAAATCCCACTGCAAAGCACACCTGGGTTTTCATTTGAGCTCTGAAGAAAGTCCTAGGGAGACTGTCAAAGACAGCGGAGTGACTAAGTACTCCAGGCCCCTTTTGTGCACCTCCTTTAGAAGCCAACTTAAATAAGAGGAGTAATTTTACTTTACTCTAGGGGGTTGTGTATAAGCCTTCAGAGAACGTGTCATTTCATGAAGGCGTGCATGAGGATAGAAGCTTTCAGTCACATTCTTTCTGCTCTGATTTAGACAGCTGGTGGGTTCGTTCATCATCTGTCACATTGGGCAAGTACGGAGATGATGTCAGAGCTCCCTGGGAGTCCCCTTTGGGCCATCAGCTGATTGTCCTCTGTGGCTGATCCTGAACTTGGGACCCTCTCCACTCCCACAGCAGGGCTTTACATGCACTTGGATGCAGGGAAGGAGGCTTAGCAGCATGAGAGCCTGCTCTCTTCTATGTAAAAACACTAGATAATTAATCTTGCCACCATCACATGGGTAAGAAACAGACACAACAGCCCAGAGACAACCAAAAGTCCACAGATGTCCTTCACCCCATTTGCCATTGCTGAAATCTACTAGCTAAAGCTCCTCCTGCTCTGCTTCAACCCCCAAATTCTGCCAAATCTCTAGTGCCAGAAATTGCTGCCTACTTCTCCTGGGATTATGATGCATTCCTTCCTCAGACTTAGAAACCCATTTCCTTCTCAGTGGCAGAGGATTAAATTTCTTTCAGAATCAGCGGAAATGCTCTGTGCTCTTACAAATAACGTATTAGTATTAGGGCAAATTCATCTCTGATCTCATTCATCATTTGCTTCAGTCCTCTCAGTAGACAATATATCAGTCTTTTGACAGTCAGCACAGACTTCTTACCGTCTCGGAGAAAAAGCTTTGGCATCTGGTTTAGCAACTGCAGCTCCAGCAGCATGGGAGTATGAGGTGTTGAAGACAATCCCGAGACCGTTCTTGGATGCCAGCAATCCACTGTAATGACCTGCAGTGGCTCTCCCTGAACAGACAACAGTGCAGGCCCTGAAAACTGCTCATTTTCACATAGCCTTCTTCAGAAACCTGAGGCAGGTTTATCTCTATCAGCCTGCTTATGCGCAGGCTCAATGTGCTACCCTGAATGACTTTCCTTCCGCCATTTCTCATTGTCTGTGAAGTGGTGCAGAAGTGGATTAAACAAGCTATCATCTCAGTTAGTGATAATGAGAAAACTGAAACAAGCTGTTCCATAAATGTGATCATTATCTAGTAAATGAAATGAGATATTCAAAGTGTCCACCCAGAAATGGAGAAGGAACTTCTTTGACTCTGTATTTCTTTTATCTGGGAGAAAGAGGAAATGACCACAGCCTCACACAAACCAGGGACTTCAATAGGCATGCTGTCATTAAAATCATCTTACTTTCCACAGTTGCTGCAATGGACACAGCATGGTAACTACCAGCTGCTCAAAGACCAAGAAATTCAACCCGGGATATTGCTGGTGCTAAAGGCCAATTAACAGAGCCCATATTTTTGAGGTCTGGAGAGTGGGGCTGGGGACACGAGATGTCACCAGGGTGAGAACTGCTGCCATGCACATGCTGCCTACAAGTCCACTGCAGACAGCTAGGGGCTGCAGGAACATCTGAGGGTTGGAAATCTGCTGAAGATGCTGGGAACAAAACCCCCAGCAAATGCAAAGGGCAAGGCAGAAGAACAGCTTTCCAATAGCAGGGTGAAGGTGAGGAGCAGGCAGAGCTTCATAGCTCACTGTTACTGGGATGTCACTGAAGACGGGGAGGAGGGTAAATCAGCCTACCTACCCCTCCTTCTGTCTTCTACCTAATGCCTGAAACTCTAAGCCTCAGGAAATAAATGTACTTCAAACAAACAAAAAAAGATTATGTAAACCAGGATTTTGTATTTACTTTCTTGTTTTACCATGCAAAGCAAAATAACGTTTGATTTTCCCTGCATTTTTCTTCCAGGTTCTGTGGATCGCGTTTCCCCTTCTGGCGAGGAGAAAAACATGCCCCCTCCAAACCAGTTCCTCCTCTCCCCTGACAGCAGCTGACTACGGGGGAGTGCCTGCTCCATGGCTTGTCCCTTGGCCCCAGCTCTCTGCTTTGCTCTGGGATGGGGAGTGCTTTGCCAGAGACAATGTGAGTGGCCTGTGCTGCGAGTGGTTTGCTCCAGGCAAGACCCCGGCTCTCCCTTCCGGACAGATTATCCTCAGGTTGGAGTAAAGATGCAGGCAAGGAGCACAGTGCACTAATCCAGAGTGCAGAGCCATCTGAGCTGAAGGAAAACCTGCTGCAAGCTCCAACTGGCCATCGGAGGGCAAACTGCTCCAAGCATTGCTGCATGGCTCAACACAGACACTGCTGACTGCTTGCAGTCAGCCTCCTTTCCTGAAAGATAATCCAGGCCTGCCTTCCAAGGAGTTTTAATTGTTCAGAAATTTTGCAAGGGCTCTTATTTCAACCGGACAGAAGCGTTGGAAAAGGCAGTGAGCGAAGCAGGACCCACGGGGAATTGTCCTGCAGCTCCCGGGCCAGCATAGGAATTCTTCTTTCCCCCAATGGCAGAAACATTACTGCAGGCCTTCAGCATAACCCAGTCAAAGCAGGCTGCTAGGAGACTCAGAGACAATTAAAACCAGGGATTGTGCTGATCTGGTGTTAACTCTTCACGGCGAAGGCAGGGATTTCTCACTGGGTGCAGGGAGGCTCTCTGGAAGGGGATTGCTGGGTGCAGACATCAAACACCAGTCTGCGTTTATTTAGCAGTCTCTCCCCTGTGCTGCCTTCAATTTCCGCAGCTCCTTCTCAGATTTGCCTTTACAGCCTGTTTGTTTCCCTCCTAACACCTTGGATATCAACCCACAACTTCCGTGGCTGGTCCGCAGTCCTGTTGACAGTAAGCAGCATCAGCTAAGGAGGGGATACTGCAGCCCATCACCACAGAGAGGGGCACTGCATCTGAGCACAACCTAAAGATCTATCTCCCTGGTTTTGTCCAGCAGCATTCTCACCTGTCTACATGCACATCTCCACTCCTTAATTTCACTGCTTTTTAACATGGAAAAGCAGCAAGGTGGTTCCCTTGCAAGTCTCTTTGCCTCCTTTTCTTTATTGGGGAATTTTAAGATGAGGATCAGTTGAGCTTCATGTGCTTGAGCCAACTCCCCAGTGCTTTATTTCTTTTCAGCACTTCATGTGGCCACGATGGAGAGCAATATTCTAGCTGGAAAGTGGTGAGGATTACCAACATCAAGGAAAACCAAACCTAAGAGCAGAGAGCCAGAACAGCTGATGAGCTACTCACTACCCAACTGCAGACAATACCTCCAACAAGCACTCCTTACGGTGTCCTTACTATGATGGAGAAAAGCTTCTCATCCTGAAAAATGAGAAGTGTCTCCAGTGCATCTCCTTCCACTAAGAATGGTACAAGTCACGCTCAATAAGCAGTGAAATAGTTCAAGTCTAGTTAAAAAACGGGGAAGGTTGGATTTGTGCCTGCTCTCTGAAGCCAGCTGTCACTGCCACCCAAAAGCCCCTGGAGGAAATGGAGTTCCTGTTTCTCCAATCCTTAAAGCATCATGGAGCAACTGATGGGCAAAGCTTGTTCAAACACCACTGTTCAAACTGATCATTATGGAAATATAGTGGGTTGAAGTCAAAAGCCATAAATTGCAATCAGGTTTTGACAAGAAGGTTTCCAAGACCAGAGAGAAATGAAGCCAACCTGTGACTGTTTGATGTGCTATCACACTCAGAACAAAATCCAAGCTCATGAAACCTTTGAAAACTGCCAAAAATGAACTCAGTATCCACCACCACCTCCGATGGCCAGTAATAACCCACCCTGTTCATGCACTAGGGAGGACCAAATAGTCTGGGCTGCAATTTACCTCAGTGGCCACGGAGCTGGAGGTGCAAACCTGGCAGCTTTCCCAGTACCATAAACAGTTTTGCTTGAGTAAGTGCCCATGAGGGTCCAGTGAGCTCCAGTAAGCACCAGCTCTGCTTGGCATGAGGAGACCTTGCTAGAGCTGAGAAGAGAGGTATTCATGCAGAGAGAGAGAAGCTGAACTAGTTGGCATTCAGCACAGGAGGGAAAGGAGAAACCGAGCACCAGCCGCAAGGGCAGCTGCCCTGTGCTTGAGCTGTGCAGCTCAAATCCATCTGTAAATCCTGACAGCGAGGAGCTCAGGGCCCTGCTAATCCTGTGCTCTCACATCTGCACAGCTCCATTATGCAGCAGCAGGCAGCTCCTGGGACTGCTGTGTGTTTAGTACCAAGACTCTCAAGGCAGTTTTGGTCTTTTTGGTCTGCCCAGTGCATCCCTGTGCCTGCAAGCTAAATCCATGCAACAGCAGCACCCATATGCTGTAAAGAAGCCTCAGAGTTTACATAAAGCATGATCCACAGGCTGGGGGATGAGAGACAGGCTTCTGGGACTGAGCTCTCACCTTACAGACCAAACCACTACGTCACTGACGCTATGAGCAGGGCAAAGGCTGGGTACTGCACACAGCCAGCTCTCTCAGGCACTGCAGTTGTCAGGCTCAGGTACCTGGTTGTGCCAGAGCTGGTCAGCTAAGAGAGAGCACCGTCCTGGCAGTGACCCCACAGCAGGGTTTGGGAGCAAGCCCTGGCAAGCCATTAACCTTCAGAAGCAATGGTTCACCATGGTTTCTGCAATGCAATGGACCAAGACAGACAGGACATCTTTCTGCTTTAAAGCTGCTCTAGCAGGAACAGGCAGTTGACAGCACTTGATCCCAAACCATGGTTAAAGAGAATGCTTCCAGATCATTGCACATATAATAATAATAATATTCATGGAATTACACAAAAACCTTGCTTTCCTAACTCCAATTACAGGTTGAAAAGCAGTGTTATTAGCAGTCACACATGAACTCAATTGCTTTGATTGAAGAGCAACTGTCTAATCTCTGCCTGGACTCAGTCCTGGGTTTTAATGCCTGATTAACTACCCCCTGCCAGGATTATTTTGCATCTTTGCGTATTTTGGAGCACTGTGTTTCCGTTTATTGCTACAGACAAGGAACTGTTTAAACCAACTCTCATTTGCACTGGCAATTTAAAGCACCATGTGTGAGAGTGCGGCTGAGAGGTGGCTAGAGCACATTTCAAGGGGCTTTTAGGGCAATCTGCCACCTCTCAGGGAGGAAACTCAGGACAGGACACTTTCAAATCAAGGCAGGGTGTCACTGTACGTCTTAGCCTTGTGGGAGACACCAGATGTTACCTCCAGGAAATCAGCAAGCTACCAGCGGTTTCAGCAGAAGTGGTTGGAAAATTCAATCCCTATCCTGGGAACATTCAGGCCTTTCATAAGAAATAGAGAAAATTAAACTAGGGTTTAGGTTTTCACGCTTTCGTTTTCCAGCACAAGTCAAAATGACTGTGGAAAATACAAAACTTACCCTGGCAGTTGTTTTCGTATCAAATTCTAACATGCCTTCTAAGAAAAAAAGTCAGACTAGCTGCAAAAACTTCCTGACCAGCCATAACTACCTGCCTTCTGAACAGCCTACCCTGAGCAGCTGCATCTCATTATTTACAGGCACTTGCCCAATCTGTATCCCACACCTACATATAACATCTTCCTCCTCCACCACTGTGAGCCCTCACATCCCATTTGCCATCTCCCAGGACCACCTGAGATCTCCCTTCTCCTAAAAGAAGATACCAACTCAGTCTAGTGGAGCACAAACTCCACCCGCTTTTGCCACTCTCCTCCTGACTGTATCTCCCCAGTTGTGCTGATGCTGATCCAAAGCTGCTGTTCTTAAGTCATAGCCCATGCTGTGCTTCTCCCTCAGCATAACTGCGATGCATTAACCCTGGGGAAGAGCAGCAGCTATTCTGGGCTGAGTAAGGACCTTAGTTGGAGGGCAGGCAACAAATCCACGGCCCCTTTGGCCCAAGACAGCCAGAACATACAAGGTTTGGAGCCAAGAGGATTTGCTGTGAGCAATACTAATGCCTTTGATGACCATTGCTTCTCCACAGCCTTCTACAGTTCCTCTGTCTTCGACATGTTGCTGTGTATAATAATTTTTGCTGTGGCCAAGGATTTCAATGCAGAACAACAGGACGTAAAGATGGGCAGGGTGGGATGGGACAGGGGAAGGAGAATGGGGTTTAGTCACTGCCTCAATATCAAAGAAGCAAAGACAGTATTTTCACAATCACGCCCTTAAAAGAGAACAAAACATCCCTGTTAAATCAAGTAATTGGGTTACACTACAAAGATGACGAAACGCAAAGCCCTGAAAGATGACCATGCTTTGGGGTCGCGGTGACGAAATCTTCACACAACAGCTCAATGAGTACAGCAAAATGAAGCAAAGAGTGTATCAGGTGATTCCCATGCAGCTCCTGCAGCCCACACCATGCTGCAGCCACCAGGAAAGCCTCAGGTGTGTTAAAGCAACTCTGCCTTACAGGCTGCCCCAAGCCCTCCTCATGTTTTCATTCCTTCCTTTGCTTTTGCATGCGTCTAATTATTGAAGATGTTAATAGAGAAATGGGATTTCTGGTCTCTAAAAGCCCATCTGCTCCCACTGTTTATTTCCTGCAGTCGTCACAGTCATCTCATAATGAATTCCAGCGTCACGACCGCACTGACAGCTCTTCCCATGGGGAATGCGCAGGGAAACCACCCTGGTCGAGAAAGCAGGCCCTCAGTACCCAGAGGACTCCAAGACATGGGAAAGAGCAGAAGGTGGCCCCATGTTTCCTGAGGCTCCCACCAAAGAAGGAAAATCTGGGAAACAGGACTTGCTATAACACATCCCTCCAGGCTGAGAACCTGGGGACCTGCTCTGCAGAGCACTGCTGGGACACTGCACACTTCCAGTACACCACAGCCAGTTTCCCACTGGGGACACTGGTCGGGCCGTGAAGCTGTACTGGCTTGGTGCAGATGCAACCTGGCTGGCCAGAGACTGCCGCAGGAACTGGCTGACGGGATAAATCTGGCACTGGGTTTTCAAAAGCTCAGGAGCTCTGAGGTGGATCTATCCCTGCCTTCCCTCAACGTAAGCAGCCACTATGACTGCCTCCTACTCCATAAGTAATGAACTCCTGGATTAAAGAATTACACTAAAAAGGTTAAAATCACCAAAAAAAAAAACCCTAAAAAGATTAAACTAGGCTGTTCCTGCTCTTGCCTTGAAAGACAAATCCATCCTTTAAGGTGTGGTTTCACGGAGCCTTCCAGACTGCTGTCAACTCAATGCAGTCTCCTCCACGTGCCTCTGTCTTCCCACCAGTTCTGTGACCTGGCTCCCCCTCCAGCTGGTTTCTTGGGCAGTCAGGTCCCACCTCAGGCTAGCCCTGCCTAGCTTGCCCATTAGGCTCACTGCCTAACTCAGGTCTGCTCCTCCCCAGGAGCAGGATCCAGGGCTCTCTGGGAAGGCAGACCTTTCCCCTTTCAGAGGCAGACCTAGAGCACCCAGCTACGGCAGAGCACACCCCTCTAGGACAGAACCACAACCGGACACAGAGCAGACTATGCATTCCATCAGATGCTTGGAGAACCCAAACTTCCCAAGGGACTTAATTGTACCACTAGTATACATGCTGTGGGGTAGTTCATGGGGCGGACTCAAAACAGCAGAGAAAGCCAAGCCCCACAGGTCTGTGCACAAACTTTCAAATGAACCACGCTCACATCTGGTTTCCACCTGGTTCTGCCTTCCCCCTTCCTGCCCACTGCATGCCTTCAATGTCTGTGTAGACATTGCAAGGTTACCAGCAAGTAAAACAGTTTCACCCCCCGTTTTCCCCAGCTTGACATTTGGCTCCACCAGCTAAAGGGAAGAGCTGGGGTTTGTCCCCAGCTTGTATGTACTTGACTAGTCCATCTCATCTGCACCCTGCCGCAGTGACACCTTCTTGGCAGATGACCTCTCCCTCCTTGAAGGCTCCCAGAGATACAGTGGCCAGCCCAGAAGTAGAGGCAGACTGGGGGCTTCCAAAGCCCTGTGGAAAGTACATCGGCTACACCATCCTGCCCCAAGGATTTATGCAGGAGGCAACACTTTATATTTCAATTTGGCTTTCTACAAGCATGGTGAATTAACAGGGTTTGCTGAAAACACCCAGGCAGAGATACACTTATGGTCTCCTTACAGCATGCACATACATTCAACTGGGCTCTCTTCGGAGAGGCCCACATAGAATCATAGAAGGGTATGGGTTGGAAAGGACCTTAAGATCATCCAGTTCTAACCCCCCTGCCAGCGGCCAGGACACCTCACCCTAGACCATGTCATCCAAGTCTCTGTCCAACCTGGCCTTGAACACTGCCAGGGACGGAGCATTCACAACTTCCCTGGGCAACCCATTCCAGGGCCTCACCACCCTTACAGTAAAGAACTTCTTCCCTGTATCAAACCTGAACTTCCCCTGTTTAAGTTTAAAGCCATTACCCCTTACCCTATTGCTACATAGGATAGGATGATGAGTCTCTCCCCAGCATCCTTGTAGGCCACTTCAGATACTGGAAGGCTGCTATGAGGTCTCCACGCAGCCTTCTCTTCTCCAGGCTGAACAGCCCCAACTTTCTCAGCCTGTCTTCATACAGGAGGTGCTCCAGCTCCCTGATCATCCCTGCGGCCCTCCTCTGGACTTGCTCCATCATGATGGAAGCAGCATAATAAGCTGCCCTAAGCAAACCACAGCTTTGGGAATGATTTCCTGTCTGAAATACCAATTGAAGACGTGATGTTACACAGGAGGAAGAACTCTATCAGGACTCCCTGTGACCCTGACTGGCAGGATAAGCACATGTGGTGTAGGAGAGTGAACAGTGGGAGAGTGAAATGGAGAAAACATGTATGAGAAGCAGATGAATACCATCAATTTAAACACAGAAACACCATCAGCTCTGATAAGCTTTGAGCCATTTAAAAGGTGGTAAAACAAAACAACACATGAGTGTGTTTTCTTTCTTTGCTCTCTTTCTAAGCAGCATTGTTAAAAACAACCCAGCTCAAGCCACAGTACAACAGTGCATGCGCCTGGCTTCCTTCTCACTTGCAAGCCTCCTTATTTCAAGTTTATACATCTTCATTTCTCCACTTTTCCAGAACAAAGACAGCACTGTTTTGTTACTGTACAGCTACTTAGTCATTGCTGAACCAAGCCAGGAAACCTAGTATGTCAGAAAAGCATGAATAAAGGATTTGATTAGGGCAAGGGGAAGAGCGAAAGGCGAAGAGATATGAGATTTGTGCTGCTGCTGCACACAGTTATTAGAAACAGTGGGGACACTTGGCTTGCATTTGAGAAGTTAACAATAATGCCCTTAATCATAAAATTCTTGGCTGATGTACATTAATGTAAATGTAGGGTCTTTGGTGGTGGCAAGGAGATTCATACTGAGCGTACAGCTCCTAAATGGGGCTGGTTCCTATTTTTTTTTACCTAATTTTGAGTAAAATGCCATTCACAAAGCTAATACCCATCACAAGAATGGTCCTGTTCAGCCACTTAGGGCTCACTGCCTGTGGATCTCAGCAGGACTCTAAGGTAGAAAACACAGCATTTTTGGCCTTTCATGTCTACACGCTACATTGCTACTCACTTCAAGTAGAGAACTTTCCAAATCCGAGCTGACCCATTTCTGCCTCTGGCATTGAGGGCACCTCTTCCACTAATCTCATGTGTCAGCATAGTACGGTTGGTAATACTTGTCTCTGGGACAGCAGGTTAAGGATTTACTGAGTCCCACACATCATGTTCTTTAATTCAGTGTCAATCAAGGATAAGCCAGGGACCTAGGGCAAAGCGTGATCCATTACGATTTCATGCTGGGTGGGTGCAGTATTGTTAGAAACACAGCTCCGGCTTTCTGATGAGAAGCCAAGTCTGAACTGCCACTCAGCTCTATGTGCTCCAGATCTGGGGCGAACAGTATATTCACATTTTCTCCCTTCTATCACCCAACAGGACTTAATTTTTGCTGAAGCTATTGGTGATGCAAAAAAACTTAATGCAGTATATATGTAGCTAGGAAATCAGAAACAACACAGTCACAAAACCAAAAGAAGACAGAAAGAAATGCATTTCTCTTGATAATGCCAAGAGGTTTTCATCACAGGGCTATGGAGCGCTGGGTGTGCAGGGGCAAGGAGAGAGGTGATGAGCAGTGACATTTACACTGCAGAGCCAGCGCTCCCATCCTCTGCCCCCAGCGCTTCCCTCCCTGCTCACGGACACCTCTGTTAAAGACATCTTTCCACGTGGCTCCAGCTCACTGCTGCTGTAAATAGCAGCAGGCTGGCTGACCTTTCATCGGGTGGCGGCTGCTGAACACACATATGGCACTGCCCATCCTGCCCCACATAGGCACCCTCTGCACCTATTCACTGAGATGTGCCTCACATACATACGTCTGGGGAGAGGCAGCCCTTTTCTGCAGCTTTGGATCTGACCTCTCTGCATCCTGCAGGAAAAAAAGGTGGGAGCAGACTTGCCAACAGTTTAAAAACCCCCATGGAAATTTCTACCCCGGCAACGTCCTCCAGCTCCTATGAAAACAGCCTGGAAGGGTATCTGGTTGTTAATAAAAGCTGTGTCTTTTCACAGCAAATCACAGCAAGTCTCTGGGGCTTGTGTTAGGACTACAAAGCTTGTTTGTATACTGGAAGGCCAGGAAGAATTATCCCATCTGACTTCCCGTACATCCCAGACTATTCATTTTCACTCAGTTACCCTGCATTAAGCTTAATTACCCCAGTGTTAAGATTAATGGCTTGTGTTGATTACGGCCTATCTCAAAAGAGAGACTATTACAGCCCTTGAGACAAAGCAGCCTCTGCTGGGGGTCATTTGTCCCCAAGGCTAGCTGTCCCCACTGCCAAAAACACAAGCCCTATTGAACTTTCTTTGCTTCATTTTACCAGCCAGGGATGCTTGTGCTGAATTACCTCCTGAGATTAAGGAGCCAGTTTGTATCTGGCATTTTCTCTCTGCAAAACTACTCGGGCACAGAAGCCAAATCACTTCTCACACCTCTTTGCCTCGCTATACAGGTGTCTCGCCCTCAATGCCTATTTTCTCTAGCTCTCATCTCTCTTTTTGTGGCTCTATGCTGTACCTTCTTCATGTTTTCAAACAACCAGTTAAAAACCCAGAAGCAGTACTACATCTGTGGCTCACAGCAGTGCAAGATGTTTGGATGCTGCAGCTTTCAGCATCACCAGAGGGAATTTGCTGCTCTACACACTTAAGCAGCACCTTTGCCAAACGAAACCACTGCCAAGCAAGGTGGGTTAAAACAAAACTGATGAGAAGAAAAAAAAACCCAACCCAAACCAGCTGGATTCTCCTTTACTCTGGTTATGCAGGAGCCTGGGAAGCCTTTCTGTAGAGGAACATAATCCTTTAGCATTTGCTGTAACTGCTTTGAGTTAGTATTAGATAGGGAACATCTTGACATGGTTCAGAAACCGCCTCCAAAATTGCTCCTGAACTAGATTCACTGCTTTGCAGATGCAGATATTGCATTCCTGCATTTCTTAGGGAAATGATTTCATCTGCTGATACAGTACTAACCATCCCATTGCCCATTTTACATAACTTTTAATCCCCTTAGGTTGTAATCATTAATGGACACAGTTTGCTCTCAGTTGATCTTGTAGCATGGCAGCCCCGCAGCCCTGGGAAGGACCACGGACTGTTGCTTTCTCATGTACTCAGCTACATCAATGGAAACTGCTCCCTCCCCTCCGCTCCTCACTTCTGGAAACAGAAAGAGGAACAAGGTTTCCATGGGGTTTTTTTGGCCTTTGGTCCGAGAACAACTAAATCTTCAGTGAGTGAAAACGCTTCACCTAGGTGATGTGATCTTCCTCGCTAGCAACTGCCAGCACAGACAATTTGTCCTGGTGAGCTATCAGAGCGCGGCTAACCAAACATAGGTCAGCAACAAAGATGCATTTTGAGCCTTGCTTTATCCCTTCTCCCTTGTGCCAAGACTAGAGAGTCACTTTAGATAGGATAAACAGAAACAAGTATCACCAATCCCCTTTTCCTGCCACAACCCTTCCTTTCCCCTTAGCTCAGCCCCGTCACCAAACAGCCACACCGGTCACAGCACAGCTCAACAAATTCCCTGGAGATCAGGGTTGCTTGAATTGAGTATATTTAGGAAATACAAAGCAATTGCTTCATTCCCCATAACCGCTGACCATACAGCGACACACACATACCCAAAGCTGGGCTGGGTTTTGGGCATTTCTACGTTTTCCTAAGCTGGCAGCTGCTGCCTGTGCCAGACCATCTACAGTTTCTCCACTCAGATTTCAGCCCTTTTCTGTTAACATTGCTGTTCAGCAGGACTTTATACCCTGCCCCAAAAAACTGAAGGAAAAACTACTTCCTTTTTACTCTATTTTTCCATTGTTGCCATTTGCTTCCCACTTCATAGCAACCTGAGCACCAAGCCAGCTAAGGCCACTGCAGTGGCACAAGCAACACATTTCGATCTGGTGAGCAAGCAAACACTTTGAAAGCATGTAGAAAGGAAGACAGGGTGTCTTCCTCTGGGCTTTCCTATAACTCTGTTGTGATGCTTCAGCCTGCCCGGCAAAGCCTCCTCAAGTTCACCCCAGCCATGAGCTAACTGAGAACAGATCTAATACAGTCCCTAACAAAGGACTGTGAAAGGAAAATAGCCTCCAAACCACATTAAAAAACCTTGTTTAACCATTAAGCTTGCTTAACTCTACCTGGAGGATGAGATTGTCTGGACCAGACAGCCTCCTTCCCTTACCACTCAATCCTATTGCATTTTTATGTCAAAACAATACTCTTCTAAGACAATGATATCATGTTCCCTAAGAGATGTGGTTCACAGCATATAAACAGGCCAGTGCTCACTAGCTGGGTACCAGCACAGGTCTTCTGGGCTGTTTATATTGAGGGTTGCTGGAAACAATTTCAACATGAGCAAGCAGCCCTCTTGGTTTCTTTTCTATCCAACCAAAAGGGTGCTATGCATATCAAAATTAGGCAGCAAAAGCAGCCTCCCTGGACGCAGGCTGCTTATAGCTGTAGCCCAAAGGGTTCATTACCTGGCGGGGGGGGGAGGGCAGGAGGTGGAGTGGCCATGATCGGGTTCCTGCTTTCCTGCATGTCCTGACTTTCTTTTCCACTCTCAAACAGTCTGGCAAGAGCATCTGTAAGGCTCCGTAAATTAACATTAGTGAAATGTTTTGAGACCTCAAGATAGGAGTGGCTATAAAATCCCCAGAACTATTGATGTCTTTTATTATTTATTGGAGCTTTTGGAGTATTTTGAACAACAAAGAAAACCACAGTGCCTGGGCAGGGGCTCGAGCTCTGCAGCAAGGTGACCCCATGGGCTGCAAAGGGCCATTTCACAAGCAGTTTTGCATGCAACAAAGCTGGTGAAGCAAAGCGAAGCAAAGCAAAGCAGAAGGCAGATGCCTCCTAGATGCCAAGTCAGGCACAGGCTGCCCAGGCCTCCCAAAGCAACATGGAGGCTCTTGGATGTGGCTGGTGGGACAGGGCAGGGTGTTGTCACCTGCAGATAGGAGGCATTGCTCCATAGCTGTGTCCCAAAATGCAGCCTTAAGATTGCAATTCTTGCCCATGGAACTCTTGCATCCAGCCTCAGTTTAGCAGGGACTTGTTTATCCCAGCTGGGAGAGGCTGGCAGGTCAGAAGGGCAGAGCAGCACCCACGACCCTTCTGGCCGCAGGCTGGACCTTCCGCAATGGGGGACTCTGCAGCCAGCCAGGCCTGGTTTTCTCTGCATTGTGTCGTTAATCGAAGCACAAAAGCCATTCGTTTAAGTGGGTTTAAATGGTTAAAGGCTCCTCTGAAAAGAGAATGAAATTGCTATTGACACCTCCATAAAAGAGAGGCTTTTCAGACACAGTACGAAAGCAGCAGATGAGGAGTCTTCCTCACTTCGCAGCCTGCAATTAGATCTGCAGCCTCCTCCTTTGCTCTTGTTATAGAAATAGGTACCAGTATCTTCAAAAGAAGCTTAATGGCCTCATTGGCGGTTTGATGAATAATTAATGGGGCTGCATTAATCGGAAAGTTAACTAAGGCCCGGAGAGAGACCATCTTTAATGCAGAAAGGCATCTTTGGGCAATCACGCTGGGTGCTGGGTCATGGAAACACAACGATCTATGCACACACTATCAGTCATAGAGCACAGATGAGCAGCAGCAGCAGATTGTCTTTAGACTCAGAGAACCTCAGCTCGCTCTTTGGCATGACCAACAGGGCCACTCTGCATCATGAGGAGTCATGTTAGTGCCGTGCAATGGTGTTTGCCATGGGAAGGAAGCCACCTCCATCCCTGCTGTGTGAAAAGGGAGTTAGCAATTTTAGCCAGCACTTAGGGTGTTTCACTGAAGATGATCTTAAAAAGGGAAGCCTTTTGCTTGCTGGGCTTTCTGCAATGCTTCCTACAATGGGCCATTACTGCACAGGACTCACTGGTTGTGCTGGTGAAACATGAGGAAAGAAGGTAACAGCCGAACCTGTTCAAATACATTGGTCTGATTGATATTTTTAAGAAAACAAAAGCAACCCCATGCCCATTGGAGCCTTCTCAGATAAATGCTAAACGTGTCATTGAAAATATCATCTGTTCAGGTTTAATCATCCTCCATTCCCCCTTCCCAAAAACAAAATGAAGGGGGGGTAAAAAAAAAAAAGAGGGAAAAAAGAGACCTTTCTGGCTGAAACATTTGGTTCTTACTCAAGAATCTGGTCTGAATTTTATAAAGGTTTCCTGGAAGCGGAGATCAAGGGGCTGGTTTGGGGCTCACAAAAAGCCCTCTGGCAGGATGAAGAAGAGAAAACTGCCAGAGACCGAGGCTGATACTTTGTCATTCGCTTATTGGGAACACTGCACAGGACTGTTCCTGCTAATTAAAACCAGCGGTGACCAAAGCTCATTTGCAGAGATTGGGCTTTGGCCAAGCGTTTGTGTGTGGATGAGGAAATGAGATCATAAAAGTCATGACCGGCCTCCAAGCTTGGGGTGTGTAATTGCCTCTCACACCTTGCTTCCCAGCCCCTCCAAATACCACCTTTCCTAATGAAAGTGGGAGCAGGGCTCTTCGCCTCTATTTTGAGCTCACAGACCGTGAAAAGGGACCAAGAAAATCCGTGCACCGGGACTGTCCCTGGTACAAGTGAATTAAAACTGCTCAGCAGTTGGCCCTCATCCAGCTGGACAGGGCTTCTGTATTTATGACTTTTACGCGCAACATTTCTCCTCAGGTAAAAATCTGTGCCACTGTGAGCTTAGCCAAAGCACATATTGAGATCCATAGGATTAGCTCGAGCAAGGACTCGCTTTATAGTTCAGAAGAGCAGCCCTTCGCTGCCGAGCCACCCTGCCAACCACAGATCCAAAAGGGATGGCTGAAACATCTCATGTCTGACACCTGTCTTGGAGATGGGTTCCCCATGACCATCTCCAAAACCATGAGTGAACAACGGGCAGAGGCACCAACTGTTTTCTCCCTAGAGCTGAACTTGTCACACTCTTTTATTGATGAGGTAGGTAGGACTGGTGGGCTGATGGGAACAACGCAGAATTACTGCCTACTTAAATATATATATACATGGGAAAAATACACACTGCCTTTAGCAGATACTGTGATTTAAGTCACAATACGCCTACTGGCACGTCCACCTCCGTGAATTTACAGTCACAAGTGTCCCAGTATGATGATACCACTGGGTTAGAACAGTATAATCGTGTAGCATCACTCCTACCCCAGAGTAAGTAATGCATCCACACGCTGGAGCTACCCCAAATACCAAGGGTTTGTATCACCAGTAAAGTTTTGCTGGGAAATTTCTGAGCCATGACCTAAGATGCTGTGACTTTTTCTCCAGGTCTAACACAGTGACTGTCTGGTACCCTCGGCTGTACCCAAATCCCTGGTGATAAAAGGTGCCCAACCAAAAGAACAGGAATGTCAAGCCAATGATTAAGACAACTCATGTGCTCTAATGGCATGTGTTCTCATTTGTTTTATTCTCAAAGGACAGAATCAAAGCCTGAATTAATTCATTCCCTCCAGTCATACACCAACTAATTGCACTGGCTGTGGTTCTCCAGCTCATCTCCATCCATCTAACAGTCATTTACTCTTAATGTGCCCTAAAAGTTGGCTTATATGTAGAGAGAGGTCCAAACTCATTTGCTGAAGAAAGCAGCTTCTTTCAGAGTAGAAATAGTTTACCACAGCTGCCTCACAGCCTGATCTCATGGCTCTTCCCCCAGAAAACACAATGTTTAGGCTGAAAATCCAGCAGCAAGCACCCCATCTGGATGCTCAGGACTGCACAAGGTCATATTGTTTTCAAAGATGCAACATGTTCCCAAAATGCCATCTAGCAACAAGCACCATGCAACAGAGCAGTGAGGAAATGGGTAAGAAAAAGACAGCATCAGGATCTCACATGGCAGACAGGGAAGGATGAGATGCAGGGGTGGGATGGGTGAGCCCAGGCAAAGATTCAAACACAGGCCCATAGAGGAATGGCTCTTGGATGCGCTCTGTCCTGAGACTTCGCCTATGTCTAACATCTTCTAGGTGTTAGAACTATCTGCCCAAAGGTCTTCAGGATTGGCACTTCTAGCCCAGCAGCTACCTTGCCCTACTCGCACCAGAGCCAGGGAGCAGCCCTCTGCTGCTCCTCCAAAATGCAGCAATGAAGAGAAAGGACCCAAGGCAACAGGCACTGGGAGACACAACAAGGAAAAAGCATGAAGGCACAGACAAAATAGTCCTTGTGCTTTATCTCCCAACTTCAGGCTACTCTGCCATAAGAAACACAGTTATCTCCTTCCATCTTCCACTCTGCCTCTCGTAGTTCTTGTGATATAGGGAAAAAGTCACCAGCACTGATGAAGCTCCCCAGTACAGGCACTTCCCCCAGGAAGCCTTGTAAAAACTCCCCTGGCCATCCACAGGGCTCTGCCACCATCCTGGGTCTCCACAACTACCCTCAACATGTCTCTTCCTTTGGCTCCATGACATGAGCTCCATGCTGTCATGCAAGACCCACCACACTCCTTCCTTTGGCCAGGCACATCACACTGGGGGGAAAGGCTGCCGGGTTAGCATCAAAGGAACCAAATGCATCCATGACATAGGAAACACAGCAGTTTCCTCCATCCTTACTTTAAACTGCCATCTCTCACCTCATCGTAGCCTTAATCCCAGCCTGAGCTGGAGGAGACCCCTGAGATGAAGTGGGGCTGCAGGAACCACTGCTGCATTGCACTGAGGTGTGAAAACAACCAAGTGTTCAACACCTCCAAAAAGCTGAGTGTTCTACAGAGCTTTTGCTTTAACTAGAAACTAGCTGAAACTTCAGCTGCTCTGTCCAAATGCCTCTGTGCACCATGGCCATGAGCAGTGATGGCAGGATGGAAACAAGACACTTGTATAGACTGACTGTTCATACATTTGGTGCCCACAAAGGAGACATGAGCATAAAATTCTGCTTCTGCAGACTTGCTCAATAACCATGGGCCATACTATGAAAGCAGACATTCCATGAAATGAAGACAGGCATTTTACAAGATGACTGACCCTGTAGGCCTTCACATATTCCGTTTCATTTGTTCCTCCTATAATATTCTTAAGAGTTTCAGGTAGTTCTTCAAATGACTGCCTTTTACTGTTATGGTCACTGCATACAACCTGGCCTGACAAGCATTTTATGATGTGATTGTGGTGGAAAATGAAACTGTCTATGGAGAAGGCACTCGACATCTATTTGCTGATGACATTCAGCAGCTGATGAGAAGAGCCACTGGGGAAAGCCCATGGTCCCAGCTGAGGCTCTCTCACAGCATCTGAGGCTTGAGTAAAATCCCTGGGCAAGTTTCACTAAGGGTTTTCTTCAAGACTGAGGGTTTCTCAATGCCACCCAAAGCCACAGGCAGAAGATGAATGTTCCTCCCTTGCAATTCCTCCCATGGCAACACTACTGACCAAACATGACTGCTGTGCTTTGGTTTATGGTGGGTGCTGTCAAACAAGGTCACCTTGAACACTACCTGCTCAACATTTGGGCACGTTTAGCAGGTTCCCTGGGCGCTGGGAAGCTGAAGGAGGCTATCATTGCTTTCCCCAGTGAAACCCCATCAGCTGCAAGGACCCACCTACTACTTTCTGAAAATATCCTCTTGAATTACTCTTGAACAGGGAGCTCTGAGGAACCAAGGCTGCTTTTGTGTGAATTACTTATTTTCCTCTGGGAAGTAACAACATTACAAGGAATAGCAATGTTTCTGCAGGGCAAGGAGGGTGGGGGACACAACCAGGAGAAATTAACGCTATCTCCAGTTCTGCTGGTATTTGTGAGGCTCTTATTTAGCTCCTATGCAGAAATCATAGAACCATAGAATAGTTAGGGTTGGAAAGGACCTTAAGATCATCCAGTTCTAACCCCCCTGCCATGGGCAGGGACACCTCCCACTAAACCATGCCACCCAAGGCTATGTCCAACCTGGCCTTGAACACCGCCAGCAATGGAGCATTCACAACTTCCCTGGGCAACACATTCCAGGGCCTCACCACCCTTACAGTAAAGAACTTCTTCCCTGTATCAAACCTGAACTTCCCCTGTTTAAGTTTGAACCCGTTACCTCTTGTGCTTTCACTACAACCCCTCATGAAGAGTCACTCCCCAGCATCCCTATAGGCCCCCTTCAGATACTGGAAGGCTGCTATGAGGTCTCCACGCAGCCTTCTCTTCTCCAGGCTGAACAGCCCCAACTTTCTCATTCTATCTTCATATGGGAGGTGCTCCAGTCCCTGATCATCCTCGTGGCCTCCTCTGGACTTGTTCCAAAAGTTCCATGCCCTTTTTGTGTTGAGGACACCAGAACTGCACACAGTACTCCAAGTGAGGTCTCACAAGAGCAGAGTAGAGGGGCAGGATCACCTCCCTTGACCTGCTGGTCACACTTCTTTCGATGCTGGCTCATGTTAAGTTTCTCATCAACCAACACCCCCAAGTCCTTCTCTGCAGGGCTGCTCTGAATCTCTTCTCTGCCCAACCTGGAGCTGTGCCTGGGATTGCTCCGACCCAGGTGGAGGACATTGCACTTTGCATGGTTAAACTTCATCAGGTTGGCATCAGCCCACCTCACAAGCGTGTCAAGGTCCCTCTGGATGCCATTCCTTCCCTCCAACATATCAACCGACCCACACAGCTTGGTGTCATCAGCAAACTTGGTGAGGGCGCACTCAATCCCACTGTCCATGTCACCAACAAAGATGTTGAACAAGACCGGTCCCAACACCGATCCCTGAGGGACACCACTCGTTACTGGTCTCCAGCTGGACACTGAGCCATTGAGCACTACTCTTTGCATGCGGACATCCATCCAGTTCTTTATCCACCAAGTGCTCCACCTATCAAATTGATGTCTCTCCAACTTAGAGACAAGGATGTCATGTGAGACAGTGTCAAACGCTTTGCACAAGTCCAGGTAGATGACATCAACTGCTCTACCCCGTCCATCAGCTCCGTAGCCCCACCATAGAAGGCCACCAGATTGGTCAGGCAGGATTTCCCCTTAGTGAAGCCATGCTGGCTGTCACCAACCACCTTGTTGTTTTTCATGTGCTTCAGCATGCCTTCCAGGAGAACCTGCTCCAAGATTTTGCCAGGCACAGAGGTGAGGCTGACTGCTCTGTAATTCCCCAGGTCATCCATTTTCCCCTTCTTGAACACGGGGGTTATATTTCGCTTTTTCCAGGCGTCGGGAACTTCACCTGAATGCCATGACTTTTCAAATAACTGCCATGATTTTTCAAATGATGTGTCAGCTGGTGAGGCATCCCTGGGTAGTAAGTGCTGATCTCAGACACCAGTTAGATAAACCTGCAGCCCTCTCAGTGATGTGATGGAGAACTTCAACATGACTGAACGTGGGAAACGTCCCACTTCCGCACAGAAAACAGGATGTTTTGGGGTCAATGGCAAGGGTTGGCTTGGGGAATTTGAGGTCAATCCCTGAATGTATCCTACTGTCTTCAACAGGAATGGATGAAAGCCAGCACTAAAGGCCTTTAAAGCCTCCCCTAAATGTGTGCTGGTAGGATGCCCAGTGGCAGGCAATGGAGGTGGGACAGCCCTGTTGCCACACGCTTCCTGTCAAGCAGCTATGCTTTGCATACCAGCATCCACGTCCTATGTTAATCCCAGGAGAGTGGACACCAGCGAAGGTCCAAGATATGAAACTCAGGAGGTCTCACCAAGAGCAGCAGGGCAGGTAATCCAGCTGTCTGCAAAGTCAAGTTGAGGATTAAGGCATTCTCATTACTGCTATTTGCAGTCACGTTTTTCAGAGCGTGACTCATTGGGGGGGGTCACACAGTAAATTCAGGAAAGACCTAGAAAAAGGTCAAGGTGCCCTGACCCTCAGGGCCGGGTGCGAACTACTCAGCCATGCCTGCCAGATCGGGCAAGGAAAGTACAGAGCTCTGGAGTTCTGACAAGATTCATGACCTTCCAGCACAGACAGCTCAGAAAGTGACATTAAAGTTGACTAAAAAAGTAAAGAAGAGAGTGTGAGAGACCCCCTCCCAGCATCAGCGCCAGGATTACCCGATGACAAAGCAGAAAGCTGCGAAAAAATAACCTACGCAGGTGGCTTCAAGAAATAACAGCACAGGAAAAGAAAAGAGGAACTGTGATTGAAGGAATGGCCTCTCGCACACTAATGTCATTCTTGACATTTGAGCAAGTAATTTCAAAGATGACTAAAATAATATTTACGTACTTACAAAATTACTGGATTTTGAAGACAACTCCGTTAGATTATCTCCAGGGAACTGAAGGATGAGGGGCTAATTAGCTGTGTTTGCCAAAACTCCCTTTGCCTCTTTCTGTTATTATTTGCTACACACTTCTCGCCTGGACTGGGACCTCTCCGCACAAGATGCTCCACAGACAGCCCGAGCAACAGCTCTGGCCTCCAGATGTTTACTCCCAGTGAGTGTTTACACTGCGGTGGTTCTCTGAGGCCACAGCCAAGTGCAGTAAAATCCCATTGCAAAGGTGAGCTCACCCCTAATGAATGCCAGCTCTGCTCTGCTCGAGAGCTCCCTGCTCTTACCCAGCACACACAGTGGTGCTTTACCCATCTGCTGAGGTAATTAGAGAAAAGAAACAGAGAGCTGACCCCAGACTGCAGTGAAAAATCAAACCTTGGTTCAACACTCGGACAGGGCTCCTCATTACTTCTTGTTTTCACACACTGGCTGTTTTCCTGCTTCTGCTCAGAAATGAAAACCGACACACAACGAGGCTAGTTTAGTGGGATGGCATCTGTGGGTGAAGCAGATGGCTCTGAACACATCTGGTGAAAACACACCAGCGGGCTGGCGAGGGCCACGTCTGCGTGCTCCAACCTCCCTGCACCCTCCTCAAAAAGGAGTCCATGGGCAACGTCACTGACTTCATGACCAGAAAAGAGGCAGAAGTTATGCTGGTTTTGCCTGGAACTGCGTTAACTTTTCCATATTAGCTCCTATAGGACTATGTTTTACATTTATGCTGAAAACAGTGTTGATAACACAGGGATGCTTCCACTGCTGCTGAACAGTGCTCACACAGGATCAAGGCCTTTTCTGCTCCTCACCACCAGCGAGTAGGCTGGGGGTGCCCAAGAAGCCACGAGGGGGCATAGCCATGACAGCTGACCCCAACTGACCCAAGGGATATCCCATACCATATGATGTTATGCTCAGTATATGAAGCTGGGGGAAGAAGAAGGAAGGGGGGAATGTTTGGAGTGGTGGCATTTGTCTTCCCAAGCAACCACTACGCATGATGGAGCCTGGCTTTCCTGGATATGGCTGAATATCTGCCTGCCCATGGGAAGTGGGGCATGAATTCCCTGTTTTGCACTGGTTGCATGTGCAGCTTTTATTTTACCTGTTGAATTGCCTTTATTTTAACCCATGAGTTTTCTCACTTTTACCCTTCTGATTATCTCCCCTATCCCACTGAGGGGGAGCGAGTGAGTGGCTGTGTGGGGCTGAGCTGCTGGCCAGGATTAAACCATGACAGAAGGGAAGGAGGAAAAGGAGGGAAGTGCTGGGCAGGATCACAGAAGGACAAAGAAAGAGCTCTTGTACATTAGGTGAGTCTCTCAGTTCTCCACATAAATGGAGGGCATTCCTATCCATTTACATGCGATCACTTCACCTTCATCATCAAGCCTCATTTCAGGTTCGAATTTTCCCAAAGCCAGCTGCCTGCAACCCTGCAGCACTTACCATATGATTTATTCTGGATAATCTGCCTTTGCAATAAGCTGTGTGCCTTCTTTGGCACTACGGAAATCCATAAATGACATGGATAAAGGAGCGGTAAGCTTTATGCTTGCTCTAAAGACAACATAAAGAGAAATGACCAAGTATAACCTTATTTTCAATACAGCCTAGTTCTCAAATCCACTGGGGAGGAGCTGCCAGGTATTTTCCTGGTAAAGAAATACCACTAGCCTGAAGCCAAGCATTGATTTAAGGCTGTATCTGCGTGGAGAGGTTATAAAGCTAAAGATGTGATTCTGGGGGAGCAAATGAATGGGTGGTTTAGAACAAAAGACTGTGTACTAAGTACTAACTGCAAATGAACCCATACTTGCACTAAGGCTAGGAGAAAAACTTCAAAGGTTCACAAAGAGTATCACGAATAAGAGTGCTGGGGTAGCTTTCTGCCACTTCACAACCCAAGATGATCATTAAAAAGCATTCAGGTACTAGTGAAAATGTCCAGAAGTTTCACAGCACCACCTTAATTCTGACCAACACTTATACCCCCAAAGACCTTTCCTAGAAGCCTGTTACTTATTAACTTTTATCTGTAGTCCTTCAACTCTACCTTTAAGGCTTTGATTCATGGAGCAGAAACACCACGTGATCTCACCAGCCATCCACCCACCACACTGCAGAAATTACCCATAATTAAACAACCCTTTGGGTGCAAATCCTCTCAACTGCTGAGGAGATGTTTACCAGGAACGCAGTTGCAAAAAAAAGGACCAGTGTGGGAACAAATGAACGAGTCTCACTAAGACCTTTGTGGGGGAAAAAAGAGCTTAGAGCATAGAATAGAAAGCACCGTTTTTGGTTTTATGGCTTTGGGACCCATTATGCATAGCTACTGTGGAGGTTTGAGCTGCATTCGGACTATTGTGGGACACCCAGCTCATGAAAGTCAGCGTAGGTGCTTCAACTTCCACGGAGCTAGATGGATTTAAAACGACTGGGTGTCAAGCACAGGCCTTTCAAACAACTCTTGCAGTCCTTTGCTGTTCTCAAGTATGCTGAATTTCAGTGATGCTTTTCACAACGGGAAGAACATCCTAGTGAGTATGAAACTGAACTCATGTTCTTATGTAGAATGTGCACAGCAAAGCACCCAGAGAAGTATGCCACGTACATTAGCTTAGGTGCAATCAATAAAAGCTGCAGAACTGGACTCCAAACACAAATGAGAAACCTGAAAACTGGAAACGATCTAACATACTCTTTAAGTATGTTTCTATCCCCAAGGTACAATTCATTCTCCTTCACTTAGAGGATGCATTTTATGCTGGAAGTGGACAGGCCAGGGAGGAGCAGAGTACTGAGAGCTGATGTGAACACTTGGGAATAAGGGACAAAACAGCAGCGCCTAAAAAGGAAACTGAGTTGGATTTTCCTAAAGCCTGAAGAGCATAAAAATGCCCAGTACCCACTGGGCTGGCCTGGCACATCCGTGCTGGCTCCCCTAAGAGCCCTACTCCTTATCAGATTATGTATTTTTGAATCTCAATCCACAAAGCCTTTCCAAGTCCAGCCATGCCTGAGCATTGGTTCACTCAAGCCAAGAGGAAGGGTCTTTCTCATACACATCCTAAATACCTCCCACCTTTCCGCCCTCCACACCACTCTGCAGAGAGCTTTCCCAGGGAATTTTGTGCTCAAGGAAAGGGAAACCAAGCAAACAAAAAAACCCCACTTTGATCATTTTATTAGGCTACAACCTGCAGCATTTCCCTATGCCAAAATCAGGACAGGAAACACAGACGTGACTTCTGTGGGTCCTCTCCCTGCCTTATCATTGGGAAGGACAGGAACTTTGTCTCGTAGCTAGCTAGAGATGCACATGCTTGCTATGCTCATTCCTGCAAGATATAAACAAACCAGCGGCCAAGAAGATTCTCTCTCCGGGTTGTTTATATGCTTTTCCTTCGACCTTGTCACCTCTTTCCAGCACAATGGCTTGCTGTGGGAATGTATTCCCAAGTGTCCCTCTCCCACTTTCTTTATTCTTGGCTCTCCTGCTTGAAAACCCCAAAGCCTCCTGCTCTCCTCCGACATCTGTCTCAACAGAAAAACGGAGGGAAACCCCTGTCTGACAGTCTCATCCCTCTTCATTTCATAGCACAAAGACATGCCACACTAATGTAATGTACCTCAAATGCCCTTTAAATGCTCTGTGTACCTCCAGGATGCCCTTTGAGCTGCCGTTTCTGGCTACAGCCCCCTTAAAGGTGTAAGGAAAGGAGCAAGGGCTGTGCACAGGTTGGTGTTCCTGCTCTCCCTGCTCTCCACAACCCTTCATGTCCCACAAGACAGGAACATGCTTTTAACGTGAGAACCACAGGCAACAGTGAGGGAACAGACTGATGCTGTGCCTTTCCCAGCCCTGGTTTCAGCAAACTACATACACAACTGAGAGCTGACACCTTCGAGTGCAACCACATGGTGGGTGTTTGGGAGCTTGCTTAGCACTGGTAAATGGAAGTCAAAGCTTGTTCAGATTTGGTTACAAATGGAAGCAGAAGCTTTTAGAGTTCCCCCCAAAAGCTAAAAAAAGAACACACAGTTTGCTTATTGCAATGACAGGCAAGCACGGGGGAAGGAGGGGTTGCATTTAGCTGTCTGTTCTCGGGATGGGTCTGAAACAGGTCTGCACTGACCAGCCCCTCTGGGTCTAGTGGGTGCATACCAAGACCAGCCACGTTAGGAGGATAGTTTCATCCCAATCAGTTTTGAAAAGCACTCATCTGCCTTAATTCTCATGCTCCCACCACTCCCAGCCCAGAGACAGAACGGCTGCAAGAAACAGAGGCGTCAGAGGGGTCAAGCGCCTGATTACCTGTGTGACACCAAAGCAGACAAAGGAAAAGGGACTCCATGAAGGCAGAGATGCTGCACATGCAATGAGGAACCGCCGCCTTCCCAGCAGGAAAAGCAAGGTTTGGACTCCCTGTAGAAAGAGACATGGGCCTATGGAGAAGCCCCAGGGCAATGTGGGGACAGCCCTGGTGACAGACAGACAAGTAGTACTTTGGTCTGTGTTGCCAGACCAGATGCAGCATGGAAAAGGCTTATGGCTCTGCTGCCCAGGGTGCTTCCCTCCTGCTCATCGTGCTCCCATTCTCTGGAAGCTCACTGCCACCAGAAAGAACAGGTTCCCCAGAAGGGATGTCCCTTTTGCACACCCCAATCTCTAAGAAACCGAAGTCTATATCAAGGCCAGCTCTACCCTCTGGCTTGTAGCCTGGGTGACTAAGTGGGTCTCTACAGATCCAGCCCATGGGTTTCATATCCCCTAATAGGAGGGCAAGTCTTTACCAAAGGCTTGGAAACTTCCCACTCTGAGAGGATGTTTGACCCCACCATCACCGTGATGGCAGGAGAAAGGTCCAACCTGTCCATGAACCACCCCCCTCACAGCACACAAGTAATTAACTGGGCAGCCTCCCCTGAGCCATTTCTATTGCTTCCTGGGCACATCCCCGAAATTAACCTCAGAGCTAATGAAGGCAATTATCAATAGCAGACGTGGTCTCCCTCTAATTATTTTCCCTGGAAAGGTCACCCAAAGCAGCACATTGTGAAACCCAGCTAATTGCATTGTCTGCTCACAGAGTGGAGCCAGCTCCTGCGGGGCTCTGCCGGGCTCAGAGGGAAGGCTCATGTGCCATCGCCCAACAATTGGTGCCTCCAGCCGGGGAAAAAGCAGCTGTGAGAGAGGGACCCACTGCCAAAGTCTCCTTGCCACCAACATCGCCCCTAGATACAGGCTCTGACTGCTGGCTTATCCCCCTCTTTTCAGATGTGGCCAGGCAGCCCAGCAGTCGAGGCAGAAGATTAGGTGACCGTGCCAAGCTATCTGGGTGTCAGAAAGAAGAGGCTGGATGCTTCTCTTTGGAAATTGTTTTGTTTTCATAGGGGCTTTGGTTTTTTCTTAAGAAAGGGAAAGAGAATTTTGGTTGGAAAATTCCAAGCTCACGGCCTAGCTTTGGGGTACGGAGAGGAACGCGGCTGGGGGGATCAGCTAAAGAGTCCACTGAGGATGCTGCCCCGTTTCTAAATTGACAACAGGGTGGGGATATGGGGTTGGGGGAGGAGGGATGGGGAAACACAACATGAAAATCCTGGTATTTTGAAAATTCTCTAGAAAACACATAGTCCAAACCAAAGGAACAGCACAGAGCAGGACAGGAATAGCACATGTTGCACTGTTTCGTGCTTAGACAAAACATTTCTGATAGCAACAACCAGTGATGCTGGTTCATGCGGGTACAGACTCTCCACTTTGGGAATCTTATAATGGACCTGCCCTAGTTCATCTCCATAATTATCGAAGCATCCCTGAGAAGCTGTAGTGCCAGTGTTTGCTCTCTCCAGCCCACAGAGCAGCTCAGAGAAAGGGCATCACCTTCTCATATTTCCATACAATAAAAATATAGTGCAACATACAGTGCCCTGTCTTCATCACCTGCATCCAACAGAAAATACAGCTTCAGTGCAAGACCCTGATGTCCTTGACCCTATGGATCAGAGCTCACCACACCCCACCTTTCCCTGTAACGGAAGGTTTAGGAAGAAAGCAAAAATTCCTGAAGCAGCACTTCTCAAATCCTTTGTCACTTGGGATTAAAGAGGACAATGCATTTATGCCTACAGACACCATGTAAGAATTTGAGAGGGAACTAATACTGTGGATTGCTTGTCACGTAACCAAGCTGACATCTTGAGGTTTGCTACCTCAGCTCCCAAAGTAACGTGGGATCTGGTATTTCTGAGCCCACCGGTACCACCATTATCAGGTTGCTGTGAGACTGGTTTAAATTTAAACACACAAAACTATCTGGTGAGTAAAGAAGTTGCAATGCCTACTCTTCTAGCAGGAATACCTAGGATGGATATCCAGCTGCTACCCTGGGTGCTGAAGCTTGCTTTTATCAGGGGTTTCTTTGAAGAGAAAACATACTAAATCAAAGGTAGTTAACAAAAAATACATGATCCATCAAAAGCAAGCTCCAGATGCTGCATTTCTGGCATCCAAGCAGCTGGGTGTTAGACCAACTGTGTGGACTCTGCCCTCTTCTCTCCCCACCGGTGCTTGGGGAGCAGTGTGCCTGTGCTCCGATGCGACACAGCCCATAATCACATTCACATGTCAGGTCGCACCAGGCGGGAGATGATGTGTGTGACCACATTAAAGAAGGGAATTTTTTCCTTTGAGATTTCTTTGTTGACTTTAATAAAGACTCCCTCTGGGCTTTCATGTTTCAAAGGAAAAGGGGAGAGGGACCATCTTCACACATCCTAATTAACAACGTCTAATAATTGTTCTTGCATGCTGCTTTGGTTCTGCATCTTTTGCACAGCTCAAAGGAAGAAAGACATTTCTAAAAGGGCTTACAGAACATCAGTGTCCTCCAGCCTCAATAAACCTTACAAAGCCATGGCGTAGAGGTGGATATGCCAAAAGACTCATGCATAATCCTATACGGATACGGCACTGGTAGAGGCACAGATGGGGTAACTAGGTATCCTCTTCCCCAGAGTTTCTTTCTTAGGTTGGATGACAAAATTAGTTTGGTGATCTCTCCTCTGTTCTATAAGAGGAAGGAAAAATAATACTGGAAACTCACTATGGAAGCCAGCAGAACTCACTATGGAAAACTAGGTGCTACTCTGCTTTGAAGGTTGGTGTTGCTCTTTTGAAAGAACCCTTTGGGAGGTTAGCAAGGGAGCACACTAGTTGCTGTGCTAGCTGCATGTCCCCATCGCTTCTGAGGTGCCTGGCATTATGAAAGCAGAGTCCCAACACCTCCATGAAATCAGGATCCTGTATCCTGCAGCACAGGACCAGGGAATGCGAGGACCTTATGGGAAACCAGTAGAAAACAGGTCAGTTTTACACGTGATATTTTCAAATGACACTGGAGTTCCAGCCTTCAGAAAGAAACAATTCCTCCCAATTGTGTGGCCACTGAAAAAAACCCCTATGTTTTTCCTACCTGCATTTGTAAAGACAGCGCAACTCTTTGGCACTGGAGCCCTGTCTGGTGCTCCTGATGAAGACCTGTCATAAGTGCAGAATGCAGTCCCTGACACGCACCACCAGAGATCCCACCAGCTTGCGCAGGACAAGGGCAAGGCATGGACTTAATAGACTGAACTAGCACACTTGGTCCTACTGATTGTGATATTGATTTCTCTTACTCAGAGAAGTCTGAGGTCTTGCACCTGAGATAGGCAACAAAGGCTTCTCCTAAATTACCTCTTCAAAATCTAGAGAACTTTTAAAGAATTAGTTCTGAACGCAGAGACCGGAGGACTTTTGGAAACCCATCAGGGATTTTTAAGTAATCCGTCAAACTTTATGCACACTCCCATGCAGGACTGCAGCTTTCGCATAGGCACACACCCTCATACCAATACCTTCATCCCTGTAACAATACCCGCTCAAGAGTCTGACTGGTTGGGAACTCTCACATCCATTTTCTGTAAGGACAAAGCCAAGTGCACGAGCTTCCCAAGCAACATGAGTGGGATTACCTGGGCAGTCTCTCACTAGGATAAGCCTATAAATCATGTTCCAGTACCTGAACCACATAACTGTCTTTCCTCCCCTCCTTGAAAACAACCATGGAAAACTCTTGAGCTAAACCCAGAGATGATTTCATCCCTTTCAGCATGCTCAGCTGGAAGAACCAGGGCTCTGTAATGCATCAAGCGTCACACCTGGTTTTCCTGCCCTTTCTTGCAATGGTCCATTTGAGTGGTTCTCATCATCACTCAATAGTGTGAATGCGGTGCTGGCATTTCAGTTACCAAGACAGTCTGTGCCACTCAGAGCCCATTCTGAGGGGGCTTCTTTAAAGCCCTCCTATAAAGCCCCCAGCCTTCATTTGCCTGGAAACACTAAAGTAAGTATTTGAGCTACAGCCAAGAACAAGAGGTCCCAGTGCCACTCACAAAATATTTAGGCAGGAAGGGACTGCAGTCCATTTAAAATTTTAAGGGCAGCTTAGGCACTATTTCTGTGTTTGCCCTATAAAGTAAGTAAATAAAAGAGTCCTGAGGCTGGTACAGTGAGCAGAAACAGGACGGCTGCCAAAGTTTTCCAAGAGCTCCAGGCCTGGGTGTTGAAGGTATGGTATGCAGAAGATACAGAGAACCTGCCGTGAACATGCTGGGTTTAAACTCATATGCCCGTTATGGCCTTGAGTAAACTAATGCTACATTTGTTAGCCAACATGAAATGCAGAAGTCTATAGGAACCACATGTTTTCCATCCATTCCATGTGCTCCATCAGCTTGATGGAGTTACGATGATGCAGACAGACAGTCTGAGATCTGGGTTAAATAAGTTGAACTGCTTTATTTTTCTCTTGGCATTGCAGTGGGCGCAAGAAATTCTCACAGGGTGGAACATCTGGAGTGCATTATTCATTAAGAGTGAAAGATGCTGTTGTTTTTGTGGAGGAACCAAGCACGCTTCTTGTAAGCATCTGACACAAACCAGTGTGACAATTAATGGCATGGCAGCTTTCTTTAAAGGATATTAGTTCTGCCTCATGTTAAATAAAACCTCTGTCAGCATAGCTGACAGCACAGGTTTCCAAGAAGGCATTTCTCTAGCCCAGTAAGATACATGAAAGAGAGCTTTTAAGCAGCATACTAGCATTTGTATATACAGCAGTGGGAATTCCTACATACAGTAGCAAGATGTAACTCTTATCAGATGGAGAGCATGGTAGGAATTGATGCTATGACTTCTATCTATACATAGATGGTATTTTTCACGAAACAGCTTACTCATAAAACTAATGCAGAAACACAGTGTAGGTCAGCCAGAAATCTGTGGATTTGAGTCAAAATCTGATGAGCTGAAGCAGCAAACAAAAGGGTTTTCTATTCTTTAGTGGCTCGTGGCTCAGGCTCTTGCACGGAATGTGGGAGCCCTGGACTGGGTCCCGTCTTTCCTTGAGGAACCTTTAGCTCAGCTCTCTTGGATCCCGTATCCTAGCCCAGTTTTCCAAAAACTTCTTGCTTTAGCTGAGACACTGCATCCTCCAACAACCAACATGGCACTGGTCTGCATCCTGTGTGCAGGGTGCTTCTTTCCTATAAGAACTCACTATGGAAACCTAGGTGAAAAAATGGGCACAGAACTGCAAAGATAATCAAGACAACTTTCTAGGAGGACAGATGCCAACACCGTGAGTCATGACAGCCTATATCTAGCAAGTGCTGCAAGAGAATGGGGGAACCTGAGGGGTGACCCAAGGGAAGCATAAAATAGAGATGACCAAAAGATGACTAAGGCATGACAGCCAGGCGATGTTCCTCATGATGATATCATCACACAACTAAGCACACCAGGCCACCTGGGAGAAGAAAAGGGAAGACAGGCAAACCTGAACCTCAAGGTCAGCGGAGGAAAAAGACTTACAAAGCCAAAGCAAAGACCCTTCTTGTGCTCTTGGCTGATACCAGTGTATCTCGCACCTCCCAAATGGAAATCCTGAATTAGAACTTTTCCAAACTACAGGTTTCTGTTCAAGCATATATGCGCAGGTGTACTTCAGTATACACTGGCCATGTTATACCAATGTAAAAACCACTATGTCAGCAATACATTTTAACTCTTCAGGAAAATACCTTTTGTTTTCTGAGTATGATAAATTAAAGTAATTTGCTCTTACTCACTCTTCCAGAAATTAGAAAATAGCTTTTAATAAAACACAGAACAATCTTACGACAAAAAGCCCACTCCTTTTACATTGCTAACAGAGGAACTACTTCAAGTTCAGGCAGAATGAACAAAAAAATATGAGTTTTCAGACTGTAACGGCAGAGAAGTGCTTCCACTCTATGTGTGCATCAATTATTTCCTTCTCTTTAAACCCATGACTAATTACCCTTGGAAACAAAATAGGTAACATCCAGGTGAGTACAGGCATCCCTTTTAATGTAATCAAGAACTCATCTAGCTTAAAAATCATGGCAATCATCAATGAAGTGAAGGTTGTATGGACTTGAGCCCTGTGGCAGAAAGCGCAGTGCATCGTGGCAGGGCAACTTCCAGACCTCAGACAAAAATGCACAACTTGTGACACAACTTCAGAGAGGCACTCATGAGCACTCAGGAAGATGAAGTAAGATTAGCGTTTGCCCCAGCCTCAAATGCCTCCTCCATAGTTTTCAGTAAAAATTAGATACTTGGAGTGATGTGTTTCTTGTGGAAACCAGATTTTTCCTTCAAAATATAAAACTTCAAATCACCATCATTAAAAATACCTTGGGATTACTTCTTCCTGCACTGACATCTTCTGAAACAATTCTTCCTGCTTCTCAACACCGCCTGCCTCATCACAAAGTCTTTAAGCTGATCCCTGGAGTTCAAGCTGATTCGTACATGGGACTTTCTGCGCCCTTACACAAGGAAAAAGGCTCACTGAGGAGACCACACACACTGAACCAGCCTTCTCAAAGGTTCCCCCTCTTTGACAATTACAGCTGTCACACCACCTCCGAACCCTTCTCTGCCTGCTCCTGAATCCAGCTGACAAGCCTTGTGCCCAGCAACACGCAGGAGAGCAGCCGAGTATTGCTTTAGGCAATATTTCAAGATACTTCGCCATGGTTTCGAATATACAAACACAATTATGCTTTTTGCCTTGCTACCCTTGAGCAGACCTCTCCCAATTTTGGCCTCCCTTGTTTCACTGGTTAGGAGCAGGGTGGCTTTCAGAGAGAGGGGTCTGGATGGAAGGAGGGAGCTAGGAAGGTTTTCACTGCCCAATCCCACACCTTCTCCCCCTTCAGAGACTGACCAACCATCAAAAAGTCACAAGAATCATAGTGATCACTGGGGGTAATTTCTTTTTTAACATCCAGATGATGGGAATACACGACGTAAGTTTAACAGGCAACTTACAGCTAAAACCAAAGTGATACATGGACAAGAAGGTCCTTTACCTCACCAAGTCCCTGCAAGAACTGAGGAGCGTTAGTGGTTTCTATTGTTAACGTTTTGCATTAGTCCTTTTGGAGGCAGTTCAATGTAGTAGGAATCAGATACGTTGCTAAAAAAATAAACAGAAATATCCATGCATGTTTTTAATGCCTCTTTACACTATGCATCTCAATGCGAGACTCCTGAGACAAAGACACAGCACTATGTGTATGTATAAATATATAATATATATGATAATATATGTATATACGTAAAAACATTATATATATCTCATCTGCAAAGAACAAGTCAAATCACCAGTGGATTCTTATATTTAACAAGCAACTGCACAAAGCCAAAGAGGCATTTGATTAAGAAAGCCAATTAGGGTTTGGCATGGGTACTCCAAAAACCTTAGAAACTATTGGCTATTGAGACATTTCTCCTGAAAGAGAAATCTCTGTTGTCTGTCAGAGTGCAGCCCTGCAGGCTCACATGCTGCTCTGCAAAGATGGGGGGCAGCAGGACAAGGAAGGCAACCGCCTTGCCTTCTCCATGCTTCCCCATCTTTCACTAGCTGCTGGCCAAACTACATGCGAGAGAGAGGGATGGGATGCTGTGTACAGCATTTGCCTTTTGACAATATGATAAATCACAAGCTGAGACTCCAGAGTGCATCTTCTAAAAAATTCTCATTTTAGATAAAAATTTCAGTTTACAATCAGAACTAATTCTCCATAACTCTACATAAGTTATGACTTATCCACATTTGAAGGAGAATCATAGGGTTGTTTTCTCACCAAATACTCCATTAGAATTGTATATTGCCTTGCTTGCAAATCTTCCTACAAACAGAGCATGCTCAGGGCAAAAGCTTTGATATCTGAATATCTAGGAGAATTCAAAGCTTAATCCCAAGTGCACTACTGTGACTATGAAGTGGTTACACACCTCATCTCATACCCTTCCAGTCCAAAAGAGTTATTTAGCAGGACACAAGACCTTTTGCTCTTTATAAATAAAATAGCTAAGAGACATGAATTCCTGAAGTTAGGTTTCTGAAGCCCTTAAGTAAGTGAAGGACAATTCTAAGATGCAGGAAACCTTCGGTCCTCTCAGTAAGATGCAGCGTATTCTGCTTGGCAGTTTGTACATGTTTCAACAGCCTTCTGCCACGGTTTTGTGCTTCTGGAACTTCAGGTTTAAACAAATTCATGGTGCCACAGGGAAAAACTAAAGCTTATGTAAAAGTAGCAAAGCCTGCTCATCTCCAAAAATCACTCCTGAGATCGTCTGTGAGCAGATGCAAAGATATCTTTGGAAACATTAACTAGGGAGGTGAGGATGCAGGAAAGTGGGTGAGAAGGTGATTTTATATTCATTCTTTCAAGCACACACATGGGATTTCTCTCATGCAAGTTCTAACTGGGTAGACAGAGACCTCAGGCAGAAATGATGCTCCCAATCCCTCTTTGCCAAGGCTGTCTGTTGGGCAGGGCACTTTGTAGGTGTATCACAGACTGGCAGAGTAGCTTATCTGAAACAAAGGACAGAGAGGCAGCTCAGAATATCATCTGCTCCGACTCTACACCGTAAGAAGGCAGGACTGGGTGCCATAATTCCCCCTGAAGCCACAATAGCCACTTTGCTAAACCAGTGTCACCGTGCCCAGCATCCATCCACACTCTCTGGCTGGGCTGCAATGCACCAACGCTGGCTCTGTGGGGACTTCAAGGGTGTCCAGCTCTGATGGATCTCCACCTTGGTGAATGAATTAAAACTCAAAGGAAAGATGAGTTTGGTTCTTCTTTTCTAAATAGGCCTTTGAGTACTTTCACTGTACTTTAACCACAGGAGCAAAGTTCATTTATGTCCCATGGCTGTGGCTCGTTTCCCTCCTGCAGATGATGGGAATGCCTCAGGGCGTTTGAAGGGAGTGAGCTGCTCTTGCTGAGCCTGGCTGAACACAGGTGGTGAGCAAATGTACAGGCAAGAAAAAAGTACCGAGACAAGGGGAGAGCAAGGGGGAGAGAAAAAAGGAGCAGAAACCAGCAGCAAGGGAAAAACCCATCAAGGAAGAAAGAAAAGGAACAAGACAAATAGAAGCTTGTGGCAGCTGTGTGATGACAAGCACTGGGATGAGCAGACAGATACAAGACCCAGGAACAGTTGTGAACTAAAAGTTTACAAAGGCTCATTTCTTTCCCGCACTCCCACTTTACAGGACTGGAACTCGGGAAGAGAGAAAACCACAGACGCTGTGGCTGCTCAGCCTGACTGGGACACCCCTTAAGAACCAGCCAAAACCCAAAAGCGCTGCGATGTGTGACCGAGAGCCATGAAGAGCTCATGCAAGAGAGCAAATCCCAGGGGAGCAGCCCATTTCCCAGAGCTGGCCGGCTCAGAAAGAGGCTCCCAGGCCTCTGGGATGTTAGCTTTGGGCACTGAAATGCTCACGAAGGATTAGCCCACAAATAGGGCATTAACTCTGTCAACTGGACAAGCTCTCTCCTGTGGCTGGAAAGCCAAATAGCATTTACTTTACTTCTTTCAGATTTGGAGGAGAACCTTCCTGGAATAAATTAAACACCTTCTTTTCTTCTTCTTCTTCTTCTTCCACCCTTTCTAAAAAATAAAACAAAAGGCAATACATGCTCTGCTGTTACATGCAAAAGCCAAAGCAAAGACATGAGCATTGCCTCAGGACTCAGAAGTGAATTTTAAGCCATTTCACTGCAGCAGAGAAACTGGTAAGAGAGAAGTGGCTCACAGCCAGCAGGATTTATACCAACACAAGCAATACCCAGTGGATTTCCAGTCCATCACCATAACTGCTCCAAGCGGTATTTGCCTATTCATAGGGAACAGGGGATATGGACCTGAAATGCTGGATTTGCTTCTTTTCTTCATTAATGCTTATTTTGACTTTCTCTTCCAAGTAAATGGGCAAGTTCCACTACCAGCAGCTTCAGAACCTATTTATTTGCCATGATGAAAAACTAATGTTCCCTTGCTATAGGCTTTATATTCAAAGCAGAAGGAAGAACATGGTTCAAGACTGCTAATGCAGCTGGTTGCTCCAAAAAAGTCTCCTCTAAGGCTGGCTTTGATGCCAAACAAAAGAAACAGCTGAAGGTTTTTCCTCAAATAAAGTATCCCTTCATGAAACAGAACGTCCCTAATGGGAAAAGATGGGAAAAGGTAAAAGTCCCAGTGTGGGCAACGTTCTGAAAAGCTGCCTTTAGATTTTCACTTAGTATGATTTACAAATCCATTTCCATTGTCCCATGGGGGGAGCACCGAAGCCATGAAGGTGCACTTCCCACAGACAGCAGGAAATACCTTCCAAAGCAGTACATCACTGCACAGAGAGGTGAAACGCAAAGGAAGCAGATGTTTGCGCCAAGCATTCCTTGGTGCCCAGGTTTGCCTGACAAAGGGAGGTGGTTGCCTTCCCCCTAGGGGCCCTGCTTCCTGCCATGCTACCATGCAGCCGCGGTGCTGGGTTCCTTTCAGCAGCAGGGAATACTGACTTCAGACTTGGTTTCCCAGCTCTTAAGCCAAACGCAATCTTGTTCTTTCACGTTTAGCGGATTTTAAACAGCCAGGTTCCCTTCTGGTCCCAAATGCGTATGTATTTCCTAATGTATTCAGCCTAAACTAACCCAGCTCTGATTCCTGAAAATATTTAAGGGCGCACTTAATTTAAAACATGTGAACAGTCTCAGTGAGGTGAATGGGATTACGCGTGAATATAATGCTGCTTCCTAACAGCTCCCAGCCACCCTTCTCCTCCCCTATATCCCCAGACAAGGGCCAGGAAGATTCAGTAACAGCCAATTTTGCCCCAGAAGAGCTTTGTCCAAGAGGACAAAAGGTAAAGAGGAAACAGAACAGCAAAGTGATTTGCCCCAACATCAGAAAGTAAGTTACTAATGCAGCCAAGATGAGTACCAGCGACCCAGGGTCCAATGGCTCCAGTGTTCAAGGAGTACCATACATTCACATCATAGCATGCTGCAAAGCTTTAGCTACAGCAGTATTTTAACTGCCCCTCTCCCCAGAACAGTCTTAGGAGGAATTAAAGGGAAGTGAGGCTTGATTAGATTATTGTAACAGCCTCCTCCAAATAAATACAAGCTAAAAATAGCACCAGAGGACAGAGATCACATCTTGCCAAGAAGCAGATAAGCCGCCCTTGCTGTAGGCACATAAAAGCAGGCCAGACACATGTTTACACCGGGTGATTTAGCGCATCTGAATTTGTCAAGTTGTTTGATAACTTCATACTCAAGAACGGTTTTTTTTCCTCATTACAGAAACATCCTGGTTTCCAGTAAGAAGTGTTGCTGGCACCGGAACTACCCACATGCTGTTTCTGCACAGTGGAAAGCGGAGGATTTTATCACACAGAAAGAAAAGCCGTAGATGGAGGGCAGTTTTCAATGAGTTTCTGGTGGGTCTCCCCTTCCCTTCTTCCACCCCTTAAAATGTGGTTGTGCCCATGCAAAATGGACAAGCTGGATCCTTTCTTTCCCCAGGCTCCCAGCTGCAAAGCAAATATGCAATGCCAGCGCAGTGCTATTCTTCCGCTGCTGGGGCTCTGCAGGGAGACAGGATCCAATTTACCCCAGAAGCTCTGCCACTGTTTCAGCTCTACAGGAACACTCCTTTATCTGCACAAGGAATCCAAAGGACTTGAAACAATACGAGAAAAGGAAATCATTGTTTTAAGACACGCACTGAAATATCATTGTGTGGATGTACTTAACAGATGGGGAACACGATGGCCAAATTCAGGCTCCCTAAGTTAGCTTCTGAGAACCAGGTGGTCCTGTCCTTTCTGTGGGTAGTAAAATAGGAAGGGGACTATTTGCGAAACCTTCCTCACTGCCATGAAGAAATCCTGGTGGCTGGATCCAGGACCATTGAAGACCCCAGGCCATGCCAGGGAGCGGCATTCAGGGATTTCACAGGGCTTGGACAGAAAAGGGCACTATGTGCATGGCCATATTTCTACGCTCTCTGAAGAGTTCAAAAACCTCTGGGGATAATGTTTGCCTTAAAAACAGCAGTAAAAGACTCAAAAAGCAGATGCTGCATCCATTTATACATTGAGTAACAGGGGCTCCTGGCTTGCCAGGCTGGGATATTCACAGCACGCAGGGTAACAAAGTGCCTGCTGGACACTCAAATTCGGAGAGAGCTGGATGCCTGGGCCCCTCTGGCTGCTGCTGGTATAGACCTAGCCTAGGTACTGGTCCTTTTGTACAGGAAAGAAGGAGGTTTGCATATCCCTTTAGTTCTTCCAGACTTGCCACCCAGCATACACTGGCAGGAACAAGATGCCAAAATACCACTCTACTGTCAGCAATGCTGCTGGTGGGGAACCCACCAAAGTGTCCTCAGTAGGAACTGATTTGGATCAGAAGTATGGTTTGGAAGGAGAAATCCTGATCTTCTGCACTTTCTGCACTTTGACTCCCACCACACAGAGAACTCAAGCTGTGAGAATGGGATTCCTTACAGGTACAAATAAACACATATCCCATCAGCTAACAGGCCCCAGAGCTAGCCAAAGGAACCCTCAAAATACGTACATTCTCTGCATCCATTCCTATGACACCGTTGTATCTGTTCATGCAGATACCACCTATACTGCCACCAGGTTTCTCTATATACCCTTTTAGCTATTCTGAGGTGCCATGTCCAGCTGCGCTCACTGTACAAAACAACCTGCCATCAATGACCACCACAGCAGATGATTGTGAATGAGAACCGCTGTAAGACTACAGGCCTCTTTTGAAGGGCACTGTATTTCACACTTCAAGGGTAGACATTGGGTCTGCAGGGAGCACAGCAAGCAACTTTGAGGTTAGACAGCGCAACCTCCATCTGCTTTGCAGAAGCAAATCCATGTGCGGCCCATCACCACTGGAAGAGTGAGCAAACATGCTCCCAGCAGCCTCCTGGGAAAGGCTGTGTGTGGACACTGGAGCCCATAGCTCTGCAAACAGCACACACGTACCCTGTAGCCAGTCCCTTTGTGCTAACATGCACATCACAAAGCCACCTGAATTACTACAATTGCAGGTGTCCTTCAGGACCAGAGCCCATCTCACTGCCTCCCTAGAACTCCAGAGCTAGCAAACACCCCCAACACACACGAGGGACCAAACGGGGTGCATGGCTAACAGGACCCGCCACTTGCTGCAGATATTTGGACCCCCCTCCAAGAGATGCTGCACAGCCAAGACTGGCAAAGAGATTTAGGGCAAGAGCTCCAATCAGTCGTGCTGGGAGCTGGGAACCTACATCTCTGCCATGGGGAGCTTTGAAAACATCAGCAGAGGTTCATTTCAGGAGGGGGGTCCGGGATTCTCTCCTCCTCCTCCCTCTCCTTTGCTTCAGCAACACAATGTCGCTCTTTCTGCGTTTCCGAAAGGGTGTCTTGCAGGGCTCTGCATCAGAGATCAGGAGCCCTTTTGAAAGGAGGAACCCGCAGTTTGACCCCTGCTCCTTTGAGAGACCTTTTGTGCCTCTGCAAAGCTCTTTGCTCCTCACTGGCTCTGCGGCCGCTGGAGGGAAACACTGCAGGAAGCACAGATTTATTCTGCCACTGACAATTGGGAGCAGCAGTGTCCTCTGGTGCCTTCATTGTCCAAAGGTGTTTGAGTGTAAAGCTCACACATAATAGCGACTTTCCAGAGATGCCAGTTGAAAAAGCCCTTTGGTGCTCGTCAGCCCTGCTGGGAATGCAAGACCTCAGGTGTCCGGGCTTATCTTCCAACCAAACTCATTCATTTAACAGCCAACTCTGATTACTCCTTGTAGTTAAAAGAAAACCCCAAAACAAAGGCTCAGCGCCCGTGTGCTCCTCAGCCATTCAGCACTGCTGGTGTGGGAAGCAGGTGTTTTGAGGTCCGCATTCCCACTCCAGTCTGAAGAGGCTGGAATAAGATATCGCCTTTTGAAACGTCCACTACAAAAAGAAAGAAAGAGGCAGCTCACCATTGCTTTGCAGGCTGGGGGCAGGCAAAGGGCTCAGCTAATTCATAGCACGAGCTGGCTGAGTGCTGCGAAAGGCATTCCCATGGAAATTCCTGCAAATATGGAAATGAATCTAGCTGAGTGGTTTCACACCCTTTTTGCTTTTAATGGGCTTTCTGTGAGTGCTTGGGGAACGCACACCTTTCCCTGGGAACATCTATGTACTGGACTTGCTGGTAAACAGGCGTTTACAATGGAAACAGCCAGCTCCATCGCCCTGCAATGACAAGCACCCATCACCATCCCACTCTGCTGGCAAGGCACTGAAGTCTGGGAGTGCGTGGTTGGCTCAGATGAACTACAGCCACTCAGCTCTGAAAACCCTCACCTGATGTTAAAATAATGTTCTCCAAAGTGCAAGCTTTTGGCTGGGGAAGAGGACAAACTTGCAAAGGGAAGATTTCAGTAGGAGCAAAAGACGTTTGTCATTGCAGCTTGAAATCTTCCAAGCACTGTTCAGGGTGCCAGTGTGACCTCTGTTCTACCCTCATAAACGGTATTAATGGGTATTTGTTATGCAGAAGTAGTAAAGAAAAGGCTGATGAGAGGGTGCTTGTGCTGACACAGGCCCGAAGGCTCTGCCCTCCCAGGGCTCAGCCTGCTTTCGGTGCTGCACCAAGTGCTTGGCAATGAGAGTAGCTGGGCAGGTACTCTGAAACTGCACCTGAACATGCTGCTGAGCTGCTTGCTCTGTGATGGCTCTTTGAAAACATGCCCTGGCCTTATGACAAACATAAGTGGCATTTCCTGGACCTTTGGTTTTGGGGTTTTTTGGGGTTTTTTTTGTTTTGTTTTAAATAAGAAATTTATTCCACCAGAAAACTAAGATTTCCTCTCCTTTTTCTTAATCATCACCCAGTCTGCAAATATGGGGCAAAAGCACTGCTTCAGCTCAGTTGGTTTCAGTGCTGTAGCATCCTCTGGGCATTTGACAAAGGCTCCTTGTCCTGCTGTCCCTACATATGGGATAGCTGGGCAGTGCCCACATTGGTGCTGGATGAGCCCAGTCCAGCCCCACCACCCAGGTGAGAGAACAGCACCACGTTCAGCTCAATGGCCCAAACTTCTCAGCGTCTCTGGCTATTAGCTGTACCTCAAGCTACCAAGCCTGCAAGCCTCACAGCACAATGGGACCCTCCCAAAATGCATATTCTCTCTTAGCCCTGCTATGTTAAGATAATAGCATCCCCCCACCTCCCTTTTTAATAAAGCCGCCAGTTTTAAAGATGCATCACTGTAATTTCTTAAAAGCTACAGGCCATCAGTGCTGCCTAAGTGCTCTTTACTCTGAGTATGGCACCGGGGGACTGGAAAGAACTCACTTGCAGGCTAAAAATATTCCCACCTTATTATATACTCTGTTGGGTTACTCAATAATTACACTTATTAGATCCAAAGGTAATTACCGTTTTACTAGTCAGGTCTCCCTTTTGTTAATACACAAAGTCAGCCACCTCACCATTACCTAGCAGCAATGCCCGCCCTGCACAGCCAGTGGGTCATCTGCACTCATGTCGCCATGCAAGGAAGGTGCTCAATCCCCCTGTAGTCACTTCTAAACACCTCCTCATCCTCCTCCCGCAGGCGTAAGGCTTACACAAACTTAATGTGAGTGTCAGTAGATAAAGGCTCCTCTCCTTTGGCTCCAGAGCACAGACATCTGCCAGAGAAGCATGCTGCCTGCAGTGAGCACTTCATATCCCAGGTGATGCCTTCAATGTGACACAGATATAAGCACAGTGGCAGCTCTCCGTGTGCATGCAACACTGGAGTGAAAAGGAACCATCATGCACCCATCCTCACCATAAGGTCCCATCAGGACCAGAACCATGTCACCAGAAGTTCCCTACAGGCCTCAAAACCTTCAGGAGCTACTTTGCACCAGCGAGCTGGCAACTTGTATTTGGATTTAGGCTATGAGTAAGAGTTTCTATCACATACAGTGGCCAGCTGAAGCCATTCCTGCCTCTTGCATGTTTACTACCATGGCTATGCCAGAGCTGCCCCATCGGCTGCCAGCCAAACAAGAAGGAAACAGCCATGTCAGCTTGACATTCCCTCTGCCAGGATTGCTACAGAAATCACTCTGGTGAGCAGCAGCGATGTTTCTGGCCAGCACAGCCAGATCAGGAGCAGAACATCTGTCCATGGCATTAAGTGCCTTGGACCATTTTTACCCCCAGGGGTCACCAGCTCAGAGCTTCTTCTACCCTCCGAAGTAGAGCCATCGATTCGGTGCCTGCCTTTACTTTGGTCCTCATGTTGCTGTTTCATGGGATGGGTTTCTAAGAGCCGATAGAGGGAAAAGGTGGCCACGCTGCCAGCAAAAATACGCAGGAATGAGAGGTCAGCAGTACAGTCCCCTTGAAATCCCAAAGACATGTTAAAGGCTTTATTGTCTGGCATCTAATATGGGGGCTGCTCTGTCTCTTCTTTCTGCATTTAAAGCTACACTCACTTTCGGGGTTTTGTCCAAGTCTGATCAGTTACCAAAAGGCATTTTTATTCTCTCCAGTCATTTCTGGCAGGAGTAATTAATTTATGTTAATTTGGAGAGGAAAGGCACAGCGATGAACTTTTCAACTAATCCAGAGATAAATGGTAATACATTAGAAACTTGCTGGTGATAAAAAGATAAGGCACATAAGTTATGATCTTTTCACCATAAAGTACGGCTTATTGAAAGAAGCAAATTATTTTGAGCAGTTTCAATCCTTTCAAATAATCCAACTTAAAACAATAGTCCATTTTTTTCTTTGTCAAGTTCAAATGCTTGTTCTTTCCAAGCCAAATCATCTTCTGTTCAGTGTTACCGGCAATCCAGAAGCAAGAAATTCCCTTAACGATTCCAGACTGGCTGTGCCATAGCTACACATGGGAAATATTGAGGGGCTGGATTGGATGCACATGAGAAATAAGGAGAGGAAACCAGGAGGATTTTATTTTCCACTTAGTACCTTACAGTCCCGTTACCTGTCTGAGATGCTTTTTGACTTTTTCTCATAAAATGAATATCCATTTTCAGCAAATAATATGTACATTTTTGGCAAAAGGTACTTCTTGCTCCAAAAATGTTTGGAGAGAACATTCTGATGCACTGTAGCAACACGCCAATATTCAGAGGCCTGAGTGGTAAACACAGAAACATAGAAATGTTTGGGTCGGAAAAGACCTTCCAGACTATTGAGTCTTAACCTAGCACTGCCAAGTCCACCATTAAACCATGTCCCCAAGTGCCACATCTACATGTGCTCTAATACCTCCAAGGGATGATGACTCAACCGATTTCCAGTCCTTGACAACCCTTTCAGTGAAGAAATTTTCCTAATACCCAATCTAAACCTCCCCTGGTGCAACCTGGGGCCACTTCCTCTTGTCCTATGGCTTGTTACTTGGGAGACTGATTCCCACCTCCTCTGAGGTAGAGGAGAACACCACTTGAGCTCCTGACCACTTAGCCACTCATCCCATGGCCCTGAAGTCTCCCTTGGTTGCTCTCAGACTTCTTGCAACTCCATTGCTGCCTGCCTGAAACATCCATAATGGGTAATAATCCGAGGGCTGTACCAGGGCAGGAAGCTTTCTCTTCACATCTTTAACCCAGGCCCCAGGGAGGCAGCAGACTTCCCTAAGAAATGGGTCTGCTCTGTTCCCTTCAGAAGGGAGCCTCCAATGACAATGACCCATCTTTTTTCTTTATGGAAGCAGTTTTGGCTACGGGGTGTAGCCAACACTGGCTGTTCCTCCTTGGGGAGAGGTTATCCAGCGCTGAGGGGACATTTTTCATTGTGTTTCATTCTCAGTAGAACAATAAGCGAAACATGGAAATTATTTCTGAAATGTCTTCCTCTAAAAATCCATGGCATTCCATCCAGCTCCAACCAGACATCTCCTCCTGCTTTTTCCAAGCTTGGCATCCCCGTTTTGTGTTGATGCAGATGTAAAAGAAGAGCCAAAAGATTTGAAAAACTCCTTTTTTAAAGTGGTTTTTCCTGATTCAGATGGGGAAGGGGGTTAGGAGGAGAACAGGGGTCAGACACATGAACCACATCTCAAAGCTGGTAAAACTCAGTAATCCCATGGAGTCACAACTCTGCCGCTTGAGCCTATTTGCTGGACCAGGACCTGGCTATACAGTCGTGCCCTTACTCCAAAGTCACCTGAGGACATGTTCATTAAACACTTTGATGGTGTTGTGGCTGCAGTCCGAAACTCCAAAAATGCACAAATGAGGAACAAGTGCTTGATCATGCCAAAGCCAAACAACTTTCTGCAATGAGATGGAAAGCATGGACACCCCTACAGCTAGTTACTGCAGGGAGAGCCAGAGAAGAAAAGCACTGGGAAACAGAAGCATTGCACAGCAGGAAAAATTCCCTTTTACAACCTCTCTACCCTTCCTGCCCCAGTAACACCAAGGTATCCCTTAGCTCATTTAAATCTCACTTTCTGGGGTAAAAACTACGTTCCTGACAGCATGCATGGGAAATGGAGACAGAGCAAGGGGAACAGATACGGAATCAGCTGTGTTGGGAAGGAAGGGCAGCAGCTGCCACACAAAACCATCCCAATCCAGATATGGAGCAAAACTCTCATTCATTATCAGACGTCGCTGCAACCCGTGCAGCAGTTATCTAAACTGCAGCATTTAAAGATGATCACAGGTTTGAACCACACATGTAAGTTAACCCAGCAGAAAACATACCCCAGATTTGGTCTTTATTTCACCTAAACCAGGTTCCTTTGGCATTACATAGACAAACATGCACTGATCCAGCCCAGAAATGACAAATCTGAAGTTGATAGGGGCTGGAGCACCTCCCGTATGAAGATAGGCTGAGAAAGTTGAGGCTGTTCAGCCTAGAGAAGAGAAGGCTGTGTGGAGACCTCATAGCAGCCTTCCAGTATCTGAAGGGGAGCTATAGGGATACTGGGAAGGGACTCTTCATTAGGGACTACAGTGACAGGACAAGGGGTAACGGGTTCAAACTTAAACAGGGGAAGTTTAGATTGGAGATGAGGAAGAAGTTCTTTACTGTGAGGGTGGTGAGGCACTGGAATGGGTTGCCCAGGGAAGCTGTGAATGCTCCATCGCTGGCAGCACTCAAGGCCAGGCTGGACAGAGCCTTGGGTGACATGGTTTAGTGGGAGGTGTCCCTGCCCATGGCAGGGGGGTTGGAACTGGATGATCTTAAGGTCCTTTCCAACCCTAACTATTCTATGATTCTATTCTGTGATTGACTGTTTATAAGACGAGACTAAGCTCCGAAGTAATTGCTAGCAAATTATCATGAGGAACATTATCAAGCAGCAAGGCAAAGCCCCTTCCAGGGAGGAAGATAACGATGTTTGTGCTGGTGTCTCCTCAGGGATACGGCTTAAACCCCACTGAAGGCTGCATTTAGAGCAAGAGCTCAGGGCTGGGATTCCAAGGCTCTCTTCACACAGTGTTATTTGTCAGGGGTAACAGCTTGCTGGCAGCGCTTTCTGCGCTCTCTCTCCAAAATCAAGTCACTTTGTGCAAATGGAAAATTACCTGAGAAATCAGGCAGGCATTTAACAAGGGATTGGGATCCTCAGAGGAGCAGTTAGGTGTACAGAGCCAACGTCTTCCCAGTGGAAACCCTGGCAAGGCACAGCCAGATTGAGATCAGATTCATAAATGCTCTCTGATGTCTGTGCAGCCCTACTAGACTTGCCAGCCTCGGCAATCACGGAAACAGGTCCCGAGAACATCAGCAGCTTTGCTGGCAGCAGGAATTACTTGCATTCTTCCACCCAGTGCCTAATGTCCTGTCCAGCTCGTGCTGCCCTCTCTCCCACCTGCATCTCTGCTACTTTCCCTCTCCAAGAGCTTTGGAGATGCTCAACACCTTCTCCAGCTCCTCACCCCAGCAAACATGATGAACATTCCTCAAGAAACTAAGAAGCTTTTATCAATCACTCTATGAAAGGAGCTTCACTTCCCTAAGACAAAACACTGCAAGGAGCCAGTTGGGACCGGGCAGCCAGCACTGACCCTCTGAGCTGGCTCATCCTCTCCATCCATCACTCGGTTTCTATCAAATTTCAGCAGAGGTTTATCGAAGTGGCCTCAAGGATCCTGGCAACCGTCAACACTCTTGCCACCGTTAGCTCACTGTCCTCTTCCCACTGCATTTTCCATAGTGCTACACAAACCTACCACATTTTAGAGCTGTTTGCAAGTGAGGCAAACAGCTTTATTTTTTATATTTATTCACTATATATTATTATACATTTGTCTAATAGAGAATTATTAATAGTAAATGAATACATTAAACACATAGATACCCTAACTGTACATTTATTTATCTTTATTGTGGGGCAACAGAGCGAGACGTCAGATACTTCTCCAGAAGCAAGGCAACGAGACAGCAGCACCATGTGGCTTAGAAAAAAGGCTCCCAGGGTTTCCTGTTCAATCCATCAGACCACAGGGCTTCTGCACGCTCTGTTGCTACTGGCAAGGGACAAGGGAACAGGAATTATTCCCCCCAGCGACTCTTGGTTGCAGCCTGGCTCCCCCATTGGAGAAGCTGCAGAGTCATTTAGGTAAAGAACTCATCAATGATTTATGGTTTCTTCCACAGGGGAGAAGGAAAAACCTGCCAAAAAGCAGCAGCTTCCCTCCAGCGAGGCAAGCGGCAGGGCCAGCGCTCAGATCTCTTTGCAGATCACTGGTGCAAAGTGATCACTCAAATCACTGGTGCCAGGGAGTAGTGATCAGTGCAGAAGCACAGCCGCAAGCCCTACTGAAGGCAGAAAGCTCTCTCTTCACCCTTCATTTGCCCTCCCAAGAAGACACTTTTCAGACTCCTTTGAGTTCCCAGCCCAAACCTGGTTCTTAATGCAGAGCTTTATGAGCAAGGAAAGCATCAGTGCCAACAGGAACAGGACAAAACTCTCCTGACATGACAGCCAAATGAGGAACATGCAACGCAAATGATTCTTAATGCTAAAACAATAATTCCAGAGCCCATGCAGGCAGATGTAGGGTTCCCTGCAAGGCCAACCAAAACTTCTGGTTGCTTCTGGGAGCCTTCTGAGGTTCCATGATCTTAAATGAATAGCACAGCCATTGAAAACCTATCACCAGCTCCCCTGGCAGCCTGCCTGCAGAAAGCAGCAGCTTGTAAAGAAGGTTTTGAGCTCCAGCTGGCAGACACCAATCAAACTTGAGCGCATTTGCAGGGAAAGTTGAGGGCAACACGGCTGGCTTCTGTGGTTGGGAACCAGAGCAGCTTTCCCTTGCTTTTGAATACACCAGAAGTGAAATTCAAGGTCTTCAACGTGCACCCTGAAGATGAACGGGATCCTCCTGCCCCCAGAGACCCGGCACCAAAGCGAAGGCAGGATGCCCATGGGGAGGGAGGGCTATTTCCTTGGGTTGCCTCACGAGTATCGCAGTGGCAATGATGATGACCTGGCAATTTAAATTAGGACAAACAAGGACTTTTCTTAGAAGAAATGGGATGCCGTTTTTAGAGCATGTAGGACGGCCACTGTAAACAGCAAAATTTCTCCACAACCATAAAACCTCACAAAACCCCTAAAACCACAGGCAGGAAATTAAAGAGAAGTCAGAGGAAAACCACCACCAAACAATTACATCTCTGTAGGGATTATACTGGGAAAAGCTAAAAAAGAACAAAGACCTTGATCTTTCAAACACTGGGCCCGTGCTCAGCTCTGCCTGCGGGAGCTGTGGAGGCAGCACTTCAGACTCCAGCAGACCGGCTGCTGCCGGGCAAGACAGGGCACCTGGGATCGACAGTGGGACGGGAGACAAGAGGACCCATGAGACCCCCAGTATTTCTGGCTTACTCTATTAATTCCCACACTGGAATGGAGGCCAAAGCGGCTGATGCCGCAGGCTCATTACACTTGCCTGCATTTCTTTCCACCCCTCAGCTTTCTTCTTTCTCTCTAATGCAGCTCTGTAGTTCGGGTTTTATTTTAGCTAATGAATCCCTGCCCACGCATGCGAGAGGCTCCAAAACACCCACAGACCAGAGGCAGGGGAAGGAAATGCCGGAATTGTTTGTTGAGATCTGGCAGAGGCTCTTTTTTTGCGAGGGGCCAGAGGAACACAGTGTTCTCCAGAGATCCTGAGCAGGCTGAGGTCAGACACTGGCTTCTGCCACAAGGCCTCAGCACTAGGAAGGGGATTTTTTTTGGCCTTCTGCAATTACATAATGTCTTTTCCATGCCTTAGGTTGGGTGCTTCCAGATTGCTGGAGCGCACTCCGAAACGCCACACTCCACAGCTCTAAAAGAAAAAGAATACAGAAAAACCACCGCCAACCCCCCTTAAACACAACACACTTCTGCTCATATAAAACTGCAAAGCCTCATTTCCTGCCGCAGTCCCGTATTGTAACAGATGGAGGAAAGGGGAGGGGGAAGGGCTCCTTTTCTTCCTTATTTCATTTTTCCATATTATCCATGTGTTGGCAGTGCATTGCTGTCACAGAGTGGTGGAAAGTTCATTTACGGGAAACCTTCCGAAACTGGAGCAGCTCATAAAACTTTTAATGCAGACCTGGTTAAAAAATAATGACATGCGACCTGAAGGGTTTTCGGCTCAGTTAGGGAATGCATTTTTTGGTCTATTTCTACACTTTGAGCAAATGATGATATTAAGAGTTATTTTAACCATTAAAAGCCAGAAAGAAAAAGAAGGAAAACCCACCTAGAAGGGCAAAGCAGAGATGGAGTGAGAGCTCAAGAAGTGAGTGAAGTTTCCTGGGTTTCATGACCCAGGCGAGGCGATGAGAGGGGCCTTACTCTACGTTGCCTAAACCCTTTTACCCACCCTCACCTATGGATGAACTTCTTAACAAGGCCTTTAGCTAACACTGACCAAAAGTAAAGCAGCTATGAGGCACGCTGGAAGTTTACAGGCAAAAGATGAAGATGGTTTGCATGGTGGGACAGAACCACATGCACCCAAGGACTGATGCGCCCTGCATCAAATTGCAAGCTATGCTTCCAGTTGGCCACAGCCTGGGGAAACCCATTTACATGTGGATCCACAGAATTACTCTGGCACCAGATCTCTATCACTTTGAAGGCTTCGAGCAACTTTTTCAGGTCTCAAAATGACTCTGTTCCCCAACCTACTTGAGAGGTGAGAGCACCTGTGGATCTGAAGGGTCTCAGAGCATGATGAAACATTTGCCCAACATGCTCTTCTCTTCACTTTCCACCCCTGATCCTCCATGGCTTCTTTTCTCTATGGTCTTTCTGCCCTTCCCCTGCTTTTTATGCAGATACCTGAGTGCACAGAGTATGGGATCAGTAAAAGTGGATTAGCAATGACAATGTATCAGCCTAGTTTGAGTATCTGAATAGACTGAGCAACCTGGAGACTCTCAGACAAAACCACAGTAGGTTCTGCAATAGCCACAGGGTTAAATAGCACAGTTGCTCTAAATCCACATGGTCCATGCTTTGGGTGAATCTCCCAGATCAACCCCTCAGGTAAGGAGCAAAGTCAAACACCACTCTGGAAAGGGCAGGGCAAAAAAGAATGGGAAACAAGAGAAAGCTGGCCACAAACAGCCCATTCTGTCCTCCAACGATGGAGCACAGGCATTTTCTACATAACTTGGACCGTACGAACAGGAAATCTATGTACTAATGTATTCCCACAGCCACGCACATGAGGGGTCTGTGTGCCTCTGGAGTGCCTACAATGAATCATTCATTGTCCTTCCTCAGGCTTTCCAGTAGGAAGAAGCTACACATTTGACCTTATGAAAAGCAGTAATTTAGCCTGGTAAAGATGCAGCCAGTAGTAACCCGGGCCTTGCTGGCAGCCTAAGCTACACCAGAGAAGACAGGGGCTGCTGCTGGGCCACTGAGCGCTGCAACAGTGTTTCCATATGAAATTACTATTTTCAAGGCTGATACAAATGAGTCAAGAAAGAAAACAAAAGGAATCTGGCCACAAAATACTTCCCCTTTAAAAATATATGAAATGTAGAAATATATTAAAAATATCAAAATATGCTGCAGGTTTTCATCCCCAATAGAAATATCTAGAACTGGACATTCTTGCTTTACATCTTTGCTCCACATGAAGAGGACTCCTGTCCTCCTGGTGATCATCAAGGCGCTTTCTCCGAAAAAGGAATGAAAAAGTTAATTTTTTGATAGAAAACATGGTAACATGATTGAGGCTTGCAGAGGGCAGTAGGGCTCAATGGGGAAGACAGACTGGAAGCGCCTGTCTGTACATCTAGTAACTTATCTCTTCTAAAACACTTGCTCTGTCAGTGGCTGCTATGATATCTGTGAGTCCTTTTCAGCAACAAAAGCAGTAATGAGGATTTCTAGAAGCAATTACTCATCCCAGGCAAGTTGATTTTCATTCTCTGCCATGGAAAAGACTTAGAAAGGGTCAGTGGTTCAGACCATCTGCCTACGACATCTCTGCTCCTTCCCAGATTCCCTGTGCAACCCTGAGGACACTTGGACGATGTTTTTGGCAAGTTAGTACAGAACCTGAAAACCCAGCCAAGTCCCATGCACACCCTTGGATGCCCAGATGCCGCCAGGAACTGAGCGCATGTGCTGTGACTGGCCTTATATTCCTACTGGTAAACTGGGGATAGGAATGCTCCTCATCCAACAAGCGCATGAGGAGCAAAGACACATCACTTGGGAATCCTACACTGATAGAAGCAATGCAAGTATATCAGACAGGCAGAAAGTGGACATCACACCAAAAACTTGCCCCCTCCTGGCTGATCCAGTGTTGGAGTCAAGACGGTAAAAGGGATAAGCCTGCAGACCTCACCCATGCTTGCTGAGAGCTGCTGAGAAGGACAACGTTGTTTCAGGCTCCAAACCTGAACATCTTGTGTTTCATGTAATCTCATTGAAAATATTTTGATTTATGATCTCAATTATCCGTTAACTGAAATCCCACATCTCAGATATCATGAAATTAAGCAATAATGAATAAGAAGCTGTGCTGTTGAGGCACTTTACAGAGTGATTCATATTAAATAAGAGACTGTGTAGCCAATATAATAGTTTGCCAGATTAACACATGCCTTGCTGAATAGTAAATACTTTCATTTGTGGCTGCTTTGGAAACATCAATGAGTTCAGTAATTAGCAAAGTGTGAGACTAACAAAGTATAAAAGAAAAAAGAAGGAAGAAAAGAAAAACTTTGGCTATGAGCAGAGCTTGTGCCTTATTCAAGCCTGAAGGAGAATGTAAAGATTTAATTACAGCTAATGAGAACGAATTTCAAAGCTGCAAAGCTTTTTTTTTGGAGCTTAATAATGCGTAGAAGGAAACACTGAAGTGCGATGCTCCCATGGGGGGCAAAGGGTGTTTCTCTGGGAACGCATTCAAAACCCAAAGGGAAGTGCAGAGTGATCCAGAGGCCAAAGGGGAAAGGCAAATCCTGCCATGAGATGGTCACTTCTTTTCCAGCTTTTGCAGATTAAAATTCCTCTCGAGCTCTTCTGAGAGTTACTACATCAGGCACAGCTTACGGTAAGCAGAGAACCTGAAAAATTGTCCCCCAAGGAGCCGACATGGCTTGCAGAGCCATCTCTGCCAATTCTGTTTACTTATGAAATATTAATGCACTACTGATGACAGTTGCTGGTTTGGAAAGCATTGGAGACCAAAGACCTCTGTAATTTGTAAGGGGCAGCCAGCCCATTTCAAGTGCCTGGCTAACATGGTGGAGGCCAAAGCAGCCCGTAACAGCGGGTCTAGTCCCCACACACATTATGACCTTGCCTGAACACCACACTCGGGTCCCCTTTGATGCCACCGCAGTTCAGCTGGGCTCAGTGCTCAGTTCCTGCAGGCAATGACCATTAGCTGGGGCAAACATATTCCGGTGCTTCAATTCAGGCTGCATGCAGACAAATGGTGTCCTTATCAGCCACAGGCACATAGCATCTAGCCTGGACTTTGCTCCAAACCTCAAATTAAGCCCTAAGGCTTAAAGCCCAACCATATTTCCTTCCATCTGCATTCTCTTCCTATTGCTCTTGTATTTGGAGTTCTAACAGTATTTTCAATTTAAGATCTCACATTGTGATTTGGGGCCAAAAGACATAATTGGATGTTTGAGAACTACTCTTTTCTAAGCTTTCAACTCTTACAAGACGTGTTGACACATCAGCAAGATCAGAGTCCCAGCTCACATTGAAAATTGTCTTGAACCAACTCCTATCCCTTATTTCCACTAATGTTAGAAAGCCTTCTTACCCGCAAATATGGGATACAAAACCACATTTCCTTCCGATGGCGCACATGAAGAAAGCCTGAGGTGGTGAATAAAGTTAGGAGGGAGCACACCAGGGTAGGATAACCCGAGTCTGCCTTGACCTTGAGATACTGTATGTGACGTTATGCAGATCAGATGTCCTCTAAGATCACCAACCTTCTGTTGTAAAAAGGAACCCAAATGCTTACACACCCCTCCCAGGTGGAAGCGAAAACAGAAGTCATAATCAGTATTTGCGAAAGGCACACAGATCTACTTATCTCAAAGCGCTCTAAAACTATACCATATATACACAACTTGAGAACCAAAACCGGATTGGAAATGTTCCTGTACAAAGGAGTCAACCACCACATTCACAAAACCATGAATCACTTTCTACCTGGAAACTACCAGATGAGTACTTTTCCCGCTGAATGCTCCAAGGTATCTCACCAAATCTTTGAATGACTTTGTTCCTTGAAGTTTTGCTGCATTGTCTGAGCCTACTTCGATGAATGCCTTGCAAACAGTGAATTTCAGACAGCTCACAGTCAAATTTAGAAATCTGTTCCATATTGAATAATTATAGAAGCCCCAGTACTGCACGTGTTCCCCATTTTGGTGGCTATGTACTAACAGCTTGCAGTGCAGCACAGGAAACATGCGATGTAGAGTTCATGCTCGGGGATAATTTGAGCAAACACATCGCTCTTGCTTAGGGAAAATCACACAGCAGAAATACCACTGTTGGAATCATCACAGAAAGATAAAAAAAGCTACAGAAAAGGTAAAAAAACCCCACAAACCAACCCAAAAAACATTCAAACAGAACATTCAGGCAAAAATAGTCACAAGCTGGTTTGCCATTTGGTTTCCGGCCCCGGTTTACTGCATATGAGGTGTTGAGTGAGCAGAGGAAATTAGTTACATTTTTGAGGGCTTGACACAGCTTAAGGAATAATTTTCATGACATCAGCAAATAGTTTGATTTGGAATCCCGAGTACAAAACTCAACACACGAGCAAGTCCTTGCTTGGGTAACAAAGATCATCGTGCAGGTGGGCAGAACTTCAAAATCAAATCCAACCCTTCCCACTCTGCAATATGAAGAGCAAAGGTTATTTAAAGCCTGTAATCTGTAATCCGCAGTTTTTAAGCTTATTTCAGAAGGAAAAGTAGGTTCCCTAGAGAGCTGGTTTGCTGGCCGGAGCTTGAAGTGTTATTTTATCTTTGTCTACTACTTTTAGAAGGGCAGTGGACCAGTAACAGCTATTCCAGCCAAATACCTGATGTTTGTACGACACATGGGCATGTGCAATGACGGACACTGCATACAGGAATGCACCGCATGGTGTGCTTCAAGGAATGGATTTACTGAATAGCATTACAGCAGCAAAGCACAAGCATCACTTGGGGTAGGGGCAATTTGGATTTGGCTACATATGGCTGCATTAAGTGATGATTTTGGAAAATACCACCTCTACATAGCATCAAGAGGTACCTCTGGTTATGTAAGACTCCTAGGAGGCTCAAAACCCAGCAACAATCCCTATCATATTCATACAATAACCTGTACCGGAAATAGTGGTTCAATGCAGTTTGTCTGACATCTCCATCTGCCAGGCCACCCTGTCTGGATACAGCTGCAGAAACTGGAGTCAAGGCAATGTAAGAAACCAAGCTCATAAAAAGCCAAGAGCTTTGCTTAAGAAACGGCCAAAATCTTAGGACAGGACTAACACCCTGAGTTCTCTTTGAAACCACACGTTGACTGGCTGGATTTTTGTCCACTTTCTTGATCTGCCTTAGGACAAATACATTTAACAACAGCTTTTTCTTGCCAACAAGTTGCTATTAACATCCATGGGCAACCCCCCGCAATTTATTGGTAGTCTAACACTATTTGCAAAAAACCTCCAAAACAACAACAAAATACCAAGCAAAAAACCACACACAAACCCCCAAACAACCAAAACCCCCAAATGAGATTACAAAAATAATGAACTGCCTTCCCAAAGGCACCCTGTGCACCCTGCGGTCAGTACAGCCCCAGTGCCACCAGCAGCCCTACAGCAAGGCTGTTCAGTCAAACCCAATGATTGCCCATATGCAGCTCCCACCATGAGCATGCAATGCCCATCTACAGAGCTGAGCTGATGGTCCACGAGTCCATCCTTGCCGCTGGGACGTTTTACCCAGTTTCCCCAAAAAGGTCAGTTGGAGATACTGTATGGAGCCTCCACACCTCAGCTCAGCAGAGAGCCGTGTGCTGAAGAGATGGGTGTTTTAAATATTGAAGAGCTTAGCAACACATGCTAGGTACATAGAGCAGGTAAATCATTTAACAACTGCTCTGTATTTATTAGCCAAAGCAAATATTCACAGTGTGATATGCCAAGAGCAAAAGGTGTATTTTAGTGTTTGAAACATGCAAGAGTTCTCTACTCAACTGCGCAGCATTAACCTTATTCTCGTTCATAACTGTGGAGAAAAAAATGATACTGCACCAAACTGGTGCCTACAATCCAGCTGTCCCTGAAGACAGAAGCTACCTCAAGTGAAGAACACACTTTGATTTGCCCTGGTTTGCACTTCAAGTAGGTGTCTCCAGGAAGCTCAGAAATAGTTTTACCCTCTTAGAGCTCAAATATCTCACAGTAACGCACTAAAACACCTCCTGCTCCAGGAGCTTCTTAGGTTGAGCAGGACTTGTCAGTCTGTTGCTCAAGTGTGAAAATATTTACTCCTTTGGCCCTTTATTCAGTTCCATTCTGCTCTTTATTATAAGTATTATAGCTCACTAGCATAAAATATCTTGTCTGAAAAGTATTAATGCAAAGCCAAATACCCACATAAAACATGGAGATAAAGAGTCTGAAATCTATGTGCAAAGCTCCATTCCCCAAAGCTTCAGTGGGCGCTAAAACCACCTAGGTCTGGAGACTCTGGGAAAAATCCTTCTGGTTTTGGTGTCCACAACAGCCCACCCAAGCAATCTAAACAGATGATTTTATTTAGGTATTGAAGAAGAAAAACTCCAAGCTCCAGACAAAACAAAAGCCTCATGAGGCTGCATGAAGGTGGATGGGAGAGCACTCTGCCATGGCACTGGGGCAGTCTCTGTGGAGAGGGAAATGGGGCTTTCAAGCCCCTCTACAGAAGGAGAGGCACTGTGCACCTCTTGAGCACATGCTGTAACCACAGACAGGCTAATCCCACCACGGGCTGTTTTAGAAAGAGAAGGCCATACCCTCTTCATATTTTGTGTTAGACCTCTACAAACTGACCTACGCTATGAACATTAGGTGCTTTAGCCCTGATAAGAGAATTTAGGACATACCCTTTTTTGAAGCCTTCATCACTGGCACACTTAGATGTCCCCCACATGCTGACCGCTGAGAATTCTATCCATGTGCTGCATGTATTGGAGGGCAACAAGAAACAGTTTCAGGGCTGCAGCTTCTTGAGACTCCAGATCCTTCCAGTTATGAGCTACAAAGGTCTCTCGTACCTTAAAAGAAACTTTGCAGATACAGATCAAAACCACCATGAACATCACAACCACACTGCACAGTGTGACAGCTCACCTCGCCCTCCCACTGAAACACCTTGAGATGCAGAAGAACTGTCTCTTCTCTGAGGAGTCCCTCACACACAGCCATGACATCACTGAGGGTCCTACTCCACTGACTGCTGTACTATTTCCTCAAGGACTTAGTCCTCAAGGCTGGAACTTCCCCATGCTGGGGTAAACTCTGGCAGCAGCTACTTAACCTTTCCTTTCCATGAGAGTAGCAAAGCTGGGCCTGATCACAAGGGAAAATATGGGACCATGCCTCTTAACACCACCTTGGAAACATTTTCTATCAGCTACAGAGTATGCTTTCTGTACAACCACCTATGGAAACCACGGTAGGAAAGGCTCAGCACTTGATCTTGCCCATCAACCCTCCAGCATGTTTTACAAGGTGCAAGCACAAAACCTGTTGACTTCTTGGCATTAACGGCTGCCCCTTACTTTATAGGCTGGCCCACTGCTGCTAATCAGTCACCCAGTAAAAAGAAAAGGAGCTGGTCTACGTGCTCGGAGGCTGGTGCGCACGTAATTAGCTCACCGACCTCGGCCGCTGGACTCGAAGGTTAAACACAAGAGCGGATATGAACTTTGGACGCTCATCAAAGATACGCTTGGTAACGGGGAATGTTTAGAGAGGAGATAAACATAATGTGAGGAAGGTCAGAGTGGGAGATCCTAAAATGACCGCTCCCACAGAACCTGCCACCTGAAGGAGTGCTACCCATTGGGGCAACAGCATGGGGGCTTCATTGCAGCCATTCACTTGCTACATCTGAAGTGCCACACTATAGACTTCTAGAACTCCTTTCCACACTGAAGCTAAGCCAAGAGCAGGCAACATTTACACTGCAAGAGATCTGTATGACTGGCATCTTCCTGCATGCTCTTTACTGCTACCAGTTACACTTTTGTGTGTGTTTGTCTCTTCTCTAGAAATCTGTTGCTTCTGCTGGGACATGCAATGAGTTTTGACTCAAATTAATAAGAGCTGAGTGGTGTGCAATGTCACGACTGTGCTGTTAATGATGAACAAGAGCAGCAGCCCTGAGCCTTCATAGGCAGAGCAACACTCGACTTCTGGCCCACGTTTAGAAGTGCTGGTGAAGAATCACAATGTCAAAAACTAGAATGAAAAAAAGAGTGTGTGTGAGGGGAAATCTATGCTTGTCTTCTGGGTTCCAATTTGGTTCTTGTTTGGGGGTTTTTTTTGTCTGGTTTAAGTAAAACGAACAAAACACAATTAAAAAAACGACGCTAAACTTAGACAAAAAAAGGATATTTGGAAAAAATCTTTTCGTTTCATTATTTATCATCTCATTGAAACAAATGGTGCCTTACATTAGTAAACTCTCAGATACAGGAATAGGCACACAGGAGGTTCTTGACTTTCAATCTTCAAACAGGAAAATGGTGTGAACAATGCAAGTACGAACTCTTCCCAGCAACTCCAGTAATGGGACTCAAACAAAGTAAGGTTGCTCTGAATGACTGCCTGATAGGAAAGAGGACAAGTGTTTCAATCTGATATATTTCAATGACTTTACCAGCCTAAAAGCTCTTCCTCTAACAGAGGCCCTATCTGGCACAGCGTCTTTATCTGCTCCTTTATCTGTACAGAGGAAAGAGTGCCAGGCCCATTGCTTCCTATGAGTGCACGTCATTGTGGTTAATCTGTAACATCCCTCATTAGGTCTTCATATACAATGAGGGGTTGACGTGATCCTCTACATGTCCATTCTCCTCTAACATCAACTCTGAAGGCTTCCACCAGCACCAGCCCCACCTTGAACTGATGCCATCTCCAATGCTGCGTGACAAATGTAAGCGCTGGCTTGCAGCAGCTCACACTGCTTCCCACTTCAGTCGTAATCTAAATACTGGCTAAAATAAACAGGTTATAACTTATATCATCACTGCATCATCCTGTCCTAAATGAGTTTTTACCCTGGAAAACTCCCGCTGAGTCAGAGAGCCTTTGTCTTGACGAAGGGCTTCGGGCTAGGAGGAAATGTTTCAACCACCAACATCACTTGGGGGTATGTGAAGGGAAGAATGTCAAGAGAAGTGATGAAAAGGTTTGGTTTGTGTGGGTTTTGTAGCTGAATGGGCTTGGCTCCACAGGGAAAGGCTAAATTCTAGGGACCTTACCGAGAACCTACTAAAGCAGTCACAACAGAGGAAGCTGGCCACCCTTATCCAGAATTGAAATGGATCAGTCGTGGAGATAGTGTCGGCTTGTGTGGTCCTTGATCTCCCAGTTACCTCGCCTGGGTAAGGATCTGTTGAAAGATGAGAGCCCCTAGCCAGAAAATCCTCTGGCAGCTCCCTGCCTAAGCATACAGAGGTTTATCTTCCTCTCCAGAGACCCTCTTTCAGCTTTGCAGAACAAAATCAGCTCTGGCCTGTTAGAATAAAAGCTCTCCTGAACAGCTATCCATGCCATTTCCTACAACAAGGGCCTTCACCAGTCACAGAGGAATAGAATACACACTGGGTTTCCTTTCTGTCCTTGTGAATTGAACCACCTACTTTGGGTTTCCAACACAAGAGTTACCTGTACAATAGCCAGACTTAAATGTACAGGAAAACAAGGATGCTTCCCATCTTCCTGCTAGCCAAGCTGCCTGGACAGAGAAGCAGATTCTGGCTTGTGCTGGAAAAACAGAGCTCTCATGAGGATAACCATCCCAAGGAGCACTTTCAAGCCCAAATGCTGGTACTGGTGCACTACCTTAAAACTTCTTGATCAGCATTTCAGCACTGTGCTATCCCACTGAATCAAGGCTTTAAGTGCCTTTATCAATAAAGTGGTTCAGAAGCACATCTGTTTACTGATGGATCCTGTTCACTCACACCGGTTTAAGCATCCCAGAAAGCTATGCAGCCAAATTTCCTCCTTGCCCACAGTTTCCTTCATTCTCTCCCCTTTACCTAGTTTTACAGTTTGGGACTCTGCATGCTGATGGGTCATGTGCAGCTCTCAAATTACGGATTAACTGGCTAGCACATACTAGGAAAACAGCGTGACTTTTCCAGGCTGTGCCTCGATGGGATGCCATGTTTTGTACAGTGCAGCCGTTCCATTGTGGAGTTCAGAAAAAGTTCTGAATCTAAAAACTATGAAAGCATTTTGCCAGGTCACCTCCAGCAGCTTCAGTTGTGTGCCATTAGTGGGAAAGACAGCAACGCATTAATCAAATAATCCTGCTGAGTTTAATACGTGGGGCGTGTTCTGCCTCGCAACTCTTGTAGTCCTATAATTGGCAGATGACCCAGTTACAGGTTTATAGTTAGGAATGTTTTTCACTGCAGTGATTCATTCGGTGAAATTTTAAAACCTACTGCATTGTTTTCAGGTTGTTGAAATGTCCACGCATCAATACATGATCCTTTAAATAGCAGGCCAGAGAGGAGTTAAACAACAAACAACAGTATCCTCCTTGAATGTACTGGTTGGTGCTTTTAAAGCATCCTTTTTTTACCTAGAAAAGGCCAGCTGCCATTTCTAGATCTTAAAAATGATCAAATAGAGTGATACTCAGGGCTCTTCTCTTACAAAAAATCCCATTTGGGTGAAACACTTCACTCAAGCCATTCTAAAGAAATAAAGAGAGATAAAGATCAAGCACATTTTGAACTGTAACATTACTTCAAATAAAAAGTGCTCAATGATTTGTTTTGCACATGCTAAACCAAGGTGCTTTGCTGATTTCTAAGTCATTGAGGAAAGCAAAAGGGGATGATGGGCAAAAGTGACTTTTTCAGGGAGAAGGTGCAGGTGAAATCACAGTGCCTTGGCTCCCGTTACCTGCTGCAGCCAGCACTGATTTTTGCTGCATTAGTATCAGATGCTGAACCCCTTAATTACAGTGAGGGCTGTTCCCCTGCTCTGTAGCTGCTTTGTCAGATCCTAGCAGGACTAACTATGGCAAAAGGCTGGATTATAGGAGGATCTGACATTATCCAGAACCTCAACCTACAGGACAGATTTTGCCTAGAATATTTTCACTGAGGACTCTGAACAAGGGCACCTAATTTATGCTCCCAGCCCTGGTTGCCTGCTTAGGTAGGACTTGGAGAAGGTGCTTTTAGGTCTTGGAGCCTTTACATTTACAAAAAGTCTTGGAACCTTTTCCCCTTCCTCCCTCGACATCATCTTTCATCTGGCTCCTCTGGTTTGACTTTTAGCTCTGCGAAGCAGGACGGATCTCCCACCATGGCAGCACCAGTGTTGAGCTCCAGATGAGGCCTTTCCTAAAATGGATGTCAGTATAATGCCATTAATCACCACAGCCAAACAAGGACATGCATTTCTTATTTTCTCCGCACTGGTAAATCTTGGCGGCACCCCCAGGATGCTCAAACTGTCACTGCCATAGCACATGGACCAACTTCGAGAGCATGACAAATTTTGGAGAAACCAGGGTGGACCAAAGCTGCAACTGAACTCTTTTTCCTCCTGCCCCATAACAGACAACACAGAAATTTATTCATTCCCTAGGACTTACACTCAGTAGCCTCTTCATTGTAGTACGATGCACTATTAAGTAAAGATAATGGTGAATGCAATGGCAGGCAGTGAACAAACAGCTATTTGGAGATAAGTCAAGCAGCTAAATAGGCCCTTATGAGGCCAGCGCCACTGAACCCAGGACTTGGATGCCCAATTAGCTCCATCACGGGCCAAAGAGCTGGCCCACAGCCTGTGCTGGAGGGAGACAGATCTTTCGTTAGCACACAGAGGCGGCTCTGATCTCTTCCGCAGTGCATATGACGTACTCATATGAATCCATTTGGGCTAACAAAGCGGTTATTACAGTAGCAACGCTAACGAAGCCTGATTTAACATTCATCTGCAGCAGTGCTCCTACACTGTCAACACAACTGCGCAAGTTCCTCCCTCCTCTCCAGGACCATCTTTCACTTCTCTCTCCAACAAGAACACCCAGTTTTCCTCCCCACATGTTTCATCATTCAGCCCAGGGTAACCTCAGCTTCCTATACATCCCCTACTCTTTTCCCAAGCAAGTGGCAGCACATGCCAGGGCTAGTGCAGAGCCGCTTCCCTGCTGATAGGGAAGTTGCTGGGGGTGCAGACCAGGATGCTAATTGCTGCCACCGCAATGGGTATGAAAACAAAGAGGAGGTGAGAAAGGAAGGGGCAACATAGCACAGAAAATACTAGGTAGGACCAACATAGTATTACCTTCAATCTTCCTTTCACTGATTGGCAAGAAGCAAATATTTTCTACTGGGAGGCTCATTCAAGCTGCCTCAGAAACAGCCCCATGGCATAAGGGCCACCTGGGTCTGGATGCTGCATCTGATGATGCACCATCCCTGTCCCTGGGATCCAACGCAGCTGTCCACGGCAGTGATGTCTCCTACAGCACAAACAGCCCTTTCCACAAAGAACCCACAGCTTGATTCATAGGCTTTTGTGAAGGCTGATCCAGCTGGGTCTCATTCATGCCTTTTCAAGGCTGCAGGAACTAACACTCCACTCCTCACACAGTGCTACAGCTGTTGGGGGGGCATTATTGCTCCATGGGACCACAAAAAGGACTCTCTGACTCAGACCGATGCTGGGCCAAGCAGGTTTGCCCTAGCAAAGGCTAGAGGCTTAAGTCACCTTGTTCAAGCCACCCAGGGCCTGGACAGAGCCTTCCATATGCGAGCATGCACACACAGGAGGTGGCTACCAGACCCTTCCATGCAGCCCCAAGGCAGCCTGCAAACCCAACCAACCATGGACCCTAAACTCACACTGCTTGCTTTTTCTTCCCTCTCCCCTCCTGATGTCAATTCCTGGTGCAATCCCAGAAATAACATGGACAAATTCTTGCCTTGCTATTTTTGGCAGCTCCTCCCACCAAGGAAAGAGGGAGATTACACTGCGGGCCATTCAGGCAAGCTGGCACGCCGGCCACAAATACGCTTTCTAGCCCATACGGCTCTAATGATAAATCCTGGCCAAGCTGAACAGACAGTTTTGACTTCAGAGTGCATTTGGAAGGGCCAGCGCCGTGCTAGACAACCCGCCTACGTGTTTAGAAGGTGCTGTTTATTTATTAAGTGTATTTAAGGAGTAGAAATAGAGCTGTGTGGTGGGCATGGTGACCGAGGGTGACTGGTGTGGGATGAGAGGCTCCCCGCTCCCCCAGCGTGTTAAACACACACTGCCTGGCATCACCACCTGGATTGCAAAGATAAGTAGCTGAGTGATCACCTTTTAAATCTGTGCATACTTAGCAAGAGGCAGATGTCAGTCAGCAAAGAAGCCAAAGCAAACAAGGCCATTTATGGCCACTAAGCCACAAAGAAACCTCCTGTATCTAACCTGGCATGTCCCAAAGATGCAAGCATAGAAATAACAACGCGCAGCATTTCATCAGGCTGCTGCAGAAGCTGCATGCTGTGTATGGTACACGACAGCATTCACACCCAAAAATACAGCTTTGTGTTGTGGTAGGTGGTAAATGAAAGAACATTTTGTTACGCTGGGTTTACACAGCATTTACTATACCATGGCACCACTTCTCGGAATTTGTCAATGGTGATAACAATATCATTGGATTTTCCTTCTTTCTTAAATACAGTGCCCACGCACAACTTAAAGCAGTAAGAAACTGAGAAACACACAAAAAAAGGTTGGTTTAAAGAAAATCAGCAGATTGTTTTCAAATGTACAAATACTTCAAAGGCCAAAAGTCTGAAACAGTCCCAAGTTGAAGAAGATTTTCATGGAAAGTAAACAGGATCTTTCATGCTTGTGCATAATAGATGGGCTGCACCCAAATGAATCCTGCCAGGCCTAAAGACGAAATGTTGAATCATCCCTTTCAGGGCAGTGAACCTACAATTTAGTCCCAGGATTTCTCAGCCAAAGCCTGTTTAGACAAAAAGATAAGCTTAAACTCGGCCTGTTCGGATCCTACTCTATTTCTACATCTTTACAAATTCCTACAGTGTTCAGACCTAAGAATTTAATTTACCTGATCACAAAGATTCAAGCCAGACACAACATTTGGATCTGGAAACAGGCAAGGATGTCCCCAGAGAGGAGGCTGACCAACCTGCAGCTTTGATTAAGAGCCACATCACATTGTAGTTGGCACTGCAGCCAGGATTAACTGTGTAGCACCTCAAATCCTTGTACATGCCAATGAATCCATAACTCTGAATCCACAAGCATTAACAGTGCCACAGAAAGTAATTTGGGAAGTTTGAGATGTCCAGATACAAACTAGGGCCACATGGGAGCATGATATCTGCGAGATGCTGCATTCTGCTGCGGAGCCCAGTTGTCACCCGGGCCCCAGCACTCTAGATTATAGCTGAAAACCATTTCTGCTACATAAAAAGCATGCAGAAGATGTATGTCCTAGTCCAAGAACTATTTCCTAAGTCCTGTCTGACAGATCTTATCCTTTCTGCCACGAGACAACTGTGAGGTGGATGAAAGAGCAACTTCGTGATGGAGCCCAGCAAATCCACAAAAGATGTGCACAAATTGAAAACCACATGTCTGTCCTTACTCATAAAACAGTTGCTGGGGGGCTTCAGAGGACGGGGGGGAGTGGAGGGGAATCTGCAGGAGATGGCAGCGTCTGGCTCATGGGATATTAAAGCGCAGAAACTTCACTTTCTGATGAAAATCAAAGTCTGTCTCATTGCCCTGACCAACAGCCACATGGTCATCAAAACCTAGCGCCGTGCCTCAGAGTGATACGTAGCAATATCTATGCTACATTTAGACATAGGTTAAGAGCCCTCCTCTGAAACATAGATTAAAATTGAGCCTACCAGCCTCTAGACAACCTAGACCCAGCCTATATTACACCAGTTTTCTTTAGGGGGACAGCCAGTTAATAAACCCCATGATGTCAGGGAATGGTAGGAGATTCCACCAGGCCAGGTGGAGGTGTCCAAAAGGCTGCTGACGTGATGATGCCAGTAAGAAGAAAGCCCAGATGACTGCAAATGTTCATAGGCCAGAAACTCCCAGCAGAGCCCTCCCAGTCAGATCTTCAAATACATAAATGCACAGCCTTCACAGTGCTTTTGAAGATGCTGGATCACAACAACAGACTGGACTGCCAGCAAGTCCTTCTCGTTGCTTTATAAAGCACATTAAATTGCCCCAACAGCAGTACTACTCTGTGCTCCAGCAGCTATAACCTCACTATCACACATGGATTCCTGCTAAGGCAGGCTGCAAGAACTTCCATTTTAGTTCTCCTCTGGAAATGCCCATAAAGTTCATGAATTTTCTGAGCTGCAACTTTTCACACTGCTTTCTCTGCCAGTGTTGGCTTTCATTATTTCTCTTAAATATAAACTTGGAGCAAAACCTCTTCAGATGTTTTAAGTTACAAATGCGCGGAAAAAAATATAGTCTTCTACATTAAAAAGAAAGTTTTGTGTGCAAGTGTGAGGGAGACACACAGGAGGGAAGAAGTAGGGAATAGCTCAAAAATGGCAATACTTTGAAACCTGAAACTTGGCATGGGAACAGTTCCTGACAAAGTGTATGCTCTACTAAGTTTAGAAGAAATTGTGGTTGTAAAATAAGGCTACGAACACTTGGGAGAACGCCCTAGTGCACAGACAGCAGAGGACACCGTTTGGATTTAGCTATTAACCCACACGGATGCCAGGCGAGTGCCCGAGGATTGCTGTTTGCATTACACTGCAAGTAAGGACGCTCCAAGTCTAAACCCCAATGCTCCCATTGCTTGGGATAGAAAGGATAAAATAAAAAATTAAATAATAACAATAAAGAGAGAGCCAAGGCTCTATGCTTCCAATGCATACCAAGCTATCTGAGCAATCTGGTGTGCACTAAACTGGGTAGGCAAAGCCTTGAGTTTGGGCCAGTGAGACACTGACTGCTAATTAATGACTTTGTACCAAACAGCAACTTCGTGCCTCTTTCATTTGAAAGCCAACTAGACCTCCCTGCTGCTATAAGAGTGACCTGCCATTCCACAGACATATTCCTCCTGCTTTTAATCCTCCCTATTTCATTCAGCCACAAGGGGATACAAGGCAACGTCAAGGTAGGCAGAGCACAGATGGCTGCCTGGGGAGCACCTCTGCTGGCAAAGATAATGTCCCTGGGATTACATGGGATGAGTGTCACCAGATGTGAGTCCCAGCACACCAAGGAGAAGTAATCCCTGCAGTAGGGAGCAGCAATTAGACTATACACCTCTATTTGATCAGGCCAGAGCTGCAATTGTTTCAAGCTTCAGTAATAGGTACAGCAAGCACCCCTGAACACAGAATGATTTTTACATGTCCACACTCAGAAATGCTCAGTTTAGGCATTTGTCCCCAGCCCCCTACCATCCACCTCCAGGAATAAAACAGGCTGTTCAAGCAAGGCCAGATTAAACCCGGAGTCACGTGCAGGGCAGCAAGAAGGATGGTAGAGGGTGAGCAATCCTGCAAAGGACTGCAGGAAGGATGAGAGAGTTCCTCCTCTGGCTGGAAAAGGAATGGGTGATGCAATTTTTAAACTGGAAGAATAAACTGCCAGTTGAGACTGGGACTTGGACAACCTGGACAGACATGGATATTCCTCTGTGCACAGGTGCTCACCTGCAAGTTGAAGATATCTGCATGATGCCCTGCTTTTGCAAATGCTGGCTGTGTTAATACAGAGCCAAGGGAGGCTCTGATCATAGCTTCTGAAGTCGGCCAGCCTATGCAATGATGTCAGAGCTTGTTCTTACGTATCATATATTTGTCGGAGCAATCCCAGGCACAGCTACAGGTTGGGCAGAGAAGAGATTCAGAGCAGCCCTGCAGAGAAGGACTTGGGGGTGTTGGTCGATGAGAAAATGAACATGAGCCGGCTGCAGTGTGCGCTCGCAGCCCAGAAAGCCAACCGTATCCTGGGCTGTATCAAAAGGAGCGTGACCAGCAGGTCGAGGGAGGTGATCCTGCCCCTCTACTCTGCTCTCCTGAGACCTCACTTGGAGTATTGTGTGCAGTTCTGGTGTCCTCAACATAAAAAGGACATGGAGCTGCTGGAACAAGTCCAGAGGAGGGCCACGAGGATGATCAGGGGACTGGAGCACCTCCCATATGAAGACAGGCTGAGAAAGTTGGGGCTGTTCAGCCTGGAGAAGAGAAGGCTGCATGGAGACCTCATAGCATCCTTCCAGTATCTGAAGGGGGCCTATAGGGATGCTGGGGAGGGACTCTTCATGAGGAACTGTAGTGAGAGGACAAGGGGTAATGGGTTCAAACTTAAACAGGGGAAGTTTAGATTGGATATAAGGAAGAAGTTCTTTACTGTAAGGGTGGTGAGGCACTGGAATGGGCTGCCCAGGGAAGTTGTGAATGCTCCATCCCTTGCGGTGTTCAAGGCTGGGTTGGACATAGCCTTGGGTGACATGGTTTAGTGGGAGGTGTCCCTGCTCCTGGCAGGGGGGTTGGAACTGGATGATCTTAAGGTCCTTTCCAATCCTAACTATTCTATGATCCTATGATCAATGACAGAGGCTGTGTTCACATTTGGGACTATGCTCCCAGGCTGCACAGAGGATAAGCAAGAGCATCTCATCTTTAGTGACTGTCATTTAAAACTCCACTGGAAGCTGATGGAGAGAACATCACAGCTAAGACTGCACTGGCTTTCCCCTGTTGGTGCAGCTGCCTATGTGCCCTGGTTTTCCTCTGTTTCAATTGATGCCACCTATTTAGCTGTTCCATAGATGTCCAACATGCTCATGTTTATAATCATACCATTTCTACTGGTGCACATCTTGCTCATGGAGACCTTTCCTCCTTTTTTATCACCACAGACCTGCATCCTTCCTGGTCTTCCATTAGTGCTATTTCTCTTTGCTCTATCTGAACTGTGAGTGATGCATTCTGATGCTAAGTGCTGTGAGGAGAATGAGCAGAGGTTAGGCAGGGTATTGATGTCAGTTAATGACCAGCAGCTGCTAGTCTGATCTCCAAATAGCTGAAACTGAGACTGTGCTCAACAGCCAGTGCTAGTCACAGCATTTCACCCCTCCACTTCTCTCATTACCCCAAACCAACAGCTATGGCAGGAAAAAAGGACAGACAAACACTGTAAGCCCCAGCACAAGACAGAACTGCTCAGATACCTTCTCGGATGTGTGTCCACCAGCTAACAGCTCCCCAGTGTATGAGCCCAGTATTTGCCCAAAGTGCTGATTCCAAATGGTGCTGTTCCCACCCAAACTATCCTATGATTCCTGTTTCAGGCAAGATGAAGCACAAAGCAGCTCTGAGGTTTCAATCCAGCTAAGCACTGCTCATCGGTACTGGTACCCATGGTCCAGCTTCAAAGCGTCCTGGCTTCCTCAGTCCCAAACTGCACAGGTACTCAAAAGCCTTGTGGACAAGAACAGTCCATATGAAGAGCTAGAAATAACAGTGACTCATGTTTTATGCTCAAAGTACACACACCACAGTTGTGTGCAGCTACAACCAGCTGCAGCAGCACCTCACAGGGCCCTGACAGCCCCCCTCAAAATCAACCTGAGAGACTTCACCCGACCAGTGAGCCAGTCCGGGAAGAGCCTCCCAGCCCTTGCTCTGCTTCCTGACATTTCCAACGGAAGATTCAATTGGTGTAATCCAGGAGAAGAGCACTCTGTTTGCTCACCTTTAAAATCTGGACTAGAGCAGCCAAACCAATTTCACTTGGGAAATTCTGTCTGGACACACAGAGGCAAATACACAAGCTGAAGTTCAGCATGCCCCTGTAAACACCACATTTCCTTCCTCACACATACGTGGAACGAAGTGGGATGATTTTGAACGCCCTGTGTTCAGAGAGACCTTTCATTTTTGATATCCTGGGTCAAAGCAAATAACATCACATGGTACCTCAAGGTGGTTTCTTTTGGCTTTTTATACTTGGAAAACAGCGAGCGCATTTTTACGGATCCAAGTGATGTCCAAACAGGCACTGGCACCACTTCATGTTAGTTCCATCATCCTCCGTGCTGCAAGCATGGAAACTGAAACACCTCAGGCACTGGGGAATAACCTAAACTTTGATCTGAAGCAAACCTGTGCAGCTTGAAAAAAATTCACCTAATGCAAATTATTTTTGCGTTTGTCATTCTCCAGCTTTTTTTCTTTTTTTCCTTTTCTGGGGAAAGGCAAGAATAGGAAAGGAAAAAATCCCAAGAGAATTACCATAAAGTATTTTGAAGACAGTATTTGGAAGGGAAGTCAGGGACACAGCACATAAAAGCCTGCTCTAATGAGATTTCCAGTCCAATTCTGCCAAATTTAGGACATTAGCATACTGGGAATTTTACAGGCATCCAAACTGGAGTTAATTGAATACAAAACTTCTGCAATGAAACCTGAGATACAAGTTGAACACACTGACCTTATACAGCATCAGACCAGTCCTCAAGTGCAAGAATAGGAGCATCCGGGGAACACTTTGGTATGTCAAAGAAAACAGATAAAAGACTTGACAAATTTCATTGTCTTAACTATGGAAGTGACTGCAGCAAAGCTTCTTTGTCATCAGGATCTTGGCAGCATCAAAGGAAAGGTTTAGATATTGGTGTGGATAATGAGAAGGAAGACATGACTTGAGATCCTCCTGCTCCAGGGCTGAACCTGGGAGACGGCCGCAGAAAAAAGGTCTCCTTTGAAGATGACATGGACAATGACCTCCCAGTTTATGTGCTCAAGAGGAAACAGTCCACATGAGAAATAGGATGTGAAAGAGGGTAAGAGGGACTTTGTAACACTATGGATTTGCATGTATGGTGAAGGAGCTGGAGAACAAGATCGCTTTGCTGATACTTTCAATCCTACATCAACGATCCACTCAGTGTGGTTCCCAACTCTGAGCTGTCTAGGGCAGGAGCAGGCCTTATTCTGCACTTGGTGTAGGACTACCTCAGCACAACTGTGAAGACATTAAAAGAAAATATGGAGAATTAACATGTATCCGAAGCAAGCTTAGGCCCAGATGTGCTTTCATTGGGAACCTGTGTCGCTGGGTGATTTTGCAGGTGATTGCTTTGATACTGCTAAATTCAATAAAGTCAGGTGCCCACTGGCAAGCCTGAAACAGCCAATGCAGCCTTGAAGCAAGGATGAATTTCAGGATTGCCCTAGAGAGCTGGGACCACACAATATCTCTCTTCTCCCACCGAGGACCAAACTCGCATGGCTGCGCTCCAGCTGTAATGAGAATCATGTAACTGAAATAGTACCAGAGAGACAAGAGCAGCCTGGATTCACACCATTTCAGCTGATGTGTGTTTTTGTCAGGGGACCAGTATCTCAAACTCACACCCCGTTTATCAGTCTATCCTCTCCCATGGGAGCTATTCTGTGGGTGAAGCGGAGGAATTCACGCCAGGTCTCTCGCTCTCCCTGCTTCTCATCACCAGAGTCCTTTTAAAGGGAAAACTCAGGCAACAACGGGTGATGTATGCAGAAGCATTTCTGCCAGCACAGCTCTGCGAGGCAGGGATATGAAGAGGTGCGATCCTTCACCGATGGAGCCGTGCTGGCAACAACCCCATGTGTAGACACACTTACACCAACAACACACCCCCACCTTTTTATTTTAAACAAGGATAGCTTGTATTGTGCTGTATGTCTGCGTCCACACAAAAAGGGTACTTTTCCCCTTACATTCTGACAGTATAAAGCACACTGATGTCCTGATGAGGAAGCATTCGGTGGGTGTAACAGTCTCTGGTGTCCTATTTTGGGCAGGTGTTCAAAGAGTAGCCAAGACCCCAGAGTTTTTGGAACAGATGAATGCAACTCAGGTTTATCCCTCGACAAGTCTCAAAACAGCTCACTAGGAAGAACTGAGGAAGAGGGGCGAAAGCGTGACTTTCAGATGTCCAGTCACATGTATAAAATGAAAAGTAACTCCATTTTCAGGCCACATTAGTCTCAAGAAAAAGCAAGCAGCAGGTCTTACTGGGGGGGATATGGTGCATGGAGGGAGAGAGTGCAGATGAAGAGAGAAATGTAGCTGAAAAAGATCTTCATTTCTGATCAAGGGAATACAGTCATGGAATACGGCATGCAGTATTTGCCCAGCTGAGCACACACCAGCAGCAGGCAGCGAGACCCACAACCGCAAAGTGAGAGAAAGCTGTTGGCAGCAGCAGTCCATAAAAAGGACATAAATAATTGGAGTTCTTCTAAACAAGGTCAAGCTTTAGCTGCTGCTTCTCTTCCTTTGCTTAACAGCCAAGGGAAACGGCTCAGAATGATTCAGGGTGAGTTTTGTCCTGGTGAATCCTAGAGCAAGGTAGAAGATTTGAAAAGAATCAGAGCCTACCCCTCTACCACAACTTCGCTGTTCATTAAATGCAAGCTGAGCCATGCCCTCAGCAAGTCCTGGAAGATTAGCTTGCTGCATCCTCAAAGCAGCTTTCCTGACAGAACCTGTTTGCTGACACCCTGAACCGTTTCAAGGTGCTGCTGCAAGTGTCTTGTCCTACCCCACAACACAATGGTTCCCTGGAGCACTGAACCACAGCATTTCTCCAACAGCGCTGCCCCTTCCACTTCTGCTCACAGAAGGGGAAAAAATACACAGCAATATCTGCAGACAGGGACAAAAAGGGGTTATGTTTTTTAAATTATTCAAGGCAATTTAAATATCCCTCCATCTGCTGCTGCCATGTGAGTGGTTGCTTGGGGTTCAGGTTGGGGGTGGCTGGAATATAATCATCACAGTTGCACATTGGCCTTTGCATCATCCTCCTGGTGTAAACAGCCTTGCCTTCCACAGCTTCATGGAAATACAACACAGCAAGGAAGCCAGAAAACAGCAGATATTATAATGTTAGGATTTCTACTTCGTATTTTAATGAGGAAACTCTCAGAAGTAACTGAATGATCACAGAGTCTCTCTCCCAGAACAAAAGACTCTTGCTCTCATAATCCTTACTTCTGGTAAAGAAACATCCAGGACAAATAAATGCAGCGCTCAGTGCCTGAATCTTCATCAACCACCTTCAAACCTGCATGCTGCCCTACAAGACAGCACAGAGACCATACCTGTTCTTGCTGCTGGCCATTTCACACTGAAAATCCCCACAGTTCCCCTCCAACATGAGGACATCCATCAGAAGGAAAGTTATTTCAGCTCTGACAGGCAGTCAGGGGCAGAGCAGGATTGTTACATAAAGCATCAGTGGGAGTAAACAGGAATATTACTTACAGGCAGTAATGCTTCCATCTCAAGGGACCCTCACTGCACCACACAGGCTCTGGGATTCCTCCAAGTGATTAAATACACAGATTGGCTTTTTGGCAGCTATTCAAGACTTCATTGCATAAACCTGCTCCTTCTCCTATATGTATCTTCTGTTTACGTGCACTTCTGCCGATGCTATCTGTCTCCTTCCACGGAATCTACACTTAGCACACGAGGGTCTTTTCTGTCTGCAGCCAAAGGATGGAGCAGCAGACACATCTGGGCTTCTAAGGAGCCTTTACAATGTCTGGGTAAGGATTTCTTCACTTGAAGACATTGTCCTCCTGCAACATCACACAACCGTCACTGCTGCATTCTGGTTTGGAAGCACTCTGTATCCATTTGGCATTTTTCTAACAAAACTGTGCAAGGATAAGAGATCATTACTGCCCGATTATGACAATATCTCAGATGAGACACCCCCATCAGGCAGCATGAGCTCATGAATCAATGGCTATGATACAGAATGGACTACAGAAGAAATTCTCTGCCCTTTGGCCAAGCAAATTTTCAAGGTCTCTCATCACTCACAGCACATCCTCTCTTAACAGCAGCCCCACGTTGCCTGGCTGCCCAACATGCTCACATACTGTGCCCCTGCAAACATGTGTATCATCTGGAGAAACTCAACCTGTGTTCCCAGAAAGGGACAGCGCATACTCCACAAGCCTCTTGAACTGACATTCCCCAAGCCAACCCTCCCAGATGAAAAATGGGCTCCATAGGAAATAACCCACCTGTAGGACCTTAGGAAACACCAGGCTTCCTTTCCTTACACAGCATTACTCTCTGCTGGCTGACAGCACCTCTTTGTCCAGACAGAAGAGCAGTGCAAACTGATCCTGGAAGCTATCACCCACTGCAGCCTCCAGAAGCAAATGCTATTGCCATCACCCAAACATACTCCATCCTCAACTCGTGCACTAGCATATTGGTTTTCTATCTCCTGTTTTGTGCTATGTACCACCAAACAAAACCACTGCTGGAATTGCTGAAACTGGCTTTGTGTCCAGGCTTGCAGTTAATAGTGTTTTCCTACTGCCCAAAAGGGCAGCATTACATAGCCCCTTAATTCTGCTCCCCAGCTCCTGTTGACTTCAAAACACATGCACCTGACAAAGCCCTCTCCCTTCCAACCTCCTATGCACAGGACATGGCTGGGATGGAGTTAATTTTCTCCCTAGCAGCCCGTATGGTGCTGTGTTTCAGACTTGTGGCTTCATCAGTGTTGATAACACAACAGTGTTCTAGCTTCTGCTGAACAGTGCTTGCAGAACATTAAGACCTTTTTTGTTTCTCACTACCCAACCAGTGAGTAGGCTAGGGATGGGGCAGGAGCTGGGAGGGGACACAGGTGAGACCAAAGGGGAGGTTTGCCTTTAGCTGTTCCTCAGACACTGGCTGGATGGGATGCTGAGGGATGGTGAATGGCTTCTTTTGCAGTACTTTTGTCATGTGTGTGTCTGAGGGGTTTTTCTCTTCCTTTTTTAAACTGTCTTTATCTTGACCCATGAGTTTTCCCTCACTTTTGCTCTTCCAATCCTCTCCTCCATCCCACTGGTGCAGGGGAATGAGCAGCTGGCCAGGTGAATGTTTAGTTGCTGGTTGGCATCAACCCATCACACCCTAAACCCCTCAAAAGTGCATTTTCAGGCTAATCTTTACTGGACTTTATTTTTGTCATCACAGCTAAAACCACCTTGTACGAATCAAAACCTCCCCTTAGCTGTGTCTTACATTGCCCTGCTTTCTGATCATTTTCAGCTTCATTGCCACTTCAGACTTCAGGATGTGCTAATTCAAACAAACCTAAGTAAAGCCACATAGGGACCCAGGACACGCTGCGCCTGTAAGGCATCACAATACTTTTCAGAAGGTTTCTAACCCTTGAAGTTTAGAAGGTAAAAGCCATGGACCTGGGGCAATGGCATTTGAGCTGGATTTGAATTCCCAAATCCTTCTCCCTTAGGAGTCATGTCTCCCTGTGACACTGAGGAAGCAGAGAAAGGAAAAAGCCATCTTGGTCCTCCAGTTTTCTGTACAGCTCTCAGCCATGCCCATCTCTGGATTTTGTTCTCAAGTGCTGAAACGTTTCAGGCTGTTCAGACAGGGAGAGCTGCGCTTTTGGAGGCTGTCCAAACCATCCATTAGGCTTCTCCTAGCAAATAAATTGCTCCGCTTGATTCATGGGCAACACTGTTGTCTCTGAAAGGAGTTAACCAGAACGCAACCAGGACTAGCACACAGTGCTGCACAAGCTACTGGCACCAGTTTGATCGATACTAAACAGCATGAATTTTGTTCCAACCGAAATATAAATTGAGTCCTGAAAAGGAGCTTTGTAGAGGCAGAGAGGGAATGCTTCTGCAGGTACATGGCCACCCCTGAGCCCCTCATTTCATATACAGTCTTTCCTATGATCCTTCGCAGCATTTCTTATTGTCATTTTCTCCACCAGGTGATTATCACACGCTTTCCCCGCCTTTCTTTGAACACATCTTTGACTGGTAAAATTTCAGTGCTTAGACCCACTGCAGGAGCTTCTGCACCTCCTATAGCATCTTTCCATTGCAGTACCACTATTGTGCTCCTCCTAGCCAGCTCTGGGACACCAGCACTGCACAGAGCTACATCCCAACTCCGTGGCTCTGAAGTACAAGAAGTGAAACCTTCTCAGGTTCCCCCAGGAACTGCTGCTTGACCAGCTTGAGTGCTAAGTGATCATCATCAACAGCTCCAGTTCCCATCTTTTTAAATCTCACAGTCGTACTTCATCACTGGAAGTACCAAACTGCACTGAGCTCCTATGCAGGATCCCCATCCCTCTCTCTTCCTCTTTCTCTGTCTTGGCTTTGTCCCACCTTCTGCCTGGTGGGACACAACCCAAGTCTGTTGACAACCTTGCCCGAAGGGTCTACGACTCAGGAGGACAGCAAACATTTCACTAGCAGTTCCCTCAAAGGCTACAGGGATGATAACCAACACAACCAAAGTGGTTGATCCTGCATCATGCCTGCTTCTTCCTGGTTTGCCCACAGAAACACAAAGAGGTCCCTAATAGCCCAAGGTGGGGGACCATGCACATCTACAAGCCCCCACCACTAGGAGCTATGCATGCACGTGAAGCAGGACAGAGTATAGCCACCAGTGTAAGAGCTAGCCATACTTGTAGAAGTATCTGTGAGCAGCTATTGAGCCCTCAAATGCCAGACCTCAAAAGCCAACTTCAGTCAGGCAGATGCAAATTTTAGGGACACCCAGTAAGGTTATTCAAGGTACACCCTTTTCCCTCCAGAATAATCAAACGCAAATCTGGCCTATCATCGGCAGTGCAACCACTACCCAAACACTTCCAGTGCTGACAAATAGATTCCTCCATCATTGCTCAATCGCTATTTGCTCAGTTTAGCTCTGTGTGTATTGTAACAGCATTTAATACAGAGCCAGCCTTCAAAGGCAGATGAATCTGAAATTAACAACAGAGGCATTTTCGCTCCGAGGTCTGGATGAGAGCATAAAATAACTGAACTTTGTTCCTGTGGCTTATTACATCATCTGGCCCCTCTTTGACTGAAAATATTTCTATTCCTCATTCCAGCCCATCTGTTCTTCAGAAAACTCCTTCTCTCTATTTACTTGAAAAACAAGTAACTGGAGGCAAAGGCGCTTCTCCCTCCCCACCCCGAGGGAAGTATGGTCACAATTAAGCAAAGAGCACTGCATGCTTATTCCCGCTAGTGCATGTGCACGCATACACACGTGTGTGCACATGCCTATTTTTAGGTACACTGCCAAAATCAGCCTAATATTTCACAGCAAAGGAGGTCTTGACCTGAAAAGCACATCATTATTTCTAATTAAGAAATAAAGAAACAAAATTGTCCAAAGTCTCTCTCTGCAGAGAAGCTGTGCTGTGAGATGACTGGTCCTGTCCCTGCTGTTGTGTTTGCTTTAGCCTTAATTTACTTCAGTGTGAAAACTGAGTCCAATGAAACTCATCAGCTGGCAGGGAAAGGAAGAAGGGGTTAGGACAATGGTGCTGCCCTCACCTTCCTATGTGGGTTGGGAAAGGTATTTTGGGTTTTCTCTTCAGATGAAGAAGCGCATTCCTTCAACAGAGGTTCACCTCACCCAGCACAACCTCACCTGCCTGTACTGCATTCAGGCTGTCCCTGCTGCTGCACCTTTTCTTGCACTGGAAGGAGACCGAGCTGAAGTGGTACAAACACCTTCTATTGGTGCAACCCAAGCCGTCAGCATATGAATAATTTCCACTGAGACAACTGAGCACATATATAACAAGAGAGGTATTCTCCTCCTTTTGCCATGCATAATAGCGAAAGGACACATTTCCCTTTGCCTTATCCTTCCTTATTAATCACTTCTGGAAAAAAAAAAACAACCCAACTAATTTAGCATTGTAGGGACAGTGCCTGCAATGAGGTGGGTCTCAACTAAGTCCATGGCCTCAGGACACCACTTTAGCACACACAACAGCAGAAGCATGGAAAGAGAGCCCGATTGCGCCATCCCCAGAACAACGCCCACATGCCTGCCAGGCCACTGGGACACAAACGCTCTGAAGAAACCCTAAATGATTCAGGGCTGAGCTCACTTGAAACAATGACTGTGAAACCACACGCTAAGGGGTGAAACCCCCTCTATTGACCACGCTGATGAATTCTCAGAAATTGCTGGCTGAGAGGAAATGCATTTGGATTGTTTGACAGACGGAAATCACTTGGGCAAGGCTGCCCAGCGGCGATGCTCTCCTCTGGCAGAGCAGGGAGGCAGAGCAGACCTCCAGGATGTGCATCCATGGTGGTAGGGCCCAGCAGCGTGCACTAGCTCAGGCTCAGCCATTCAGACCTTTGTTAGGAGCCAACTTATTTTTTCCCTGGACAAAGGAGAGGCTGGATAAGTTTGAACAATGACACTTGGTCAGATTTTTCCTTTCGGACACATCTCCAGGCTAGACAGGAAATTCATAGACCCACAGAACAGTTAGGGTTGGAAAGGAAAGGACCTTAAGATCATCAAGTTCCAAACCCCCTGCCATGGGCAGGGATATCTCACACCAAACCATGCCACCCAAGACTCCATCCAAGCTGGCCTTGAACACCGCCAGGGATGGAGCATTCACAACTTCCTTGGGCAACCTGTTCCACTGCCCCACTACCCTTCTTCCTTATATCTAATCTAAACTTCCTGCTTACGTTTGAGCCCATTACCCCTTGCCCTATCATTACCAGTCCCTAATGAAGAGTCCCTCCCCAGCATCCTTCAGATACTTGGAAGGCTGCTATGAGGTCTCCATGCAGCCTTCTCTTCTCCAGGCTGAACAGCCCCAACTTTCTCATTCTATCTTCATATGGGAGGTGCTCCAGTCCCCTGATCATCCTTGTGGCCTCCTCTGGACTTGTTCCAACAGTTCCATGTCCTTTTGATGTTGAGGACACCAGAACTGCACACAATACTCCAAGTGAGGTCTCACAAGAGCAGAGTAGAGCAGCAGGATCACCTCCCTCGACCTGCTGGTCACACTCCTTTTGACGCAGCCCAGAATACAGTTGGCTTTCTGGCCTTAAGCACACACTGAAGCCAGCTCATGTTAAGTTTCTCATTGACCAACAACCCAAGTCCTTCTTTGCAGTGCTACTCTGAATCTCTTCTCTGCCCAGCCTGTGGCTGTGCCTGGGACTGCCCTGACCCAGGTGTAGGATCTTGCACTTGGCATGGTTAAACTTCTTAAGAGGTTGGCATTGGCCCACCTCACAAGTGTGTTCCGCCACACAGGACACAATACACTGCACAACAGCCCAAACTAGTAGGATTTCTAGGTAGGGCTGGAGATCATTGATAATTCATGCTCACCATACCCTCTGTTAACATCCTTAACAACTATCTAATTTGGGCTCTGTTCACTTAGATCTGTACCAGGACCATTAGTAGTTGTATTACAAAGAATTCCACTGACACAAATCTACTTTACTGCTTGTGGTATATCAAAAATTGTCTCTTTGTATATACACGGTCTATTCATACGCTTCTGAGTTATAATTCACAGTTGGTTACACTTGAAACAGAGAAGTTCCAGTGCAACTGCTGAAAAGATCACGGTGTATAAGATGATAAAAACCCAAGCAGCAAATCGCTGAGGGTTTGAAGCACTTGAGATCTGTATAGACATGGTACACAAAGAATGGGAAAGAAAACAGGGATTCAGAAAGCTGAGAGAACTAGAGCTCTGGAAAGAAGGAAGTGCTCTCCTGGTGTATACAACCCACAAATCCCCACAAATCCGAAGCAAAACCACGTTCCAATTTAAACCCTTTCCAGTGATAAAAGGAAAAAGATGTTCTGAATTTGTCGCTTAAATATCAAATAAAAGGCAAGTACATCCACCTTCAAGCCATCATGCACCCATTTTTCCCCCGTTAGAACTACTGAGCAAATCCTACCCAAACTCTTGGGGAAAGTAGAGTGCAGAAGCCATGCTTCTGCATATGTGTACCTCTCACCACATTTTGTCAGCCTGGCTGTGAAAGGGGCACCAGTTCACCCAGCATGTCATTAGCTGCCATGCAAAGCCCAAAGGACTGCTGCAAGAATGACCTGGAAGAATCCAGTTTGATGTAAGTGCTAGCGACATTATCTGGTGGGATTGCTCACCTGTGTGTGACACTTCCCAAGTGTACAAAGAAAACCCATACTACTGGCTTTTACAGAAAAAAGCACACACTGAGCAATGTGCTTTAAGTCTGCATTCACGCTGAAAATGAAACAGGTTCACCATGTCCTGCTTTATCCACAGGGGTACAAAGTGCAAGTGGTTTGCCTTTCTTTTCTTACCTCTTTTTGCCATTGTCAGAAGTCTCCATCAAGCCCAAGGAGTACATCAGGCAGATAGCTACGCTCAATCCATTTAGCAAAGCAGCTGTGCTTGCAACAGATTTCATTCCCCATAGAGAATGAAAGAAATCTTGCAAAGTGCATTATCCAAGAGAACAGAGTTTAAAGCGCCTGCAATGTGTGGGCACCACAGGTACAGGCAGCAGCGGTTCTGGTTTTGTTTCACAGCAATTTGTTGGCGCAAAAGATCTAAGAACTGGGTCTTTACATTTCTGTACCTCCTGACATATCTGATTTCCAGATATAACTATTTGCATATACAAGTTATTGTCCTTTCCAACTGCAGTCCATACAAATACTGCCCTTGATTACTGGATTGCTTTGCTCCTGGTTAAGTCAAGGAAGACGTTTTTCTGCAGATACAACTTAAGCATGCAAAATACGCTATTGTATGCTTGAGCCTGGAGCCTCCAACCCCTTCCTCACTTGTGGCATCAAAGTATTCCACTGATTTGCCTGACCTGTTTTCTCAATTCACTACACCCAGCGGAAGGGTGTCCTGCTCTCTGCAATAACCCCTCCAGCTTCCAGCACTGCACCTCTCTGGACTGATTATGTAGCCCAGACCAGAGGTAAGTAATGCACAGCGGGAGGGGGTATTTTCTTCCTGCTTGTCTGTAGCTTCATCTTTCTACTTGCCTCTGGGCAGTGTTACTAAATACTGACATTATTTTTTCAAGCTCAGAACTGGCATAACCGATTTCCTGATGTCTTGGAACCCATCCAAACCATCCATTAGCCACAAGTTCACAAACTGATACATCTTCCAGAAGGCTCATGGGCAACACTATTGTTTCTAAGAAGAAGTTAACTTCAGGTAAATGAAAGTATGATTTACTGCCTGGGACAGGCTGCCTGCAGTAAATAACTCAGGATATATGAATTGTCGTCCGTAAGACTCCATTCATCTGCAGCAGTAAGGGGCCCTTGGATCACACAGTGAAGTAACTTGCCATTAAATCACTGTTATTTATGTGCATCACTGTAGGAGGCCTGGATGCAGATCACATCTTCAAGGCACTAGGTGCTACCCAAACACTATGTCAGGTCATCACAGTCACGTTATCCTGATAGTGCTGGTTGGCATGGCCCTGAGTAGGAACTCATTCCAGCATCTCCTCCTACACCTCCCCTGCCATCTGCTTCATTAGCAGGTGACATAGAGCACTTGTGAGCCAGATGGGTAGCTGGTTCTGGAGAAGGGGCTGGTGAGAGACTCTCAGTTCCTAGTCACAAGTTTGAGTCCTTGGCATGGTGATCACCAAGGCAAACTGAGGCCACAACAAAGCCCTAGAGATGTACCCTCCCACTGCTGGCTTTCCAAGGCAGGTTTGCTGCAATCCAGCAGAAAACAGAGCACCCAAATTTAGAGACCTGCTCTTCCCCCTCAGCACAGAGCCTCTGGCCTTGCTCCCAGACTTCATACAGTCTTCTCAGCAGCACCAGTCCTGAGCAGCGCTAGGTCCCTACCATCGCTCCTAACTGCAGAGGCTCCCTCCTGCCATTGTTTTCTGTGTTTCCACTATTACTGAATTCCCTCCAACCACTCAAAGCCTATAATATTGCACTGCCAAATGCCAGGTGCATTTCTCACCCTTAGAGAGCTTACCAGGCCCTCATGATTCACCACGCACAACTGCTGTCTACAGTGCATATCCCAAATACACCTTGCAGCCAGGGCCTGTAGCAGCACATCTCAGGCTTGATGTTAAACCAGAGCCCTCGGGTTCTGCTGCTTCAAACCCCTCGGTTTGTCCAGCACCTACGATCTTACAGCAGTTTCACATGCAAATTCCAGGAATATATTGTTAATAACACTGTTGCAAAATGACCTCAAGGGACTGAGTGTCATCCATGACTGAGCCACCATCCCTTCCAGTATGTGCAGCCTATGAAGCTGAGCCATCTGCTTCTCGACACTCTGAGCAGAGCTGACCCTTCACAAACTCTCCACACTGGGACCTGCTGGTAGTGTATGATGGAGGGAAAAACTTTACTTCACGCTTGTGGGTTTTTACATCATGGTCAAAACCAAAATAAGTCTGAGTCCCCATGTGGTTTTCAGTATAAGGCATTGATCTTCTCCGGCAAGAGCAGCTGTTAATATGGGACAGAGACAACCCTATAAAACAAAAGCTGGTTACCATTTACCATTACCCAATACCATGCCCTATCGGGGTTAATAAAAACGACATTTTGCTTTTATGACCTCGGCAAGTTTCACACTGCACAAGAACTGTATGTTTCGTACATATTATAACAGGCACTTAATTCCCAAATCCTGGTAAAAAATGCATCGAATCAGTCCTACAGCTTTAACAAACCTCAAAGACCAGGCAAGTTCCTGGTTTTGACACAGTAAGGTGTTGCCTTGGCATGGTCTGGAAGACCCTACCTCATTTCCCAGGCACCACAAATTCCAACTATACCATACATCGCGTTACATACAACACGATGGGCCCTTGGCTTTGAGAAAACCATTTTGTTAAAGCAGCTTGAACAGGAATTTTGTAACCCCTTGCAGTATCTCTCAGGGGACAACGACAGGCTGGGACAGGTTTTAGGGCCCTGCACGTGGTGGCTGTGCCTCTCATACACATGCCTTCTAGCCCACATCTCTTCAGACGCCTGGAGGTCTTGGCTACTATGGTCTCATGGCTGCAAACTGACTGAAGAAGTCTGCTGGAGAGGCTTTCCCCAACAAAGGTGGAGGCACCTACGGGCACTTGCTGGCCAGCAGATACAGCAGCACAGCACTGAGATACAGAGGCTGAAACCAGCTTACACCCTTGAGTCACCGTAAGCAAGCTCACAAACTCACTGATTTTCCTCCCTGGGAGCTCTTACTAAAACATTACTGAACTCTCATCAGTCCCATTTTGTTTCCACCTTGGGATTAAGCCCTGAGATGTACAGAATCCATGAAAAGTCACATTGAGGAAGCTGTATCCTATCTGTTGGCTGAAAGGTCCAGGATCACTTCGAGCTCTCACTTGGAGGCTATGAGGTACCGGTGACTCACTGGGGTTTCTACCACAGCAATCCTGATTCATTGATTTTCTATAACAAAGGATCTTGTGTTTATCACACTTAACATGGGCCAAAATTTTCCCTGCCTATATTTGAATTCATACATTTCAACTTCAGGTCCAACAACTGCAGCTTAAAGGAGCGAATGCTCTGCAAATATCCAATTACTTAAAATACACAGGAGCGAAAAGTCTGTGCTGGCATGATCACCTCTGCACGTGGTCTCTAACAGGCTGAAACCTGTGAGCTTTTCAACAATAACACAATGCAGGATGCACGCTTTCTGGAGGGCTGGCTGCCCCCACAGCACCCATCCGCAGGTTCTCCAGCCCAGGCTGCACCAGCACACCAGCACAGGACATGGGGTTCCTCCTGCAGTGAGACCAGACAGGCTGCAAATGCCTTTCTAAAACGCTTTCAGTTTAGCTGCTCCTCTGTCCTGCTTCAGAGTCCCTCTGAAGATGTGCTTAACATAACAGCCACTCACATTTGTGCCTGCCCAGTCTGCATCACTATGGGCTGTCCTGCACCCCTCCTTCAGGTTCCCTTGCTGGTCCTGAAACAGCTCTGCATCATCTGGCCCGAGGAACCACAAACCCCATGTCCACACAGCTGCTACTCTCCCTTGGTATCATGGCACAGGGGTGCCCACACAACAGCTACGTGCTCCTCCAGAAGCACCCGACTGGAGGCTTTTGGTCAGAAACTTCCCCTTGCTCTGCCAGCCTCCTTACTTGCTCCCAGATCGCCTTTCTCCACTGCCCCCATAGCCTTCTCCCTCTCCCCATTCCATCTTGTTTCTCTTTGCAAGGCTCTTTTCTTTGGAAATGCCACGATTTCCCTTTGGGGAGATTAGCAAGCGGGGCTTGGCCGTCGTGCCTGGGATCCCTCAGCACGGGGCAGTAGGTGGGGAAAAGAAATGATATATAACTCCTAGTGCTCAATGGCCCCTCTGTGTGCATGCTCCTCGGGTGGGTGGTGGTTAATCACGCTGCCTTCAGCGCCCCGCTCTATCACTAGAGTATCACGTCCTCCATTAAACGCGGGGCTGCAGGCATGCGGTCTGCATGTCCTTCTGCACGTCAGCCCCTGTGAGAGGGGGCACGGGCGCTTGCCAGCCCTGCAGCACACACAGGCAGCCCCCAAGGCCTATGGGGGAAAGAAAGGCTGCCAAAGCCTGTTCCTGCTCTTATTCCAGCACTTTGAAAAAGTAAATACAGAGCGAATGAGACTAGCTGAAGCCATGGGGAAAGGGCATACAGAGGTGAGCGTGGAGAGAATAGTTGCAAAACTGTAAGGAGAGTTAAAGGGAAAATGCCTTGTTGAGACAGGTTTTCCATGGGATCAAAGCTCTCAGAGCAGCATGGGATTCAGAGGAAGAGCATTCTTCAACAACCTTGAGGAAAAGGAAGGATGATTGTGCTTTCCTTCCCAAACATTTTATATTTAGGATTCATGACCATAGTCACGTGTCAGGCCATCCCTCCAGGTTAAGGTCTTTTCATCCTTTCTCCTGGGAAACCCTTCCTTGTGTCAACAATGCTCAAGGCCATGTCTTCATCTGGCATGAATTCCCAGAGCTTTCAGTGAAGCTACAACCACCGCCAGCAGCAGATCCGCTCAGCACACCCTTAAACTTCTCCTAACTTCTTCTGCTGCCTCTTATACTGAAGCCCCTTTGGGTTAGAGCTCCTCTTCCTTCCAAGTGGCTCACCCCTTCACATGCTTGAAAGTACACTCAACTTTTCCCTGTTTCAGCAAGGAAAAGTTAGCTGTTGTAGTCACTCCTTCAATCCACCCCACTCTCGCACACTCCATCTGCTACGGAGCATTCTGCTCCTACACACTTCTGAACACTCATGTGAAGCAAGCAGAAACCCCAACATTTCTGAGGTGGGACCAGGCCTGGCACAGGATAGAGGCAAAGAAACCAGGGGATTAACAGCCATTAGGGAAGCTCAGCCAGGCTTCAAACATAAAACCCAATACTTCCTGCGTGGCTGAGGAGCACATGCCTGAGGGACAGTATCCCTTTATGTGCTCCCAGACACGCTGTGTGCACTTAGGTCTCGAGAGTCCAATAAGCTTCATTCAGCAGGAGCAAAAAATAGACAAAGATGAAATCAAATATCATGACATTTTCTCAACGCTTCTAGTCAAACAGAAAATTAAACAGGCTCAGTATTATTGCCAGAATGTTAATTTATGCTCTGCTTTGGGGAAAGCAGATTCAGGCACACACAGAAGGTCAGGTTTAATGCTGTTATTAACTGTCCCCTCCTTCCTAATAGAAATCCTCATGGAGCTACTTCCCAACCAAAGGGGGAATATTTAACTTGGGGAAGAGGTGGGTGAAGGGCTGGAACAGTATATGAAAGAGGATAGCGAAGACATTTCAAATCACTTGGTGACAGGCATACTGGGAGGGCACTATCTACCCCAAAATCATCCCAACCTCAGCCCATTCATGCAACTGCTTCTGCATATAACAGTGTCATGGATACACTATACTGGTGGCTTTTGGTTTTATTGGTTTGAGGGTTTTTGTTATGACACAGAGACGCTAAAATCTATTATCCTGAACCCATGACACAGGTAGTGGGAGAGTTTACCCTTTTTAAATACCAAAGATTGAATTAATACATAAAACACTGAATCTGAATCAAAGTTCTAATAACGTGAGTTAAAGGAGTAGAGGTATTTCTACATCATGCTCATTAAAGCACTATGAGGAAGGGCTGAAGACCTGGCTTAAAAACAATAGCTTGTAAATGACAAAAAATTTCTAAGTATGACCCTTGCTCCAGGCTTCTCAAAATCAGGCTTTGTGCCACGTGTGCACATTGATGCGTAAGTGGAAATCGCATACACCCTCTGCGCTGGAAGATTCCTCCTATGGACCAAATCCCCTGTTCCCACGCAGCGCAGAACACAGGCAGCAATGTAAAACTAGCGCTGGCTGCTCTGGCGATACACATGGAGGAGAGCTGGGCACAGAAAGGAGGGGAACTGGGAAAAAGCGTGAGATCATCTACCCCCACAGGAACCAAACACCAGCTGTAGCTGTGAAAATGGATCTCCAAACCCACCAGCATCATTAGAGGAAGAGGGAACCCTCCTTCCCTGAAATCATACCACACGGAGGCCTGGACCACGGTGTTACCAGCTTACTGTGGACGAGAGCTGATATGCAAGTTCCTTACTGGGCCGTGGCAGCTCTGAACCAGTTTTGGGTCATCTTTCTGAGTTCTCTGGCAAATGAAGGAGCTAGACAGGAAAAATGAGCTGACTGCACATGAAATGTGAACCTGAAGCACTTGCTAAAATGAGCACTCATTACATTTGAAGACTTACAAGGGAATTTAATACTGTAATGATTTTTTTAGAAGCCTGAGCAAACAGATGTGTTGTGAGCACCTCATAAAATCCCTTTCCTGAATTCATATTTACCAGCCTTTGGAAGTGGCTCCTTCTTGGAAGATCAAACATCCTGAATCCTTCCATCTAATTAAATGGATTTCCCTGGGAATAAGCTGCAGTTGTCATTTAATCAGATGGCGCATTTTAATAAAACGTTGGCTTTCCAGGGTGGAAGTATCTGATTTCCACCCTGTTCAGGACTTGAGTCCAGTTTATTAACAAACAGCTCACCAGAAAAAACTATGCCACCAATTCATGCCCCCGTTTCAGGTGGGTTTTTTCCTTCTCCTTTCATCTACTTATTAGGGTCTTCCTAACAATGACAATCTGGACTGAAACAAACAGTGGGCCTCTTGGGAATGACCTCTCATATTCTTCCCTGGGAATATAACAATGAAGCAACTCCACCTGGTAACTCTTACCACTTCTACCAGTGAAAGCTTATGCCCCAGTTGCCTCCATTACCACGCACGGGAGTGACCAAGCCTTCAGATGCATCTGGTCACGTTGCATTCATTCCCAAGAGGAACTTAGAGGGATGCAGCTCCTTGCCAGGAGCTTTTCAGGGGTATCACAAACCATGCACCAATTGCTTACTCACAGCCAGTGTCACAGTAAGAAAACATTACCAAATTCTTGCAGTACAAGTCATTAACACATTGAAGTCACCAAGGGTGACAGTCGCAATTCTGCTCCAGGTACCAACTCTTTGGAGCTTTACTCCAGTTTATATAGGAAGACAAATGAGCAGAAGCTGGACTCTCTAGGTTTCTTGTGAAGAACCACCTCCGTGCAGGCAACAATAGGGGCCAGTTACACGAGGCATGGTACTAAGGTTAAAAGTGAACGCTAAGCAAAGGAGGCTGAGGGCACATGAAGGGAAAGGAGATCCAACTAGAACTCCTCTGCTAAAGTTGCAAAGCCATAGAAGAGGCCATGAAAGACACTAGACTGCTTGCATGACCATGAGGTCACTCATACAAAGTATATGTCTTCAGCAAGCTTTTCAGAAGTGGACTTTTTGAAAAGGGAAGTAAATTGCATCTCTGTTCCACTTAGATGTCTTTTCCCCCAAGCCAATATGAACATAATATGCCTGAGCCTTCTAGATCTCTGTCAAACAGTTGACGTAGGTCAGCAGGGACACCTAAGTCCCTCTGTTACACAAAAGCAGGCTAGTAAACGGTTCTCTAACAGGACAAACTCAGAGTGGTTTTGTTTTGGTGGGTTTTTTTTTTTGCCAGGTTAAGTGGGGTTAACGTTTGGATAAGAAACACATTCCGATGTGATTTCACCACTGAAATGGAGCCATCCCCTGGGTGGAGTCCTGCAGCTGCTGGTAGTGCACATGCGTTTTGCTCAATATAACCAAAGAAAGAATTATGCAAGTAAGCAAACAAAACAACTGAGGCTACATCACAATTTGGGTAGGACACTGAGGTGAACTGTCCTTGTTCTTACTGTAGGCACCAAGAAGATCAAAACATTTTTGTGCTCCCTGAGGTCCCTTATTTTTTTCAGCCATATGGGAAAGAGAAGACTTCTCCTTCATCGGAAAGCTGATGGTACCAGCATAGGGAACATCTCCCTGAAGCAGCATCTGTCCTGCCACTCCTGTCCTTCACTTGCATACCTCCTTCTCAAGAAGCATGCAGCAGCACCACCACCTTGCTGGGTGCCAACCTGAGAGGTCCTGACTGCAGATCAGGAAGCTCTGAGGAACATCAACACGTGCTGATATTCACCTGGCAGCAGTCAAGAGAGATGCCCCTTCCCTTCACCCAAGCGATGACTGAACAGCCGATAGCTGTACAGTGCTATCAAACACACGTAGCAAGACGCCAGTCAGTAATTTCTCACATTTTTGCCCAAACTCCCCTCTTCTCACACCTTGCCAGTCCACTACACCCTTCCTTACAGCAGGTTGAAGCCACTTCATATCCTGCTGGCTTTATTCCAGCTGTCTTGACACAACACAGTTTCTCCTATTTCTAATCATGCACTTCCTGGCATGATCCCCATTGGAAACCTCCAGTTCTGATAACATTTGATGACCTTTCCTTTATTATTTCCCCATGGTGCTCTTCAGTCCCTGACAGGTTCTAAAATTGGGATTTGCCTTCCTGGAAAGCCAGACACTTGGGGTAAATGACTCATGAGCCTTGGCATGCGGCTCCAACAGCCCAGGACATAAAGGCAGAACTTTCCCCACACGTAGTGGATCTAACAGTAGGAAGTATTATTTTGCAGGGCTGTGCTCAGTGATTTCCTAGAAAAGCAACAAAAATGCCACATGTGTTTGTGTTTCCATGTGGATTCGGCACAAGGAAATCCACACAGGCCACATGCGGTTTAGAAATTGTAGGTGTTGTGAGCCTCGTGTCTGCATAATGTCTTGCCTTTGGTATGCAGTAAACATTCCACATCTTTAGGGGAAACTCCCACATAGCCAGGAGAAGGAGGGGTTTTAAAACCCAAGATCCTAACTTCAGCGCAAAGGCACGAGCGGACAGTACATTCTACATCTGTGATTGAAGCGTCCAATTCCACTCCGTTATTTTGATACGCTACTTTAGGGAAGCGGTTCTGCAACAGCAATCAGAGATGGACCAAAAGAAAGCCTTTGAGACATACGAACTCTGAAGAGAGAAAGATGCCTAAGAGTTAAGGCTTTGCCATGACCAAGTCATACAGCAGAAGTCAACAGAGCCAGATTAACCCAGCTTTGCAGCTCACAATCGGAGCCTTGTTCGGAAAGCAAAATCAGCTCTTATCTCACTACTAAAAAAGTCAATAAACCAGAGCACTCAGCTTGGAGCATGATACTAAGCAGTTGCTAAATCACATCCTCCATATCACAAGGATCCTGACAGGTATTGCGTGTGGGATAAATTTTTGCCTGGCACATGGGATCACAATCATGTGGGTTTCTCTGCCCCTCCGCCATCCCTCTCCGAGATGAGGGTGGATGTACCAACATTGCTTTATTATTTTCCCCATTTTGTATTTGATTTTAAGCAAACATTTCCTAAATAAAAAAAATCTGGTTCAAAATGCAGAATACTTGAATGTGAAAGCCAAAGAACATGGAAAGTATTTGAACCGAAACAAGAATGTCTCCACTGAATTAATCCAAATGTTCCTTTACATTTTCTGCTGAAGGAAGAATGTCAGATTTTGATTCAAGTCTCAACTGAGACTGAAAATTTAACATTACCTCAAACATCCTAGGGGGAAAAGAGCAGCAAATGAATGCTTTTCCAAGCAGAACAACCTGCTTCTTGCAGCAAAGCGGCCGGTGCCATCTTTCAGAGCAGGATCGCCTCAGAGATCCACCCAACCCATTCCACATGCACTGAATGACTGAATACACCCATGTCCCTTCACAGTGGAGAATCAGCAGCTGTATGAGTTTTAGTCCTTTTTGGGAGACAGATGTACAGTGTGCTCCCCAGGTTCATGTCACAAACATCGTATCTATAGAAACTTCTGCATGTGAGCACACAGCGGATATACAGGCCAACACCTAAGCAGCACATTGCTCATCCCCCAGCCATCGACTCCCAAAGGGCTGAACAGCTGCAGAAGCTACAGAAGCTCCGAAGCCACTACAGACCAGGGAGGAGCCTGCAGGGAACATGTAGGTACGCTGGAGGAGTTCTGACAGCCCAGATACTTTGGGCCAGGGAGAGCAAGAGACCATAAAAGTTTCCACTACAGTATTACTGAGGAAAAAAAATCACATTTGATTCAACACATCTCTGAAGGAGGAGTCATGTGGAGAAACACTATTTGAGGAATGAAGAAGGGGAAAAAAAGAGCCGGGAGGTCATTTATATTGATTCCATGCTGAACCTTGTAGATTAATTATGGGGGGAAAAAAACACCTACTGACAGCTCAATGTTGACTCTAAGCCGGTTATTAGAACAAAGCAGGCTGAGCGTGAGTTTTGGAGGAAATAGCTTCTGATAGGGTCCTGGTGCTACATTTCTTAGGTAACTGGACTCCAGCCAAACCATCTGGCTCTTCTGCATTTCATTCTAACAAAGAGGACTTCACAAAGCCTGGAAGAAAATACTGTACTCAAGAAATGTAAGAATTGTGTTCATGAATGTGCCAATCCAGGAGATATTTGATACATATTTTAGAAGGATTTAGGGTTAGATGAAAGAAGGTAGGGGAATAGGAAAAAAAAAACCCTGGAAAAGAATGCTTACACCTGAGGGGAAAGCAGGACAGCCCCTGTATTGTGATGCTGTGGGGTTTTGCATTACTTGATCCTATGCAGGAAAGAAGCATCTTACTACTGAAACACAGAGCCTCTTTCTCCTGGGCAGAAGAGAACAGCAGTCTCAGGGTCACATTTCCTAAGACAACACCTCAGTTCAGTTTAGAAGAGAACACCCCAAGAGGGTAGCTTGCCTGCCTTCTTTCCATCAAAGCTATTGAAGAGCTATTTAAACCTGAACACAACAATGGTTTCTTCCAATGCAGAGGCACCCAAGTGAAAAGGCCCCAACCCAAATCACAGCCTGCTCATCTCCAGCCTGTTCAGCAATCAGGGAAATCAACAGGTCTTCCTCAAAGTCCCTGGCACCTCCTTCTACTTAATCTACTGCCTTCAATCTCAGTAGCTAAAGCAAAATTGGATTCGTAGGGATGCTCATTGTGGGGAGCAATAATGTAACTGCATCACACCAAGTCTGCCATGACAAACCTGTGTTGAGCTGACAACCACAGAATATTCGGCAGGGAAACTGATGATTAGGGTTCTCACCAGACGCTCCTCATCTGCTCTCCAAGGCTGGTGGGAGCTTATTGACAAATACCTTGAGTTCAGATGGATGTCAGAGGAGGTTCTTCTTATCTCAGACCAGCCAAGTGCTCTGTCATAGCTAAATAACATGATGGCTCTCCTCTTTATCGGACAGGCACAGGAACAAACAACAATGGGACACAGCAGAGAGAGACTGACTTTTGCCAGCTCTTAGGCACCCTTAGGTATCTCATTTCTCTGTCAAGGGTCATCAGCTTTCATGCAAGTTCCTACCTACACTGGATTTGTGGCAGGTGTTCCCGTGCAGAGAACAACCCTGTCTTGTTGAAGTGACACACAAGAGCCACTGCACACAGTGAGAGAGCCCACTCTCAAAAGGACAAGGTAAGAGTCTGCAGGACAGAGACAGTAGGACAAAGTCTGGGTGCGCCAAGGAAGCTACAGTTTGTCCTGCATATGAAGGAGAGCTTCTCTGGGTCCCAATCCAGGAGGAGTTGAGAGATGTCCCAGCTGTGTATATGTGTATGCAAATACAAGCAATCTGAACACTACAAAATAGCACCTTTTATGTCTAATAGTCATTCTTGGAGCTTCCAATTTTCATCATCTTGGGAATCTTTTACTGCACTGTGGACTTGCAGTGCTACACCAATGGGCTGGGTTAAGTAAACAGCTCTGACCACATTGTCAAGCTTCCCTTTGCTTTTTCTACTCTTCCAGCCTCCCAGCAATGTCAGGGATAACACTGTTCCCATCTGTTGGGGCAGCTGGACAAGGTGCCCTGCCAGCACCTAGCACCCTCTGCGTGAGCAGGAATGGCAAACTGCTGTAATCAAAAGAAACCAAGATTGACAGAGCACATCATCAGTTAAAGCCAACGAACACACAGCTATAGGCTGTGTTTCTCCAGTGCCTCAAGTGGCTTTGTACTAGCACTGCCTACGTAGAACCATGGACACGTGCATTATGAGCTCTCTTCTCCTTCCCATGTCCCAGCTCCTCACTTGATTTTGATCTCAGCAAAACAACCCCTCTGCTGCTCACTTACATTATGAATTCTGCAAGGAGCTGAATTTCTACTGCCTTACCTACAGTGAGGGTCAAAATCCAAAGGCAAAACTCTTTGCCTTATTCAGAAGATTTTCTCTAGAAGAGTGATCCCAAATGTGCTGGGAGTAAATGAATCAACTTTTCATTTGCACATTTTCAGCTTTGGCTGTCCTAAAACTATCTTTTTCTTAGAGTGAAAATGTGTACAAAGATCAAAAATCTTTAGTCTTAATGCAAATTACAGCCATACAGATTGAACCAATCTAACAGATCACTGGTGCCAAAAGGAGCTGCCTCCCTCCCTCATGCTCCCCCATTTATCCTCTTTGCTGTAGCTCTGGTGTTCAGCAGACCCTGAACTGATCCAACTAACTCCACAAATACAGCAACCCTGCTTCTGACAGGCTATCAAGGTGCATCTTCCCAGCACAAGGTCTGCCAAGCACCAGGACCTGTGCCAGAGAAGAGATGAGAAGACACAGCTGGAAGCAGAGAGAGGACATAGCAGTTCACTGCAGCCAGGAGGAAGAAATCAGCTTAGCTGCAGCATCTAAAATTCACCCTCACAACTCTGGCTACCAAGGTGCGACTGAAATAGAAGACAGCAAACAGAGCTGGAACCTGTGCACATCCTGGCCAGGTGGTACAGCACTTCCACTCCCTCTTGAAACCTCACTTTGCTCCCTGTCACCAAGTCACTCTGAGAAATGGGGAAAACACCCAACATATTTCATACTATCAGTCCTGCTGCTAATGGTTTGACTGCAGAAATTTCCAAAAACACCCAGGAGATGTGGATGTCCAATTCCTAATGGGAATAAATTATCAAAAGCCCCTTTGGCTGCATCACCATAACAGCCCATATATGCAGCTTTCCATAAAGAAATAACAGCTATTTACTGAGTGGTATAAAGATTAGTTTAATGCTATAAATACTCCCAAACATTGTTGAAACATTAACTAATCCACTCTAACAGCAGCTCCTTGTGGCAAATAAAGATCATTCTCTCTGTTTTAAAGGGGGATTTAGAGCAGAGATTTTATGTGTGCAGCTGCATCTCCTGATAGTGACTCTGAAAACTGTCAGCGCTATTAGTGACCCCCTTTGGGGATGGACCACAGTCTAGTATGACAGCTGGGATAGACACACACCTCCACTGGATACTCTTTAAGGAGAAGATGGGAACTTTGCACTTGACACAGATCCAGTTACCTTCCACCAAAACGAAGGAGCTATTTAATCACAGTCAATTATTCTGAAACAAGCATAATTTTACTCCTTTTCATTGAATACCTGTGATTAAAAGATGAGAGGGACCAACACCACATAACAGGCTCCCAAACTCAGCCAAAAATACAGGATACAGTGGGTGACTGTGGAAAATTGCTTTGTACAGACACGTCACACTGGCTTTCAAGATTATTTCTGTCCATGGTAGTTCAACCACCCTGTAGCTACTCTGGTGATCTGCTTCGGAAGAGGTAGGTGTATCCGTATGCTGCAACTTCACTCATCTACCCTTAGATTTTTGGAAACAGCTACCTATGGAACAGCCTATTCTTTATGGGGAATGACAGAAAAAGTTGCATAACTGTTCCACCCAACTGAATATTGTATATATCTGAAAATACACGTATAGACACACTGAAGACTCTAGCGAACCCCTTGCACTGAAAGGCTGCGGCTGAACAAGAACTCAGCAAATGAGGGCAGGCTGCAAGAGGCTTGAGGCTGACACATGCCCGTGCTCTCCAGGACACCTTGCCCGCATGGGTGTCTGCTTCTTCCAGCCTTGAGAAGGAAGCACACAGGCTGAAGCACAAGGAAAACCCACCCAGGAAGACTGCATAAGAAATAAAAGCAATCCTGAGGACGGTCCCCTGTTGGGTTTACTCTTGCATGACTGAATAAAACAGCTTTGCTTTCAACCATAATGGGACAGGTGAGCACTTTTGGGGCACTATGTCTCTCCTGGACCTGCTCCCCATGCTCATGCCAGACCACAGCCACCAGGTTCTGGCAACAGGACACTGCCCTGACCCATTTCCATTTGGTTCCCTACTTATAAACCAGCAAGGGACACAGCTTCCCTCCCCAACAGAGGTTTGGATAAGCCACACAGAGCTTGGAATGGGCTCAAAATTAAAGGTAGCAAGCAGGGCTTTGCTGCATAACCCAGGATGAATGTCTACCCACACAAATCTCTAATATTTCAGTTTAGACCCAAATCTGCTTGTGTTTCTCATAATCCTGCCATTATCTCCATGTCTTTGTGCAAATTACAGGCAGGAGACAGAACCAACACAGGGCTGAGGTTGCACTGAACGCTACTCCCACACAGGATAGACAAGATTTCCACTGCTGGGAACACCTGCTGTTAATCTGGGGTCGCTATAAAAATGCCTCTAACACTTTCTACACTGGTCATTTCAGACGAGGGCAAACGCAGGGATTATGCAGACAGCAAGGCTGATGCAAAGCCCCTTCTAGTCCAGCTAACAGGACACTCATGCTGTTGGCACGTAAGAATCTCATTATTCTTTCCTCTTTTCACTTCAAGACAGGATTTTGGTGCTAAGCCCAACCAAGCAGCAGTAAAGAAGCATCAATCCAAGGAGAGAGCCATCTGCCACAATCCAGTGGGAATGACATCCACTCTATAGGCTCAGATGGGCTGGCCAGGGATGGGACGAGGCTAGTGCAGCTCTGGATTCTCTCTCAGTTCATCCAATCACTCCTCTGAGCTCGGACTAAGGTCTAGGCCATGGACAAAGCTTTCAGTTCACTTCTCCATCTCTTCTTGGGGGCCTTGCAGGGTAACACAAGCCCCACAGCCACACATGTAACCCCGCACAGTTACGTCGGCTGCTCTACCACCTTCTTTAGCTTTACACCCAGCTGAGTATGAAGCAGGGGAGAGACCATCTCTGAGTGGGCACAAGAACCTTGTCTACCCTTGTCCAGGTCAGGGCTGCTAACCAGCCAGGTCACACAGGCTGCTGGGGACCCCCACAATGACCTGTCCCCAGAACTTGCCATGGATGTGCCATCAGAGACAGAGAGGCAAAGAAATCTCCTGTTTTAAGCAATCACAGCTCAAGAAAAGCACTGAAATACTTCTGTTAAACACTGAATGGAAAAAAAAAAAAAGAAAAAAAAGAAAAAAAAAGGTTCTGAAATGCCTATTTTGATGTTTTTGGAGTAATGACTCACCAGGAATACTGTGGGGTATTTATAAAAACCTTTGTTTAAATAAAGAGTATAAATAGAGTTAAGGTTTTTATTTCAAGTGAAGATGGGGGGGTGAGATCTGCAAGCTCTCGTTTGGTTATTGCTGGGTGGGGGTTTTGGGGGTAGATTTTGAGTTTGCATCCAGGTTCAGGGAAAAGAGAGAGAATGACCCATCAACTCCAGAACCTTTCCATCCGCCAAACCTGCTGTCCCCGAGCATCTCCATGCACCACCTCCAGTGCTTATATTTCCCCATCAAAACTGTCATGTATCAAGCAAGCTTATGTCTACAGTCAGCTAATTAAGGTTGCACAGGCCTGGATGTAAGGAGAAATAAAAAACCCGAAATAAACACTCTAAAGGTTACAAGCCTCAAAACCCCAATGGGAACAGAGTATGGAAAAATCAGCCTCGCGCTGGCCAAGAGCTTTCCCCCTGTGTAACATTGCTGGAGCAGACAAGCCAGTAAACAGCATACCAAGCTGATGTGCACCAGATGACAGCAACCTGCGAGGAGAAAGCTCTCCCAGCCCTCGCCTGCGGGGACAAAGGAGCAGGGAAGATGGGCAGGTTTTGGTCCTGCCAACAGCTTTAGTCAGACCAGTTCATTCTCTTATAGCCCGCTTTGCTGCAAGGAGATGCTGCGTTACTGCCCGCAGCCTGCCTGCTGCAGGCCTGGGAGAGGACAGGAACAAGGCACCCGCTCCTGTGTGAAGATGGTGGCAGCATATTAAGATGCAGCGGAGCACACAGCTACTCTTGCCCTTCAGCTTCTTCCCTTTGCAGGCCAACTCTTCAGCCTAAAGCCACCAAGATGACTTTATCAGAGCAAATGGGACTAGGAAAGCCAGGCTGAGGCTCCACATCATAACCTGATGAACACAGCCAGCTGGCCAGCAGGGATGGCAGGGTGCCCACAGCACACGCAGGAAGACTCACCACCCTTCTGTCTGCACAGGCTTTGTTTTCATGCAAATAAACTCCCCACAAAGCACACTGCAAATTGCCTGGTGGATTTGGGATCGTGTAGGTCTGACAGAAACATTGTGGTAGAAGTAAATGCAAGAAATCAAACATCTATTGGAGGGATGAGGCAAACAGCTAACACAGGTCTCCAGGCAGGTACATCTGCTCCAAACACAACTAGAGATATCACACTCAGACCAGGGTGTGCTGAACAGTACATGGAAATCAAAGCCAATTTATGTAAATCAAATCCAATTGGTCTGCAGAAGGAACCGCGTTACCTATAAGTTTAACTCCAGAGCTCAGTGATGCTTCGTGCAAAGCGTTTGACACTGTCCCACACGACATCCTTGTCTCTAAGGTGGAGAGACATCAATTTGATAGGTGGACCACTCAGTGGATAAAGAACTGGCTGGATGGCCGCACACAAAGAGTTGGGCTCAATGGCTCAATGTCCAGCTGGAGACCAGTAACGAATGATGTCCCTCAGGGATCGGTGCTAGGACCGGTCTTGTTCAACATCTTTGTCGGTGACATGGACAGTGGGATTGAGTGCGCCCTCAGCAAGTTTGCCAATGACACCAAGCTGTGTGGTTCGGTTGATATATTGGAGGGAAGGAATGGCATCCAGAGGGACCTTGACACGCTTGTGAGGTGGGCTGATGCCAACCTGATGAAGTTTAACCATGCCAAGTGCAAGGTCCTACACCTGGGTCGGAGCAATCCCAGGCACGGCTCCAGGTTGGGCAGAGGAGAGATTCAGAGCAGCCCTGCAGAGAAGGACTTGGGGGTGTTGGGTGATGAGAAAATGAACATGAGCCGGCTGCAGTGTGCGCTCGCAGCCCAGAAAGCCAAATCGTATCCTGGGCTGCGTCAAAAGGAGCGTGACCAGCAGGTCGAGGGAGGTGATCCTGCCCCTCTAGTCTGCTCTTGTGAGACCTCACTTGGAATATTGTGTCCAGTTCTGGTGTCCTCAACATAAAAAGGACATGGAACTGTTGGAACAAGTCCAGAGGAGGGCCACGAGGATGATCAGGGGACTGGAGCACCTCCTGTATGAAGATAGGCTGAGAAAGTTGGGGCTGTTCAGCCTGGAGAAGAGAAGGCTGCATGGAGACCTCATAGCAGCCTTCCAGTATCTGAACGGGGCCTATAGGGATGCTGGGGAGGGACTCTTCATGAGGAACTGTAGTGAGAGGACAAGGGGTAACGGGTTCAAACTTAAACAGGGGAAGTTTAGATGGGAGATGAGGAAGAAGTTCTTTACTGTAAGGGCGGTGAGGCACTGGAATGGGTTGCCCAGGGAAGCTGTGAATGCTCCATCTCTGGCGGTGTTCAAGGCTGGATTGGACATAGCCTTGGGTGGCATGGTTTAGTGGGAGGTGTCCCTGCTCCTGGCAGGGGGGTTGGAACTGGATGATCTTAAGGTCCTTTCCAACCCTAACTATTCCATGATTCTATGCTCTCAGGGGATGATCGAAGGACACAGCTTTGGCACTTCTCACTTCCCTGTGGCAGTTATAAATCCAGTTGGTTGGATTCATACATGTCAGCTGGCTCTCTGGAGGTGAAGTGGTAGGATCTTGTCAAGAATATCAGCTGCTAACACACATGTAGCTTCCAGAGGAGTAAGCAAGTGTTCGGGCTGTGCTGCCTCGGGGCTTGGAGAGGTTTCAGCCAATCCCCCAAAACCAGTAGGAAGTGTCAGAGTCCAGCCCAGTGGAGAAAGCAAACATTTTAGTAAAGCAATCCCAGGAATTGAGGCAAAAGGACAGAAGGGCTGGTATTAGAGCAGGGCAGGAAACAATGTTATCATCCAAGGAGAATGTGGTATTTTGCAATGTTTTCCTGTCCAACATCAGTACAAAAATCTCACTAAGAGGTTTTGGCAAACCAAGCTAAAAAAAACCTCCGACAAGATATTCCGTAAATGTTCAATCTGCTCAGGCCTCCCTCCCTGGTTTGCTCTTCAAGAAGAGCCATTTTAACTCTGAATTTCTTGGTTTTCTCAGTGTTAAACAATACAAGCCCAAAAGACAAACCAGTCCTGACTCATCTCCCTGCCCCGTGCCCTGAGTATGACCTGCATTCACTGGGGTCTGCTCTTCTTGACCAAGGACATCACTTCTGCACTCACCTGGGGGCAGAGCCCACCCTTTCCTTCCCTCCCTCCCACTCAGCAAGGGGATAACTGGTTAAAACCCCCCTCACATGAAACCATAGGCTTTCTGCTCACATGAAGCCAGGCAAGCAAGATCTGCAACAGCTGAAAATTACTCCAAAGCTTTACTTCTGAAGCTCTGCTGTTGCACCCTGATCCAGAGCCCCCAGCTTCTGTGATGAATTGCTCATGGGATCAGCCAAGGAATACAGTATATTCATGGACAAAAAAGTGAAATACAGTATCCGGAACAGAAAGGCCCCATGGAAGTCCCAAGTTGCAATGCTATATAGAATCATAGAACAGTTAGGGTTGGGAAGGACCTTAAGATCATCCAGTTCCAAACCTCCTGCCAGGGGCAGGGACACCTCCCACTAAACCATGCCACCCAAGGCTCTGTCCAACCTGGCTTTGAACACCGCCACGGATTCTGACATTAAACAAATCCTTTGCCCTTACCTGTTTCTACCCACATTTCTGCTAAGTTCTGTGACAACCTTCAAACAAAAGCCATGACACTTGTGTGATTTCCCATCTCCACTTAGAGATTGAGGTTGCTTTTGTACTTAGCTCAGGATCAATACTTCTCTGTGAGAAGCCACATGTATTTTCCTTTAGGAAAAACAAACAAACAAGCCAAACTACAAAATCCTGGAAGCATTATGTGTTTCTTCCACAAAGACAGGTAACCCTTCCATATGGCACTAAAGAAATATAACGAAAGCTGAACACACAGCAGGCCCCTACGCTCTCCACATAGTACATAGTACATAGTCCAGAACCTAAAAAACAAGTGCAAAGCTGCAAAATGGCTGTTTGCATCCCACCCCTGCTGCAGCAGACCTGCAAGAAGGCTGGAAGATGCACCAGCATCAACAGAACAAGGGATACAGGTGCTTCAAAGACTATGAGAACATACTGGGGCTAAACTCCAGCATGCACTGAAGCACAGTGCTGGATCGGGGCTCCTGACCTTCTCTCCACAAGCCACGGCTGCCAGGGTAGCCTTTTCCAAATGAGATTTCCACCCTATTCATTTCGACAACACAGCCTGCACCCTTGGGAAGAAGGGGGGAAAACAGCAGGAAGATCAAAGCTCTGCAAGTCCGTAATATTTTATTAGTTCCTTCCATCTGTCACGCACCAGTGACTCACTGGGAAATAAACCCCCTCTTGAGAGCTGCTACCTTTTCGTTGCTGACTCCGGCTTCTGAGCAGCACTATTGTGAGTCTTTATTGGTTATTTGTTCCGTCTGAACGAGTTTTGGCTCCTCATTCACAAACCAGTCTCTGCTCCTTGAATCAGAGGGCGAGGAAGGGGGAGGGATAGAGGAGGATCTTGCTGCGCTTCTGTTATCTCTTTCACTCTCCGCTTGGTGCCTTCTGCATCAATGAAGACCTTGGGAATCCTCCGGCTTTGTTCTCTTCTGCATGCGGGGGCTTTTCCTGCTAAAATAGCAGGTAGCAGCACTAACCCTCAGTACATACAATCATACAAGCCCATCTGCTGGGGCAAGAGAAAGACGCAACATGGTGCTTTTGGAGCAAAGTGCTTTGGGGGAGCAGGGGAGAGGAGGGGATAGAGCTAGATTTCCTGAACCCCTCTGAAAGCAAAGGGAGATTTTTATAATGAAGAGAACTGCCTTGTTCCACTATTATCAGGATGCAAATGGAAGAATTTGAAAGGCTGACTGCACAGTCTGCTGGTGGATAAACTCCATAAAATGCTGTGCAGAAGGACTCCCATGCATCCATGGTCCTTCCCATTCCAAAGGTACCACAAGAAGCACCATCTCACTTTCTCCAGGGCCCTGAGGTCCCTTTACAAAGGTACTGCAGGGAAAGACTCCAATAGCCCTGACTTTCATCATCAAACTGATATGCTCTTCTGGTGTAGCTGTGGCTCTTCAGTAAATGATAAGCCCGCTCCATTCATCTTTAGGGCTTTTGTTAATGCACTTTTGGTGACATTACATGAAGGGTACCCACTGTGCTCAGCACCATGCTGGGTAATGGCTGGCTCTGGAAAGGAAATTGCTCCTGCTCCTTCACCCTGGAGAGGGATGCCTGCATGTATCAGCTGCTGCTCTCCTCTGACCCATGCCTCCCTCTTGCTCTGCTCCATCTGTCTCTGTAATTCAAGGCTTGCATCTCATTCAGCCTGACATCGCCTTTGCCAGCAGCTGCAGGTGTTCAGATGTGGATATTTGGCTAGTCTGAGGTTCTCAAAGGCATGGCAGATAGAGTAGCTCCCCCTGCCATTCCCAGCCCTGTCCTCATACTCTGCAGCCCCTGAAGCATCTTCTCCTGGTCCCATGGTGAGCTATGAGCATCTGGAACTTGCAAAAAGAAAGCCCGGGATGGACAGGGGTAGAGCAGTTGATGTCATCTACCTGGACTTGTGCAAAGCATTTGACACTGTCTCACATGACATCCCTGTCTCTAAGTTGGAGAGACATCAGTTTGATAGGTGGACCACTCGGTGGATAAAGAACTGGATGGATGGCCGCACACAAAGAGTTGGGCTCAATGGCTCCATGTCCCTCTGGAGATCAGTAACGAGTGGTGTCCCTCAGGGATCGGTGTTGGGACCGGTCTTGTTCAACATCTTTGTCGGTGACATGGACAGTGGGATTGAGTGCACCCTCAGCAAGTTTGCCAATGACACCAAGCTGTGTGGTTCGGTTGATACATTGGAGGGAAGGAATGGCATCCAGAGGGACCTTGACACGCTTGTGAGGTGGGCTGATGCCAACCTGATGAAGTTTAACCATGCCAAGTGCAATGTCCTCCACCTGGGTCGGAGCAATCCCAGGCACAGCTACAGGTTGGGCAGAGAAGAGATTCAGAGCAGCCCTGCGGAGAAGGACTTGGGGGTGTTGGGTGATGAGAAAATGAACATGAGCCAGCTTCAGTGTGAGCTCGCAGCCCAGAAAGCATCCTTCCAATATCTGAAGGGGGCCTATAGGGATGCTGGGGAGGGACTCTTCATGAGGAACTGTAGTGAGAGGACAAGGGGTAACGGGTTCAAACTTAAACAGGGGAAGTTTAGATGGGAGATGAGGAAGAAATTCTTTACTGTAAGGGTGGTGAGGCACTGGAATGGGTTACCCAGGGAAGTTGTGAATGCTCCATCGCTGGTGGTGTTCAAGGCTGGATTGGACAGAGCCTTGGGTGACATGGTTTAGTGGGAGGTGTCCCTGCCCCTGGCAGGGGGGTTGGAACTAGATGATCTTAAGGTCCTTTCCAACCCTAACTATTCTATGATTCTATATCACCTGCTTCAGAAAGTCTGGCTCATAGTGGCCTGGACCTGTATTGCACATGGTGGAACAGGACCCCACTTTGTTCAAGGTCTCACGCACAGAACCAGACCATTGGATAACCTTTTTGGTCTATGTATTAAATGCAATGTGAGGTACAACAAGCTCCTCACCTCCAAAACAAAAGGAAAGAGATTGTAACGGATTATGGGAAAGCCAATTATTTTCCACATTCCATCCCTGAGAAGTATCTTTCCACTTATTTAATGGGGCACTATACCCAAAGCATATCCCTGGGGGAGCTTCGTTTCTGAGGGGTATTTCACTTGGACCCGTACCACCTGAGCATCTCCAAGAGGGTATGGTCTGTGCCACTCTTCCTTTCTGATGCCTGAGCTTCTGCACACAGAGGAACCACACCATTTTCTTACACAAAAGGCCACAGAAATCAAGTAGAGCAAAGGAGAATTTTGAAACCATCACTTTATCAAGGTATCTCTTCCCTAAAGCTCTGCCACTCTCACTCAGTGATTTCAGAAGCCAGCTTCTTTCAGACATCATTTGGCCCTACCGGGCTGTTTGTGCTCACCTGATTCCCCCTCTACCCCATGTATGGGTTCTTCTAAGCACCTACAAAGTAGTAGGGGCTGAGAAGCTCCAAGGAAAGATTAGCTCTAAAGCTACTCTTCCCTTTCAGTTGGGTGGATGAGGTTTTTTGTTTGTTTGACCTTATTTTTATTTTCCTCCTTCCTCCACTGACCAGAGTGTTCACAGGATACAGGGCAGCCCTGACACTACCCCAGCAGGTCCATTTTACCATAGATACAACCTAACCCTGGTAGTTCTGGATTGGAAGTGACAGCAAGTCACTTACACCTCGTTGCTTCACGAAACTGTGTAATAAGCTTTTAAAACCCAACGCTGCTGCCACCACCACCATTGTGAATCTACATTCAGCTTTACAGAATGGCACCAACTCTGCAAACGTCCACTCCTGTGTCCTGCTTCGAAGACTCTGAACAGCTCATGCTAAGCCAGCAGTGAGGAAAGAAAAGCCAAGCAAAGGTGCCTGGCCAAAGCTACACACTAGAGCTAGGTAAAAGTCCTTGGCTCCCAACCTTCAAGCTGGTGTCCTCTCAAGCAGACTGTATTTGTATTTTGAGGCTCACAAACAGTGGAAAACAAGCAAGAAAACTCATGCGAGCTTTCTGTGTGTCCTGCAGACCTCAGGGCAACATTCTGAGCCATAAAGCAGCTCAAAAGAAGAATTTCAAGCCGTCTTCGACCTACAGTGCACCAGCCCCAGTCTCGTCTCAGAAAAATAGCTGGCTGGCCTGAACATCAGAGTGGATGACTGTCCTGAGGGTGCAAAGGCAGAGATGAGGCTGCTGCGTGTCATTAAACAAACAGATGGAGAGACAGCCCCAGAGGCTCAGACAGAGCCTGATGCTTTCTGGCTCTGAGCGTGCTTGTTCCAGGAGCAGGAGCAGCTCCAGAGTGCTCTGTGAAAGGAAAAGATGCAGTCATGGGCTGCAGCCTCAGAGACTGGAGCTAATTGAGGATGGAGAACAGAGGCGAGAAGGAGACAGAGGCCTTTTCCTTATAAGCAGCTCATCAGGAGCCAGCATGTCACAGGGCTCTGCTGCACGAGTTGAGTGAATCCAAACCGCTCAGAATGGGCTCAGAGGTCCTTAGGTGGCACCAGCAGCAGCCACATGGAATAACATCAGGTATTCCAACTCAGCTACCGATTTTGGTACTAGAAGCTACAGGCTCACAGGATGTGCATTTCTTAGCATTTTGTTTTGCAGGACTCTGATACGTTTTAAAGACAGATTTTGAAAGGAGAGAAAATTAAATTACAGCTGCATCTGTAGGAATGTCTCCATTTCTCATGAGAGTTCAGCTACGTTTTCACATGTGTAAGCAAACAGTGCAGCTCTTCCCAAACAGGGCACCACTTTCACATAACTGCTGCAGCTCTGTCAGGGTTAAGACAACAGTGACTTGGTGCAGCATTGTTGGACATGAAGAACCTTTGCAAGCTAGCACATTCCTCAGCTGCCACACCACACGCACCTTGCTTCCACTATATGTTTGTTTGACAGCAAGGTCTCTTAGTCACAGCACAGATGAACACAGAAAACAATCCCCCACCTCAAGTAGAAGCAGTTCTCCAGCACATCACCGGTGCAGGGAGCAAGATAAAAGCAGGATCACCTCCTCTACACCAGGGCCTTTCCTTTCCTGAGGGAAGCAGGCCATTTCTCTTCCACCCTGAAAACAGAAATCATTAGAGCAAACCTGCTAAGGAAGACCAAGCTTGCTCCTTCCAAATGTTTCTCTGCTTCTGTGCTAACCAAAGGCACAAATCAAACAAGAAAGGTGAATGCAGTTTCTTCTGCATAGTCCCATCTACTGACAATATTACCAACCAGGCAGTTAGCCCTGCTGTGAATAGGGGGATGGACTAGAAGCCCTCCAGAAGTCACTTCCCTTCTAAGTAATTCTCTGTTTCTATGACATTCCAGAACTAAAACCAAGCCAATGCAAAAATGGAAACCAGTCCCCATACAATTCTCATCTCCGACCACATTTCATTTCTGACTACAATCATTAGTTAGGACCTTCCTATAAATTCTCCTGGACTTTGTTTGACCTTCAAGTTTCAATTCCCAAGGAGTCAAAGGAAGCCTGGTGTGGTCTTGCAGCCAAGCCAGGATCTTGAAAGAAGATGAGTAACTTGATTTACCCTAAATTCTGTTCAGCGTCCAGAGAAATGCAAGCAGCCTCCTCCACTGAAGCATCTCATGGCCAGACCTTGCTTCTGAACTATCTAGGAGGCTTTTAAGGTCAAGACTTTGGGAAGATGCTTGCAGAATGTGAGTATAAAAGCAGGCACCCAAAAGCCCAGCTAGATGGAACTGAGCAAAGTTTTCTGCCTATCTTTCTTTCAGTATGAGTAAGTGCATGACCTCCAGCACCAGAGAAATCTCATGACTACCCTCTGGAAAAGTCACTGCTTGAATATACGCTGCAATTTTAGGAACAGTGCAGTGTTTGAGAGGTCTCCAATGGGGATGGTGCAGCCTGGAACCTGCCCAAAAGGCTTTTTGTTAAACTTTATCTTAAATGGAAGCAACCTGTTTACCTGGAGAAGAATGAGCTCATCCACCTACTCACTTCTTAGTAGTTATTGTCATGGTTAGAAACCAAGTGCCATCTCTGGGATTGCAGTGAACTTCTCACAGAGTTGTTCTGGCTGAATTCATGCTAAGCTGGTATTAATATCAGTCCCTTTATCTCCAGTTCTGAAAAAGGCTCCAAGCATTAACAGCTTCAGTAATGATTCAAGGGTTTAAATTCCTAAACCTTTTGAGAACAGGAAATTAAAGCCAAGATGAACAATACCCACAGATTAAATATATTTAGCTGCTGTGTTTCTTGTTGAGAAGCTCAGAGAACTGTTTAGTGGTGCTTTTCATGTGGCTGCTCCATGTGGAAATGATGGCAGCCTGCGTCTGAAGTCAAACCAGCAAACTAAAGGGTGGATGCAGGAAGACATTTTATTGTCTTCCTCGTGCTTTCTGCTCTCCAGCAGAGCTACTCCGGGCAGCAGCCTTCTCAGCACCAGATTAAACAACTAAAGGAACTGCCCCACATTACATGGTAGGGCACAAGCCATGAGGGAGGGAAGCCATCCTTCTGTGGGCAGGTTGCTCCTGAAGGAAGACTCTGGAGGTGTTTGCAGAAGTGGGTCACATTCGCTCTGGGCAGGCAGCAGCAGACAAAAGCTGGCCTCCACCATGCACCACTGCAGCAGTTGCTCCCCGGGAGAGAACCAGCCAAAGCACACAGCTTCCAGCAGCCCCCTCCTCCTTTTAGGCTGAGGCATCCTCTTCTGCATTTCATCCATGACTTCTCCATGTTGAGTCAGGAATCAAAACCATGCGTTGGAGCCCCAGTCCAGTGCCCAGCCTGCTAGGTCCCTGCTCATCCAGGGCTGCCTGTTGACAGCTGTTTCATAGAGCCAAGGCTCCCAGCTCTCTGTTTTCCCTACTTCATTAGCTAAACAAACAATGACACCATATAAAATACCATGCTGCTCGTCCGTCGGGGCGATGCAAACCCATGTAAAACTATCTCAGAGACAAGTTTAGAAACAGGCTGTGCGTGTGCCAAAAGCTTGGATCAGTGCAGTGGCTGAGAGCTCTGCTCCAGTTCCTGAAGAGCCAGCAGCACACTGAGCTGAGCCCAGCCCAGCATGAGAGCAGCGCTGGTGGGGAGCTCATGAGGACAGAGCACAGTCACCGAGGGACAAGGAAACCCAGCATTAATACTGCCAAGGATTCCCATTAAAAGGCTGTTGATGACCAAAATACCAGCAGCAAGTAATTCTCTGGGAACAAATCCGAGTTACAGGTATTATCAAGGGACTGAACTCTTAACAAAAGACATTATGAGGACATTTAAGGTGAAGATTATAAAGCTGACTGTCTGGATGGGAGACATTTCCCTGTAACTTTCAGCACCAGGTGATTAAACCTAAGCTGCTGAGGGAGACCAAGACCACAGCAAAACACAGGAAGAAAGGCATCTGGGTGGAGAAATCCCTACTTCAGACCCTCATTGGTCACCCAGTGAATGGTCATCCTATGCACTCAGCCAGGAAGGGGTTATGGCTCCAGGACCCACCAGGAGCTTGGGCAGATGAAGGCAGTGGATGGAACCCACCAGTATGTGGAGGAGCAGGCTCTCTGGAGCAGGACTTCCAACCTTTGTGCGCAATTTGCACGAAACACTCAGTGACAGAGTCATCAAGCACAGAAGCCAGAAGGTCCATCTCACAAAGGCTGCTGACGCAGGGTGACAAAGTTGTTCATGTGGACTAAACTCATCATCCAAGACAGCCTGCAAAGAGCCCTCAGCTACAGAAAGATCACTGTGCAACGAAAAGACCTCTGCAAAGCCCTGAGACACATCGCTGTCCAGTTTCCACCATCAGGGTAGCCTGGGCCTACGTTTGTCCCAGGCTGTGGTTAGAGGAAGCCTGCTCTACCACTCACACAACCCCCTGGGAAACTTCGATCACGTTCTGATGGGCTTCCATCAGATCTCTGAGGTTAGAGGCAAACGGTTTATCCAGACTCAGCACACGCTTGTTCTAACATATGTCGCAGATTGGTTTAGCCACCATGCAAATGCTTTATAACAGATACCAAGACCAGTACCTCCACAGCACCACATAGCCCAAGGCACCGTAGTCACAGCAACTCACCATGCAGAACCTGGCTTATCTGCTCACTGGGGACATCTGACACCAGACTCAGAGCAGTGCACAGTTCAAATCACCCCCACGACATGCCACAAGATGGGAAATGAAACTTGCTATGCTTATTTCAATTGAGCCCAAAGCTCTCTTACCAGAATCAGTGAGTAGTTTTACTTGTTCCTGCTTGGCTTACCAGGCCTGAGAAAGCTTTTCAAGATTTGCTTCATGTAACTCCGAGTCACCAGTCTCAGCATCTCTATCTGGGGAAGAAAACACTCTACAGTGAACCTCAGAGAGAGCCTGACCTGCTTTCTAAAACCAAAACCTTCCCTGCTGCCCCCTGCACCATTAGCCAAGTGGGCACCACATCTTGGCATTCACTTTGAAGAGCTCATACCACCTTCAGGAGAAGCACAAGTATACAGAAACACTGCAGTATTGTCCATGCTGCTCTACGCTGAGCTACAGTATGTGACTCCTCCTTCTTTGTCACCTCCACCCTCAGTTATGCCAACACCAAAGAATCATTGTGCGGCCCATAACAGGGCTGTGGGCTCCTGACCCACAAAATAATTGTAATTTATTGTAGTGGACTAGATATGCATGTTTGTTGTGAGAAGAAAATGGTGCCATACTCCCCTTCACACGGATTCTCTTCCCTTGCAGAGAAAGCAGAGGGACTGGAGCTAGGGTCTGGCAAGCCATCCCTCAGCATCCTTCAGAGACAAAGCAGAAGGACATCTCTGACATGAGTTAGCACAGCCTGTTCAACTCATTCATGCAGCTGTCCCAGGCAACAGGCTTAAACCCTCCCAAAAAAAGTCACCCAGGGGCACAGAAGTGCAAGAGAAGGTATCAGTCTGCTGGGGTGACCTGACAACAGCTTTACCAAGGGATGAAGTGGCTTCAAGTGAGGTCAGCCTAGCAGTACCAATCCTGCTGCAGAGGCAGAGGAGTGCTCTTCAAACTCTCGGCTGAAAGATGGGAGGAGCACAGGGAACAAGGGCTCTTCCCAGTGTATTTCAGGAGAAATAAGGGGTGAACTCCAGATGGGTGAGGACAGTAAACCTGAGCTTGGTCCTGCAGCTGCACTGCCCCTGCACCCTGGGCCATGTGGCCCTGACACCACGCTGTCCCCTCCCCAGAACATGGGATTATGTTAAGCAAGATGCTATTATGGAGAATTAAAGTCTGATCGTTCCGCTGTTAAACATTTTGGCAGCATCAGCTCTATCTAAGCCACAGCACTCCCACCGTGACCGCAGCTTGGCCCTAGCACAGCTCTGTGGGACCCAGGAGAGGACGTGTCTATGGCAAGAGCCTGGTGGTACCAGGCAGCAGGTGGACCTGCCACGCTGGTGAGCGAACAGGATGGCTGTGTTCTCCCACCATAGCCTGAAGGGGCATCAGATCCTGCAAGTTTGGTCATTACAGTCCAAACATGCTTGATTCTCAGCTGGCTTTGCAACGTGTTTTAATAACTTCTCTCATATGTCTTTTGCTTGCACAGTGTGACACTCAATGGGCTTATAGGGGGCAGGAGGAAAGGCAGCTTAAAATATTCCAGCTCCGACCTCCCCCTGTCCCTAGAAAACATCTCAGGAACTGATCCTTTCCATGCCATGAACACTCAGCTGACAAGCAGGACTGCTCTGCAGGTGGGATACAGATACTCAGCCTCACCACTACAACAACCTCCTGCCAGCCCAAGGCACCTTTCCCTGCATTATTAGCACAGTACTCACGACGTTGCTGGGCATCCTTACCCCTTGCAGCAGCTGCCAACTGCATCTACACACACCCCCCATTTCCTACTGCCCTTCACTTCTGAGAGGCTTGCTCCACAAAGCCCAAGTGTTTCAGCAGAGCTATAGATGAACAGTTGCTGTGAAGCCCAGCTGCATAGAAGCAGTCCACTCTGCTCTTGCTGACTTGCTGTAGGAATAGCGAGTATATTTGGGATACAGAAGTCTACGCAACCAAACCTATGGATGCAGGAAGCTGCATTTTCTCTCTAAAGCTTCCAGTCCCTTCTACGTTCCACGGACATCTGCTGTTTCTGCAGCTCGGCTGACAAAGGCACCCTCCACAGACCAAAGCAGAAGCAGGCAAAGCAGCTTTAAGTCACAGACTTAACAACACTGACAGCATCATCTAAAAGCAAAACGGTCACTTTGAAAACAAGAACCAGGAAAACAGTTTCTTCTGACTTACATTTCTATCGGCACCAACACTGCTTTTTGACTAAACCTGCTCCAAATTCAGATTTGAGCGGTTTGGTCCTTAAAAAGGAAAAACATCCACAAAACTATTTACAACATTCGAGAAAAACCCAAACACGACAATCCAAAATCTGCCCCATTTATGACTTAGCTCCAGCTTCTTGGCCAGCTGCCAAGAGTGACATTTTGAGGTCTACTAAGAATTCCTTCATTGTCCATGAGGAACCAGCAAGAAGCGGATCAAGCCGCTAAAAAGCTGTCATATTTTCTCTCTAGTGACAAGAAAGGCCAAATGTGAGGGCTGAGTGTTTACAGATATAAGGGTCCTCAGTGTTCCACACAGACTGCCTTGGGAAAAGGGAAGCAGGGCGAAGTCATCTGCCCCTTCAGCTGGCATCTCAGGACTTTGCCACTGTCTCAGTACTTCCAGGTCGGCTCATTCACTGAGTTCAATTATTTAAGTGACCTGGGTTTTTTTTGCACAAGAGGTACCAAATTGTCTCCTTTTTAATCCCAAAAGACAGTGTGTACAAATAGAGCACCGGGGACACTTAAGACAACTTCATATTCCACATTTTCTCTTTCAGATCAGCCATAGTGGATTCTCTTGTGCTCACACTGGAGGTTTTTGCCTTTCTTCCCCCACACCAAATACAGAAATACCTTATGCGCAGGAACACAAATGAGATGATGAAGTCTGCAATTCAGATCCTCTAGCCATACACGTGGGGTTGACTCTGCATATGTGTACACACGTTCCTCTAACACAGTCCACAAGCACCACACTTCTCTGAAGTTCCAATGTCTCTCTGACCCTGCAATATGAGGCAGCCCAGCAAACGAGCACAGGCATGAAAGCCAAGAAACAGTTGCTGGGGATTTTCACACGTTTGCTCAGATCAGTGATTGCCAGTCCATCCACACCACCCCTTTTCTGCACCTTCAGGTGGTGCCTGCAGGAAGATGGCTACTGATGCCCACTACTGCCTAAACACAGTTCCCTGCCCTGCCCTCCAGCAGCGCCCAGCCCCAAGCAAACCCTGATACCGAGGGATGCCCAGCCTGGTAAGGTCCTCCTGAGAGTCAGGGTAATGCACAGAACATATCCCAGCAGTCTTCTGCTCTACTGAGCAGCCGCAGGCCACTACAGGAATAAAACATGTCACACCAAGACACTGTTTGAGCTGAAATGTATGTCAGTGAGTTAAAGGCTCGTTTCTCACACTCAGCATCATCCCCTTCAGCTCCTAAGCTCTCCTCAGAGGAAAGTCAGCTGCAGTTCAGAGCACCTGCATTCAAGAGCTCTAGTTCACAGCAGTTCTCCTTCCTCTATATGGGATATTGGAGGTCACCTCTGGAACACTGAAGACAAAGCCTTTGGAACACACACAGATACAAGAATGCACTTAGGGCCAGATCCTCTGCTTCACAGTGACTGTGCTCTCACCCTGAGAAAAAGGAAGCTCAGGGGGTTTCACCAGACCAAAGCCACTTGTACACCACTTTCAGGAGCTGAGTATCATCGAGGAAGCAACTCTCCCCCAACGACAACACTGTACCAAAGACTGAAGTTACTGCAAAGGCATCATTCCCCTGGCTGACAGGCAAGTCAGCCCCATGCAGTACTGCATGTTTCCTTATGAGCCCACAAACTTGCACTGATGAGCACAGAACACAACTCCTTTAACTTCCACCTCCTCCTACATCCCCTTCCAGAATACCCATACCATCACCTAGTCACAAACATTTCTTCCTCCTGTCAGGCCATACCAAAGGCTGTGTGCACAGCCCATTTCCACTTGGGAACAGGCAAAAATTCTAACATTCTACCTGAATTTAGGAAGTGCAAGTGTGTCTCATTTTGACGAGTTATGATAATCCAGGAGGATGTGCGTAGAGCCGCCCTGAGAGGTGAGAACAGGCTCTAAACACAGTCCTGCATGACTGAATTTTAAGCACTCCAGTTGGATCCTTCTGGCATTACAGTGACAATCTTGGCATCATCACTCCCACAGTTGTCTGCAATTAACAGTTGCCACATTCAAGCCTCCTTGTGTTCATTAATGTCCAGGTCCTGCCTGACACCCCACCGAGGCTGCAAATGAGACGGCAGAGCAGGCTTCAAGATGTTTTACAAGGAGGAACTTCAATCACACCTTTCCTATCACCCCTGACCATCACAATTTTCCTTCTACACTGAATAATGCCTTTTCCACTTGCTCTGGTTTTCTCTGACAGCACTGTACAGAAGTAACAGCAGCAGGTTAGACGGCAATGTTGTACTGGCAGCTTTTTACAGCCTGATCGCCACAGCTGTGAGGGTACCAGCATTTCCTAGAGCCACAGCCCCTAGAAATATCTAGTATCTTCAGATGGAAATTAAAAGTCTAAATCAACAGAGAAAAACAGGTAGGGCAAGAGGCTGCCATTCTGATTCGCTACATACAATCAATAAAGAGAAAAAGCAGAACCTGATTCAATATCATATTCAAAGTATAGGATTAGCTTTCATGACGCAAGAGTATAGTCCCAGGAAGGTTGTACAGAAGTGCATCCCCATACTAGAGAAATGGTATTTGCAATAGTTTGTATTTTATCTCACTTAAGTAAATTGGAGGGGGCAAGGGAATAGGAACATTGCATTCCAACTTTTAACTGTTTTTAGAAACCCATACCCTCTTATCCACAAGGAGAGGAGAGGAATATGAAAAGGGTCCTGCAGAGCTATTTTCCACTACCATATAGTTTCAGGATTTCCATGTCTTTCAAAAATAATGGTAATAAAAAAAGGTATTTTATTGAGCAACTTCACGCTTTCACAGATCTTAGACATTTTTAGAGGCAAAACTGCCTACTGCACCCCTCATCTCTGCCCCTCCTGTGCCGCTAGCTCGGATACCTCAGGAAAAAGCAGAAAGAAATAGAGGAGGCCCTAAACAAAATATGATAGTGGAAAAGCCTGGAACAACACATGTATACGGAACTTTGCTCTCAGCCACTTTCAGGTCATTCCAGGCTGGCCTAGCTAGGAAGTGCAAGATCTTCCAAGGCAGGAGCTGGGTAGTTTCCATGCTCAGTGTCCATTAGCTAAGGTACCATTAGCCACATCCACCCCACAACTGGCTGCTTGAGCTCCTAGTTTTGCAGAACCTTTGACTTGCCTGTACCTTAAAGCTGTCCCACCAGACTTTCCATCATTACAACCTGACCTTTTAGACTTCTTTGCCCTCTCCTTCCTGAGACCCCTGGGCACAGTCCTATCTTGAAACCACACTGCTTCCTTCTTCAGTGAGATAGCTTAAGTTGGCATTTGAAGTACTGACACTGTTCTGCCAATGTGCCTTGTTGTGTCTGCAATCAACTCTGCGTACCTCCTGGCATGAGCTCTGAAAAATGCCATCTGCGCTCACTCCAGCCAAGCCTGAGAGCAGGAGATGGCTGATAACTGAAGAGGTTCTGACCTGCGGAAAAGATCTTGCTACAGCCCTGCTCTTCCATTTGTTACTCATCTAACAAAAACAGTTCCTAGACTTAGAGGTCATAAACTCTCTCTGGCTTTGCTCTGCACTACAGCACTTGACTTTCTACTGCTCAGAGTGTGCCAAAGGGAGGACCTTGTCAAAAATGGAAGAGGAATGTTTATCCAGTTGACAGACTGGTGATCTGACTCAACTCATCCACATCGGCCTAGTGGAAGCTTCATGCTAAACACAAAATCACTTTGGTTCTTTACTAGATCATCTCAACCCATTGACAGCTGAATAACTCATTTAGCGGTAACAATCGGGAATAAAATCACAGAATCACTGAGGTCATAGAATCATAGAATAGTTAGGGTTGGAAAGGACCTTTAGATCATCCAGTTCCAACCCCCCTGCCAGGGGCAGGGACACCTCCCACTAAACCATGTCACCCAAGGCTCTGTCCAACCCGGCCTTGAACACCGCCAGCAATGGAGCATTCACAGCTTCCCTGGGCAACCCATTCCAGTGCCTCACCACCTGTACAGCAGAGAATTTCTTCCTCATATCCAATCTAAACTTCCCCTGTTTAAGGGTGCTCTGTAGATCATCTAGCCCAAACCTCCAGCTCAGAGCATGGTCACGTTGTGAGTATCTCCAAGGGTAGAGACTCTACCACCACTCTGGGCAACCTGTTCCCATGTTCGACCTCCCTTCACAGGGAGTTTCTTCTTATGCTTAAATGCAATTTCCTGCATTTCCATTTGTGTCCACTGATAAGATGCGTCTCTGACCCCTCCCTTCTCCAGACCAACAACCCCAGCACTCTCAGACTTATACACATGATGCACCAACCCTTTATCTTGACCCTGCCTTTAACTTGTTCCAGAACGACCATTTTACACTGGGAGTCCAGCAGTGGAGACAGCACCCCAGATACGTCTCATCAGTGCTGAGCAGAGGGAAAAGAGCACCTCCTCCACTGCTGCCAGTTCTCTGCCTAATGCAGCTCAGGATGCCAGTTGTCATCTTTGCCATGAGGGCACATTGCTGGCTCACGTTCAACTTGGTGTCCATCAGGACGCCCAAGTCCTTTCTCTGCACAGCTGCTTTCCAACAGGGCAGCTCCCAGCTTGTACTGGTGCCTGAGGTTGTTCCTTCCCAAGGACAGGATTTGCACTTCCACTCGTTGAACTGCACAAGGGTCCTGTTGGCCCATTTCTTCAGCCTGTCCAGGTCCTTCTGGATATCAGCACAACCTTCTGGCCTATCAGTTTGTCTTGCCTGGGCTTTGTATATGGGGCTTCGGATGAAGGTTACAGATTAATGTTAAAGTACTTACGCAAAAAGACAGAATATTCGGTTTATTTTCCATTGTTTTCACCAATGACATGGTCTTATATGAGCTCACAAAACCGTACCTGAAGCCTACAGCTGTGTTCGCACAAACTTCACTTCTGCATGACTAACTCCAGAGCTCAAAGACCTGAGATCCAACAGCCAATCTCACACATACAAGCTGAGGAAGGGAGAATCCTACAGAGACAATTATATGCATCCTATCCAGTCATTCCTTCCTTATTTTATTTTATTTGTCTGGTAAATTAAAATTATAGAATTAAAACCTAGCAGCTGCAACTCAGAGAGGCCAATATCCTCTGTGCATGACTCACCCTCTTGGGGGCTTTTTTTGGGATGTGTTCCTGAGGAAATGAAAACATGCCAGTATCTTTTTTATCTCTCGCTTCCTTACAGAACACACTCACTGTTCTCCTGCTTAGACCCTGGTGTGCACATCTGTGGGTCCTCTCTGTGTGAGGCTACGCAAGCTGCCTGATCTGCATCACCCAGGCAGTGGGAGTCCAAAAGAAGTAACAGTGGTGTCACATCATGCTTGCTTCTGTTGCTGGTGTGGCAGAACAGAGAAGGATGAAAATACCTATGACATGGACAGAGACTAAAATAGGAGGGGGGCAGAGAAATGAAAGAAAACATGGCCCTAAGGTAAAAAAGGCCACACAGTGTCATGGCTACGTGATGACAGCCAAGTGCTGATTTTCAGCAGAAGACAACTGTGTATTAGGTAGCCATGCAAGACCATGAGAAATTGAAATCAGGAAGTCAAACTGCACTTGCAAAGTCTCAGTTCCCATTGCTTCGTAACACACTTCCTCGTGGTGCCCTGCCTTGCAGATGGCAACTGCGCACCATGAGCAGGCAGCTGAGAAGAGCAGCAAAGAGCCTGTTCCCCTTATAGTCACCTTGAGGTGAAGATGAAGAGCATGGCCAGGGGCTGGTGCCACTCCTCACGCCCCATGGAGCACGACAGCAAAAGGGATTGGTGATGAGGAGGCAAATCCCATGAAATGATTGCGATCTGATGAACTGCTCCGACCAGCTTAGTTGAAGAATTAGAGAAGGCACAAAGCTGATAATTCAGTACCCAAGAGCTCCAATCCTTTCACTCATCCCCAAACAAAGTTAGGATTTAAGAGCTTTGGCTTGCTGGAAAGAGCTGTTTCACCCTAGAGTTTCCCCTGTGCTCTGGCACAACTTTTGATGTGCATCAGATTGAGCCCTGGTGTCTCAGAGCTGACGCAGGTTTGGCCCTCTGAGCTTAGCATGCTGGTCGTGAAAGGAGCTGATCCCCCATTGCTGACAGATGCTGAGCTTTTCTGATGGTCGATATTTTAAGTGCTTTTGGGACTTCTCCTCTAAAACGCTTCCCCTTCATTTCCATTTAATTTCCTTAAAATTGTCACTGGAGCTGTTGCTATCTCTGACACGTGTCAAACGCATCCTTTTCTCTGCTGTCTCTTCCTCCCCCTCTATGCAGTACATAGATCTAAAAACGGGTTTCAGCTCAGCACTTCACTACCCTCCTCCACACTTTTTGGAGCATTTAACCCCCCCTTTTTTTTTTTTAATTAAAACCCCCTAACACAGTGCACCTAATTGAACATGTAATTGTTTCATGTAGAATTTCCCCAGAGAATCCTATAATCTCACCCTGTCTTCCTTCGGCAGCGTATAATCATACGATCTACTGGCTCTTTGTTTGAATTCTTTCTTCTCCCGTTCTTTTTTTTTCCCCTCCCCAATACTTGCAGTAAGTTTCCACCTTGTCTAGACGTTTCTGACATACGCTGCCTTTACCCCTAATCTCCAGCCACTGCAGCTGGGAGACGCAGCAGCTCTCTTCTTCCCACAACTACATCCTGGATCTCAACACCCTCCATGTGACAAGTCCTTATTCCAGCATCTCCTCTGCCAGTGTTATTTCTACGCCTTCCAGATGTGTATTTCATCTCATTGAGGGCTTTTTATTTTATATAATGTTGCAACTGTTACCTGATTAGGGTGAAGGTTCTCTTTTAATGGGTAGGTGTGATGACAAGTTTTCCATTGCAGTAGGCCTGAATAGGAAATGTATGGCTGGGCTATTTTTCACTATGTTGGCTCATGAAAATATTACAGTTTTGTCCTCCAGAAACTATCTGCATATGAAAGATGGCCAGGATTGCTCTATCTCTCACCAAGCAACATCCCCCATGACACAGCACAGCTGGAGGTCTGCCAAACACAGCCTCTATCCCCAGGGAAGGGGTGAACCAGTACAGCACCAATGGAACTGCAGCTGGCCAAAGGTTCCCCCGGAATTCCCACTGAGCACTGCAGCAGTATTTCAAACCGCTGTGAAGAGTCCCGGAGAGCACACTACCACTGGAAAAGCTCCAAAAGCTTCGGAAGAAAAAAAAAAAGCTCCAAAAGGTTCTGTCTTCCCAATCCCAGCCTGAAGGAGTTCAGCCCTTCAGCTCATGCTAAGACAGAGGTTAAGATTTGTTTGAGTCTAGTAGGAAACTCCTTTCTAACTCCCAGTTAGTGCACAGCCTCCACTGGGGCACAGAGAACAGAAAGCAAAATCATTTGCCATCACGTATCTGAAACGTGTAAACAAAATTACCTTGGAGTAAGTTCACGCCCCTTCAGATCCAGCTTTCACCAACAGCCTAGCAATTATGTTCCCTGACAGGAATGTTCGCTGAGACAATAAATCACATTTTTTAGCCCTTTGTTCAGAGCAACACTGAAATATGTAATGGTATGTACCTCTCCAACCGGATCATCAGAACTACCCTCATCCACTTGGAGATAAGGAACATACCACATCACTGATGTGTCCAAACACCGAAACCTTGAATCCAAGCAACAGATTTGAAGATTGCGTTTGCACACCCTACAGAGTCCCAAGAACCTGCACCAACAATCACTTTACAAAGTAACTGCAAAGCCCCAGGGCACTCCAAGTAGGTGAAGAAAGGAGGAAATCGCTTGAACCTGGATTCAGTTCCATCCAGGCTCTCTCGCAGGCATCACGTCCCATGTTGACACAAGTACTTCTCGTATTTTTGAGCTTCCCCAGGCCAGCTGATCAAACAGTTGCTACATTTCTCTTGCAGTCTGGTTCTTGTTCCACCAGAGGAAAGTCAACACATACACTCAAAGCATCATGCCTGATCCAATGGAAAGCAGCGGTTGGTCTTTTATGGTCCAATCTAAGGGACAGGGCCACCACATCGCAAGACCATTGGGTAAGATCTACTACTGTGTGCAGTTGTGGGGCTCAAATTTAAGAAAGATGTGAAGGTCCTTAAATGCATCCAGAGGAGAGCAACAAAGCTGGTGAAAGGGCTGGGAGGCATGTCCTCTGTGGAGCAGCTAAGGACTTTGGGTTTGTCTAGTTCGGAGAAAAGGAGGCAGCTTCCTGAGAAGTGCAGCGGGAGGTACTCATCTCTTCTCCCTGGTAAGAAGTGATAGGACACATGGGAATGGTTCAAAGCTGTGCCAAGGGAGGTTTAGACTGGGCATTAGGAAGCATTTCTTTACTGAGAGGGTGGTCAAACACTGGAACAGGCTTCCCAGAGAGGATGCCCCATCCCTGTCGGTGTTTAACAGACATTTGGACAATGTCCTTAACAATATCCTTGAAGTTGGTCAGCCCTGAACTGGTCAGTCAGATGGACTAGATGATCATTGTAGGTCCCTTCCAAATGAAATAGTCTATTCTATTCCACCACGCTGTTATTCCTTGTTAGCAGTGCTGTTCTCATAGCAGGACCATGGCACAGACAGCAGCCAAGCAAACTCTCACACCACCATGCAAGCATAGTAGAGGGACACTAACTGAAGCCCCTCGCCTAATTCAGAGGTCACAGAGTAGCAAAACAATGTGATTTCTTGGTGCTGAGCTTCCTTTTGATAAACATCAGTTGGAATTTATTTTGAAGGCTGCCTGCTGGAGGGTCTCCACTTGTCCTTAAGTAGGTAAAAATATCTGTGAGGCAGCCTCTGCTGAACTCCTCCCCTCTCGTTCCAGGTGGAAAACCACAGGGTTGTATCCTGATTAGTATTACTTAGGGAACCTGGGCTTGTACCTCAGTCAGCGCTTTGTGTTTTAGCTGCATCCTTCCATGGCACTAAGCAGAGGCTGTTCTGTGATGGAAAGCAGCGGGAACTCAACCAAAGCAGGACCTAGAAACTCTGGTGACTTAAAGCAACATGCAGACGAGACAACCAAGGGCAACGCCAGTCTAGGTGAAGAGAGGAACAATACCAATATGGTTTAAAATGGGCTGTGGCACATGCCATGCTATCTGCGACCATAGTCCGTTGCTACCAGCCCAGTTAGGGCAGCCAGCCAGGGCCTCACCATGATGGCTGGGCAACAGTGCCCTGGGCCACCACTGTACCAAAAGCACTGTATTTTCCTAACAATGTTCTGTGTGAATGTTACTTCCTCAGTTGCAGTTTGGATCTGCCAGAACGTTAACGAGAAACTAACAAAGAGCGCCAGGCTAATGCTGAAGCAGTAATGAAGATTAATCTCTCCCTAGAGAGGGTGACATGCCTTCTCAGAGACCTCATGTACCGCAACAGCATTTGGAGGGTCAAAAGTGGGTCAATGAAAGCTAATTAATAGCAAATCTCTCTCTTGTTCTTAATTATGGAGCAGTGCATAGGGATTTCAGATAAGCTGCTTGGTCCATTCTAACTACTGAATTCCCGAGCTGGGACCCATAAGCCATGCAGGAATTTGATGGCATAACTGGGCATAGGTCTCTCACTGAGAAACAAGCGGAGCCAGGGAGACTGAGGTGGCCTGGGCTTCATTCCCTGAAAGCAACTAGAAGTCTTGGTTTTGGAAGATGTGTTGGATGACCTGAATAACACAGCATGGGACCTGCCTACTCACTAGGGCAGCAAGTGATTCCTGTCAGGGATTCCAGGTCAGGCTGAGATTTCACTCTCAACAACAAGCTCCTGGCATCCTCTGGCAGCCTTTGGAGCTGATTCTTCTACTGCACAATTCCCCAGTGCATAATTTATTGCCAAAGGATGTTAGATTTGTACACAGCTTCAAGGCACTGCCTTAAACAAGTCTGTCAAAGACAGATGACAAAGGCTGTTTTCCTACACAGATATTACTACTGGCCTGAAAAGCTCCCCAGAACAGAAGCAGTATGGGAAGGCCACGACACTGAAGAGCCTTGCCACTTGGGAATGTGAACGAGTTCCCAAGCCTGCTGCTTGCTTCCACTATGGCCTTAACATCACCTCAGCCTCCTCAACTTGATTTGTGGCCCACCACATGAAGGCATGTTAGTGTCTCATCCCCAGTGCTAATGTTTCTGCACTGCCTTGTACAACAGCCTTTGCCAAGCCTTCAAGACATGACCATCATACCCAGTTGATAAACATACCTTCAATCCTCCTTTGCCTGTCCTGGATAAACCCACTCATTAGAATAAAATAACCCAAACAATTCCCCCTATCCATCTCTGCGCTGAGAGGGTGAACTGGAAGAGAAAGCACCAAGTATTGCTGCTCTAGATGAGGCATAAAGGAATGAGCACTTAGGATTCCTGTCTTGCCTGGCTGGAGCCCAAGTGGAAGCAAATCCTCTGCAGGCAGGGCTGTCCTGCCAGCTCCATGATCTCACAGAGGGAAAACATGCTGGGGCTAAAGAAAAATCAATGACTTTGCACATGTCTTTGCAAGGCTGTATTCAGAGAGGTGACTGGCACTGAAATTGCCCTACTTACCACAAAAGCAGTGACAGTGCCACCACCGCAGGAGGGGACAGACTTGTTTCAGTCCTTGTGATCTAACTGGAGCAGGCTGTGCTGCCAGCAAGAAAACAGGATCCTTTACAAGATCAGAGGTATGTGTCTCCCACTAGACTTTCAAAGGTAAGCCAACAGCTCTGGGACTGCATTTAACTCTTGCCCACCCGACGTGCACAGCATCAGCCCATGCACACTGCGCGCAGGAGGAAAGAAAGGAGAGAGGGGTGGAAATCAATAGGCTGCAAAGATTTACAGTGGCTGCTGCCATCGGGGACACAGCAGCACATTGTGCTGGAAGCTTCGGTGCCTGGGTAAGCGCTTCCGACACATCGCTTGCCTTTCAGAAATGTGCAACTCTACTGTGGGACACACAAGAGTCACTGCACATCAGCAGAGCAGGCAGAAACCATCCTAACTGTGACCTCTCACACAGGACTACCTGCTGCCCTCTCACATTTTATGCTGGGCAGTGCCATTGCTCATACATTTAGATTACTTCTCCAAGCACTGTTGGCAAAGACTATGGGAAAGAACAGCCACCCTTAGACCACACTGCAGGCATCGTGTTCTTAGTGCCAGAGGGCTCTTCCTACTCACACCCTGTGATTCATACTCCACGAGTGGAGGACTGAAGTGGGAATTAGCAGGGGCTGTTTCAGGCTATAGGTGTCTGTCTCAAGGCATTCCGTCCCTCTTGGTAGGAACATGCTGCCCACACACCCAGGGGAAACGCTGCTCCCATAGCATCTGAATAAAATGCTTTGGGTTTTCTGCGAAGCATTTGAGCATTTAAAGGAAGTATGTACCCAGCCCCACTGATAGCAGAAGGCCTTAGGTACCTAATTCCGTTAGGCTTCTTTGAAAACCCTGGATTTAAATGCTCAAAGGCCTGCTCTAATTAGCCAAATAATCTTCCATGTCATGCCTGTGTTCTTAAACGCGTGGCAGCAGAGCTAACGTACACCGATTCACCTTCTTCTGACTCACAATCATTTATTTGCACTATTTCCAGCACTGGGAACTGAAACAATGATACATGTTTTCCATACATTCACAAGAGAATTCATAAACACCACAAATGCACAACTTCATGTCCAGTCATGCCAGGCTCTCCTAACTTCTCAACCAAACACAACCAACCAGATCTATTCTGAACTGTAGGCGTGCTGAACCAAGTTTGGGGAAACACTAATCCAGGGAAAACCTCCCTTTCCTGATTTTTATGGCAAATTCCAGCGCTGTGGGAGCTGTGAAATATGTCAAAGACAAAGCATCTTCTCTTTACTACAAAATTAGCCCCTCGTGGCTGGTCTTGCCTTGTGACTCCACACTGTGAAGGAGGGATGCTTAGAGGGCTTGAAAACACCCTCCTGGCTCTATAGCGCTTTTCTAGTTTTGCATTTACAACTTACAGCGCCAGTATGAGACAGACACTGTCCCCCAGTGCACAGCACCAAACAGCTCTCAGCAAGGTCAACACAAGCCATCTCCAGTTGCGACACAAGGCTCTGAGCCCTTCACGTTCCTTTCGCTACTGTCCAAACTCCATCCTCATAGCCTTAGCTCCTGTAGCCCACAGAAGGTCACTTTCTTTTGACACTTCAGTGCTTCAGCAGGGATGCTTGGCTAAATAAAAAGCAGCAGGGGATTGATTTCAGCTTCTAAATCCAACCATCAAAGGTGGATTGCTAGACTTGTATTATACAGTGGAGGGACCCATCACCCATTTTTGTTAGGTGCCTGACTACAAGGCCACTGAAATCACAGGAAGATGATATACAGAAGCCAAGGTACTGGGAAGCTAACAAATTCATCTATCTTTAAACTAAACCATCTATCCCAGGATACATCATGCCACATCTGACTGCTTCAGGAGATGAACCAATGGAGATAACACTGCTGACTTGAGTCTCAAGCCAGAGCAATGCCCTTGGATTTAGCTGAATGCAGAGTTGGGGAAGCTTCTCCCAGAGCCTGACTCTGAATAACTGTCCAAACTCTGAACCACTTCATTTCAGCTCGACGACCAGCTCCAGCTAAAAGCAAAATGCCTGTAACTCCCTATGAGTATCCCCCCCAGGGAAATACTCTTTGGCTGCAAACCCACCCTGAAGCCTTCCCACAGACAGAACTGACATTGCCTGGCAGTGCTGGCTGGGAAGCAGCAGGGTGCTGCAAGAACAGCAGGCCTGGGCCACAATGGCTTTTGAGCTTTCAATTTGGTTTTACACATGCTGAAGAAAGACCATCAAACTCCAAGAAACCCAAGGGGATGTGAGCTGTGCTTCAGGCCCCTTAGGCATGCTAACCCTCACAGCAGTCAGTACCACCAGACAAAATGGGGTTTGAGGGAAAGGACCCAGAGTTTCATGCTAAGTAGATCTCTTTTCCTTGTGCCATGACAATGGAAACCTGGGCAGGGGCACTGAGTTCATTACTCTTCAGCCGCCAAACCTTGGTGCCGCTCTGCCAGAAGACCAGTGACTTCAGAACATTCCTGTCTCCCTGCAACGTAACAGAGACACAGCCCGTAGCCAGATGGAGGGGGGGTGGTGACCTTGAGTCCCCAGGGTTCTTCGCTTGGCACTGCAATAATAAACAAGTCCCAAACCACTGCTGAGTAGCGCGGATGAATGCACAAGTCACACCGCTTCCCAGGCAACAGAGTAACTCCAGGTGATACCAGCTCAACACCTGAAGCCCAGACCCTTCCCTCGTTGCTACATGCCTATGGCAAAGCTTCCTGGCAGGCAAACGGTTCCAGCCGTTCCTTAAGCCTGATGGTAGTAACTGAGCTCCCAGCATACGGTGTGTCAAGCAGGGGCAAGTCTGGCTATGTGCTTTAGAGCAAGCTTCTGCTTGAGTACTTAACTGGGCTCTTCTGCAGTGCTTAAACACAGTTTAGAGGCAATTTCTCAAAACATCCAAGTGGGTGGAGAATCCCAGTTCTGCTGCTCGCTATGGCTCAGGCTCCTAACACACAAGGCAGTCACCAGAAGCTGTTCTCAAGGCAGTTTGAAACTCCATGCCTTCGCATCCTCAACCTTCCTGGGGTCATGACAGGAAAGCTGTGAGGGGACACTAACGTTTTTAAGTTGCATAACTGAATGGAATAAATAACAATTAGTGAAATGAAAGGATAAGTATTAAACTGATTAAAAGGTATCCAAGCTGAACAGAGTGAAAAATAAACGAAACCCAGCTCCAGCCCTAATGAACAACTGCTTCACAACTGCTCCTAACTCGTCCCTCAAATAAAACAGAAACAATTATAAATAAAATCACAGATTCTTTGCAAGATAAAAATGTTTGTTAGGAAACACAAAACGAAATACAGCCTTGTAAGGATGCATTTAATTGTACACGGAAAATAAGCAGCAGCTCCTACTCCTACCCGGTATGCACTGTGAGAAATCACCAACCACTTTTCTGCCCGCTCACAAGCAAGTCTAATCTTTCCTCTTCCTCCTGGACACTGTGTACTTGTCCAGCATTAAGGACAGCCAAATGCATTTTAACCGAATTCACACCTTCCGCTCCATAATCTGTGATCTCTGCATCAACCTTCTGTGCAGGGAAGAAGGGCCATAAGAAGGGCCACAGAGGCCAAGTGCACCGCTTGGTAACAGTCTTTCCCTTTTCTTGGCTTCATTAGCTTTTTGTTCTCCACATGATGGCATCTCCCGGCTTTATATCCTATTTCACTGTGAGCACACGGCACCTTGCGGTCAGGCCGCAGCTGATGCTCTTTGCGGGTACAAAAAGCCTCATTTTAGCACAAATCCAATTTTAAATACAAAAGCAGGTTCTTTAAAAAAAGCAAAGCAACCCATCAAGGTACCAGCCTGTGTGATGGATATCAGCCAGGTACTTAAGTGTCTTGCTGAATCAGGGCCATGGCCTATCGATTACAGCCATTAGCAACGTCATTTTCTCAGAAATGATGGTGGAGTCTGTATCGTGGCCAAGGCTATGCAACATGTACAGAGATGCAGATCAACACAGCAGTTACCAGAGAGGTCTGTGGACAGCCCCAACAATAGCCCATGTATTTGCCCCCACTTCCCCTGGCCTGCCATCACACACTTTCATGCCCTGTGGGTCCAGCACAGCGGGTCCATGCAGTTGGCAGCACCTTTTCCTGCCAAGGGCAATCTGAGCAGGGAAAATTAGCGCTAATTCAGATAGACCATGCAGAGGTTTATAGCTGTACCTAACTGTCCTGGCTTAACCTGGCAGTAAACTCAACAGCACAGAGCTGCTCACTTGCTTCCTGTCCCCAGTGGGATCAGGGAGGGAACCTGGAAGAGGGAAGTAAAATTCATGGGTTGAGATAAAGACAATTTACTAGGTCAGAGACAGAAGGGAAAATAATAATAATGATGATGATAAAAGAATTAGGACATACAAAACAAGCGATGTACAGCGCAGTTGCTCATGACCCACCAACTGATGGCCAGCCAGTCCTTGAGAATTGACTCCAGCCAGCTTTCCCCGCAGTTTATATACTGAGCATGACACCACATGGTCTGAAATGTCTCTTTAGCCAGTTGGGATCAGCTGTCCCAGCCATGTCCCCTCACAGTTTCTTGCACACCCAGGCTTATAGCAATTTGAGTGGGATGAGAAGCTGGAAAGTCCTTGACTTAGTGTAAGCAATGCTCAGCAACAACTGAAACATCAGTGTATCATCAAAACTATTCTCATCCTAAATCCAAACCACATCACTGCTACTAGGAAGAAAATTAACTCTATCCCAGCTGAAACCAAGACACTAATCATATCAACCACTAAATGAGACTTAATTAATAAAATCAATTAACTAGTATTAATCAAGTCAAATCAATTGGCAAGCACTATAATAAAGAAAAGTCTATTCAAGATCCAGACTCCTGCCCCGACATGATTCCCATTGTTTATATTAAATATATCACTGCCATTTTAATAGTCAAGGCCAGGTCCCTGCATGGAGTGAATCTGGAGACTACAAGTCTGGGGCCTGCCCAGCACTAGACATGGCTCTGCTCCCACTGTTACAGGTGGAGCTGTGGGCAGAAGAAAGCTATCATGCAAAAAGATGGTACTTTTCTCTGTGCTACGTTGCAAATGGATGACCCAATTAAAGGCAAGGCCAAATTTCTGTGTGGTCCCCATCTGTGTATCCCCTTGGCCAACCCTAGGGATATACAGAGCCAGAATATACAAATCTTATCTCATCCTGAGCACTATCATATACTCCTAACAAGGTCTGTGTGTGCTTACAGCACCTTGTAAATGTAGATAACGGAGACAAAGCTGTTTAGAAGATGGAATCCCACCAGTCTGGACCACTACTCCCAGTTCACACAGAATCATTATCACTGGGGTTGGAAGGGGCCTCTGGAGATCTCGATTAATACTAGCTAATTGATTTTACTGGCACCATACTTTTGGCACCCGCCTTTGAGATATTTACATATTCCAGTTCTGGGGAACAGAAGTTTTATTGGTGTAGCTCACTTCCCTTGTGTGAGCCTGCGAAGCTGGAGCACACAGCGTGAGCAAGGCAAAATATTAGGGCCATATTGTGCTGTAAATGGTGCAGCAGGGGAATACCCGCAGACTGTCAATTTAACATCCCATTGGCAAAAGCTGTTTTTATTGACATCTGCTGTTTTCATCATTACATAAGGAAATAAAAGGAGATGCTCAAAACCAGTACTCAGGCCAGGTCCTGGGAAGCTCTGTGTGTGTGTCAGTGCCCCCATTGTGAAGCACCTAAGCCATACGCTGCTGCACCTACTCAAAGCACAGGAGATTTCCCCCTTCTGCTGCTTGCATCTTTTCCCAAATCCATTTTCAAGCCACACAGCTTTCTGTCATCCACCCACACAAGAGCCTATTGCCAGGGTGGGGTTTCATTTGCAATATACAGGAGACAGCAATCTCCCCCAGTTTCCCCAGGAGCAGGATGGATTCCCTGAGGAGTTAACTAACTCCAGGAGATTCAGGCACAGGGGCAGACACAGCACTTTGCCCCCTGTGTCCTTCTTGGAAGCAACCAGCTTCCCCAATCACACCCCAGAGGCTGTGCTGAATTAAAGCTGGTTCACAGTGGGCAGCGAGGCCCAGCACAGTGGTCTGCCATTCAGCAGGGCTGAGCTGAACTTAATGATGCAGGAGAGCAGCCGGGTGTGACTTTGAAGAAAGGGAAGAATGTGCTTCTAGCCTTTCCATAGCAGTTAATCATTAAAACCTCTCATGGTCACAGAAGGCGCTGGCCTCCTTACAAACTCCCGTTATCAACTGTAATTACTTCCTGATGGGCTCTCGCCTAACTACCTGGCAGACTTATGCACAACACCCTTGAATCACCTGACTGCATTTACTGCCCTATATTCCTGGCCAAATGGGCCTCTGCTGCAATATTTACAGCATGTTTTTCCTCCCAGCCCATGCCCAAACATAAAAACTGTCTCCCCCTCCCTTCCCCTTTATGCCATCCCTCTTCCCGTGAGGAAGCAAAACAAAGCAGTCATCTAAACACTTCAGCACTTCTTTCTCCTCTTCTCCCCCAAAATGCAACAGCTCTTCTCACACAAAGCCCAGGGGGATACTGCTGCCATCTCCCTAATGCCGCTTAAGTTTTCAATATTTTTAATTCAACAGATGTTGTCTAGATATCTAAATTAGTTCATTTCTATTTACTTTTTTACTTTCTGACCAAGACCAGTTTGCCTCCCAAGAGGAGACAGACATAAATCCAAGCAATGGACCTAAATGTGTCATGCACATGGTGTGGTATTTGCCATGCCAGAGCCCATCTCCTAGGGAGTAGAGTTCAGAGTTATCAACTTGACTTCATTATTGACTGAAAATGGATAGAATGAACAGATGAAGTCAAATCCTGGAGCCCTGTATGAGAGGAGCCAGTGGAAATTTCCAGGAGCAGGAAGAGGGCTTGTACGTAGGTAAATAAAAGCAACTTACACAAATAAACACAAGAACTGGAAGTCCAGTCCTTACTGCAGCTCTGATTAACAGGTAGCCATCCACCCATTCTCAGTGAAGAAACAGCTGTATAGCCTATAGGTAGCACATTCCAAAGAATACATATGTGCTGTACAACAAGAGCTTTGTATCAGAACATGTACAAGAGGGGATGGAAGTCTACAGACACAGAGGGGCAAAGTGGAGAAATGGGAACATGGTATTTCACATTCAAATTCATTTTCTCAGCGAGACAATAACATCTACAAAAAGGAATTAAAATGTATCAAAGGGGGATTTTGTCTTTACTGCTTAAGTTTAGGAAAAAACTGTTTTAGGGAAATTCAAAACCACAAAAGGAGCAGGGGATGTACACAGAATAACCCCAGCGCCAGATTACATTCCTGTTACTTAACAGCACCAGTGCCTGATAGATGTCTGACTCCGCACACAGGAGACTGCAAGGTCATTCTGAAACACTTGCAATCTACAACTCAGACCAATGTTTCCTCTTTCTTTCTCGCACAGCATCCACATAAACCAGCCAGGAATTCAAAGAGTTCGCAAATATAACCAAGAAGCAAGCATGAGCTCCCACTCACAGCCAGCGAGAGGTACTGGGTTAAGGTGAGCTCGTGCCCAGAGCCAGTACAGATGCTCCAGTGCTCATGGTCTCACTACTGAGGCACGAAGGCTTAGAGCTAATCTTGGAAAACTAGCCATGTTGCACCCAGAGCAATATCCAGATATATAGATAGCTCTTGGGAGCTGCTTATTTGATTTCCTGCAATCTTTTATTTCGGACCCTCTTCCTGCTGCTTTTCTTTCAGTTTGTTTTGGTTTTAAAGCATTAAAAATACACCCAGATCTTAAATGACAGTGAAACATGTGGCAATAAGCAGTCTTGCAGCCTTGTCAGCTGTCTGTGCACACTCCCCCTCACTGCTGCCTGTCCGTGTGCCCTGACCCTTAACTAAAGCGGTCTCTTCTACAGCCAGCCCACAGCTCATTCCCTGTGGTGCAGTCTTTGGCCTCTCCTCCAAGACAGCCAACACTAGCAGCAATTATGGAAGTCACTCATGGTGATGCGATGTCCCATGCATGGGACATGCAAGTCAAAATACTCCTGCAAGACCCATCAGAGGAGGGGAGTTATCACAGAGCTGAACTCAGCTCGCTTTTCTCTGCACAGGAGGTCTCTCTTTCATTATAATGACACCACAGCTTGAACTAACCATTGAACTATCTAATGCAACATGCCTACTGCAATCAGCAGCCATGAAAATTAATAGCCCCATTCTTTCCATTTTTAATGCAGTTTGAGAGTCTAATCAAATCCGATGGGGGCAACGTTGCCGGAGATGAAGCTGTGCAGGAGAAAAGGAGCAAGTTACCTGCAGTGCAGTGACACTGTTCCTAAAAGTCTGCCGCCAGAGAAGCTTGAACAACTTTTTAGGGGACATCTTGGCACTGCCAGACCACACAGGGCAAGCTAAAGCTGTTTATTTTAAGCTGTATCATTCTTTCATTCACATCCACCTTTCATTCAAATTCACCTAAATGACACAGTTGAACCTTCTCCCCTGGGTCCCAACAGGATGCCACTTTCTTGGTTTTCAGTGGATTTCTGTGCAAAGTTCCCCTAAAGACAAATTTAGGACCCTAGCCTTTAGCAAAGGCTTGTACCTTCTTGTTCAGACCTTACTGAGCTGTCTTCTGGGGCGCACTCCTAATACTGCAGTTTGTGGTTCACTGCAGGCATGGGTGGGAGCTGCTGGCTTTTGCCAGCTTAGAGCCTGTGCCCGCACGCCCCAGGGCATGCAGGGCCCTTCAGCACCATCAAGCTTCATCTTGCCCATTCGCTGCTCAGCCTTGTTTAACCACAGGGATGATGCAGGAATTGTTTCCTGCCTTCCAAGAAACATTTCATGGGACTGGAAAAGGTTTATCAGTATTTTTCTGAAGGAGATTTTGGTTCCCAGGTTAAGTTTTCTTTCATGAAATCCAAGTGAATCATCCCCTCAAGGAATTCCATCTTGGCGAGTAGATGTGCAGGAAAAGCTGGGTTTTGGTTAGCAAAACCTGTGCATTTTGCTTAGGTTCCCCCTCTGACACACACTCCCCCCAAAAGCCCTGAAATGTCCTGACAGAAACAGCTCCTTTGGGACACACATACCTATCAAAGATCCCAGCTTCCAATGGGAAAAAAAATAAACAGAATGAGGCTTCTGAGTGCTTTATGTTCTGAACCAAACCCAGAGACAAGGTGGTGGCTGAATCACACCAGAGCGCATCTCATGGGCCAGTGCACACCACTGCCTCGTGCTCACACGTGTGCCCCAAAGATGCTTCCAGGAGTTCCTCCTCCCACTCTATCAGAGCTGCGGCTCCCAAGCCTGTTGCAGCTTGTGCCTAGCTGCCAGGGCTGGAGGGGATCCCCACTGCTGGCACGGGCAGATGCCATCAGTCACATCCATTCCCCGCGGCACAGCCAACCTGTCGGCCCCAGTGATAGCGCTGTGTTGTGACATCTCGGAGCCAGCAGCGCAGCCAGTGCTCAGAGCACAGCCACCACTGCTGAATGTGCACAGAGGTCCGGGCCTGCCTTTGCATCTGTAACATCACGGCGGTCACTCTCTTGTGAGTAAATAGCTTTCACTCCACTCCTGGGGTCTGGTGTTACCATTTTCCATGCCTGGGTCTTTCTCATCACAAAAAAAACAACCCACCCTTACTACTAGCCATGTATAAGAGTTCACATGCAAAGCCCTGGACTCCAGCTCCAGAAGACAGCACTGGAAGGCAGTACCAAACTACATTAATATGTTTTATGTTTGGCACAAGGGCTCCACCCTCTCTTTCAAGACCATGCACTCAGATAATGAGAAACAGGGCATTCCCACCCCTCATGCACAATTCCCTTTTTATTTCCTACGCAATGAGGAATTAAGACATGAGACTTTCTCAACCACTTCCCACAAAAGCTGTTTCTGGCTTTGACTTTGTAATCCAGCTTGACTGATCTTTCTCCGGTAGTGGCACTGGCATCAGTAGCCAATGTGATGGATGGGCTTTACAGCTCAAATGGTCTCCGGGATAGCTGGCTGGAGATAAGTGCCTAAACCCCTCAATTTATGCATCCTCAAGTTCCTAAGCCACATGGATGCCTTTTTTCTTTACTGTTAGCTAGGAAACAGGAGCAAAATAAAGAGGGTGAGAGTCTCAAGTAGCTGTGCTGCATCCACTGCTAGAGGAAAGCGTATTATATGACCCAGAAGTGGCAGTGGCTGCTCAAATTTTCTACCATCCCACATTCTTGATGACATTGACTCATACGCTGCTTTTCTAGTTTCTCTCCTTTATCTGTACTTTTACTCCATGTCCTCCACAGCCAGGTATGACAGGAATGAATGCTAGTGCCTACAGGAAGAAAATGAAGGTAGGAGAAATGGGAAGGCCAATAGATGAGCTGCCACGAAAGACAAAATGGCATCAGCACAGTCTCTGTGCACCCTGGAAAGATGCACACCAGTGACTTCAGGCAGTCATTAGAGAAAACGCAATTGTCAGGTCACAATTTCAGCTGAACTCATATTCTGCTAAATCTTCCTCGAGTTATCTCTGTCATCAGAGGATTTGTGAGCACTTGGGTAATATAACAGTGGATGAAACTATTTAAATGCAGTCAGATTGATAGGCCCATTAAGACACTCATCAAGAGCTACTGAAAAGCTACTGATTTATGGCTACCAGCAGGAAAGTTTTGTTACAGGCAGTTGTATTTTTCTTCTTCAGCTTTCAGAGGTGCTTTTGTAGAGGTTTCACTATTTAATTATTTAGAGCTAAAGGAATACTCAAACAATTACCTGATTTTAAGCTCTCGGGACTGCCAGCAATGACTGAGGTTGCAGATAACTCAAAAAAGGGCCCGATAGCAAGAGGTGAGCGCCAAGGCTCCTACTGATAAGCGTAATTGCTTGGTGCCCTTCAGAGCTTAAATTTGTGACCAAGTTACCACAGAATAAATGTAAATGCACTTCAGGTGACCCGAGCAACTAGCTGGGTACACAGCCTTAACCCTTAGCAAAGATAGAGCCATCCAAGTGACAGAGACATGCTTGTCCATAGACAGCAGTAAACACAGGCCAGAGCTGAGCTGAGCATGGCACCAAACACCCTTCAAAGTTGAAAATACAGAGGAAAATTGTTCATTTGGTTCCTCTTCGCTGACACAGACCTATAACTGCCTCAGGGCAGGGACTGAGACAATAGTCAGACATGCTTGTGCTTGACATAAATGCAATTTGTACTTAACATCTTGGTGGTATAAATCTGTGTTGGCCCTCCTGGAGTTCAAGAGCCAGGAGATCCTGATCACAAGCAGAAAGCGAAACTCAGCTATATCTCAACACCTGAGAAATGCTGGGACTGACACACAGCTGTTTTATCAAGGAACATGGCATCCAACCTACCTTATCGTAATAAAACCAGTCATACAGCAGGAATGTATTTTAAGGAAGGAGCCAGTTTCAGCTTTCGTTGTACTTCAGGGCTTTCCCAACCATCACACAACCATAGAGTAAACAGTACTGAAACAGGGTGAATTCGGGTTAGGAGTGACTCAGGATTTCTGAGGCAGCATCAAGTGCAAACAAGACCTTTGAGATGAGTTACTGATTGCCTCAAACAGCACTGACAGATGCACTGTGTCACAGAGCAGTCACCTTTTTCTCTTTAGAAGTGATTCTTCTTGGAAATCAGATGTATGTAAGTGGCAACTTCTACCACAGAAGTGATCTGCAGCCATTTCCTCCCAATACATAAGGGAAAGACAACCCATAAGTGTGGTCACACCATGCGCCCAATTGCCTGTGGGAATTGTTGACCAATTTCCGCTGGAACTGGAACAACAAGAGAAGCCACAACCATACCGAGTTCTTACAAAAGTCAGGAAAACTGGGGGTCAAACAGAGCAGGAAGTCTCTCAGTGCCCCTGCTAAGGAAAGGGCTGATAAACTGAGCTCTCCCTCGACACCAGAGAAAGCCCAGAGGGAGATGCTCTTCAAGCAGTTGAGCTCCTGTCTTGTAGGATGCTTCCTGCTCCCAACCACTCAGGCCAAGTTTGTTGGGCTTGGACTTAACAAGACTCTGCCTTGATCCATAGCTTGGGGGTGGCTGTGGGTTTGCAGTTCAAACTCTGTGGTTTTCTTCTCAGAAAAAGCAGTGGTTCCTGAAAACCTCTGCCGGCTTTTGGAGCCCAAACACTACTGGCTTTCAAAGGGGACTTCTCATCGCTTGCAGTGCCTGAAACCCTCTCAGGTCAGTTTGTTCCTGTAAACGCTTCAAGCTTCCTCCAGCTTCCTAGAGTGCTCCGAGCTCTCATCTTTAGGATTCCTTTAGAGGCAGTTCTGGAGGATGCCCAGCTAACAACCCACTTCCCTGATTCAAAGCCTGACTGTGCAGGAAGCCGGGTCCTGATTTCAGTAGGCCTGCAGAACAACTCATGCCTCCACTACCTGTGAGAGGAATTCTTAAACCTTTGCTCACAGCGAGTAGCAGTTGACACTCGTTAATCATCACAGGGAGGAAAGGAAAGGGATGGGAAAATGTCTGCCTCCCAGGTTTTTACTGAGGATAGTAGGATGAGATCTTTCTTCAGTGGGGGCTGGTTCTCCTTCAACTTCCTACATTGCTCCTTTGAAGCATTCTACTCTTTGACCCTGTTGAAAACGAGGGTCTGGTAGTCTGAGTGGGGAAGTTATTATGGTCTTCCCCAAGTACTTCAGAAAACCACAGATAAGCCAAGTAAGAATCCTTCCCATATCTATTACAAAATGACCCTCTGAGACTGGAATTACTGAAACAGCCTAACAGTAGGATAGAGCACCAGCACATTATCAAAGCCTCTAAAACAGAAGTTCCCCAGATTTTCCAGTCCTCCCCTGTTGTTCAAAGACTTCTCCTCCATCAAAGCTCAAACCCCTGCAGGACCAACAGATCATGTGAGAGGCATCAGAGGATTATTAATTTGAAAGAAATGGGTGGAAAGTGTGTCAAGCACACCCAATCTTTGAACTGGGAACTTTAGAAGATCATTGCAGAATAAAAGACAACTGCACATTCATTTCTTTTTAGAAAGAACATATTGCACAAAGCCACAGAAGTTACATGACCTTCATGTGAAGGAGAACAGAAAGACCAATCTTCACTCATTGTAAATTCACTTGGAAAGGCAACAAAGCGATGCCAGTTTTCACCAGCTGAAGACACGACCAAATGTCTGCGGTACGCTGAAAACAAAACTATAAGGCCTATTCATTGCAAATGCTTCTGGGCATATGCTAATCAGTGAGAAATGCCTTTCCAGAGATGATTATGGTGCAAATAGAGGGCTGTGAATCTGCCCTATTATGAAGATTGTGCCTTCCTCCAAAGTATGCAGTGGAGGGTGGGATCTATTAACATCACCTGGCTGCAGGAAAACCTACAGTCACAGAGTTGTTTCTGTCTGGTAGCTTACATTTACCTGCAACATCACCTTTACTGTGTCCTCTCCAAATCCCTGTCCAGAAGACAGACCAATAGCAGAGCAAATATTCTTGCCACTGACACTGGTCCAGCAGCATTGAGCAACGCAAGAGGGATCCATGCTTATTCCTATTCTGGCATCTCATGGGATCGACACAAATCAATGCCTCTGAACTGAAGGCTGCTGTTCATGTGCCCTTAAAGGATAATGACACTGGCCATCAGCCTTAAGGCCACCACACAGTTGGTGCTTTGCTTACATTCATTCACTTCTAAAAGTGAAAGAGGATGTTCTATATTTCTGCAGCAACATAGAGACCTAAAAAAGGAAATTTCTTTTTGTAGAAAAGCTCTGCTGCTGCTCCTGTTGTGTAGCAGATGACAAAGGAACAAACAGTGAATATCTGTACATACCAGTCTGTATCACTGCCATTTCTAACTCTCACCAGAACTTCGTGGCATTACCACTGAGGTCACATCCAGCATTTTCAACTTTAAGACCCTTATAGGACTTTATATTGGACACACTAATGCTAGTCTGATATTCCCTGAGAGAGAAATGAAGATACAAACCCCATATATATGACCGGTATTCACCTATCCAGCAGCCAAACCAGGAATAAAAGAAGTTTAACCATGGGGTTAATCATGGCTGAACCCAGGACATGGGGACATCTGGCTTGTCAGCCATCTACCTGAGATGGTACAGAGCTAAGGCTTCCAAGCAATCCTGACAATCTTGAGCACGATGAGCACATGAAATCATCTAAATGCACTCCCAGGAAAAGCAACAAACAAAAAGCCAGCACAAAACCCCAGCTACATGAATGGCAGCCAGATCTCCAGTTTCTTCTGCTCAGGAAAACACTTTTTGGCAAGAAAATGGTGCTGACCTGGTCCCGTAAATTGCACATGGGAGAGTTCTGATTCCCTCTAGTTTTGATAAGGAAATAGTAAGCAAGGAGGTATTTTGTAACCAGAATTACCCACACACAAACATTCACCAAGGGACAGTCATAACATTAAGAGGAAACAGATTCATAGAGTGTTCTTTTTGTATAACACAATTAACCAATACAGCTCCTTGAACTTACAGAAGTACTGGGCACTGTGGGACAGAGGGCCTTCTGTCCCTAATTCTTAGGTATGCTGAATGCTGACTAAGGCAGGAAGCTGTATTACACAGGCCCAATCGAAGCAGCATTTTAGACCACCTGGTTTTTCCCCCGAAACTGGAAAAAAAGCAGATCTCATGCAGAAGTTTGGCTTACTTCATGACACAGCTCTCGATTTGTTTGAGCAAGCCAGCTCTTGACAGCCTGACCTTCAAAAGTAAGCCTACTCCACTGTGACTGGAGCTGCCATGACACTTGCTCTTCTCCAAGGTAGGAGGAGCACACGCCTTTCCGTGTGCCTGACCTCTGCTCCTCTGCTCGTGCTGGACTTTCCAGTTGGATTCAGAGTTCTTTATCCCTTCATCTTAATTGCAAATCCCTCAAATATGTTCTGTGTGCACAGCTCTTGATGGCAGTTCCTTGACAAAGCCCCACCACCGATGGGGTAATAAAACAAGATGTCTGCAAAGTGTAAGAGCATTTGGTGTGGATTGGGGAGAGCTGCTTACCTGGACACCTGAAGTATGTAGCATGGCATATTGTTCCATCTCTCTGAGCACATGTGCTGCCTCTTCAGATCCATATCAACAACAGGCAGCTACAGAATACTGGATAGCACTGAATTTGGTTTCCTTCAGATCCCAGATCACTTCTTTCCTCCTGAAGGAAGGAAAGATCACAGGATGAGTGATCTAAAATACAGATAGAAGAAAAATTTCAAGGACATGCTAACTGAGGCACATGTGCTTACCCCCACTGCCCAGCCACAGTTACCCATTTATTTTGTTATGCACTGAACTTTCAGTCTTTGCCAACAGTTTCCATAATATGAAGGAGCAGTTCAGATAATGAGTCACATCACTGTGTCTCCCTGACAGCTGCCACAGCAGTCGGCTACAAGCAGCCGACATGGTGGCACTGTGCTGCAGAGGACCTGCTGGCTGGCTCCTCTGGTTTCCACCTTCAGACAGGCATTGGCACCGGCTGCAGAGAGGCTCACACGGTAACTTACTGTGCTCCTTAAAAAGACAAATCCTGAATGGATCTCTAACCATACAGAAAACTTCAATAAATAATTTTAACAAGCTCTCCATGGAAAGGTAACTTCTTGGCATCACAGAATGCTTTGGGCTGGATGAGACCTTAAAGATCATCTAAGTTCCAAGGGGCACTTTCCACTAGGGTGGGCTGCTCTAAGCCCTGACCAACCTGGCCTTGAACACTGCCAGGGATGAAGCAGCCACAGCATCTCTGGGCAACCTGTGCCAGGGCCTCACCACCCCCACAGGGAAGAGCTTCTGCCCAAGATCTAACACAAATATATCCTGTTTCAGCTTAAAGCTATTCCACTTTGTCTCGTCTCTAAATGCCCTTGTAAAAAGGCATATGCTGTTCCAATTAGGTCAGTATTATGATGGCATAAAACCAGAAGAACATGGGTATCTTTTCTTTTTTACCCAGAAGAATATGGGCACAGTTCAGCAGGAATGGAGGCAAACCCACTTCTCCCCAACCTCCCAGAAGGTGAACCTGGAAGTACAATATTGGACTCAAAAATCCACTTTTTGACTCCAGCTTTGTGCCTGCTCATTTCCACTGGCTCCACTGCAGCCATTCCCAATTTATTCCTTTCTCTTTAGTTCACAAGTTTATTAGCAGCAGACGGAAAGAAAACACATTACTTTGTTAAGAAAATGGGCTGAGCCCCTTCTGGATAGTGAGACGCCAAACTTCCTAAACTCCAGTAGAGTTCACAGCACAGAAAATCTGTGTTAAGATGCCTTCTGCCTTGACTGCAAAATCTGTACATAAGCATTGGATGTATAACGCAACTTTGACACAGTCTGCACTGCCAAAGGGATCCCAACAGCCACGTCCCAGCAGCTGAGTGCACTCCTCAGTGGTCAGAGTACTCCAGGGAAGTCTTTTTTGTGCTTCCACAGAAGGAAGAGCAGGGAAGCAGATGATAAAACCCCCCAGCTGCACCTCCAGAGGTATCTGCTACAGTACACGGTGCATCCATGGCCTAGAAGCCATTTTAAGACAGTAAAACAGAGCTTGTGGGGCGAGAAAGGTGCGAAGGGCTCTGTAAAACATAAAGGTGGAAGACAGATCCATGAAAAGCTGTAAAGTAACGCTAGTGCATACATAGGTTATACAAACACCCCCATACACTTAAGGAGGAGTGCCAAAACTAGGACGGAGTTCACAGCAGTTGAACTTTGCACCTCTGAGTCCGTGTCTCTGCCCCAGGGAGATGAACTCAGATGCCTCTAAAGGAGAAGGAAGAAGGCTTGGCTGGGTGGATACCACATTGACAGCCTAATCCCCAGGCAAGGACAGCGAGAGCAGCAGCAAGCAGAACTCCACAAAATCAAAGGAAGAATCTTCAAAGTGCTCAAGGTATGAGGTTCCAAGTCACCCTGGTCACTATGAGCTCCCCTGGAGACTGTTACAACCCTGCAGATGCTTGTGGATGCCAAGCAGTACAGCTCTCTGAGCAGTATGTCCCAGCACAACCCTGTTGTGTTCACCACCAAGCCCCATTTGAACAGGGCTAAGCAGAGCAAGGAGGCCCTGTAACGCTGATGGATGTTCTCTCCTTACTGATCATCAAGGCTCACATCAGCCCAGTCAAGCACAAACGTGTATGCATGTGTGAAAAACATACCATGGGTTCAGTAGGTTGGCTTTCCCAAAACCATGGCTTCTCTCACCTGCCCCATACACCTCCCATGCACGCCGTTGGCATGACTTATGCTCACACCACAGAAGTTAAATCAACTCACTACAAACTACAGCCCCAGCATTCCCGGTTCCCTTGGCCTCCAGGAAGGCTGTGAGCCCAGGAATGAGCACAGCCTGTCTCACATCCACATCTAGCCTCCCTGCTCACCGGGACTGGCCCTGGTTTCTAAGTCATCACATCCTGAAACTAACCTTTTCACCAAGGTAGCCCAGCTGATTTCCAAAGACAACACAAAAAGAAGCTAGAACAGAAAAAGAGAAGAAAAAGAAGAAAGAGAAATACAGAACAGAGCAATCTTCTGCTCTCCATTCATGTCATGTTCTCACACACTTCATCGCGTTCCTCTCTGCAGCCCCCGCACCAACACCGACGGAGCGCAGAAATCAGGCTGCCGTTTCACACAGCACTTGAGCACAGGCATTGCTGAGTGAGATCAGGGCTCAGTCTGTAACCAAGGGCCTTGCAGCCAGTCCTTTCCCTGTCTTGCCTGCCCTGCTCTTCTATACAAGCCGTTTGGGGAGGTGGGGGTTCTGATACTTACTGTAATTAAGTCCTACTCTTCTTTGGTCCTAGAACTGTCATCATAAACTCAATGAATAATGGATGTGTTGCTTAACTGAGACTAAGAACCAGCTTGTAAAGAATTCACTAAAATTCTTGGTCTAGCATAGCAAAAAAGGAATGTGACATTCAAGCGAATCATCATCAGGGACATGGCCTGATCATGCCTGTGCCCCTGGTTTCTCCTTTGAGTATGAGCAAAAATAACCAGAGCAGACCCAGGGTGTTAGTGTCTTCCTTCCTCATTAGGCCATTGAAACTTCTCTGCGTTCCCACTACAGTCTCACTATTTACTAAATCGCTCCAAACAAATACTTTGGACAGGTGAGAGCACTATGCACAAGTTAAAAAATCAAGGCTCTTGGTGGCTATGCAGAAGTGCCTCTGAAGACCATGCTCAGAGCAAACATGGCAATGAGCAGTATAGAGACAGACTGTGTCCTGGCTGCATTTTCTCAGAGCACAGAAGGCTGATATGGAGGCAACAAAAACAAATGACATCTGCCAGGTAATACTTCTAGAATGGTATTACCCATATAGTCATCACTGAAAAGTGCCAGGGAATTAGGGTCTTCAAATGAAACAGAGATTCTCAAACAGAATCTCCCCAAGGCAGTACAATATGTTTACTTGAAACCATATTTTTTAATGAATAACATTCAGTAACCAAATAGAGTTGGAGATTAATCATCACACAGATGCTATGCCTCCCTGTTGATTATTAAAGGACAAACCACAGAGCTACCTTCATTTGGATGGGCTCTTCTTCCCATCTACTTTCAGATTAGCATTGAAGCACAAGATTTTCCAGACCAGAGAGCACCATGGTCTTCTCTCTCTTTAAAAATCACAGATCTATCTAGAAAAGAGAATGGAGAATAATTGTACTCTGATTTTTGTGTTTCAAGTCCCAGGCTACATAATTCCTGTTTCTGAAGTCAACTCTGCCAGAAAAACTCTTGTCTTTTGGAGTCTCGCAGCAGGACAACAGCCTATTCAGAGTGAGCAAAGGTGACGCGTTACATCCCATACTCTTCCCAAGCTTTCAGGCATTCTGTTGCTAACAAACAGACTGTGACTCACTGAGACATTCAAAATTACATTCCTGCAATTTCCATTTTTATTTCACTCATTCAAATCCAGCCCGCTGTGGCTTGCCCAGCTTCTGTTTGGCAAATACTCACTAGCTGGCCTCATATGGCAGTAGAGTGTGTTTGAACATCAGCTCAAAATTAGATCTAGACAGGGCAGTGTTAGAATAGACCAGTTCCTATAGCCTGAATAGATGAAAAGTAAAATGAAAAAAGTCCAAATGAAGGAAGGATCTGAAACGTCAGTGTCTCCTCAATACCAGTAACAGAGCCTCAAAGAAGTGAAAAGCTAGAGCTCAAGCCCAACAAGGGTGATCACAAAGAAGAGCCCAAGCTGAGAAGCAGCCAGCCTGTATTTTATAGGAATCTTTGTGGAGCTGGAACAGCCCAAAACCCAGCATGCTCAACTTGATTTGAATTTCCTAGGACTCTGATGAGTTATATTCTTAGGTAAAGAAGGTGTTTAAGTACCTGCTAGGTATTGTTTGTCCTATAGGTTCATAGAATGGGTGGGAAGGGACCTTAAAGCACACCAACTCCCTGAGTAGTTCCAACCCCTGCCATGGGCAGGGACACCTTCCACCAGACCAGGCTCCTCAAAGCCCTGTCCAACCTGGCCTCGAACACTTACTGTTCCCAGAAGAACATCACCTAAATGTCTGAGGCTCTTGGCACCTCAGCATTTTCTACAGCAGTACTTATCTGTGTGGCTTCCTCGGCTGAATGACAGTCATGAAGCGGGTTCTCTTATATCCATTTACCATTTCTCCAGAGTAAACGCCAGAAGCTGCTAAATGTTCTCTCTACCTATCACACACTCTCAGCTACATTTTACATACCAGTAAATGCTATGTTTACATAACATACACTTCATGTTATAGATGATGTTACTGTACGCTTAGTACAGCCTGCCCAGGACCTTCCAGCATCCAGCTCTGCTCTCTATTGCACGTAACTTGGCTTAGTTTTAGCTCCTTGTGTTTGCAACTATCTCAAGCCGGATTTTTAAACTATTTCTAAGACTGTACCTAAGAAAAGAGATGTTTTTTACAGCCTAACCCCCTCCCCCATGCCACCCAAACCAGGCAACCATTTCAGCAAGAAAGGCCACGTCTGTACGTCCAGGGACAAGATTTGCGATTTGGGAGCTCTATGATGTTTGCCTGAGGCACACGGCTATAATGGGTTGCCATTTTCCCTGCTTTCCTTACTCCTCCTGTCACATATTTTAAGTTTTCTCTTCTTTACATGAGATAGAAGAGAGGAAATATAATCCATTCCAATGACCAGCTGACAAAGGTCAGGATTTTTGGAAAGGACTGAATCAGTTCTGAAGAGCCGAAAAATACTCCATACATTGCCATCGTCCTCCTTCTTATGGAGCTATACCTATAACAAAGGAGAACCACAGAATGGTTTGGGTTGGAAGGGACCTTTAAAGATCATCTAGTCCAACCCCATACCATGGGCAGGGATACCTTCCATTACATCAGGTTTCTCAAAGTCCCAGAGAACAAACGAATCTAATATATCAACTGATAAACTGAACCTCTGAGCCTCTTATATACGGTTATATGTTGCTCTGCAGACGCACCTCAAGTCTCACCTAACCCATTAGCCAACCTCCGTCCTGCTTTTTAACAGTGCTATTGGTTTACTCAACTGATTTAAAAAAAGAATAAACATCCCTCCCCCCCGTAGACTCTAGAAGTTGCTAATACCCATTTTAAGCTGTGACCTAAGATCTGAACCTAGATATACAGAGGATATTCACCTTTAAAGCCAGTTTCCAGCTCCCTGCTCTAGGCTCATTCCTTAATGTAAATACAATTTGACAGTATCTGATGCATAAATCAATGATATGGCTAAGGTCTCAGTCAACTCTTCTCAGAATAAATGTTGCCATTTAAAATGTGGCAATCAAGCTTGTAAAGGGAAGGGAAGAAATGTCACTTGCAACCCAAGTGATTCTGTTAACAAGCTGGGCTCCTGCTTCAGGTTTTTGTCGGATAAAGCCACTAATCTGGCTGCACGAAAGGTCACAAACAGTTGTTGGAACAGTGAAAAGTCCACACAAGGCTTTTTTTTTTTTTTTTGCCATCCTGCAACTTTTGTTTAAACTTTTAGTTGAATCATTATTTCAGTTCCTAGAGCTGAGTCATTTCATCGGCCTCGCACATCAAGACACACAAAGCAGCTCTGTGCTAGGGAGCAGGCACAGAACAAGCAACATGGTCCTGTAAAATCCAGGTATTTCACTGTATATGAATGTACCATGAGATGCTCCACTCAGTCTGAAGCATTCATGCGAGGATGCACAACTCCGGGTGAGGAACTGTATCCTCCACCTAGCCTTACCCCAACAGAGCTCAGTGCAAAACTCGGGCCTCCACCTCAGTCCCACTGTGCAGACAGAGCCTCAGAGGAGCAGCCTTACATCTGATATGTTGCTACAAGAAAAAGGGTTTAGATAGGGCTAATAACTTTCAGATATGCCAAGACTCAGTATTTTGTGCTAAAATCACATGTTCCTGGCACAACTGTGAACGTCCTTTAATACAGCCCAAGTAATTAATTAATTAAAGAGGTATAATCTCTCTGAAGGTTGTCTCTAAGCTGCCTTTGTATGGTATGCACATGCCATTTGTTGAAATATTATAAGAAGACCCTGTAAACCACAAGTGTTACTAAAATATTTTTTTCCAGTCACGCTTCCTCCCCCTTCTTTATTTCACATCTATGTAAAACATTTCGCTTAAGATCCAGATTCTCCCACTGAAACCAAGTGCTACTTGTCTGGAAATAGATCTCCTCTCTGCCGCAAAAAGCACCCAGAGCAGATGGCCCGCAACAAGATGCTCCGGTATCACAAGCTCACACTGTCTCTCACACGTCAGAGGAATGGTCGGAGGGAAGTGTTAACTATTACAGGCTTCTTTATTGAGAAGACCAACATCTGGGTGAAGAGAATAATTCACATCGGTATTGGGGATGCAAAACTGGATGAGAGTTTAAAATCTCCTAATGCTCAGCTTCAGCGCCAGGCCAGAGCAAAAGAGTGCTCCCAGAAAATGCTGTTCAGAACTGTCCAGAAACAGGCGGTCCACACTAACAGCAGAACCCTGCAAGTCTTCTGTAAAGAACTGGGGAAAAAGGTCCTTTGACAAGTTCAAGAGCTGCAGTCCTCATTTCAGAGGCTACAGGGCTGCTTGCATCACGCTTTATTTTTACAGAGCGTGAATCATTTCTCACTCAAAGGAAACTGGGATCATTCTGCTGTCAGTATCTGCCACCAGCTATGCTAAAAATACAAAGAGCTCCCAAGTCAGCCATGGCGTGTTGTCAGCTCTGGACCTTCATACATGATCACCGTGCCTCTTGTATCTACTGACAAAGAGCAGCAGCAGATGCTGACACCTTTCAAATCAGCCTGTTTCAGAGCTCAAGACCAGGCCCACCCTCTGCACACACACTCATAAAAGCTCTTGCTTCTCCATTTATCCCCTGTAGCAAATATTTGCTTTTTCCTCCTGCTCTGATAAAGAACAGTAGTCTGTAATTATAGCCAACACTATAAAGGTTGCTGTGCTGTCACTCACTTCGGCTCTCAGCCATGCTTAAGAATTGAAGGACTGTACAGCTGCCTTCACTGCATTAAACCAGTTGCTTCGCTCACGCCCAGCACAAGAAGTCACACAGTTGTGACTCTTTTCCCTGCAAAGAGGATGATGTGCAGACCAGAGAGCAGCAGCAGATCCTTTCCCAAAACCCCTTTAACTTTTTACGTTTTAATTTGCAATGACAGCTCAAGAATACACCTTATCCTAGTTTGTGTACCAAAGCACAGCTAGGGACAAAGCCAGTAACAAGCCCTTCATTTTAATTGATTCTTTACATAGACTTTAACATCCGCCCCCTCCGGAAGAGAAATTATCTTGCAACACATAAAGATAGCTGTGCAAATTATCATTTCAGTTGCCATGAAACAGTGTTCAAACATAGTCCCTCCCATCTTGTTATAAACAGCGTCTTGGGGTGTGGTTTGCTCAACAAGGACCAGTGTCTGCAGCTTAACTAACAGAGTATGTTTTCACATACGGTGGGGTTGTGCAACCACATGCCACTAGCTGCTGTAGAGGCCAGAGCCGGAGTTTGCACCAACTTCGACAAATTCACAGAGAAAAAGGCCATTGCGTATAGCCTCTGGTGTTCTGGAAACCATTAAACGACTGATAGAAAAAAGTAAGTGTGTTGAGAGAAGAAGTGCTCTGACCCAGCCTCCTCCTGGATCTGGCTGCACACCTGGAATCTGGGAGATGGGCTCTGGTCTCGCCTCCTTTGGCCACTTAACAAGCCAGCTGGAAGCTGGGCTTCCTACCAGGTTTGATCTAGCAGCAGACTGATGGGGTGGCCTGCTCATTCTCATCCTCACTTCCACAGTAAGTGCTTTTTCTAGGGGAAAGGGAATAAAGAAAAGGTACTTTGCAGTGCTGTTGGATCTGCTTTGAAACAGCTGTAGTCTGGGCCAACACGGAGCTTCCGGACTCACATTGTGTCTGGTTTACACAAGATAATATTTCATTCAGTGGCAGGGGCATCTCATCTCATTTCCCTTGGCAGAGTTGCTTTTCGTGTCTTATCTCTAACTAGGTGATAAGTTGATATTCAAAGGTATAAGGGTACTCTGTGTACTAACAGTTTTCATACCCAGAGGATTTCAGCTTGGCATAATCTATAAGAAGAACTTGTCTGGCATAGGAACTAGATGATCTTAAGGTCCTTTCCACCCCTAACTATTCTATAATCATGGAAATGAAGCCACGGCAGAATACGTGCCTCTGAGAAAACAAGGTACATGACCCTATCAGTATCTCCAGTTGCCCAACAAAGCAATGGAAGAATAGAGAAGAGATGGCCTCAAATCCATTACTGCTATACCATCCTTCTTCCAAATGGAAAAGGAGGCTTCTCTCCACCATGTACCAAGCCTGGCCTCCAGCAGACAACCCAAGTCCTGCCTTGGAGGCCATGGTGACACCAAGCCTGGCTTCCAGAGGAGAAAAGGGCAAGGAGCTGCTGTCCCAGTAACGACCTCTGCTGCTGTTTGTACCGATGCGTACAGGCTTTGCTGCAGAACTTTGCTCAGTGGAGAGAAATCACATGCTCCCTATGCCCAGCATCCACACTCCCCAGGGCACTGCCCTTCTTTCTGTCCCCGGTCTTTGTGAAGATTTATAGAATAAATTTTGTTGGAGCACTTCAACCCTGAGTTATGCTCTGCAATAACCGAAATCCCTGGGTGACAGGCCAGACACAACAGGGAGCGCTGCAAAGGGCCTGCTATATATTTTGACCAATGCTCTGTACACCATGAATGGCATTTATTCCCAGTGTAACCATGGGAATAAAGCCCGAGGGAGTTTCATTCTGGAGGATTTTTTCCAGCAAGTCTCACCTAAGGCGGGGGGGGAATTATCCTTCCCTGTCACCCTCAAGAAAACCCAAACCAAACCATGGGGCTTAAGGCCAATACAGGGCTCCCCCAACCTTGGAAGTAAAGATGAAAATACTTTAAAAGCAAACAACTATTTGGTTTCTGTATTTCTCCATCACCTTCCGGACAGATAATGAAGTAAAATAATGGAAGGACTGCAGGCACAAATGCTACACGCTTCTCTTTACTTGCTTTCTCCTCCCCACACACCCTCTTTAAAGATAAAATCCTATCTTCAAAGTCTTCAAAGCTACCTCTTTTAATCACCACCAGCCACCTCACTGCTTCTGTTTTGTTTTTCTAGACAAAGGCTCAGGTTTCAATACACTGCCTTTGGGCGCAGGTGAGTCAACTCTCGTATATAAAACACCTTGGAGGCACTTGGAGTTTTCTAAACAGGGTTCAAGCAACAGGGACAAGGAACTGGGTTCTGGAATGTTATAAAGCCCAGTGCTATGAGCCATCTGCTCATGAAGCAAGAGCAACACCCTGGCACCGTGGAGGTCTCTGACCCAAGCTGGATACCCTTTAGGAACCCTAAGGATAGCCAAGACTTCCAGTGCCTCTTCTCCCCTTGTCCTGAGACAATGCATGAGCACAGGCTGCGAGGGCGGTGGGGACAGTGATGCTGCTATTACCCTATCGCTTATCCTGGGACCCAGGATTCACCCTACAAAGAAAATAGAGTCAGGATCATTAATAACTGAACAGCCAGAGCTGTGCTGTGCATCTTCAGCAGATGCTGCACAAGATGAGCTCGCATGCCGAACACCTGGCTGCTGCCTCCCAAACCCTGCTTTTTGCAAAGTGTGGGCTTTTCTTGCTTCAAGGGTAGCCTCTGCTAAGCCTTGAGCCCCCAGAGCCATCACTCTGAAGTGCACAGTGAGGAGCTGATAACTGCATGCTGCTATTACTATATGATATAGTCACTTGCGTATTTAACAGCAGTATTTAATAGCAGTCAACTCTGCATTTTTATTTGAGGTGGAGATACAGACCCATGTTAACAGCAGCATCTCCCAAAATGGGTTTTCAAGAGAAACTTTATTATCAGGTCCTGAATTCATTCAAATCAGCAGAGCCCACTGATGACAGCAGAGGTTCAGTTCCTATCAGTCAGGGAGAGGACCAATTGCTATTAAACTTGCAACACTCTAGGGTCTGCATTTGAACCAGCCTGATTGTGCCCAAACTACTAAGTGCTTCTAAAAGGCTGATGGACTGATGTTATTGATTGGGATGATGTAGCTGCCAACAGAGAGGCTGCATAGAGCATTTCAAAGCCCAAAAGCCCAATTTTGTTGCAACACGAAGCTGCATTGTCCTGTAAAAGCCTTGGAAAAAGGTTGTGATCAGAGCTTTGTTGAAGTTAGAATCAGTCCTCTCTTAGAAAAGCTGCTAGAAAGGCCTCCATGAGGCTTTTCAGATAGGTCTTGCTGCTCTTGCCTTTCCTTCAAGTTGCTTGGGACTGGCTTTTCTCCACCAAATTGTATCGACTTGCTTATATCCCTCTCATCCCTCTTACAGCCTCCTGCATCCAGGCTCCTTAGCCCCCTCCAACTCCACTGCCTCCCCATGATAGACATACCTCCAGCATAGATCACAAACACCTAAGCCCAGTGGGTACCAGCTTGGCCCTGTCATTATTGCTAGTATCTGGGGAGTGCTGGCACAGGCCATAAAGCATATCCATCATGCTTACAAATTATCTCCTCGCAGTTTAATTATCAAAATTGGAAAAAGCTTATTTAATGCTTTCCTGAATTTTCTTAGAGGCTCGATTCTTTGTCGTTGTCCTTAAAGAACAGATGTACAGCTAGGATTTCCTTCAGGCTGACACTAAAAGGCACATAATAATATAGATTTACATTATGTTCCTTTTTATGGGGTTCCCTGGTCCTTTACAAACAGCATGAGCATACCAAAACAACGCAATAAAACAGGCAAACATGTTAATTGAAATATCTATCATTGACATTTCAGTGCCTAAGTACTCCCCACCCACCGTATGCAGTATAAACCAATAAAAGCAAACTATACTACAAAAGCAAACACTACATTTAACCTCGCAGTCAAACTAGGAGGAAACAGGAGAGTGAGCCAAGCCCCTCCAGTGTAATCAGGTGCAAAGCCACTCAGGCAGTGGCTTCATGCCTCTCTACAAGATCCAGCTCTGACCCAGCTCCTCAGTGTGCATCAAAGCAGCCTCAGCCTTGTGGAAAAGAGGAGCAATGCTTCACTCTCTAATGCTCAGCACATTTTGGCCCTGCCTGATTCTGTGGCAAGCAGCTTCCCAGTTGGGACCGTTGGCTGCAAACCTTCTACATGGTCTTGGGCTCTGTCAGCTGGCATAATATATCTTAACTAAGCTGGATGGAGAGGTCTCAAAGGTATCGCTATCATGTGCATGGCCCAAATCTAACCCTCTATTACAGAATCTTCTGTAATGCAAATAGACAGGCCCTTGCAGCAGGGAGCAGTTACTGCAGTCCTTCCAAGCAGGAACAACAAAAGAAGGGAGCTAGGTAATCATTGTGGAAAAGCATAGTTCAAAACTACCCCAGTGCCTGACCACCTGGGCTTGAAGCCACCACTGCTCCTGCTGGTATTCCCCTGCGTACTTTGATGAATCCTCTCTCTTGTTCAGAGGTAGAAAAGGCTGCTGTGAAAACAACACTCCAGGTCACAACAGATCTCTTGGCACTGAAAAAGTGCTTGTGCTCAACTCTTCTTCAGTTCTGTTCCCCTTTTGGCCACTGTCCTAAATTTGAAATCAATTCTGGATTTTCTTTTTAAACATCTTAATATGAGCATCCTGCATTTGAAAAGGCAGAAGTTTGATGAGAGTAGGGAAATGAGGGACTGACATATCCCAGTGTAGTTACAGAAAAAGGGGTTATGCCTGCGCTACTGCTGTTACAGCAGTGTTCCTGCAGCCACAGTAGTCTAAGGATGGTTTTAACCAATTAATATCCCCTCAACCTAGCATCTTCTATTTCAGATCTGGAAAAGCTCTCCATGGCCACTTCCTGTTAGCTTTATCCCAGCTGTAGCAGCTGGTTTATTCTGAGACCTTCTTCCCAGAAACTTTGTGTTGGCACTATCAGGGACATGCATCTGTCTCACTGTTTTCAACTTCTTGCATTTCATGGGCAAGTTTTATCAGGCACAAAATCCAGTTTATTATCCTGGACAACTTCCCACAAACAGTTACCCAACTTGAACAGCAGCCAACAAGGGTGATGAACTTGAAGCTGGAGTGTAGCCACACAGGTCCCATAACTGAGCCTGTCTCCACAAGAACATCACCTCCAACAGGAACAAGATGTGTTTGCCAGTGCTGGCTCCTCCTCTAGTCCTGCATCCAAACATTCAAGATTTCATCATAAGGCCTGGGAGTGGGGATCATGCCACTAAGTGAGAACCCCAGCTTCTACTCATGTGGTTAGAAAGAAGAAAGGATAAATGCCTTAGAACCAGATTTTTGACTGCCAGTCTTCAGTGCTGCAGCTCTCATTAACAGCTGCCCAGCAGAGACACACCAGTTTGCTTTCTGAATGAGCTGCGCACACAACACTGTCAAAGCGCTGACTTAAAGCTATTTGTGGGGAAGGGGATGGCAGACAGCCTGTGAGACAAACATGAATGCAGGCCCTGCCCAAGCCGGTCTCCGAATCCACTCGGAAGGACTTTAGGAGATTAACCCTTTAGGCAGAGGTGAATTTTAGATATCCTTCTTTGGTACCACAGGGACATACACCTCCAGTTTCTATCACTGTCAGGAGAAGCTAATGTCAGGTCACTGCAGGCAGCCCTGTGACCTTCTCTTTAAAGATTTATCAGCTTTACACCGTAACACTGATATCAGCCAGCTTTCAAACACAGCCTCCAAGTGCACAGGCGTGAGCCTGCTCACAGTTACCCTGATTAAGGCAAGAACAGAATTCATTCCTTATTGCTAATAGGGGAAAAAGAACACAAATGAAGCGGCCATAAATAAACCAAAGTAAAGGCCAACTTCTGCCCTCAGCTGCATGTGAGCTGGAAGGGGTCATTCAGGGAAGATGAGATAATGGAGTCTGAGGAACCATGCCAAGGATGGGGCTGCATACCTGCCTCTGCGCCTCGCGCTCCTTCGGCACCACCAGCAAGGCAAATTCAGCTTACTTCTTGTGTAACCAGCTGGACTCTAGACTAGACTGCAGTCAAACAGGGACAGCCACAGCCAGGCTAGACACATCCATGGCAGGGTACAGGAGCTAGACGAGACACCCATAAGCAGGCTAGCTGCAGTGGCACAGGATTAGTGCAGAAAGTCATCTTAGTTGAGTCTTCAACAACGGGGTAAACTTCTGTGCCAGGTGCTGTGCTGACATAGGTGGGCAGAGCTCCACAGATACCAGTGCCTCTGCCAGGGGCTGGCAGCTAATGGTTTGGCTCCAAATGGATTTAACCACATCAGCATCCACTACATTTCAGGAGCAAGATGACTTGAGGTTCCTCAATGCACCTTTCAAACCACAATGAAGGGAAGCCATAAGGGAAAGGCTGATGTAGTATATACACAAACCAGTGAAATGAAGCTCCCCTTGTGACAGCGTCTTTCTCTCCATGAGGCTTCATTGCCTAGCTGTACTCCCCTTTAGTTTGTCAGCCTTCTTTTTCCTTTATTAAAAAGGAAACATTCAAACCCTGCAGCTAATTCAGATGAGAAGACTATAAATATTGCATATGAGCTCCACACCAAAACACTGCACAGCCTCACAGCATTTCGTTTCAGGAAAACAACATTTCCAAAATACAACAGTAGAAGGATCAATTTAGGCCACACTGCTGTAACAAAGGCCTTACTTTGCTCCTCCCGGCACTGCTGTACTGCGGTGCGTTTCCCTCCTTGATGAATTACATCTCACAGAAAACTGGCCTGGTTCTTGGCTACTCCAAAAGCTGAGCCAACAAGGAGTGGGGTTGGCTTTAATCCACCCTGATGCTTTCCCTAGTGAGGACTATGACCGGCTGTACCTATCTCAGTGCAACTGAGACTATGCATCTCATAATCCTGGCAACAGAAAATAACACATATTCTACTAGCAATAACAAGGGCCTGGGAGCAGGGACAACATCTTGGGCTGCCAGGGAAAGCTCCTAGGAATTTGTTATGAGGGGACCACGTCCTTTCTCTTACCATCTATTTATTCAGCCAGGACTGGACTTTAGCCACATTATAAGGGAGAGTCACCCCAATACATCTCATTTTCATATGAGTTCAAGTTCACTACAGCTGAAGGGAGTTGTGCAAAAGGAGCCTGTTAAAATGTAACCAGTCATCGGATGTACCAGTTAATCATCTACTCTGAAGCTTGTCCCCTTTGATAATAATTTTCCATGGTTGCAGAATTAAAGCTTAACTGGTCATTGGCTTTGAAAATGACCTTGTCTGACAGGGAATGTAGAACAGGAAACAACAGTAACATGACCTTCTCATGTAAATTCTAGATGGGGACAGCAGGGGAGAAAAATACTGCTGGCAATTTCCAATTGACTCAGCAATTTATCTCAACCAGCCTGTAACCTCTGGCCTGTAACCTCAGTGAACATCTCCAGGCACCAGCTCTTGCCTCCAGGAGCTGTAGGGTAGTGTCAGTTTCTAAAGGCAGCCTGAAAGCTGTATTTTCTCTAAGCACCCTTCCAGTGTTATGTATTAGACACAAAAGATGCACTCTGGGGAAAGCACATTACAGCTTTTGGACATGACTGATGAGGCACCAGCAGGGACAGACCTTTCTGCTCAGCCACCAAAAAGCAGAGCCAGGATGCTGCTCAAGAAAAGACTGCAGGCACAAGCTGGTTCCAGAGTCAGCAAAGACAACAGGATGAGCTGAGCACATTCTTCCTGCGCTTACTAACCCGTCTTAAAGAAATATGACGGAAACATAATGAAGAAGTATTTAAAAAGCTAAACTACAGGTAGGAGAGTTTCTAAACAGATACTGAGCATGCCAACTGTCCCCACCACATTCAGGATCAGCAGAAACAAGTAAGAGATTAAAATGCTGCTTTTCTGCTGGACTCACAGCATTAACACAGTTTAAATGCTTAGCCTGCTGTAATTCCAATATCATGTGTAGAACTATCCTAGCCTGCTAATGATAGGACAAATCCTAACTTTTCACAGACGAGCAACACCACAAAGCAAAGGACAAGGATAAGACACAGACACCATCAGAGGTGAAAACCTCAACTGGCTATGATACTCATGCCAGAATTTGCCTGGCAGCTGGCATCCACTCAGGCAAGATGCTGGGAAGTCAGGGCTGGTCATACACATGGTCACTGAAGAATTCTTGGGGATGGGGCAAGAGAAGACATGTTCACTGTCAGGTGTAAGGGAACTGAGGCACCCAGTAATGCAGATAAGGGACTAGATGGACTGTCAAACAGAACAAGTTGTTAGCATGAGTCCTCTCTTTTCAAGAGCACCTCGCTTACGACTTACAACTCCACTGACTGGGAGTGAAATTTAAGCTTCAAATCCCTGAAAACACAACTCAGTCCAATGAGATGACAAATCAGGGAGGTGAAGAAACACCCATTCAAGTGACCTAAGATAAAACGTAATTTAAGTTGGTCAAAACCATAGGAAGAGTTGAGCATCTAATAAGGGAATACTTATTTAAGTATTTTTTTGTTTGGTTTTTAAAGTTTTTGGATCAGACCCCATTGAAATCAGAACTTTTCAGAACTCCTCACAAGCCAAGGGCCCCCCAGCCAGAAGGGGAGCTTGGGCCTTGCTTGTGCGCACTGGTGGTCTTGGTTTTGCTGGACACTTGCAGTGTGCAGGGCTGCTGAACTGAAGCCTCTTGAGCTTCCTTAGTGCTCTGCTTCAAGCTAGCTTCCCTGGGCAAGCTGCCCGAGAGCTGGAAACCTGTTGTTTCCAGATACACTCAGCCATCTTGCCCAAACAAATGGAGTCTCAGGTCACCTACTCAGTAAGATCTTGAATTTTTAGAATTGTCCATGAGGAAACTTGGAGCTGCACTTTGGGCTCTGCACAAGTCCAGAGCCTGAAACACTTTCATCTCGGCAACACCAGTTTCACTGGAAATACATCAACCAACTCCAGGGACACTACTCACAGATACAGGCCGAGATCACACGAGGAAAAAACCCACAGTTAAAAGGACAAGAGGACACTTAGAACTATGTCTTGCAGCTGTAAGGCATGGAGTACTTATTGTCGTGTAACAGGAAAATTCTCCAGGGCCATGGAGAGCTCAAAGATGCTGTTTATATTCGCTGCCTGGTTTCAGCAAGCTATTTTGTACTAAATTTCCCACTGATCTAGCTGCATTGTGATAGCAGGTGTCTACCACCATCAATCACATGTTATTGCATTTTTCCCTTCCACCTTCAGGTATAAGAGACAATGCATCACTGTACAATAGGAGAGGAAGAAGACGCTGCCTAATTTCCCACAGGATGCAGTATTTATCCTGTAAGCACGGATTAACCGAATAACTTGCTAGCTTTGTGTCAAGGCTTGTAAGAAGTGGTGACTAATCCTAGCTAGTGGGGATTAGCAATGTTTGCTGTGGGAAATGTGCCAGACTTTTCAATTATATCATGTCTTACAAACAGACTGCAATAGTTCTACCTGAATACAACTGTGTTCTTGAGGCAGCACAGTGATAACAGGGTACATCCTCTCTATTTCTTAGTGCCACAGACTAGAGCAAGCCCCCGCAAGAACATCATGTGGATGGACAGCAGTAGCAGAGCTTGTTCTTCTCAAGAGTAGAGAAAAAGGTGAAGGATGGAGTGCGCAGCCAGGAAGCCCTTAAGTTTCACCTTAAGAAGCTACAGTTGAGTGTGCATCACCTGGGCTCCCCTTGTAGGTCAACACAAGCAACAGGGCAAGAGGTAACAGCCTCAAGCTGCTGACCCATTAGACAAGTACAGACAGCTCTCTCCATGCTAGGACTTCATTCTACACCAGCTAGTTCAAGTTAAGGACAATCAATCTGAGCAGGACAGCCAGGGTGCTGGTCACCTTGGAGAGGAGGCACTGAAAGCACAGAAGGGAAGACCCTCATGATAAATGTGGTGAAGGGAACTGCAAGAGCTTTCTGATATTGTTCCACTCATTTTTTTATGTTCAGCCGTAACACTTTGGCAAACGTAACTGGTATACACTAAGCAATCTCTGAGGTACTTGCAAGAAACCTTTCTTACGTGTCCTTTTCCAAGCAGCTGCATAGCATAGAGTTGCAGACCACCACAGTTACAGATGGGCTTGGATTCCTGTCTTCTGAGGTGTACCCAGTAGCACAACCCAAACAGCTTCTGCATACTTTGCCCCACTCTTGACCTGTGGACAGTTAAATTCACTGAGTAGCCAGAGGGCAATAAAACACTGACGGGATGTGGCCTACAACAGGAATCCAGGTGACAAAACACTATTTTTCTGGCCTCTGCTTCTCCCCAGAGTAGCCCCTCACCCTGCAACACAGACCATGGCACCTGCAGGCTCCACCTCAGCTAAAGAAGAGTTACTGCAGGGATGCTGCAAGCACTGCTGCAAACCAAGAGCTCCAGGTGGTGAGCGCAAGCATCCTGATGTGCTCTTACCCAAAAACCCCCATGCAACTGCATTGTGCAGAGGTGCAGCTCACTCAGCTTTTCATTTCACTGCCTCAGCACAATGGGGAGACACAAGGCTCTTCACAGTACAGGAAAGAGGTCTGTGAGATGGTATTCAAAGCAGGTTGGAGTGATACAGCCCATCTTGACCACTCTGGGTCATTTCCACATACCCACAGCCAGACCAAGGACTTGACTCCAAACACCCTTTTGGAGCTGCTATTTGGTTTCAAAGACCTCTGGATAAAAAAGAAGCCAAAAACCAAATACTAAAATAAAGCAAACCACAGAGGCTCAACCTGAAAGTATTGCTCTGCCACTCACTGACCTGACAGAGTTCAATACCCAGGAACCAAACCATTTGTCTTTGGAGTGTAACTCTTCTGGTACTAAGCCTGCATTCAGACACACTCATGGGAGCTTCATGCACTGTACAAGGGGACTGAAAACCCCCTTTCCATGCTCCTCCTGGAGCTCTCTTGATGTGCTATGTGTTAACCTAGATTTCTCTCACTCGTAGCAGTAGTTATTACTACTTAACAGTGCTCCAAGGTGCTTGGGAGTAAAAGCAGCACAGAGGTAACTGGAAGAAAATCAGTACTTCTGATGAACAGAGCATGACAGTCCAGTGACAGCTGAGCCAGCACATCAGAGATGGGCTAGACATTTCTTGAGACTGGAGACAGCCTGGCCCCTGGTGACTGCACCCACCTCCACAAGGAGCTTGGCTAGAAAGGCAGAAAAACCCATCACAAAATAGCCCCCAGTCAATTGGCAAGGCCACTCTGTGATGGCTTTTAAATCCAGATTCTGCATTTAAATACAGAGATGGGATTTGAAACTAAGGTTTTGTGCCTTACCTAGCAGTGCTGTCACCGGCCAACTACAGAGAAGAGCACCACCACATATTGGTTTTCTGAATATATCCATATGAAATATTTAGTTTCTGAATTATTAGTTTAGCTGTAGTTGTTTGCGAAACACAAACGAAAAAGCTGCAAGGAGCTTAAGACTGGTTGAAAATGCACTTTGGGAACAAAACATAAGCCTGAAGCAGTATAAATGCCAAAGATGAGTCTAGGCTGCTGCTCATCACTGGGTCTCTGCTGGATGATGCAATGTTTTCACACACCATCACCCCCATTTTGCAGCCAAGAGAACAGGAGGGCAGGGAAGGGAAGGTTGTCTTGCAGGCAGAGCTGCTCCACTCTCATTTACGCTCAACCAAAAGGCTGGCCTCGTAAGGTTCTCATTGCTCATGGAAGAACGTTTTACTTCAGCAAACATCAGTTCTCTCCTGTCTGTAAACAGTTATTTAAGTAACAAAGTCAACCATTTCTTAGTTCTAATTCCCACATTCATACAATCTCACAAGTCCTCCTGTGACGTTCAGCTAGCTCTGAAATTTTCTGGAAGCTACAAGAAGCCTCTCTCTCTTCAATAGGCAGGTCCCCAAGGTCACATAAGCCAAAATCAGTACTAAAGCATGACTGGAGCAGGGCTTAAGCTGCTGCATTCCCCAGGCCTACCAACTTGGAGACCCCATTTGCCTGGCTGCATCTAGCAGCAAGGCTGGGCAGGAAAGCAGTAGCCTGAAGTGGGAATAAGGCAGAAGCAGCTGCAGGGGGTGGACAGGAAGACCAGAGGGATAAGGAGGACTATGGTAATAGTGAGATCTACTCCAAAAACACTGGGGTTTGCTGCTTCAGATCCTTCAGCAGAACATGGAACAGGAAACCTACTGTCACCTCTAAGAAAGCTTCGGTCATCTCCCTGCTGCTTCAGAGATCTGCTCCTACAGCATCTGGAAGTCCTGTCTCCACCTGTCCACTCCTGCCTTCCCTGTACTGAGCATCATGTTAATGAATCATGCACCAACCTCCCTCCTTGGTTTATCTGCCAAAAAAAGATTTGTGTGGGGTGGCAATTAAAGAGGTACAACATGATCTCCATTAGATTGTGCTCCTCTGAACCTGACCACATCCTGGTGCAGCAACTCCTCACAGGTGCTCAGATCCTGTGCTAATGGGTGTTCGCACAAAAAATACAACACTATTTCAGCAGCACCTGGTAAAGGAGAACTTGCCTTTCTGCACCACAGAGATGGCCTCCACAGCTCTGCCCAGGAGAACAATAGGAGCAGCAGCCATGTACCAGTTTCCCCAAACCATGCCTTAATGAATAAGCCCATTAACTCTATTACCTGGCACTGTTTGCAACCCCCTGTGGGACACAGGCCACCAATGGCATGGACATTAAACTGTACATTTGAGGGTCCCAAGCTCAGATGCCTTCAAATCGGGCAAGCTTAAGGAATTTGGAAGAAGTCCCACACCACTCCAGCTACCGAAGGCCACATACGTATCTGAATCAGTTGCCCATTTTCTTTTTCTCTGCCTTCCTCCTGAAGAACAACATTGGCACACACAAGGTGAGAAAAGGACATGGGAACCACCAACATCACTCTCTCCAAAGCTGCAGGAAGCCTTATAGACAAGCTTTTTCTCTACTAGCACCAACAGACTCCTTGTTCCAGGACTCTTCCTCTCCATACCTGATTCTTTCCCAGCCTCGCAGGGAGCCAAGTGCCTGAACAGAAGAGCCGTAAGGATGGAGGAGAGACAAACAATGCTGCCCACACATAGCCTAGGCTATGTGTATTGCCAAATAAAAATGGAGCTGAAGTAACTCCTGCCTGAGCCTTGCACCAGACTGGCCGTTTCTTCTGGCCCTCCATCAACATTGTTTACAAACTCCTCCAGTCATATCTACCTCCAGGCATCCACCCTGACCTCCAGGAGAGGCATGCCTGCCCTCACCTCCACTAGGTAACTCATCCTTCCAAACCATTCCCCACAGTACTTAGCATTTGATGACAGTTTGGGGTGCTCCTTACAAGCAGCCCCATCCACTCACCATCGCAGTCTGCAAACCTTTTGCGCAGTTCTTGCACCCCAGTGCACTCCTAAGAGAACAGAAATAACCACCACAATCACCATGTTCTTCACTGGACTTGGAAGCAACAAGTGACTTACACAGCCTCCTACAAAGCTCAGGTTTTTGTAGATCTGAATTACAAACTTTGAGTGGCACTCTGCTGGACTTTACAAAGGACATAGTTACTACACTGTCAAAAGCTGCACATACCATGCATGCTACATAAAATATTTAAAGGAATTCTGTACTAAACCCCATACTCTCTTGGAAGAAAGTAAAAAAAGAATGTACTCATACTCTTTGTTTAGCTCGTTTCTTTATGTAAGGTTTGTGCTTTCTTCTAACACAGTGGTAGGAGAGTTGTGAAATACAAAGAGCTTCTCTTTTTACTCTTCATCCTTATGTACAATATTGACTGCACCCACTCACTAAGATCAGCTGTGTTTTGTAAACAGCAAACGCACTTTAGCAGTGCAAACCATTTTCCAAGGCTTTCTCAATTCTGCTGACGTAAAACTTCACATTGATCTATTAAAATAGCTTTTCAGCCCAAGTACCTTCTAAAAGGCCATATTCCCTTCCATGGCAATGACCACGGTCTTTAACCTGTACTTTCACCACTGTTACAAAACTACAAACCCCACACCAACTATACCACATTTTTGACCAAGTTACAGTTTTGTTTGACAATATTTGACTTGTGAGGACTCAAACATTCTGGAAAATGCTCCCTAAACTGTGGCTCTGCCCTCATTTTCCAGGCCTGATGCTCTAACCATTCTAGTACTTCTTGTCCAGAGAGGTAAGAGCTGTACAATTTGAGAACCTTCCTGGCGGGCTGGTTTCACGCTTGCCTTTCTCGCACTTAGATGAACATTGCAGCCACGTCAGGTATTGTTTAGTCCTGGAGAGTACAAATAGTATTTCAAATATTTCTGTAAAACCACTCTAAGAAATGCCTGCCTTTTAGATCCGCAGTATACATTTGATTTCTCTAAGTACTGATTTTGGGTATGTCTTAGTACAGGACCCCATTGCTCCTATTCAGCCCCAGTAATCATCATCACTGGAGTTTTGGCTTCTCAGGGAAGAATCAAACGCTTTCACTTGCACCTGAATAGTTAACAGACGCCATGATGTTCTTAAGTTAGCTATGTTGATTATTATGCCAGTATTTCAACTTTTCCACTGGTTTGGAAGTTTAGTGCTGCTTTTGTTGCTTTCCCTCTGTAATGTTCTAATTCTTTTTGAGCAACACACACACAAGCCGCACTCTCCCGTTAGTTCAGCTGTTTAATAAACCATTCCTACTTGTATTGTGGATGGAATCTATACCAGAATAGACACTAAAGGTATACTACAAAACAATGTAAAGTATGAACCAGTCAGTGATGGCACAGCATTTTCTCGTTTGAAGAGAGACTTAACAGATTTTCTTGGCCTACAGATGCTTTGAAGAAACTGGTCTTTGAAACCTAGACTGTCCAACTGGAGTGTTTCTTAATCCAAAGAATAGGCTGTTTCTCTCACCTAGAACTACTAAAAATACAGTTGCTCCCTTCAGCATTACTTTGATAAGCAGATGGCCTGTGGTCATTTCTTCAATGTGGAGCGTATAACGGCTGGAAATGAAGCTGGCTCAATGTGAGCACTGCCTTCTTGCCCATCTCCACAGCATAAATGCATTAGTGGCAATAGACTGGCCTCAACTCTTTCCTTGTGCTAGAAAGTGGCACCTTTAGAGCAGAAAAAGGATTCTTTGCATTGGAGATGACACTTCGTCATTGCATTACCACAGTGGAAAGGTATGAGATGATGTAGAACCTGTCATATTTTTACTTAATAGCTTTTCTCCTTTTCAATCTGACCCAGTTTTGGGTCCCTCACTATAGGAAAGACACTGAGATGCTGGAGGGCATCCAAAGAGCAACAAAGCTGGTGAAAGATCCAGAGAACAAGTCCTGTGAGGAGCAGCTGAGGGAACTGGGGTTTAGTTGGGAGAAAAAGAGAGTCAGGGCAGAGCTGAGTGGACCTGAAAGGAGATCGTAGTGAGGTGGGTGTTAGTCTCTTTTCCCAAGTAACAAGTAGTAAAGGCTGCATCAGATGCCAGAGATGCCAAGCTGGAAAGCTTCCCAAACTGGCACTGGGATGTCCCATGCTGCAGCTGTCCCCGCTCCTTCCTGCAGGACCCACTCCTGGCTGCAAGCAGACACAGCACAGTTCTCTCACTGCCTACAGCCCTTCAACACAGCTTCATGGATTGCTGGGCTCTGAAGTCTCACCACCGGTGGCTCTGCAGGGAAAAGCAACAAGGGCTCTTCAGCCACAGTGCAAAACAGGCACCCCAGTGATACGTGAGAGCACCCACTGGTACCCACAGTCAGTCAGCGCCAGCAGCCTCTCCTTGCTGACTGGCAGGAATGGGCCTGGCTCTCCAGGATGCTGCCTGCCGAGCAAACCATCGGTCTGGTGGTGACAGCAGTCATGGAATGGGAGCTGTCTCCTGCAGCAGTGCCCTCCCTTTCCACTCCGGATGAGCTGGGGCAGTCGGCAGACACTACTTCTGCCGGTCCTTCAGGACAGGAGGAGACAGCACCCTGTGACACAGCCAGAGCAATGATAAAGGAGTAGTGGGATGTCCAACCCGGCAGCGAGGGACACGACGCCATATGATTCCCCCCTCCTTCCAAAAGGAGTAGGGGCCAAGTGACTGAATTCTCAGGCCTCTGCTTTCCACAGAGGCTTTGGAAGATCCTGGAAAGCAGCCAGTTTCAGTCCATCTGGTGGAGTGTGGGAGACAATGCGTGGCCATCAGTGAAGAACTTTTCCAAGAGGAGGTGCTGGGCAGTAGTTTTGCCACACAGAGGATGAAATCTTTCATTCAGCACCTGAACATCTATGGGTTCACCAAAGTGCAGACGGACTTCCAGAGATCTCCCTCCATGCCTGAACTCCTGGCCGAGGTAGCGGCAGCCTCTGCTCACAGCAACGAACAGCAGTTGCCCCGCACACAGGATTATAGAATCATAGAATCAGCTAGGCTGGAAAAGACCTTTACGATCATCAAATCATCAACCAAGCTCTCCATATTCTTGGGGGAGAGATGGACTCACACATCCAATAAGGCCTTGCAAAAGCAGAAGAGATGGGGATGGTAGCGAGTGGTCTGGTTTTCATTTCCTTCTCAGGTTGTTTTCAGGAAGATTTCAGTCCCTCTGACTAGCAGAGACACAGATGAAATACAGTTTGGTTGCGTCTGCTTAGCGAGAACTCAGCAAGTGCAAAGACAAACTCAACGCAACTCGGTTCATCTAATGTCTTTGGTCCATGTCTTGCTGTACCAAACCTGACGCCTTTCTGTGGCATCTGCTGAATGCTGAGAAAATGCATCCGAGGACCATACTATTACCTGCCTGCTCCTGTCTAGGCTGAAGTTGCTGAAAAGCCATGGTACTGGGCTTTCAAAAGCAGTTCTTAGGCTTTTGAAAATCCTACACTGCTCTGCTCCTGGACAGTGAAAACCCAGGGGCTTTCAAAAACTCTGGAGACTACAGTTCTAAGAAATAAGATTTGCCCTGGTTAGAGACTTTTTTTCACAAATTCATACCAAACCATGTGTCATTGCTCTTATTAAGACACCGCCCTTCAGAGAAGGCAAGGGGATTACTCAGAGACAGGTCCTGACCAGCATAGCTGTGTATAATCAAGCAAAAGGGATGGAGTGAGAGTCATCTGGCTGCCTTTTCGGATGGGAAAGCATCATCTTGGTAGTCTTAGGAACAAAGACCATAAGCACAGCTTGCAACCCTCCGACCCCAGGCTATGACTTGCCCATCTCACAAGAGGACTGGGTGTGGGCAGGGCTGAGCAGAGATCCCACAGGAAAACGTGAGCTCTTCAGGAAGTGGTGTCTGACTCAGCAGTGAGGCAGCATGCGAGCACAGCATTAGGGCACTGCACTATTTTAGGGATTAGGTCTTGGATGTGATTTAACATGTACAGCCCAAACTAGAGTCATCACCACAGGCTTCGTAGCTGCTCTTGAGAAAAGGCCTATTCCTGGTGATCTGATGATAGGCGAATTGCTACTGTTTATTCTTCCAGAGCTTGGTCGCTTCAGAAGTTTAAGGAAAAAGTAAGCATTCTCCACTGCCTGTCCTGATAAACCTGTCAGAACAAAATCACCTGCTCTATCAGCAGTGCTTTAGAAAACACAGTTTCAACAGAAAGAGAAAGGATGCATTCATATCATTACTTCAGTAACCCCTTTGAATAAGAAGTGCTATTTAAGTGCAAGATCATATCTGTGCATAGTCACAAACATATTGGCTTTGCCCAACATTATGACAACTCCCCCAGCCTTGCTTTCCCTGTTGTAGCCTGTTCCAACGGGACATAGCAGAAGACTCGCACTACTACGCTTACCCAACTATAAGCCATGTAAACAAGAGAGTGCTCCAAAGCTCCTTTTTTTTAAGTTATGAGGTGGGACTGAGTCTCCACAAAGTGGCTATAGGACAGAAAAGGTCATCTCCTGTGCATATAAGCCTTGGATGTGAACTGCATTTATTCAGTGCTTAATCTGAGACATCACAAGGGATCTGTCTCTGATGTTGGGCTGTTCTGCTCCCTCAAAATCCGTGTCCTCTTAGACACTAGAAAACAAACTCTCTCCAGATCAGTAACCACTTCCCTGACCTGTGAGTCCCTGCTGTCACCAACCATTTACCCTGATGCCTCCAAACCCAAGTTAGTCTCATTGTCATGCTGACCAGCTTCTCTTCATGAAATATTCTAAGAGGCACCTAACAGTCTCAGTTTGGCTATAATGTGTATCTGATTTTAAAAGAACCACCTGCATATTGTACAGAAAGGCTGCTGTTCTCTCTTGCAGTCAGGGATGGGGGTAAGGGGAAGACCTCGAAGTCTTCCTGTAAGCAATAGCTGTCACTCATACCTTCCACCTTTTAAGAGAAATACTACAGCCAGTCTGAAGAACTTTGCTTCTATAAAAGCCAGTCAAGTCCAACTAAAGGATCTCTTTCAACTTCAGTGGTGGCTGGATTTGGTCCTTAAACTGCAGCAGTTCAAAGCAACAGGCATCACCAGAACAAAGATGTCATTATTGCTACTGAAGTTGTAAGCACATTTTAAATGATCTGGAAGAGGATTATTTCTAACAGCTTAGTTATACTGTAATAGCCATCAGGAAGACTTCTACCTAAATTTCTCACATGCTGATACTGAACACAACAGCCTTTAGATCACAGCCCTGTTTCCCATAAGCATATATGAACATGTACAGAAGAGCACCGTCATGATTCAGTGACTGTTTATATCAAACTGCCTAGGCAAGTACTAACTTTTCAGAAGGTTCCGATGAAAAACAAAGCCAAATGCCAAATATTTGGGAAATAGAGGAATTTAGAAATTACTTCAGAACATCCATGTCAGAAATATCTAGAGCTGGAGAAGAGGAAGGTAAATTGCAACAATAATTCTACCTAGCAACCCTTCCTCTCCAACCCCCCTTTGACGTTCTCATCAAATATTTCCGATTGCAGATCAAATCCAACTCTTTGTTTTTTGGTGGAAGTGTGTTTTCTGAAGGATTTCAGGAGTCGAGCACTCGCAGTTTTGCTTTTGTAGCCCAGCGAGCAGGTTTTCAAAACAATAACCAGAGCAGGGAGCACACACAGCGCTCTCCTGACCTGCTCTGCTCAGGAAGGAGCGCTGTGCCTGTTGTGGGAGCCTTAAGAATACACGCTTGCCTTGGCAGACTCTTACAGTTTGTAACATTTTCTCCTTTTCCTAGAACTTTCAGAAAGGCTGAATTAGTGTTTAAGCGCATCTGTATATTCTCACAAGTGCAGGTCCTGCTGCCTGTGCACGCTTTCAAGCATCCACGTCAGTCAGCACAGCAAGTTGCCATAGCTATGGCTCAGGAAGAATTTTTTTGCCCTAGAGAAAAAGCTTAACTGCGGCAGCTTCAGCTCCTTCTAACTGGAGAAGAACCTGCTGTCTTCCCAAAGACAACCTCCCCGCGCGGCCAGGACAGTCTTTCTGCAAGAAGAGCTTTCTTCAGTGGATACTACAAAAAGACATATACTAAAACTATAGAACTTCGATACAAGCCTCCACAGGATTACACTGTCTCATGGGGCAGACACTACTCTTCTCCCCAAGAGTACACACAGCTTAGCTTTCCCCTCTCCCTGGAACAGCTAGGCCAGGAGTGCCAAGTGCACTTTGAGGAGGTCAGGGTAAAGGTAGAACTCAGGAGATGAGCTTGCTTTGACAGGCAGGTCTGACTGAGGCTGGATGCTTGCAATCATAGCAGGGCACTGCAGAACAAACCTTTCACCAATTTTACCACTAGCTTCACCCTTTGAGTGAGCACCTTAAAGGCTGTGGGGAGCTCAAGAACTGGAATTTGACTACTGTGAGGGCTGGGAACCTATCAGGAGCGTGTAATCTCCATGATGTTAAATATGTCTGACTGAGAAGAGCCTGACCTGGCCAAAAGATAACAGAGAAATTGATCATTCAAGGTACAGGGATGGAATGATAGAAACAGGACCTGGAAAAGCAAGTGTTTGCTCTGCTTAGAAGACAAGGTACCACCCCTGGGTAGTTACCACAGTGCCTGATGCGCTCAGATCTAATCTTTCCACAGTGTATCAGCATTATCCCGCAGGGGTTTCCTCACTCTTGAGAACATACACTGCAGCATGTGACAGCCTACTCATTGATTTCTCTGCAGCACATCCCAGGCCCTGCTATGGAAAACCAAGGACTTATACAGCAGAAGAGAAATAATGACACTTCTTCAGTCCTCCTACACTGCTGCAGACAGACCATTGGCAGAGCTTTTCTCAGAGATGAGTTAACTACTTCATACAGTACATCTGTCACTCACTCTGAAAAACAGGCAAAAGAAAGATAATGGACTGTATGCGAAAGGGTACGAAACACGAGGGTCAAGAATGAAAAAGGAGGGCTGAGGAGCAGAGATTTACAGCTGAGGACTCTGCTCATGTCATGGATTGATCCTGGGTCCTTGCACAACGTAGTTTGCTCCTGTCCTCAGCTAAGGTCAGGTAAAGCACTCCGTGTGACCTGTGCCAGAAGCAAAACACTAAAAGCAAGGAAGAGAGACTGGCTTGTCTGTGAAGCAGCCACAGTACCATTTCCAAGGTACTGAGAACCTCAGATGAATGGAGTTCTATCACTGGATTCACTTAATCATCTCATTTAATCCTAAGGTAAATAGCAGGAAGCATAAATAACTTTATGGTGACATATCAAACCAAACAAGAAAGCCAAACAGTTTCCCTCTCCCCTTCCAACCCTGCTAGTTCTGTTTCAGGCCACCCTTAACCATCGTTCATTTCCCTTCCTCTGAAAGGGATTATTTTGGGTGAAAGAATGTTGGTAGAACAGGAACTCCTCCAAGAGGAGTCACAGGTCCCATGGGGTGTCTCTTGGAGGTGGCTCACTGGCCATGGACTACTTTAAATGCTTTCTGTCCCTTGGCATAGAATAAGCTATTACAGCAATGCAGCAGGAAGCACTGCACATGATGCAAACCACTGAAGCCAAATATAATTCACTGGAAGCAAGGCAGACTGCTTTTCTATGGGGAAGCAGGGCACATATGCTCAACAAGGAAAGCTGGTTTAGCCCAGGCAAGATCTGAGGGAAGAGAAGGTCACATCTCAGCTGTGAGACAGGAAGGCAGACAGGTTCACCATGCAGACCTGGACTGCAGAAGATCAGTTAGAGGTCAGGAAAAGCAGAACCCATGAGCAGGGTGAGGACAGGGCTCCCAGAAGAGGCTGTTGCACAGCTTCCGAGCCCATCTTCAATACACTCCTCTGCACAATGTAACTTTACACCTGACTTCAGGCTTCTCTTCCTCCCTCCTTCTTTGCCCACAGTGAGGGGCAGCACACAGCCTGGGAACTGCCAGGGAGAAGCAAGAGAAATAAGCCAAGCATCTTCCCAGACTGCTTGGTCTGAGCAAGGAACTGTCTTGGTTTTAGGAGCAAAGAGGAACTCCAGCTGTCCCCCACAAGTAGTTCTCTCCATGTCAGCTCATCAATGGCCTCATCTTTCTCGTCATGCAGGGCCGCTGACTCCCTATGCTCTTTCTAGTCAGCGGAAAGGCATAACTTCAGAAATGGACTAATTTCCCTAAAAGCTAAATCTGACTGCAGAAGGCAAGCACTGAGGGCAAATGAAGAACATACCTCCAGTACAGTTAAACGCTGAAGATCAAGTGATGGGAACCTGCCAGGAAGAGGCTTATGCTCCTTTCCCCCTTGGAGAGGGACAATGAAGCAGAGTGATGGGCTGATTTGGCTGCAGAGAGCTCCTGCTTAACATAGGTGCTCTAATGCTGACAGAAAGTATTTCCTCTATAAAATATTGGGGAGCAGGCACTAGCAAAATTGAGGGGAGAAAGAAGGAACCTGGGGAAGTATTAAAGGTTCCAATACGTATTCTGGGCTGCACCAAAAGGAGCGTGACCAGCAGGTCAAGGGAGGTGATCCTGCCCCTCTACTCTGCTCTCCTGAGACCTCACTTGGAGTATTGTGTGCAGTTCTGGTGTCCTCAACATAAAAAGGACATGGAACTGTTGAAACAAGTCCAGAGAAGGGCCACGAGGATGATCAGGGGACTGGAGCACCTCCTGTATGAAGATAGGATGAGAAAGTTGGGGCTGTTCAGCCTGGAGAAGAGAAGGCTTCGTGGAGACCTCATAGCAGCCTTCCAGTATCTGAAGGGGAGCTATAGGGATGCTGGGGAGGGGCTCTTTGTTAGGGACTGTAGTGATAGGACAAGGGGTAACGGGTTCAAACTTAAACAGGGGAAGTTTAGACTGGATATGAGGAAGAAATTCTTTACTGTTAGGGTGGTGAGGCACTGGAATGGGTTGCTCAGGGAAGCTGTGAATGCTCCATCGCTGGCAGTGGTCAAGGCCAGGTTGGACAGAGCCTTGGGTGGCATGGTTTAGTGGGAGGTGTCCCTGCCCATGGCAGGGGGGTTGGAACTGGATGATCTTAAGGTCCTTTCCAACCCTAACTATTGCATGATTCTATGATTCTATGTTTCTAGCAAGAAGCAGCGCTCTCACTAAATAAAGTTCAACTTGCCAAACTTTTGTTGGTCTGCTGCTTTGAATGGATAAATTGTGAGAGTTTTTAATCACAGAACAGTGATTTAGGATCTGGGAGTTAAACAGCTTTCCTGAACCAGCCAGGTCTCCATCTGGTTTACACAGGGTACTGTGTTGGGAGAAGGCAGGACGTGTCTGGCCAGTACTGTGGGGCTCAGCAACATGCTCCCCAAGCTGAGCAGAGCAGAGCCCAGCTGTGACTGTCAGAATGGCTTTGTTTCCTACACATGCTATGGAGTATGCATTGGAGACAAGAGATGTTAATTAATTTTATCATATAAAACAAACCATGAAATTATTAAGACAAACTAGAGTCTAGTCCTGACACAGTCTTTAATTATGAAACCAATATTTATCTCTGTTTGACAGAAGGGGAAAGATTGGTAGACTGTAATAAAAGGGAAACGAAGGTTCACGACAAATTCCATTTCCCTGCTGTAGACCAGTTTCAGTCAAGATACCAACAGCTTAGAGTATGCAAGGAAAAGAGGAGAAGAATTATAAACATAGCACAGGAGGTTCAGAACATCCCGTCATGTTCTCAGCTCCTCAAAAAGAGATGAATACAAACTCTCTTTTCCACATCCTGACACTGTTGACAAAACCCCCCCTACTTACCTGCTGGTCCTTTAACAAGCTGCACATGCATGGTATCACCAGTTTTCCCTGATCTCTCTATCAATGCCTGCACTCAGGATGGGCCAGCTAGGAAGACTATCAGAAGGGACAGCAGAGAAATGAACAAAATTCATGTGCAACCTTTTCCTTGTGAATCCCGGTGCCCTATGCAACAGCAAGAGTTTTGCCTATTAACTTCATAGGCACGTGGGTTGAATACAGATATCAGCTAAGCATGAGCAGGGATACAATCCCAAATTACTCATTCCTTACAATCTTTTGCAGTCAGCTCCAGGAGAGCTCCTGCACAGTGTCATTGGCAGTTCTGGCAGGAGCAGTGTCATTTAAGCCATGCACTACTGGCAGGCTGGCAGTGAGACAGCAGTGCCAGGATGAAGTCAGGCCTGTACAGATAGAGAGCCTTTAGACTTGTGGCAGCCTCAGCCCAGAAACCTCTCTCATGATGCTCCCGAAACCACAGGATGAGGGAAGCAGACAAGGGGCATAAGCAAGAACACGACAAGAGTCTACTTGAATTTTGCCATAACTCCCCAGCCATCCATAATTTGTCAGCATGTTTGCAATCAGCAAAGAAGCAGCAAGAGCCCTTTCCTATCATTTGAATTCATCTGTCCCAAACACACACTCAGAATGAGTCCCAGGCTGAAGAAGTCTGCAGACCCCACGTGAACAGGTCAGTCATCATGGAGCAAAGGGAGACATGTGTCTAAGACAGATGGGCACAGCAGCCTCCATAACCAACTTACTCATCTGCTCCTGTTCCATAACACAACCTGTCTGCTCAAAATCATGCGGAAAATCCGGGGATGACTGGGCAAGGGCTTCACACATGGAGTGACTCACATACCGCCTGTGCCGCTCTGAATCTTCTCAAGCCCTCATATCCTGGGAAACTGGCAAAAAAAAGCTTATTCCAAATATTAAAAGAGAACAAGGTTGAAACATGCTAGTGTGGATCCAGCCTACACATTGATCCATCACATTCAACAGCAGTCTTTTCTCTGGCTTCAACAGGCTCTGGCTGATTATAAGGCCAAAAGTTAAAGAAAAGTAAGAGATCACCAACTTCTTGCATTCAGATAATTTAGAGCAGCTTTGATCCAGTCATACTCCCTGATGCTGCAGAGGACAGGACAATAGCCACAAAACGCTATTGTGTTTTCCATACACCACCACATCACATCAGCTCTGTTGTGTTACTCATACTACAGTCCCAAACACTGGATGCAGAGGAGAAAAAAAACATAAGAACCAATCACCTCAAAATACAGCTTCTCCACAGGAAGCCAAACACCATTTAACTGTGTGCCTAAATTCACATGGATGAGCAACCTGACTAAAAAAGCAGGTTGGAATCGAGCACCAGCTTTGTTAGATCAAGGCTCAAAGGGCAAATTGAGCCTAGCCTGGAAAACACAGTTCTGATCTACAGTATGGTTACAAAAACACTTCTCCCAGCTGAAGCTACACACCTCTTAGCTCCTACTCCAGTGCAAATTCCAAGGAGTAAATTGTCTGAGGATGAGGCAAACAAGGGGAATAGGGAGAGCAGAAAACAAAGGGCAAGTCTACACTGTACAGTGGAGCACAACACAGCGCTAGGATGGCAGTGCTGGGAAGCTGGATTGCCCTTTCCACACGCGCTGAGAAGTGCAAATAATATATAACAAACCAAAGAACAACACTATATGTAAAACCCTGACAGCAAAACCTAGGAACAACATCAATCTGCTGGTCAGTGGCACGCATGTAATAGGCTTGCAGGAGCACAGCATTGGGAGCACAGCATTACAAGTACATGTAAGGCAAGCAGAAGACAGTGGAGGAGTGGGGTGTGCTTCCATCACAGCCCTTGGAGGGGGAAAAAAGGATGAAGAATTGTTGTAGTCTGTGGGTTGCTACATTTGTCCCCTACGTAACTCAAGGCAGCCACATCCTCTTTACATCCCCAAGATGGGGAGGTGACACAGGACTATGTGTTCCCCTCCCTGCTGTGGCCAACATGCCATCAGCTTGCAGGGGACAGACCTCAGTGATGGCTCAGTAACATGCAGTGGGGCACTGAAAGGAGCTAGGAGACAGAAAGCCCTGACCTTCTACTCTTACTTGATTGCCATTTTTTCCAGGAACTCATTAAAACTGCAATTAAAATGAAGTCTCAAATTGTTGTTTCTGCCAAAATGTGTATATGTATGTGTATGTGTGTGTATAAATAAAAGCCTCTCTTCATAAAAAAGGGAATCATGTATCCACAACTTTAAAGTTGTTTTCTTAAGTACTTTCAGAACGGGAGATTCATGAGATCCAATCCTTTCCCACAAAGGTGTCTATTTCAACAACATTTTCTAATAAAAACTCTTTCATGGAAACATTTGTGGCCAGCTGGCACTTTATTCTATTCCTAGGACATGCACCTTATGGCCCTGGAAGCAATATGGCAGTTGCAGGGAGGAAGGTAAATTCTGCACTTTAGTGAGCAACAGTTTTGCTTAAGGACCTTTCTCTCACTCATCAACTGGAGATGTTCTAGTTCACATTCCATTTCTGGTAGCAAAGGTTTTCACAGCTTCATGGAAAAGGGCTGAGGGTGATACCCGACTGCATCTCCCCAGATTCAGAACTGAGCCTTGACACAGACCTGATTTCACCATTTCACCACTCAAACCAAAAGCCAAGCCCAGAGTCCTGCAAATATCTCTGGACCTATTTTAACCATTCTCTGTTCCTGTGCACCAACTTCGCAAGTGAGGCTGGTTAATCAAGCAGGTCTCAATGAGTATTATTCTGCTTTTTGACACTCTCCCAAAGTCTTTGACCCCACTAGCCTCTGAAGGGACCCAGCACACACAGACATCACGATCAAATTCATATCAGGACAGGAAGGCCAAAGTCACGGATAGGAGAAGATGGGATCATCTGCTTTGCTGCTGCTTGCTCTGGAGAAGTTGCAAAGTCCAGGACAGTAGAATTTCCACTGAGCTTGCATTTTCTGTGATGTAACTCTTTTAAGTGATTTAAAATAAAAAATGACTCAAGTCACACTCCTACTGTTAACAGCACAGTAGGATGGAAAGAGTTCAAAGTTGTTGCTCTTTGTTCAAGTGCAGGATATTCTTGGGTACCACATTCTCATTGCTTCACCTCTTGCATGTCTAAACTGCATCCCAGGCTTAGAACCAGGTGAAGCTAGTTCCACCCTGAATGCAGAGCCTGGATGCATCCGTGCTGGATGCAGGGAGTTTGGTCACTGCTTCAGCAAGCACAATATTTATCCCAGACTGAATCATCTAACATGACTGTAAGAATGAGAGCAGCTGAAACCCAGGAGGTTTCAGCTCTAGCATTGGTACAGGATGTACCTTCTCAGGAATTGGTTCTGATGTGTTTAATTGGCTGTTATCAGGGCCCAATTCCAAGTCTTTTCTGCAATCAGCAGAATCACCAAATAAACTCACATGCTCACGTTCTCACTTCTGCCATGCCTTTTGGTGAAAAAGAAAACACTTTGAAATTACATGGACGGCTGTCAACACAAGCTTACTGTTAATTTGATGAAGGCTGGGTCAGATACAGCCTGCATTCAGCTTCCAGGTACGCCTTCAGGATAAGTTCAGTAGTGATACAAGCAGCAACACAACATCGCTGGTAACAAAATGCAAGTCATTAAATATTATCACTATCCTGTTAGGTGACAGGAGCAGGGAAGAGTTTATATTAAATCATTGTAATTTAATGGACAAAGGTAGGTAATTGTAAGAAAACACATTATGAAAGAAAACTATTTTAGTGCATAACTCATAAGAAGAAATTCAGCACCAGTTTATGATGCTGCAGTGAGATGATGCTGTAGGCACCTGCCTGGGACTTCCTTTAGTACAAAACTGGCTCAGTTGGAAACCTATGGCCCAGAAGTAACACTGACTCCAGATCCTGAGCCACCACAACATTTACCCTGATGTCCGTTTAAGCAATCTCAAACACAGGCAGTAGTTGAACACCTAAGATTTCCACTTAAACATTTTCCCACCAGAAACCGTTTTACACTAAATCATGCCCTGCCAGAATTCAGTTGTATCCTGCTCCTCCTTTTATCAAGAAGCAGGAGAAGGGTCTACAAATAGACGCAGACCAAAACAGATTCCCATAGAGGCACCACCTCCGAGTGACCAGATGTGCTCCAAGTGAGCCCCAAAGAGCACGCTCTCAGAAAAATGGGAAGCTCCCCTCATTTGAATTTTTGGACACCCTCCTGCTCCTAGTCTAGCGGCACACAAGGAACAACATAGGCCACAGCGTCATTCCACCATAGCTGGCCGCTGGGTGCTGCCGTATCTTCCCCAGCAGACAGTAATCTCCCTGCCACCTGAAGTCCTTCCATAGCTCCCAGAGAACAGATCCTCCGAGAGCCTTGGCATGGAACATGCTGGGATATGCCCCAGGTACAGGCAAGCAGGACAGCATGGTGACAGTGCTCACAGTGTGTTTTGGGAAGGGCACGCTAGCATGAGGCTGGCACCACCCCAGCTGCCAAGCCACCCAGGGCAGCTGCCTGCCAAAGCCAGCCCTGAGGACTCATTTCCCCACCAACAACTTCTGCAACGATTGGGCTCCTCACTGTTCACCTTAAGCCCCAGCCATTTCTGCTAACCCACTGAAGGCGTGGAAGACTCCTACGACTCTCATGCTGATCAGCACAAGCTTCGCTGCAACTCCCTGCCTGGCACAAGCCTCCTCTTATCTGTGGGCCCTTGGCAAACAGGGTGCTGCTGGCTCTCTCAGGCTAGCCTTTGCCTCCACCACCTACCTCTGTTTATGTTACTTTCCCAACACACTTGCAAATATGATAAAGGTTAATCTGGTACAAAAGGTAAATAGGGTTACACAAAGCTGGATTTAGCAATTTAATTTTATTGGCCACTAAGGAAGGCAATTCTTCGATGCAGGTAATGAGGAGATAGCCAAGCCAGATAAAGGATCTGAGCAATATAAACATCCTCCCAAAAGCCTGCTCCCTGCTTGCATAAGCAATTGCAATTTTCATGATGCATAAGCATCATGAAAGCAGTTCTTAATGGAGCCACTTGGCAGAGGCCCTGGTACAGCAAGCTGTGAGCCTCTCCCTGGTTGATGGACCTGCTCCAAGAGCATGTTACTACAGTGCTGCAATGGGGGAGGAGGAGCAGCAGGAATGGGAAGAGACTGAAACCTGGCTCGAGTCTGCAAGCAGTGGCACTGGAGCACGGCCAGGGCTCCTCTAACGCATCACCCGTGCAGCTTTGAGCAGGCCAGTTATCCTTCTATGCCCAACTCTACATCTGTAAATTGAAATTGATGATCTTCCCTTTGTGCTCCACCTTCTGTAGGTAAACTCTTACAATGAAAGTTATTTCTTACAAATAGGTAAGTGGAAAAGTGTGACTGTCACTCAAACTTGCAATAATATTCCACCTAAGTGACTTCTCATTTTTTCTGACCTTCCAATTTGTCCTTTGCCTACAAGAAAAAAAAGAAAACCGAAACAAGATCCAAGTTTTCTGCACCAGCATCCTGCCATCTTTCACTAATTTGTACCAAAACATAGGACTATCCACAAGCCTGACCAGGAAACCTTTTGCACCCTGTGTTTTGTGCTGCTTGATCTTGTTTTCTCCTTTGCTTTCAAATCCAGGATGTCCCCCCAAGGAGCACAGAAGTACCAGGCCTGCCGTGTCCCTCAGCAGAGGGACTGGCATTTCACCCTTTCCCACTGCATGCCTTCCCACCACAGTAACAGCTTGGGCACTGCACAGCAGGATGCAATCCTCAGCAGAATCCATCTGTTGCAGAGCTCCTTTCCTGGCAGCCCCAGGACTAATACACTCAAGGCAGGGGGGAGTTTTGGGAGAGTCTCTGTCACTGTATTTGCCATGAAAGGTAAAAGGAGAAAGTAAAGTTTACTTCACTCCAAGAGTCACTAACAGCAAGTTAAGTGACTTGCTCCTCTTGAGCTGTTTTTCCGCTTTCAAGAGGGCAAAAGGGACCTCATTCCCGTAACAAACAGTTTGCATTTACCAGCTGCAGGACTGAATCAGAGTCTAGGCATTCACTCAAATATCCATTATGCTGATTTCCAATGCCATACATTAAGAATTCCTTCTTGCCCGCACTCATTTAGCTTTCAGCAGGGATTTTCATTAGACTGGCCCAAGGATTTTCGCTATCCTACGCACTCTAAATAACTGTTGATAAATTACCACATTGGGAGTAACAGTTACCTATTGAGAAGTATTAGACTAAAACTAGTGAGAGCTGGTTTTGAGTCCACAGCTTGCCACTGGTAAACTGGAGATGCGCGACTGCGCTCTGCATGCTTTTCTGCCCTCTGTACAGCACAATGAAATGTACTTCCATAGACTGCTTGAAGATCTATGAATAGAAAGTGCTACATGACAATTTGGGGTTATTATGCAGAGGAAGACCCACACTGGTCTATATAACTGGCCACTCGCCAGCTGTATCAGAAAGGCCAGTAGTGTAATACTGGCCAACAAGGAATTTCCTCCAGCTGGCAGGCAGAATACATTTAGACTGACTCCACTTCTGGACTTTGAGGGTTTTTTTTTTTCAATGGGCAAGTTAAAACCGACCTTTTGGAGAAGTATGATTCATACCTGTAAGGATTATGGGCCTTTTGGTTCAACTCAGAGCTTGATCTTAAACCTTCTAAAGCTAACACAGCTGTTCACATCAACATCAATAAACCATCCAGCAACAATTTGCTCACCTAGACAGCCACCCCTGGCGCCATAAAGATGATGGACTGCTGATATAGGACTGGGGCCTATATGGAGATGGCAATTTTATGTTTCATCCCTTCCAAAAAAACCCAGCAACTTTATCAGTTTGAGCCAGGACATGGGGCTAAGGCAGTTATTTTAATTTATATACTGCAAGGACTTGCCAGCAGAGGTGAAAGCATCACTATCCTCACAGTGCAAAACCTACTCAAATGTTCCTGGTTTTGTTATCCACCCATTTAGCAAACCACCTTCAAATGACTACATGTCACAGGCTGGGAACAAGTGATTATTTCTTCACTGAAGGCAAGAGGAAAGCTTCGAGCACCTCCTGTTTTGGTTTGGGTTCTTTTGCAGCCACCCATTTGGCATCAGTATGTTGATACACTCCAAAATGGTACTACTGAAGACAGAAAGACTGATTTTGTTTTTCTGAGAGAGCACAAGCTGTGATTCTTCCACACTTAATCACCATTTGAAAGTTCCCTAGAAAATCTCTGACCTATAAGCTAGCTTCAACTTTTAACTTCAAATCTTATCCCTTACCTACTTTTGACTACAGAAAACATAACCGTGTTTGAAGTGAAGTTATTTCCCAGCCTCAGGACCAGACCTGGTTTAAACTGACTGACCTTCACAGAAATTTAGGAAGCTATCTTGACTTCCTTCTTTTTAAACCAAAAGGTCTGCTCCTCTAGGCAGTATAAAGTAATACCTGACACAAAAAACCCTTATCACACGTGTTACTTAACAGAGTGAGCAAAAGAGCAACCTGGGCATTCTTCTTAGAGATCAAATAACAAGTGTTCTTCTGCCAGTAAAAGGCTAACTTGAGCCACCACAACTGATTCATAGTGCAGGCTTGACACTTGTTTATCGGGACAAACAATTATGGAATGATCTTTTGTCCCTGTGAGTACTGCATAGGCAAGAGTCATGACTTGCTGGGCTACCCTAAAGGGCCACTGTTTAGGTACCTATTCATTGCTCAGGAAACAAGAGATGCCTGGGGCAGACTGAACAAGCTCAAGGACCCCAGTTTCTTTCTGGCTCCCTTCCTGGAACAGACTCCAATCTGCCCCAACTGGAGATTTGGGGTGTGATTTCCCAGCAGTGGGAGGATGAAGCAAGAAAATTATGTTTTCCTGAGGCACTTAGATCCCTCATGGCAAACTGTAACCAGGCAGACAGGAGCCCGAAGTAGCTTTGGAAAACAGAACTTGGGAGTGCAAACAATTCAAATGCTTCTGTAATTTTTATATGTTTCTGAACTGGGGCTTTAAAACAATTTTTCCTCATTCAGAATTTCTTAGCAGTAATGGTAGACCATGTAATGTTCTAGACCAGCTGCAAACAGAAATGATGACGGCAGCTAGAAATCAACACGTTTTCCTGCTGTTCCAGGTTGAAGGTGTTCCGTTGTCTGACTGCACAGCCCAGGATGGATCAGTTCTGGTCACAATCTCTGCTGAACTTCTGAGAAGGAGCAAGTTCCCAGGGTAATGCTTTAACTGGGAAAAGGATCCAAAGCCAGCGCAAAACAGCATCTTAACAGGTTTTTGGGGAAGACAGGGCAGAGCAGGGACAGCCACATTGTTACATCCTTCATGATGCGGTCATGCGAATAATGTTACTTACACCTCACATCTAATTCAGTGCAAAAGCCCTCCCATAGAGACCTCTGTTTCAGTCACTGATAAGGAGGCCTTTGAAATTTATTTTGCATAGGAGAAATAGTGTATTTAAGTAAGCAGAGCTGGTCACATCCAGCAGTGACTTACAAAACCCCTGCAATATACTTGCACATGGAAAAACCTTATCTAAATGTTCCTTTGCTGCAAACCCATGCCCCTGCTTTCAAACTCAACACCCTCTTAGCTGACATTGTGGACTTTACCTTTTCCTAACACAAAAGGAGAAGGATAGAGACCTGCTCATAAAGAGACCCAAGAGCACAGGCTTTGCCAGGAAAGAGGGCTGATCAAAGCTTTTAAAACAGGACCCAGCACCAGGACAAGAAAGTATCACAGAAGGCCCCAGCAGATGCTAAGGATATCAAGAACTTACCAAGGGTTCAGAAAACAATTGGACAAATTCACAGAAAAGCCCATTGAAGCTATTAAGCACAGGACATCTCCACTGGAGAGGAAGAGAGCACATCCCAGAAGCGAGTATCACCACATGCTTGGCTTATGCACTGCAGCCACTGATGAGAACCAATAAAGGATGAGTCTCTTCCCAGGCTCAGTATAGCCCAGGAAGTTCAGCTGCCCTTTTTAAGAAGGAAACAAGAGGGAACCATAGGCAACAAGACCTCAAGTGTAGTCTGCAAGAGTACAGTGCATTGCTCCCAACATCCAATGGCAGAAGGAAAGTTGGATGGTGTGAGCATCATCCTCACATACGGATGAAAGGGTAAGGAGAAGCAAGATCCACAATGTGCCATCATGGAGGCAGTTGGCATTCTCATCTTCTTTCAGCACTGTAAAACCATCTGATGGTACTTTCCAAACAGTCATGTCACTGTTTGCCCTTCCCTTGTCTGGTCAACAGCACATGGTGAGCCAGCTCCCTAACTCCATCCACTTCCTTGCTCCAAGCTAGATCAGATATAGCTCATCTTTCCACATAGATGTCGACTGAATCTATTCCTTTAGAGCCTCCAGCAATACCAGCATTAGCCCTTGCCGGATCATCTCGCTCCACTGCTGAAAAAAACCAAATCCACAGCAAAGAGCAAAGGAGCTGACAAATGCATCTGTGCCAGGTTAATACACTCCCAAATAAATGGCTTGCTACTATGAACCAAACAGACATTAAATGTAGTGTCTTTTTAAGATTTACACCAGTTGACAGCAACTGAGAAACTAACTTTACACTTTTTTCCCCTCCTTTTGTTTGTGTCAGCCTTATCCAAGGTTTTTTTTGCAGGTACGAAAAACTAACAACACAAGGTCAGATTTAAGGGCATCCTCCATATAAAACCAAAAAACCTATGGAGATACAACGCTTCTCCCCAGCCACGCAACTTACTGTATCTATGCTTCTCATTAGCAAAGTGAAAGATGATGCAGAAATGCCCTTCACTTTAGATACACATTTCACCATAAAGAGGCTGCCCAGTTAAACCACTCATTTTTAAAGGGGAACTAGAAAGATTTGGCTTGTGCAGAAAAATAAACCAACTACAATTAAAGTTCTGAGATTTGCTATTGTCAGGACAACCTGTCAGCTTTTCCCATCAAGTTCTATCCCTTATATAGAATATAACAACAATAAGGCTGCTTTAGCAGCTTGGTTTCACCCATCACTGAGACTTTACCAAGGGCCAATGGATTTAGCCAAGCAATGTCCCTCTCTTTATAGATAAACAATGCAACTGAATTATCATGGGGATTCATTAAAATAACAACTCCACATAATAAAAATGTTAAAGCCTCAGTATACGCTGGTAGAAATCCAATAGCTTCTCTCCTTGTTAAATGACAGCCTGATAAAGATTTATGTCACGTACACATTTTCAGGAGCACAGCACTATCCCAGGTGACTGCCCCGCTGGTTTTTGATCACCGTAATCTTATTTTTGAGCAAGAAGTGCTGGTACGGCTTGAGAAATGAGCAATAAGACCTTATCACATACATTAGCTCTCTTCAAGGCAGCACTAATGTTGATAAGATGTCTGCTGATAGTATGTCATGCAGAAGGATGAGAAAAGCAAGTGACTACGTGGAACCCTGCGAGTGAAAGGGAGCAGGGCCCAGCTCTAAGAGCTGCCCTAGACCTGTGAACTGTTGGCAAAGGCTTTCCCTGGGAAAACGAGCTCATATGAGCCACTTGGAGATGAAGGCACCATCCAGGCTGGCCATTTCATCTCTTCAGCTGAGGATACCTTCCAGCAGACAGATGAAACCGGTTCCATAAAGAACAGAGGGCAGGAACAACGCCACTGGAGATAGACTCTCTAACCACAAGATAGACCTGCTGACCACAACATGAACATCCACCCAACAGCCCGGAAGATACACTGCTTTACCGAGCTTGTTTTGCTGCTCTTTCACATCTAAGCAGTTCAGGCCTATTCTGCTAAACCCATGAAGTCAAAGTTCAGTTTCACATTTACTTCCACCAGCTGCTTTCTGAAGGCTTAGGCTCCTTAGGCAAAACGAGCATGTGAGAGCTGCGCTGCTGCTCAGCAGCTACCTTGCCCTAAAACTGAAAGGTAGAGACACTGTAACACTGGCAGGCACCTCACAGGCTACAATCCAAAATACCTTCTACTCGAGTACAGGTCTCTCCTCTTAATTAAGGGAGGGCTGAAGAGGCACAAAAATACACTGAAGATGCACAGAATAGCCCTGTCATCACACTCAGCCTCAGTGCTAATCTACTGCCCTTTCATATAAGGGAGCCAGATACCAGGCTGGGGGGGTGTCTGGTAGCCCAGGCTGTTGATGGAAACCAAAGAGCCCAGGCTAGAGCCATGGCTGTGACAGGCACACACGCACTCAGATCCACTGCCCACATGTACTAGGTTAGGTGTGGGACATGTCCTGCTTTTAGATGTGCTTGTGTCAGGTGGATGTGGCAGGAAGCAGTACACATGCTTGCTTGCATTGGGGCCTATGATCACTCATCCTTTTATCTTCCTTCCATGCTTTCATCTCTCTTCCGCCCCAAGTTCCTGGTGGTGTGATGCTACGTAACAGGATGAGCCATATCTTTTGCAATAGGACTGGCTCACCCTCCTTTCAGTTGAGGGTCATTGGCCCCTTCACGTACTGTGTTATCAACATGACACACTTTCTTTTCTTTTTCCTGCTGTTTATTGCTGGAAATCAGTTTGATCAGAACCAGTGAATAATAAACCAGCAATAAAAAAGTCATGAAGCCAAGAGGCTCAGATCTCACAGCACTTGTAGCTTTTCTGCATGCAGCGAGATGTGGGTCTCTCCCATCCCTTGAAACGAAACTGCTTCTAACAGCCTGTGTTGGAAGGGAGCAGGATCTGCAGACTTAAGCTAGCAAGTAAAATACACCTGGAAGCCCAAGGTACAGAGGCCTGCAGCACCGAAATATGTTCTAGCTAACTGTGTTGTAAGCAAGGTGTTAGAGATAGAAAAGCAAGGAATAGATGGGTTTTACCTACATTCTGAAATTGAAGCAGTATTTGATCTATTTGATCCTTTACCTCTGTTCAAGAAAACAAGCGCAATATTCAGAAAGCACACACACTATACAACACATCTGGGGAATGGAGGGAACAACAACCAAAAAACCAAGAAGAGCACCAAGCAAACAAGCAGTAACTCCGGTCACAAACCCACCTCCCTCCCACATCCCAGACCTATGAGATATTTTGGTGCTACTTGTCACCACCAACTTCTTTTTAACTTCCAGGTGTCTCTAGAGCTCCCGATGTTTGCCTGCGATCAGAGAAGGTTGCCCCACCATGCTGAAAGCCATTCTTGCAACACGCCTGAAGAGTTCTGCATGTTACAGATGACATTAGATTTACTGCAGCTGCGCCAGCCCTGCCTATAAATCTGCTATTTGTTGGCTGTAGATTTTGCCCAGATCCTCTCAGACAACAGGAAGTCTTGCACTGGCCTGACAGTTTGTTTCAGCAGTCATTTCTCCAGGGCATGGTATTAATATATCTTCATTGTTCATTCAAATATCTACATTGTCAGTCAAATACAGCCAGACCACTCTGGCAGGAAGAATCCTCTTCCATAAACCCGCAGGCCTGAGTCAAAGATGGAAAAGGCTTGTATGCCCACAGAAACTGCACTTTTGGGATGCCTAACCCATCTCAAGAGACTTTAAAAACACTGAAGCACTAACAGTAGAAAGCTCAGAACAGACTGCATTCTATAACCTGCTGTTCTTGGCCACCTCCAAGACACAATGCTTTTAAGAAAGCAAAATAAAACAGCTGAGCAATGGATTTCATTACTGTTATTTCTGCTGAATGGAACTTTTTCTTCCCTAACAGTCTGACAGGCGAATCAATGGCAAGGCCTGGCCGGTCGCCAGCACCAATGGCAAGCACTGGAGAGCATGCTTCACCAACCCACGCAGATAGCATCTTACAACCTGAGGCATTCAATTTGATTACCCTTATCTGAACTTGCATGCTGTTTGTGTCAATACAGTTGCTTGGATGCAGAAATAACCTCAATGACTTCCCATAATGCTGGATTCCACTAAGCCTGAGACACTAAAAAGGCATTTCAGACACTTGCTCCAAGTTAGCAATGTGAAGCCCCACCAGCCTGATCTGTCAGCAGCCTAAATCCTGACATATAAGCCTACTATGATGTGACACAATCACTTTCCCATGCAAGCTTTTTTGAATGAGACAATTCCCGATGCTCAGTTTTTTCCCAGGACCCTCTCAGAGCTGATGGAGCCATGTTTTTATATAACAACAGAAGCCATCACTGCTACACAGAGGATCACATTAAAAAATGGATCCTAACGTCTCAAACACCAGAACGCAAATGAAAGAGAGTTCCTATGCATTTGGCACTTAAGGACATAGTTTAGTGGTGGACTTGGCAGTGCTGGGTTAACAGCTGGACTCAATCTTAAAGGTCTTTTCCAACCTAAATGATCCTATGATTCAAACTAGTATTTGTACAAAAGATATTCTAAGGTTAGAAAAGTGCTGACTTATGATTTGCCAGACCCCTAAAACAGCCAGCATGCAAAAAGTCTGGAGAACAGGAAAATAGCTAAAAACCAAGAGCTCTAGCAGCCAAGAGAATGAGGACACCCAAGAGACGATCAGAAAGCTGAAGTCAAGCCCAAATTCAAGAGCAAATCAATGAAGATTCAGGTTCCCTTAATGCAGGGGTAGATAGCCAGAAAAATGTACAACAGTTAACAATGCATTTCTGATGGTGGTTGAGATATCTGCATCTCACAATACAGAGAGGAAAAAACTGTAGAGCAACAGAAGGAGGTTAGAAAGAGCAGAAGCAGACTTCTCAAGCAGTGCTTATACCAGACACTGCACAGAAGATGGAGGCTGCAAATCCCTTTCCCGGTGGTTGTCTCAGGTTAGACAGCTAGCACAACAGCTGTGGGTTCAGACAAAAACAAGGCCCCTATGTCTCTGTCTGCATTACACCTCCCATATTGCTCTATTTCCAGATGGACTCTTACAGGCCAGAAAGCAGACATCTCTTGCTAGACACACAACTTTTAGCAAGCCTCTTCTTGAAAACAGTTGATTATATATTGCTGTCATAAATTCAGCCCAGTAACAGCTGGGACAGATTTACAGGGGATGTGTTTTTTTATGACTATCTATTATGCACGGTGTGTTAGCCCTTACAATGTGTTTAGCCAAGGAAAAAAAAGAAAAAGATAAGATATCCTCCAGTTGATTATTGACAGATACTCGGCAGCTTGTGTCTCCAGGACTGCCTGGTCACAAATAAAATGAATCCAGCCTCTAAGAACACCGATTCTATAACTTGACCATGTCAGACTGAGAAATGATGTGGACTGAAGAGGACAGAGGCGATCAGTAATAACAAACACTGTATTTTTGTCTCTTAAATCTCAGGCAAAAGTTTGTCAGAGCAGCTAAGCTGTCAGCATAGCAAGTGTGAGGTAAATGCTCCCTCAGAAACAGCCACAGCAAGAACACAGATTCCTCCACAAGAAAGCAATGTCTGCTCTTGAAGTACCACAGCCATCAGTCAATATATACCACAGATATCAGTCAATCACAGATTTCCTTTACGAGACAGACAAGAAGCCAATCTGAACTCAACCTGAAGAACGCCTCTGCTAACACGCACTGCTCCACCTGCCTAGACAGCTACACGGGCATGTTTTGCTAAGCTATTGACAATACGGATCAGTGCCTGGATCATGATTCACACCAGACTTTAGAAGACATACATATCAACTGCAAAGCTACTAGACAGAATAAAAGTCAATCAGCCTCAGGCTGTTCACCATGGTGTCCCCAGAGATATCACTCTTCTTTCTAAGCAAGTCAGAAAACCCAGGACACGACACTGAACTGTGTTGTTCTTCAGCAGTTGAAGCCTGGCTTCTCCCAAGTTGTGTGCCTTGAACTTCCCTAGTTCTGAGTAGGAGAAAGCCTGCCAGGGTCAGGAGGAATTGCCACCAGCATTCCCCATACCAGCTCATTCTTGCCAGTACCATTCTTAAAAAGGCGTGACAGGGATGAGTTAGGTCCCTCACTTTACCTACATATATAGAAGTTGCCATTAAAACACTAACCGTAAGTTTTTACCTTGCCTCTATCCTACAGAGTTCAGGTGCTGCTCAGGAATGACATCCCTAATGCACTTTAAGCATCTAAGGCCTGATCCTAAAAGCACGGCATGCAGGCACAGTATCTTTCAGAGGCTGAACTTCCTAAAAAGAGGAAAAGTAGGGATTAAACCTGAAGAAACATGATATGTTGAGCAGAGGTACCAATACAGAAGGCTGCCTTCAATCCCTTTGAATGCACCGTGACTACAGCAGTGGAATTCTCTCCAAGGACAAGTTCATCCCTACCCTCACATCCCAGCAGCTCAACGCAATCCTCTTGCAAGTTGACTGTCCAGACTCTTTAGCTATGCAGCACTTGCTTCTCCCCTCAGTTTGGTTTGCTTCACGACCCTTCAAGCCACCATTGTAAGTATGCAGGCACCAAGACAAGCTTTACATTTGTATCCTCCTGTGAGCTGAGGATCTCTGCCAGCAACACAAGCAAGAGAGAGGTTTGCTGGTCAACTGGGCAGGCTCCTCCTACTGGGAATTACAAGGGCTGATATCAAGCCTCGGCTTATTTTAATCTTGATCAAGTCATTTCATCCCTCCAGAGCTTTTCTTTCCAGCCTCGCTTGTCTGCTGTTGACTATTAAAGATGAACCTAGGCCAAGTAAACAAGAGTTCTTTAATGAGCTTTTCCTTCTCAGCAGTCATGTGAAGTACTGTTTGCTTGCACAGCAGAAATACCAAGATCCAAGGTGAATGTGTTTTATTATTGACCTGGCAGAGTTCATTGTGCTCACAATTCCCTCACTTAGAAAGACAATCAAGAGATTGGAAACAGCTTCTCAGAAGAGTCTCCCTTATAACCTGAAGTGTTGCTTTAACTCTCATCATTTGTTTGCTTTGCCTGTTGGCTAAGTACCTCACCCTAACCCTTCATATGACTTCTTCCTCTGGTTAATTCCATGCATGACTTGACTTCTAAACTGCAAGAGGTCACCTGACACACAGCACTGTCAAACATTAACCACAAGCACCCTGGTTTCAGCAGGACATCAGCTGCTCATGCATCCTGACACATCTTGAGTCCCCAGACTAGGTCATCCCACCTACCACACTCACCATGCTTCCAGCTGCTCTTACTACTCCACTGCCAGAAGCCATGCACCTTTAGACAAAAGATAATCTATTAGTTACATGCTCATCACTTCAGTGCACAAGTTCTAAGCCACCTCCTGCTACTAGCAGAGAAACCAGGAATCCCCCGCCCCAAACATTTAACAATGCCCTTGAAAGTCGGACTGGTTTCTGTTTGCATGTCTTTACTAGGCATTAGTGACAAAAGCCTGAACTTAAAACAACAAATCCCTTACTACAGTCGGCACTATTGTCATCATGGGGGCTGTGTGGCCTCCTGAGATATGGGCAGCATGCCCTGACCTCAGAGGAATGCTTAAGTGTAGAGAGCAAAGCCTCTTTGTCCAGGCCTGCCACGGCAGGTGAGAAGCCAAGGCCACAGCAGCCACAGAAAGCACAGCCTGGAGCCAGATCACAGCAGAAGAGCTGTGACCATCAGCGAGCTGCTTAAATGAAACAAAGCTCAGTTTGTGCACAGGAGGGAGAGACTCATCTTCACTCCTGCTAAGGCCTTCTGAAGGTGCTAATTACTCTCTTTAAGAAACCACATTCCCCAGACCCCAGTTATTTCAAGACACAGGATTCAGCTCTGTTTCATCTCTGACTGTGATACCAGGTGGGTGACACTGCAGCAGAGAAAGGAAAAAACCAGACTGTCTTGTGTTGTGTGACAGAGGCAGTGACGCATATCAAACGGAAGACTTCAAAAGCTCTTACCAGCACAGGGCTGGGTGATGATGTGCCTCCTCAGTGATAGCCTTAAGAGACAATGGGCCCCCCAAGAGCCAGAAATGCACTGCGCCTCCCACCTGCCTTCATTAAAGCTTTGGGTCAGTTCCCAGAGAGCCATGTTTCAGCACTGAGCCTGCTGCCAGGGTGGCAGATAAGAGCACAGGAGAGCTGCATCTGCAAACCCTCTCCCTCCACTTCCCCTCCCTGTGCTGGCCTGTTTCACCAGCACATCAACCTTTCCCCTTTCCATCCTTTGTTTTTGATCCTCATGCGTATCTTCCACCATCAGTACAGCCCTCAGGTGTGGAGACTGCACCAAAGCACAGCAGCTTCCAGGCCTCAGAAACCCTTCAGAAATCACCACTGCACCAGTCTTAGCCCTGGTTTCACCCAGGATGCACAAACCCAATGACCACAGCTCACACGGAGGGCACAGGCATCTCAGGGGCAGACAGCCAGCTATGATACACTGGAATCACACTGCAATTTTGGGCAGGAAGGAGAGAGATGTACCAGACCCCACCAGAGCCCTGGGGAGGACTTTGGCAGGTAGGCTGCCGTATTACTCACACTGTAATTCATCTGCAAGAGAACTGATTCGCTTCCATTGCACAGTTATCACTGCCACATTTTCAAGCACCTTAACCCATGCCTCAGATAACCTTCCCTTTTAAAAGCACCAAGATTTTAAAATAATTTATCCATTTGTCTTTATCATGACCAAAGAGTTCTTACAAAGTGAGATTTGGCCTGGAATAGCAACAGGACAGCAAAGAGGCAACACAGTAAGAGACGAGAAAGTAAACACCACCTCTAGCCTGCACAGTTTCTTCTTTACTAAGCCCACCATTTCCTATTGCTGGACCCTTTGCAGCCCAGGATAGAAAGGGCACATGAGAAGAATCCTAGGTGACAAGTTTTGAACTTAAGCTTGCATCCCTAAAGGGCAGATTACAAGGCAGGCATGCTAGGATGTCTGCACCAGGTCACCCCTTCCTGCTCATCCTCTCACCAGGATGCACTTCACTCAGGCACAGGCACACACAGAAGGGTCACACAAGACTCCAGCACCGCTGGCAGACAACATACAGGCACAACCTTTGGACTCTGGCAAAGGCACATGCACATACAGCGCTTTCCCAGCCCAGTCCTCAACTCGGACACCCAGCTGATGCTGCGCTTCACCAATCTCAGGCTCTGTTTCATCCATGGCTCGTGACCTTCTTTCCTTGCAGGCAGCATCTTCGTAAAAGAATGAGCTACTTAAATAAACCCTGTGACAGGGACTGCCAATGCTCTGATGCCTCCTGGGACCACACTGTTTGTGACCTCTGCTTTCCCACCCAAGCCAGAGCTACCGACAGACTTGGGGCAGTTCCCCATTCTGAGGTGCAGACAGGGGCAGGTAAGCTTCAAGGCTAAAGGGCTGAGGTGTCCAGATTTGGTGATGCTGGCTTACCCTTTGTGCTACATTTCAGCTCCCAGGCTGAAGCACCACATGCAGAAGCTCTGATGGTGAGGAGTGCGCCTGCTACAGGTCTGCCTGCTGCGCACTGGAACTTCAGTCAGATTGGAACATCAGCTCTCCTTAACCAGCAAAGCCTGTCCTGCCAGAGACAGCTTTAAGCAGCCAGAATGAAATATTCCCTTGATACCTGGGAGGAACAAGAGGCCTTCTGGACTCTCTGGTGCTGGTTAATAAGCGACCTTCATTGCTCAGGTAGCAAAACTGTAGCATGCCCTGCTTTGAAACAAAGAGACAAACCATCACGCGGCTGTTTCACAGTGTGGGAGTAACCAAAATCAACTTCCAAACACAGAGAGGACTTGTTAAAATCCATGGTGCGGGAGATTGCTACTTCTCACTACCTGCCAGAGTGAATCTGTCTCAGGGTCTCCTGAAAGCCTGTGCGCCCTGACACTAGACAGCCCGGAGCATCCTTAAGCACAGCTACAGGAAGCAGCTTTCTCCTCTTCCTGAGCCTCAGGAGCAGTATTTCAAAGAAAGCTGCTTAATACAACCAAACTAGCAAGCTCCCTTCATTAAAAAGGCTCTACTAGATACTGCTGCCATTCTGGCAAGCACCACTTGAGCACTGCTTGTACTAAGCTAGTGGTAATTAGTAACATCATTAGACAGATCTCTGCCTTTGTAAAATGCATCAAAAGTGTGAAGGGTAACTGCCCAAAGCCCATGTACTTTGGGACTTTACAAGGTGCCACCTTAGAGGGCCAGCTGCATCAGGTAACTCTCAGTGATTAGTTTTACATGAAAAGAAGACCAATTATTCTCTATGGGGATACCTACAAGTGCTTTCCATTAACTGCTTTGTTAATGTCTTGCAGGGAGAGTTTTGGGCACTCAAGCAGTAAAACCAAGAAATGCGCCCTGCTGGCAGGTAAAAGAGCTGGCCAGAATCTGCTTGCTTTGCTTTTGCTTCCAAACTTGAAGCTGTGCACTAAGGAAACAACAAAGCAATCATTATTCAAAGTGAACCTCAACAGGGGGATGGGATTGGTTTGACTTTCCTTGCCGCTTTCCAAAGTCCCACAAAAGAGAGGGTATTACTTTTCCATGGAAATCTCATACGCAGAGTTACATCTGCAGAAAATAATGACAACAGAGCACTGATGACAGAAAAGCCAAATAATAACTCCAAGCTGTGTGGTCATGAAAAAGTGTAAACCTATTTAGAGAACATGAAAATGCAAGGAATCAGGCTGCATTACAGATGCGCGATTGCCCAGCTCTACTTTACACACACCCCCACCCCTCAGCCTTTCAAGTTACAGCTTCAATTCTGCAGCACTCCCAAGAAAAATGGGAAACTTTCAAGTGAGAAAATCTCCTGCACAAACCCTTGTACTCAGCTGAAACCCTTGACAAGATTCTCTGATCAGGTGGCACAGCAGCTCAAAATTAACATGGATGCAACTGAGCAAGTAGTTTTCATGGGACTTGATGCAAGAATAGAGTGGTGAGTGAGGTTTTGATTTTTAAGCCTAAGGGTTTCTTTGAATCCAAATTGAAAGCAAAGATGCTAAGGTTGTAAAATCCCATAAGATGCTCTGAATTGATGTGAAGGGCCCCTTATAAGCCAAAACCTTTGAGTTTCTCAGAATCTGAGCTTCTGTCCTTTTCTGATGATAACAGTCCGGTCCTCAACACAATAATTGAGGAAAAGCAGATTCCAGTTCTTCAAGCCAATGCCCACAGCAGAATAAAATGCCGCAAATCAATGGACACACTAAATCACTAGAGAAGCCAACAGCAGAACAATTCAGAGCCACACCACCACCTCCTGCCACCCTGGCTTAGGATGGTTTCTCAGCCTCCCCCACAGCTCCCCACCTTTCAGGAGCATTGCATGGCACACCACAGGCTGCTCACTACAGCCACCATGTGCTTCACAGCACCACCATGAGCTGTTCATGCATGATGGCACCCTGCCACATGGCTTGTGCAGCCTGCTGAGGCTGAAAGGGAGAAGGGCACACTGAGGAGAGAGGGAACTCCATTGCTTTGTTCAGACACAGTCCAAGCCCATGCTCTTGTGGTTAAGTGCCCACAGCAATAATATTTACGAGTCCATGTTACATATTTAGAACAAAAAGCAGAAATTAAGGTAATGCCAACTATTAGGGAAAAATCAGCAGATGGGGAAGGTTCTAATTTCTCGGTACAAGCCTTCCATCCTGTTCATCGAAGGAACTGCTCAGAGGAACATATGCTACTCACAGAAGAGACAGTATCACCCTCTCGGCTCCAGGTGATTCTGAAGCACAAAAAAAAAGCACCAACAGAACACAACATCACTTATATTCTGCTTCAAAGAACAAATGTTCAGCAAGAGAAGCATTCAGATGAAGTTAATGGCTGCCAAGGCACAAGTTACATGGGTACCCAAAATACCTTCAAGATGCATTTTAGAAAGCAGACTTGGTACCAAGAGACGCATTAAGACAACAGCAGTTCAGAGTGATCTGTGAGAAGCATTAGGTGAATGAAAAGAAACCGGCTTCAAAATTAATCAGAATTATTGCACTGAATATAGTCAATATACATAGCACAGCTCTGTATCTCTCCTAGAAATGATGTATTTTGATGTTGCCATGTTAGGCCCTCTTTATTTGTGCCCCTTCATTTTCCCAGCATAACTGCACCCATCCGGGTGAGGCAAAACATCTAGAAAAGTCCTTCAGATTTCCATGTGTTTCTTTTCCGTTGTTGTTTGCCATTCTTCTTTTTAAATTACATATTTAAATCACAGTAGTTACATTTTAAAAGCACACTGCCATTTTGTTTTTAAATATCCTGCTATTAAATAGTTTGCTTACATCACAACCTTTTCATATTTGCCATTTCTGCCAACACCAGCAGGGGAATGAAGAAGAAAGGGGTTGCTGTTAGAGAACAGCTATCCCACAGGAGCCCTTTTTGGGGTAAATCAGCTTGACAAGGATTTCAAAATGCTCCCCATTTCAGAAATAGATCAATGACCAAGAGAAAACCAACACTGCCCCAACCTGAAATCAGTATTAGTTGTTCATAGCAACGTTACACCTCACCATATACAGCAGTCCCCAAATTCTGCTTGCAGACAGCGTCTTAGCCATGCTGCCTTCCCGTAGGGACCTTTAGGAGCACCCTTGGCACAAAGACCATTTTACCATCTCTATACATGAATTTGCAGCAATTGCCCTGAAGCTTATGACTTTGAAACCTGTAAACCCGTTGCACTTACTGACACTAGAGTCTTTCTGCAAGTTTATGTGGACTCGGAGCGGATGCACTTTTACTTTTTCACTTCATGAACATCCCAAGCAGGCAAAGCTGAACTCTACAACCTTCACGCAAGGCTAAAATCCAAACTGGCACCTCCCTGATATGAAGACGGTTGAAGTGCAAACTCTTGTTCCTACCGAGATTTCAAGAGGTGAAATAAAGCTGTCCCACATCACCTCAAAAACAGAAACAATATGCCCCAACCAAGGAGCCAGTACAATAACATGGAAATCAGAGGAGCAACAAATGCTCTTGGCACCAACCAGAAACACAGCAACAGACTTGGGATGGTGGGGAAGGCAGCACAGCCTGCTCCCCATCACACCCTGCAAGACAGATCTTACATTAATCCTTTCATTTAAGAAAGGAGACAGAAATGTGTATTTTCACTCCAATGCAGAGTTAAAGACGACGAAGCTTGCAGCTTCAGGTCCTTTTGCTCTCTCTACCCCAGTTCTTTTACCTGAACGTAAGATGTCTGGTAAGTGCAAATGCCACACATGCGCAGGCTTTCGCTCCAACCACTTTAGCCAGATGAAATTCCTGTTGTCTGTAGTTCTGAACGAGCGAGCAGTATTTGCTTAGTGGGGCTTTTAAGGCATCCCCGACTGCACAGTCCTATTTACCTTATAGTCCGTATGTTTAGACATGAGCCCCAGCTTCTGACTTGTACACACAACTGGCTCCTTTTAGCCGTGCTGCATTTAAAGAGATCATTTCATGCTTTCCCAGTGTGTTAGTTCAGCAAACACAGCATGTTTGTCACTTAGCCACAGCACAAATCACAGCGCTCTGCTCACACTCTTTCTTTTCAGATTAGGAGATACCAGACTTGCCAGGAAGCCAAGATGGTGCTGGGCAGAGCTGCAGGGACCGGCTGCACCCCAATCCCTTTGCTGAACCAGAGACTCTCCCTTCGGGATGTCTGCAGAATGCTCGTAGCTCCATCACAGAACAAAATACAAATCATTTTAATATTAGCAACTGCAGTGGAGAAGGTGGATACAAAGCGGGTGGGATGCCCTCCTACAACAACTTGTGAGGATTTAAATATCCCAGTTCTGAAATATGGAAAAGCCAAAAAATCTCACCATTTCCCCAGAAATAAGAACTCCGGGGGAGGAAAAGAGGAAGAGAACATTTTGTTTCTATTCATTTTCAGGAATTTCATTTCAGTTCCAACATTTTTTATAACCTTCAATTAACGCTAACTATCCAAATGAAGCAGCATTTGGACCTAAAAACATTGAAACTTTGCCATTTAGAAAAGGTCAAACAGTTTTCAAAACATTTTCTTCCAATATTTTTCAGCAACTGAAATTCATCAAAACCAACATTTTCCCACAGAAATTGTTCTGTCTCAGACAACTGGCATTTTCTGAGGCACGATGCTTCTTGGGGGATCTCCTTGCCACCTCAAGGGGCTGGTCCTTCTCTTGTCACCAGCCAGCGTCTTTGGCAGGCAGCCCATGCTATGCTTAAAGAGCTTGGTAAGTCATCCAGGCCCCAGTTTGGAAGATCAAGTCAACTGAAGTCAGACAGCAAGTCAGTGGACACACTTCTAAAAGGTTCATTATATATGACCCATCTCAGTGTTGTATTTCTGCATTTCACGTTTGTTTCCTCACCCAAAACCCACTTACCAGGCAGAAGGGTAAGGAGAGACCTCTCCTTAGCTTTGAGATACTCTCACTGTTAATACAATATAATGCTTTTCTCTTTCAAATCTATCCCCACCTGGCTGAAGCGGATGCATGCACTAGCAGCCCACGTGAAGAATCACCTTTTTTGGAACAACCATTCTGACCTAAAGTAACCACAGCTGGCTTGTCCACCTTCTTTGGAAGATCTTAAATCCAAACACCACCTTCTACCCACATACAAAAGGTGAGCCCTCGAGGCACCATATTTCACTCTGGAGTAAGGATATGCTCCAAGAGAGATGCTCATTTTGTACCCGAGCCCTGAAAGCTATCCTGAGGAGCAGAGTTCATGTGGCACCTGATCCTGTTGCCTGCGAGTATGCCATGAGCCCAGAAACCTACAAATCCCAAACACCTGCTACTCTTGGATGGGATTTAATGACAAATGACTGTATGCAAGGAAGCTGTACAGCAAGGGTGTCCCAGGGGGTACGCATGATGTGCAGTAGAGATTCAACCGCCTTCTCAACTACAAAAGCTACTTTGATGGGTTGTGACTGGAGCTACATAGAGCCTGGCAGGCAGTTGCTTCTGCTCCGACTCCATGCTAAGAAGCGTTTGGTGCACATTCATCTTTGCATAGGCAGACAAGCTCAGGTTTGTCTATGCTCATCCGAATAACCCACTGGGGCCACAGTCACAACCTAGTCCATAAAAACAGTCTCCAGCAGAGCAGAGCAAACCACATCAATTAAAGAAGAAACTGAAGCCTTCACTGTGAACTCATAGGGGGCTGAGTCAATAGGAATGCAGACATACACCTGCACTGCTGGTGTTGGCTGGCACGGGAAGCAGGAATATCACCACACAAGAGTCACAGACTTCCCCCAAATTGTACAGGATACACACTGCCTCCCCCCAAGCCTACCCGTTTGAAAAGATCAGAGCAGTACTGAAGGAGCTCACCACCACCCCTCTCAGAAACTGTCAAGATCTGGGTCTGCAAATTCAGCTGTCTCCACCCATCACTCTGTATAACAAGCTTCTTCCAAGAATACTCTTACAAACACAGCCCCGAGGAGCTATTACAGGGCTGGGAACTTGCAGGGTCATCACCTACTCATTGATACACAGGCTCACAGCACTGTCCCCAATTAAAGAAACATGAAGTTCAGTCTTGTCCTCCAGCTCTGGAGCCTCCTTGCCAGACCTCTACAAAGAAGCTGGCTGTTGAAGACTTTTGGACTGCTCCAGTCCAAATTCCCACCATTGCCTGTAGGTGGGAAAAGTGTTGTGCAAGAAAGGTTTTCATCAAGGACCTGTTTCCAGTAAATCCAGCCCTAACACAGAATGCCAGAGGGATTTCTCCCACAAACAAAATGCTGCTGGACCCCTCGCAGCGCTCAAGCTGAAAAAAGCCATGGCACAGTGCCCTCCCTTATAGTGCCACCATGGTGGCCTTGGCTCCAAGGGAGAGCCATTCAAGCATACATGGTTTTCTTTCAACCTGGACAGATAATAAAAGCCACCACTATGGGAACCCAGCGCTATGGCAGCCAGGGCAGCAGATGGGAGCTGAAGAATCTGGGAAACACCAAGGTCATCTCCATTTCCTTCAATGGAAGCTCAAACAAGCCCCTCAGCACCCCAAAAATCACATGCAGAGCTGAATGCACACGTTATACCATCACCACTCTGCTTCAGCTGCACGGTTCATGCCACTGAGCAAACAACTGCAGCATCTCATAGAAGGCTGTTTTATGTTGTTGCAGAAATTCATAATTCATTAAGAAACTCATCTTTTTCAAGTTTCCAAATGCTCCTTCAAGACCCATTTCTCAAATCTGGGACCAAACTGCGCAAGGACCCAAAAGTGGCGTTCATCCATAATCCCACTTTAGAGGCTGTTCTTTTCTGCTCACATACTACCTGCAGAAATAATATTTCCCATCTTCCTACCCAAGCCCTCAGGAATCTCCCCAGCAGTCAAGGAGGAAAAGGTCAAGGCCTTCTTCTAATAGATACACATCAGAGAAATCAAACAACTTCGTGGGGTTTCCACTGAAGTCAGAGCCATTTAAGCACTTTTCAACTAAAATCCTGTGGCAATCACGTGGCACTTATCTATAGCTTCAGTTTCAGTTTCTTGACTGCTTCTGACAACCTAGGCCTTCAAGCAGCATGGAATAACGTCCCAAATCTGAACGGCAGTACCTCCGATCTGTCACATGCTGGTATTCTACCACACTTGAGCCTTTCTTTAACAGACTTTGAAGAGGGGCACAAGAATTACCCAGTCCCAATTCTTCCTCACAGTTAGGTTCACAAGATCTGTGGAGCACAGGTATGAGCAAGAGCTGGTTACTTCACACTTTCTTCCCCTATCAAACTAGCTATTGTGGATCTCATTTCTGCCTCAGCAAAGGTAACAAACCCTTTTCCTGAGTTCAGCAAGACCCATGAGGAGGCAGAGCCGGGTGCAGGTCTGTGGCATGGGGATGCTGGAACCACTACCAGCACAGTGGGCAAAACTGGGCCAGCCTGACACTGCTTGACTCTGGCCAAGGCTGTTGGCCTTGGTTTGCTCACAGACCACAGGTGGAAAGGAGAGGCAGCAACAGAAGAGGGGAAAGAATTAATCTGGGAGAACTCCTGTATCTTGCATCTGCGCCTTGTGCTTGACCGGATGGGGCTGGACAGAAAGAATGACTGTATTTGTTCAGTACGTTTACCCACAGACACTCTCTTTCTGTGAAACACTCAACACGTGATGCCACCCAAAAGTACCTGGCACCTGGAGACCTGCTGAGCTGGGCTGACACCACTGCTCCCACACCAGATGGACACCAGTATTCGTATAGGCAGACTGCCTGGCACCTAGTGACAGCAAACAGAGATGATTTATTTCTCTTCGGCCTTATCCCCTTTTGCTGCTGCTGTGCCATGTTTTCTTCCCACCTGCCCAGGTAAGGAAGGTAAAAGGAAACTGTTTGAATGCACAAAAAGACTTAATTCTGTGGCAAAATGAATTTTTATGGAATCTACAAAACAATTATCCATTTTCCCCTCTCTCCCTCTCCAAACTTGTCTTCCTGGGAGAAATTCTGAGGAAGTTATTGGGTTGGGTTTTCTTTTTCTAATACACATTTGAAGCCTCCTGCAAAAAGCCAGGAGAGATTTCCAGTTCTGAGATGCAAAACATCACTTAACTGCTCTGCTTTGACCCTCATACTCACAAGGGACACCAGATACTGCACAACCAGCATCCAAAAAGGTTTGTAAAAATAAGAGAGCCTCAGAAGGGGCAGGATTTAGAGAGACTGACAGCATTTTTCTCAAGCCTCCTTTACCCTTGGGACCTCTATCAAGTCTCATTCCTCACAAACATCAAGGTGCGCCGGTGTAAACTCTGCTGAGGAGGTAAGTCTCCATTCAAGGAGCTGTCACTGCTGGGAAGCTGGAAATAAAGTTATATCCTTTCCTAGTTCCATGCAGATGAATTTAGCTCTGCTGCACTAAATAAAAGGACACCCAGCAATTACGGTGAGCAGCGCTCTGGCTGAAGGGCAAGGTCAGCTTTGGGTGGAGAGCAACTAGGAACCAGTTAGAATGTTAAGAACAGGTTCATCATCTTGGACATTCCCTTCTTATGCATTGCTCAACCAAGCATTGACCCCAAACATTTACTCAGAAGTAGTATCTACTAGTTCAAGGTGTCTATGGCTTGTCCAATACATCAACTTTGGGTCACTTTGTTGCACCAGCTCCTCTGGTACCAAACCACACTGGTGGTTTCTGTGTCTTCGATCCCAGACCAAACAAGGGACAGATCCATGTGGCTCTGCTCCTTTGCCAGGGTCATCTCAGAGCCAGTGCCACAAATACCACACCCACACTGAGATGCAGCCACTGCATCAAGGCCCTTGAAAACTCCAAGCTTGCGTACTTATCAGAAGTTCATCTAACAAAACAATCTATACATATATTTGACAGGGTACAACAGAGAATGCTCCTTTCCATGCAGGAGGAAGTTTTCCTACATACAAACTATTCCCAGGAAGTTAAAAAGCCAAGTACAGATTTCCTGGAAGAGACCTACAGCTCAAAATCAGTATGCACAGAAGCAGATCTTGAGCACTGCAGGCAGCAAACACCCCTGCCAGGCAGGGAGCTGGAACCATGATAACCAAAATGCTTGTCAAGCTCTGATCCTTGCACGCAGGGCAACTTTGACAAGTGCTTGCTCTCTTCATCAGTTAAAAGCTGTTCTGGACCGGGCGAAGTCAGACAGACTGGGGAGGTACAATTGCAGCCAAGCCAGAAGTCAAAAGCTTCTGGCCCCATAGCTGGGTTTTATTAGAGCATTAAAAGGGTACAAGCAGGACAAGATAACTCTTAAATAGAGAAAAAGGCAGGCATGCTACATGGGACAAATTAAATCAAAAGCTCCAAAGTAAATCTCTGTCCCACTATCTAATAGCTCCCGGGGTGAATGATGCTCTCCTGTTTATTCCAGCAACTTCTGGTGAGCTCCTGAGCTACACAAAGCCCACAGTCTATTCCAAACTAGGCTTCTCCTCTGTCCTCTCTGCAGGCTGGCGGCCAGCCTATGGCCACGAGGTTCTTCAGCGTTCAGAACGCTGCAGGTACATATTTTGGCTCCTACACTCTTGCCTGGTGCCTCACACCCTCAGTATCCACCAACATTCCTGGGAGAGCAGCAGTCTAGGAATCAGTGCAGTCAAGAGCACATAAGTGAGTATAACCTCATCCCAGACCCACTGTGTACATCAGTACTGGAGAATTTTATTACAAGCTAGCAACACCACAAGGCAGGACTGGGCAGCAGGCAGGTCTAGACCTGGAGGCACCAGCATGGCTCACATCGTTCCTTCTGCTTCATCGCCTCTGCCCTGAGCTCAGGTCACCTCTCCCTCAGCAGGAACACCCTTCCAGCACCAGAGGGGTGAGCTCATTCACACTCTGGGGAATTTGGAGGATAAAAGGGATTTAGGATGGGATAGGGCTTTCCCACATGGAGTTGTGAGCCAGAGCTGGGCTCCAGGATTGCGGCACCAAGGCTTTGACCGACTGTCCTATGCAGCCACACTACGTGAGGAAGCTCCCAAATTAGTCAGCAAGTGATGCCAGTACTGCCTGGCAGGAATTCCCCTAGGAGGTTTCTCATAGTACTCATCATAACCGAGGTCTAATCCAGCTATGGGAACAGACCACATTTAGCCATCTCCCAGCTGAACATTTGGGGAGGGGGAGGCATTTTGGAATGGACCAGAAACCTCGCTGGTTTAGGAAATTTGGGTACCTTATGTGCCTTTTCTGCTGGTGCCAACCAGTTTGGGTATTTTTGACAATTACCAGGAGACACAAAATGACAGCAAAACTCATTCCAGTTTGGGAGGAAAATACTGAAAAAAACCATCTTGAAAAATCTTACAGCATGAGAAAACTGTGTCCTCCCTCCAAACCCATCCCTCTGATCCAAAAATGAAGATGAGACTGCATGAACATTTGTAATTCCCAGAGAGACTGACTCTTTCCAGCAAAAAACTACAGTCATGTGCTGAAACATGAAATGACAGAAGAGAGAAAGAAGGGTATCAAAGTAGGGAAATAAGGCTTTGAATCTGCTAAGCAGTTGCTTATGTTAAATCCGAATCTCCCAGACCAAGGGGTTACATTTTAGGTTGAAGTTGAGACACAGGGTCAGAGTCTCATCAAAGATTTGATCTCTGAGCAATGTGTGGGTGACACATGTTAGAATAAGGGAAGAGCCTCAGGGCTGCTCTAAATTACTGTGGTTGCTGTGGTCTTGACTAAGGGATTAGGACAACACAAAGCCGAGCTTCAACCCAATGCAGGCAGCACTGGAGGAGAAGCAATTCCAGTCTGTGTCATCAGGAGGAAGAACAATGGTGCAACAGCCTCTCCCTGCACTTCTCTCTGCAGGGCAGATAAGGGCAGCTTTAAACATTCCCACAGGAGGTTTAATGGCCTTGTTATCCTGGAGAGTCTGGCTTTTATGGCTGCCATCTCCAAACAGGGCCAGCCTTCTCCAGCAGCAGCTGATTTCCAAGGAGTTCAGTGCACCATACAACAAGAAACAAGAACAAGGAGCAAAAGAGCTGCAGGAAGAAGAGATAAGAAGGGAGAGAAACCACTGAAGCAGCTTAACTTTTCTTATAACAAAGGTAAAGCTCAGAAATGGAGCATGAAGGAATCTGAAAATCAATACAGATGGAAGAAAGGATGCTGCTGCCATTAAGACCTAGGGCAGAGTCCTGTTCATCTGCCACAGATGCTCTATATGCTCTAGGCAAGCTATTATTATTACTTTCACCCCTGCACCCTCCGCATATTATCTAGTTATGACTGTCTTGCTGAGCTCAGACTGCTCTATTGCCATCCCAGTGCAGACCAGAGAGACTGTGGCGTTGTAAGGTAGTGGGTATCAAGATACCCAAGGTATCCAGGGTGCACAGCAGCTATTGTCATCCTACAGAAACCATTTGACCACTAAAAATTTTTCCTATCAGCAAAATTTCTGATTAGGGAAGTAAATCTGGATAGCCTGGATGGATAGTGACTTTACACTAGGCTTTTGTAAAGATATAGGAAATTAAGTCAATAGAAGGTACACCTAGACCATGATACTTCAATCTCATGGTTATCTAGAGCTACCTCCACTAGAAAGGACCACCTTCAAGGGACATTGTGCCCCTTCTGACCCACGGCTGTCACATAATGAGCCTCCTTCACCCCCCTTAGCAGGGGCATTTCAGATACCCATAGCCTTGGAAATTTGTGCCCATCCATAAGAGGTAATTCTTTCTACTAGTATGAATAATTCCCAAGGAAGCATAGGAAAAACTGGGGTACTTTTTGGCCCTTTATCAGAGCTGCTGGTGGAAGCACTTCAGTTTACACCAGCTAAGGAATTACCCCCAGGTATTTATGACTCAGACACTAGAGAGATCTGCTTGTAAGAAGAAAACACTCAAAGTTCTGTGCTCAAAGGAATGAGGGTAGCTGAGTCCTACCAATGCCCTAAAACAAAAGCGTTGCTTACTGCTAGCAGATTTTCCCCTCTTTTATGGGAACAATAAAGATTATCCAGCTATGGAAAAGTTCCCAGGTAGTGAGGGTCAAGGGAAGGTATTTCTCAGCAGGGACACCAAAACAACTCTAGTTTCTATTTGTTTGCTTGTTTAAAACAGGTTAATTCTGCATAGGATCAGCGAGTAAAAAGAAAAGCCCAAACTAGCTTTACCATCCCATAAATTGCAATAAGCTGATTAAGTCATAATAGTTGTAATTCAACAGCATATGCAAAGGGAGACATTAATGAATTTTACATAACAAGCAAGCAAAGAACATCACTTGTCAGCCTCAGAAATTCATTAAACAGTCCTTTAAGAGACATGGTTCAAGTGCAGAGCATTAAAATGATAACCTATTAAGGAGCCTGCTTAATTAAGCACATACTTGCTGGCACATCTGACACTCGTACCAAGGTGCTTGTGCTAAGGCAAATAAAAGTCTTTTCTTCTGCAGTACAGCCAAGGAGACCATAGTCAAGTCTATTCTTAAAATACAAAGATAACTCTGTGACTAAGCAGCCAAATACCACACTGTGGAAAACGTATACAAGCGCTAAGGGAACTGTGCATCTTTTCTGTAAAAGCCTAAATGAGATCTGCATGTGCTCCTGGGACAGCTGACTGACACAGATTGACTCAGAGTCATGCAGAGATATCAGCTACATCAAAGAGGAGGATGGAAATAGCTCAAGTCTAGAAGGCTGCTCCTGTACCCTGTAAGACACCAGCAAATCCCCTGAGGGGTTGGGTGGGCCAAGGAAGGTGGTCTTTGCACCAAGCACAAGTGGCTGAGAGGCAAGAAGACTTCGTGTCTTCCTAGGGCACACTGTAGCCCTGCTCTGCATCTTTGTTTTCTCACCTGCTTTTGTTGTGTGAACCACAGGGCACTGGAAACTTCACATAATATGTGAAGTTTATCATTTCAAGAGCAGCGGACATGTGAAGGGTGGCTTGTACGTGTATCTGTTATACAGGAACAAGCCGCCTACCAGTACTGTACACCCATCGCTCACTCCCTCAGCCACGACAGGGACAGAACTCTAAATACGTTCCAGTCAAACCACCCACAGTCTCCACATGTTCTGCAAAATCCAAAATACCATTTTGCATTCTTCTCCAGAAACACTTTTCACTGTCCTGCCCTTCTGCTGCTTCTTTTTGCCGTTGATCCATTACTTACACACAGCACACACAGCTTAGTTACAAGCTACTGCTTAATCATCATCTCACTGGTGTTCTGAGGATGTTTTATCACAGCTGACCCACCAACACTCAAGTTCATACAATAGTATCAGAACATGCTGTAATCAGAACAATTTATCAGTGAAACAAGACAGCTGAGCAAGTTACACAGATTCAGAACTTCAGCTAAAAGCAGTCTGATCCCACCTCCTGTCCATGGGCCCAAAGAGCCACTCATCTATCAGCTGAATCAACTTGTGCTGGAAAGAGCTTCCAAGCAAGCAAATAACGAGACTACAAACCCCCCTCAAGCTGCTGAGCTTCCTGCTCAACACCTCCTTTGGCTGCAGGGTTTTCACACAGGTTTAACAGAGCACAGTGCTATAAGCAGATCTCAGCAACAGCCGGTACTTCTCTCCTGCCTGCCCCTCTTCTAGCACTCCTGGAGTTTAGTGCTGTGAGGCTGGGACTCCTGAGTCCCTGCAATTCCCCTACTGACCTTGGCAGCTACTTTTTATCATTCTCTACCATCCTGGTCTCCTCATAGCCCCCTCTCCCCCACTGCTTTACAAGATGAGAGGACCAGAAACAACTCATTTCCCTTTCTCAAAGCTTCCCCCCAGGGCAACAGTTTTCTCAGCTCTCAAGTCCTGTATTTTGAAATTCCATCCCCCTTACAGCTTACCCAGCTGAGCCGTGTCTCCAGGGTTTTTTCTCAATTCTACACACCTGGGCATCCTGTGAGTTAACAGTTCACCAAGTAACTCAGATTAGCATCCAGCCATTTAGTGATACGTTTAGGCAGAGGCTTGCACCACAGTCCCTGTTACCATGCACCTTGCCTCTCCACCAGCAACATCCAACACTACTCTCTAAGCCTGTGTACAGGAGCTGAAAATGCAGAGTTTCACAAAGTACTTCCAAGAAAAGCACGGTGGGAGAAGCACTAATCTTCCACTAATTTGGGGAAGTGCTTGGGAACAGAAGGCCAGGAACAAAGACTTACCTACTACTTGAACAACTAGGGCAACAAGTACCAAGGCAAGCACCAAAGAGATGGAGAAGGGCTGAGAACAGGAGGTGAATGCAGAGCTGCTTTCCCAGATACTGATAAGATAACCAGTCAATAAAACCCAGATCACTTGTTTTCTCACAGTCACCTTTAACTCAGAATTCTCAGGGTGATGCTGCTTCCAGAGAGCACCCAGCACATCACATGCCCTGACACAGGATCTCAATTCATTACTCACGGAGTTCTCAGTAAAATACTCTTCCTTGAGAAATGCCTTTATAGCTTGGCCCCTACTTTTAAACACACAGAGACCCACAGATTCAAACCGTTTAAGGTCTGTCAGTCTCTGAGATTGAAGGAAAACAAAATCAGTATAAGCCTACCCCACTCATGAGAAATCAGGTGTGTTCTTCCTTTCTTCCCCTTCTTGCACCTGCAATGTGACCAAGCTTCCCAAAGCCAAGAGACTCCAAACCTGTTCAACCAGTGCAGCTTTAACCTCATTTCAGAGAGCCCTTCCTTCCCCAGCCTGACTCGGATCCAAGCTCTTCCACTGCTCCCCAAGCCACCAAATCAAAGGTAACGGTTACCACCTGCCACTGCAATTAGCAGATCCCACCACTGCCACAGATAGAGTCAACCCACCATGACCCTGCCTTTTACCCGCCGGCTGAGGCCACAGAACCCTCTACCTGATATGCCAGGTTTTATTTCAAGCACAGTTTTATGGCCGCTTCTATGTTGTTCTGCCACACAGCAAAATAGAGGAGGAGGGTGGAAAGTCTGAAGGAGCAGTGCTGACACCATCACTGCATTTCAAAAGCCTTTACAAGTAGCTATTTATAAAGCTAAGGGTTCCAAGTATGCTATTCATATGCATTTTAAACAACCCTATTTGGATGCACCTGGATCTAGGGTCACCACACCAGAAAGCAGGGGAAGCCTGACCCTCCCTACCATTACAGAAAGCATACACACCTCTCCTGGCATCTACAGCTGAGACCAAAAGCTAGGTGAATGTGTCTGCTCAAGCTTTTGCAGAACAGCTTGGTTCACTCACCCATGGCTAGGCTCATCTTGTCCTCTTCTTCCTGGCTGCTGGGTTGGCAAAGCCAGGCACAGCCATTGCTCAGGCTCACATATCCTAAGCCATCTGCTGTCACTGCTTCTCCCTCATCACTGGTCTAAAAGGATGGCAGCATTCTGTACAATGGCTTTGAAAACTTGAGTGCCGGTGCAGCCTGTAAGGAATCTCAAGATTGACCCCACTCAACTGGGAAGTAAAATGCTTTAAAAGAGTAACAGTACCTGGCTAGCAAAAAAACCCAGGTGAGGTTAGCCTAGGAGCATAGGGAAACCTCATTCCCAAGCATTAGCTGCCATCTTCCAGTCAGCACTTGAAGAGCTTCTACAATCATTCTGCTCTACGTTTCAGTACAGTCCTTTAATAAGGCAAGTCATCAAAAAATCCTGAAGATTCCCTGGTAATAGTTCACTGCATTATCAGCACTCTCCATTTTCACATCACCCACACTGGTGCAAAGGCAACTGAATAATTACAGCAATTTGAATTGCCCACAGCTTGTTCCTATCTCTGCTTTCAGTTTCCTCCTTCAAGGCCTGATTGAGGAATGTCTCACCTGTCTCCTGGGGCCAAACTTCAGGCCAAGAAGGAATTTCCCCAGCTGTCCAGGACAGCTGCATTTCACCCTTTGCTCTGCAGTGTGCAAGTGCTGGACCTCCCGGGACAGCGGGAAGGATTTTTCTCCCAGCTCTCACAGCCATTGGTGCCCTGCATTTCTGCTGCTCTCTTTTGTCTCGAAGATGGCTCTTTCAGGCTTTTTGATCTAAAGGATTTAAGGAAACTGAAGTGCCCTATGGAAGGGCAGCTCCAAATGAAGTATTTCATCCCCCTTCCCCATGCACCTTTCCCTTACAATACAACCACTGGTTTCGCTAAAAGCACAAGTCTAAGTGTTTGCAAGCTCAGCGGAGTTGGCAAAAACCATTTTGGAACACAAGATTTGCAAGTTCTGATAGGTTTTCCCACCTGAATCTCTGCGATGAGGGGGGAATGATTAATTTACTGGTGATCCAGAAAAGCAACTCTGGATACAAGCAGGCTGCAGGTAGTGCCCGTTTTCCAGAGCCACTGTCCCTAGCTCGCAGCAGCTGTAATTTAATCTAAGTTTCCCCTAAAACTGTTAACGTAATTCAACAGTACTATTATCTCTGAGTGTGTTGCCATCAGTGATGCACTCAACGAGGCCTTCCAATTATTTGGGGTATATTTATAACTTCAAGCTCTGGTACAGTTTTAGGGCTAGGCAGTTTTCTTATGACAAAGAAAAGTGCAGCAACTAGCATCTCTGGTTTTAGAGAGAGAGGTAGGGTGACTTGCCATGCAGCAACACCTTATGTATTTAACACCTCTCATCACCTAGAAGCCTCGCTCTGGCAAAAACACAATTGTAAATTTCAATGTGAACAGTCAGCATTACAATAAGATTACTTTTTAGCCCATTCATTGAGTGAGAAACTGCAAAAAAACACTCCAGAACATGTGCACTCGTATGTTTCTAATTAATTCTGACAGAGCTGCTTGGGCTTCAAAGGTGAAGTCTTTGAAGGCTCTTAAGTATCTCTTAGGCAAAGGCATTATGCTGTGGCCAGGATCAAGTAATGACAACTTCACCGGACACATAGTCCTAGGCTGGTTTACCTCAGGACTGGATAGAGAAACGGGACCCTTAGGTGCTTCTGAGCGCACAATGGCAATGGAACAGCTCACAACAGAGGGAAAAGTAGAGAGAAAAACTAATACACAGAAGTAATGCTGTCCTGATAAAAGCTACAGATGAAAAAAAGCCCCGACCTGAACAATCTGCATTCAAATTGTCCCTTTTAGAGGGGAAGATCAGAGATCTCCAGAAGTTTGGAAAGCGATGAAGACCCCTCTGACTGCCTTCAGAGGCAAGTCCTGCACAACAAACTACTACATGACGATCAACGAAGAACATTCGTCTCCCTGCTCACAATTTTGACCTATGTGAGGCAAACATCCAAACAGGCAGTACAGCTTTAAGAGAGGAAAACCACAACATCTTACTTCCCAAAACTGCTGGTGAAAAGAAAACAAACACTCCGAAAAAGAATGCGGGGGGATTTTGACATGGCATCAGTTTTTCAGAGGCTGGTGCATAGATAAGGCTGCTTTGCTCTTTCACAATAACCAAATGACACACTTTCCCCATAAACCCTCAGAAACATGGTTTCTTGGCAAAGATGTGTCTCATCCCTATTTGTGTTTTCTTGACCCTGTTTTCCAAGCTCCTGCACGGTGTTTAATTGGAGAAATTCTCTAAAGGCTGCTAAAGAACCGAGGGTGCCTCTTCCTGACCAAGTATAGTCCTCAAGGTATTTTGCCCATTTCCCCCTGCCCCAAAACTTCAGCCCATTTTTCTTTCCTTGTCTAAGTAAAAACCACCAATCAAAATCTCTGTCTTCTTCCTGTGGGTGATGCTTTGGGAACCTGATTTCCATTTCAACGGCTCCCAGGGACTCACGATGCCAAAAGGCAGCATTTCAGTACCCTGCTCAGGCCTTCAACACGTATAAATTTCCCAGAGGGAAATAAAGGATTAATAACTCTATTAGCACACCCTGTTCAGCATCACAGGATACTCTGGTTCCTCCCCACCCAGAAGGAACAGAGAGATCAATAACTATGGAACAGTTTCTATTTCATGGAAAGATCGGTTTTCTCAGGGAAAAAAGGCATTTTGCAGACACAAATTCTTTCCTGCAAAATTCAAAGGTTTTGGAAAACGCGATTTTTACACCACCAGGATCCTCCAATTCATAATATGTCATCTGTTTATTCACAATCTCTTACCACTCAGTATGCCTTAAGGTGCCAACTGAAGGCTTTGCTCAGCTTCCAGGTGTCCAAAAATATAGAAGCTTCTTAACATTAATGAGACCGTCCCACATGGTCCCTGGTTGGGATGAGACCATTTCTGACAGTGCTCAACCCTCAACGACTATCTGCTGGGCTAAGAAGGCAGCAGCAGAGCGCCTGATGGGTTCCGGCTCTGGGACAGTAAGTTCAACACATTCAAGAGGCTCAACCACTACAACAAATACATGAAACAAACAGAATTTTCTGATCACGTCTGTTCTGGTTGAAGATGAATGTCTGAAAGCAGCAGCCCTTTGCCAATATTTGCTTCCTTTTAGACACCAATTCACAGCTCCTTCTCTTCAGCAATCACCTGCACTGTTCCGATGTTGCCTTTGCTGTATATTTGACAGGCCTCAGCCTTCCACCTCGTCAGGACTGTTTTTGAATGTATCCATCACATGGGTCCTTTTTGTGTAACTAAGCAAGAGCTTCAGAAATCACCCTGAAAGACTGCGCCACTGAGCTTTTTCTCAGCTGTTCTTGGTGATAAGGTAAGAAAGTTGAGTACACAGACCACGGCGTAGTCCTCTTCTCACTGCCTCTCAGCTATCTGCTTCTCCCACCTCAATACCACTGCAAGCTTTATGTTCACCAGAGGGTTTGGATAGTAGAAGATGCAGGAACCATGAGCAAGCGAACGTTTGACTCCCTACTCACGATCAACCAAATGACGGCAGACAGCCATTTAAACACTTCACTTGTATCTCAAGTTCACAGATGAGAAGCGCTGGCCTCTCACATGCTCAGGTTATGCCAAATGCCACATATGATTCACCTCCTAGGTATAATCAAAGAAGTGCAGATGTTTCTGGATACTGACCCTTTGGCCTCTGGCATAAGCTTTAACTAAATCCTTTCTTTGATAATGAGCTGATACATAGTGGGTCATTGCAGCAGAAGACAAGCTGATCCAGCGGTCTGAGGAAGCCACTAGAAGGTCAGTGGTAAAGGCAACAACGTATCTCATAGATAAGGACAGAGATCAACCATTCTGTTCCTGCAGAGCAGCAGATTTTTAACCCTGAGTTCGTATCTTATCATGATGAAGACTAAAGTTTCATTCCCATTATCAATATTAACATTATTCCTGACGATTTTTTTCCATACTCCCATTGCCTCACAGCCTACCAGTGTTCTGAGGGAGCCACCACCCTTACACATTCTGGGCTGGAGCCAGATGCCTCATGTGAGCGCTCATCACTCCTATGCAACACAAGGATCCTGTAAAGCAATGAGACACACACTGAGCTAACCCCTGTATTTCACTCTGCAGTACTGGCAGAATTCACCTTCTGTCAGACAGCAAAGAGGACCAGTCATTGCCTCATCCTTCCTCTAGCACTGAACATGGAAAGGGGAGCAGCAGAGCACCAGCGTCAGCAATGCTGGAAAGATGACTGTATTCATTCAGTTAAGAGACCAAAATCATTCCTCCAGTTACATCTTCCAGCTAGAGAGCAAACCTACCCAGGACACACTTCAGAAAAGCCTGATTGTCACTTCGGAGCTACAGCATCTTGCAACATCTGGTGTACTTCTTATGGTCAAGCTTCCTAGGAGTGTGAAACTGCCTTTCCTTGTTCACCTTTGCTTTTAAAACTCCAGCACTTCACAGTATTTGGAAATGTGGTTGCCATCTTAAAGCAAATCCTTCAACTCACAGCAATCCCTAATCAGTGATGACAACTCTCTTCAAAAAGGAAGAGCTGAAAGGATAACTACACACAGCTTTCTGCAGCATATTTTGGAGGACAGCTACCTGTTAATGTTTTCCATAACAGATCCAGGCCTGTAGTTATAGATCGCCTTCTGAAGTTGAGGATGCAAAAGTCTCCTGGCCAAGTTATGCACACTGACTCAAGAAGCAAGTTATTTCTACTAATCGCCTACTTCACAACTACAAGAAAGGAGACAGAAGAGTTTGCTGAGCCTCACAGAAAATCAGCAGAAGAGAGGATTCCTACTGCCTATATTCTGTTTAGAGTTTATCCCAGGAAGAGAAGAGGTACCAGGTTAATAGCATCACACAGAATAAAATAACAAAGAAAGTAATTGCTTGTGACCACCACAGAGCTGCTAATTCATAGCTCCCCTCCCAACAAATGTGTTATTATCATGCATCTACAACGCATGGAAGGAAGCATCCACCATAAGAAGTACACTGAAGAAACAATTACTTGAACATGTAGCTACTTTTAATTTATGACATGAGTGGATAGATAGGAGGGTAAACACCACTGCTCAAAGGGTGTCTAATATAAGAGTTGAGCGCTCTCAACACCAGACCCACTGGGAATATAGAATTTGCCATAAATCCTTTTCATATCTGAATCCTGCCTTTTGCACAAGCCAGAATCTGTGTTGGAGGGAAAGCATTCTCAGCCCACAGATCCTTCAGTGGTGTGGGAGGTAGGATTATGTGGGAGCCCCTCCTAGCTGTTCCAGGTTCCCATTACTCTATACCAACAGATGTAAAATCTGGAACTAGTGGCCATATCTGTCTCATTGTGAGGTCTCAGCATAGAAAAATTCAGGAGCTGGTACTCTCTTTGGTCAATGTGAAAGCAAATCGCCTCAGTTTTGAAGGGAAAGATTGGCGCACTGGTGTGCAGGTAAGTTTGGCAAATGGGTGTTACATAAGAAAGCGTACCCTACAGACATTTTTGAGTCATGATAATATATGCAACTCCTGGTGCTAATCTGGATTTGCCTCAAAACAGAATAACAAATGCGAGTGAAAGCAAGAGCTCGTCAGTCAGCCCTCCCTGAAGAAGTGTTCTGTATCTTTAGCTGATTCATGATGTTCAGTGGGAACCACATCCCCACCCATGCAAAGAGGAACAAGAAGATATAGGTTTACCTAAAGCAACATCCACTTCAGAGCAGTTTCCTCAAAGGCCAACACCTGCTACACTGGCTCAGGATAGCCTAGCAAAGGAGAACATCACATGTGAGTGGCTGACAACTATATGCAAAGAAAAGCATATTCTTTATTTCAGTTTATTTATTTTTTTTATTTCAGATAACAGGTGACATCTTGTATATGCAAGAGGTCTGTATACATGTCAGCACATCAATTTAAAGGTGACAGGGAGCTTAGAATCTACCTTGACCTGACAGTACACACACAGGTCAAATAACACATACTAAGAACCCATCTTTTCCCCCCAGTGATGACACTGTGGACAGTCCAGGCTGTAGGAATAGTGCTTGAACAGCTGCAAGTACTTTCACAACACCAGGTCAGCTTCAGTACAGTCCTCACGTTAGAAGCCCAAACTTAGGTAAGCTAGAGAGAATTTTAGGATCATACTTATAATCACAGCAGGGATGTGTTATTTTACTTTTTATTTAGGCAGAATAATGACAGTAATAATATAAACAATATTTAAGAGCTCCAGAAGAAGAAATTACTCCATAAACTGCAAGAAAAAGGCAAACTAAGTTTAGAAGGAGGAACATGTTTACAATAATAAGAGTCCTGCAATAGCCATTACCTGGGTAGGTGAATTAATGTTCCACAAGGAATATACAGGAAAATTTTCTTCAGTTTCGATTCAATTGTTCACATCTCCCCAGTTCCAGACTTCCAGGTTAATCCAGCCCCAAATCTCACAAAACACAACAGCACTCTTCTGTGACTTTGTGTGGGAAAAACACCATTGTTGTCTCTATTTTCTGCAACAAGATTCTTCAGCCTTGAATTGTGTCCACAATAGTCAGAAAAGCTTCACAGGAACATGGTATGAATTATGTCTTCGACAAGGACCTGTGCCTTGTGAGCTGCAGGTACTATATCCAGTAAAACTCCTTGGGGGATACAGCACGCAAACACAACAGGGGCTGCTGGGTCACCCAAATGCCCCCATTTGGGAAGAAACAAGAGAGCAGAGGCTCCTGGTGACAACACAGTTAGGAGATGCAGAGATGCCATGAGGAACAACAAGCAAGTGGGGTGACCTGCCAGTGTCTTTCCCAAGGAAACCTCTGCTCCCTCCCTGGAGACAGTTGCCCTAAGGCAATACGCACCACTCTGCTTAGCTGGGCTTGGTCTACCATGGGACAATGCTGCAGCAATTTAGTTTACACCACTCAGTAAGGAGTGAGGAGACTTCACAGCTGGCCTCCTGACATGACACATCCCCTCGCCAGGGGCTGCTCCCAATCCCTGCCCCTCCTTTAGCACCCTTTTTACTTTTTGGCATTTTCTCCCCCTTCTCATAAAACTCACTTATCTAACCCAAGCATTTTTCTTCCCTTAGTCTGGCTCCTATTCTTGAGGGGCCATTTCCTCCTGTCTATCGTTGATTGTTATTGTTTCTTCTCTGAAAATGCATCTGACATGCTCGTTGATTCCAAGCAGCAAGCAATCACGAGTTCCTCATATTTTTCAGGGAGCCTGTTTGGCAAGGATTCTGCAAAAGAGAGGTTTCTCTTCTTGTCCTGGGAGGTTGCAAGCCCCACGGTACAGGGCAGGCTGCTGATCCCAGCAGAAAACACTCTTAAGTATTAGCAGCTTAAAAAGCAAACAAGAAACAAACCCCCAAATCCCCAAATATGCTTTCCTGAGGCTGAAAAGAAGCTCTTGCCTGGTCAGGCTGCTGGATTAAGAACTGTATCACATCCCACAGCTGGAATGCTAATTAATTTTGCAGCTAATGAGCTGGTGAGAGCCTATTTACCACAGTGAAGATTTGAAGGAAGACACAGCTTTGATGTACTGTGTCACCTTCCCCAGTGGGCAGACAGGATATCCCCAAAGCCACATGCTCTTGTTTTGCTGCGCTACTACTTGAGGAAGTATTTCACACCAAGATGAGTCTTTCTAAATAAACACCCCTCCATAGAGACCTCTCAAGGGTCAGGGATCAGCAAGAGCCAGCAGTTCCCTACAGGATGAGGAATTCAGGAGGATAACACAACTAGTAGGGCAGGACTCACCAGCCAGGGCCCTGTCCAACAGGACATAAGCAAGACCAGCAGCCAAGTCTGAGGATGGCAGTGAGGGTCAACCAAGAGTCCAGATCATTTCTGGTGATAAGGCAGGTCAAGGCTGGAAGTCAAACTGCAAGTGAGAGTCAGCTCCAATGACAGTAACCAGCATCAGACATAGTCCAGTGGTCATCAGGCAGGTACAGTGTGAAACCAGGTGGCCAGTCCATGGGCCAGGGTCCCAGTCTGAGGTCCATAAACAGGCACAGGCATGGCTACATGGAGTGGGAGACAGGAACATCTACACCATAGCTCAGAGACAAATTGAAAGTCAGAGACTGAGCTTAAACAGAGCCCCTGAGCCCATGGGCAGGTTCATCAGGGCCATTAAGCCCTATAGGGTACACACTTCAACTCTGCAGCCTCGGCCAGCACCACAGCCAGCCACTAAGAGGGATGCACACACAGCCCATGCCATCTAAGTACAAATGTTCATACTGGGTAACTGGGGATCAGCCCCTCTGACTTACACCTCCTCTGCCTCTCTGCACTTCCCAGAGGTTACAGATGGATTGTGCCACTGTCCCCTTAGGTGCAAACTCCACAGTCTTCACAATAGACATATAGGCTCCTTGCCCTCCCACTTCTGAAATAAGAGGGACAGTATTCCATGCTACAGATCAGCCTGTGTCTAAGGCGCCAAAGGAAGATGCCGCAATAACCAGGAACTGCTTTTCCCTGCCACATGCTGATGTGCCTTGGGGCAGAGAAAAGCAGCTGCAGAAGTACAGCAAGGTAAAGACAAACAAAGATGTAGGAAATGATGATACCTTCAGATAACAAAGCTGCAAAGCTGAGTAAGCAGTTGGTTATTTGAGCTCATTGCTAAGTGTGGGGCTTTCATTAGAGATAAACAACCTAAACCCAACAACACAACAGTGGCAGTTGTTCATATCAGCAAGGGAAGTTAAATAACCCCCTCCAATGGACACTGCAAAAGCAGAACATGTGGGATAAGAGTGACAGTAGCATTAGAGAGGCTGGAAATTGGCCAAGACACAGCTCTCATGCACATATACCCCCTCATTTCAGAAGGAGAAGTGCAGTGTTTCAGGAGTATCATGGAACGCTCCTTTCTGGGTGATACTTAACTCAAGTCTTCAGACTCCAGACAAGAACACACTCTGCAATATGGGCCACGTCCTGTAATCAAAACCAGAACAAGCTTTCCACTCTGCTGCTGAGTTTTATCCCTGCTGTGGTATTCTTTGACCCTGTGTCAGAACATACAGGCTTACAATCAGAAAAATTTAATGAAAAGCATGCAACAGCCAGAGATCCTGCTGCCAGGGGAGGAGGGGAAGAGAAAAATATATCAAATGGCTTTTAAAGAAAGAAGCATGTGCACCTCCCAGCAGAGGACACATTTAAGCCGTCCCACTTGGGGGAGCTTCCCCTAACTCTGACACTTCCTTGAAGGCAAAAGACAAACAGATCATGGGGCCAGTATAAGGGCTGTGCAGCTGCAAAAGTCTCCTAGAAGGTCCCTTTTGCATTGCCTTGGCTTGTTCTTCAAGCTCAGAGGGAAGGTTAAGTTGAAGTCACCTGCTCCCCAATTCCCTGTGTATGCAGAACTGGCTGCAAAACCACTCTAGACATTGCAAAAGGAGAGGCAGGTCCTGCCAGGTACAAAAATTATCAAGTTACTCTTTTCAGAGTGAAAAATAGGAGAAAAAATACTGCAGCTTTGCTTTCAGAAAAACAGTTCTGGGAATACACACCCCAGACACAAGGTCCATGTAGACATGACATTAAGAGGCCCCCCAAAAGTCCCTCTGAAGAGTAGTCAGACCTGCTGATAGCAGTATCTGGAAAGAAGAGAGCCTGGCTTCCCATCCTAAGAAAACCTACAGCTAATATCACTCCTTTTTGTTGGTTATGCTCAAGAGCAGCTGGAGCAATGAGACATACCCACCCCTTCCAGCTCAGAGCTGCTTTTTGATGACCAGTTCCTACCCTAGCCCAGTGCAGCCCATGTGGAGACCTGCCCAGCTCTCCCAAAACTACCAGTTTGTACCAGGTCAAACTTTCCCACAAAATACAGCTTGCTAAATGTTATGTTTCCAAAGTGCCACTGCAATGCCTTCACCCAGACCTCCCCTCCGTGTCTTCTGTCCCCTCTTGTGCATGGCAGTCTCACTCTTCCTCTTAACTCCTCATACCTCAGGGGATACTTCCCTGTGGAACCTGTGTCCTTCTCATTCACTGCTTATGTGGTAAGGAAATAATCACTGAGACTGCAGACAATTTAGAAATAGCCTGGAAACCATTTATAAGAAGATCAGCCACTCCTCGGGTGTTCTAGAAAGCTTTAGTTGTGCTCATGCTTCTTTTGGGGGGACTAAAAGAAGTTAACAGTATTGTCTCCAGGCTTACCTGTCTCAGAACTCTACATTAGCCACATGAGTTCATACCTAGCCCACTACTGCCTCCAACAAAAAGTGAACTGACACTTAAGAAGAGTAAGAGCAGGCCAAAAATATATGGTACTTCCCTCCCCAAACTTAGTTTTCAATTGTTTCCAGCTGAAGAGATTTTTAGGGCTTGTCTATTCAGTAATCCCTAATAAATCTTGCTTTCCAGCACTACTGTCTTCCTTTGAAAACAAGTACATACCTTGCACTCACAACACCCTTTGACAAGAAGTCCTCCAGCTCTATTACCTGGTACATCCCAAACCACATCCCTTCATTTGTTTGATCTGCCCCCACTGCCCACCTTTGTTGGCCTCCAGTTCTTGCATGGGAAAAGTTAGAAACAGTCAGTCCCGATTCACTCTCCTTATGTGACTCCAGATTTCATAGGTCTCTGTCACATTCCCCCCAGAATCACCCCTTTTCCATGTTTAACTATCCCAGACTGCTTCACTGCTCCTTGTATGGAAGCTTCAAAGTCTGGACTCAGATGGTCACTCACAGCAGGATGTGAGCTAGAGGCCATTTGCCACTATCAGGCCAAAATCCCCTGTTGGCCTGGGAAAGCACCGTATTCCCCACCTCTGCCTTAGCCATGTTTCTCCAGAAGTGAATTTAACTTGGGCTTTCACAAGGCTTTTACAGAAAGGAGAGAAAGAAAATATAGATAAACATTCCTCTTTTACAATCACTTCTCCTCCCTTTGAAATTAAAGGGAACATTTAGAAAGCAAAACTAATGTTCTTCTAAAAGCACAAAGATCCCCTTCTCTGAAGAGCTGAATAAAAGATCATGACTCAGGCATGGGGCTTCAACTTCCTCATCCTATTACTCAAACCTTTGACCTCCAACACTTCTCCATTTCTCTTTGAGGGTGTCATAGGTCTAAGCTGATCTCATGAGCTGTTATATTGATCTCAGAGGTTGTTTGCACTTCTCAAATACCATCTGGCCAACTCAACAGTATGCACAAGCAGCACTCAGGAATGAAAGCTTGACCTTGCAATTGTGACTTTCTTTTACGCAGAAGAGATTTGGGAGAGTGGGGAGAGGAGGGTAATGACTGGGTGGAGGAGAATATGTTGTGTTTACAGAATACAGCTTAACAGAAGCATCCATCATAACCTCCCCATAAATCCACAGACCTCAGGGACCCCACCCCTCCAGGGCAGGCCAGAGATGTTTCCTGGCTAATGTCAGGTAAGGGAAGATACTTGTACATAGAAGCATGCAGTCAAGTGGAGGTGTATTTTATCACCCCCTGGTCAGCCTGGGGCAGTTCACTGGTTGAGAGGATCAACACGTCCATGGTGCTGTGATGGTTTAATATTAGATTACAACACTGACATCACCCTTAAGTTCAGCAAGGAAATGGCTGGAGGTTGTTTGATTTACTAAGCCCAAAATAGGATTAGAGACACATAAAAATCAAATTTTTAAAAACTACAAATGAGCATTTAGGGTAATTTTGAAAGTTTCTCCCACCTCAGTGAGTACCCAGCAAACAAAAACTCAATTAGGACACCAGCTTAGAAATTTTAATGCAGTCCTTCAAAGTAGTGCTGTTTGTGGCGCAGGGCACTTCAGGAGGCCCAGACTCTTTTTCATAGCCTAAAGGATCACTAAGATTCCAAACCGCTTACTTCCCCAATCTCGGGGAAAGAGCTTGGACATTCCATCACTAGACCACTCTCTGTCCTGCCTCCTTCAGAAACACTAGCTCCCCTCTCACAGTTGTCCCTGGCCTAGGCAGCGAGCACAGTGAGGTTACCACTGCTGAGGGCCTTGGCTGAGGTCCTGGTTAATCTCACCCCCATGTGGTAAAGCAGCTTCCAATAGATGCCTCTTTCAGCAACAGCCAGCTTATCCCTCAGCTCTTACATTCCTAGACTGGTCTGGAGACACACATTCACACAGCCCTGAGACAACGGACAACAGCCAAGGCTGAAAGTCAGTAAGAAAGCTCTCAAGATGAAAGCCTCTGCAGCTGGAAGGAAATCACATACTGACATATGGTGTTGGGAGCTTTATCGGGGAAGAGGGGGGAACAAACAAGAAAGCAGAAAAGGAGCAGGAGTGGAAGGAGAAGCTTCTGACCATGCTGCCACCAAAAGAAATGCTCAGCAAGCCATGACCTCAGCATGAAGCCTCTTCACATATCAACCTCTGCTTCACATCTGGGGATAAACTGCCATTCTGCATTATACAGACATCCCAAGGCACTTAATGAACACAGCTTACAACCAGTTTTGACTGCCATCCACCAGCTCAGAGTAACGTCAGGAAAACAGCGTTAAGGAGTGGGAAAGATGGATTGTTGCAGAATAGCGGTATTTATTCTAGAGAGTACTAAGTGCCTTTAAAATGTCTATTTTTAGATTCTTAGATTTTAACAGGGCAGCAGGAATGCTCATATTGGTCTGCTGCAAAAAAAGTGTTCTTGAATTTCATCTGATGCCCCAAATTTCCTCTGGCTGAGATAGCAAGACACAGTTTCTACAGAGGCATCAAGTGATGGAGAACCACTGTATCCCTTGGTAATTGATGCCAACAGTTAAACAGTCACTGTTAAAACCATGTACTTTATTTCTAGCTTACATTCATCTAACTTTAACTTCTAGCTGCTGGCTCACATTCTGCTTTCATCTGGTTTTCATCCATATTCAGGCATCACTTTACCCAGTGAAATTCAGCCCTGCATTTAGGCTGACCCAGCAAATGATACTCAACAGTTTTGGCCAGCAAGAAAAGTATATACTGCATCCTGCTGCATGCACAAGGGTGCCATGGAATTCAGACTACCAAGTCTAGAAGTAACACTGCCTCTGTAATTTAGGCTTGTTTATAGCAATTAAGCCTCAGCTCAGGACAAACAACATCCCCCCAGCACCCTGTTTCTGCAGCTCTCTGAAACAGTGGCCTGAAGCAGACAGACAGCAAGGTGAGTAGCAGCTGAATACTTTTAACATTGTTCTTAAATTACTGCCATCATCAACCAAGTTATGATCACAAGGGAGGGCAATAAGATAAACGGTAAATGAGAATTTTGAAAATACAAGTTAGTCCCAAGGGCCTTGAAAGGGATAAAGAGGAAGAAAAGGAGAACCCAGATCTCTGTGAGCTATGGTACCACAGTCTGTCTCCAGGACAGAGATGCCATTCACAATCAACAGTTGGAAATCATCTTTGTGACAGCAGCAGCATGAGCAGGCTGTCACCCCACACAAGTAATGACATGGTGAAGGAAGCTGCCAGTGCAGCCAAGCAGCACCAACTGGCATTAGCTTAACATGTTGGGCTGTAAACTGTGTCAGAGCTGCTTTCTGCATCGGTCAGTCATTCCGTCCACGAGTGCATGAGCGCCTGGAGCAGGGGAGAGCAGATGGCTCTGGCCAGGACCTGCTCAGAAGACCCCTGCATCTCCACACCAGCACCCTGAAGAGCAGCTCCACAGCAGACCCTTGAACACTGGCAAAGGATTGCTTCAGTCTTGGAAAAATAGCTGCCGCGCTTTTGTTCTCCCAGTCACAGCCTCAACATAAGCGAAGCTAGCAAGATGAGGCTTGGCAAAGAGGGCACATCTGAGCGTGGAGATTAGGAATTTCCCCATTCTGGGCCAGTGGGGAAATGAAGAGCAAAGAGGAATAAGCCCACTACATTTAACTGCATTGCTACATCAATCAATCAAAAAACAAATCTCTTTTCCTTATGTCTATTGTCAAGATCTGGAGGACTTCTTTTTTTTCGTAAGAAAACTGACAGTGGGACTATATATGTCATACAGGGAGCAGGTCTCCTTTCCTCTACCAATTAGTCTCGTCCTTTTTAACTCCAGATACTTCTTACTGTTGAAATGGCTGCAGACAGGACTGATGCTTGGACAGCTGGGTCTTGCTCCCCCCTCCCTCACTCTTGGAGCCAGGAGAAAGCCAATCCTGCAGGTAGACTGTGTCTAGGAAAATTCCTGCCTTCTACTGTGCCTGAGGCATGCATACACACACATCTTCCATATCCAGCTGCAAAAGTTAGCAAACCTGCTCCAGTTGGGGCTTGGAACTATCAGGCACAGGAAAAAGGCTGAAACCTGACTCCAAGCCCCTAGCATTGCTTTTGGCCAAGTATTGCCCTTTTCATGCCTCGAGACTTTTGCTCCCTCTTCACATGCATGCAGCCTCCTCAGCCAGGGGATCGCCAAGCAGTATTCACCAGCTTACCTAAATAAGCACCCTGTGTTTCCTAGCCTACCAGGATGGAAAACCTGTCTGACAGCCCAAGCTGCTGCAGGAAGCATGATGAGGTGCTAAGAAAATAATTCTGCTTTTGTAGCTAGACGGGGTTTTTGGCTGGCAGTCAGCAATCCCTACAAGTCATTTCTACAAGACACTCCATTTACTTCCTGTTCCCCAGCAAGTCCCTGCAGGAGAGGAAAGAAGCTGGGATTAAACATACACGACAAAGCCCAGCCAAGGCACACAATCCAAATTCCCAGACAAAGTACAAGACAAATATAAGCGCCACAGAGGAACAAACATAATATCGGCTGAAGTCTAGCATGAGCCCTCTGTAAATGTGATCTGAGCAGCAGGCTGCACCTTCCTGCCTGGCAGATTCCACGTCTGCAACACAGCAGATCTTGAGAAAAGAGACAGGAGGAACCAAGGACTTAGAAAGAGGCTTCAGGAATTCAACATCACCTTGAATGACACAGAACCGCTACATTCAAATGGCGGTTGGCTCACTGTTGTCAAATGAATGGGTTCTCCAGTCGCAACCCAACTGCACAACTGGAGCTACAAAGCTCCAGCTTTTAGGTTGGGAAGGTGAAGTGTGCTCTCCCTGTATGTCTGAGACAAGATCAACGGACCTTAACACCATGAGAGCACACAAAGCGTGAGCGACGCTGTCAGTGTGCCTCCAGTACCTGCCAGAGGTGAACCAACAGCAGGTTACAGGAGGAATAAAGGAGCGAAGCAATATTGCCCAGCCATGGCCAGACGGCGGATATCATATTCTTAGTTTTCCCAACGTAGTTTCTCTGGGGTACCAGCACTACACTCCACACATTAGAGTTCTTTCCTAAAGCTGACAAATCGAAAGGCTGCCATTCACCTGTGAAGCATTTAAAATAACACCTACTAGTAAAACCCTCCAGTGTGAACACCTCAAGTATTTCAGTAGAATGTGGTCTTCCCAGATTCCTCCTCTGCTCAGGAAGAGCCTGACACTTCAGGTACCCTGCAGCCACAGCATGTCCCCCTCACCTCAGGGGAAATCCCACCGAATCCAGCTGCATTCCCAGCCCAGTAGGAAGCAGAAATCTCACAGGAAAGGGTATTCAAGTGATGTTTCCAGGACAGTTTTGCAGAGACACTTCTGGATTAAAGCCAAGGCAGAGCTGGCCAGCACCTCCAAGAAGGTAGCTAAGTGGAAAATCGCCTCCACAGTGGTAGAAAATAAAAAGCTAGACACTTTTCCTAAAGCTAAATTACCGATTAAAGCAGTGGGAAGCTTTATTCTCTCCCTAAAATGCTGCATTTCTTTTGAAAGTGGGAAAAAGAAGAACCCTCTCTCCATCACAAATGTGTATTTCCCCACTACTGAAGTGAAAGAGTGAAAAAACTGAAAAGGAAAAACAGAATCATAATCTTTAACAAGCATTTTTAGTATTGACCGTGAACAGGGAATATCAAAGCAACCAACTCCACTTCATAGAGTTGCCACTTCTTCCAGAAACAACCATCAGTACCACAAGGACATTTTCTGTTACTGGGGGGAGAGGTGGCAGTCAGCTGTGGACAGCAGCTCAACAAACTCTATTCAACTGCTGTGCTGAACTGGCGTCAGTAAGGAAACGCTAAGGGAAGCCTGGAGCCAGAGCATTTCCCATGAGACACTGAATCAAGACTTTCCTCCCTCCTGTGACTCAGTGTCACAGGAGGCAAACTGCAGATGACTTCTGGCTGGCTGCAGCAGCAGCCATGGCACTGCGAGCAGCCTGGCTCCTCTGGATGTGTGCATGGAGACAGAACGGAAGCAGGATGGGAGACCTGCTGGGAGGCCCCATCTTGCAGCTGCTTCTGTTTCAAAGCCTGGCTAGCAGCAGTCATGCTGAGATGTCAAAGGGGTAGCAGGCACCTCTGGCCTATGCTTTATGCACAAAGAGTAGAAGAGAACAAGAAAGAACAAATCAAAAGACTCAGAGCAAAGACAGTGCCAAGGGCCGGGAATTCTGGGTCACAAAGAACAAGGAAAGCACACAAAGAACATGCAATTACCTGCTGCAGGAAAGACATCAGGATCATCTCATTTCATGCAATGCACAGATCCCTTGAGAAAACGCAGCTTTTCTGCCACTCCATCCTGTTTCAGAGACTTTCTTTCATGCCTGAGGCTCTCCTTAGCCTCATGACTCTGATTCTCTCCACCCATGTCTCCATCCATAGGCAGAGGAGGGACACAACTGAAGAACAAAACAGCTCATGTGCTTCTGAGAAGCCTACATTCCTCTCTAGTCACTAAAACACCCCAAACCAACCAGAAATGTCGGCTTTGTGGAAGAAAACAAGAGGGGAAAAAAGGAAGATGGTTTCTAAAGACAGGCAAATATTAGAAAGTCAAGTCACTGCATTCACATATAACACAAAGCCTCTGGTTCTGTGTGACCACATCAGAGCCACAAGGATTACTAACAGCTTCTGCACGGATTTCTGCCCACACCCATTCAGCAAAGGGTACCCATAGCTAAAAGAACATGTGTTGCCTTCCTGCTTACTTATTTGGAGCTCTTCTTTGGAAGCTTGAACCCAGAATACCAAGAGTGGCTATTTCCAAATCCTTCTTAGGTAGCTATTCACACAGTTGCAATATTCCATGAGCATTTATCACTGCCGATTATCTTAGCAAGCAATGTTTCCAAGGAGTAAAGGAATTCCTTACAAGGTGAAGGAATGGTGCAAAGACCAGCAGTTCACATCCTATCTTAAAACAGGCCCCAATGTTACGTAGTGTGGCTGAAGCATACAGCCAGCCTCTTCCTAAAGATTCCAGAGACAGACCCCAAAAGCTCCCCCAGCAAATCTGCCTATCACTTCCTAATCCTTAACTACATTACAAAGCCTTCCCCATCCACAGTTTCATGCTTTATTGGCCATAGGAGCCTGCCTGAAAGAAAATAAACCTATGAAGGACTGTAAGTTAAGTCTTCATCAGTTCTCACTGCAGGGCCAGATTCTGTGAACAGCCCTCAGCCACACACTAGACACTCCTTGTTTTCTTCTCTTTCACTTCAGGAGGCCCTCTCCAGCTGAAAGCTACTCACCTGCTTGTGTGCTTCCAGGCAGGCAGCACTGCGCGGGCTGCAGTGCATGGTCTCTACTTCTGCACTCACCAGGGAGGGCTGTTGCAAACTGCAGAACTTCAGGGATCCCAAGGACCCACCTGTGATGGGAAGAAGCACCATGAATGAGTAAACCAGACCAGCTGGCTTAATAGCTGTCAGAAGGGTCAGTCTTGATTACTCTGTACACTGGTATTTCTGGCACTAGAGATGCTTCCATGACCCAATTCAGTTCACGGAACTGGCAGAAAACTAACAGAACAAAAAAGCCCACTGTGACGCCGATGAGCTCAGCCATCTTCTCTGGCTGCATGCACTGACTGCATGTGAGCCTGTCGCAGTGATGTGCCAAAACCAGGTATTTTGAGCTGAAGGACCACTGGACACTTACTCTTTTGAGAAACTAGTTTTGTGTACACTGCACTGACTTCACTGCGTGCCACTAGCTTACCAAAAGGACATGGGAGGGTCAGTGATTCTCTGCAGCTTTTCCAAGCTTTCTCCTTATCTATTTTAATATTTTTTGTGATTTAGAACAACCTCTTTCTATCTGTGCATTCCTAGCACAACAGGACCCCATCTCTGATGGGAGGGCTTTGCCTTCATGACAAACAGCAGCAGCAAAAGCTCTGCCCTCCACTGAAAAGTCCCATCTCTATGTGAAAGTGGTCACTCCTACCTCACTGCTGGCTGAAGACATTTTCCTCCTCCCACATGAGCTAAGCAGCAGGATCTGTGCAAGTCACACTTCCCGCAAGGCAAAGCAGCAGCAGGTAAGGCCAGTGTATGCTCCTTACAAGGAGGTGTCTAACACTCCCTTGCTCACACACTGGGAACAGCCACAGCCACCCTGAAGGATGTGGAAGAGACAATACTGTGAGGCAGCACTTCAGGAGATCATGAAACCCAAGAAGCATTAGGATTCGTTATGTTATTCAGGCTTGAGATCTTAGGAGGATTTTCTTACTGGTCTGCAGCATCAGGAAGCATCCTTCAGGTGACAGCAGCATTTCCAATACCCTGCGATGCCATGCACAGCACTTGGAGAGGATTGGCAGAGCAAGTCCTGTCTGCTTCCAGCCACTTGCTCCTGAAAGGCACCTCTCACCCCTCTCCCCATAAGAGAGCAGGACAATTCATTTGGTTTGACAGAAAATATCAGTCCTCTGTACCTTATTTTTCAGTTGCCCACCAAACTGCACATGTGTCCTCCCTGTCTCAGATGGGAGGCTGAGGAGCCCAGGAGGACCAGGGCATGGCTTTCACAGGGCTGGGCCAGCTCCAGTTTTTATAAGCTCTACACCACTGGTGAAAGGAGTTTTTAGCTACCTTCTAACTTTACTGAGGAGGAATCAAGCCAACTTTCCCCTCCTGAACCTAGCAGATCTCCCAGTAACAGGCACAGGTTTGTTCATCCCCCCTGTTACACCAGTTCACACCACCCATAGGTGATGACAGTGAGAGATCACATTTACTGGTGGAGAGCAAGACAGTTTGCTACAGTCCCATTCCAAGCAGATGGGAGATGAGGGAGTTAGAAAACCTATTCAGATGTCCTGTCCAGTAACTGGGTGTCCCAGGGATTTCTGTATCAAGGCTCCACAGGATCAAGCAGCTCTTTTCTAAGAAGATCTGTATTTTTGCTGCAACTTGGTGTGAAAAAGTAATTAGATCTCATTTCCTAGGTACTAGAAATGAGGGGTGAGGGAAACAGCTGGAAGTTAGTATCTTTGAGCTCTCTTCCACTTTGCCACATCTGGCTGAACTCCACACATGGACACCAATGATGCAGGATGTATTTTCCTCAGAAACCAGACTAAAAAGGACAGTGAGTATATGTTTCTACTGACACACCTGCAAAGGGAACCAAAAGAAGTGATGCCATAGCAGACATCAGTCCCTGCTCCCAACAGTTCTCCCAAAAAATTTTCACTGGGAGATAGAAGTCACACCTCTTGGCTCCCAAATAAGTACTGATCCATTAGGCCATCTGGATGAAAATCATTCCTGGGTGAAAACAAGGATACTGCTAAGTCTTCCTTATGGTTTCATGTTAAAATGAGGAAGGCAGCCCAAGGTCCTTCTCACAGCTGCAAGTCACCATGGTATTACTTCAGGCATGACAGGCTAGCACAAAAGCTAAATAAGGAGGTTGAATTAAACCTGTGATGCTCCCAAAAGATACCCTGAAGCTTGATTTAGAAAGAAAAAAGAAACACTGCCCCTTTCTGTAGTTATTTTTAATCAAGGGTGGACTGTTATCCTGGAACTGAGTCAAATGAAAATGAGAGATTTAAAGCACTTCGCTCTCCCCCTGCTGCCCCTCTGCTCTGCATCAGTCATCACTTCTTGCTTTGTAAACCTTAGTGGGATTTGCACAGGGCCAGGCAAATGAGGCTCCTCCATTTACTGCTATACAACAACTACATTCCGGTAACAGGCTGTTCTCCTGCCAACGTCTTCTGTTTTCCAACTCAGTTCATTTTCTCTAGTGGCTTTCTTTCAGACAAGTGGACAACCAGAGCCTGGGGTCAACTCCATGTGCATTCTGCCCCTCAGCAGTGGCAGTTATTTCTTTGCAGAAATCCTGCTCACATAGGAAGCAGCTTCACAATCTCTCCTCACATGCCAGATCCAGTTTAGTTGCTCCCGTTTCCGCTTCCGTTTCAGCATCACTCAGCCGACAAAGCACTGACTGCTGCTCTGCCCAGGGCTCTCCCTGCCTTTCCTGCCAGGCTCTCCCAAGCCAATAGCCAAGGAAACCTGTCCACACCTATGCAAGCTGGGGCTGTGCCTTTGTTTTGGGCAGTGACGTGTGCTTGGGGTGGAGGCCACCATTGTTTCAAGTTCCCCGATTCCACAAAGGAGCATTAATAATTTCTTACAACTGCAGTAAATGAAAGGTGACAGCTACACCCAACCTATAACATTATACATCATTGGTTTTCCTGTTACCTGTCAAAAAGGGGGGGTCTTCCTTTTGCCATAGGAAGTTGGCTGAGGTTGCAATGTCACCGAGGCAGAAGCTGTCAAACACATGGACCATACCGATGCACAGACAGGATCACCCTGTCCTGAGCCAGGCATAACAGCTCCTGAGACCATTTGGATCAGAGAGCAGAACTGGGCTCCATCTCTCACATGCCATCGTGTCTCCCCTCATAAGGAAGGGATGCAGTGGATAATGCAGCTGCCACCTGTGGTGTTCAAACAAAGCATTTTGACAGCACTAACATAAGAATACAACTGTGCTGTGCAAAACAGATGCTTTTTCACAAAAATGAAGTGACATTTAGCCCATGAAAGGTATTTCTCGCAGAGAAGTTGCACAACAGTCAGTCTGAAATACTCTAATTTGTCTCAAGAGGTACCCAGCTCTTCAGGTGCTCTCTGACTTAGAGTGCAATCACACACCAACCCTTGGCTTCTTCAAGCATCACACAAAGAATAGCAAACAGTAGGAAACATCCCTCCCACAGCTTGTATAGCATGAAGGTTATGTACAAGGAGTAAAACATTACAGCCAGCAGCCTTATTTTGCAGAAGATAACGTAATTTTTCATATTCAGTGCAACATTAAACCCATTCTCCCAAAACTCAGCTGTGCCAAAGCTTCTGAGCTTAGAGTGAAATTACCTCCAACAGCAAAGTTTCAGTGCCCCAGCAAAAACTTAGGAGTAACGGAAAGTACAAACAAAATGACACAAGTGGTAAAAAGTAAAAAGAGGTGGTTTAGACACATCCCATCTTGATCTGCTATGTTTCAGTAAGCAGTGTGAGGAAATGGGGTTTCCTTTTAAGCAGGGAGGGCCAGATCCTTGGCTGGAATACATCAGTTCTGCCCTGCTGAAATCAATGGATTGTTGCTGATTCACAGCAGCTGAGGGTCTGGCTTGTGGTTTTCTCCTGACAGTATCACAGTAATGTAATTCTAAATTAAAATCATGTGGAGATGTTTTCATACAGTATTGTTAAATACCAAATATACCAGAATGAACTAACCCAAAATTAACCTAAAACGTGAGAGAGTAAAGGGAATGCCTCTCTATTGCAATGTGGACTCAGAGGCTATTAAGGAAGAACCACAGGACAGTTTGGTGAAATCCCTTGAAGTATTCGCACTATTTAGTCTCTTAATTCTGGAATGAGGCCACTGGTACTGTGAAGGTTTCAGGGTTTAACACATTTCCTCATACCCTCTCAGAGCTCGTGTAATTCCTGAAGCCAAAAGCACCAAGGATGCAAGGAACAGTAAGGTGAACTGGCATAAAAGGTGACTATAATGGTGATCCTCTTGCTAAGTCTCCAACAGCACAGGTGGCCAAGAGGGGCCTGTGGCCACACTGGGCTTGAAGCCAGTGAGTTGTGCACAGTACCCCACTGCCAACTAGACTGGGGCAACCTGCTGAGAAAAACTAAAGGATATTCTTCAGCTGCAGATGCGGAAGCAGCACCCTGGGAACCCCTTGAGCATCACAGCAAACAGGCAGGGGAGAGGCACACCCCATTGCAACCAATTGTGCAACTCTGTCTCGTTTAGTCACATGGTGGATGTAAGCAGGACTATTGCAGCCACACACCAAACAGGGAGTGATGGCCTTCACACAGAGAGAGCACCCCTAGGCACTTTACCCTCCCAGCTTCCACTCCTCCTCCTCCTAGATCTGTCCTCCCCACTATGGCAGTGACCTAGCTATCAGCCTTGCCCTGTCTGGCCAAACCCCAATTCCCCCTGCTGCCAAGCAACCTGGCCTCCAGCAAGTGCTCAGCCTCCTTCTGGATCAGCAAGGCTGATGCTAATTCACTGTTGAAGTGGGTGGCAGTCTTAATTATGTTTCAGGCCTGAGAAATCTCACCAGTGCACTGAGAACCAGAGGGCTCTTTCCTAATTACACGGCAGAGCAGCGCATGATTCATGTCAGCAGCTCCTCGGCCCCCTCACCTCAATCCTTGCCGGGGTGACACAACAAATCCGAGTGGAAGTGATTAGCAGGTTGCAACCACAGCCGCCTGCTCCTCAGTGCTATTAACAAACCAGGCGCCATGACTGAGACGGCGGCCTCAGGCAGGGGCCTGTTGAATCATGTTCCTCTGCATTGCAACATCGGAAGTTGCACTTCAAAACCCATCGCCTGGGTTGCCCTTGGATTTCCCAATGAAGGCTGGAGGAGGATGGAGAATCTGGGCTGAGAACATTATCTATGCATTTTCAAATTCCCAAGGGAGGTTCGGAAATTAGAACTAGCTCTGGGGGTTTTGTTTTTGTTTTTCCCTTCCCTCCTCTCTTTCCTTTTGGTCTGATTAACTTTGGTGAGTGGCTTGCACAATTTTATCAGGTTGGGCCTGATGAATCATTCATCTTTAAGCAAGCAACAGGGAGAGATTGCAGGGCAGGCAGGGGCTGTGTTTCAGTAACCAAAACCAGCAAAAACCCCTCACCCCCACCAAGAGAGAGGGAAACAGAGACAGTGGGCCAACAGCACTCATGGCCAGCTTTCTGATGTCTGGTCTCAGACAACCAGCAGCACATTCATTTGTAAGACTGCCAGACCTCCTAGGAAACCTAAAAAGCTTCTGTTATTTATAAAGCTGGATGTAGCTATTCTGCCTGCAAGACTACTAGCTCATTATATTTATAGGTACCTGTCCCATTCACCCACTTCAGGGCTCTCAGTCCATAAATCTACAATGCTCACAGGATCTGCCTTCAAACACCAAGGTATCTCTCCTTTCTGAGCAGGGCCACTTGGAAGTGTCTATCAGCACTGCAGGGCTCAGCTGAGCACACACATAAATACATACCTGAAAGCCTCACGTTTCTGTCAGTGCACAGGAAGCCAATTTCAAGAACTTGTCTTCCATGTGGTGAGCATCATATTTTGCATTTCATTTATGAAGAAGCTCCCAGTAAATCTTAACCACAAAGGTTTGATTTAAAGATGGCTTAGAACTGTCAGCTGGCTTCAGGACAGAAGATATAAAGTCAGTCCAACTGATTCTGGCAGCCTGGACTTGCAGTCCCCCTTAAGAAAGAAAACCGAAATCAAATGAACCCTCTTGAGTGTTCTCCCTCAGCTTCAAAATATCTGTGCCTAAATCCAAATCAGAGCTCAGCTGGTCAGACATGAAGAGCTTTGCAAACACAGCCCTTAAGTGAAGCTGGGGATGCAGACAAGCAAGGCAGCCCCCTACAAATTGCACTAGGGACAGGAGAAGCAAGAGATTTGGCCTTTCCAATCTGTGGGTGTTCACACAAAAACACAAGAGAGCTTTTCTATTTTGGAGGTGAAAGACTTATTTCTCGACAAAAATGTAAAACTGGTACATGCAGCTCTTTCTTACCTCCTACAGATAAACCAGGCAAGATTTCATTCTTGAGACCAGCTGGGCTCACTCCTGTCAACCAGAAGCCTTACCCAAATGTAGATACAGGAACTGAAGCAAACTGCTGCTTGCAGTTGCCCATGTTAGCAAACTTTAAAGCAGACCCATACTTCACCAGTCCCAACCCCAGATTTCTGAGGCATTTCACTTTGTGCCATGGTTTTGTGCACTGGTCACCAATTGCTGGATCAGCTCCAAAAGACCATGGAGCTGTCCCGGCCTGGCTCCCATGAGCAGCCACCCAACCACAGCGAGCAGCATTTTGCCTCAGTGCAAGTTGCAACAGTGGGCAGGGTTTGAGGGGGGTCTCAAATAGCCCTCTCAGAGGCAGAAACTTTCACAATCCAAGGGCAGATAGCATTTTTCCTGCTTAATCTCTTGGAAGGATTCCCTCTGCCTCAGTCATGAATTAAAAGTAATCCAGAAAAAAAATATTTGCCCTTTTGTAACGTATATCAGGGATGGATTATTTAAGATTCGGTGTGGCATAAATTCAAACCTTTAATAAAACCCCAAACAATAAAAAGGGCTCCCACAGCTTAGAGCACACGCAACCCAACATGTTTATTCAAGAAGAGCCAACAGTCCAAAGCTGAGAGGGAAAGAGGCTGAAGGTCTGTGGGACCAGATCTGGAGGTAGGAGCTTCCACATCTTAGCTCAAGTGCCTGATCTGCGCTGTGCTAGGGGTAGCAGGTGTTTGTGGGTATAAGTGGCAGCCACAAAAATTTTAACCAAAATTTACAATTCTCTATTAAAAGTCATCATCTACATAATGCAGCATTACTAACAAATAGTCATCTCCAAGGATTCCCAACCAGTTATACTAGTAACATAAACCATACAGCTTTAGGTTAAGGGTGTGAGAGAGATGAAGCAAAGCTGACTCGAGCTGCTCCCAGTGGCTGAGTGAAATGCAATAGGTACAGGGCAAACCCAATTTGTCTCTTGCTGTTGCACACAATATTTGCAAGCAATTACCCTGGCTGCAGCAGTTTCACCTGCAGGAGAACAGTCAGGATACTTTGTGCAGTATTTATACAGGTAGTTATGAAGGTTCAGCCCATAAACTGAAAATAAAGCTGGACTGTTAAAACAATTTTGTGCCTTCAGACATCCATTGCAGGGACAAACTGGAAACCATCACATACATTTAGGCTCTCTTCTCTATGGTCTTCCATCTCACACAGCCATTTGCTCCTCTGCTATCATTAACAGTAGCTCAGAGTTCCCTCCTGTATGATTCATCATAGAACCACAGAATGGTTTGGGCTGGAAAGGACCTTAAGATCATCTAGTTCCAACTTCGCTGCTGTGGGCAGGGATGCCTCACATTAGACCACGCCACCCAAGGCTCTGTTCAACCTGGCCTTTAACACTGCCAGGGATGGAGCATTCACCACTTCTTCGGCCAGCCTGTTCCAGGGCCTCACCACCCTCATAGTAAAGAACTTCTTCCATGTATCTAACCTGAACTTCCCCTGTTTAAGTTTAAACCCATTGCTCCTTGTCCTATTGCTACAGTCCCTAATGAAGAGTCCCTCTGTAGCATCCTTCCAGGCCCCCTTCAGATACTGTAAGGCTGCTATGGATTATATATGGATATAGATTTTACTTGATCACTTCTGAGTTACAAACTGCAACCACAGATGGATTATGGCATGTTCTTCAAAACCCCTCCAGTCTCACTGTAAAGCAGTGAGGAATTTATGCTCTCTGGTAGGTTAAGGCCACAGACAGTTGAACTCAGAGGAATGAAATGTCACCATGTGTCCTGGGAGAATGGAAAGGCAACAGCCCCTCTGGGAAAGGATGAAGAGGAAAAACCCAAGCAGAGGTTATTTTGTTAACCTAACCTGACCATCTCTCAAGTGCCTCAGAGGATACCTGAGGGCTTCTCTAGCAAAAGACAGTGTCATGCTGTAGGGTTCGGCTGACTGGCAACAAGATGGGTACTGTGTACACTCGCAGTCCAGAGCTCAGATTTAGCTGCAGTAAATAGTGCCCTACAGCCATCATTACCTGAAGGCTGATAAGTGACCTGACACCACGGTTCAGCTCCTAGAAGAGAGCTATCTTTTCCCCATCTCGGCAGCAAATCGAGCCTGGAAGCTAAGCAGCCTCTTCCACCTAAGAGGTATTTCCCCTCCTCGTGAACATACATGTTCTACATTGATGCAATGTGTGAGTAGCTTCACTGGGTCTGTACTGAGGGGACACAGGACCCTCAGGATGCCTCACCTGTAGGTATTCCCCTAACCTTCTGCTCACATGCCTTCAGGGAGTTGGAAACCAGGCTACAGTAAACACTAGACATCTAGCATCGCTGCAGGTCACCTCCCCATCTCCAGATCTTCTCTGGTGCCCCCAAAGGCCAACTCCCTGTCTACAAAGCAAGCACAGATTTTCCAAGAATCACCCTTCAAGAGGAAACCTTCTGCTGTAACCCCATCCTTGAAGCACCACTGAACAGCCTATGGAGGCTGCTAATATAATGTATCAGGGCTCTCTTTGCAGAAGGATTTTTACCACTGTCACCAGGAGACCTTATTTTTCAGTTCTGAAGCAGGGGGCTGGAGAGCAGTTTACTCCTTAGCTTCTGACCAACAATGAGCTCTAATGAAAGTAAAACTACCACACCTGAAGCAAGTCCTTTCATTTCTGGGGAAATGAGAGGAAGGATACAGACCTTGAAGGAAGAAGGGGCTCAGATACCACCTTCTCTCTCTCCCTGTGGCATCACATCTATCCTTAAGTTTCTCCGTCAGGGTCCCAGCACCAGAGCTGAGTAGTGGACGATGCAGACAGTAGCTCTCTAAGCCAGTCTGGGAGCATCCCACAGAGTCTGAAAGCAGCATTTACAATGCTGTTTTGCAACTGGGAGAAGCAGCACAGCAATCCAGTAATTTCCTTGATCCAGTAATCAAGGAAAGCAGTCAGATTCATGGAATACTTTTTAACCCATAACAAATAATAGTTTCCTAAACTTTACTGTGGTCACAAAGTCAGAATAAAAGTCGATTAAAAAAAATACAATTACTGTGCACAGAAGATTTTGAAAAATGTTACTAAATCCTCAGAGGAAAAACAATGAGTCCTTTTTTAATGAAAACCAAGCTCAGGGATTGCTGCTTTCTGAAAGGAGCCTGGTAAATGGTTTTGTTTTCCAATAAGCAAAGTAAAGAGTGGAATGGACCCATGTTCTTTCCCTTCCATTGCTGCAAACTTCTCCTTTTTTCCAAAGCTGAATAAAGGATGCCTGACCTGATTCTAAATCCAGTAACAGGTTCCCAAATGTGCTGTGGGCCAGAGGTGGGCAGGGCAGTGGAGGAAGGCCCTGGAGACCCTAATGTACACTGGGGATTGCAATGAATGGACAACAAGAAGCAGAACCTGCTCCTGACAAACTAGATTGGGAAAGTGCCTGGGGATGGGAGCTTATCATGCCACAACTTGAACTTCCCCAAGCAATTCACACACCCATGTCTCTACATGAAAGCAATAAGATGTGAAGGAAGCACAGTTAGGGTTTGGCGCTGCTAAAGCCCCATGCAATTACAGGCAAGAGTAAACATCTTATTCAAGGATGAGCAATCATCCCTCAAGGGAAAACCCTGGGGCTTCAGCCCTCCCAAGAAGGTCACAAATGGGTACAGGAAACAAGAGGAGACTTGCACAAAGGGAAGGAGCTAAACCTCGCTGCCCATGAGGGAGGAACTGAACAGATAGTTCCATGTGCTCCATCACTGGGCACAGATTTCAGAACAAACACATAGGAAGCTGTGGCATCACTGAACCTTTTGTTTCTGAAGCTCCAAGGGCATTATTTAGTCTTTCTTCCCAATACAGCAACTGCCATAAAATCTCCAGCTTGGCAGAAGCTCCTAATTTAGTGCTCCTGAAAGAAGTCTTTCCTCCGTGGCAGGAAAAGGGATCATCATGAAGTTGGCAGCAGAGCTGCTTCTTACGCAGGCAAGGGATTCTCCAACAGTATCCCAACTCTGGTCAACCCTCCCTTAATAAACCTACATGCCCATCACACAAGTTTCAACACTTCCAAATCAAGCCATGGCTTAAAATAATAGTCTTTAAATCTGCTTTTTAGCTTCAGTGCCATCTCGCTCAGTACAGCCAGGTTTACAGCCTTTCCAGATGCCATTTCCATTCATTAAGGCCCAATAAGGTATGAGCTGTACAGTGTCTGATCCAAGAAATCATAATCTTAAGACATACTTACTGGTAGCTATTGAGAGCGCTTCTGCAGAGCTGTGAGTGCTCCCAGCAGACAAGTCCATGGACTTCTCTGTAGTCACATCCCTGCCACCATCCCATGTGATTGGGCCACTGTCAGCAGACTCAAAAGTCTTTCCTCTGTAGAAGAGGAGGGGGTATCATGGAGATGGCAGCAAAGCTGCTCCTCCCAGGTGCAAGGGATCCTGAAAATACACCCAAACTCTGGTTAATCCTCCCCTAATACACCTACATGCCCACCACACAAGCTTCAACAGACACCTCAAGAACTCAGACAGGTAACATAGAATCATAGAATAGTTAGGGTTGGAAAGGACCTTAATATCATCTAGTTCCAACCCCCCTGCCATGGGCAGGGACACCTCCCACTAAACCATGTCACCCAAGGCTATGTCCAATCCAGCCTTGAACACCGCCAGCGATGGAGCATTCACAGCTTCCCTGGGCAACCCATTCCAGTGCCTCACCACCCTTACAGTAAAGAATTTCTTCCTCATCTCCCATCTAAACTTCCCCTGTTTAAGTTTGAACCCATTACCCTTTGTCCTCTCACTACAGCTCCTCATGAAGAGTCCCTCCCCAGCATCCCTATAGGCCCCCTTCAGATACTGGAACACTGCTATGAGGTCTCCACGCAGCCTTCTCTTCTCCAGGCTGAACAGCCCCAACTTTCTCAGCCATATGTTAGCACACATCACCTAGGTACCAAAGACCTGAGCAAAAGTCTCCTGAACTACTTCATCGGGCTCAGGAAGGGACAACTGACACCTCGTTTGTCACCGTAAATACTTGCTTCTCAGGTGCTCCACAGAAAATCCAAAACCATCTGGCCACACAGCAACTACACTTCCTGCTTGGAATTCTGAGGCCACATGGCAGATAGAGGAGAGGCCATATCAAACAAGCAAGTATGGCAATGACATATTCTCTGCCGCTGTCATATGGCCCAAGTAAGTGCTTGGGAAGTCCAGGCAGCCACTTCCTTCCTTTGTTCAGTGTTCTGTTGCATGGAGAGATCCTCCCTTGCCCAGACAGCAGCTGGCAGCAAGGGGCCTTGCAGCCATGGTAGGCTGAGCCAGACACAGGGCTCTTTCCAGCAAACCCTTCTAGCTGCAGCCTGAGAGCCAGTGAGCTGATGCAGCTCTGGTCAAAATGAACAGGGCTGACAGCACCAAAAAGAACAGGGGCAGCCCAGCCACCTCCCAGCCCATCTACTCCTGCTGATCCTTGTCTGTGAACGCTGACTTCTCTTCCTCTGCTGGTTTCCTGGCCTCTTGGGGAGAAGGAAGAGAGAGTTTCCTGCTCTGCAGAGCCACAGTTTGACAGAAGCATCTGCAGCCTCCACAGCCCTGGAATGGCCATCATGAGTCCTTGGCTCTGCCCCTGTACAGCCAAAGTCACATACAATTCCCCAGCAAAGGTGCAGCCCTATGATCAGCCTCATGGATCATGGATAATCACCAGTAATCTCCTCAGCTGCTCCATGCTCTCCCACCACTGCTATTGGCAGAGACAGGAAAAACATTGGAGGAAACAAGCCTTTTCTGAGAGTGCCTCAGCTAAACTGAATCAAAACTTGTCAGGCTCTTGAGGATGTTCAGACTGGTGGCCACTGAGGGGTCTTCAGAAATGGTGCTACATCCCTTATGTTGTTGGACATATCTATCATACAAAGGCTTTACATACTGGTCATATAAACAACATTTCAGGGCAGCAATGAGACACTCAAACCAATGGTTCATTAATAACTCGGCATTCAGTACAACTTTATTCCTCCCTAACCAAAACACTGCCCATTACCAAAGCAGGCTCAGAGTTTTTTTCATTACTATTTTACTATAAAAACAAAGTGAGGGTACAAAGAAATCAACACATGTAAACTACAGAAAAATCCCTGGAAGAACCACAAATACTCTGCCAAAAGCTGGTAGGATAAATAGAGCTGTAATGTAAGGGCCACATGCTTTCCCCTACCTTTACATGGGCAGTCCATGCCAGCAGCCTGGACAACCTCATTAGGTATGGCTTCCAAAAGTCTTCCCCAAAACCAAGGATCATACTGTAGTCCGACCAGGAAAGGAGATGTGAAGAGCCTGCTACCCACTCCCTCCCATGACTGATCCTGTTTTCTGGACCTTTCCCTTCAGTTTTCAACAAAGGGCAGAGCTAACTCAAAGTAGGTAGAAACAGGCAGAGCTTTATTCCAAACATGCCTCAGTTGCTCAGAGCAGTACAACTTCAAGAACTGGGAGGAAGGAGGAAAAGAAACCAAGAAGGCTTTGTGGTTAATTCTGAGTATGCTAACACGGTAAAAAATAAGGCAGGGAGGATGGCAGAGATAATGACTCTATCAGTTGCATTTCCCTTTTGGACAGGACATAATGAGATACCCTTTGCTATACAGAAGAGACTCCTAGCAGAGAAAAGGCAAAGGCTGGTAAAAGGCGAGCAATTTGGAGCCGCAGAAACCTACTGCCTCCTTACCAGTGCTGGCCAACAGGACCAAGTTTTCCTAGCAAGAGGAGAACAGAAGAGGAAACTAACCATTCCCAACTCCTGGAAAATAGTAATAGTTTTCCCTTCTCCTTGGGCATCACCTGGCCACTCATAGGGATCCTCAACCTGCGCAGCTGCCCCCACTTTCCACAGATGTCACATACGTCCTGCTTGGCAGGGTCCTTGGCTCAGGTGGTGATGCAGAGAGGACAAATGCCCTCTGCTGTGCTTCCTGAAGCCTGGACAGGCAGAAATAAGCCGACTGTGCTCGGAAGCCGCAGCAGACTCTAGGGAAATACATGGAACTGCACAAAGTAGTTTGGAAAGAGTCACAGCAAAGCTGCCTGCAGCCCAGTGCAGATTATCCTACAGAGCCAGGGACTGATTTATACCTGTCCCCTTCAAGAAAGGGCTGCTCCCCCTCAAATACCCCAGGAGCACTTAGAAATGCTGCAGCCTTGCAAGGCCTGCAGAGTATTCAGCTGCCCATGGAAAAGGCTCAATTCAGGAACATTAAAATATGCCCCCAAAACTATGTGAGCAAAATCATCACCAGGTACACAGTTCCTCTAAGCAGTGAGCATGAAGCCTCCTTCTGCAGAGAGCCACAAACAAAAAGCATTGATGGTGCGCTGCCATGAAGGTCCAACTTAGTCCCAGAGCCGACAGGGCAGCAGGATAGAGTTTCCTCTTGTTTACATCTTGAGTCCATCCCAGTACCTCTTCCCAAGAGCTCCTTTGCTGATAAAGCAAAGTTTCAGCTAATGAGACTATTTTCAGCTCCAATTGCTGAGAGAAGGTGAACCTTTTACTAAAGCCTCCTCAACACTAACAAGCACATTATTGCTGAGGGGAAAGAAGGCAGGCAAAAAGCTGGGGGTGGGCCTGTATCTAGGTCAACATCAATCTCTCTTTGTCACCTACAGCCTTGTTTTATGAGAAGCATGTGGATAATAAATGGTGATTATGGAAAGTGGAAGGGAAGAGGCAATCCTGAGAAATTTATAGATAGGAGAAAAATTACATTAATAGGAGATAATACAGAGCTGCAAAATTGTTATAAAAAAGGCATTAGAAGAGCTCTGTAATTGGGGTTATTCGACACAACTATATCAGGCTTTATTTTTTTTTTTCCTTTTTGGGTGCATGTCACTGTGATGGATGTCACTTTCAATAGTCATAGTAAAAGTAAAATACCTGTGCTAAAGACAAGTACATTAACTTTTATATTGGTGTAATTTACTACACTATGAGTTCCCATCATTCAGGAGCTAAAGACAAAATCCTCTTCCTTATGGTGTCGATACCGAGGCATACACTTTACAGGAAGAAGTGTTTCTTTGAATATCTATTATACGTGAAATAATTCTTTTAACTTTCCATTACTTTTGTCAGGAGAGACAAGGGGCAGGAGAAAGGGGTAAACTATTCATGCTGCTAACACATCATCATGAGCTGGATTTGCCATTGCTCTCTATCTGAAGTCGTTCACTGCTCTTTTTCGGCCATACACGCAAGAGATTAGTTTGCTGCATGGGAAGGGACAGAATGGACTGGACACAGCAGCTACCATTTTGAAAGCTAAACATGCATCAATATGATATTGAAGGTAATATTAAGGGTCACTCACTTGCCAAAAGTAAACAAAAGCATTCTCCAGCAGAAAGCCTGCTTGCAGCACTGTGCTGGTTTACAGCAGGATTCAGTAACGGGAAGGTGGAGTCCCCATCTCTCAAAGCTGAAACAATGCTGTACCTGCTATCGCATTACAGCCACGTGCACTTGAGGTGCTTAGAGTGATAAACAGAAAAGTCAAGCCTCAACTTGTTTCTATCTGTTTTCTGTTGCAGGAGCTAAATGGCTGTTAAAGCAACACAAACTTGGTAATTCCCAGGCTGTAAGCAGAAATCACAGAGGCATCAATACAAGCGTGAAGTCAGGCTTAGGCTCGAGGAGGAAGCAGGCTCATGGTGGAGCCCTTGGCTCCAACAGCAGGAGGGGTTTGTTCTGCTCTCAGGCTGCCTCCCCAGGCACCTCTGCGCCCTTGGGCAAGTCACTGCTTTGACTACTCCTTCCAAAAAGTGAATGCCTCCAGCTAAGCACTGTGATTGCACAGGGACAAGCACAATGAGGCCTGGAGGGACTACAGCAAGAATCCTTCCTGCTGCAAGATAAACTAGTTCTGAGATGGTATGGAGCTCAAAGGAAACCAGATTGTCCATATCAAAGTCAAAAAGCATTCTTAGAGAATCTACTTCAAAACTGCATGGAAGAGGACTTGAAACCACTGTTGTGTGATAACCACTGTGATACCACTCGATGACCTTTAAGGTCCCTTCTAACCCAAACCATTCTATGATTTCAAAAATGGGGTGGGCATCCAGGGGCAGAACTATAGCAAGTTTTAATACTATCTAAAAATCACAAGAGGCCAAGTTTTCCTTCTTCCTGCAAGTCAGACCACATATGTGATACAACATAAGCATATTTAGGTGGGTTCCTGCTTCCACGCAATCACTCCCAGCATCTCTTAGCCAAGAACCCATGTCTGTAACAGCAATAAGACCTAACAGCTCCCTCCAGCCACTATATTCCTGAGGACCAAGGGGTCTGTAGGGCTCTGAAAATGAAGGTAGTTCTGCCTACACTCACGTTTTGTTTGTGAAATCAATCAGTTCTCTTGCCTCCATAAGGCAGACCTTGCCACCAGCTCTCACAGCGTTAGCACGAAAAGCCTAACCAGGGTTATGTGTAGCATAGAACAGGCACTGCGAAATGCAGTCAGCTCCCCCAAGCTGCACTTTCCAATTGCAAATTACAGAATAGCTTCAATGTTAAGAAAGGATTAAACAACTCTGGTTTGTTTCCAAAACAAAACACTGCAGTGTGGCATTACTTAATGCCATGCCACCCAAATGGAATTCAATACTTTAGTCCAGCCCAAACATTTTTCTTCCATGTGTTCAGCTCATTAATTGAGGATTCAACTGTTTATGCCCTACTATGTGCTTGTTTGGGTTTTTTTTTCCTTTTCATAGTAACTGCAAAGCAACTCTTGCCTACACACATAAAAATGCTTTAGCTGGTACCTCCAGAGTGAGACAAGAGAAACAGGAAGGTTCTCTCCTTCCTTAACCTCTGAGCTAGATGAGCTCACACCTGCTGGAGACCCTGACTTTTCTTTCCTTGTTCCTCACTTCGTGACCAGACTCTGCTCTCCCCACCTCTGTTCAACTGCACAGCTGCCTCTCTAAAAGGCAGAGAGCAGGACGCTGGCTTCACTAGTGTTATCCACCCCAGCTCACGGTACTAGACACAAGATATCTAAAGATACCTGCCATGCCCCTGCCTTCCACTGTTTCTTTCACAATGCTGAGAAAATATTTACTTTGCATTTGAGAAAAGGTCATGGGCTGGTGGTGTAAACCACTCTCCCCTGAGACAACAGGAATAGGAGTCAGATTCTAAAAGACAAAAATCAGCCTGGAGTCTTTTTCCTCCTCCTCTGCTTCCTCCCACATCCCATTCAGATGGCATAAAAAGGCTCTCAGTGGCTCCAAGCCCAAAGAAAGAAGGACATATTTCATGTCCCCTCATGAAATGTACCTCTATCAGTCCCTTGTTCAGCTCTCAGCAGGAAGCAGGGCTCGCCCTAAATAGAACCGAGGTGGGTAACAAAACAGGAAGATTCATTTCCTGTAGCACCACAAGGCTGGCAGGAGCAGTTCCCTGACCTCGTGTGCTTTCTGAGGACAGTCGTCCAAGGTGGCACAAGCAAACACATGAACTGGAGCAGGGACCAGTGGCACTTGACAGGCCCTGCTGTTGAAATACACTTTGTTAGGTGTGCTTTTTATACCCAGCTGTAGAAGCAGGGACACAAGAGCACATCAGGGGCATCAGTGCTCTAGCACAGCAGGGGATGCAGGATATGAAATGACTTTGGCAGCAGAACACTTGGTCAAAGGAAGCAATGTGCTTTCCTGAGTACAACACAGCATTTTGTGTCCATTTCAGGTTTGCTTTTTACGAGCAACTTGGTGGTTCTTACGTGATTTCATGTGCACAAAGAACCAAAGGCATAAACACTCCATCATTTCAATGAAAAAAAAATCTCCCACTCAAATGCAAGATACAATAAAGTTAATGAACTATTAATGCACGTGTAACTATGTAACTACAATCCTAGAGTACCCATCTGTCTGTACAAAATACCCCCTAGTACAGTGACCAGCCACACAACAGAAAACCTGTATCCTGCAAATGCAACTGCCTGAGCAACACCAAACCTAAGTCAAAGACTACTAGACAGGACATCGGTTGCAGCAGCTCTGGACCAAGCCCCTGCAGCACATGGATAGTTTCACCATTTCTTTCCTTGCATAGGGATAGATATCTCCATTCAGAGCAACAACAGCTGTTTAACATGAAGTAGTGGTAGGAAAGAGCAGACTTACAGGGAGAAGGGTAACTGAAAGAATATATACTTGGGGAATATACACAGGAGGAGAAAAGAGGAATTTTAACAAGGATAAAGATCACTGGTGTATAGATCCCTATCTGGCTTTAAACAATTCAGCTCCCATGCTGTAACACCACAGCTACAGCAACACAGCTTCAGCGTGTGCAGTTATTTCGGCTTCAGATCCTAAAGATGAGGTTTCACAACACAGCTGGTTCAAACTAAGACTCTTATTTCATTTCACCCCCATTCTGTTCCCTTCTCCCCACAGCACAGCCTCACTCTTCCCCTGGCCCAGATGCAAAATCGGTCTGATCCCCTGGAAAACTGCTTCATCCCCAAAAGACAGCAGCAAATAAGCTCTTAGGGAAAGAAACAGTTGTAGGTGTTTGCAGAGTATGAGCAAAGCCAATTCACGGACAGGTAGGTGAGCAAACAAGGTGTTTGCTTTTTGCAAAGCAAAGCAGAGTTTGCCAGAAAGCACCAAACTTCATTCATTCACCCCCAGAATCATCCATCCTCCAGCTGCTGACCCAGAGTTTTGTACACACAATCAAGGAAGAGATACTATAGGTAACAACAATTATGCACTGATTTCAAAGACAATCAAAAAGCAAACTGTGGCTGCATCAGGACTTCAAATTACTTTGACACCTTCACAGTCACCAAACATGGTAACTCTGGCAGGTCGTATTCCCTGCTCAGTCCTCAAGTCAGTCCCTCCCTCCTTCCAAGAGGCTCACAGTCACTAATGGTTATTCCTTTCTATAGAGCACTTACCAGCAACCCAGAGGCACTGCGCCACTGCCTTGCAAAGTCCCACTATGTTTTGCTTGCAGACAGCTCAGTTGTACATGAAAAGGATGGAGAGGTGAGCTCGCTCCTTATTTAGTCACTTTATCCAGGCCTGCAAGACAAAAAGGGTAGGGAGTGCAGAGAAAGGACAGCTGGGAAAGTTGCCAGAATTAAAACATTAAGGAAGAGTTGCCACTACAGCATGTTGCAAGGTAGAGCCCCCCCCAGAGAACTGTCTCTGTACAAAAGCACATGGGATACAGCAAGGCATGTACTTGGCCCTTGCTTTGCTTCAGTTTCCTAATCCAGCACAAATGCATTTCGGGATTTATGGGGTTTTGGAAGCTTCCAGAAAAGCTCAGGGCCTGTTCCTTGGGTTATTGTTTTCCCATCTGTTTCTCTTCATTTTATTCCATCACAAAGGCCCCATCGTGGGACACAGGAATGTGACCGGAACAATAGGCAGAACTTGCTGCCTCCAGAAGCGCTGTGAGGGCAGTGCCGCCATGGCAGGATGGGAGCCAGCGCCTTCTATATTTAGTCCTTTCTTGCTTATTCCAGATCACATTTGCACCCCTCACTTCAGAAGTCAGGAGGCTTTCACCACACCACTGTCCCTGAGCACTGCACATTCAGCAGGGCCCATGAACATGAAACATTCATTTCCCTCTAATAAATGCTAACAGGAAGACTTCCTGCTCCCTCCTCCCCTTCCCAAACCCCTATTTTGACAGACTTCTTTCTTCCCATAAGCATAGTAAACAAAACCATCTCCTTCTCTGCAAGGCTGGCAGCCTTGGAGCAGCACCAGGACTCCAGAGCTTGGACAAGCACTGTCTGTCGGAGCAGGACCCTGCAAAGAGGCAGAAATGTGTGAGCTCGTTTCTCCCTCATGTCTGAGCTAAACTCACCAACCCACAAAGACTTGCCCCAAGCCCACACCCCAACACCCGAGGGCAAGTGAAGGAGAACCAGGTCTGAGCACCCATACGGCCTCAATCACTGCCACAGCACGAACACACATCTCCAAAACACAGTGGGTAGGGGCTGCTGAGGAAAAGCCCAGGTCTTACTGCAAAGCCCTCCCCACCATGTCCCAAGGCACCTCTCTACCACTTTGAAGGCTGAGGGGGCTCTTCTTTCCAGAAAGCCAAGCAGACTGTGGCACTAACTGCAATGCCATTCAGCACAACTCATTTACATCATCCAGGCAAGGAGATCCTGCTTTGATAATTCCAGGGCAAGAGGAAAACCCATCATCTTTTCCAGAAACACTTACCTAAGAGCTGTGCCATCTGAAAACAGTTTGATGCTGGACAAGTCCTCTTTCTGCCGCTTCAACAAGGGTTGCAGATCACAATCGCTCTGCACTTGGCCTCTCCAATTCTGCCAAAGGCTGCTGGAGTCCCAGTGAGAGGTCTGAGCACACAGACACCCTCCTGGGCACCTTGCTGTCACCCATATTACTGCCCCTGTTACCAACGTGTTTCCACACCCTGCTTTTTCTCCTGTGGGCATTCCCACCACTGCCAGCTCCCCATGCCTTTGAAAGCCCTCCCACTATAAGTGGTTGTATCCAAGGAGAAAAGGCTGATGCTGAATGGGATATAAGAATGGTTTTTTCCCCTTTAAAGTATGTCACCAGAAAATCAGTGGTACCCAGCAGTGCCCAAGCATGGACGGCAAAATTAAATTCTGGGGGTATCACAAACCATGCCACTAATTTGCTTTGTGGCCTCAAACTTGTGGCACGTTACATTTTCCTCCTCAAGTTACTTGAGTCCAAGAGCTGCTCTGAGGCACAGGTGCTGAGGAGTGTTTGAAGAGGCCTGAACAAAAGCAGCACAGTTAGGAGTCTGAGCAGATTGTCTTCCTGCAGCTTGGGACCCACTCAACACCTCTTCAATGCCAGCACAGGTGTGTCAGCTGCATTCATCTGCCATGCAAATCCCTTCTCCTTTACTTCTTCTGTGCCCCAGAGCCTGGCTTCCCTCTGCTCCTGCTGAGGAGGCAGTGCCTGGTCAGCTCTCTGAACCATGAGCACATAACCAGCAAGCTGTAAACCAGCTCCATGTGCCCAGTGAGTCTGAAAGGAAGGGAATGCTTTCCATACAGGCATTCCTGCAGCTCTTGAGACAGCAGTCATTTATCCAAGGTAGAGGAGAGAAGAGGGCAGGAGCTTCCAGTGGAAGAAGCTAACAGAGAAGTAACAGCAGCACTCGGGCCTTGCTTGGCCACCAAAGCTCTGAATAAAAGAAAAATAAGAATCATGCTGCTCCATCTTGCCAAAACTTTTCCTTATGTCTTCCTCTCCCAGACGTGCCTCCCTGGAGCAGATGAGATGAAGCTCAGACCCTTTGGAAACCTCAGCTTCCACAAAGGCATGAGTTCTTATCACCTCAGAAGCATAACAGTGCTCAGGCTGAGGGCCACAGCACTGACACTAAGCAAGAGAAGATGTTGCTGGGCAGAGAACTGATCCAGCCAAGGACAGACAGGTCAAAAGCTGAGGCACACACAAGGAACAGCAAGTTTCCTGAAGGTCACAAGGCAGGCTTTAAGGGTAGGGCTGGAATATGACCTGAAGCCACACAATGTCTCTCCAATCCAGACAGGAGCCTCCAGCAGGCTTTGTGGCTCTAGGTATTATGTCCAGCTGCAACGGAACCCATTCCAGTAAGGAAGAAAAAGAGAAAGATACACCAATGGTCTCCTTACCACCCCTTGTACATGTACCAAAAAGCCTCATTTCCTCTGTCCTCCTGACCAAAAGAAAGGAAAGCTTGTCCCCCACTCTGGCATTTCCAAGCCTGCTATTCCCCCCTCCCCTCTTTACCCCTGAAGGATGCAAACCCTGTCTTCTTTCAGCTAGGAATACAGCTGCCACAGATACTAACTTTTGGTAAGTCATGCTTCAGCATTAGCCATGTTCACCTGCAGGACACAAGCACTGATGCTATCTCCCAAGATCATTACTCTGCAGCTGATGAACAAAGGCCCCATCAGCAACACATCCCTATAAAAGACACAGGCACCTCCAAAGCCATGTTCCCAGACAAGAGGACATCTTTACACCCTTCAGTCCATGGCACTCAAGGCAGTATTTTTGTACTGATATAGCATTTCCTCTGCTGCAGAGCCAAAAGGCTTTCAAGACACCAAACAAACCTGAGAATCACAGAGCGCAAGCAGAGACACACAGCAAGGAGGACTTTCCAAGACACCAGGTCAAAGTACTGTTAGCACAGACAGCACCATTTCAAAACCAACCCTCTTCAAAAACCAACAGGACTCTCCACCATGCAACTTCATCTCACTCTGCCCCTACAGGAACATTTTCCACATCTCAGCAGCACAGTAAATAGTAATACCTTTAATTTCAAACCTAGATTAATATCACCAGTCTTAGGTGACCCTCACCTTTTAATTCTCAGAGCTCTTCCTCTCTCATCTTATCTTCCTCACATCCATTTAGAAGAATTCTCCTAGAAGCCAGATCTAGTCTATCTTCCTGCAGATACAGAGCATGCACATCCTTTCAGGGAGCCACTGAAAAATCATCCTCCTTTATGGACCCCAAGGGGAAGGTGTGGGTCCTCAGCCCTGCTGTTCCACCACTATCAGCCACCAGAGCTCAAGGAAATCACTTATTTCCCACCAGCACAGCTGGGCAGCAAGGCCCAGTGATACAGCCACTTTCCACCTGGGTGCGAGGCACAAGATGATAAAGACAAGTATGCAGCAGGGAAGGAGGGAGGTGGTAACAGGCTTAACAGAGCCTTGCAGAGCATGGACAGAGAATAACAGACAGACAATATAATACCAGAAGCTTTAACTGAGTAAGGATTATAACTTTACAAATAACTGCAATCAATGCATATGCACAAACATTTGCAGTCACCAGTGCAATTTCTCCCCCACGCTGAAGGATCCTCTGGATACACATGTTCAAATGTGCACAACACCATTACTGCTCAACTAAAAAATCCTTTCCCATAAAGCCACACAGACTCCCTTGGGCAGAAGCCAAGCAGTTAAAGAAAGAAGCCTATCCAAAGTGAGAACTCTTCAGAGACATTTCACCATCTGGAAAGAGGAGGGGGTCTTACTCTCAGCATGGAGTGCCTGACCTACTGCAGTTACACACATGCCTCATTCAATGGTAATTCCTGGGAAGAGCACTATATCACACCCGCTGCCTGGACCTGCAGTGAGGAAAGGGCCTGATTCTGCTCTGCTCTCCAGACAAGAACAGAGCCAAAGCCCAAGATGGAATGGCAGCTGGCCATTCAGTGTTTGTTTTTTAGTGAAGCCAGGCTTGCAGTATTGTTGGTGACAAACAAAAGCCATTGCTGTTAGTGTGGGCTTCTTCATTTCCTTTTATTGCAGCCCTACCCATGTCATGTAAATAAAGCTGCAGTTTGCTTCCTTAGAAGCACTGGGGCAGTGAAGATTGGACTGAGCTTCAGGAGGAAACACAGCCACAGCCAAGACAAGGACACTCACTACCCTCTTGCACCATTCCCTGAAGAGATCAGACAGTCCCAGCAAACAGGAACAAGTGCTCAGAGCAAAACAAGATCACAGGACCCTGCTCTCAGAAAGCCTTTGATATGCAAGCTGGACTGGGGCAGCAGTGGTCAGAAGAAATTAAATCTGACTTGGCTCCATTCAGAGATCTGCCCCTGTAGGCCCTGTCCTGGTAAAGAGTGGCGTTTCAGATTGCCATATAAAATCTCTGCAGTCATACGAGGTCTGTCTTCTGGTGGGCTTCCAAGAGCTCAACTAGGCAGAGGCACCTGCCATATGGATGCAATTGCAAATGCATGACCTTGGAGAGATATGGCCCAGAAGAAAATAACACATCCAGATGCTCTCATCCTATTCCCTTTCTGTCAAGGGACACAGGCAACATGAAGGGACACAGAAAGTCTCATCTGGGAGAACTCAATCAGTATCAAGACTCTGATCGCTACTCTTTCACTCAACACTGGCCCAAGGAAGTCTTTGGGACCCCCACCTCACTCTTGCGGTTGCAAATCAGAACCAGTAACACTTCTCTAGAGGTAAGAGACTAAACTCCACTGTCTTAAAGCTCAAAGCACATCATCAGTCAATGTCCTCAGCCCCTTAAGAGGAGTCCCAGAGGCAGCTCAGCCTTAAGAGACATCAACACAGTGTAAGGTCCCAGGGCTGGAGGAAGAGGAAGGACAAGAGGGCGCAGCTGCTGGACATCCCGTCGGACAGCATACAGCTAGAGACAGGCAGCCAACGGATCAAACATTATTCAGCACAAATAAAAAAAGCTCTTTCCAGCCTCTGCCTCACAGCTGCTCATCCATGTTCCAACCCTTTGACCCTGACAACCCTTCTGGCTGAGAGATAGGGCCCATCATTTCATCTGCTCCCTCCCATCACTCTCTTGGTCTAACATCCTCAGCCCACCCACCTCCTCTTGCTACAAAGCCCACGGCTGCCTTCACAAGGTCACCTCCCTGCAAGAAAAAGAACAACTCATCAGGACACCAAGTTTCCTGGATGTCATCTGACCAGGATGGGGAAGGAGGACAGAAGGTCTTCCTCTAGATCGCAAACATGGAATTGGTTGAAGCATCAACCACCAACTGAGCTGCAGTATCCAAGATGGTATTTTGATTCCAGTCCTACAGCCAGAGGCAGCACAAGGCCAGGCAAGGGCAGATGACATGATCTCTCAAAGCTGCCTTTCACTATAGCACAACACATCCTCTGTGTTATTAGAGGGCTTTTTGGGACTGAATGAAATAATACTCTACAGCTCTTGATTCCTACCTCGGGGCAGCAACAGCATCTCTCCTTCCCATCTTTCTCCACAAAGGAGATTAAATATCAGCGATGAATCAAAATGCAATCAACCATGCAAGGCAATCTGCCAAAGCACCAAAAAGGAAGGGAGGGGGGAGAGAAGGTACCTTAGTACTGAAGTGACTTGTTTAAACGCTGCTACCGAATGCCAAGCCTCCAGATCAACCCAAGACTCTGAGAGACCAAGGAAGAGAACATAAAAGTGGAGAGCTTCCTCCTACACTGGAGGATGGGGACAAACAGAAGTCAATTCCCAAGTTATCAGATCACTCAAGAAAAGGGACAGACTCAGCTGGAAAAGCTGAAGACCCAATACAAGGCTAGTCCAGCAGGTTCTGGGAACTTGGATCTGGCAATGATCTAGAAAGGAGAACGAGACTCAAACGTATGCACTATTTCAGGAACTGAGGAAAAAGCACCCCTCTCAGCTCGAAAGATCACACAGCTCCAAAGGGCTCTGGGAAGTCCCAGCCCATGAGACCCTCTCACAGCAGAGGTGCAAAGATCAACCTCCACACCCCCCAGGCCTTGATGGGTGTCTCCACTTGATGGGTGCTTCCACTTTCCAAGAGCAGTAACAAAGATGGAGCCAGATCCAGCCACAAAAGCACAAGCTGCTGGGGCTGGAAGCAAGAGAAGCTGTTTCAATGCCTCTCTGTATTTTAGCCACATTAGGCCAAAGACAGCTGGAATCTGGGAACAATTCTCTGAACCAGAGCTCTGCTGTGCTACAGTGCTTTGCACAGAGACACAGAGGAGGCTTTCCTCTTCTAACAGGATCTGCCTGCACTGGGCATCTGGGTAGCCTGCAAGCCACAGCATCCATGCTGCAGACAGAAACTGTCACCAAAGAAGAGGATGATTTCAGAAAGCACTGCAACATCTTGTCAAGGGTTCCTGAAACCCCAACCACCTCAAATCACGTGCCATCAGGGTGTGAGGCTGGAGAGCACAGGCCAAAGTTCTCAGAAATGGCTGTATCACCTACATCTTCATGTCAAGCAGCAGCAGGTAAACCACAGCAGGAAGAGAGATGGGAAGGCAAAGCAGAGAAGCACCAGAAACCATGCCGGAAGGATAGAAAAACCACACCAAGTACTGGAGAAGCAAACTGAAGGTCTCAAAGACGTACACGCACTCACACAGGCGCAGTTTCTTGGACTGTTTATCAAGCTCAGGAAGGAAGAGGGATCAGTCTGCCAGAAAGATCAGAGATGCTGGGGCTGTCATATGACTCTCCCTTTAAGAAACAAAACCCGCAGAGTGTGCATACACAGACAGAAAGGAAGCTACAAGGAAAGCCATGAAAACAGCAGAGGAAACCTTAACCCCACCCCAGAGGTGCTACCTCTAACTAAACCCCATCCCAGAAGCTAATGAAAAGCACAGCCAAACTCGCATCATTTCAGGCAGGCAGGGGAGAATTTTCTGTACTCCCCTGGTCCCTCTTGCCAACATAGCAACTGGACACATCCTTTCTCAGGCTGGCTATGTGAAGGACAGCAAACCTTGCCCAGTCTTAAGCCACTCCTAAGGGTGCTAGCTCCCTTTGGAAAAAACACTTGCTATGCAAGTGCACAGACGTGCCAAATATCCCTTTCTCATTCCCAGGAGCCTTGCCTCCAGCTGGTATAAAAATCAGTGGAGTCAACTGAGCTACTGGCTGTGGACACAGCTAGAAATGGAGGAAGGTCCAGCCAGCACAGATTGTGCCCTGGGCTGGGCAAGAGAGTTTGCCCTCTGCCCTGTCAGGAAAGCCCTACACAAGCTCCTCACACAACCCTACTCTGTTTACAACCACTGCAGAGAAAGGGAAGAAGACGCTCAGCAGGTTGTTAAGAGGACATCAGGGCATGGCTGAGACTCCCATGCCTGCAAATGCAGAGACACCCATGGAGGGGGGGCAGAGTAGGAAACACATCACAAGAGCCATAGAGCATCAGATGCTCTCCTGCTCTGATTTTTAGCCGCTCGCACATGAAGCCCAGATGGTTTCCAGAGTGAGGGAGAAGGGTGTGCTGCTTACACAAGCAATGCCATATTTCAGTAAATATCATATGCCATCCAGACATTCTGGACCGGTTCCAATTTCCGTCAGGCTTTGCTCAACTGGGGACCTGGCTCCTCCAGCAGACAGCAAACTCCATTTGTGCTAATGCATGTCTAAGGCAGATCTGTGTCTCAGGTAGACACACATTTTTACCAGATGATCCTTGTTACACCTGGCATGAAGAGAAGATTTCCAGTGTTCAGCCAATCACCCTCTGCTGCTCAGCTCAGCTCAGAATTAACTTTTCCTCACCAGCTCCGTGTAAGACTGTGCAGGCTGCAGCAACTTGCTTCTCCCACTCACCTCTCTGGGGATCCTCAGAGTTTCCCCAGGTTCCTTCCCCATGGTGCACCCAAGAATGTCCTCTGTACCTGAAGTGCTAGGAAATACCTCATCTGTTTGTCTGATAACTGTCAGAAAAGACAACATAGTTGATAGTCCCTGGAGATGAGGTGTGAAAGTCTCTTTGTAGCCTCAGATAGAAAAGAGTATCTTGAGTTCTTTCCTTTCCAAGGGATAATCATTAAGCTTGTCTCTAAGCTGATATGGAAGAGCAGAAATAGGAAACATTTCAGCAACCACCTCTTTAACACAGTAAGTTTAAAGAAATGAGGGAATTTTCCATTGTATATATAGTCCCAGGGACAGACTTACTGAAATTCTAAACACAATTTTAAAACACAGTCTCCCCAGTCCTAGTAACTGCTTGCGGCACCAGGATGCTGGAGGTCTCTGCACAACCTCTGTCTAGTAGCTTCTCTGGCTTTGGGATCTTACACTAGCCAAGGCAACCAAGGCCTCATCAGAGAAATTCTTGCAGGTACACTCTTTCGCCAAACTCACCTTTTCAGGACAGAGTATGCCAATTACAAGCGTCTCTTAACCTGCCAAGGAGCAAGCGTGACCATGAAAGAGCAGCAGTAGCAGGAATCAACAAAAAAAGGGGCAGGAACAATTCCCCAAATTGCCAGCCTATGTTTTCTCTGACCAGAACTTCAATGTCTACTCGTCTTTCAAAAAGCACAGCACATCTTCCAGGCAGCTTTACTCACATCCTCCCTCTGACAACCAAGCACAACTCTCGCAGGCTTGGCAGGGAGGCTCCATGTCTGACTGCTGGCAAAGATCACAAAAGCAGCGCTCCCCTCCTGCAGCCCTGCACGAGACACACTGGAATGGACAACAACTTTGCTGAAGCCAAACCAGAAACCTGACAGCTTTTCTGGCATTAGTTTGGACACTGAAGCTAAAAAGCACACACATTCATGAAGCAGGATGGTGTGGGTTTAATGTAGAAAACAGCAAGTTTTGTTCCACTTGAGCTATGGGTTTAGTTGGGGTTCACCAGTGTTAACATATGGGTCACATTCAAGAGCTAGAGCGGCTGTGCACAGCCTCTGTCCCTGCATACATCTAATGGGCTGGAGCAGGAGGTGGGCACTGATAAAGCCCCAGCCTGAGGCACTGCTGAAACTGTTCTTACCTTCTTACGGAGCACTAACATCAAGCCCACTGAGGCTCTCCAGCTCATTTCTTTACTCTTTGCGACTTCCTAGCTCACAGCTGAGAGCATTCCCTCTTCCCAGGCCTCCCAGACTAGGTACCAGGCTGTGCTAGGTACTAGCTGTACTAGGTAAAGCCTTCTCCCTGGTGTTGTATGTAAGCTCCCAAACAAAAAGAGACACAGTGTTCAGAGTAAAGACTCAAATAAACCTTTCTTCCTGGGAGCAATGGAGTTTAGTTTAAAAAAACAAACCAGGTATCTACTATATAAAGCAGCTTTCACAGATGAGAGCTCCAGGCTCAACCCATAAGCAAGCATCGGCACCCATAAGCCCTGTTGTCAGTTGTTACACTGCTGGGAAGGCACAACCATCCCTATAACAAAGAGGAAGAAACCAAAAAACCCCTTAAATCAGACCAGCTGATGACATATTCCTCAAAACCAAGTTCTAACTCTGAGTTTATAGCACACACACCACCAGCATGCTGCAGTGCACCTCTCCAGTCACTTCCATGGCTTCCTCAGCACCCTGGAAGCTGGTGTTGGCCTTATTTAGACACTTCACTCAGTCCTTTTGCAAGCTTTGTGTAAGCCTCCCGCGTCTGCTCCTTCTGTGGGACTCATGCTGTAAATCTTGGTATTGCTACAGCAATTTCCCAGTCTAATCACATGCCTTGTTGCATTACCACAGCAGTGATAGCTGGTTGAACCACACACCACATCCTTTGCAATTGTTTCGATTACTCACAATTGACTTATTTATTAAATTTCAGCTTGCTGAGCCTTTTCAGAAGGTGAGCAAGATCCCTGTCACCCTCCTTGCTGTGACTAGAGTGGCACAGGGCAGGTGAGTAGGCTGCGAGCTTGAGCCGTGAAACAGCCCCAACAACTTTGTAAGGACATGCTTTCTCCAGCAGCCAAGCTGCCTTGCATCTAAACATCAGGACTAGAGTCCTGGGAAGTAAATGCTGGAATTGCAACAGAAATCAAAAGGGAAAGTAGATGCAAACAAAGCCTAAATTAATTCATGATTTTAGAGCAGACAAGTATTTCCACAGACTTGCCTATAGCATGGCACCAGCTGCAGTCCTCACATGCAGGTCTATCTCTGCACCCACCCTCACCTGCAGATCTACCTGAGAGGAACCCGTAACAGAGAAGTGAAGCGCCTCTAGATGCAAGTAACTGCTCGGGAGGGATCTCCTACGCTTGGAACAAACAGCCTGATGGCTCCTGGCTGCTTCGGAGGCTCAACCCACCATCTTGTGCCTCACAAACACTCCTCTGACAAAAGACTTTGACTCCCTGCTTTCAAAGGGGAACAAACAGAAGACAAGTTCAGACAAAGCTCATGGCTGCTTGCCCAGCCAGGCCTCAGCTAGTCCTTCATAGTAAATATTTGTTCTTAATTACAGTGCCATTTGCCCGGGGAGCTTGCCTGCAATCTGTAGGAGGGGGGGATTATGTTGTTGATAGGTAAATAATAGCTCTTTCATCCAGAGAACCCAGTGCATTTTCCAAAGATGAAAGCCTCCTGAATATTCTCCCCATAGGTTAGGGTAAGGATTTTAAATCTTTGTCCCACTCAGGGGCATGCCAAAAACTCCCACAGTAGGTTCAGAGAGAAGGCGATTGGCGTTTCTCTAGGACAGCTCCCCCTCCAGCCTTGCTGGAAGCAGGCGTCAAGTGGGACAGAATCAGCACTAGCAACTGGTACAGGAACTGGCAGGATCTGGTCTGCCATTGTCCGGTGAAGTGGGGACAGTCTGCTGCTGAACAGCAGCATCAAGCACATGGACCTCTGCCATGCGCTGTCATACCTGGCCATCACACTAAGACACCAAAGCCAGGTGGCCAAGGCTAGATGGAGCCAGGAACAAACTCCATCCTTCCTGATCACCAGGTCCTGCTTTTGCCCAGCTGACAGTTATGCTCCTTCATGCCCAGCTCCTGTATGGAAATCTCCCAAGGGCCTGGAGCATCTTCTAGGGACAGACAAGGCACTGCCCAAGCACAGAGCAACCACGTGAAGCAATCCCACAGACGCCATGTGGGAAGCAGCCAGTTCTCACTCTCCTCAAGGGCTGACAAGCATGAGTTTTGATCTTCCTGCACTCAGCTTCCAAAACATCAAAAATACAAATATTTATCAGCGAGACTGCAGGCAATGTAAGCGAGACTGCTAACCTCTGCTCCGTCTGAGGAGGAGGCGAGAAGGGACTTCCTTGAACTACCACAGGAAAACCTATCTGACCCTCTGGGAGGTACTAAAGGAACACAAGCATTCCCCTCCTCCCCAAGCCACTTAGCTAATGTCACTGCCAAGGCATCCGGTATCCAGGAGTCAGAGGTCAGAGCCAAGCTAGCTCCAGCCCCAAAATGCACTACCCATTTCTTCACTAAAGAAGAAAACCAAAACCAACCAAACAAACAAGAAAACCCAAAAGCCCACTACAGGCAATCAAAACCAGCATCTACCCATCCTACAGCTCCTACATTCCTAATCCATTCACAGTAAACAAGCTCGGCACAGAAAGCAGAGGATAAATGCCTGTAAACACCAGAAATGAGAGGAGCCTTCAAAGAGCAGCCCTTCCCCCTTTCAGGGGAGGGCCAGACATGCAGAAGTCTGACGCTATAATATTTAAAAATCCAAGACAAAGTGCACTCCTTTCCTCCCATGTTGAGCCCATCTTTCATGAGAGCTTTTTGCATGTCCCAGCTAGGCAGGAGCAGCCACAGAGATGATAATGCACTTCTAATGGCCAGGAAAGCAACACAAACCCTCCAGCACCACCTCTGCTGCTCTCCAGCTCCTTATCGTTTACAGGCAATTTGCTGGCCTTGGTTTTGTTCCCTCTCCAAACATCACCCAAGCCTCTTCTGTTTTTTTGCCCCTAAACTTTGCTTAACAAAACCAGTGCCATTCCCTGCTCCCAGCTGTAATGGGCTGGCCTAAAATCTGCTGCCAGCATGCAATAAATATTTGTACAATTCCTTTCCAACTTCATTCATCACTCTCTAGAGCAACATTTGAATCATTTTGCATTTTTACCCCCTCACCCAAGGTCTTGAAGTTCTTAAAAGATTTAATGAAGCCTCTGAAAACTCCAATCCAATATTCTCTACTAATACCCTCGCAGTGAGCTAGAGTTCTTCAGTTTGACCCATACATGAAATCAGCTGTAGTGTGAGCAGTGGGAAAAAGAAAGATTCTCTCCATGTATCCTCCCCTTTTCAGTAATACCCCCATAGCTGGGGGACAGTCAGTTGTTCCAGGCCCCAAATCTGCACTTCTACACCAGCCCCAACTCCATAAGCAGTTAACACAAACAGTTCATTGTGTTATGTCTAGTAAAGGACAGCACTGGAGCTACGGGACCAGAAAGGTAGCTGGTGTCAAGTCCTTCCTCTGGTATGTTGCCATGTCCTACCCACCTGAACCTCTTTATTACATCCTTCAGATGTTTACTTTGCTTCCTGCCACTAAATTCATCAGACAGGCTTCCTTGCTATTATGGTAGTTACAAGGTACATGGTTAGAGGCACCTTTTATAGTGCAGGAGTTAATCCTGTAAGTCTATGTAAGAAATACAGTACATGTAGAACAAAAAGTCTATAAGGAAGGAAGTTTTGAAAGGCCACTTTCAAACAATCCCTGTTTATCCCTGACTGAGGCTGAACCTTTAACACAACAGCCTGCCAATGAGCCTCAAATCTAGAACCTCTACTGTAAAAAAGGTGCCTTAAAACCAAAAGCACCATTAGGTCCCTATTGCTTGCCCATAGACCAGCTCCTGAGCCTTCCAAAATCATATCACCAGTTTATAACCTTGGAACTTGGTTTTAGGGCTAACATGCCTTTTTTCCTTTTGAAGGAGGGAAGGTGAAAGGAACAGCCAGAGAACATAAGCAAGTTTACCTACAGAGGGTTGAAAAATAATGTGTTCCAACAAAACAAATAACAAATTACTTTCACATCGATTTTGTTTTTTTCTTTCCTGATGCAGGATAAACTGCCTTAAAATTCGAGCATAGAGCAAGTGTGTTTCTCCTAACTCCGTTCTCTAACAGAAATGCAGACTACTGCCAGGGAAACAGAGAACAGGGTTGAACAGATTTCTCACCAAAACCCGTAAGCCTGAAGAGTTATCAGGCAATAGCAGCTACTGGTGACTCCTTGAATGAGCTCACCTTGAGACCAAAGCAAAAGGCCTGATCCTTACAAGTCCCTTGAAATAATAAGAGGAGGGATGCCCATATACTAAAGTTAATTCATTCAAAGTTTAGGCGCACACCCCCTTACCTTTGGCAACACAGAGCATAAATATTCACCAGGGAATGGAGCAGGGCAGGGGAGACCAGAAGAAACACTGCACATCTTGTGAGTCACAGCAAGCCATAACAGAGGATTCATTAACTGGATTCAGGTGCTCCTATTAGCTTTGCCATTGCTGCACATCAGGCTGCAGAGTAATTAGGGCTGCAATTGAGAAGGATTTACCAGAACATTTTTTATTAAAACACAGTTGTTGTTGTTGTTAATCAGTCTGACTAAAGTCTTCAGAGCTATTAGCCTGCTGCACAGGAATCATAATTACTTCATCCACTGGGGAGGAAGGCATCAAAGAAACTGCCTGGGATCATCTGCAGGTTTAGAGGACCAAAGGAAAGCCAAGGAATTCAATAGGACATCTCCCTTTGGCATCACCACAGGCTTTTGATCAGGTTTCCAAGTGGAGCACTTGGGAGGCCAGCAGGGAATGTAAAAACATCAAGCCTACACAGGAAGAATTTGCCATCGGAAGTATGCCAAGTCAACACCCAGATGTATTAGTTGACTCAGAGTTACTGCATAAGTCCTAATTGCTGCCTAAAAGTTTAGTGGTCCACCTGAATTACATGATCTCTATCTGTTGAGGATGTTTGGCCACCCAGCAGCATCTCACACAAGCAGGCCCAATATTTCCTCTTCCGGAGCCAGAACATTTTTCAGTGCAGACAGACTCAACCACTCCAAACAGGGGTAAAGGGCAACGATCTCCTATCACAGCAATGGAGTATGATCAGCTCCTGGGTTTCTCAGTCCATGGCTAACCCTGGAAACAGGAGGACGCATCCCACCTCTAGTCTCTGACCTCAATTCCACCAGGTTTAAGGCAGGCTTGATTCAGCTGACAGACAACTGGGCACTGGATCAAGAAAAAGCAGGGCACTTGGGCACCTGCTCTGCTTCTGCAGCCACTACACAGACAGCCCTGCATAAGACCAGGAGGGCAGATACCAAAAGGCAAGAGAAGAAATCATTTCCCACTCTGCCCTCTCAAACCAGATTTGGTGAGTGTAGGACAGGGGCTCTTCAAGTCAGGCCTCCTCTGCCACCAGCATTGCCAATTCCACTTCCTAGCCCACTTTGCTCAGAGATTTACTACCCGTACACAGAACACCCTTTCCCAGTTTCATCCCCATCATACCAGCTGTTACCTGCAGCAAGCACGTTCCCACCAGGAGGGAATCGGCAGGCTGTACTGCCCGACACTTCAGTAGTTCACGTGCATCCAGCTATTCCATAAGAATCCCTGCCAGACCCTCCGAAATGCAACACCCTTCCCCTTCATAAGCAATACAGACAATTTATCAACAGTCTAAAGGGAAATTCAGAAAATGAAAAGGTGCTAAAAGAGCAAGTGTAAATACACATGTACATACAGACTGTGAGGGTGTGGAAAATAACATTAGGGCAACAACAAGCAGCCAACCCTCACCACAGGCTCTGAAAGGGATGAGATCTGCTTGTAAACCAGGCACTTTCAGAAGACATACTTTGACTCTAAGCCCTGGAGAGCCAAGACTGATACATTCTTCTTTGCCCATGGTTTCTAAATAACTGATCTGATGCACCCCTGAACTGCCTTACCAGGTGCCTGGTGCAGTGGCAAGAGCACAGTGAACCTCGGAGAGGGTCTCCCCCAGCAATGTCCTGCTCGATGCATGCACAAAGCATAAAGTTGTTTCTAAGCAGTGCAGGGATGTATTTCTGAAGAAGAATATTCTGTTTCAACCACCAAGCTAAATAAACATGTGAAATATCTTACTATTCCAGGGGGAGAGGATAGGGGAGATTTTGCTTCCCCTCCTTGAGCACTTCAAACACTTCAGCACATTCGCCCCACAGGGAAGCCTGTACAGTGTCTAAATCGAGCATAGGTTTTACATCATTACCCTTGTACAACACCGAGCACAGGATTAATGATGTAATGCAAATAATTAAACATAAAATCATGGCTGGCAGTTGACAGAAGAAGGGAGTTGGCTGGAACAGCTCATAGTGGCAGTTTGTTCTTTCTTTGCCTCAGTTCAAGTTGCAGGAGTGAGAAGTGCTGTCCTGCCTGGCAGGATCACAGTAGAGCAGAGGACCCCTGCAAATTTCCAGACCAAATAAACAGCTTGTTGACTATCTGACCAAGTGCAGAGGGGATATCTGGCTCTGACCTGCTACTATCCTGCCAAAAAGGGTTAAAAAAAGAGAAAAAGACATTTCAAAGACTTCTGAAGTCTTTTCCAAACAAAGCAATACTAATACAAATAGACCTGAGCTTCATAAACCATCAATACTGAGCTTAACTGAACAATTTGTTCTTTTGCAGCTGGACACTAGAACCAGGTGTACAACCTGGAAACAAACGCTCATCAAATGATTTAGTTCGTCAGTTCACAAATTAGCCATGAACAGACTTCAGGTTTGATAACTTGACTCATTATATTCAATTACTCAGTAGATGGTTTATGTGCATGTATTACAGCTAATAGATAATTCACCAATTGTTACTTTGGTTGCCCAAAACACATGGTGACTTTCAAACATAAGATCACCTAAATTGCCTATTGAAGTCAAATTCTAAGTAGAGACAGCTTTAAGGGACCTGGTTTTCTAGACACGTCTTATGAGTTATCTCACCACTGATTTGGGGGGAACTTCCATAGTCATTTCTCACAGTCTAGGCCAGATTTCTCTTTTCTTTTTTTTTAAATCTGAAAGTCATGCAAAAGTTTCCAAATTACAGCCTCACATTCCACAGACACTGCTGAGAATAAACTATTAACATTCCCAGGAAACTCTTAAAAGTCCTTCATACACAGCCGGAAGCCCCATGTGCCGTTTCCCTTTGAATACTGCGCTGTTTTTTTCCCTGAAGGCTTTATTGAGCTCTACTGGACATAAAGTTGAACATGTCCTTTTCTGGTACATGACACCAATGGATTCTTGACTCACAGACCTTCCAGGCCTAAAAGGTTTTGAGTTCTTAAGGGAATATGTCTCCAACATGAAGGGGTTTTTTATGTTTTCCTGTTTACACTTCCATTGTGTTGCAGTCTTAGTTTGCCTTCCCCCCCCCCCCATGTAAAGCAAGAAGTAGTTTTAATTAACAAATTACAGATTCCTGTAAATATTCTCTACTTGGGAAGGGTAAAGGAAAGGTTCCTGAGGCAGAGGAAGAATGAAAAGAAAATTCAAACAACCAGTGCTATAAAACTGAAAAGCAAACAGGCAAAGCAACTTCTTCAAAATCCCTTGCACAGAAGATTCCCACCTTAGAGCAGGCTCAGCAGAAGCAGTCATATAAAGCAGCAAAAGGGGATATACCAAGACCCAACAGCAACTCAAGAGTTGTGAGGTTTGCTAAAAGCCATTAGCCTTTATCAGAAAGGGATGCCAACAGCAGAACCACCCATTCCTCTCAGTCTGTCTGCAGGAAACATGATAAAAACCTTCACCAAAATACAAATAAGGAGTCAGGATTTGCCAGCTTGTTATTCTGCACGACAGCCATGCCACAGGGGTGCTGCCTGGGATCACATCTCTGCTAACTGGGATACTGAAGAAAGTGGAAAACAAAAGATGGCACCTACCCTAAACTGTCTCTCACTGCATATGTTTAGAGCCAGGAAGGAGGAAAACTAGAGGTAGGCTGTGCTCTCTATTCAAAGCTTTGTTCTCCTCAGGAGTATCGGACTACAGGCAATTATAACTGTGCCTCCGCTCTTTCATGCTGTTGCTTCATATTCTTGTCCATGGTCACTGGTAGTGGAACACACAACAAACCTCCCCACTTTTCCCAACCCTGTTCTTCCAAACATGGCAGATCACCAAGCCCCAAGACTGGGTGCTCACTCAGGAAAGGCCTCCGCCTTCAGGAAACTGGTTACTTCCACCAAAGCTACCTTCATAGCAAACTTCATGAATGAAGAATGCCCTAAGGAGAAGGGAGACAAGAGAGAGTTTGACACAGAGCATCCACCCCGCCCTGCTCACTGAACACCCGTCCCTCCCAGCGCCATGAAGAGCATTTACCAGGGCTGCCCCAGAGCTGGACCTGGAAGTTAGTCTGCCCTGAAACATCACCCCAAGATCCTCCTGCATGCTCTGCACAATCTCCTGTCCAAGCCATCTCCTCTTCAGGGCTTCCCACATGGCAGGATCCCAGGTAGGAATGGCTGCAGATCAGTACTCCAGCAACGGGTTAATCTAACATGACACCTTACGCCTGTGCTTAGAGCAGGCCTTAGAGAAGAAGACTCAGCCATGACGTTCCTATGAATGCTGGCTGTTAAAAGCTCAGGGCTCAACTCCTGCTCTGCCATCAACTTTCTGCTGGTGGCTAAGGCTGGGGTCTGCTCTCAGCCTGTGCAGGACATCTCTTTCCATCCACCTCCTGCCTGCCTGAGTACCCTGTTGCTGGTGTGTGCCTTCCACAGCCAGCACAGGGACTCCCCTTCCTGCAGCAGACAACAGCACACACAAAATCTTTAATCTGCCTTTCTGCAGCAAGCATAAACTCGCTCCAGTCATTCCACCTACCCAAACTCCAATGCCCCACCAGGCTACTTGGGGCTTGGCAGGAATGCTGACCCCTTCAGCCTCACAGCTCTTCAATGCAGTGTATCCATGATCTGTAAAGAGGGAAATAGCACACAGCAGCACCTGGCTAGCAAAGGATTAACATTCAAGCACCTATGCTACAGAAGGCCTCAGGGAGAAAACAATAACGGTGGGCTTTGACCTGCGTGAAGGAGTGGAGCACCTGGCAAGGAGGAGCAGACAGAGAAGGCAGCAAAATCCAGTAAGCTCAGTGACCAGACACAGCATTTTAGCAGGGACCATGGTGCACCACAGTCAGTGTTTCCAGACTTCACTGGCAACCAGGTAAGATTAAAGCTCCATTTATAACATTACAAGGTTAATAGATGTTACAAGCACGTTACCAGGTCTCGTGACTTGCTGGAAGCGCATCCCAGAAGATAGCAGAAGCAATTACAAGCACTCTGTTCACTATCCAGCTGCATCAACCACCCGTAGGCACTACTTAGTAATCCTTAATCAAAGTAAACTTAGCACAAAGGAGTATCTTGTGTGGCCACACCACTGTGGCCACCACTCCTCTGAGCCAGCCCTGCTCCCTGTTACAGTTCATCTTAAACAGAGCCCACACTCACCTCTGTTTTAAAATTAAACAAACAACCATAAACACTAACTCCCCACACAAAACAACACACACACACACAAAAGCCCAAAACAAAAAACCAGAAACAAAATAAACCCCCACCCTCTCCAAATCCCACCCAAACCAACCTCTGGAGCCAAACTGTGTACTGTTTATACATTACAAAGTTAAGGACCCTTAGATCACATAACCTGCTATGGCGAAGGGAAAACAACAAAGCAAGCTACTTGGGGAAAGAATGGAAGTCCACATGGCCTGACTCCCCTGCTTTCAGGCAAGAATCAACTATCCTGGGAGAGCCAGAAATGACAGGAAGTGGGAAACAAAGATAAACTCACACAGGAAGCCTGGGCACAGGGACCTACTATAGCACCTGTCTTAGGCCAAACCTGGTGAGATCTTCTGCCCAAGCTGGACTGCCTAAAAGGGAAAGATTTCAGGAAGCAGCAGGGAGTTTGTACACCACTGTAGCTTCACAAATTTGGTCCAAGATAAGACCTGTAAAGCTTCTGAAGGAAGAATTAAAGATCAGCCCAGAGCTGGGCAATAAATAAAGCACCACCACCACCAAGCACCAGTGAGCAGGATGAACAGTAAAAGCCAAACGAGTCCAAACCCGCAAGTACATGACGGCATTTTCCAGGAACTTGCGACACTGCTTTTAGGGTGGGGATGAGCACCCACTGTCCACACCTTGTTCCATTGTAGTCATTTGTATGGTTAAGGGATCATGCTGGAATACCCGCTGCTCATGAATATGTAGCTAAAGACCCTCATGCACACCTGTAAAGGCAATTCATTTCTCACAAACATGCACATGCCCTGCTTGCAAATGAAATGCAGACGCATCACAGGCTCTGCGCATGGTGCTGTGATGTGGACAGGACAGGGACATGTAGGAGGCAACTCTTAATTTTAACATGTTGTCTAAAAAGGTTCAGAAAAGCAACTGTCTGTAGAGAACTCCCCACCACAGACAGCTTCAGCACACTCCACCCAGCCCACATTAAAGGTGAGCATGAGGGACAGGCTACGTCTCCGACTGGTACAGGCTCCAGCTCTGGGTTTAGGTAGGGGAAAGAAACACCCCACCCCACCAACCCACTTCAGCTAGAAGAAAAGATTTGTGGGTTTCTGCATTTTCAGAAATGCCATGCAACATTAAGTACCGGATGGGTACACTAGCATGTCTGCTTCAGGAGAAACCACACAGCCCTTTCCTCCTCCTTATTCAGTGTGCTACCCAAATCAAAACTGTGAAATAAAGCGCTCCATCCACGCACTGCAGCTTGAATTAGTCTGTGAATGAAAAAAAAAAATAAATAATCGCTTTTGAAGACACTTTTTCTGCTGTTTTCTCAGGCTGCTCCTCCGGTGACACAAAGCAGAAGCTGTCTCCTTCCCTCTGCTGAAGCTGAAATCAAACAGCAACTTTACCACATTGTGAGTTACAATTAAGGCTACTTCTGGCAAAAGATGATCCTTCCCTAACTATACGCTTAAGCTCTCCTGGCATTTCTCTTCCTATTGTCTGTATCCAGCCCCGTATTTATAAGATTAGCTTCAAATTAGGACAGTTTCCTCATTCTTCCTTCACTCTTACTACAGCCTGGTTCCTGGGAATCTGATCCTATCTTCCACAGAGGTTACTCCCCTATTGATAGGAAATATCTAGTGTATGTGGGCAGGAAGTGCCAACAGAGGATAATGAGGATTAAGAGAGAGTCCTTGTTATGACTTATCACCACAGCAGATCAGGAGACTCAGTGGGCCATTCGATCAACAAGAACATTAGGAATTTGTCTCACGCTCCCACACAGGGTCTCACCCCACTGTGGCTTGGGTTAAAGTAGCACATGGGGGCTTTGAGGGCAGGATGAACTGCCCTGGCCCACCAGCTATTTCCATGTCATCCAGTTCTCTCTTATCAGAAACATGGTACTTAAGAAGTGATGGGAGGGGACAGGTCAAAGAAAGCAAATCCTTCTGGAGTGGGTTTCCTGCCCAAACACTTCTCAGGAGGGACAAGAAGCAGCTTTGTTGACTCAGGCAATGGCTTTCCACCACCTAAGGAAACTTTTCATTTCAGAGTGACTAGTGCTGGTGAAGAACAAGATGTTTCCGTTAGTACAAAGCCCCTCTCCCTGCTTTGGCTGTCCTACACTACGCTGCAACACCCTTTTGACAACAGATGCACAACAATCTCAGGAATTTTCTCCTCCAGCTGTGCACTTCAGCAGATCTCTTCACTGAACAGAGAGAAGGAGAACGCAGTATCTCCAACCTCCATGAAAGTTCCTCACACACACAATCACTTCTTTGCCACACATGGCTTACTCCAGGGACAGCATCCTCCTGGAAATGCAGAGGAATCAGAGCTACTAAATGTAGGGATCAAGCTTCATCCTGCCCTGTGTCCTGTCTTCAATGGTACTTAGTAGCAGCACCGAAGAAAGAATATAAGAGCAGGCCAAACATGTAGCTGTTTCATTACAAACACTTTCTCAGGCTCCAGCTATTTGCAGCTGTGGGACTTTCTCAGTAAGAGACTGCGATTGATTAAAAGCACACAACGGACTTTCCTTGCATTAGTTACTCCAATACTCCCCAAACCTACACAAACACTTTGTTCACCACAGATTCATACAGTGCATTTATACAGTTTGTTCTCAGCTCTTTTCCTAGAATTCAATTGTTTTGGGGTTTTCTGATCATACTCAGGATTGAGCCTTGCTCCCATATCAAGTTCACTGCACGTCTGAGAGATGTCTCCCATGTGACAGTAACCCATTCTGAACCCACTGCACTGCATTTTTAGATTAAGGTGATTCCCTCTTTCTCCTGGATTGCTTTGCTTTTCTCAGCATCATATGCTGCAACTCCACCACTCTCCATTGCAAGGATTTCCTACAGCTATTCAGTGCATCTCTTGTTTTTTGCTACTCTGAATAGTCAACAGCAAACTTTGTCATCTGCCACCTACTCCTTTTTACCATTAACAGATACATTCAACAGCTCTGGCCTTTGACAGGTCCCTGTTGAAATTTACTGATCAATTCTCCATTGGGAAAGCTGGCTCTTTGCCTCTCAGTCTTCGTTGCCCATCTTTCAGCTTATTATTTACCTATTAGAGACCCCCATGAGATACCCCAAACCTACAGAGAGAGCACAATAGGACCTCTGGCTGGCCAGGCTCCAGCAACCCATGGAGTATCTTGAAAGAGACCTCTTCTCCCATCTTCTCTCTCAGCCCAACTCCTCAGCTTCAGGCCTCAATAACCTCCCTCAGGAAGGCTCCCAGTGGTGTCGGCAAGCAAAGGAGCACAGCTGCACCTCAGGCACAGCACAGTCGCCAACCTTCAGCACAGACTGACACAATGTAATGGCAGCAGCCAGGCACCAAGGAGGCTGAGCTCCTCTGGCTGAGCATCCTAGACTCTGCTGAACTCAAGATATGCCAGACCACTGCAAGAAATTCCTGGTGCTCAGTTTGTTTTTCCTGGGGTGAGGGGGGGAGGTTGAACAGGTCCCCAGAAACACTACCAGGACTTCCTCCTGCACTGCCTTGGGCTTGGAGCAGTCACAAAGAGAACTGTCATTACTCTGCAAGCCAGCTTGCTTCCAAACCCTGGAAAACATCCAGAGAGAAAAAAAATGTGTCTCCTCCTAATATCCCTTCTGCTGGATACTATTCCTCAATCCTAGGGAGATGAACAAACCACAGCCTTCTCCTCCTAGTGACAATCTTCCACCCTGCCACCCATCCTCAGCCCTGTGCTTCCCCCTCCCAGCAATCTTCCCTGGAGACTTCAGTCTTCAGCCCCCAGCTACACCATGCTCTTGCACAGTGCTCCTTCAGACTCCTCCACTCCAGAGCTACCCTCATTTCAACACCCAGAGAACAGGCCTCAGGAAAAGCACCTTCCTCTTCTTTCACAAGGAGCAGCCGATTGCTTCACATAATGGTAATAAGAGAACAAGTCGGACACTGAGCAGCAAGATTAGCTCCCACAAAGACTGGGTAGTAATGAGAGTGGTTAGAGACAGGTAATGAGTGGGTGGCATTTGTCAGCTTCATAGTGCAGATTATAATTTGTTTATTACTCTTGCTACTGCTTTCGCTGCTGTTGGAATGCAATTAAATAATAGCACCCATCAGTCCTGCCAAGTATCTGTCATCCCTGACCTACAAACATTCCTGGGCCTCCTGGTGGCATTGCATGACCAGTAGGAAGTATCCCATGGCTCAGGAAGAAAAGTGAAGAACTTCACAGACAAAACCAAACATACCTTTACAGAAGGAACAGGCTCTTAGAAGTTCTGGACAATTCAGGAAAATTAGCCATCATCAGAGTTTCATTCATAGGTATTTCAGGACAGTGACGTCTGGCAATTATTCTGGACTGCCAGAGATCAGAGCTAGATTTTAACAGTGAGGTAGGAAAAGTGTTCTTGCATGCAACTCACCACTAGTCCCACCTGCAAGGTCAAGCGGTTCAACTCTTAGTGGCAAATAAACATAAGCTGCAAGGGCCCACCATTTCCCAGGGAAGGTAGTATGTATGATCCAGAAGTCCTCTTCACAAGAAGGATGTCCCTCTACAAAGAGGATCTGTCCTCTCCCTTCTCATCTGAGGGGGGCCAGGCTAGGCCTGTCTGGGGGATGAGGATGCAGACACCAGACTTGATACAGACATTCCAAGAGGAGCATGAACAAGGAACAAGATGGGGCTTTCCTGGCTACTACTGGTTCAAGCCACAGGTAAGAAGTGTCAACCCCATCATGTTGAATGGAAACTGTACCTCAGCGGAAGCACCGAGTCTGTATCAGGAATGCACACTGGCAGACAGCAGCTTCAAACATGACTGGATTTGCTTCATTAAAAATACTGACATTTGTAAATCTTGCTTCATGGATACACACGCACTTCTCTCCACTTTTACCAGATTAAAAACTAGACTGGGAATTTCTCTAAAGCTGCCTGAGCAGCTGGCAACAAAAGCAAGCAGCAAGCTGGCTGCTCAGGGCTTTTTCTGATACAGTTCTTGTGCAGTTCAGCCCCTTATTTGGACCTCCCATCAGTGTGGCACCCCTCAACACTACTGCCTTCACCATGTTCTGCTGCAGGACTCCCTGGATGGAGGTAGACGGGATCAGTGGAGAGCCTCCGCTTCACTAACTTTGAACAACCCTCCTGTCCTCCCCCCAAACCACTTAAGTCCATCCCTTTACAAAGAAAAACATGGTGCAGGGACATAAACAAAAATCAGTGGTGAATTTCAGCACTGAACTGTACTATGGGCGCATGTTTGGGCACAAGCTAGCGCCCACTGAAGTCAGCAGAAGTTTGGAAAGACAAAACACCTCCCACACAAAGGAGAGACAGAGGAAGCAGTCAGAGCTGCAAGGCAGATAAGCTGCCTGTCAGAACAGGCTTGGACTGTCCTAGCAGGAAGATGCTGTCCAATGAGAGGGAAAGCTATTTGGGGAATGAATGAATAGTGAAGCTTCTTATTAAAAAAAAAAAATAAAAAATAAAGAAACCCAAACAAGACTTTTCCAAACATCTCTCTCAGCTTCCTGCCAACTGGCTGCAAAGCCAAGACATGCAGGAGCCTGCTTGAACCTCTAGCACAGGATCATTCAAAGGCTGAATGGGGGCAGAGGGAATGTGACAAATGGTAGAAAGGACATGGAAACAGAGCTGATGGCAGTGCTGATCCTTATTCTGTCAGAGAACAGGGCAGCTTTCTCTAGGCTCAGCACCCTCAATCCCCCCGCACTCACGTTCAACATCCCACTTTACATAGCTCCAAGAGGATCCTGCCTAGACCGCTGCCTGCTCCAAGCAGCACAGGATCAGCCATCCAGGGAGAGAAAGTGTCAAATTTAGAGTAGGACCCAAACAAACTGCATAACTGCAGCAGAGGTATAAACCTTCCACCAGGTACTGAGCACTTCAGTGCCAGGATTTTACATGGTAAAATGACAGGTCAATTTAGAGCCACATTGGCAAAAGGAAGAAGAACACTTACTCCAAACCCAAAGTCACAACCCCTCTAACTGTACCCCCCATACACATTTCAGTTCAAAAAGCCCCCATACCAAGAAAATGCTGTGCTTCTACCATGTTGCACCTGAAATCAAACCTCAGAGCTCAGCTTCTCATTGGCACAGGGCTTCACTAATGCCATGCCAGTGACCAGGGTCTTGCCAATGCAGCAGTCTGCTCCCTCCTACTTTGCGCAGGGTTTATCACAACAATTCACCTCTCAAAAGAAAACAAGGCAAAACCACAAGCCAAACTAGAGTAGTCCATTACAAGAAAAGGAAAGAAAAAGGCAACACAGACCAAAACCAAAGAGTAAACTTCATAAAAACAAAACCCCAAATCATGAAGAATCTGCCCTTGAGGCAATGGTGGGAGATGACAGGAGCAGGGAGATGAGAAGAGCAGAGGGCCTGAATGCAGAGACTTTCAAAATAAAACAGTGAGAACCCCAGCAAATGGCTTTACATAAGCCAGATGTTTCTTCAGGGAAAGAAAGTAGGAAAATAAATAAATCTGTCTGGATTCCCCTTCCTCCACTCATACGTGGCTCCCTCATCAGATACTTCTTGAGGCCCTACATGCTCTTGGATCACTTGCAACACTGAGCAGCACAGAAGTAACACACATCCCCCCAGATATCCCGTAGCACAGCTGGTCTCCACTTCCAACATGCCCCAATGTCTCTGGGAGAAAGCCAGGGCTCCATTCTTCTCCAGAAGGGCCTCAGCTTTGCAAGAGCAGCTGCCAGGTGAGAGTACCTCAAATCCCAATTATTAAAAGACACAAAAACCAGGGGAGAAAACAGAGAAAGCAAATAAGAACGAATGCAAAACAAATGCAATTTCAGCTATGAGCACAACCAACCAGAAAGGAAAAAGAAAGGCCAAAGAGTGCTGGTGGTCTCGCCTAGCACCAGGCAGGGGAGGGGGTCCCTACTGCCCCAGCACTGGGGGGTCCCCACACCCCACAGAGCTGAGCACCAGCAGTCTGTGGCTGTACAGCCAGCCTGGGTGTCTGCACCTGCTGCATGATTAATCCCCAGCCCATAATTAACCCCCAACCCTTGAGTGAGCCATCAAAGCTGAACCACAGCTTCCGCCCTGACCCAGCTCCCAACCCAAAAAACACCATCGCGACACGGCTGAGCAGGGCAGCCCGGAGGTGTGAAGGAACAGCCCGCAGGCACCCAGAACTTACAGTTCCATTGCGAGCATCTCATAGTCTCTGACCACTGGTGCCACTGCCATCATGGCTGCTGAAGGCTGCTACGACCATTTTAGGCTGAGGGGTTCAGCTTCTTCACACAGAGCCTTCTTCTCCCCACTGTTCACCCTCCCACACCTCCTGCGCAGGAACCAGCCGCGTTTCTGTACCACTGTGATGGCCATGAGTCTTTTGAAGCCTCCCTAGGCCACCAGTCAGGGTCTCCTCAGGTGCCACACGAGGTGCCACAGCAGCTCCTTAGCTGTTTTGGAGAGGAAGAAGGTGAGAGCAGAGACAAAGCCAGGCTAGAAGAGCAGACCGCGCTCACCCCTCACTACAAGCGCTGCCGTCCCAGGAAGGGGCCTTGCCCACCCCCCTCAGGGCAGCTTCGGCCACGACAGGAAAGGGCGCGCTGTGCAGAGGAGGGACACAAAACCGCCGCCGCAGCCCACCCGGGGAGAGCTCTACCCTGAGGTCCCACCGGAAGGGTCGTGCTGCGGAGAGAGGGGCACAAAGTGTCTGCCGCGGGCCGCCCGGCAGAGCGCTACCCTGAGGTACAATGCAGCATTGCTCTCCACTTCACGGGCTCGCACCAATTTAAGGCAGACCCGCGCAAACAGCTGTTTAAACAGCATGGCCCCAGGAAACACGCACATTCGCTGCTTCATCATCACATCACTTGCTGAACCACATGTGGCAGCCTGGACCCCACACCAGGGCAGCCCTCAGAACCTGCTTGCCCCCATCCTGTTATGGCCAGCCTGCTCGGGGCAATACAAGTGCCATCGCACGGCACAGCTGTTGCTTTCACACCACGCTGTCTCACCCAAATCTCACACCCGAGCCGGGGATCCACCAGTGACTTCATGGCAGCTCTGGACGGCCTTGCTAACAGGGCTGTGGGCCTGTGCTGCTGGGCAACACAGCAAGGAGGTCGAAAGACAAAGCCAGTAGGAATGGGGAGCTTTGCAGCTGGAATAGAGGAATCCGCAGAAACAGGGCTTGAAGGCTGGATGGGACCCCCAGGAGCTGCTCTCCCTACCTTGCATTTCCTCAGCCACTCTCTCATCCCAAATTACATTTAGTCAGCACAACACTCACACCTCAAGCATGATTAAGAGAAAGATTTGCGGGAGCGCAGGAGCAAATGGCACAAAATCTGGAAGAAAGCCCACTTTCACATACTTTCTGAGCAGTCCAGAGCATGATTACCATAGCCCATGCCAATCGGGTGTAAATACAGGGATGTGTTGATTAACTGAAGTATTTACATGCCTTTGCCACACTGAAAATAGCCTGATTTGCTCACAGAAAGGATAGAAAAGGAAAACAACAGCCCACAAATAACCTGGTTACCTTGGAAATGTGAGCACCCAAATTCAGATGATGGCATAAAGAGTCTGCTTTCCCACATGCGTCTCTGGTTGATGCAACAGCGGGCATGTTCAGAGCTGCAGAGGTTGACTTGCATCATGCTCAGAGCATGTTGGATGCCACACCAAGAAATAAGGGCCTAGGAGATGGGTTTCCCTTGGGACACAAGCAAGGGAAAGAAAACTACAAGTAAACCCAAAGCCCCTTCCCCAAGCTTATGTCCTGCTCATTGGGCTCCTGGCACTGCCTCCACCAGTCCTTCATGCCTCCCTCCTGCGGCTGGTTGGAACACATCTCTCCTGCCTTTGCTTTGACTCCATATCCTTGTCTATGACCACAAGGAACCCTCGCTGCACTGCCCCAGGAGCCTCCTCCTTGCTCTGCTGTTTGACAAGATGTCAGTCACCCTGCTCTCCTTCCCTCTCTGGCTGGGGTGAGCAGCGAGGCTCTGCCAGGTAGCACGGAGGGAAGCAGGATGGGAAGTGCAGAGGGCTGCTGGAAGATAACTTGCCACACATATTGCCTGAGGGCTTGTGGCATTACAAGTGAAAATCTAGGGACAGCAGATCTCTGTGCCCAAGCAGATTACCTGGTTTTGTGGAGCAGAGTACCACAGAGCATCATACAAGCTGCTTGTTTGGACTCAATGAGTTAACTGAGGAGCTTTTCCCTGCTGCGTGTGGGAAGCCATATCTCTTTGCCAAATTCCACCGATCTGAACATAACCAGCTTTCTCACTCAGCCCGTGCTCCTACACTGAGCTAGTGCTTGTGCCTGCCTCTGCAAGGGAGTGCAGACAGACCCCACGCTCTCTTTTCTCTGTAACTATTTCTCCAGCATTGTCCCTTTCCTAATGTCAGTTCTTGTTTTCTCACTAAATTACAAGACATCAGGTCTCCAAGGAAACCCCTCTGAGCCAAGAAGCATGGTGCAAGACATTCGTAAAACACTGATGGCTGAGGACCAGCCATGCTGGCTGCTCCCTGCTGTCAAGGCCAGGAAGCTTGGAAAAGACTCCTTTGGGTCCTGGTGGAAAGAGCTTTTGCAGATGGCAGGATGGTTTTCAGACAAGCCGTCTCCTTCCTTTGGCAACAGGGCTTTCAAATGCAGCAGTGGTGGGACACTTACAACTGACTTGCATCTCCCAGGACCAGGTACCCATCGGGACCTGCTTGATGAAGAGCTGCCTGTACACCAGTTCTTCCACTGAGGCCTTCACAAGCAGCAGCAGCACTGCTCCAGCCAGCCACAACACAGCTACCATGCAAATGTGCTTACAGAGCTAATGCTAACTGCTAATATCCTATTCCACAGAATCAGAATTAGCAGAAAATCGTAAGAGGCAATTAGATGGAAGCAAATATAGCCATACACCTGACAAGCTGTTCTACACTCCTTCAGCACATAGCCAGCCTCCAGCATGATTTCATATCTTCCTCAAGAGCTACTCTACCATGTAATTACAGGGGAAAACCCAAAGTTCTTCTTTTCTCTGCATACCTGGTAGATTTTCATTTGTCAAGCCACAAATAGGCCTCTAAATCGATATATAGATTCCCATCACGCAGTCAAGGAGTAAACAAACACACACGCTCCCTTGGCTCATGCTTTAGCCTCTGACTACCTCCCCTGCTCTGCAATGGGCTCTGCTCCTGCCAGCCTGAGCTCCTTCAGGAATTAAACTAGCCATCTTTGGTATGCAGGCCCTAGGGTTAGAAGAACAAGGTGTCACACACTGAGGAACTGAACAATTGAACAGAGTCATTTCATTTCTTGCCATTTGGGTTAAAGCGAAAAATACTGGGGAAGAGGGGGAAACCCATTCCTGCCCTGCTACAAGCAGAAGCAGGAGGAGCCACTGCTCCCTTAGCTGGGCTGCATGCAGATGCCTGGGGCCACATTTCACCCTAAGCATCTTCATCAGTCCCTCCAGGTTTCCCACAAACCACTTGCACCCATGGCCTGAGGCTTGGCCCCCCACCCAATGATGCAGGAGGGGGCTCCCATGCTCCCTGGGAGACCCAGAAGTCATCAGGTGGCTGCCCACAAGGCCAAGACTTTTTGCTTTCCTAGTGAAATAAAGTCTGCTATCACAAGAGTTGTGGGAAAGGCCTTTCCATGCCTTTGTAGGCCACGCTTAAACAGCGAACAAAAGTGTCTTTAGTTTATCTATTTATTTTTGGCGCAGAGGAACGGCTGGGGTGAAAGCCGGTCCCATTCTCAAGCTGTTCTTTGTTCTCTGGTTTATCCAATACCCCCTTATCCCTCTCCTCGCCCTTCCACCTCCCCCTCTCCATTTTACCACAGGTCTTAAAAATTAAGCTGTGCATGAAACCAAACACCCCACTAGAACACTGCCCAGCAAATGCTCTTCGTGGTCACAGAAGAATACTAATCGACCATAAAAACAAGGGGTAAGAGCAGCGGAACTTGCGAGGGCAGAGGCTAGAACAAGCATCTGACACAAACATCAGTTTTAAAGAAAAAATAATATTTATTTGCAATATAAGCAAAGTCCCAATATTGGATCAGTATATATAGGGTCACTGATTTTCCTTCATAACTCAGAAAGCAGAACCATTCCTCACTAACAAGCTCTCACTTGGACTAATCAGAGGATGCATCTTTTTTATTCTTTTTTTTCTTTTTCTTTAAAGAAAGACCACTAAGAGCACAGGAAGCCTTTACAAACCAGCTTAGCTGTAATGCAATACAGATGCACTGTCCAAAAATCCCTGAAAAAATAAATTCCTCCATGAGGTAAGATGCCATTAGGATATTCTCAGTTTTCTCACTCACAACCGTACTTACACCCATTCTCCCTTCCAATGACCCACGATCCCAACATTGTTGCAAACAAAACTCAATGAACAAACAAACAAAAAACAACCAGAAAACAAGAAAGAGAAGCTCATTCCAACATTCTGGTAACATCTTGAACAAAAAAAGACCGGTTTCAGGATGTGACAGCGTCAAACATTCCTCCAGATCGATTTTTTTATCATTTTTTTTTCCTTTTTCTTGAAAAAAGTACAAAAAACTGGATATTTAGAAAAAATCCGTGGCTTTTTTTTTTTTCTTTTCAGTTACATGAGAGTTAAAGTGGACAGGGAGGGGGGAGAAAGGAGGGACTACATTGCAGCCAATAAAGAAATCTCCAAATCCGTTCTGCCCTCCTCCCAGAAATTATCACCACTTCCTCCCCTCCCAGCTTGGTATAAGGTGTTTGCCAAACACTAGCCAGAAATATAAACAAGTCTTCTCAGAATAGAAGGCACAGCATAAAGTTATTCGAAAGAGGAAGGAAAAAAAAAATCAGAACCTCTGTTGAAAGCTCCAATCATCTCAGAATTTGCCAGTTAATATATATATTCATATATATATAAAAAAATTCTGTTACAACGCTCTCCTCATCATTTCCACAACTCTCCACTCCCCTCACACACTCCATGCGTGACGATTCAGTCCCGTCCCGCTACACAATCCTTGCTCTGCTCCAGGCGCTCGCTGTGTTCCCACCTCTGCCCTGCACACATGGGAAAGGATTGAGTGTGCACAAGAAACACCAGCATCACAACTACCTTCTGTACTTGGGAAGCTGGAATGGTTTCAGGCCAGCTGGATGACGTTAAGTCAGTCAACAGGCAGCAGAGAATGAAGCTGGGCTCAGACATGCTTCTACCAACTCTGGAGGCTGCAAGAGTTTTACCTCTGGCAACAGCAAACTGTTTTTGGCAGAGGTGGCATTAAAGAAAGCTTGCAGCTTAGTCACCTTGGCTGAATCAGTGCAGAGTTTGTGATTGTGAGTGCAGGAGTGGTGAAGGGGTTGCGTTTAAGCCCAACTGGCCTTCACACATAACAAAGCTTCCTACCAGATGCTAACAACAACAGCAGCAGCAGCATGTATCTCTCTCTGGAGTACCCAGTAATATGCCAGGACATACCAAGGCTTCACAAAGTGTGCAAAATGCATTTGGTCAATATAAACATTTGATTAAAAAAAAATAATAAATGATCAAACAGGAAACAGAATAAAATACTGGTTTTGCAACCTCGTCTGTACAAACAGTCAGCAACTTACATATTTAAAAAGAGTTTGAACCCAAAGCTCGAGTAAGATCTACCTTTTCTTTTTTTTTTTTTTTAATCAAAAAAAAATAAAAGTAAACTTGGGTTTTAAAACAGTCTTGGCCCAACACCTTTTGTTCAAGGTTTCCAAGTGCATAAATCTCCTCACTTTCCACAGCAAGCTAACCCCTGGTAGCTCTTCGCACGTGTGCGTGTTCTGACAGTCCCAATGCACCCAGGAAAGCAGTTATTGCCGGTGACAGCTGCGTTCAAAACGCTGTAACATCGCCCATGTTAAATAACCCCCTGTAAAAAGACTACCTCTTCAAACCACTTTGATCAGGATACTAATGAACGGCATTAGCCTTCTTAAAGCAGCGATCAGGCACCTCTGCCCAGAGAAGCTAGTCGTTTCAGAGCTGCCTGGCAAGACAGATACTTTTGTTAGAGTTGAAATGCTCAAGAGAAGCGATTCAATGCTCGAGTTCCCAACCAGGCAGCATCCTCTTCATGTGGACTCCAGAGTGTTCAGCTGAAACAGGTTGTGATTGGTAGGGGTGGTGAAGTAGAGCTGTTCGCTGGGCGAGCGGTTGTCACAAGGGCTGTTGAGTCCCAGAGTCCTCTCAAAGTCCAGGAGCTGGCCCATGAAGTTAAAGTTTGGGGAAATGTTGGATTTTTTCCTTTTCACAAAGTCATAGGCATCATTCAAGGACAAGTTGAGTTTTTGCATCAAGTAGGCGACAGTGACTGTTACGGACCGGCTGATGCCAGCGAGGCAGTGAACAAGGATCCCACACTTCTTGGAACGGGCCTCATCTGAAACAAGACAAGGGGAAGGGGGAGTCTATTATTCTGCACCAAAAATGCATGGCTTTGGAGCAGGGCCAGGTGGCAGCTGCAAGCTCCCAGGACCAGGATGACTGCCAGAACTGGATCCCCTGCTCCTAGTGACACCATCTCATGTCCCTTTGACACCCACATCTCTCCCCAGAGGGCTTCCGAGATGTTCTCACTGCACAGTGAAGATGCACATCCCTGTTCCTGCAGCAAGATCAACCACTCACGTGCTCGAGTTGTTATTAACCAAGCCTAGCAAGACATCCCTTGCCTCAGGAGCATCAGTATCCTCTATTCAAACAGAGAAATGAAGAAACCCACAGAAGGCAGGTGGAGCTGGAGACAACAGCTCCAGGGAGATGCTGGTGGTCAGGCACAGCACACCTACCTCAACACCAACTAACTGGGGAAGGCTGGGCACTCGATGCGGGGCTGCAGCCCAGCACCACACAAGCTATTCTTTCCTGCTGTTCTTGTCCTCCTTCCACTAAGAAAGTTATGTGAATGCAGTCAAAGGCAATTTAAGCAGAGTCTGAAGTGCAGGAACTTCCCTTATTGTGAAATTGTTCTTTAGGATCGACAGAAATGCACTTCACTACAAACAAACGCTTGTGCTGGAGGAGCCTCTTAGGATGAATGGTAGCAGGGAGCAGGAATGCAGGCTGGACCAAAAAATGGCGAGAGAACAGCGATGAGATTTCCCCTCCCTTGCCACCGATTGAAAAGCACACACACACTCATTGTCTCTCACACAGCCAGAACAGCGTGATCCCTTTATGAATCGACATCTTAGTGCTGAAAGAGGGACATGCCGCTGAGAGCACTGAATGCACGCAAGTACCCAGCACTGCTTACTTCTCAGCAGCCCTATTTGAAGTCAGTCATTTGACTGAGAGCTTGTCAGGGAGGGAGAAGGTGGCAGGAGAAAGAGGATACTTAGGCAAAAACAGAGGTAAGAGACACTCTGGCATCACAAGCACAGGGAAGGGTAAAGAAGATAGAGGCAAAACAAAATCCAGACCAGAGCCACAACAGGTTTTCTGCCCCAGCCTCCAAAACCAGGCAAGAATTTCCAGTACAGCAGGGAATCACTCCCCATCTACCCAGCCCTCCCCATTCAACATTTTTCTGAGACATTTTTGCTTTTCATCTGACCTGCGCCACATTTCTCGGTGTTTGGCTTTAGAGTGAGGTAATCCTCCATTTCCTGTCGTTAACTGGAAAGCACAAGCTCGGTGTTCACAGAGACATCGGCCGACAGATCTCAAATGCCACATGCCAGCACCTCACCCCTGACCATGATACATGAGGGAAGTGCAGACAGGATACCAGATGGGTCCCTGCTGCCACACTGAAGCTGCTTCTGACCACAGTTGTGTTACAGGAGGACAGAAGCTGGGGCCAAAGGAGAGCACATGAATACCAGGGGTTTAGGATGGCTGAAGTGCAGCCGAGGACCTGCCACTGCTCTGCCTATTTCAGGCCTTACAGCACAGCAAGTAAGAGCATGCAGCAGGGCCAACGAAGCAGCATCGAAACAGGCTGCACAGAGTTCAGCCTGAAGGTCCTTTACCAGTACCAACGTCTTTAAACAGATACTGAGCCATAGGGTTTTTAATGGTGGTAATGACTACCTGTGCCATTCACTCCCCATAAATCAGAACTGATTAGGCTAATGACCATCATGAGCAGACAGCACAGGTCATGCTGGAAGTGCACATCCCTATTCAGCCCAACAGACACTGCTCACAGAATAAGAAGCAATTTTTAAAGTCAGTGCTAGCCTAGGAGAAGAGATTTGCCTCTCTGCAGCCTCCCCCCACAACCAGCCAAAGCCCTCTCAGGGGCTGTCTGCACAGCAGTTTTTCCAGCTGAGCTCTGCAGTGTAATTATAATCACTAACTCATTGTGTTGACACTTACCTTAGGAGAAGCATCCATACAAGGAGTTAGTTATGCTAGGGAGACTTACAGCAGGATTGCAACTAGACTAGCAAACCCCCTTGGGAAAAGAACATTCTTCCCCCCTCACAGATTTTAACCACACTTGGGGCTACAGAATTGCTAGCGCCACTCATGTTAATGCAATTCCCATCATCACTCATTCCTCCAAGCAAGCAGGCAAAGGAGCTCCCCACTGCCTCATTTCAGCCATTTCACACAAATGAAAATACCATATGAGGGCAAGAGACAGCGGGGCTGGTCCTGCGCCTGCAGGTAACCTGAGGTGCTGTAAGAGGGCTGAATTTTGGAAGGGGAGGCCTCCCTGAACCCAGCCAGGTGACACACACCAGAAGTGTCACCTTGGCAGCATGAGGTGAGGCCAGAGACGAGCAACAGCCCTGGGAAGCAGCTTGCCACATTCCCAAGCAGTGAGTACAAAAAGAGATGTTCTGCCAACTACCTACCAATGAAAGCAATCGCCTCGGGAAAGAACTGAGAGAGGTTCTGGCTCCAGTGATCTGAGATGGGGATCTGCTTGTACTTGAACTCTCCATCATGCTCAAACATGTTTGGCAGGTTAGGAGTTACATTCAGGATGTATTTAATGCCGTATTTGCCCAGGACGTCCAAGTTGGTCGAATCTTTGGCACAGCCCAGGTACAGGTAAGGTAGGATCTGGACCGGAAAGGCAGGCTGATTGTTAGGGATGGGGCTCCCCTCCGACTCCGTGGCACTGCTGGGTTCCCTGTCGGATTCGCCATCTGAGCAGTCGGAGCTTATCCGCAACCCTCCCAGGCCAAGGACAGATGCTGGGGGAGAGTTGCTGGGTGAGGAGCTGTCAAGGTTCGTCTCGCAGTGCTCGGAATACTCAGTCTGAAACTTGTTAAAGCCACCTGGGAAGGGGGAAAGGAGAGAAGGGAGAGGCAGAGCAGAAAAGATGTTTTATTGTTCAGAATGGAAAATCCTTCTACCTGGACATACATACATGTTACTTAGCAAGTCTTTGCCAGCTAAAAAGTTGGGACACCTTCAACTTCACACCAAGAAAGGCATCTCCCTGTTCTCTCATCTTCCCTGGGCAGACTGCTACTGACCAACAGGTCCCAGGAAACCAAAGTGTTTCTTACAAAGTTTGATATTGCTTGTGATAAATAAGGTCCAAATCTCAATCACAAAAGAAACAAACGTCCAAAAATAAAAATCAATGGCAAGAGACAATCTTGCCTTGTTCAGCTTCTCAGCAACATGGGTCTGGGGAGTTTAGGCAAGAGCTATTATGCCACCTAGTCAGAAAAACATAAAAGTATCTGCATCTAAAAAGATAAAGTAAGAACCATCACCAGATACCCAACCCAGACAGTAAAACCCAATAAAAGCATTCTCCTTCAAGCAGGAATAAATGCCTTAAGTTTTGCCAAAGAGTGATTTGCACACTACTAACACATTTTGTGACAGAGCAGTGTCACAGGTGGGTTCTTCACACAAACCACAGCAGGCTTGAGGAGGGAAGGGACCCTTCAGGTCTGCTCCCAAGCTCTTTTCTTCAGCTTCTCACCTCAATAGCTTGGGAAGGAAGGCAGAGGCAGGGAAGTAAAAACCCCATGGATCTACCTCCTTTCCAGGCAATATTAAACCAGAGCTCAGCCATCAGTATCTGACATGACAAATGGTTTAATTAGAAAGGCCTCCTGGAAACTTTGTTAGTGGGTTCAGTGGTTGCGGCGGGTCACTGAGCAGGACAGACAGCTCCTGCCACATCCATTCATGAAAAAGGCTCATCCTCATCATCCTCCTCCCCCCGCACTGCCAGACAGCGCTGAGGAGCCATTTTGGAATTTTAATTGGAAACATTTCCCACTGAGACTCCTGGAAAAAGGCAGAGGAAGGGGCTCAGCTCCTCCCCTGCCCACGGGGAGAGCTTAGGAGTAACTTCAAAGCTGCTCCTTCCTCCCAGGGATGAGGAGGACTGGGGAGAGAAACAGGAAAACAAAGCAAAGGAGCCATAGAGCCCACTGGGAAACCCCAAATCGGGATGGGATAGGGACTCACCCACTGGCACAGGCAAGGAATGAAGGGATAGGGGGGAACGGGATCAACCTCTATGCTTGCTAATGTATGTGCATCCCCCCATGTCACCTTTCTGAAGGAGACTTGTGCTGTTAGCACAGCCCTGAAGGCTGGTCCCCACATTCCTGCCTGTCTCCCTGTCACCCTAGGGGCTCCCCCGGCTGCGCAAAAAAGGGCTATGAAGACGCAGCAATGGTTTTTAAAGAGCTGCAAGTGGCAACTTTCTTCACCACTCTCCCCACACGCACACGCCTCCGCACTCCTGTTATTCCTGCCTCAAACCCGCCACCAAGCGACCGGACTGCGAGGATGGGAAGGGTCCCAGCAGCCCAGCTGTGGGCTCTGCTCAGCCCGCTGCGGGGGCCTGCTGGGATCTTTCCAGATGACCAAAAACCCCCAAATATATCTACATACATATATATATATGCATGTATACATAAAAGCATTAAAAAAACGCCCTCATCTAAGGGGATGTGCGGGCTGCGGGCCGGGGCTCCCCACTCCTCCATCGCCCGCTCCAGGGGAGCAGCCGGGCTGCCCTCTCCGCGCCCCTCCGGCATTGCCAACGAAAGGGGGAAGAAAACCCCAAGCGTTCTCTCTCCGGAGATGGGGGGCACAAAAGAAAATCAGGGAGGGCCCTTCCCCACCCCAGAAAATAAACAGACCGTCGCTTCCGGAGGGGAGCCTGGCGCCGGGAGCCCTCGGAAGGCTCTCCGGGACCGGAGGAGGGGGGCGCCCGGCCGGGGTCGGGTCGGGACAGGGCAACGGAGGGGCCGCCCCAGCGGCGGGGCTGGGGGCTCCCTGCTGCCGCGGAGGGGAGGCAGGAAGGAGCGGAAAGCTCCCGGCGCCTCCAGCCTGCGACCATTTTGTGCGGGGGATTAAAGAGGGATGCAGCGTGTGTGTGCGCAATACGTATCTAAAAATCCAAATGAATCAGGCGGAGAAGGAAAACAGCCCAGCCACCCCCGGCCGCGCAAGGGATGGCGATGGAGGGGCCGTCCGGGAGCTGCGGAGGGCATGAGGGGGACGACAGGACAAGGGCTGCAGAAAGGGCTGGGGGCACCTCACCTTTCAGGTAATAGGCTTTACAGCCGTCATCGCGCAGCTTCTGGAGCAGGAGCCCCAGGACGGAGGTGGCGGCGCCGCCGTCCTGCCAGTCGGCGGTGGCTTCGTCGTAGAGCAGCACGGTATCGGCCTTGCAGCGCTTGACGAAGCGCTCCTTGTCCTCGTGGTTGGGGATGATGGAGCGGATGGGCAGGTTGCCCTTCTTCAGGCGGCGGAGCATGAGCCCAGGGATGGCCAGGTTGATGGCCGTCTCGATGTGCGAGCTCTCGAAAAGCTCGTGGGGGCGGCAGTCGAGCAGCAGCAGCGAGCGGCCGCCGCCCGACTCCAGCTCCTCCTGCAGCCACTCCGCGCTCTTGCACGGCATCGCCGCAGCCATGGGCGCCCGCGGGGAGCTCCCCCAGACCTGCGTTTTCATGGGGCTCGGCAGCGGCGGCCGCCAGCGCCCGGCCCCAGCGGCCACCCACGCGGCGGCCGGACGCAGCTCCGGCTCCGCTGCTTCCTCCCGGCTCCTGCCCGGGGTGGGCTTAGCGCTGGGCAGGACGCGGCGCCGCCCCGTACGGCCGTGGGTACGAGCTGCCCGCGGCCCGGAGCACGGCGGCCCCCGCTCTGCCTTACGCGGTGCGCCCCATCCCGGCGGCCTCAATTAAAGCGGGGCTTCGCCGGCGGCTCGGCGTGTCATGCCTCGGGAGGCGGGGCGGGCAGCGGGGCCGGCCGAGCGGCAGCACGCCCCGCCCGCCGCGGCGGGCAGCGCCTCAGCGCGGAACCGCGCACACGCACCGGGCGGCGCGGCCCCGAGCGGAGACTCCGCCCCCAGACGCGCGTCACCGCCTCCCGCCACGCCCCCAGCGCCAATGAGGCGCGGCGGCGGAAAGCGGCTGAGCCCAATATGGGCAGGGGCGGGGCCCGCGCCGCGCCGGTGGCGGGGGCAGAGCGCGGGAAGGCGCGCGGCGGGGGCCGGGGGCTCGGTGCTGGCGCGCCGGGCCGGGCTTCCAAACGCCTTCCCCCTGTTTTCAGCCAAAAGTGCAAGAAAAAGGACCGGGACTGAAGGGACGCGGCCCACGGGCGGTGGTGCGGAGCCTGCGTGGGTCCTGAGTGGGTCATGCCCAGCCCGGCCTTGGTCTTTGACAGCCGCGCGCAGTTCCGAAATAAAATTGACTGCGACTCAGTAAGCCTCCGGATTCACTTTCGTTCTCAGAATGAGTTTCAAAATAGATTATTTTATCTGTGCGTTCTCGTTTATTTTTAGAGTATCTTCCCCGCTGGTATCCACTACTAAAAATACAAACCTTTTGTGCTGCAATACTGAAATTTCAAGGCAAGAATGTAATTGGAGGCATCCTTCTGGTTTCCTTCCATCTTTTACGTGCCTTTTTATGTGAATCAGTCCCCTGGTTCCAGAAGTTTTCCATGTCTCACACAAACTGTTCCTGTTACAAAATGGATTTGATCTTTGTCTTTTTAATGAGGAGGATGGCATTAAAAATGTGGTTTTGTGTGAACTGCTTCTATGGCAGTCTATTTTCACCATGCAGGCAGTCAAACATTGATGGGTTGCTCAGAGAGTTGTGCAATTTCCCTCCCTGTTGGTTTTCAAGACCAGACTCAGAACAGCCTCGAGTAACCCAGCCTGACCTCAGGGCTGACCTGTCTCTAAGCAGGAGGTTTGATTAGAACCCTCCTGTGGTCCTTTCTCACCTGGGTTATCCTACAAGACCTTGCACCCCAAATATCCATGGGAATGAGTAGGAGGGGGAACAGCTCCCCCTTCCCCATTCTGGGACTGAGAAGCCATTCTTTTTTTTTGCCCAAACTTCTGTTCTCTTTAGTGTCTCACAGTAAACTTTCTCAGCAAATACTGTTAGAAAGGGAAGAGCCGAGGTCTGCCACAGCGACTAATTTCCAGGCTTGGCATCCTGACTAGGTCTCATAGAAGCATAGAATCACAGAACGGTTTGTGTTGGAAAGCACCTGAAGATCATCCAGTTCCAACCCCCTGTCATGAGCAGGGACACCTCACACTAGACCATGTCGCTCAAGGCTCTGCCCAACCTTGCCTTGAAACCTTGGCCCGACCCTCTTGACAGGGTTTTTTCCCAGCTGGCTGCGTTTCAAGACTTGGGCTGTATCTTGTATAACAGGAAAGATATTGTTCTGTAAAACACCCCCCGATACGCAAGCAAACACGTGCACACACACAGAGTCTTAGCTGTAATACAGCTTAAAACTGTGCTGACCAATGACGTCTCAGACAAAAAATACAAATCGGATTGTATTTCAAGATACTTTTCAGCCAGTCAGGATCTACTTTTCCAAAAAGCCAAGCTCTACTACTGAAACTATAACAGAGCCACTGTCTCCCCAGTGGTCTTTTGTATACCCTTGACACATAGAATATCCCAAACAGGACATTTTCCTCTGTCTTTAGTACCAAAGCAGCGCTCATATTCACTGGGGTCCCTGTTTCCTTTTGGTCTAATTCGTAAGTCTGGATCCTCATGAAAATACACAACACAGCCCTGTGAGCACGATGAGCACCCTATTGCAAAATGCTGCGTGTTCGGATGCTCCAAACCGTTTGTGGGTTTCATCAGCATCAGCAAAACAAGCGCCGTGTTTGACATGGCTTTTTTTGTGACTCAAGTGTGCCCAAGAAAGCGGAACAGCAGAAGCTGTCCACTTCCCCTTGCCCAGTTTATTTTTACTGCTGGTTGCTGTGGGAAGCTATTGTGATTCAGTGTTGCAGTAGGAAGTTACTAACGCTGCTTTTGCAGCAGAGGACGTTGAGGTTCTTATGCAAGCCACAGTCACAGTGAAAATAGCTGACCTTTCAGTATGCTTATCAAAGCACTTTCAACTCATATGGGAACAGAGTTTGGTTGCAAAGAACTTACTCTGGGTCAAAAGCCCTTGGTGGACTGAAAACAGTGCCCAGATACCTCATGGGGACCCCAGCGAAGGAGGCGGCTGTGACCGCGGCATGCAGTGCTCTGAAACCAGGATGAAATGTTTCACCTCCGTTTTGCGGTCGCATTAGCAACCACATCAGTTTCAGGACTGGCTCCAGGCGCGTCGCCTGCAGAGACAAAACCAGATTTCACCCTGGTGAGGGCGAAAGTAAAACAATACCCGTGAGCACTGGTGTGGCATCACCTGCCTGCCCAGCCAGGAGGTGAGGGACACGGGGCAGCTCCTCCTCCCATCTCCGGGCCCTCCGGAGCACGGTTCGCCCCGGTGAGCTGCCCTGTACGCACAGGCACAGGCAGCGGCACAGGCAGGGCAGGCTGCGGTGGGTGCCAGCCTGTCGGCGTGCTGCCCTCTGGAGTCAGCCTCTCCAAAATGCACCTCCGCCGAAAACCAGACCGAGTCACCCGCATCCCTCTGCCAGGCCCCTTCGCATCCTCCCCGCAGCAGCCGGGGCTGCCATCCAGGGGGATTTCTTCCGTGAAAAGAGAAACCTCTGCTCTGCAGAGCGCCGTCTGCGTCCCCCTCAGGTCCCCTCCCAAGGAGAAGGCATCTCGCGCCCGTGAGGTTTCCCGAAACATGGCCGATGGGCAGCATGCTGGCTGCAGCCAGGATGCTGTGCACCAGCATCTCCTTCGGCACATGGTGATCAGCAACTTCCCCATGCCCACAGCCACATCTTGTCAGCCTGGCTTCAGATTGCTTCTGTGCTCATCCATTCCTGTCTCCCGTGATGCCGATGCAGCTGCCATCTCAGGTTCCTCATTTCCATTGCCACCACCACTCTTTTCCCAGGTTCTCCAAATACCAAGCCCTCAGGCTATATTTTGATGTCTCTTTTCCACCTGGGTCTTTGTCTTGTGTTTTAGAAACAAAGCCCGTGAATCATGGCAGAACACAAGGTAAAGCATCCTTAGCAGATGTTTACTCAAAACTCAGTCCAGGTCCTGACTTAGCACCTCAGTGGCATCACTCCCAAGGATGTGACAGACACTACTTTAAGCCAGGCAGCAACCACAGTCTGAGTATGGCTTAGGTGGGAGCTAGGGTTCCCAAGGGTTTGAAGAGTCAAGCAGAAGAATTTGCAGTCAGAACCTGGTCAGAAGTTAAACCACACTTTCTTCTTAAAAACAAACCTCTGAGAAACATGTCTGCTTTTTGTTTTCCTTTTTAACAGGTACTTTCTCAACAACATTGCATCCTAAAAAGATTTTCCTTCCAGTCTCAGCTGCCAAAGTAGCCCTTCCACCAACAACTCTGGGCTGTAGCAGATAAACCTTCCTAGGACTTAACTTCAGATTGCTCAGTCAGCTGTTTGCAACATCTAATAACAAGCATCAGGTATGATTCATGGCCCAGATACAATCCATAAAGCTATTAAGCTCCTTCTAGCAGCTGTCTTCACCTGTCTCAGGTGCCTGTGGTCAAATATCCATCAGTACCAAGAGAGGATGCTCCTTCCTGGCAGCTTGATGACAGATGGACTGGCAGCTGGAGGCAATGTTCTGTGAGCAGTATTTCAGCTGGGAACTTGCTCGGATGACCTGGGCTCCCGGGCTAGTTCTGGTTTGCTCTGTGATGCTGAGTGAAACCAGTTTCCTGTACTGCTCCCTTCACGTCTATAGAATGCGGCTGGTGCCTCCCCATCACCTTTGCAAGCATTCGGTTGCTAGAGAACCAAGCAGGGGGGCTGGTGTGATGTTAACATCCTCTTGCAGTGCTGAATTCCTTGGATTGAATGACATTTTTCTATCTAAAAAAAAACCCTAACACACTTTTTCTTTGACTTAATTGAGGTAGGAGTTGTTTTGTCAGGGAAGGGCACCTGTTGATGGTTTACCCCATGTTTCCTTAATGTACGTAAGAGGTTAACTCCTGGTAGAAGAAAAAGATGCATGGTTTTAACCGAAAGAAAAAAAAGAGAAAGGCACAAATTTGCTTTCTACTCCTGCACTAATTTGTGACTATTTTTATCAATGTTAGCACTGAGCCAGGGTAAAAATACTCCCTAGAAAGTTTAGAATTTACATTTGTCTTCATATATATTCAGCAGAATCCTCGCTCCCCGGTCTCTGTGCTGCCTAATCTGGATTCATTAGCTTCACCCGCCCCCGAGAGAAGTGTCAGATGACTTTGGCCTGGTGAATGCTTCACCCACAAACACTCAGAGGGAGGATCCAAGCGCAGCGCTCTCCCTTCTGCAGCAAGAGGCCCTGCAGAGCGCCAGCAGGCACCTACCTCAGGGATGCGAACAGATTCACTCTTCCTAACATGGCCCCTCTTCAGGGCAAAGACTCCGGTGGGCTCCATCCTGTGAGGATGCTGAGTCCTCACAAGCATCTCCGCCCTGCTCGAATACCCAGTTACACAAAAACTCAGGAGGTCCCCATGACTTCCATGAAACCCAGGAGAGAAAAGGGGGCTCATAATTAATCAGGAGCCAAGGGCCTCAATGGGCTCCACCAGCAGCTCCACTCTAACTAATGTGGCAACACATCATTGAACAATGACCGCTTCCTTTCTTCCCTGCCTCTGCTTTCTGGGCTCCAGGCTTCTTCCAGAGGGAGAACTTGAGAATATTTAAGATTATTTATCCTATTTGCAATGGCCTTTAAATGAGCAGGTACGGAAGCTGTGTGCTACCATGCTTACAAAACCTTCCTGGCAGAGGATTAGAGAAGGGGGCAGCTCCAGTGCTCCCTTTGGCATTAGACCCTCCACAGACTGCCACTGCAATGATGGGGCAGATGTGGACTTAAAAAGCCAACATCTACTCTCAGGCCTGTCTCATGCACGTATTGGATATAGACTGTGCAGCATATACTTGAATACATACCTACATACCCCATTTACAATCATTCCTCGTTCTGGATACCGAAAAGCCTCTCCTCCTTAGAAAACAGTCAAACAAGCGAGGAATGCCCCAAGACAGCGAGTGCAAGACCTATTGGTACTATCGAAGCACCTCCACTCTGATCCTCATGCCTCCATCGCTTTCCCAGCTCTGCAGTTCCAGCACCCTGGGCTGCCTGCCCTGCACACGTCAGCTCCTCGGCAGCTTCTCCCAGGTTGCTTTCGAGCAGCAGTTTCCTGCAGAGCACTTCTTTCCTAGGGAGCACAGTGGCCCGTTTCCTGGTGAGGGCTTTGCACAGGAAACAATTGCGAAAGCAGCTTCACCACCCACCAAGAAGGGCTGTGAATGAGCACGGTGGGCAAAGGCTGCACCCAGCTCTGCATCCCTAGCCCAGCTCCCCATCCATAAATGCCCAGGGGTGAGTTCTGTGCCCCATCTCTCCCAAGATGCTGGCTTGGGAGAGGGGAAGCAGATGGATGTGGAAAGCCTGGGATGGGTGCAAGCAGTGCAGAGCCTCCTGGGAAGTTGCCACATGGCTCCTCCAGCACCCAGCCTGTCCCTCCGGTGACAGAAGCTGAGAGAAGACATGATGACTTTGCCAGACTTTGTCTCACCAGCCTTTGCACGCTCCCTCCTCCCCGTGTTGCTGGGTCTGGCCACCAAACACAAGGTCAGGCTCCTCTCCCCTCACCTGAGCTGGGCGGTCACTGCTCCTCAGCCTGGGTCTCTGGGTTCTCCTCTGAAGTGCAAACCCCACCAGGTTTCTCCACAGCGCTGAAAGCCTGAGGCAGCCCAGCCCGGCTCTGCTGTGCTGGACCCGAAGCAGTCCTGGTGGCTTCAGCAGCACCACTGGGGTTTACACCATGACAAGATCAGCAGCAGACGCAGGGACACGGCAGTGCACCACATCTCTGCTATCAGTGAGTGCCAGCCTGCTCCCATTTAGCCCTGAGCCGATGAGGGAACACCAGGGAAGAAGGTTGCCCTGTACTGCCGCTTCTCACCATGGATGGCTTTAAAGCCAATTATAGTTCATATCCTTTTATTCCAACAAGCAGGAAGGTCTCCCAGCCAGTGCATGTCCCCCCACCATGCTGCTTGTCATGCACATAGTCGTCCTGGTTTGGATGGATTTGGTGGCTATGAATGGACGGGCAACCCAGGCTCCTGCCCCGCTTGCAGGTCTCAACACCCATGCTGTGGCAATACTGGTTTACATTGAGAAGTTTTGTCAGTCATCCATGAAGATGCTGCAGTTCCTGAGGGTTTTTTTCTTGCCCAAGTCCTCTGGTTTTTCAACCCCTCATTGAAACTAAAACAAAACATAAAAGACACCCCAAGAAGCCATTTCCTTGAGGCGTTTTGGGAGCAAGGGGCTGGTTCCCTTTTCAGAGTGTTGTAAAACGACTTCTGGTTTCCTCCCAGTGTTAGTAATGCTCAGCTGAATCCCACTTTTTTCCCTCAAAGGTTCAGTTTCCAGCAAACAAAGGTTTATTTTGAACACGAGGTGGCTCTTGGGACAGTCTCTTTTTCACTTGCTTTCTTGTAAAAAACGTATTTGACGAAGCTCCAGTTTTCTGTGTCCCTGGTCCAGCCCGTCCGACACCCTTGGGGGCACTCACAGCTTTTGGGTACACATCTGTGACCTGCAAGAACGTGATCCCAGCACACAGGGAGCTTGACCAGGTGTCAGCAAAGAGACTGGTTCCTTCCCAACTCACCCCTGACTTAATTGTGTGATGCTGGGCAGGTCCCTTCCCTCTGTCTGTGTCCTGCTTCCCAGCGCTTGAAATGGGGTTAAAGTCCTTCATGCAGCATTTTCCTGGACCTAAAAACTGGCAAGAAACACCTGAAACACCCCCAAGGTGCAGATCCAGTTTCCAACAGTGGCGGCAGTGCTTGGTGACAAAGGAGGAATCAAAACCTTCTTCCTTCTCCCTTGGCCTGCTGTCAGTGCTCTTCCTACTGCAGCTCAAAATGCTGCTGGCTTATGGTCAGCCTGTCCTGGAAGCTCTGCTGGGCCTTCAGCCCAGTCTATAACCCCAGCAACCAAGACAGTAGGTGGTATTGGCAGGAAGAAGTAACGCACAAGGCATCATGATTGAAGGCATTTGCTGGATCCTGCCTGAGACAGCACACGTCTTGCCATGTGTGCTGACAGCATCATCTCTGGTGGGTTCTTGAGGGTCCAGAGCTTGCTTGAAAGTGGCTTGGAGGGGTCAGCTTTGGTGGCCAAAGTGGGAAACCTTCCCAGCTGTAACAACTGCCTGGCTTTACAGGCAGCTGCTATAGCTGCGATGGCCCCAGGCCATGTACAAAGCTGGTAGCGACAGGGAGAGCTCACATCATTTAATAGCTCAAGTATTGGAGCAGGGAGAAAAGGAGAAATGGATGTGCTTAGGCATATACACTTCTCCACATGTGACCACTGACCACAATGCGGGGGGAAGATATGGCCTGGGGACGCACTGGGCAGAAGGAAAGGGGGATCTTGCAAGCAGCTTGTGCTATTTGAGCATAGACGTGCATTGCGCCTGTGCGTCACCAGTTCTTCACTCCCCATTAGAAAGCTTGGAAGCAGCGATGATGGAGAGGTGACCAGGCATCTTTGAAGCAAGCACACCGGCTTTGCCTAAGGAGCCAGGCTCATCTGCAGAGGAGGGGGCAGGCAGGGCATCCTACAAGATGAGTGCTCTGGGGCCATGCTTGCAGCAGGATTAAAAGGCAACTGGGCCCTTGCATTAGGAGAACCGTTTGAGATGGCAGGCAGAGGGGTGACCGGCTTTGATCCCACACAGCTCAGCACGCAGTGAATCAGCCCTGGCCCTGCAAACCAGCTGCCCACAAGGACACAGTGATGGGAGCACAGCTCATTGGGGTAGGCTGCTCCCAGGAGCTGGAGAAAACACAGCACGCACCTGACCCAAGCCTTTCTCAGGAGAACTAGGGAAGGTTGGGTCTGGGTGGTGGCATTTCTCATGGGGAACATTATTTCCCTGTAAACCATGGGTATTCAGGACAAGTAAAAGCTACCAGCAAAGTGGCGTCAGACACATTAAGCCAGTTGAGTCAGGAGGTAATTTCCAAGAGCATATAAGGTAATTTCCGAGGACCAGGAGTGTTTCATCACCATGATTTCCTGGTAACATCTTCAACTGTTTTGCTGTTAAGAATTAGCCTTTTGTTTACTATTTTAGCTGATTTCCCCATGGAAAGCCTTTCATTTACTCCCCAACATTACCTGTAGCTTTTCATCTGAGTGGGTGAAGGAGGAGGTGGAAGAGGAACAGCTTTTCAGCAGCATGGCCAATGTGCCAGAAATGATGCATTTTTTTTAGCTGTTCATGAAGATAACGAGAAATGAAAAGGTTGTCTAGGGAGGGGGATCTTCTCTACTTGGAAAACATGAAACGTGAGCGTGCTGCTGTCTCTTCTGCTGGGGGCCTGGCATTTCTGATGTTAGACCTCCCAGGGTTTGCCCTGTGGGGCAGATGCCCCAGAAGGGCAGTCAGGGATGGATGGATGGGAGAGGAACCCGCCAGGGGACTTGCACCCACGCTAGAGGGGCTGTAAGGCCTCAAAGAGGGAAGAAACTGTGACAGTAAAGAAGGAATAGCTCAGAGCCCAGGCTTGTTGGGTGAAAGGTGTTGGAAATGTAAATTACGTATTTAAAGAGCTGGGAGAGGGCCCAGGGGTGCTGGGCCAAGCCGTTATCTGCTGCATCAGCTGCGAGTCTGGCTCGGGAGTTGCAAATAAAATTAGGCTTGCAGTAGATGTCTTTAAATATTTAAATTACTTTCAGTAATTCATACGGTGACATTTCACCAAAGTAACACCAAACGAATGGCTCCAGTGCTAAAAGGAAATGGTTGCAGGTAATAATACGTAATTTAAGAGGGAACAGCTGATACCAAGGCAGAATCTTCATGCTGAATTCAACCTACGTTCCTCTCTGAACCAAGGGAAGAAGAGTGAATCCCAGGGCCTGCGAATGGTTAAACACACAGAGTGCTGTGACTGAAGTGCTGGTTCCCAATGGAGCTGGGAATTACCTTGTGCTCAAACATTGGCAGGATCAGGGCTGCTCCATGGGCTCCTCCCAGAGGTGGGGATGGACTCCATGGGCTCTTCCCCGGTGAGGACCACCAGGGCCTGGTGCCACCAACCCCTCCTGCCCCACTCACCTGCCCACCCTCAGCCTGTCCGGACCTCTGCTGTGAGGCTGTTTTGGTAACTAAGGGTGGAATGCAGCCCGGGCACAAACAAACAGAACTCACTGAAGTCAAGTTACACATGGGCTGTGCTTCACTGTTGGTGCTCCCGGCCAATTTGGAGAGCTGAGCCGGGTCTGTTACATCAGTCACACTGGATTTCATAACATCAGACATTTCAATGAGGGTGATTCATTCTCTCTTGAAGTGTATTGTATGTATGAGCAAAGATGATTAACTTTTGCTGAATGGCATGATTTCTGGGATGGGAACTGCTATTAATTAGGAGCGGATCTCAGATGTTCATAAACCCTGTTTTCATGGCCTACTTTGTGTATTTTTCTCTGTTCCACTTGGTTGTTTTAGCTCAGGATTAATATTAAAGTGCCCTTCACTGCTATCTGTTGCTAAAGCAGCCAGATATCTAGCGAAGGCATCTGACTTCCATGGTCAGGCACAGCCCAGGGCTGTCAGTTTCTGTGGCCAAGCTTCTGCTTCCTAACCCCAAAAGCTCAGTTTTCACAGTAAAAGCAAAGAAAACAAAATAAAAGGACACTTCCAACCGTTGCAAGTGCAGTAGATAAACTAGCAAGGGAGGTAAAATAAGCTTAAATGGCTCAGAATATAAAATACAAAGAATTGCCCTTCCACCAATTACCAAGCCACCACCTTGTGACTCCCAGCATCCCTGTTTTGATGACAAGGTCCCTTCCCAGCTCTCACCCCATCCCATGGCACCGGCAGGGATCAACACACCATCCCAGACAGCCAAGCGCCCCACTCTGCTCCAACTCCATCCCTGCTGTGGGCAACAAAACGCTCTTGGGAATACACAGGCTATGGCCAAACTCTCTGCCTGGCCAGGGAGGAGCTGGAGGGAGGTTTCTTGTCCTTGGTTCCTGGTGAGACATCACCATGCAAATCAGCTGGGACTTCCAGAGAGAGAAAGGACTGGCCACAGCTCACCCTGGTATCAGCCAGCAACAACTGAGGTTCATTGGTTTTCCCCATCAACGTGCACCTTCCTCAGCACTTGCTCAGCTCCTTGAATGTCAAGCAGGGACTGTGGGCAGCAGTTATGCAAACAAAGGTCTCTGAATCCACGCTTTTCCCTTTCATCAGCTGAGGCTGCAGGAAGCTCCTGGGCACAGGCTGGAGGTGTGGTCCTGCTCCACAGCAGGCAGCGATGATGAGCACAGGCAAAGCCTGAAAGAAGCAAACCTTGCCTGTGTTTGTAGTTAAGCGAGGTGAAAAGAGCTCAATTTTTTTGGTCAAAACTGAGATGAGGGCTGGGCATTCCAGTACGAATGGGGGTGAGCAGTGAAACCGCCTGTGCAGCTGGCCAGGGTGTTCTGGATACCTCTAAGGTAGTGACTGGCTTGCTCTCCTCTGCCCCTCCTGCCTTGCAGGGGGCAGAAGCAGCCCCTCTTTCCCCACAGCTGGGGGTGACTCGCTCTGGCTCAGGCACTGTGACCAGGCTGCTGGCTGCGGATCTGCTGCCCAAGCTTCCTGGTAACCACCACAGCTCCCAGGCATGCTCTTGAGAAGCTTGGAGGTGTGGGAGCATTAAAGGCTTCTCATTTCAGACTCAGCAGTGAGGAATGTGCATTCGAAACAGAGATAGGGCTAGTTTCTCTCGAGCTCATGGGAGGACATCACTTGTCCTGTGCACCAATCCAACCATGAGCATCTCTGAGATAAAGTGGCATCTAAGGGTAGGAAATCCCCACATTTTTCCTAAACTGGGGCCGTTTGCGCTACTGAAGTGCCTCTGACAGAGTGAGTATGGATTCAGGCGCAAGTCTGGGACACATGAGCCGCTGCCCAAACTCAGGGCGTGCAGCAGAGGCTAAGCCACGCTGCACCAAGGGTTTCCTTGGAGACTGGCGCCGTAGGGGCTTCTCCAGAGGATCCTTCTCGCTGCCTTACCAGGCAAAGAAACACCCTGAACCCCATCCCTATAAGGACCCGGCAAGTCTCCACCGTGCCGCTGGAGGAAGGGGCAGTGCTGGGGGCCCAGCGGGTGGTTTTCCACCCCTCGGAGCGGTTTTCCTGCCTCGCAGCTCACTCAGGCTTCCAAAACTGAGCATTGGAGCAGCTGTCTCTAAGGCAATTTCCATAACAATGTGTGCAGAACAATCCCTGCTGCTGGGGTGCCTTGCCTGCTCACGCACGCTGAGGAACTGAGGAACGGGCACGCTGCAGTTTCAGCAATGAGGTGCCCCTGTGAACGAGAGAAAAAGAGTATTTCACCAATTTGCTCCCAGTAGCTGATAGAAAGCTCCCCAGGGACCTGCTGAACATTGCCCAAGGGGCAAGGGCAGGGCTCCCCAGGAAGCCTGCCTGGCCCCGGCTCATTGCCTGACCACTGGAGCCCGTAGGTGTAAATCACCCAACAACAGAGGTGCAAAACCATAGAAAGTGCTTCCGCACCTTCCACCGAAGCAGCTCTCTGATGTGCCACCACTGCCCAGGAAACACGCACCAGTGCAGGCAGACAGCAGGCAAGAAGGACCAGTGCGGAGGCAAGGTGCTTCAGCAGCAGCACTCGTAAGGTCAGCCAAAAGCTCATGCTTCATCCAAGGCCTTGGTCCTCAGCCATGAGCTACACAAAGCCCCGAAGTGCTGCTATTTTATCTCACAGTTCTGGGTGCTCAGCCCTTGACAAACCCACCCTGGTTTGCTCCCTCCCCACATCTTCTCCGGTTGACCCATTAAAGTCAACACGCATCCACTGCCTCCGGTTTGAATCGCTCACATCCTGCCATTACAGCTTTGCTTAAATCTGTGCAGAGCTCAACCTGTTGTCAGACATACACTAATTTGTATGTTTCTAATTATTTGTTTCCATCTTAAAACCTGTTTTTCAGCAGATTGCAGCTTTATTTTAATACATGCTTGGCGGGAGCTTGATATACTGGTTGCCAGTAACCTAGACACAAATGGGCTTGCCTTGCATAGGGGAAGCAGGGGGAGAAAAGAGACTGAGTTAAACTGAATTAAAAGCCTATTTGTTAAAGTGAATTAAGCAAAACCAGGAAACAAGCAGCAGTTTTGCATCACAGAAGATTCTGCTTTTATATTCCTCCGTTTCTACCCCTTGAAACAAGATGTATCTCAGCACTCGTAAGAGGGCATGTGAAACATCTCCTTACACAAACCCTTTGAGCACTTCCATTTCATGTGGTTAAAGCTCTTAAACTTATTTTCACTCCCATATTTGACAGTAAGAAGTAGCTCAGCAGTGGACAACCAAACCAGGACCATTTTCCACCTGCTTTCCCGGGATGTGAATGCAGAAAGTCAGGGGCCATCCTAAGCCTCTTCATTCAAGCAGCTTCCACCAACAGCCTTTTACTCATCCAGTAGCAGGCTGAGCACTTTGCTTCTCAGTCATTTCCACACAGGTCTTCAAAGGGCAGAAGGAGTAGCTGAAAGCAAACTGGGGTGCTACTCCAAGGCACCTGGCATCGCTGTAACACACCAGACAGCGTAACCAGTGCTCTGGAATCTTTGTTTCATTCTTTATCTGTAGCTCTTTCCCCCGTGCTGAGGATTTTGGGGTCTCTGAACTAAAATGCAGATTAGGAGACTGACTCTGAGGCAATTAAACCAAGAGAAAAAAACATACGTTATTTGCTGGCAAATATTGGCTTTTTAGTGGAGCTCATGTTCTGCATAACACACTGGCAAGCTGCTTTTCTGTGTCGACAAAGTGGCCCGGGACTTTGGAGGAGACACTCTGAATACCTGGTCCAGGGCACCTGTGAAAGACATCTTGCTCCTGGTGTGCAGAGGCCCAGTTGGAAGGCTGATGGTGTGCAGCATCTCCAGATGAGCACTAGTGACCTTCTCCCTCTTGCAGGTCTTAGACTCTGGGTGACACACGGCCTGGAGCAGCCCCCCCATCAGTTCCACACACTTGGCAGCAGCATGGATGTCACACAGGAAAAACCCTTTTGCCGGGCCACTTTCTGGTGTGGGAGATGAGCTGAAGATGGGCATTGCCTCCTGGTTTCATCCTTGCAGAAGAGCACCTCATCCAGCCGCATTTGCCTGCAGCTGGGCCAGCGAGGACATGGACGTGGAGGGTCCGTCACCTCCTTGTAGCCCATCCCCATTTCCCCCAAAGACATTTTTGGTGAGTTTCCGCTCCTTTTTTTATTGCTAAAAAAGAAAGAAAAAGGGAAGAGACTCACTTGGTGTTAAGGAAATCTAACAGAGCGTGCAGCAATCCAACTGCTCAGACACATATGCCGCCTTCCTTCTGCTCTGCACCAGTGAGGCTGTGCCATATTTAGATCTGGCTCCATCTCTCGCAAACTTGACCAACTGTTCCTCCACAGTGTCATCGTCACTTGTTTACCCCCAAACTGTTCATGAAATCCTCAATTCGCTGAGGGAATAGGAAAAAAAAAGTAGGGTTTTATTTTTAAGGACAGGAAAAGCCCTCAATGTCAAAAACCCAGATCACAGCATCACTGGGTAGAGAGGTCAAAAGATCCCTGGGTGAGTCACCATCTTCACCAGGGAAGGGAGCTCCTGTGTGTGCAGGCAGATGTGCTTCCTAGCAACCCCTCTGCTCCAGCCCCACGCTCACTGCCAGGGCAGTGTCTGTGCAGCAGCCCAGGGATGCTCCTGCAGGGAGCATGCTCCCAGGTGAGCGGCAGTTTTAGTGACCACACATGAAGGGTGGCAAAGACCTGTGGTCACATTTGCCCCCAGTGCACTCTCCCGAAGAGCTGCCCCAAGCAGAGCGCTGAGCATCTGTGAAGCAAATGGGTAACCGCCTCCTTGAGGGAAAGGCTGAAAAGTCCAATTTTGTTACAAACAGGAAAGGTCAGAGGACATTTCCCTACCTTCCTCACTTTGCTAAGCCACAGGTTCACTGCAGTGTTTGGGCACTGGCTTTGGGTCCAGGAGTCAGGCAGAGATGGTCTTGCCCAACACTTTCACCCATGGTTTTGCCACGCATAAGGCAAAGGTGAGCCCTTGTCCTCCTGCACACAGTGGGGAGTCTTGGAGGCTTCTCATTGAACATCCACATCTCTTCCTGGCTTGCCCCTGCTGTCATTACTGCTGTCTATGGAGGATCCGGTGACAACGCGTCCTGCAGCCTTGCAGGACATCGCAACATGCATCACCTCGGCCCTCCCACCAGCTCTGGGGTTTGCATAGGAATCTTTCTCACGCTCGAGGCAGATCTGACGGAGCTCAGAACATTTCCCTGCTTGCTGTGCCAGCGAGGAGCGACTCACGGCACAGCAGATGGATGAAATTTTAATTTGGGTTTCACATGGTTTATATAAATAGGCTTCGACGAGGCTGCGCGTACGTGGGGCAGTCATCTGCCAGCTTGGCTCTGCTTACCTTAAGACCCTCTCCTCCCTTCCCGTTAATCTTACAGAGCAGCCCAGTAATGCCTAGTGCGCTCACAGCGAGCAGTCACCTCAGCCTGTGCCATCCTTCTGCAAACTACCCTGCCCAGCAATGCAAAGAGCCTCCTGCCCACCCCACTAGCTGGGACGGCATTTATGTTCATCCCTCACACCAAAGGACAACCTGCCAAGGAGCACACCAGAGCCACGACTCCCCCAGTTGGCTTAGGAGACTGGGGAGAGGGGTATGGACCATGCTGCTTCCTACCCAGGTGAGTGAGGACAAGAACGGGGTTCCCCCATCTCTCTCACTCACTCTTAGACACAGATTTCTGCAGGGCTTCTCCTCACCAGTGGGTGCTCAGAGGGGACACCAGAGGCTCCACAACACCTCCACTCACCTGCGAACCCAAAGTACCTCATCCCATTGCTCTGCCATGTGGCACCCTCTGCCTTTCAAGGTGCCTTTGCCTCCAGCAAAATGAGCATCATCACAAAGTGGATGCATAGTTTGGGGCAGAAACTGGTGGAAATATCATTAAACTTCCCCAGAGGATGCTCTCTTTGCATCCTTTATTTTACAGCCTCATGTTCCATGGAAACAGGGCTTATGCAGCCATACCATCCACACAACCCTCCTCTTTGCCTCTCCTGTTTGGTGGATACTTCCAGCCACACTGTACAGGGGCTCCCAGTTATTACAAGAATGCTATTTTATGAAGCTTGGTGGATGATGGGAAGATGATGAGCATGCGTTTATCTCTTACCAGCCAGCAGGAGCCCATGTGCACCCTTTACCCTGCGACACAAACCCGCTGGAAACCAGGCATTGCTGGTTTCCACAGCTCATGGAACAAGCTGTACTATTTGTATTACAGTATCCTAGGAGCTCTAGTTTCTGTCCTGCTTTCAGTTCCTGGCATGACCAGTATTTTCCATGGTCAGTCTAAAAGGAGGGAGCAGACTTTAACCCTTTTGGTACAATGAGCTGATTCCCACTTTGGGCTATTTCCACGCAACCCTCCCCGTGCGAAACAAAGCCCTTCTCAGATCAAAGCATACACAGAGAAATCCCAATTTCATTGCTGGGTTGCCTCTAGGAGAGGTGCAGATGGGTTGGGAGCTGCTGGGGAGGCTGCTGGGGGGCTGCTTGAGCCTTTGCAGCTCCTGCCACTGGTACTGTGCTCAAACCCCACCTTCAGCCACACACAACCAAAACTCTCTGATTCAGCCTCTCTTTTCCAGCCATGCGTTGTCAAACAGCTCTCTTCTCCAGCTGGGCTGAGGCACAGGTCACCAAACACAGAAAGAAAAATAGATTTCTCAAGAGACAAGGCAGATAAACACGCATGTTTTGGCCTAGTTTCCCTCTTCTAGCCTAGTTTCCCTGCTTGTTGCATCTCTGCTGGAGACAAGTGATGTTACGCTGGCGGTTGAAGCTACCTCTACCTGGGGAAATGCAAGCAGAGCCAGGGTTCCTGCTCTGGATCCCTGTGGAAGACAACAGGAGCTTCATCAGCCGCTTCTGGCTTGACATGGGCAGGCCAAGGCTTTGCAGAAGTGAAACATGACTTGGAGCTTCTTGGGATCTGCGTCTGGTACCTGCTGAAGGACCCTGAGTTGAGAAGACTCAAGGAGGCCTTTAGAGAGCCCACACCCATCCTGGGTTTACCCATGATCGAATTCCTTCTTAGCCAGCCCAAACCACATCAACTACTGTTCCCATTCCTACATGGGACCGTTGTCTGAGATCTGCCCCTAATTATGGGCAGCAGAGAGAAGAAAGGAAGCACAGAAGGGCTAGAGATTCAGGTTGAGGAGTGGTGGGGTCCTGGGACACCAGCAACCCCTGAGGGAGCTGCAGATGTGCTGCAGATGGGGCTAGGAGAGATGCGGGGTGCAGGTCCACGGAGCCCCCATCACAAGCACCTCCAAGGGCATGGAGCCAAGCTGGGTTATTTGTGGTGTGGGTTGTGGCAGGCGTGGGCCTGAAAAGCTGGATCAAGAAACTTGTATGAGCTTGGAGGCTCAGTTTCTGCTGCCCTGCGGAAGAGGAGCACGTGGCAGATCCAGGGTGCAGCCAGCAGAGCAAAGTTTCCAGCGACTGTTGGGCAAGTGCTCTTGCATCTCCCTGTGCCCACAACAGTGGCAGATGGGAAACACGTCACCCAGAAAATGTCTGGGGGTTTCTGCTAACAGTTGCTGCCTCTGTGCTGAGGACACGCAAGGAAAAGGACTGGATCAAAAACATTTCCTGCTACTGCAGTGCTTTTAAGCAAAACCCAAAGCATTCCCAAAAAGACTGAGGAAGATGCCCATAAACCAGAGAAAACAACTTAGGGGATGCAAAGCAACTCGTGGGGTTGGGTCTCATGTGCTCATGGAAGGAGAGGCAGCCTCTGCCCTGGTATCAGCTGGAGAGGAGGACGAAATAAGCCCTGGGCTCAGGACCTGGTGTCCCCTCCCGCTTCCACCACTGGCTGGTGTGCACTGGGAGGTACAGCACCTCAGCAACCCCATCACCTCATATGCCTCACTGTCAGAAAGGCCTTTGTCAGAGCTGGGGATGTTAACTGGGAAAACCAAAGTCCCCATGGAAAATCATTTGGAGAGAAGGGGATCCTGAGCATGACCCCGTGGTGCAAAAGCAGCAGGAATACCAAGCGGGGTTGATCCCTGCCCCAGAGCCCAACTTTGGGCTGAAAGGAAAACCCGTCCCCTTTCAGGAAGTCCCTGCTGATGGAAGTTCAGCCCCACCAAAGCTGCGCGTGTTTCTCATCCACATCACAAATGATTCGTGGGCTCGGGGTCAGACGAGTCGAAGTTTCTAACAGAGATTTCTCCAGGAAGGGTCGGTTCACACTCGATTTCGGGACCGGATGATTTGATTGTTCCTGGATTTCATTTCATTTTCCTAATCCTTTTAAAAAAGCACTTACTTAGAAATGGCAAAGAGGTTCCCTTGGAGAAGTGAGGAGCTCCTAGAGGTGCCGCCTGAGAAGGAATAAAAGACAATAAAGCTTTGCCAGCTCCCAAGAGCAAAGACAAAAGATCACGTTTGTCCAGAAGCACACTTACCCCAGGAGGGTTTTACCAGCACATGAACTACTGTTCAGTACAGACACAGCCTCGGAGGCTTTCCCTGGGTATTAACGATAAAGTGACATTATGTCAGTCCTAAGCAGTAAAAATCTTACAGCATCTTCAACAAACGTGCTGTGAGCAAGCTGCAAGCCTTGATGAGCAGGACAGCTGATTCCCACAGCACGTTACAAACCACTGCTTCCTCTCTGTGAGACGATGTTGAGTTAAGCACAGATTTCAGTGTGAACCATTAAGCACTAATCCACACCTCCATCCACGCCAGCATAAAACCTTGGATGAAGCATCTTCCTTGAGCGAGGGACTTTCCTGAGCCGGGCACTCAGGGTCTTTGCCTCTGCCCTGGGACACAAGGGCATCGCCTCGGTTATTTCGGTCTCACACCAAGTGAAGTCACCACTGCCGCAGTGCTGCTCACACAGAGCCATCCCCATTCACAACTCCCGTTCATTCACTCCAAAGCGTTCCCGCTGGCCAGATATTTATCATCCTTGTCTCACCCTTCAACTATTTTGCAGGGGTGGTAGGAGTGGCTTTTTGAGCGCACACAAACAGGGATTTGGGCTGCTCTGTTTGGACAAATAAATAAGTGCAGCTTCATCAGAAGAGATGTTTTTATGTCAACTATGAGCAGGAAGAGAGTATCCCGGCTCCGCCAGAAAGAAAATCCCCGTGGGGATTCCTCAGCGTGGCCAAACCCAAGTGGACTAAGGCCCTGCCTGTCCACCCCCATGTGCGGGGGTGAGGAATTCCAGAAAACAGGAGGTTTTAAACAAATAAAACTAAGCAAAAAAGTAAAATCCCCTTTTCCTTCATAAACCCTTCCTGAACTGCTTGAAAAGCAACACAGCTGCAGGTCCCGGCCCTGACCCCTCTGAAACCAGCAGCTAAAGCTCACACTTCTCTTCAATGGGGAAAGGATTTGGCCTGGATCTCAACTAAATTCACAACCATCAATGGCTTTGCTTGGGATTTAATTCCCCGGACTAAAGGGAATTTGCCCGCCAGTCCCCTGGGGAGCTCCAGCTCCCTGGGCAGAGCTTAGTGCCCACATCCCACCAACCCCTCCATCACAGCCCACAAGAGCAAACCAACCCGAGGTCCTCGTGTTTGAAACAAACAAACAGCAAAAAGAGAAAGAAAGGAAGAAGAAAGAAGAGCAGCATTTATTTCCCCACAGCTGCGCTCTCCCGGACAGAGGATTTCTGTGGCAGGACAATAGCGCTTTATACGGCGAGGTTAAGTTTCACTTACTTGAAACTATCAGCTCTTGTGTTCGAATCATCTTATTACCTCCACAATCAAACAAGGCTTCCCCGTTGGCAAGTATTCGGTCATGCTGATTAAATCGGACACAGAGGCCAAGCAGGGCTGCTTTTAAAATGACCTAATGGGAGCTGCCTGAGGCTGCTTTGGGGAGAGGGGGTTCGGCCATCGTGTTATTCATCCTCTTGGGCTGCCCGGCCCCTTTCCTGTGGGGGAGAGGCAGGTCCCAAATGCTGAGCCCCCTTCCTAAGAAAAAGGAACCCAAAATCAAGCTCTGGAGTTGGGCTTTTGCTTCCAAATATCCCCTCTGACAGTGACGGGCAACCATCTAGCATCAGTTGTGATCCTCTCCAAAATACTTCAGGCCCAAGGAAATACCTCCACGTAGACTTGCACTTTATTTTTCTTCAAGTGAGCCTTCAACCCATTCTTTCCTGACCATTGCCTCTCCCACCAGCAAGCTGGCGAGGGCAGCATCTCTTCTAATCATCTATCCAAATACTCTCTGTGGCCCAAGCGGAAAGAAAACAGTTCTAGATCCCATTAATCTGAGCTAGACCCAGCTTGGGAAGTTACTTAATATTTGGGCACATCCCACAGTGCTAAACATGTGATGAAGCCAATATGCATTTTGGAGCTGTACAACTAAAGATAGCAGATGCTACAGCCTGAGCTTCTGAGCTATGACTGCAGGGAGGCGGCAGGAGCGCAAGGAGTGTGTGCTGAGCATCACCTGAAGAGGCAGTGGGTTTGCATTTGTCCCCATGCAGGGGACAGGGATTTACAGATCAACCCAGTGCCATGCAGACAAAAGGGGAAGATCCCAGCCTGACATCTCACTACATGGGCAAAGCAGGAGGAAAACGAGTTGCCTGTGTCTCGTGTATTTGTATTAAAAACCTGCTGCTCCTCCACCAGCCTCACCTTCTGCTCTCAGCCCTCAGCCCCAGCTCAGAGTGTGCCTCAGAGCTCTGGTTACAGAAAGGAGAAGCTGCTGGTGAGAAAAGTCAGTGATGCTTCAGCAGTAACAGCCGCTTACCGGCTGCTGCAGGTGCCTTCTGCAGGCAGCGGAGCAGTCTGTGCCTGGTCCTTGCTGCTTAGCAGACACCAGGTTAATTGTGTTTGGGTTTCAGATGCAATGTGACAGCCCTTCCACTGGGCATCCTGGGTACCACCCATAGCCCGGCTCATGCAGCACCAGCATCAGCTGTCTCCTAGGGAGGATGCAGAGATTCATTAGTAACAAGCTGCGTGGAGGCAGCAGGCAGCACCCAAAGGGAACAGCCTTACAAAACCTGCTCATGGGCCGGGGATACTTGACCCATCAAGATACTACGGATGGTCCCCTACAGCTACCAGAGACAGAAACTCCAAGCAAAAATCACTCCCAAAAATCTAGTTTTGAACCCATTCTCCTCTTCCTTACCAGTAGTGTCTGGCCCTGCTCTGCACCAGAGCAGACAGCTCTTCTGAAAGAAGCAGCTGAGCTGGTCTTGCAGCAGCATCCTGCAGCCTTCGTAGCACCAGAAGCCTGGCTGGATTCCTCTGCAAGCCAAAACCTGGATGCTCCATCAGCCCCTGTACCAGCGCAGCCTGGCATGGGGCTGGCACCGAGCCTGGGAGCTGTGCTTGGAGCTGCTTCAGCTCTGCACAAGTCTCCAAGGGAAAACTGTGGCTCCCGTGATCTGATCCACCCCCTCACCCAGAGGTAAGATATGTCATTCTCCGTTGAGGAGCTGCAGGATGAACATGTGGTGTGAAATCTCCCCTGCAATTAGCTTGCTACCCTGCAGTCTTGACTACCAAAGCGAAAGATACTGCATTATCAGACCCCAGTGCAGTCCTGGCTCGAGGAGTTATCTCACTCACTGGGAAGAGAAGGTGAAGGAACAACACACAAACCCTGGGGATGCAGGATTCCACAAAACAGGACTGACTCTGCCTCAAGACCAGCACCTGGAGTCTGCATCCAGCTCCGCGTGCCTCTGCCTTGATCTCCCTTAGGTCCTGTCCTAACAGGCACGACAAACCTGAGCTCGCTGGCTGGCTCCTCAATGCCAGGTGACATCCTGGCCTTTCCAGGCAAGCCCCAACTGCTCTGCAAAGACAGAGCAGAAGCATAGCTGGGCTTTCTGCATGAGCAAGCTCTGCCTGTCCCTCCAGGGGCACAAGCCAAGAACCAGAGTTACTGCAAACAGCAGCTCTGCTCAAGGCAGGCAGATGCTCAGGGGATCGTCTAGACACGATCTCCATTTCATATGCCTGATTTCACATCTTCCATCTCCAAGTAGCTCTTAAGGAGCTTGATTTAATGATCCAATACATTTCCACCCTAGCCCCAGGCTATGGGGAAATTTGCACAGGTGTGGTAGTGTTTCATTACGCAGCAAGATACAACAGCTCCCTGCTCCCTGCGCACCAGAGCTTCCCAGGGCTCCCAGAATGCTCCGGACACTGCCGCTGCATTATCCCCTGCTAGGGATGCCCAGTGCACGGCCAGTGTAAACCTCAGCACCTCTGAGCTCCCCATCATCAGGTGGAGGGCTGGAGGCATGGTCATGTCTTGTGGTGGTGGTGCATGAAGCCCACCTCCCATTGCTTCGTCTTGTACTTGCCATCCTGTGGTGACCTAGGGTGTGAAAAAGCACCGGGTAAATGAGCTAAATCCCATAATTAGTTAATACAATAAACCACAGGACTGAAACCAGTTCAGTGCCTGGAAGACAGGTTGCTAGAAATATCCCCTGCTGTTCTTAGAGCACTAACCAGAACTCAGGGAAGGTTTTACCACATCTTCTCCATGGGGGAGCAGAGGAGGTCCTGCCTTCTTGTTTGTAGTTATATCCAGAGGTTACTGATCCTGACTCAAAGAGATGCATCTTTCACCTCAGGTTCTGGCACTGCAGGATCCCAGCATGAGCCTGGGTTCCTGGATGGCCAGCATGGGCGCTCACATTGGTTTGGATCAAAGCAAGGAAGGCAGCTGACTTCCATAGCTGCTTCCCAGCGCTGTGGCCAGCACCCTTCCAATAGGGTCATAGAGAGATTCATTAATTACTTGCCCCCATCCTTTGGTGTTTCATGTGAGACAGCTTACAAGAACCATTTACTCTGCATTTCTTCCCCTTCCCAATGGAAAACAGGTAACTTTAAAGCATTTTTGGCTCTCCAGTAGAGATGCCCTTCGATGAATCTGCTGCTCACTCTTCCAAAAGCAGCGTAGTGTGGGATATGGGACAAGACAGGAGTTTTCCCTGTACAACACACAGTGGATGGGCCCTGTGCAGCCCTTGTACCAGGACTGGAGCATTTCTGCACACTCTTCTGTTGTGATTTTGGGTTGCAAGGATATCTTACAGCATGCCAAGGCCTGGGTTTGTTTCACCAGCGATCAATTGCGCCCAAGGTTGCTGAGCTGCATTAGGAGATTCCTGCCTTGTGCTTCAAGTGCAGCTGGAGAACATTATTACATCTGTAAGTGGGGAAATCCTCATCTTGCAGAGCTGTGGGGTCCAGAAACAGCCATAGTGGGTTCATCAGGCAGGCAAAGCTCACTCACATTCAGGAAAGCAGCCAAACAGCCAGCTTTCTCCTTTCATTCATCCACTCCCATGGAGCCATCCAACCCCATGAGCCAAAGCACACCTTGGGGCTCTCAGGGCTTTGAGCAGAGCCACCAGAAGCCACGTTATTGGCCGAGTTGGCTGGCTCCTCAGTGAAGAGCATCGCCCCAGCGTTTGCAGACCCTGCCTGTAACGGGCTATGAGGATGAAGACATCATTGGCAGTGCTTCGCTGGGCTCCCATCCAGCAGCACTCACTGTGAGGAGGGGGTGACCAATTCCCAGAGCAGCTCTGTGAAGTCATTCTCTCCCAGCAAGCCTTCTCCTCCGCAACACCATCAGCTGGGGAGAGCAGGCACAACAGCAGTCCCTTGCTGCGGGATGTGCTTCTGAAGGCACCAGGAAATGATGGCTCTCTGCTCCCAGAGAGCTGGCTGGCACTGCAGGGAGCAGCTGGGTGCACCCACCACCTCTGCTCCGAGTAAGCTTCCATGGAGACGCGGCCCCACAGGGCTGACGGTTGATGAGCTGGGTGACACCGGTGGGAAAAGGCTCGGAAAAGGCAGGAAGGAAACAACTCACCCAACGCAGTCCCTCTCGTTGAACCTGGCTTGGAAGCACCCTCATGCTGTGGATAGCCAGGAGCTCACAGGCTCAGTAAAGCTTCTGTCTACCCCAAGGTCAAGGTCCTGCAGTGGACACCCATGTGGCCTAAGTGGGGATGCACATGGATGCAGAAACCTTCTTTTAAATAAGAGAAACATGGCATTAGTGACGAACATCTTCCAGAAGGGCTCCAATGGGAAAGGAGGACACACACCCCACATTGCAGCTGGGTTTTAACTCTGATCTCTTTGATGCCCAGTAAAAGTACCCAGGGCAGGGAGGGCAAGGAGCTGTCCTGGAGGCTGTTGGGTGCCCAGGCTGCTGACCTCCAGAAAGGGCATCCCCAGACCCAACGAGAGCAGCTGGGAGCAGCTCCCACATTAACAGGAGTGGGGCCTGAGCTCCTGTGCTGGAGGCATTTAAAGGTTTTCGGGGCTGGCATCTTCACCTCCTTGTCCACCCCAGCTGTGTTTTCACCCAGTGAGAATCCCAGTATAGCTCATCCTGCAGTGCCAGGGCTTCACGCTGCCCTTCCAAAACCTTTGAGCCACTCAGGATGGCCCCGCCAACACACGCGCAAATACTCACATTCTGCCCCAGGTCCCAAATCCCAAATCAAACCTTTCCAGTTAAGGCAGGATGAACTATTTCAAGTGGGTAGGGAAAAAAAAAAGGAAAAAAAATCACATGAAGAAAATGGAATTTCTCTTCCTTTTCCCAGAAATCAGCAGGAGCCACTTCTTTACTCGTTAAAGTCCTTACGAGATGACGCAGAACATGAAACATTTGGCCTTCGCGTTACTTCTGCCCCTTTTCTTCCTTTCTTTTTTTTTCTGTGACATAAAGAAAAAAAGATGATGTTGAAACCATTGAAATCATTTACGAAAGGGAAGAAACTTTAATTTCTCAGCTACAACACAAGCAATATTGGTAGCCCCTTTTTTAGCACCTTCACTCCCCACCTCCTTAATCCTAGAAGTAGCAGAAGGGGAAGACTTCTTGAAAAGAGTTGGGTGAAAAAGAAATGGATTCCAAAGATCCTGTCTCCTTTTGCTCAAGAGGAGTTGTCAAAACTTACTGATATTTGAAGAGCATCTACTAACACTGGAACCATGTTGGTGGTAGAAACAGCCAAGAATTGATTTGAAATTAAGTGGGTTTGATGGTGTTTGTATCTTTCTGTGTTCACTTCCATGCTGTCATGGCTCAGTAACAGGCTGAAACATAACCTTTGGGCTTATAACCCTAACGGAGACAGGGGTATTCCTCCAGGCTGGGGACAGCAGTGAAGCTGCATAAGTGGATTTCGCTTGTTATGCTTCCAACCAAAGACAAAGTGCGATGTGAGAATCGGCTTCCCCTGAGCGACTTCCGTGACACAGTCCGAGAAAATCGTGGATGTGTTTGCGGATGCAAGGAAGGATGTGTCCATGGATGACAGGATCCATTCTGATCAACAGGGGTCAGCTCTCTGCAGTTTATTCACATGGCTGGGGGATGCCTGCTTGGGAATGAGCTCTCCTTGCATGCCCCAGACCTACGGAGAGGAAACACATAACGTGAAGGTTGTGTGCAGTTCAACGTGCTTTAGAGGAGCTCTTCAAGGCACCTTCGAGCTCTCGCGAATCAAACGCACCTAAATACCAAATGGATTTCAACCTAATTCCAGAGGTAACACCACCTACTCACATGCCAAAGCAGGGAGCAGACGGCTTGCTAATGAACGTGTCTCCTTCATGAATATTATACTTCCCCAGGAGGAATTCGGTGTTGGAGCGAAGGACTGCTGAAAGCAAGCCAAGCTCAGCAGAGAGGATGCTTTGGAACTGCTGAGATCCCCCTGGCAGGGCTGCTGCTAGAGTCAGACCCCAGTTTTCCCACCCTGGGTGGGTTGGTGGGCGCTATGCAGGTGACACCTCACAGCCACATCACAGGAGACACGGGAGAGCTGGTGGCAGGGACGGGACAGGGGGAAATGCAGTGAAGCACACAGTGTTCGTGGGCCTGAACCTCTGCGACATTTGACAGTTCCTGAGGACTGATCAATTTTAACCCACACCCAAATCCTTCCCTAAAACCTTCTGGGCTGCGATATCCCGCTGGCACTTGCCCTCATTTGTGCCATAAGCAGCTGCCCTGGGCAGTGGCCAACAAACCCATCCATACACAGCAATTACGCAGCCCAGGAAAGGGTTAGCACAGCCACACCATTTCTGCTGGGAAGAGCCGGCTTTGCCAGCCCGATCGGAGCCGGGGAGGCGGGTTTCCCTTGGCCAGGGCTCCCGAGGCTCTCCCGTGACGAGTTGTTACCTCGGTCTCCATTTGTTTCCACTGGCAGCCTCCTTTGATGTTACCCCACGAAATTGAGCAGGGAGAGACCAAAGAATCCTCATTGAGATGCATCTGGTGTTCTCAGAAAGCAGCAAATTACCTTGGTGCCCTCTCCGTTCCCACTGCAGCGCAGCTCAGATGCCCTGTCCTCCAAAACCCACACAGCACCTAAATCCCATTGGTCTTGTGTACGGTTTAGATATTCAAATAGAAACTGTGCTCCTCACCCCCTCCGGAAATCTCGCTTTACCAGTTGTAATAGAACTGGACAGGGAAAGCCAGGTCTGACCACATTAAAAGGGTTCCTGCTTTAAACCAAAGTGCTGGAACTGCCACACTGGGGTCAAAGGACTGTGCTGACAGTGCTGGAGAGCAACCAACCAACAGCCCCCTCAACAACCACCACCAGCAGTCCCACCATGGCCTCACTTGGAAAATGCATCCAGAGGTACCAAAGGGACACTGCTGGATTACAACACATGCACCAGAGCAGACAATGCTCAGGAACTACACAAGTCCTTTGGGCCAAGGATCCTTAGGACACCCACCATGAGAGGGGGTGGTGCCCTGATTACCCGAGCAGACAGGAGATAGAAGGATGATGGAAGGAGAACAGCATGGACCTGGGTTTACAGAACAAATGAACCTTTCGATTGCCCCCCACATCGGCTTGAAGGATGCTGGTAACCCTGCTGAGAGCTAACAGAGCAGCTCTGTCCTCCAGGCTGGCCATGGCAAGAGAGCAAGCATGGTCTCATCTTCATCATTAGCCAAGCCAAAGCACAGTCCTGCTTGGCTCTTGCTCTTAGGAGATCAAAGTCAGGGGCTGTGTGTGAGCTCTCCCCACAGCCCAGCTGTCAGCGTTTGGCCCATGACAAGCAGCCACCAAGCTGAGACTGGATCCCACAGCAACCTTTAAAGCCGCTTCTAAGAATATACACAGCCCATGTTATGGCCCTGTGGGACAGGTAGAGACTTCAGAGACCTGCTCCATAGCCATCTCTGCACAGTCACCCTTTAAATTTAGCTCCTACGACAAGAGTGCATGAAATCTACTTGGCAGAGCAACAGAACATCCCAGAAAACTCACTCTGCAGTTCTCACACTGCACAGACAGCCTCCCTGGCTGCTGGAAACTGCCTCTCCCCAGCCAAAATGCTCCTCAGCAAGTCATTCGAGCTCTTACCTCAGACAACTCCTCTCCTGCCTGCACGCACAGGGAAGCAGCTGCAATCTGACTTTATTATGGCCCCGCACGTGACGTTGCCATGGAAATGGCCGTGATGCTACCGGGGCTGATGGCTGGGCAGAGGCAGGACCGCAGCCAGGCTCCCTGCGGCAGAGCTGCTGGAGAACCCCCCTTGGCCAAGCTGCTGAAAACCAAACCAGAACAACCAACAGGCAGCAGTAAAACTGCTCAGACTGGGGACAAGAGGGTTTCATGGCTGCTCAAGCCCTTAAGGTAGCACCCAGTGGAAGACCACTTGATGTTTATCTTGGTAGTGATGCTGTTATCAATGCACCTACTTAATTGGCTCCATCGAAAAGTCATTAATAAGCCTTTGGTAGCCAGAGGGACAAACATCCCCAAATGGTTCTTGTTCTTCAGATAACTGTTCTCAAGGACTTGGTCTCTTCAACAGTTTGGCCAGTCAAGTCAGCCCTGTGAGGGTGTGTTATCAGCCACCATAGGAAACAGAGAGAGATGCAGTGAAGAGCAAAGCATCTCCCAGCCTGACACATCCTCCTCAGTCTTGAACCTGCAAGGTGAAAGAGCAGGAAGAAGTTGAAAGGTCTTACTGCCCTTCTCATCCTGGTGGAGTGGGCACTGCCTGGATCCCAAACCACAGGATGTAGAATAATCCCTCAGGAAAGTAACAGCAGCTTTGGTGACTGCGGCAGTTCAACGGAGCTTGGAGGACAAGCTTAAATTATGATAGAAAAAGGAGGCTATAAACTCCTGGAGAAGAAGCCATCCTCTCTTAAGCATGATGGATTAGAAACCATCTGTGCTGGGGAACTGGAGCTTAAACCATGGCTGGCCAAGGGCTGCCTGCCAGGGAAGGATGGGTCTACACATGCCCCTAATTCTTCTTTTAACCCCATGGCCTCCCTCATGGTTGCTGCTGGAAACAGGAGATGCCTCCAGTTGGACCCATAAAGGCTGCGCTCCTCTCCTCCTTCAGGCCTGTGCTCAAGCCCTGTGCTGGGCAGGGCTGGGGAGAAGCCCAAACCCAAGGCTCTGGCTGTGCCAAAAGGGACCACACACAGTCCCACACCAACCAGCGCTGGAAGGAGGATGGCAGCCCTGGAGCTGGACAGCAGTAAGGGCTTTGTAAGCACGGAGAGATGCAGAGACAGACAAGTCCTGTGAGTTTAAGAGTTCTGAAGGTGTCAAGCAGAAGGGGCTCTACTACATTAAAAGCAGATTGTGAAGGAAAGCAGAATAAGAACTGATTCACTGAAAACAGAGTGAGAACAAAGCTTCTGCTGCCATGTGTGGGACTTGAGGAAGCAAAACTGCTCCTCTAAGGCACAAGGAAGGAAGGAAAGACATCACAGCACCAACCTGCCCACTGATGTCCAACTGCTCCATCACCACGGGATGCATGGGCAGTGTTGGCCTTGAGCAGCAATGCAAATACCTGAGGCGCACCCGGCGCCACGTCCCCCAGGTTCGGCTCTCCGTCTGGGCAGGAATGCTTTCAGCATCCTCCCATCCTGGAGCCAGTGCCAGGTATCTTCCAGGCTGATGTTTGGCAGGTAGGAACCGTGGCGAAGGGAGATCCCACATCAAGCACATGCCTCCCTGCTGCACCTTGGCACTTGGGCTCCCAGACCGCATGGCTGAGCACCCCACTCGCAATTACACATCTTCAGGTTCTTTGGCCCTTTCATCATCCCAGACATGCAATCCCAAGCAAACCTGGCAACTGCTTCTCATTTACCTTCACAAGAGTTGAAAGAACCTGGCCAATATTTATAGCAGCAATGCAAGCTGGTGGTGCACTGGCTGCTTTGGGAAAAATAGCTGAGGCTTTTCTGAGCCCAAGATCATTTATTATTCATCAAATTGGATTCCACCTTCCCCCTTCAGTTTTATCGTGGGGTTTTTCTAAAATATGGATTTTTCTTCATGTTGAGGTTTTACTGAGGGATTAAAACAGACACAGAAAGGGAAAACAAGAGAAAAACCCCATCATTTTGTAAGAACAACAGATTTTTCTGCTAGCAAAACTTACCCTCACGGAAGCCTGCAGAGGAGAGGACATCAACAAAAGGGATGATGCATCTTGTTCGTGAACTACTTATGAACTACTCAAAGCATCAAGAACCTCGTTTACACCAGCACCTCTACCAGAACCAAACCGATACGACTGGTAGAGAACAGTGTCCCACGCTGGCTGTGGGAATGAGTGCCCCCCCAAACCAGGAGGATCCCTGTGGGAGGGCTGGAGCAGGGCAGGAGGTGCAGGAGCGGGTATTTGGCTGACGCAAGGCTCCTGCATGGAGGACCTCGCTCCTCTGTCAGCTACCACAGCACGTCCAACAGAGCCGGCTGACCGCAGGGCCGTGAGAAAAGGATGGGAGCTGCAGCTGAATTACCACATCTGCTTTCTCCAGGGCTTGCCCAGGAGTGAGTCACATCAAGAGGAGGCTTTGGGCACGGTCTGGACCTGGGCAGATAAAAGCAGTGTTATTCATATGCGCTTGCTTGAATTAGCCAGGGAGAAATGTGTGCAACGCATCAATGCTGCGAAAGAAATACTGCGCTGTAGAGGCTTATCCAGAAAATAATTCCTGGGAAATGCTCTCCTCTAATTATCATCTGCCCAGAGAGGAGAAAGCACAAAGCAAGAACCAGCTATGGCCAGAGGAGAAAAACAGACCAGGGGAACCTTTTGCCTGAGAAGAGTCCTTTGGGAGAGCCACCCCAGCTACAGCCAGGCAGGTATCTTCCATTTCCCTGGTTACTTGGAAACAAATGCCTGCATTAGGGGTATGCTCCATGCCTTATGTGATCACATCAGGACAAGCTTTCCAGTCCTCAGGACTTGAAGCAAGTGGAAGTCCGGGGCACAGCTTGAGTGTGTTTCTTCCACAGAAAGGAGATGGAGAGACATCAAGAGCCACTTGAATGAGGAAAAAGGAATTCACAAGAGGGGTACAAACCCACCGTGAAAAAATCAACCCCCAGCCCAAGATACCGGTATGTTGGTAGGCAGAAGGTTACAGAGCAGAGTCAGGATGGAAAACTAGGGAGAGGGAGAGAGCAGCACCTGAAGTGCGGACCATGAATGGAAAGAGAAGAACCAGGCTGAGGAAGACAGCAGGAAAGGCAAGAGACGTTTCTGCAGTGAGAAACAGATGGTCCAAAACAACAGGCACGGCACGTCAGGCACCGTTGGTAAACGTTCACTGCTGACATTTCACAGCTACACAAGGGCACATTGTCACATCTCAACACCCAGGGAGTGAGACAACATCCTCGCTGCGCTTGTCGCTGGTGCCAGGTCCTTCAGCCCAGATCTCTGGAACTAGATACCAGGTCTGCTCCCTGGAGAGCCTAAACAGAAGGTCTGTGTGCGAGGGAAGGGAATAGTTCTGATCTATTTGGTCGCTTTTCTCTTGCTCTTCAGCCCAGGTCAAGAATTTGCAAGGATTTTCCTGTCTGAGTTTCCTTTCATTTCCCCTCACCAACCCAAGGTCACAGCAGCTTCCCATGACCTGTGGTGAAGAGCCACATCACTTGGACAGGGACACCACTAACATCAAGTCATTTCACCATCCATGCCCAGAGGGGAAGCACACGTGATGTTACCCAAGCAGGTAAAGCCACAGCAACGGCTTTGCTAAGCCAGGGAGCGTGGTTCAGAGACCCTTTTCCTTCCTGACGTTTCGGAAGTTAGCTCTCATGTCGAACACCTTGGTCATTCAAGAGTTTCTCTTCCCCCATCTCCATGAGCTTCAACATAGGACAAAGTGAGCAGCCCCCCACCTGACTGAGAACATGCTGGGAAAAAGAAAAAGGAGGAGTAGGATTTAGGAACTAGGCAAAAAGGATTCATATCTTGCCAGAAGCAAGGGGGAGTTGCACCAGGAGGCAACCCCAAGGGAGTGCTGTGAGCACAGGGGAGCAGCAACAACCCCGGCACTGCCCCGACCAAAGCCAGGCTGAACCTGTAGCAGCTTCAGGGTATAGAAGGGACATTCGTCCGCAAATCTGCTGCTCACCAAAGTCTTTCACCCCGCGTCACTCAGAGCAAGTCAATAGGTGCTGGCTGGCAGCAGACGCCACCCTGATGATGTTGCAGAATGACTCCCACTGAAGCACTTAATAGACTCCCAACATTTCTGCCTTTGGAAAAGAAAGATTTCCCCAATGCTATCCAATGGGAAGTCTTCTTCTAGATTTCAACAACAACAACAACAACAACTCATTTGGCCTTTTGGAAGGCTAAGAACAACCCAGCAGTAAGAAACAAGCAGTTTCAAAAGAACCCTATACGTTTTCCCCTCTGTCATAAACCAACATTGACTGATTTTTCTCCCAGAGGTCTCTAAATGGTGATGAAACACAGAAAACTGCTGCTGAGCGCATCCTTCGGCAATAGACTCCCCAGGTATATGAAAACACATATAACATTTATGTAACAAAGAATTACCTCTAAAAGAGCACTAAGGCTCAAAGCTTCTGGCACCCATTGTGCATATTACACCTTATGCTTGTGTTTCAAAATGAGTTTATGCTACGGGTGACTGCTTCCTTCCCACCCCAAAGCATTTCAATTGGATCTAGAGTCAGCTGGAAAAAAGGCACTTTTTCTGGCAAAAGATTCCCAGAGCTCTTCTGTCCGCAGGTGCCAAAGCTTGGGGGGAATTAGGAAAGACAACTAACCAGGGAATGCAGCAGCGCACCTATTTCCACCCAGGGACCTGCTCTTCCTTGCCCAGGGGGCTGTGTGCCCAGCACTGCCCACAACCCGCCTGGGTGCAGGGCAGAAGGAAAGCTGTGTGTGTAACCTGAAATCTGAACACTTCCTCAGCACCTGCAATGGGTATGACACACTTCCGAGAGCTGTCAGCTCTACCCGTTTCTCAAGCACCTATCAGTCAGTGTTTCTTGTCAACCCAGCTCAGCTCCTGATGGAGCATACGTGACCATGGCACCCTCAGCACTGCTTCCAGTGACACCAGCTCCTTTGGTGTGGGAGCCAAGAAACCGTTTCGTTGATCTGGGTCATAATACCCAGCAACAGAAACTGCCAGAGCTCTGAAACATCCCCCCCGGAATGAGCTTATACGGAAACACTGGGGCGGCTTTGAGCAGAGCAGACACTGGCCTGGACCGAGGCAGCTGGAGTGGACACGCTTGCTGCAGTGAAACTGATACCCTTCACCGAGAGCTTAGATCAGCTGAGTGTTTCCTACTGCTGCAGAGGATCTCTTCCAGACAACCAGGGTGAAGCTGGAAGGCCACGCTCCTTGCTCTTCAGTCACCATATTCTTACTGTCACTCTCTGCTCCCCAGTGTGACACCAAATGCTTCAGGGCAGTACAGAGGCCTAAGGCATGGGGTCCAGGGAAAGCAAATGGTTGAAATCAGCCAGCCCAGAGGCTCTCCACAAGCATCATGCACCAAAGACAAGTTATTGCAGGCTTCTCTTTGCAGCCAGGCATCTGCTGCTCACCCTTCCACACCACAGCAGCCACCTGGTAAACTCATTTCTACTCAAACCTGGAAGCTTTTGTTGCAGAAGACACAATTGAGGGCATTTAGATAAGAGACATAATTTAAGATAAGGTATGATCATCTTCCAGTTATGCTTCCCGTGCAGCCTAATCTGCCTCCACAATCTGCAGGCTGGCCTGACCACAGACACCACCAAAGCACTGTTCACCCTCCACACTGGATGCCCCACAGACCCCCAGGCACTGTGCTGGAGGCAGGAACCAAAAGAGTTTGTAGTTGAGAACTCTATAATCCTTAGAGAAGCCTTTCAGTACCTAAAGGGGCCTGCAGGAAAGCTGGAGAGGGATTTTTTACAAGGGCATGTAGTGACAGGATGAGGAGGAATGGCTTTATCCTGACAGAGGGGAGATGGAGATAAGGAATTAAATGCTTCCCTGTGAGGGTGCTGAGGCGCTGGCACAGGGTGCCCAGAGAAACTGTGGCTGCCCCATCCCTGGCAGCGCTCAAGGCCAGGTTGGACACAGGGCTTGGAGCAAGCTGCTCCAGTGGAAGGTGTCTCTGCCCGTGGCAGGGGTTGGAACTGGATGAGCTTTAAGGCCCTTTCCAAGCAAAACCAGTCTGGGATTCTACGAATTCTCCCCCATGGCTGGGGAGCAGAAATGCCAACTTCCAGGGCTTCCCCCCAGCTGCGCAGCCCCCCACAGCGATAGGGCTCAGGGGCTGAGCTGCTGGCTGGCCTGCTGCAGGTCAAGCTCACAGGCTCAGGGAAGGCATTGAGCATGTCCAGTTTTTGTGGACTCCCCATTAACAGCACTTCTGAAATGCTTCAGCTCCACAGCAGCGTAAGCAGTGGGAGCCTCACCTCCTGGCTCCTTCTCCTGCCTCTTGCAGTGGCCCCTCCTCATGTCCTGAGCCACCCTGAGAATGGTGAAAGTGTGGGTGTCACCCCAATGTATTGAAGAAGGAAGTAACACCGCCTGAGCAACCCACTTTGTGTAACACGGGTGTAACATGGCCAACCAGGGCAGATCCCATCAGCACACAATTATCTCATCAGCACAAGCTCCATGGGTCAGGTTTGAGACGTGATTTCCCACTGCACATTATCGGGAACGCACCACACGGCAGGTCTTGTTGGGCAACGGGAGATGCTATTTCTCTTCCACCAGTCAAGCCAAGTCACTGAGCCACAGCTCCACACCTGGGCTGTGACCCAACCAAATGCGTTTCAACATGGGCACGAGCAGTTGCCTCAGCCAAGCACAGACACTGGTGAGGGCTGCAGGCAACTGTGAGGATCTGTCTTTTGGATGCTGTTCTGCGGTCTCCAAAGAGACTGGCTCACCCTCAGCAACATCTGTTTTGACCAACATTTCTGCCTCCTGGACTGTAACAGCAGACAGGAGAACATCACCACAGTGTGGACTCCCTGTAGCTTTCCAGCACCTGCAGGTCTTTCGGCGGGATCTTTGCTCACTTGGCTTTGACTTTCACACCACCTTGTTAATAGAAATATTCCCTATCTATGGGAGAAAAAGGCCTACGTTTTCAGAGCACAGCTCACCAGCCCCAGCTCAGGACAGCGAGTCCAGAGCCAAATCAAACTCTCCCCTGTTTCTCCATCCAGTGCCCAAACACTGGGGCACCTTCCAGTAGGCAAAACCAAAAGTGTCTTATGGGATGGCCTGGCCAAAAGAAACACGAACACAGGTGCTGATCCTGGATCAGCCTCTTGCTGGCTCAGACACTGCAGCTGCAGGAGCTGAGCTCCACGCAGGCTGCAAACATCAGCTGAGACAGTGGCAAAACAGCCGGATGGTGCAGCCGTGCTGTACTTCCACTGGCAGCAGCATCCCAGGCAGCTTAAACCAACCCTGCCTCTCCATGTCCAAGCTGGGGATCGCAGCATGACCATGTGTGGACAAGTTATCCAGTCTTAAGCAAGTCACTCCACCTTCCAGTGAGTCAGGATCCCTGTCCATGAAGGATGCTCAAAAGAGCCGGACCTCTCCTGTCCCGCAGGGCTCCAGCAAAGATCCCAAGGCTGCTTGCACAATGCTGCGATTATGTGACATGCTATCTACGTGATGGTTTTCATCACACAGGAGCACTGAGAAACCTACCAGCAGGGATGTGGTGGGGCTCCATGAAGGATTCTGCGCTGGGGAAAAGGACTGTTTCAGGCACTATCCGGCTGACTCAAGGGTGAGACCCACAGCTGGATGTTGAATATTATGCCCCAGAACAATACCAGCGCACTAAAGCAGTGCGGGGTTTCCCTCCAGCCCTGCTTTGTCAGGTCCAGCTCACAGGAGTGGCCCTGAAAGCCTTTTGCAAGGCGGCTTTGCAAAAGCCTCTCTGTACCCAGTCCATGAACAGCCTCTTCCTTCATGGGGGAACTCTAAGCAGACAAAACTCACCTAGAAAGGATAAGAAGTCATGATCTATCAGCACAGGAAAGTGCAGGAGGAGAGACTTACCCTTTGCCTCTGCAGATGAAACAATTATGGCCCTGATGCTAGTGAGAGGATCTGGAAAGAGGGCTCCCATGTGTCACTGGAACTGGTCCCCTTCCTCTACACACTGACCACTCTGAACCTGTCAACCAGGCTTCATCTTCCCAGCAGGGCCTCAGCTGTGGGGCCTGCAGAAGCCCACAGATGCCAGGGTGTGATGAGAAAACCAGCACACACAGCTCTGGCAATGCAGTTCAGCCGGGCCAGGCTTCTTAACAGAGGCCGCAGGTAAGTCGGAGCAAACAAAACCCAGAGCTGGCCCCTCAGACCCTGGGCGCAGGCAGCTGTTTGGTGGCTGTGACCACGTTTCTTGAGGTTTCACATCTGTTGCGTTCCTTAGTGTTCCTGCCACCGTTCCTGTGGCTTTACCTGGTTGTCACACTAGAGGGTGATGAGAGGTTTCCAAGTGCGCACCATCACTCAGTCACAGCAGCCACCTGATGGGCTCCATCCCTGCACAGCACGAGAACAAGGAGCACAGAATTAAACATGACCCCATACAAAGCCTGCTGGAAACACCATCTCCCACACTTTGCGCAGTTCCACCACCAGCCCATCTGTTGCTGAGATGCAACAAGACCCATTTGAACCCCTTCAGCTTCAAGAACAACGTGCAGCTTATCCTGCAAGGCCACGAAAAAGCAGCTTTATGTCCAGACAGGATGCAAATTCAAGGAAAGAAAAGGCTCAGGAATAAGGAAAATCAGTGTTATGGATTGAGGAAAGGAGGCATTAAAGTGTCTCAACACAACAGTCCTGTAAATGGTTGCAGATACGCTGCGTTGAGTCAAAAGCAATTTCACTGCTGTTTTCTACACCTGTGGCCACGTCATCAGAGCAGATAGCCTTGAAAGGGTCCTCCCAGGACAGCCGCCTCCAACCCCAGCACTGCACAATGTCCTTGTAGGTACCATATTTCCCCTCCAGTGAGGGAAAACTCCGGATGACCGGCTGGGACTTCACTGCTTGTTCTATGCAACTGGGAAGGGAAGGCAAAGGGTGAAATCCATTGCAAAGTGCCTTTCATTTAGAGGCAGGGGCTAGTTTTAACTAATCTCAGGGATTTCACTGGAGTTATCAGTTAAAGTGGTGCAGACAGATGTGGATGGATTATAGCAGTCTTGCTCAGACTGCCAAGGAATCAACTTCAGATAAATTGATGTAAACCTTTATAGGAACCATTTCCATGCAGCCTGAGAGGGAGCAAGAACAAGAAGAGGGGAAAAACCTTCACTGAACAGATAAACCATGCTTAATTTCTTACAGAACAAAAACAAAGATTGTTCAGTGGGAAAAAGGCAAAGGGTTCCTAAGAAGAGGAGTGTCCTACAGAGGCTACAGCTCTCCGTCATCCAAACCAAAAGGCCCGGGGGGGGTTTGCGCCTTGGGATAAGCAGAGATTCCTGGGGAGCCTGCATTCAGCATCTCCCTGTGCAGCAGGAACATCTCAGTGCCCTGTGCAGGGTTTCAGGAGGATGGAGGCAGGTTATGGGTTGCCACAGCAGAGAGGTAAATCTGCCACACAGCCGGAATAAAGCTGGTTCCCTGCCAATCCTACTCTCTGGGTGCAGAGGCTGGGGGAAGCCACTTGCAGCGAGCAGTGCAGTAGAAAGCACGCTGTAAGCAAGCCACCACCCTCTTCACCTTGGGGACGATGGACCTGCTGCTCCTCAAGGGTCAGCCCTTGTTGCAGGGTCACCCACTGCCATTGTCCATGCCCTGCTGGGCAAATCTATTTATCTCCTGTTCCAGGGCAGATGGTTACCTCCGGGTACCTGTCAACTTCCATTTCAGATTAGGATGAGGATGAGCTTCGTAGCAAGTATAACCCATTACCACAGCTGGCACACAACAGGGACAAACAGGCTCTCCTACCCATGCGCTGGATTCTCATTTCCTTCCATCCCACCACAAACCACCCAAGGAATGTGAGACATTTCTGTGTTGCCCAATGCATGAATCCCCTAGGGAAGGGAAAGCCTCCCCTATCTCTCTGGCCTGAAGCTTTCTGTTAGCAGCCATCTAGGAAACCCTGATGATGGAAGTCTATTGGTCAACAAGCACCTTGCCATGGGCTGTCTCACTGTTTCCTGCCTGTCAGGGATCCTTCAGCAGTGATGGAGCTCTCAGCTCACACCTGAGCTCCATCTTCAACTTGCTTGTGGAGGATCTGGCCTGGCAAGAGGAAAGGGAGGCCAACAGTGGGTGAAGGAAAAGAAAGGGACTGAGTCTAATAGCTGTCCCCATGGGTAAATCACACCTTAGCTTGAGGAGGGGACATTAAGTAAATACTGGGCTAAAAACCACATTCATTGCTTTTAAAGAGGCTTCTGCCAAGGCCCCAGTATGCACTTACCCCTGGGCACTGTGGTTGTACTGCTTTGCCTCTCACTCCACTGAAAACAGATGAGCACGCTGGCTCTGCTGGTGGTACCACAGTCACAGTCCCTTCGTCAGTCAGCTGTCAAGCTCTCAAGGCACCTCATATGCCACAGGGTCCATTTCATGTCAGCCTTCAAGACAGGGAGAAGCTTCTGCAGTGTCTGCCAGGGATTTACTGATGAGCATTTGGGCACCTCTTCACCTCCAGAGACCTTCTCTCAGTATAACTTCTGTAGCAGCAGCAATGTTGGGGCGCACACCTCTCCCGAAGCCTGGGACCGCACGATGGGGCAGAGCAGCTTGTTGCAGGATGAGGGCAGCCGACCCTGCAGCACTTCAAGCAAGCCTGTGAACCACTGGGGTGGATTAAGGAAAGATGACCTGAGCTGACCTTCAGGCAGCTTTCTGCTGCTCCTTTCCCATCACTGTAAATGAGCAGGGTATTCACCTCTGAAAGGCAGGCAAGCCAATGCATCTGGGCCAGGGCAGCATGTACTTACAGAAGGGGACAAAGAAGCTTTCATTCAAAGCAGGGGAGTAAAAAGGTACTTTCCTAACTACGGAGGCCAGGCTGGACAACCCAGATAACATGGATGTAAAGCAATTATGAGGGAAGTAGGAACATCAACTTTACCTTGGCTTTCCCCACTCCTCCAGGGCCACAGTGGAGCCCAGCACAGTCCTGACAAAGCGACCACATGCAGGTTCAAAGCTGCCTCTCAACTTCAATAGGTGGGAGAGAGGGAAGGAAAAGAGCCCCCGGTCACCAGACTGATTTTCATTGCTTTTAAATACAATCATCTCTGCTCGCTTTCATCTCTGCTTCTCCTCCAAGAGCTGGCAGCAAAGGCAGCACCCAGTAAGGAGAGTCACGAGAGGGGGGCAATTGCAGCAGAAATGTAACCTCTGAAACGCCTGCCAAGCCGCAGGACAGGGAGGGCAGGGAAACGAACAGGGTCATTGCTATTGGAGGAGTGGGAAATGGGAAAGGGAGCAGAGATGGAGACATGGCCAATTTGGTTACTTGAAGCAAAGCAAGCAACTGATTCCCAGTGCAGAGGACGACTCGGCGCCAATCCCAAGCTCCAGATCTCGCTGCAGCAAGTTTCACTATGTTATAATGTCACGCCGTAAGCACGCAGCAAGGCTGGCTCAGCACGGGCGAAGCAGATTGCCAGAGGTGACAAAATCACCGTGGGCATGCTGCAGGCTGTGGGCATGCCCTCACCCACAGCCTGGGAACAGCAAACCCATTGCTGAGTTAGACACCACCGCGCTTCCCTGCGACCTACTGCCTTTCACAGCAGTAAAAGATGAGAGAGGCGATGGAGGTAACTTTGAGCAGGAATTACCGCTGGGGTGTGCAGGTACCAGGGGGGCTGTTGGCACAGGTCCTACCCTCTGTCCAGAGATGCTGCCGCAGAGAGATCCCACAGAGGGGAGAAGCAAGGGGCCGCAGCTTCACCCGGGCTCTCGCTTCTGAGCCCACAAGCAGATATGGCAGCAAGGGAGAGCTCCCTGTCCTTGGGGAGCTGGGCCCATGTGTGCAGAGCAGCCCCAGTGCCCTGCCCCATGAGCTGGGCTCCCCATCCCACCCTCGCTCCCCCCCCCCACATGAACAGAGAGTGGCTTATTGCCCATTATTCCAGTTCACCTCATTCATTGCCTGGTAGGAGCAAGGGGCAGTTTAACACAAACTCACCCTGCCTGGTTTTTCCACAATTCTTCTGCCCTCCCAAGGCCACCCCTGCAGTGCCCCAGTCCCTGCTCCAGCTCTGGGGCACCCTCCAAAGACTGAATCTGCAGGCATCTGTGTTCCAACCTGTCAGACCCAGGCTAGCAGCTGCCCTTTGACTCGAAGGGAGCAGACAGCCATTTGCAAGAGGAAAGACATATGAGCAGTGAAGGGGGAGCAAGAACTTTCTCTTACTCAGCTCCGCTGTTTGCAGAAGATGCCTCTGCCCACATCCCAAGCTGATACTGAGGGCAAGTGCTACATCAGCTGGCTCAGAAGCTGCTTCTTTTGGTGGCCTTGGTTCCTCTAAGAAGGCCATGTCAGTGCTGGGGTACTAATGCCTGGAGTCAGCAGAGCATGGGCAATAGCTGGCTCTGCGCACACCAGCTCGTGACCATACCTGAGCCAGGCTGAAGGTTGAGGTCACTTCCCCAGCTCACACAGGTGCGGATGGAGAAGGCAAAACCGGGGCCGCGCATTGGCCATTTGTGGCATTTCTCACAAAACATGGCTGAGACTGCTTGCTGCTGCCTTCTGACTCCGAATTCGACTTCCCTGTCTGCACGGGGAGGCTGGCAAGGCCACAGCTCGGAAGGCAGCAGGTCAGTTTGGGGCAGGGGACCCTAGGAGCACAGGAATACATGGCACCTTGCTAGGCAAAAAGCTGGGCTTTCGTAGGTGTATTAGTGAATAAGTGTGGACAACCTTGACGTGGACAAGGGAGAGCTCTGCACCATCTTGTGCAGGAGCAACAGATCTCTAAAACTGTGATAAAGCAGCCCCATGAACTGCTGCAGTCTCCAGAGCAACGCCAGCCTGCTCAACACCAGCACGGCCCCAGCTAAAGGTATGGAAAGCATTTTCACATAGCCTGGGTCACACCTCCCCTCTCCCACCTGGGCTGCCAAATGTCGAAGACCATTCCCATGGCCCACCCTTATCCCTGCCCCTGCTTCCCTGCGTGACCGGCAGGTACACAGGCAAGAATGTCTGCTTTTGCCCCCAGCACCGGGGCACTGTCAGGGCATTTTCACGGACAAACCACCCCTTTGTCCTGAGGTGAGCTCCTCTCCCCCTTTCCAGCAAAGCCACTTGGCTGATGGGGAAGGCCATGCTAGCGGGCAGGGTTTTGCATTCTCCTCCAGCATACCTTGCTCCAGACATTTTGCAGCAAATGTTCCTTTTTAAGACCTATTGATTTCATAAATAATAGAGCAAAGGCAAGAAGCACATCACACAAATACACAGGTCAAACAATCTCTCCCTTAGGAAGCAAACGGGAGCGGCAAAAAAAACATAACCCAGCAGGCATGCATTGATCTTCAAGCAGAAGATCAAGCGGCATTAAAGGTATTTGGTATCAAGAGCACGTAGGTACAGCCGTGTTCAAACGGGTCACCTTGAGGGGTCACGCTCCACAAACCTGCGGGCTTGAAGCCTGCCTTTCTCACGCCTGAAGCCGTGGAAGCACCCGTAGTATTTTGTCACATCGTCACACTGAAAACCAAGCCCCTGCACAAGAGAACAGCTCCCTTGCAAGGCAGCCGCACCTCTCCCAAATCACTCCTCTCCATCATGCGTGCAGGATTTTACTCTGCTGCTGAGGCATCATCTCAAGAGCTCTTGTTCCAGTACATCACCCTCATCCTTAGCCCAGCTAGCTAAAACAGTATTGTTTTAGCCAGCTGCTTTCCAGCTGCGCCATCTCTGCTGCAGGGCATGACAGAGGAGATGTCCAGTGAGCAGGAGGCTCTACGAGCACTTTTCCTGGGTAGCATCAGCACTGACAACAGTCAGGTCCCACCAGTTCTCACGTGTGCTCTGGGACCTGAAGCCTGGAGTAAATCACTCGCTAGCTGAACACTTATTTCCACTCCAGCCCTTTGCCTCACTCCACTTCCATGTAAGATAGACCATCCTATGAACAGGGACTTCACCTGCAATCCTGCAGCAGAAATGAAGAAACAGCAAGCGGAAGAGGAGCTTTTTAGAGCATTGCTTTGCAAAGTTTCTCCACATGAAGCGCCCTTTTTCCCTATGACCTCAGAAGCAGAACCTGAACATGCTCTTGACCTTGCGGCACTGACTGAGTTTGAAGCTGCTTTGGGGAAGGGTTTCTTAAACTCTACCAGCAGCACAGATGGACACAAGATGGGATGAAATGCGGCAGAGGCAAAGCTGTGAAACCAAAGCCCACCCTCCCGCTCCCAGACTCTCCTCAAGGATCTGCCATTAAGTCAAATGAAACTTTCAACCATACTGGCTTGTGGGCCACCATGTCTCAGCAGAGACATGTCACGCACGTTTAGTACAGGAAACGGAGCACTGGACAGCTTCTGCAATAGCACAGCTACCTCTGTCTTGATTATACTGACTGGTGCCTACAAGGGACAATTGCCAAAAGCCAAAATCTTCATCCCCAGCTCCTGGAGAAAGCTCTTGTCTATCAAACCCAACACGCAATGAGAAGTTTCTCCAGTCACAAGCCTGCATCAGAAGACGCTGACATAAAAACACCTACTGCCCCCAGGTCAAAAGGAACAACAACCTCTGAAGCAACCACAGCCTTTTGGAGAAGCTGAGCAACTGGAGGTAGAAGGGAAGAAAAAAAAAGGATATTCCTTAGGCTTTCACAGGATGAGAACCACTGCGGTTAACTCCGGGTAGCACAAGGTGTGTGCTGCTCCATATGGGCCAAGCGCAGCAGCAGGCAGACTGAGCCTTTCTTGCTGTTACAGCATCTACACGGGGCAGAGTACATTCACAGAAGGGGAAGAGCTGTAATACTCCCTCCAGCTCATCTCATGCTGTGAGGAGGCTCTCCTCCTGGGAGGATGTCATGGTGCCCAGCACACTCCCAACCTGGGAGTGCCCATAAGCTGAGCAGTGTTGCTCTTTCTCCAACTGGGATACCGACACACCAAAGCTCAGCTCTAGCATTCAGCAGGGCTGTGCAAACTTGAGGATGGACATATTGCCAAGAGCAGCTGCCCCAGAGGGAAGAGAGGCCATGCAGGAGCTCCAACCAGGCAGCTACTTAATTTAACCCTTTCCATCACCAGCTGAAACAACAGCTACCACCATCAGCACATGCTCCATGCAGCCACAAGCTCTTGGCCTAGGCTTGTGCTAGAAAGGATCAGCTTTTGTAGCACTCCTCACCAGACACTTGCAGAAAAATCATTGTGCCACACCAAGCACCACTGTATCCTCAGCTTGACTGGAGTCTGGAAGGCAGCAGTGAGTTATTAGCTGCATAGAAGATGCCTGCAGGGAGCAGAAACAGCAAAGGAGAACAGATGTGACAGGTTTTTGGCACTGGGTCACAGTGCTGATGCAGTCTAACTGTTTTGTGACAACAAAATGCTGCATTTCCAGCTGTATTGTGTTATCAGAGAGGAAGTGCTGGCCTGGACCAAGTATAAAGAAATCTAAGGGTGGCCACTGGGGAAAGACTTCCTTGCAGATGGCAAATTCATGGCCTTAAGCAGTGGTCACTTGGCCTGTCTCAGCTGCAGGCAAGCAGACAATGAGTTATCCTCGGCCAGAACACCCCTGTTGTTCACACTGTTCATTCCCCATCAGAAACCACCCCACAGCACCCTCTCTAAACATGCAGATGTAAGGATGTACCCCCATTCTGCTCCGAAGTGACACCAGTTAATTTCAAACTCCACTGAAGCCCTAAAAAACAGCCCCCACTCATGCTGTGTAGGAGAAAGGCGCTACTCAGCTCACATCCCCCGGCAGCACTGGCTGCTGTGCTACAAGGAGATAAGGAGGATGCAAAGGATGCTGGAGACCTGGGCTGAGGAAGGGAGCCCACCTCGCTCTTCCTGACACAGTACATTCAAATCTCTAATGAGCTCTTTGCCCACAGAACCTGTAACTCGATAGAGGAAGTAGCTTATACCCATCTCCCCTGACAAGGAGAACAGGGGATTGAAGAGTGATGTTTGCCTGCAATGGCAGTTCTGTTGCACAGCTAGAAATAGATCCTCTTCTTTCCCAGAGACACACATGAAACTTCCTACAACACGCTAAATCCAGGTTAAACATACAGATGAGCATCAATAAGAGAATCTCCTTCCCCATCACATTCCCTTCCCAAAGCTACAGCTGATCAGGCCACACCATTTGAGAAGCACTTGGAGACCAAGCATTTCTAAAAGCAAGGGAAGAAACACAGCTCTGCTCACGTCACAAGTGACAAACCTTTGCAAAGCGATTCGCTTCCCTCCCCTCCCACTCACTTGGGTTTCAGAAAACATTTTGTTCAAGAGCAGCTCTGTAAGGAGGTTATATAAGAAGTGGTGAGTACCACAAGGCTGGCTAGTTTTAGCCCAGCTACTTAGATCATAGCTGGGTTTTATTTTCTAGCTAGCTGGCAGACTCATGTCCAGTGATGACTGCTGGCAGAGGATGCTCTCAGCCATGTTGCTTCCCAGCTGGAAGAGGCAACACCACAGCACTCCAGTGTTTTTGTCTCCTCAGTTATGAGCTCCTCTATGGTATCTGTCCAATTCCAGCTCCCAGACAGGAAGGAAAGTGGGCAGTGCTTGAAGATTCTTACATTTTCACCGATCACGGTTATGTTTAACATGTTCCATACTCATCGCAGCCAAAAAGCCATTTGCAGCAGCGCCGGGCTCCCCAGAGGCCAATCTGGGCACAAAGAACCGTTGCTAAAAGTTGAGTGAGGTCATAGGTCTGGCAAATGTAATGGCAACAAATTAAACTACGTTTTTAAGAACCTGGCTTCAAGCTGCCTCTGAGATCCAAAACAAAATCTTAACTCTTTGCAGCCCCCCTGTGCACTCACCGCAAGCAGCTTTCAAGGTAGGGTATATCCTCAAGTGGCACAGCACTCCAGGGGGCTACTCTGCCCTCAGCACTCAAAACCCATGGTGCTGAGCGGACAGAGTTAAGCACGGAGCCTAGGGGCAAGACACGCAATAGGATTTGGGCTTCCTAGATGTTTTTTGAGGTTACTGCTCGATGTTTAAGCAGGACTGTATGTTAAATGCTTTTTTTCCAACACCTTGCCTGCCTCTCAACCATTAGACACCCTTTAGAAGTGCTGGTGCATTTTGAGACCTGATATCATACTCCAGGTAGGAAGTTATATAGAGGGAAAGTGAAGAGAGCAAGTTGCTGAGATTCGAGCCAAGGAAATGACTGAGTTGGAGAGTACTGTTGCAAGAAATTCCCTTTAGATTACCTTTCCTGCCACTTAAATCATATAGAGGTTGTTAAATGGAAAAGGGTGAATTGTTTTGTTTGTGCTGCAGCTTTTGCTTTACCCATTAAAGTGTCTTCATCTCAGCCCACGAGTTTTCTCACTTTTACCTTTCTGATCGTCTCCCCCATCCCACCAGGGGTGTTGAATGAGTGGCTGTGTGGGGCTGAGCTGGGTCTAAACCACAACACCCTATATCCCACTGGCTTGTGCTTCAGCACCTGGGTGTCTCATCTGGTTTAGAAGCACAATTGAGTCTTTCAAATGGATTCAATCAGAACACCTGAAAAGAAACATTATCTATACTGAATGTGTCCAAGTGATTTGTATTGCCATTCTCCCTAAAATACTACGTATAAACTGCTTCTATGGTCTCCAAGACATTAGAAGCTACACGTTTGAAGGAAGCAAATGCTATTTTTACAGCTTCAAAACTAACGAATGCTGTAATAGCTTACATTTTCTTCTTCCCCTCATGCCCCCAGCCCAAAGACCAGTACACCACACTGAGGATCAAGCTGGTCAATTAGGCTCCTGCAACCCATTTTTGCAACCGCCTTAGCAGCAGCAGTTCAGGGCAGGAGCAGCCTTCTCCTAGCAGCAAATAGGCTGCACGTACCTTTGAGTCCCCTCCTCCCCACCCATCCACATTACTACATAAGCTCATTTCAATGAAAATGATGTCAGTCTCTCAGCTGAAAGCCACTGAAAGCCTATAGCAAGAGCACGGAAGAACATCACTGAATTGATTCCATTAGTGTAATCTGAGAGAAAATAATGATTTAGCAGACTCGGAGCTTGGAAACAGAAAACAAACAGTCTGTGGCAGAGCAGAGAGAAACTCAGATTTATAATCAACCCAATAAGCATGGAAATGAAAAAGCTCTCAGCCTCCCACAAATGAAAGAGTGAAATATTGTGATAATGCCAACAAGGGGTTATTAGAGATGCAGAAAGCACCAGGAGGGAAGGTGACCAGAAGCTTCCTGGTGATGAAACTACTTCACCCAGATGGGATGAGGAGTATTAACACCACCATAACACTGCACCAGCAGACACAGCCTGAAACAGAAACAGGTGCACAAAAAACCCAAACCAGAAACAAACACATGGCTGGGCTTTAAGATCTGCCTAAGCACCATGTGAAATTAGGATGGCAGCCAGTCTTCAGGCAAGTATCCAGAATGCCCACAGCACATCTGGAGAGGGGGGCCTTGGAAGCCACGAAATGCTGGCAGATGGTTGTGACACAAGGGACCACCAAGGGTAGGGCTTGAGGCAGCCTCCCTGTTTGAAGAGGTCAGACAGACAGTGGTGAGGAGGGTTTCATTAATCCTGAGGTGCTCAAGCTCCCACTGCTTATTTCTCCAGGAATGTGGGTAATAGTTTATTGCAAGAAAAGAGACCTGCAGTGTGTGCTGACAGAAGAGGTGCTGGAGAACAGGATCTCCCAGAAGTCCAAATTCTTGTGCAGCTACATATTGAACACCTGCTAAAGCCTTGAAAAAGCCAGGGGGAGTGATGGGGGGAGCAGGGTGAGAGCATAGGTGTGAGTGATGAGCTGTTCAACTGTAAAAACATCTGCAAAACGACCAAAAATTAAAGGCAGTGCAGTGCGAGAAAAGGGAAGTTCCACAATAGAGCAAATATTCTGCTATTTGGTTGGCTTCTCTCTCCCTCTCCCCTGCCCTTAATTTAAGAAGCAGACGAAGACAAAGCAAAATCTGCCCCACCAGGGACACTTTGCCAGCCTCAAGCAATTGTTTTTCACATGTTGCACAAGAGAGCAGGTTAAATCCCACCACTGGATTTAATTGCCTCTGCACAAATACCATCCAGCGGCTGCTCCTTGCCAGATTTTGCAGGCATCTCCTGGGACTCGGGTGAGACAGACCCCTTCTCCTAGTGCTGATTGCACCGGGACCTCACCTGCTCTGAGAACAGAGAACTCCCACTGCCCAAAACACCCTGGGAGCTCTTTGCCTGTCACCTATGGCAAGCACACACCTCAGCAACCAGCTTAATACGGCCTGTGCCAGACATCTAGCAACTCCAAGATGCTTAAACATGTCAAAACTACCTCGGCAGCACCAAAGGCAGGAGACATGCAACCTTCCTAGTTAGTACTCAGACCACACGCTGGCTGCTGCATCTCTGGAAAACACAGGAGATAACAACTGTTATCCATGCTTATGAATAAAATATTACTTTTATTTTAGTAAAGTAACAAAGCTTATTTACAATCACTGTACATTCCAATTGAAAAATAGATCGTGCTCAAAGTCGTTAAAGCAAGTCACACACAGTCTGTCAGGAAACAAGCAACCTCAAACCTCCCAATGCCTTCAGCTCCTGTCTTCTCTCAGGAAATCAGCTCATTTTGTTCTGAATGATTTTCTGCTGATTCTCAAGACATTCCTTCAGCTTGTCTTCCGTGAGTGTCAGCCTCTGCTCCAGGATGGAAACAGTCTGCAAAACAACATGAAAGCTGCTGTTGACCTGCTCACAAACTATGTACTGTACTCCCAAGTGCATGGTAAAATGCTAAATTCACACTCCTGAAATACCTCCTCAGAGGTATAATAATATATAATACTCCTGTAACTCCAGTATCAGCATTTTAGCAGGGCAGAGCCCCACACAACTTGAGAGGAGCAACAGAGGCTGGTGGGCATGAAGCTCTCCAGCACATACCACCAAGCACCCATCGCAGCGCTTGGTGCTTTCAAACCGAGCTCTGCGTTTGCTCTCATGAACAGGTTCATGAGCCACCAGAGAGCCACCAGACACACTTCTGCTAATGAGAGACACAGGTTTTTCAACAGCTATGTCCAGTTTCAGCTTTAATTTTCCCTCTCTGCTTCCAACTTTTTCCTCCCTTCCCTGTATGCCATTGGTTTGCTGCAATTAAAACATGCAAAACTTGCTGAACAAGCACAATGAAAAGCAAGAAGCCCGCCCCAGCCCAGCATAAGGCAGTGCAACGTGCGGTGGAAGTGAAATGAAACCCAAAGTGGCAATATCCACCTAAACATAGAGCCAAAATACTTCTGTGTAATCCAATTACCCCACAAAGGATTGTTTTATCTTTCTCCGCGCTGAAGTCATGTACAGGATGCACAGGAAGAACATTTTAACCACGTGGCAATAAAAGCTTTTGCTGAAAACCTTTTATTGATCACTCTCAGACAAGGGAACTGCTTATGCAAAACCGCTTTCAGCTTCCAAAGACACAAGAAAGCCTGATAATAGGCGGTGATGATTTAATGCTTTACTATCCATAAACTTATCAGCAACAATCAATAGCTTCACATTTTGAGCATTTTTAGTGCATAACATCCTCTGTTAAAAACAAAGGATGTTCAGAACCTTGGACTTTTATAAAGTAATTCAAATAAACTTGGACAACTGCTGTTTGTATAGAAGTTATACATAGAAAGCCTTTTAATAGCGCATTTCGTAAGCACATCTCTAAGTGCCTGAAAAAAGAAAGCAGGTCTCATTATCCCCATTTTACAGCTGGGGAAATGAAAGCACAAAGAGAGGAAATAGCTTGGCTAAGGCCACTTGAGACTAGGAAAAGTCTCCTGTAAAATGATTTGGGGAATGAGATGAATGGGAGGGAAAGAGAGAACAGATGTAGTAAAACCAACGTGAAGCACTATGGCAAAGCCATCTCGCAAGACTGCATATCAACAAAGCCAGACAAGGCTGTGCACCATCGCATTTACCATAATGCACCCTTTGTTTTCCTCCCCAAACATAGTTCAAAGCTTATTCCTGCCACATACCTACTGCTGACCTGTGGCAAGGCAGAATGGCTAACTCCTGCTGCCTAACGCTGTACTGCTGCAGCTGTAGAAAACTTCACCTGAAAGAAAACCCTTGCATGGCTTAAATATTCCCATGGGCTACAGCACTAGCTTCATTAGAGTTTTTTCCTCTATTGCCACCCCTTTGAGGCACAAGAACTGCAGCACACAGAGAACCAGAAGAAAAGTGGAGCAAGGAAGTAACACCCCAGGTGCCCCAAAGCCAGCAGGATTCCTTCTGTCTATTCAAAGCAGAGAGGATTTCATTCTTTTCGTACCCAGCAACACTATTGCTTGGCGGCTGTCTCACAGAAGTCAAGAGCAAAGCTACTCAGGGCAGAACACAGCAGGCTGGATGTCTACCAGGGGTTTACAGCAAAGACCTTATCCTGCAAGCAACCAGACAGAATGAGAAGCAGTAGGAATCCTGGCTTCTCCATTTAGAAAAAGAACTAATAACTCAACACTCAGTTAAAAGGGGTGGGGGTGAAACACTACATCAGATATCTTTTAGAAAGATCATCAACTGAATTAATGTCCTGGTCACACTGCCCTGATAGAAGCAAAGCCCCAGATTACTTGTGGTTCCTATATCTCACGATTTACTGCCATCACAATCCTGTCGATACGAGTTCAGAGCTGTTACATGCAGCACCATGAGACTAAACGCAAGTAAAGCAGATCTCAAAGTGCTGGATTTGTGAAAAAGCTGTAAGGAAAATGTTTATTGGAATGGAAATTGCATGTAAGTATATGCAAAAAACTTGTAGTGAGTAGTTTTTGGAAACTAAAAGTGGAAAAGTAGCAGTCAGAAATGAAATCCAGGAAGTCCAAAGGAGGAACCAATGATTACAGCCCATTCAGACTTGAACATATGATGCCCAAATACACAGGGCATCTGACATCCTAGGAAGGTAACGAAAAGCACAAATACTGCCCAGCTGCTATTAGCACCATCCTGTAACTTAAAAGACAAGCTTCTTTATTAGCAGCTGACAGTTTTACAGTATTTCCACGTTGCTACTTATAAAACAAGTTGTTGTGGGTAGGCAAGTTAAACTGCACCCATTCAACTCCTGCATGGTTTTGCTTTTCAGAAGCTAACAAACCAACAATTGCACCAAGGAGGAAAATACTGTTAACCAGATTCAGTGAGGATTCACTGGAGCCAGGTTCGTGCTCAAGCCACTTCTCGGCAGCAGGACTTGGGCTTCCTGCGTCAGGAGCACAGTACGTGTCTCCATTACGCACCAGGGAGTAAAGGCTAGATAATTTATTAAAGCCCTGGCTCAAACTGGAAGAAGGATAACAGCTTAGGCTTAAACAAGAAGAAAGATTAACCTTTTTTTTATTATTAAGGAGTATTTCTGACATTACAGTAACACACTGAGCATTACTATGCACACCAGAACACAAAATGTAATTCTTCACACTAAGGAAACTTACTCAAATCACTTCTACCAGCTCTTCCTGCAACATTTGTCTTCATTCATCTTTGGAGACTTAGCCTAGAAAAAAACTGCTTTTCTTTTTGGAAACAGTATCAAAAAATGATGTAGAAAACAAATTGCTTCCTATTTACCTTTTAAGTTCTGGGAAATTTTCAGCTCCATCCTCCCCCAGGACCCCTGAAGTAGCCAGTATTCACACTTGCTTACATGATGACAAGCCCCCTATGTTATTTCTCCATGTTATTTTAACTCCCTCAAACCAAATAACAATGACTTGTGATGCTGTTTCAAGATGCTTTCACCAGTATCTTTTTCCTTAGACCCGGTTAAACATTTCCCTATAGCAGACAGTTTAAGTACTAATAGCTCCAGGGCCAAGGCTTTGCAGCAGCCTTGGAGGGGCAATCAGTCCTGCCTCTTTTGAGGACTACAGATAAGAGGAACCAGGTGCTAATTGAATGCCAACAGAAACCAGTTCTACCACTGCTAAAGGAAACCTGAAGAGCAGAGACCAGAACAAGCAAGCAGAGGCCATCAGCAGCCATCCGGAGCAGTGGTGGGAGTCCCTGCCAGGAGAGAGATCACCTGGACAGATGGCTGCTCATTATTTAACTCCAGCAGTACTTGGCTTGGTGGCTGGGGCAAAGCAGGCATGCTTTGGATGGGTGCTCTGCAAGCAGCAAGGTGCAGCTCCTGCCCTGCCAGCAGCACACGGGTTTTTCAGTATGCCACTCACACTGGTTTGATTGAGTTAGCACACAGAATAGCATGGGGGTCATAACACTGCTCCAGTGGATCACCAGTAATTGTGGGACCCCAAAAAATCCCCACATACTGATACAACAGTTACTCAGATGAGGTTAACAGCTTCGCTGATCCTACAAGGAATATGATTCCACACATTGACTGCAGATGTGCTCCGAAGTATTACACTTGCATTTCTATTCCTGTCATCATTTCATAACAGAAAATCCCTCTCTCCATTGATCACGGAGGTTGAAGTAGTTCCCAGCGTTACTTCAATAAAAAGATTCTTAAAGGTTTGCTCTGCCAGTTTTTCTAAGCATATGCTAAAAGAGGTTTTTGCAGAGCACGAACATATCAAATAGCCCAAGAAAAACACATTACTTCTACCTCTTCAGATTTTCTATTCTGTTTGACATGTTAATTTACAAAAGCATCGATTTCTTTTCAATTTATCAGAAAATGCAGAAGTTTGTAAGTTTCTCAGCACTCAGTTTCCTCACTCCACTATGCTGGTACAAGGAGAGATGTAGGGATGCCTTTTAGGAGGCGCAATGAAGCAGCCCATAGACCTGCAGAATGACATTTGTGGAGTCTGAGCTGGAGTTGAGGCTTAAGAGCTCTGCCCTGTGTAACAAGCAAGGCCAACACTGGTTTGTTTTCAAGGATCTAGATGCCCTGCTATAATTTCTTATGTTTTTCCCCAAAAACGGCCATTTCAGAGCCAATGGCCAAGTAGTACAGCAAGTAAGCCGCATCATAAAAACGCTGCCTGAGCATCCAGGGATCCCTCTTTGGGAAGTACTAATGAGTGAGTTCAGAGGTACCTATACACCTCCGGGGCACAAATCCATGACACATGGACCACAGACTGCTGCACAGCATTGAGGAAGCCTGTTGGCACCATACTGGAAAGTAAAACCAAGTCTTTCAATAAAAGAGTACAGTTGCCAACCTTCAAATGCGTTCATTAAAGTGAGTAATATCGACAAGCTGCCCCAGTTATTGTATGCTGATCACTAAAATGATACCTCCAACACCCAATAAATAAAGTCCCAAGCATATACACAGTCCTATGTGGAGACAGGAATTATCAAATATCCAGGTAAATAAGCTTGGGAGCCTTGTTCTCTAAACTAACACGAATGTAATAAACTGCCACAGGAAGGCTCTGCACTAGGGTAGCCCTGCCTACCTTTTACAGAAAAAAAACCTAATTAACTTAATTCCTTCCACCAACAACAGTTTAAATACCAAACTTCAGCTGCAAGATTGAAAGGCTCATGGAAGAACTTGTGCAGCAGAAGTCACTTTGAGGTTCAAGTATGAACCTGTCTGCTAAGAAGCAGCCTTGCCTCCTATCATACAAGTTTTGCCGGGACTTGCCCCTTCAATCTCAGCAGCTGCATCCGGTGGCACTCAAAGCAGACGCCTGCTGTCACTAAGCCTACAGAAAGCCAGGCTGCCCTCTGCATGTGCAGGTTACACAATACAGTTTTGAGATGGGACCCAAACCAGCTACCACCATTCTGCATGCTCTGACACATTTCCAGCTAAAGCTGCCAGTTCAGACTAATCAAGGAAGTCAGCCTCTTATCTGAGAGTACAACTAGGTATGAAACCTCCACAGTTATCAACACTTCATGTAGCAAATGAATGTATGCAAGGCCCTTTGCATGCTGCGACTGGCTATACTCTAGCGGTCAAAGCCTTAATCTCAGAGATCAAATGCACAATTAAGGCGGGTTTTGTTGTCGTTTTGTGGTTGGGGTTTTTGTGTTTTGTTGTTGCATTTCCTTTTTTTTTTTTTTGTTCTTCAACCTCTGGAATTATTTCTAAAAGAACTGAGAGCTCCTCCCCTGCTCAGGCTAAACCAGGATCTCCTCCCCAGAGCTGTGGTAAATAAGTTCTGTAGCCCCCCACCAGCTCAGCTGCTCTGAATGCACACTTTAAGGCAAATTCCCAAAGCCCATCTGCATAGAGTATTTCACACCAGGCTATGGATAGTGCATTGATTATTTCAGAATGAAGAAAGCTCATGTAGCGCTTTAGTACTCCCTTCAATCTCTCTTTAATGGAACTTCATGAGTTTTCCTGGGTTTACTTCATAACATGCTTCAAATTCCACAGACTTTTTGTATTTGTTACTAGAAAACACTCAGCTCCAGTGTGGCTAGACAGGAATGTATTAGTGCAGCACTGTGGGTTAGGAAGTCCCACAAGCCTTCTCAACACAGTTTTGCACATTCACCCAATATCACTGCTGGGCCATGTGGGTTAGGAATACATGACAAAGCCGGCAGAAGTGCAAATGCCAGCACTAACCTGGCTTTATCAAGATCCCTACCCAGAGCTCCAGATGTGCTCAAGAAGTCATGAGGATAAACAACTTCTTTGTCAGTTCTTTCACAAGAGATCATAATCCCACCAGCTCCCTCCAGCCAACAGTCAGATGTGTGCTACCCAATACTTGACATGTAAAGCATTTCTTACATTTATCAGATCAAAGCACTACACAAAGGAGGTGGGTTGTTGTAAAATTCAAAACCAGTATTGCTCAGGTAACTCTTCCTCATTAGTACTGTGAGGGTGGTGAGACATTAGAACAGGTTGTCCAGAGAAGGTGTGGGTGCCCACACCCTGGAAGCGTTCAAGGCCAGGCTGGATGGGGCTTTGGTGTACTGCATGAGCCTACTCATGCCGTAGACACAGTACAGCAACAACACAGGTCATCACTTGCAGTGCTTATTGTGTTTTTCACACGTAGGAAAACCATACAAGAGTACCTGAAAAAACTAGTATCAGCCACTTTGCCAGACCAACCAGCATGGTCAGTACCAGTACCACAGTGACCAAAGGGAATCTGAAGGACAGAAAAGGATGTTCTATTAAATCAATCCTAACCACAAAGATAAGCCACAGGCTCTGCCAGTTTGTTCCGCGCAGTGCGGGGACACAAGGCGTACAAACCATCTCTAACTGAGCCATTTCATTTACAGCCCTCATAAGAAAAATGTTTCATCACACACTGCTGTTGCTTCAGTCTTGACAGCTGATCAGCCTAAGCTAAACTGATGGCACCCGCATCAGATCCTGCAAGTTTCTGAAAAGGAATGGCTGCAAGCTGCGGCATGGGTACTGACAGCTTCCTTGGTACGCATGTGCTAAACCTCTGGGGCTGGACCAACATAGACTTCAAGTTTCACCATACAGTACAAGAACACTGCAAATTATGATGAGCAACAACAAAATACCCAAGCATATACCATGTGAGTAACTGCACAATATAGTGGTTAGAACCCCAAATGACCAGAGGTCTCCCCAGTCACAAAGACTTCCTCTCTCCCTCCCTGCTGCCCAATCTACCTCTGAAAGGATGCAAATCCTCAGCTAAATTAACACAGCTGCTGACAACGAATGGCCAAATAACAATTGATATTAATTGCCAAGGTCTGCTTGTGAAACCAAATTGTGGGAAGTGTTTAGTATTCCTCCCTATTGAAGGATAATGGAAGGTGAGGGTCCTGCGGGCCTCCAGGGAGACATGAGCACTTTTAAGAAGCCAAGAACACTTTAGAGTATCCTGCTAATATAGCAATATCCCTATGAGTGCATTTAATTTAGGCAGTGTTAGACAGAAGAACAATGTATCTGCATTGAAACTTTAGAGATTCTGCAACAAGTATATTATAAGTAGCTCTGATGATATACAGAGGACTGGCAACAGCCAGGATACTTCATTTGTTACGAGTGAGAGATCAAAGCTACTGCATCTCCAAGAGATGCTTTTAACTCATGAGAAGTAGCCTCTTTGTCCCTTAAAATCAAGACTTAAACCCCAAGCTCAGCTGGTATCTCACATATTTTTCAGATGGGAACTTTTTTTATTGTTTTGGTTTTCAAACCATTTCTTTCAGAATAAAAACTGCTGCAAGTTTTCTCCTATGTGTTGGGTCCACCCGTAGCCAGTGGGTGTTCGAGTATTGAGAGCAACACAGAAACCAACACATCTGCACAAGACAGAGGTAGCAGCACTTATAACCCACCCCCTCCACCCCCCCATTTGCTTCTTGACTTGTAATTACTTGAAGTCATAAAAGCATTTGTTTTACTAAACCAGTTACTTAATCTACATTTAATACTTCTCAGAACAGAGGGACCATGCTCATTCCCCAGCAACACAGACTTTGGAGACCGTGTCTCAAAGGAGTAACAGATTTCACTTTACTTGTTTTCATTATAAGCACTGCACACACAAACACCCTCAGTTTTAATTAAAAAACAACTCATTTGTGTCCAAGTCCTTTTTTTTATGCTAAACAATTTAATTTAAAAGAAATTCTTATCTTCCCTCCCTCTACAATCTTTTCTGGACTGAAATAATCCTTTAATCTCACATGAGCTAGATTGTCCTTCAGCTCAGGCTTGGATTATTTTACAGATTTATCAAGTCTTCTCCATTTCACTGCATTGTTTTCTCCCACTTTCAACGGAAGATTACTTTGGGGAAGTATATAAAGCTGTTTCCTGTGGGTAGATTATCCTAGCTATTTATGAATTTTTGTGTTAACCTGATTTTGAACTCTTTGTTTGGAGCAGACATCCTCCTTCCCACATGAAACCAGCAGCTTTTGCCTCAGCGCCCCCGGCCCACCAGTGCTGCAGATTAACAAAGTGAACCTTGTAGCTGCACGTGCCTGGAGCAAGGGCAAGAGTATACATACAGACTCTTTGAAGGTGATCCTTGCAAATACAAGTTTTCCACTGCAGCCAAGATGGTTACTCACAGATGGTCTTTCAGAAGCGCAGTTCAGCTGCAAGTACAGAAAATGCATCTGAACCAAGCAAACTCAGTATCTGCTCCATTTCTGCTTCAGCCAAAACATATCTTTCTGTTCCAAAAAGTTATCCAAGTGAGAAAATCACCTTTCCTCCTCCCCCCTTTAAGCTCTAATTCTCAGCCCATCTCTTTACATAGGCACAGAGATCCAGCCTTTGATAAAGAAAAAAAATAAACATTTTGTGCTTTCCTCCTTTTCACATTTCTGAAATGCCAGTGAAGAGCAGGAATTTTAAACACTGGGACTCTGACAAGATACTAAGCTGCGGAAAAGGGAGAGGCAAGCAAAGCACCTGTAACATACATTTGTTACTCATCTTCCTCATTCCTTTGTTTGATTTGAATTGCCTACTTTCCTACACAGGGGCACCAGGGTATCTGTAAGTAATCCAAACTACTAGAAACAACCTGCTTATGTCTGAGTCTTAGCCTCACTCCACTGTTCCAGGCAGCAGAATTGTCAAACATGTGCTACCCTGCTGAAAAATGCAGTCAAACATTAACTTCTTTATCTGCATGTGAAGAATGGTCAAACACAAACCACATTTAGAAAAATATACGAAGCCCCTGTCAGGTCACATTAGAGCACTTTGTTACAAGTAAAACAAAAGATGTCCTGAGAGAGTTCTGGTAAGAGGAAGAGAGGAAAGTTGCATTGAATCACAAACCAGTTTAAAGAAAGATGCCAAAATCTTAAGGAATAAAATCACAGCACAAAGTCAGCAACATACAGAGGAAGCTCCCTAAAACTGAGGGGGTCACACCTGTTGGCTGCAGCCGTTACTGCTAGATGTGGTATACAAGAGCTACTGGTTTCTTCTGATCTAGCTTTCTCTAATAAGAACTGAAGTAGCAAGCCTGCTCAAGTGTATCCTGCTGTGCAGGGAATGATGCATCCACAGCCTCAGCGCTTCTACTTGCAATTGGTGTCTAGCAGGAAGAGACCTCTTAATGGAATAAAAACAATCCCGCTGTCTCTAAGTACATGACACCCCACTTCATCTGGAAATCTATTGTCAATCTATTGTCACTGTATGGAGGGAAGATACTGATAATTGGTGAGCAGCAGACAATGCAGTTCAAGCGTACAGCTCAGAACAAAGCTCTGCACTGGCAAGAGATGACAGCCTTCAGCTGATGTCTTACTAGTACCTCTTTCAGCAGAAATTGAAAGTATTTGCTCTCTTTCCCACTTTTACATGACATCAGGTTTAGCATGATAAACCTTGAAATGATAGCTATGGAAAAAAGTTAGGAAAATAAACTAAACTTACATTTTCCTAATTTCCAAAAGTAGTTTATCACAACTTAAGTTTCCCCACACTGGTACATGAATCATAGAATCACAGAATAGTTAGGGTTGGAAAGGACCTTAAGATCATCCAGTTCCAACCCCCCTGCCAGGGGCAGGGACACCTCCCACTAAACCATGCCACCCAAGGCTCTGTCCAATCCAGCCTTGAACACCACCAGCGATTGAGCATTCACAACTTCCCTGGCCAACCCATGCCAGTGCCTCACCACCCTTACAGTAAAGAATTTCTTCCTCATATCCAGTCTAAACTTCCCCTGTTTAAGTTTGAACCCGTTACCCCTTGTCCTCTCACTACGGCTCCTCATGAAAAGTCCCTCCCCAGCATCCCTATAGGCCCCCTTCAGATACTGGAAGGCTGCTATGAGGTCTCCACGCAGCCTTCTCTTCTCCAGGCTGAACAGCCCCAACTTTCTCAGCCTATCTTCATATGGGAGGTGCTCCAGTCCCCTGATCATCCTCGTGGCCCTCCTCTGGACTTGTTCCAACAGTTCCATGTCGTTTTTATGTTGAGGACACCAGAACTGCACACAATACTCCAAGTGAGGTCTCACAAGAGCAGAGTAGAGGGGCAGGATCACCTCCCTCGACCTGCTGGTCACGCTCCTTTTGATGCAGCCCAGGATACAGTTAGCTTTCTGGGCTGCAAGCACACACTGAAGCCGGCTCGTGTTCATTTTTTCATCAACCAAAACCCCCAAGTCCTTCTCTGCAGGGCTGCTCTGAATCTCTTCCCTGCCCAACCTGGAGCTGTGCCTGGGATTGCTCCGACCCAGGTGGAGGACATTGCACTTTGCATGGTTAAACTTCATCAGGTTGGCATCAGCCCACCTCACAAGCGTGTCAAGGTCCCTCTGGATGCCATTCCTTCCCTCCAACGTGTCAACCGAACCACACAGCTTGGTGTCATCGGCAAACTTGCTGAGGGTGCACTCAATCCCACTGCCCATGTCACCAACAAAGATGTTTAATAAGATCGGTCCCAACACCGATCCCTGAGGGACACCACTCGTTACTGGTCTCCAGCTGGACACTGAGCCATTGAGCACAACTCTTTGCGTGCAGCCATCCAGCCAGTTCTTTATCCACCAAGTGCTCCACCTATCAAATTGATGTCTCTCCAACTTAGAGACAAGGATGTCATGTGAGACAGTGTCAAACGCTTTGCACAAGTCCAGGTAGATGACATCAACTGCTCTATCCCTGTCCATCAGTTCCGTAGCCCCATCATAGAAGGCCACCAGATTGGTCAGGCAGGATTTCCCCTTAGTGAAGCCATGCCGGCTGTCACCAAGCACCTGTTGTTTTTCATGTGCCTCAGCATGCCTTCCAGGAGAATCTGCTCCAAGATTTAGCCAGGCACAGAGGTGAGGCTGACTGCTCTGTAGTTCCCGGGCTCATCCATTTTCCCCCTTCTTGTACATGACATCATGTTAAGTACTGGAAACTACAGAAACACCAAAAAGCACAGCACTTCCACATCAGAAATATTCCCAGTCTCCCACAAAACTAACTAACAAAACTCCTGAAAAACCATGGATGGCTATATCAATAAAGGGTTTCTGGTCTCTCTCTTTTCCCATCAACTGAATGGCCCCCGCTTATGAAATTAGCGTTCTCTTTAAACAACCAATACTCGGGAATTACAAAGCAAGTATTTGTAAGAGGACCAGGAGTGTCCTCAGCCCTTCTCCAAGAAAAAAAATACTGACACTTGTTAGGTGTTATTCATGAAATATTTTTGTTCCATTCTGAAGCAGCAGTGGTGTTGTCCTTCCATAGGAATCAGCAGGCCCAGAAAACACACAACGTTGGTTTGAGTCTGCCACGCACAGGGAGCAGTGTCCTATTGTGCTTCGGCAGAAATGGCTAGAAAAGAAAACCAATCCAACACCAGCAGCCATTGCTTCCATTTCACTTGGATCTCTGTGTGCCATGGCCCCTTCCCAGTCAACATCTAACTGCATGAAAGAGGGCTTACAGTGGCCCTGCAGGAGCAGCATTCCCTTCTGCGTTATCAAACATCAGCATTGGAAAAAACAAATCATAGAATAGTTAGGGTTGGAAAGGGCCTTAAGATCATCCAGTTCCAACCTCCTGCCATGGGCAGGGACATGTCACGCTAGACCATGTTGCCCAAGGCTCTGGCCAACCTGGCCTTGAACACTGCCAAGGATGAAGCATTCACCATTTCTTTGGGGAACCTGCGCCAGGGCCTCATCACCCTCCAGAGTTACCTTCCATGTCCCTGCATTGCTAGCTACCGGCGTCCCTCCTCCTTAGTCTAGCAATGAGGACTTCTTCCAGGTTCATTTGCTTAAGTTTGTTTGGGATTGGTTTGTTTCACTGCTAAATATCAAAACCTTGGCATGAAGAATTATGAAACCATTTCAACAGTGCATCAGAAACATCAATTTGTACAGATGCATTTAAATGGTGTTAATACAAAATATAACATACAAAGATTAGAACCAATGGGAAATAAAGTACTTCAAGGACAGCAAAAAAGAGGCAGAAAAGCTACAAAAAAGGTAAAAGGCTGCTGAATGCAGTTACTCAATGCAGCTTTTTGGATTTTTACTATTTCAGGCCTATTTCCGATTTTATCCTATAACCTACTAATTTATTCCTCCCGCACTGATCTCAATTTCTGCTACGTTTAAAACAACATTTGGAATTGTGTATGGTTACACAATATCTTCGAGAGAGATGTTTGCATTGCTGATATCCAGTTTAAATCCCACACATACTGTTTACTGCAATATTTGCCTCCTCTAAACACCTATGAAGTTGAAAAGGAGCCATTACACATCCATCATCAGAAGCGTGGATCCGATTTATGTAATGAAAGATAACAATCATATTCCAAACTTACTAAGGAGACGTAAAAACAGCAGTAAAATATTTTGTGTACACATAGGGCTGCATTTTACTCACAAGCACGAGGGCCCAACGTAACACAAAAGATTCCCCCCACCCACCCTCCAGTGTTCAGTGTTTTAGAGATCAGAGGAAAAATCCTCTCTTGCACTTCTGCCAAATGAACTTAAATACCTTTTGGTTTTCACCCTACTCTATTTTAGGCTGTCTGTAGTACTGGAATGTTTTTTAATCCCTAAAGGAGCTCTACTTCAATCCCCTGATAGGCCCTCCAACCCATCATTTTACACCTTTTGACAAGTACTTCTTAAGAGCAAAGAGCTAACTTGGACTAATAATCAGTATGTTCAATACCAAGTGTCCAAGACCTGCTTCTTCCTCAGAAACAACACCCAAACTCACAGAAAAACCCTCCCCACACAGATTTTTCCTTCCTGTGACAATGGTCTCAACTACAGGAGATCACCAATGTTTACTATCCCATGCTTTCTCCTTGCCTCTCACATATCCCAAAAACACACAATGAACTTCAGCCCCAGACCATGGAGAAATGGTATTTCTTCACAGGAGCAATGAGCAGCTATTTAAAAACAAACCAGCTCTATCCCCACATTTGTCTTAAGTAAACACATACTGTGATGATCACCATTAAGAGCTGGTACTGTTCAAGCACTGCTTAGTGACTCTGAGGAAGAGCTGTATGTTAACACTTCAGCAAGGGATTAGTTGTTTGCTGGTTGTGGGTGAAAAGCATGTTTCAGAGATGAGACACAGAAGGGCCCAGACTTGTTGATGGGAGGAGAATACTGCAGAAATTGGACTGTGTAGGTGAATGTTGGGTGGGGGAAAAGGAGTGGGATCTGAAAAGAGTTTGCCTATAGACTGCAGTATAATGGGGGAGGGAAGAGAGACAGATGATACACCAAAACAGAGCCCTACTGCCAACCGCTCCTTCAGGCATTACCTTAGACGAACCATCACTAATAGCACAGGGAACCAAAGCTGGCTCAAGGAGTGCTCTGCAATGCTGCAGTATAAACGAGCTGGGGGAAGAGCTGGGCCTAAACTGGAACTCAGGAAGATGCGAAAGAACTGATAAAAGAAAAGCTGACAAGCAGATGAAGACAGATTTATCAGAAAGCTACTAAACAGCAGAGGTTTTAAACTAGCCACACTTTTATTCTACGAAACTATTGCAAAATATTCCAAGTTCTTCCAGCCAGAGGTACCCTTTTCACTATAAAATAGAAGAGCAAACCATACCTGAGTCAGAACATCCAGTTGTCCCATAATATGCTCCAAGGTATTTGCAAGACTGGTCTCCTCCTCCTGTTGCTCATGGTTCCTACCAGAATCCTGAGTTTTTGTTTTCTTAAGATGAATACCACAGTCCATTTCTGATTGCTAGAAAAAGAAACAGACAATCTGCTATTGTGATGCAAACAACTGGAGAAGGATTTCAGTTTCATGGCAAGGAAACAGTAAAGCACAGCTTATGCTGGGACAGTTTATGCTATTAAAAACAGGTAAAGGAGAAAAGGAATTATTCTTGCCACAGCTGGACAAGGAAAAGCTGCTGCAGAGTTGTCTGCCTTCCCCAGGTGGAAGGAGTTTTTTGTCATCATCTGTTTCGCTGGGTTTGTGTGTGTGTGTGTGTGTGTGTAGGCGCATATGTTTTTAAACCCTCATCAGGAAAGGCAAACTTTGGATAACAATCCTGAAGCAATACTGCAAGGTTCAAGTTTTATATGTATGTACAAAGCGCTCTGACATGCTCATGTGGTACACAGGCACAGACTGCACAAGAAAAAGAAGACTTACTGGAGCCACATGGAAGCACTACATCCAAATTATACGAATTAAGTAAGCCACCCTGAGAGGAGCACAATTATCTCACTCCAGCAGTAAAAGCCTCTCTCCACGCTGGTAGTTGTAAGAATGCAGGATGCTGTACCACAGTTCACCAGGAGCAAACTCTTTCAATATGAATTAAACCAGGCAGTTTTGATTTAGTGATTTTAATTTTGTTTGTATCTTGAACAGGTTTTCCCTCCTCAATGAGGTTAAGAACAAGTTTACTTTGAAGTTTCAATTTCAACTGGTTTAGTTATGCAAGCTTGAATATTTCATTCAGAATAAATTAAGTTTTAAAAGCACAAACAGATCTCTACTAGAGGACTCATTCTTCTTTCCTTTTCTTTCAAAATGGCATCTTTCTTCTAGAATAAACACTATTTGCATTATTTATCTGCATTACCATCAGTAGTAGTAGTGCAGACAAGTTTATCTAACAAGGTAGCCAACTGCTTAAGCAATCGCAGACTTAAGCTTCTCAATTTACATTAACAGACAAGATTTGAATCTAAAGCCAAGATCACAGCGCTCAAAACTCTATGGCCTGACACCTGGTGCAGCTCCATCCTATGCACTTCTTACTCACACATATGACTAAAGTCTGCAAATCAACAAGCAGCATGGAATTCTGACAGATTGGAAAATGGTCTCTAAAAGTTCTCCCACATACTTCTTCTAAGCAAGAAGTCAAGAGTTGCTTCCATCTCTTCTCTTACACACACTGCTACAACAGCATTTCTCAGCAGTGCTGTATCAATTTGCCCGCTCATCTCTGTATTCGATGCCAGGTGTGTGCAGATGTGCAACTAAGCTGCAATAAGACCTTAGACTAGCTCACGTAACTTTAAACCCCAAAATGTTTAGTGCATTACGAAGATACACATGTGTATTCACACACACATACATAAATATGTATTTTTTAAAAAAGAAATACATATTAAAACACTTTCGCTGCTGCAAGTCACAGATTTTGGCCGCAGAAAGGCTTCCAAGGCTGAGGTCTAGCCCAACACGTGGGCAAAATAAGCAATAAGCAGTGCAAAGAGAAATGTGACAACATAAGAAAACTGGAGACTGAGAGGGGAAGGAGAAAAGAAGGCACAGAACAGTAGGCTTTGACAGGAGAATGCCTTGATGCTGACCATTAACTGCTAGTAACGGCTCACCATCCTTCCAGTCCCTGTCAAACGAACTACCCTCATACAGCCAAGCATCACAAGACCAGTTTTGCATACAAAGCAGGAAAGGAAGGGAAAGGTTCAAAGGATACATATAACAACTGTTCCACAGGGATCACTGTGCTACACCGCAGGCTTGGGATGCAGCTGGCTATCAGGTGGTGCCAGCCACACCAGCCTCTGCTAATTTGCTTCCTCCCACTTGCTTGGATAATTTGGATTACCCACAGGCCCTAGGCCAACACAGCCCACACTCCAGGTCACGCTGCACAGCCTTGGCATGGGAGCCACACTCAAACTACTCTCCTGGGTTGCAGGTAGCCCAAGAGCCACATGTTGCTGCCTGATGCATTGCTTTAATCAATCAAAATACGTTCTTGCAGAGATGAGATAAAGCCAGCCAGCTATTTGCTATTTAAATATAAAAGTAAAAAACAACAACAAAAAATTCCCCCACAAAACACTTTTTCAATGGGTAATCAGCACTAAAAAGCATGTTTTCTTGTTATTTTTAGGCTAACTATCCTATTCTGATGTAACTTTAGGTCAGTCAATCATGGCACAGCAGACATTTAAGTGAGCTAACACTGCGTACAACCTGCACTTAAAAACCCCAAACGACAACGAGCTATCTACTTCAAAACCATTAGAACAAGCTGACTCACAGAAGCAGAAAAATGACTGTACTAACATATTTTCTCCCTCTATCTTTACAGCATATGTCAGACAGCTTTTCATAAAAAGCTGCTGGGTTGAACTCAAGAGTTGATATTCTCTTTGCTACAGTCCACAAAGTTTAAGAGCCTGGCATATTTGGAAGGTCAATACTGCAGAGATGCTCCCACAGCTGATGCTTTATGAATCAGGTGGTCCTTCATCACGTCAAGTTAAAGCCAGGGGCAGCAGCAGCCTCTTGTCACAGATGCTAAATTCTGCTGATCAGCTCACAGGCTATGTACCACCCCCATGAAAAGCCAAGCAAGCCACCTCCACAAAGCTCAAGTGGGCTCCTGAAGGCACTCTGCATGGTGGCAACACCCCCAAGAACAGAAGTATATCTACATTTAAAATAGAAGCATGATAATATGGCATAATGTCCCATTTCAAACACCACAGCTGCTGGAAAGGCTCCTTATACCCATCATCATCCAGAAGATAAGCTGCAGCTAGAGCCTTCAGCAGTGAAGTACTGAATTCATCTATCTAAACTAGGGACATATCCAGCCATCAAATAAAAACTATGCCAATGTGTCATGGAGTGTAACTTCCAAAAGGGAGGCTTTTAATTGACCACGGTATTTGAATATTCAGTTCAAGGAACAAGCACATCCCACCTAACTTACCCTGGCACTGCAGGTGCAAAAAACAAGTAACCAACACCTACACCTCCAGACAGCACTTTGACTTGCCTGCCCACAAACAGGCAGGCAGAGAAACTGAAGTCAGTTTGCTCTATAGCTTCTTACTCATCCCACCCGCTCTGGCAGCACCAGGCTGCAACCTGAAGTATGGGACCCACCCAAGTAAGCTTCTCAAAGAGTGGCCCTATATACAGCATCCAACAAGACACACTGGATTAAGGGTTAAAGCCTGGATTTGCCCAACATAGGCAGGTCCACCACAAGGCAGAGGTCACTGAGAATGCTGCAAACTCTCAGCTAAACACACGTGAAAACACTACAAGCTGCAAATGCAGCCAGTGAAGTACAGAAGAGCAGGACAACATCAAAGAATCGGCTGAGAGTCAACCTGGCCCAGATGGACATACACACTGCTGCACTTCACAAAGGCACAGCATTTTCCTTTTCAGAGGTTAAAGCATCCAGCTGGATCAAATTCACTAGACTAATTTTAACCCACTTTTTCTGAAGAGGCTGAGGAGCCCAAGTAGGTATATTTGTATTGACACTACCCAAAGCATGTCCCTCTGCTACCAGCTAACAGAAGCTTTGTGAACAAAGGGGAACAGTGATTTCATGGCATCAAGGAGAAAAACAGTGTGGGGCTTTTTACTTCTTTCAGGTTTTTCATGCCAAAATCTCCATGGTTTAGTCAAGGAAAGCTTTGCCTGCTAAGAAAAACATAGCCAGGGCTTCACAGGGCAGATGCTGGAAGATTTTACAAGAACCCTAAATTGGAACAGATACCCGGATTTTTGTTTGACATTAATTTTAGGAAGGTGCCAAACATTCTGATGAGCTCAAACACATTCTTCATTAAAAAACTGGAAAGAGACTGCAGTGCTCAGGGGGACAGGTTGTCTGCCACAAGCATCACCTAGACTTCTGTTATAGTTCAAATACAGCCACTGTGACACCGGTTGAAGCTGCATTATAAAGGCAACAAGGCTGCCTCTACTGAATGGTTAGCAGAACTTTCAAATGTGACAATGGTAAGCATCCTTGTGGGGTTATTCAGGGAAAGCTTTGCCCTTTGCAACTAACAAATGAGGGAAGTGTTTGGAAACTTTCCCTTAACAGCCAGACTACAGCTTGTACTTACCACTACCTTAATGGGCAGGCAGGATATCTGAAAGGAAATGCGCACCCAAGTGGGGAAAACTGAACTGCCCTAACACTAAAACCTCAGATTTTGGAAGAGAGGGTTAAATCAGCCCCTGCTACTGTCCATAAGAATGAGTGAGAAAACCCTCACAGGCCAAACTACAGCCACCCTTCTCCTAATAGCAATCTGTATCATGTGGTGAGCCAGCACTAGTCATTTAAATTCTAACAGATTTTTTATAACACTGCAAACAACATAGAAATATGCCCTGGCACTGTGACAGTCTCAGCACTGATGAGCATCACCATTACAGAGACAACTGTGCTCCCATCTGACTCACCTGCAATGTAAAGTGCTGCTGAATCCTGAGGACAGGCACCAGAAACAATAACACTGCTACAGAGGTTTCATTTATTTTAGTCAGAGTTCAAGTGCACAATTTACTTGGCACAACCAAATCAATGTATTTGCCATTAAATACCTTATTACAACATCTGCGTATTAAGCTCTAGGGGTATAGCAAGAAGCAGCTGAACATTGAAGGAAGAATAGATGAGCCGTTTCAGAACACAATACAGCTCTCAGTGACAAAGGGAAAACAGAAGTGATTTATTTATAGCAACCACTTAAAGACAGCACAGTGCAACTACTTGGGGGAAGGGGAAAATTAATCATCCTTCATTCCAGAGGTCTCTTACTGAGCCTCTTATGAAAATTGTCCTGGCTAAACAGCATTCTGGCCAGCTATTATAGCAGTGATAGCAGGGTGGGGGGGAAAGTATTAACTACACAACACATGTACATCTGTAGTAAAACTGCAAGGAACAACTAAAAAAAAAAAGCCATTTTGCTTTCTAAATGGTGATATTTAGAAGATATATTGACAGGATAAGCACCTACCTGGATTTTACACCTACTAATAAAAAGTAGTACTATTTGAGATGTACCTCAGATAACTACATTCTCAAAATTAAATCCTGAGGAAATAAATACTTACTTTTCTGTCTTTTCACCTCTCTCCGCTGGAAGGGAGCAACTGAGTGATGAGAAGGGAATAGGTGCAGTTCTACCTTTAAGTCCCTTTAAACCAATTTCCCAGTGTATCTACTATTTTAAAGGAGTTTGTTTCTTCTTTAAAGACAGTAAGATATTATTAAGAATTAATTTTCAAGTACCTAGAAAGATTCATTCCCTTTAAGCAACACATACGTGCAATGTATGCAATTCAATACAGACATCTGATGGATTAAAACTCGCTAAGTGCAATTAAATTCACTACTCCAGCTGAAAAGAATTCCCCATGAAACAACAGAGGAGCAGAAACTCCTAAAGGTGGTGTAAACTGTTTATTCAGATCTCAATTATACTTAATCGAAATGAGAGAGAAATACCCTTAAAAGTCTTCTATTTTGAGAAGTCATTTTCACCACAGGTAAAGTGATATTTCAAATGTGTTCCCAGAGAGCAACAGTGACATCCAGTGGAAACATATCAGCTTCAAGGTAAACTCCGCAGGAAGGTCAGCTGGAGTATACCATGCTAGACTGGAGGACTTGCTAAAAAGTGAGAGGTAACCTCACTTCTCCCTGCTACACACAAAATATCATTGACTAAACACAGCTCTTCAAGCACAAGCAAGTTTCTCTAGCCTGGAAAAGCATCCCCTCTTTTAAGGCAGCACCAAAATTTCTGGAGCAATCACATTCTTCAAGCCTTGCATTACTCCACATTAACTGTTCAGAGCAGTGCAGGGTAACAACTAGAAACAGGATACAAGTTAATTTAACCTTGTAAAACAATTTATAGGACTGTTCATCCCTCCTCACTTCTTACTTCATCCCTCCTCACTTCTTATTTCATCCCTCCTCACTTCTTATTTCAGGACTCAAGTTGCAATAATGGAAGGTGATTTGGGAGGGAGGGAGGAGGAGAAAAGGGGACAAGGAAAAGAATGTTAATCCCCTTTTATTTTTGCTTCACACGAGAAGTTGGGATAGATATGCCAGAGGCCAGAAATTATTTAGACAGAACCCTTCTCCCTGATGGTGTTACCAAAGATACCAAGTTAAAATATTAAAACTTGGCACCTATACAGTAATGGCCATGTTTTGCTATAGGCACATAAATATTAAATCTGTGATAACCCTAAGAAGTAATATAGTTAATAGGTACAACTCAAACCCCTTTAAATCCCAAGGCACTCTTGTGCCAAAGCCTAAGTGAACCACTGGCAGAAGCAGGCGAATGGAGTAACTTTGGTGTATTTTAAGTGAAGAAGTATCATACCATCCAGCAATGCAAGCTGCCAGAAAGAAAAGAGACAAGGCTACCAGCTAATGGCCAGCTACAGTACTCAAGCATGCATGAAAACAACCTGACCATACACAGAAGGCTGCACTCGAACTGAAATACTAGCATCCTATCTCTGCAAGTGTCACTGTTTGGCAGTCTCCTGCCAAAACAGGTACTCACCCTGCTCCTGCCTGCCAGAAAGGAAAAGCTGTTCCCATCCTATGTGGCCTTGCTCTTTGGTTCACTTTCTGTTTATCCACTTAACTTACCTCTATTCTCTGTGTCACTTTTAAACCAAGACAGACACTAGTATTGTGGTTTTCAAGGTACCTTCAAGTAACAAGTATCTACGCACCCAAGCTACATGCTGCCCGTGCTTTTCAGTTGGCTTATACTGAGCACCACTATATATACCATGGCATCAACTGGTTGTTTGCCAGCCGAGATCAGGCTCATGAGTTTTTGTGCTATGTGATCTTTGTTTTACACAGAAAGATGAAGGAAAGTAAATTCCTGCACTTTTTCCAAAGAGGAATATAGCTGGCACTGGGAGGGATAGAAGACTCAGTTCCTTATAAACTCTGGCAATGCAGATCACCACAACCTCAATTCAGAAAGGAACATAACTCTAAAAAAGCTAAGGTTTCCAAAGTACTAGTTATTAATGCAATACTACATTAACTTGGTCTTACTAAGGGAAAATGATAAAATATAGGAAGTAAGCTTCAATAGCCAGCTCCTTTCCAATCTGAGTTACACTTTCAATAGCTAAAAAGCCCTCTACAAACCTCCAAGAAGAACGGGCAAGTTTTGCATTTATTAGATTTCCACAAGCACAAGTGGCTTTTCTATGACAAGTGAAAATGGGAACTAGGACTGCCAGACATTGAAAGCCCAGTGGAAATGCATGGACAGGTAAGACTTCATAACTACCAGCTGCTGAAGAAAATACAGCAGGCCTGTATTCCTTGAGAAGGTAAAGCTGAGTGTGGCCTTCAGCACGTTAGATTTGTCTTTTCTTACTTTGCTTAGACATTTTACCTCCCTTAACCAATTCTCCCTTCCCATCAGCCTAAGTGTCGTCTTGGGAGATATGAAGAGGTCTTCTCAAATTTAGCATGGAATAATTAGGCTTTGTTGTACAGGTGATACTCAGCTGGCTGTTTTAACACTGCTCGTGGAGCAGAACAGCACCAAAAATCTCAAAGGAAGAGTTTTGGTGGAAACAAGCCACTATAGGAATAAAAAGATAAATATGAGAGCCACTGGTAAGAAATTTCACCAAGAACTGAACACGTGTTCTCTGGCCCTATTTAAGGTTGCTCTTGGGAAAGGCTCCCAAGAGAAAGCAGCCAAACACTGAAACAAAGCGTTTATCCTCAGCCTTGGGTTAGCCAGTTACAGGTTCTTTGACACCAACAGTCTCCAAGGCAAAAAGCAAAACACACAGGGATCTCCTAAAGTGGGAACAACAGCTTCCAGCTCATTTTCTTCATCAGAATCATCTGCCTCTAACAAAATAGGTATGTACATACTGTGTAACATACATATCATGTACATATTTATGTGTATTACTTATAGAATCATAGAATAGTTAGGATTGGAAAGGACCTTAAGATCATCCAGTTCCAACCCCCCTGCCATGGGCAGGGATACCTCACACTAGACCATGTCACCCAAGGCTCTGTCCAACCTGGCCTTGACCACTGCCAGGGATGGAGCATTCACCACTTCTTTGGGCAACCCATTCCAGTGCCTCACCACCCTCACAGTAAAAATATAAATAATAAAAAACTAGATAAATATATGTGTATATATACACATATATAAACACAGCAGGTGTGTGCTTGCATATAACATGCCCATTTGTTACTGCTTTTGCTTAAAGTCTGCATTTTAGCAGAAAAGTCTGAGGTCTTGGAAGCTTTTCAAGCTGGAGCCATCTCCATCTCAGAGCTGACAGAACAGCAGCTTGGAAAAGCAAAAAAGTATAGATCTTGCCTCCGTCCCTTCTCTTTGAATTATGACTCAAGCATTAGAACAAGCCACATACAGCAGCAACCTAAGTGGGTGAATTTACATTAATTAGCCTGAGATGCCGAACTTAAAAGGCCATTTTTATTCTGACCAATAATGACTTGTCAGGACTTGCCTTATTGTTCCAGAGCCTTAAAGAACAAATCTATTTGCTGCAAGGTGACAGAAATCAAAAGCTGATCCTCTTATTTCTGCAGAAAGTCTTGTCAAACCAGAACACACAGGAAAACAGTTGTAGCAGCACAGCTGCTCCCATCCACTAAAAGGCAAATCTGTTGCAGGTCAGTGCAGTCATTCTGAGCCTCTTGGAAAGCCAAGCTGAGAGTGCCTATACCCTGCCTTTTCTCTCTCTTAGGTCCTTCATCAAGATCAGAGAACTCTGAAACAGACTGCAACATGTAAAAATATCAGTGCACAAAATCAGAGAAGACATAAGCTTTCATTTGTTTGGCATGTTCACCCTTTTTTCCTTACTATGACCAGATCTAGAGGAAAGCAAACCCAAAAGTTTCAGGATAAAGAGCAACACCACAGAGGTAAAACCCATTAACTTGTGAAAACTTCATTTTCACACAGCAACAACAAGAAGAAAGGTGAAATAGAGTATTAGAGCGCTAGCCATTAACAGAGGCTTCCTGGCACATCTTCCAGAAAGGAGCTCTGCTGTTAACTGCTTGCGAGGCAGACACTCATTTAGTTGAGTGAGAGAAAACCATTTATTTTGCCCTGATGCAGCCTCACAGACAAATTAAGATGCAGAAAAATTGGCAAGATCGACAGTGAGGCTCCACAAGCAGCACAGTCAACGGATAGAGCTGTTCAGTTCCACTCAGATGAACTTGGGTTTCCTGATATGAAGAAACCTGGCAGTGTTATCAGGCTTTAGTTCTCCAGTGAATTAGAGCTGGACTCCAGAGCTCAGCTGGATACAGCCTTTCCAATGATGAAACCAAGCAGTTACCCCCTTAGGGGCTACCCACAAAAGGAAAGATGCAACACTGATGCCTTCCTGCCTGATGTTCTGGGCTGCAACCAGATTATCTGTACCAGGGTGGAGGAGTTCAGACAGGCCTGTAAACACACAGCATAAGACCAAGTTTCTCTCTCTTTTTTTTTAACAAGAATGTGTGTTTATAAGTGAATGGGCAGTGTGCTCTTTCTGGCCCCTGTTAGCCAGAGCTCCTACTAACCATACTACCATAACAGGAAGGATGATTATGTTCCCCAGATTCTAGGGATATTGCAATAGGCAGGAAGAGATCAAGCAAACATTCTCAGCTAGCCAGCCTTACTCACCGTGACAGCTCCCTTAGTCAACGAAGTGTCTGGAACTTCTTGGAGGTTAGAGTTCATCCCACTCTAAATCTCTGGTTTCCAGGAAGATGAGTGAACACACCACAGGAGCACACTTCTTGCACAGAAAGAGCGACTAGCTGCTCTTGCTCAGAGAAGAATGTGAGTGATGAAAGAAAATTACATCCTTCTGGCTCTCACAAGATTTACTAGCAGAGCCTCTTGAGGCACAGGCCAAAGCAGAGACCCATCTTTGTCCACACCACAAAGGAGGCAGATGTTTAGTGTCTGAAGGTGTACACTGCTCCCGTTGAAACTGTCTCCTTGCAAAAAATTACAATCACATGTTGCAACAAGCTTATGTGAGTGAGCTTCCTTCAGCAGAAGAGTAATAAAGGCCAGGCAGCTGGGGTAACCATCTGTAACTACACTGCTTGAGAAGAACATGTGGAAGACCTCCTGAGCATCCTTTGGTCAGTTGTAGTAAGAGTCTTGCACGGCCCTATGAAGCTTCTGCTCAGACAGCCAAGCAGAGTAGAGAGCATCTTAAGCACTCATCACAATGTTGATCTCTCAAGTAAACAATCTACCTACCCATTCCAAAGGGAAGACAGTCATTTACCAAACAAAAGCCTCCTGGAGCGGGAACACAGCCTCACAGAAACAAGGTGACAAGCAGATCAGGAAAAATAACCATTTTGCAGACCACATTTATCCTGAAGGCTGAAGGTTGGAGCCCCTGCTGTGAACACAGGATTCCTCCCTTACAGCTTAAAGATAAATAAATAGAAGGGGGTGAAGGAGGTGCAAATGACAACACACATTCACGTCCAATTGCAAAGAACTACAGCTCTGTGCCTTGAAAGTGCTTCCCAGCAGGGGATTTCACAGTAAGTAAAAGTGTACAAAAGAATTTGTCCATGGTAATGGATGCCAAAATTAGAGATAGTTACCATTTGGAAGCCAAAAGGTCAGAAAAAGAAGAGGCACATCTGGCCTATGAGTAATTCAGGAGGAATTTATTTACACAAGGAACTAGTGGCTGACAGAATTAACTGCTGCAGTCAGCACAGAGACCCCAGGCTGAGAGCAGGAGGCACCCAAGGTCACCAAAGAGGAAACAGAACCAGCAAAGGGAGAGGTGGAGTCAGCTTTGGACATGCAGTTAAAGGCTTCAGACAACTTTATGATCAGATCATGGTTTTTGGAATTAGTCTCTAATCCTATTCAACAGAGCTTTTTTGGGAAAATTGCCATTGAGGAAATAAGCATAGTCCAATGCCTGAAGAAAACGTTAAACCCAGCAGTTTAGGAAGAGGCCTAAATGCCTGTCTCAACCAAAAGACATCTGAAGAGTCACAGGCCACTTACTTGTTTAATAGTCTACTGAAGCACTGCTCTTCCTAAGCTTCACTCTGTGAAGCCTGCTATGCCATTAGCTTTCAAATTTGGTAGCTCTACAACTGAGTACCATTTAACTTCAAAGGAGCTGAAGATACTTAAAACATTTGTACTCTTGAATTTCAAAAGAGCAGAAAGAATTCTTGGCACGAGAGTGACAGAGGACAACTCTGCACCTCCACCCACATCTCCTAAATTGCCAAAACAAGGGATTACCTGCTTTTGAGTCTGTCTGCATATCCACTCATATAAGCAGGTCTCTCAGAGTCCTACCAGGAGCCGACAACTAAGCCGCTTATATTTAAGTTATATGGTTGCAGAATTCACAACAGAAGTGGCAAGAGAAACACTTCCCCATCACCTGTATGCTTATGTTCTGCCGCATCTATTACCTCTCTTGCCAGGATACCATTAGTCTGAGATGAGCAAACTACGCGCATCCCTTGCCAACCATGCGTTTAGAATCATCGAATCAGAACAGTTAGGGTTGGAAAGGACCTTAAGATCACCCAGTTCCAACCCCCCCACCATGGGCAGGGACACCTCACACTAAACCATGTCACCATTTCACAGCCTTCTGGACATCTGAAGCTCCCACTCCCCCTGTTCAAGACAGCTTTGCCTCTGAGGTACTGAAACACAAACAAGTTTTAAAGTATTTTCCTTCAGAAAGCTATATGCAGAGTCTTAGACAGAAGTCTCCTCATCAGCCGCCTCCTCTGAAAAGTGGTATTATTCACTGAGTTACAACACACCTGAAGAAGGTTTACGTCTAAACTCAAGTTTATGTTTAAACTCCAAGAAGGTTTATGTTTAAACACCTGAAGAAGGTTTATGCTCAAACTCAAGTAAAGAACCTCTGTATCAATGAACTACTTTCCACAATACTGCATGAAAAACTGTTTACCAGCTTAGCTTCTACTACAAGGATTTTATTCATAATTTTCAGCACCCAAGCATTTTTTAACTGTCCATGTGACATCAACTGTTCAGCATTTGCTCCTAACACTTGACCATACATAGTCTCCTTGGAATTAGTCAACAATAGCAGCAAATCTGTCACATACCTCAACAAATGGTCTTGTATCCTCGCGTCAGCTGTAACCGCATGTACGAAGCCTTCCTTGTATTTGGGAAAAACCCCACCACCAAACCCTCAAAATAAAACACATTATCTGCCCTTTCTGGAGAGAACAAATCGTATGATGAATGTTTGTACAACATATCAGATCTGTGAACATGTCTTTTGATCTGATCATACACAACTCTTTATACAGATAGACCTTTATGCTTACAGTTTACTGATCCCAGGACAAGCATAAAAGACCATATTTACAAAGTCACATAGAAAATCCTATTCTGACTTTCTTTTAGGTCCTTACCACTCCATACTGCAGCTTAAAGCATGAATTTACTCTTACCCCATATCATTTGTATTTGCTTCAATCTAGAATCTCATAGGATCAACACACAGGACTATAAAACTTCATTTCTTTCCATCAGCTCCACACAGCATGCAGCACGAGCTCTTGCCTCAACTGCAGTTTTCAAATGTTATGCAACATTTAATAGCAACAACTGTTGGCTTGTAATGTAAAAGTAAGTATTTATTTGAGAGCTACCATAATTCTGACCTAACATTTAAAGTCTCACATTTACATTAACAGGTAGCGACAATTCACTTCTGACAGCTTTAGTGTTTTTCTTTATCACACTTTCGTGTCTGTGCTTTTACACCATAGTCATGACTTCAATTCCTGCTCATCATGAGCTTCTCTCTTGTTTTCATCAGTCTTTGCACAAAGAAGTTTTACTTTCAAAGCAAGCTGTATCTCCCAAGCCTTTTATTTACAGAAAACACAAGCAGGTGGGCAGAGAACTTTGAAGTTCATGTCTATTGTTGCAAACAAGCCCGATACCCTGATTCATAATGAACTTTAACCAACTGCCTGAGAAACCAGCATCTGCTAAAGGCTCCAGTCTCCCTCTGACTAGGAAGTGAAAATTGGTTTAGAGCAAGTTTGTTTACAAGTTCACCAACCCTGACGATGCTTCATGCCTCTTCTTTCCCCCAGGTTATTTTGGATTCTTTTTCTACCATTCATTTTGATGACAAACTGGTTTTGATGTCTGTGTTCAGTTATTCCTGCATGTTAGTCTGACTCTCCCCATGAGAAACCAGATACTAAACCAAGTGATTTTAGACAGCTCCTGTTTTGGGTAATATTTGTGCTTTCACAAGGATTAAGAGAAAAACTACAGAAGAGAGCATAAACTCCCCCTGGAAGAATAGTCTCCCTGACCTACGTAAAGGGTGAAACAGACTAAAGATGTGTCAAGAAAAACATTCATACATTTTTGGGGTACCAAAACCAAATAATCTCTGTGCCAGTTTTAAATGCAGTTACATCCCAAAACTTTTGCAAAACCTGAGTATTATTCCAGAATTCTGGCATGCTAACACAGCGGCAGAGAAAGATGGAGCTTCATTTTTCATTGAAGGGAAAGGTGACCTTGGTATGAAGTCAAGAGCTACAGGTGGCAGTTTCAAGTCTGATTTTGATGGGAAAAGACTGATGTCAACTACACAAAATCCACCAAGTAAGTATTTCACTATTAAAAAGCAAACCTTTTGCTCAAAAGAAAGAACTGAATATACAGTGAAATGGAAGTCTTGCAGTAAGTTGTAGCAGTGACAGTACTCTTAAAAAGCCCAGCATTAACACATTTCTAAAAGGTAAAAGTAATGAAATTAATTTGAAAGAAAGAGAGTACTGCTGTTGCCCAGAGAGATGGTGGATGCCCCATCCCTGGAGACATTCAAGGCCAGGCTGTATGTGGTTCTGAGCAACCTGATCTAGCTGAAGATGTCCCTGCTCATCGTAGGAGGACTGGACCAGGTGACCGTTGAAGGCCCCTTCCAACCCAAGCTATTCTATGATTCTATGAATGGACATCATAGAACAGTTATCATAGGGCCAAGACTTCTCTCAGGATATACTTAAAATAGCAAACTAAGCCTTCTCCAGAGATACCTGTTCTTCTTAACAGCAGAGAACATTTTGTATCAATTCTAAACTTAACCTATGGTATTCAAAACAAGAATACTCTCAGACTACATTATTTATTCTTCCCCTTCTAACTTCAGTAATTATAACTGCCTTAATATTAAAGCACTGCATTCCTAAAGCTAATACACAAGGATATTGAGTATTAGTCATATTTTACATTTCCATTCTGATGAAGTGTACTGCACTCTTAGTGGAGCCCACATACAAGCTCTACACTATTGTTCTTGTAACAGGCTGCCACAGCACAGCTGATACCCCTCCCCCCAAAAAATATTAGACTGTATTGTCTTTGGCAGCACCAGACTGTGTGATGCGAGACAAAAAAAAAAAAAAACAAATGAAACTCCACTCCTTTATTGCAGGACAGAGCTGCATCACACTTTCAAGGCAAACCAATGTTCTTAACTGCATAAAAGACCACATTGTAGAACTGCACCAGACTTAGCTGACTAAGACATTGGTCTTAGTTTTGCCAGCTAGCATCCAAGCTCACCACTGCAAGCACCTTCAGCCCTGCTTCTCAATCAGGAATAATTTTACCATTGAAGGCAGGCAAATATTTCATTTACAAGTTTCTATTTATGCTCATAGCTAATTTGGCAGGTCTAGTGGAAGCATCATTTGTGCTATTCAGGCCAAAAGATAACACCACGTTTGCCCAAGAAGTAAACAGGAAGGAAGAAGCCTACTCACTACCACTCAGTTTGATCTTCTGTAAGTTGCACATAACACAGGAACTGCCCAACACTTTTGATATTCAGGTAGTACTGCTGGGATCAGCAGCTCCTGTGCTGCACACCCAAGCCAAAGGTTGCATTAGGTTGGCAGTTCAAAATACTCACTCCTTTGAAGTAATTTAGGTCCCCAAACCAAAGTATGTCTCTTCCACATGACTCAGCATGGATTCACTTTGCCCTCTGCAAAAACACAGCACCTGCTCCAAACCAGTATATTACCTCAAAGAATATAGTGGCCTGTTTCCCACAGGCTCAGAGCATGAGTGGAGCAACCCCTTGTCAACCAGTACCACATGACACACATTTGCCTGTTAGCAGCACACAAACAGTTGGTCCCAGCAGCATCTATTAGAGGTTTTTCCAGGTAAACCCTCTTCTGCAGGGGAATAGTTTTGTCGGAGTGACAAACACTCACGACGGTTAGTCATTGTTCAAGAGTTTTGTTCAGCAACTACCTTCAATGCACATCTTGAGAGGTTCTATGACGAAGAACTAAGTTTTAGAAGAGCTCTGACATTTTTCTCTCCTTAAATTACTACTGGATAATATGCTTTGCTAATAACAGCAGTATAGGTGGGGTAAACCTACCATTATCTCCCACTAGTGGACACCTTGTCTACACTATTTAAGCCATTCCTTGGAATGTTACAAACTGAAAGTATTTCTTTCCATAAAGGCTTTCTTTGTCTCCACTTATTTCTGCCCAGAATTATATTACACATATCTTAAATTAAAGCAGATAGAGTTAAAAGTTACTCCAGTACAACAGGCTAATAAACAAAGAGGTCATTGGACTGCTAGTTTCATAGCCTGCATAACTTTAGAGTTACAACATAGGAGAGAAGGAAAAGGAAGAAGTCAGGTTTAGCCAAAACTAGCCAAGGATCAATGAAGACTTTCACCTCCTCATTCCTTCTGTGATTGCTTCTTATTATCCTCTCCCACCCACCTAGCACTATCATCCTCTGGTTTTGTTTGCTTGCTTTACAGAGCACTCCACATAATAAAGCATCATGTTTAGAGCTGCATACTCAAATCCTGTCCATCACAAAATACTACAACTATTCCAACCCTCCAGCAATGGATTGAAATCATATTAAGTAAAAACGCTACTATGCTTAAGATAGAACATGAGTTTATTCCTATAAAGGTGTAAGTTGATAAGATTAAAGACAGTGCCACAGAGCAAGAGATGTTGGCTAGAAGCTTACCTTTTAACTGAGGCCGTGCCACATATGTATAAACCCCTGGTTAACAAACTGCTTTTCAGTTTACAGCTTACGTTGAACAAGATATGACAGTGGCTGGTTTTTGGTACAACATATTTCAGAATCCTCTAGGTATTCAAATGTATCAAAAATATCCAAAGATAGATTTCTGTATTTTGTCTTGTTGAAGTGAAGCATCACCATAGGCAAAAATTATAACTCATATGAGCAGTAACTTGAAAGGGTTACTCTCGTACTAGCCAAGACATCCATCATCAGTACTGCACTTTGATCAGTGCATCCTACTGAATTACTCACTTGGTGGATTTAGCCATTCAGTACACTGAGAACTCAGACGTCTTTTAGTACACGGTTCAGGGAACAGATATGAACTAACGCCTCCATACATTTAGGAAAGAAGTTCCAATACAGTACATCACCTATTCCTCATGTGTGATGTCTATGCACAGAGATTTCTTTTGTCTTTGCTGACCATCAGCGAAAAGCTATAGTGAACAATATCTATTTTCAGACTGACACCAGCCTAAATGATTCACATCAGCTAGAAAAACTGACTTCAGCTGTTACTCACATCTCTGCTTTTTTTGTGGGCTGTCATCTGAGCCTACCACACAATTCTTTAACAGAGGCTGAAATAAAAGAAGACATATGTACATACACTAAATTTATTTCCCTTTTAAATATCTTGAGTTTCTTTTCCTAAAGCAAGTACAGTTAAAAAACACAAACAATATGAAGTTGGTTAAAAACACATCTTGCAGCTCAAGCAAATACCAAGGAAAGATGGCTCTATAGTTCGTCTTTCTAGCTGAGTCACATGCTTCCTAGCTGCAGGAAGGAACTCTGCACAACTTCTGTATGCTGACCTACCAGATTTTGATGGGTTCCATCTTCTGGAATGATGGAACTCGTGCCAGACTTCTGGGTTTTCAGTACATCACCATAATCTGCCGCATCAAAGTTAGTCTTCCAGACCATCACCTGCAGAAGAAAGTTAATGTCTATTAAAATTCTCCATCTATGTTTGCTTAAAGGTCAGTTTTGTCAACACATCAGAGAAGAGTCAGCAGATGCACACAAAGTTTATCTAAGAAAGCATTGCCACTGATTAAAGCTGTTATTTTTAAATATGCTATTGAATACAGATATAGCATAACCATGTCTCAATGTGTAAGTGACCTTTTCCAACATTCTTTGGGTCACGAATATCATGAAACTAGAGCAACCTAAAGAACTTCAAAGCAACATGCAGAATAACACTATTAAAACCACAAATACTCTAGAATACTATGCTTAGCATTACAACAGTTATCAGCCACACCCCAAACAACTAGTCAGTTATCATGAGATTCATTTACAGGAAAAGCAGAGTTTGAGACTCTGAGACAAGCATTAGAGATCTCGAGCTAGTTTTTCAGCTGAACACCAAACTTAAGTCCCACTTACAGGCATACTCTCTCCATAATGCAGTATTTATTTCAGAGGAGAAGAGAGGTCTCTAACATAAACCACTTCAGCATATCAATCCTTAGCAGTGACTCCAAGTCTAGAAAGTTTAAGAGCAATCAATGAAGTATTTCAGAAGTCTGAAAGCCACCTACAAAGCTGGCAGCCCATCTTGGCTATCAGAAATATGTGTTTATGCTTCACTTACAAGGTTTCATCCCCACTTTGTATGAAATGAAGGCTTTGTTGCACAGTTAACCAATGAGACCACACCATTGTGTAAGATAAAAAAAATTATGCTCTTTTATAGAATAAATTGTCTCTCCACAGCTAGCAAAGGTACTATGTACAACTGAAAGGGGAAAAGGAAAAGAAAACAATAAAACACAAGTGATGCACAATACAATTGCTTACCACCTGCTGACTGATACCCAGCCTGACTCAAGCAGCAATCTGGGCCTTCTGGGTAACTCCCCCCAGTTTCTATACTGGGCATGACACGCTGTGGTATGGAATACTTCTTTAGCTAGTTTGGGTCAGGTATCCTTGTCTCTGCTTCCTCCCAGCTTCCCATGCCCCTCCTCACTGGCAGAGCACGAGACTGAAAAGTCCTTGATCAGAGTAAGCATTACTTAGCAACGACCAAAACCATCGGTGTGTTATCAGCATTGTTCTCAGCCTAAAGTCAAAAACACAGCACTGCACCAGCTACTAAGAAAGAGAAAAATAACTGTTACAGCCGAACCCAGGACAGTATCCACTCCTTATTCCATACCATTCACATCATGCTCAGATCCCATTTTTTTCCAATATACCGTTGCTTTTTGTCTCACATATATACACACACAAAAAAAAAAAAAAAACAACAAAAACAGAGATTCTATCATTCCTTATTCCATGGACCAATTCCTATAAAGTTGCTGAATTCATTCAGTCCATGATGTCAGGCTCCATCTCTTGTAACAGTCATTCAGGGTAGGAGAGACAGTGTGTAGCGTTGGATTGCTGCCTGCTGACACCTCTGAACTCATCTGGTCACTGCTGAGCTCATCTGGTTCCATCAAAGTTCATTCTTCATTGGGATGACAATTGGAGGGAAGTCAGGGCTGCTGCCTCACTCCAGGGCATTGATGCCAATGAGTGGGCATACAACGATGGCGCACTCCATACAAGTTTCCACCACATAGGTTGTGTACATTCGACTTCACCTGGATCTACGGGTGCGTTCCTGGCATCCAGCCTATGATAGATCATCTCTAGAATGGCTGATTCCCTCAGGTACTGGATGCCTCTCTCTATCGTGGTTCACTTGGCTGAGTGACACATCACATTGTCCTTGTAGGGAAACCTTTCCTTCACAGCTGCCAAGAGCCACCTCCAAAGGCTGAGGGACCATTTCTCTTTTGCAATCTCTTTGTCAATTCCCCCTTCCCTAGCAAGTGAACCCAGCTGCTTGGCTCCCCTACCTTCTAGTTCATGACCACTGTCCACTGTCCCAGCACTGGAGCCACCAGGTGACAATGTATGACAGCTGAAATCTTTTTGTATATTCTGTGACTTGGTTGAGGTCCAGGATTGAGAAGTTACCTCTTATTTCTGTAGTAATAACTCTTGTTCAGATGTCATCCCCAGTAGCATGCACATTGGGTCTTCATCTTTCTTCACTGCACAAGTTGCTCTTCGTGGCTCTCATTTGGTTTTCCCCTTGCTTATAGGAGCACCTGATACTGGCACAGACTGGTCCATTCGTTCAGCTGCAGTGTCTGCCACTGCGGCTGGAGCGGCTGCGCTTTCAGATATAAATCTAAGAGGAGAGAGCAGTTCCTTCACGGGATCTAAGAACAGGAAAGACAACAGCCACCCTTCCCAGCGCATGCATTCATAAACACACACCCTCAAGCTACAATGGAAAGGGCTGCCAAGGAAGTCCATCACAATTCCCTGCCACAAATGTATCTTTACAAAGCCTTTCTGGGGAGGCACTGTCATTCAGTCTTTCAGTTTAACAATGCCATGTGATACTTTCCAATGAGCAATACTTTGGTAGAAGAAATCCCAATCACAGGAAATAAGAGGGAGCAGATAAAACAAAAGCCTTTTGAAGGAATCTACTTTACATAATGGAGAAAAGTAGGCAACTACATCCTGTTAAGCTACAAAAATGAAGCTAATAAAAAGTCAGCTTCTTAGCTGTGCCTAGAAATTGAAGACAAATAAAATATCTGAAGTTTTCTATTGGAAATAAGTAATACTGAATTGCTATATAACTGGAACTCCCAGCTACATGAGGGCTTTTAAGGAAGAAACAAACAACAAAAAGGCATATTCATTTCTTGTGTTAGATAAGCATTTCAAGAGCTTATTCTAGTGACCCTAATATAATTTTATAAGGCAAAAAACCTGGATGAATCTCAATCTAAATCTTTAATTAAAAACTGATCTTAAAGAGAGAGGACTGCAAGCTATGCCACCCATGTCAGCAAATCCACAAAACAGAGTTAAAATGCAGCAGCTCACGAAACTGTCATGAGCTACAACCCTAGGACTGGTTTCCTCCTCCATAGAATACAACTGAACACATACACTGTGTAGAGAACCCAGCAAGTCATTTCAGCATGATCCAGACATACTTTAGTACATTTTTACTTTCCCCCACTGACAAGAGAAAACAAAAGCCAGCAGCTTTTAAAGAGGTGCAAATCTGAATTGTAACTCGGAACCAGAAGTTAAAAGGAAGAGATCTCCCTTTCTGCCCCAATGTTTCATCCACAAAACCCTTTACCAGCAGTACAAGACACACAGGCTCTCAATACTAGTGCACATATCAAGGTCAGCAGAGAAAAGTTCCGTTTTAACCCAAAAAGCTGTGCAACTGTGGCACTAGCACAACTTTGCACCAGGCCCCCATTAATAAAGAGGCCCACAGCCTGTGTTCATGTCCAGTCAAAAACCATCTGGTCCCAGACACTGGAGATGGCTTAGCCACAGCGTCTCACATAAGACTGAGAGTACAGATCTGTGGGAAAAGGAGAGCATTAAGGAATATAAAATAGAGAGCACTGTAGACCAGTGGAGCCTGAAAGAGTATTCAAGGGAAGCACCCCTGCCTGCTTGCCTCGTCCTTACACTTGTGTCTCAGCACTAGCCAGTGGCAGATCAGGCAACAATCCGTTAGCACAGCCCACAATATTCAAGGTGCCCCAACACACCCATTTGTACACCCATCTTATTCCCAAGCACCAGACACCTCAAAGGCACAGAACACAGGCCATATATAGGGTAGTGTTTCCTGCTGTACATATACATTCCCAGATAACCCAGCTGAAGTGCTTCCTGGGTAAGAGAAGTCTAGATTGAAGGTTTAAATATTTGTCCTCTCTTTGAGAGCAGCAAGATGCCAAGAAAATAGTAACAACAAGGCACAAAACTATCAAATTAAACTAGTCAGGTACCTGTTCATCAGAACCTCCAGAGGCAAATAAGTCTCCAGTTCTTGAAAATGCAACACAGGTAGCTGGCCCCTGCAAACAGATTCAAAAGATTGGTTTAAAAGCAAGTGAAAGAAAACTTGTTACAAAGCTCCATTGGTTACAGCTTTACAAGGTATTTCTCATTGATCTTAAGGTCCTTTCCAACCCTAACTATTCTATGATTCTATGACATCAGCAGTCTAAAAGCAAAATTAAAACAGCTCTTACCTGTCAGGTAAGAGGCCCACAATTAACCTGCTAAACTCATTGGCCCTTACTTATTTCCCACACTTTTGCCCCCAGTTTAAGACAGCCACTTTCCAATATCCATGGCATTGAGACGGAAAGAAACCCAAGTTTTGAAGGTCCATGTTTTTCCTTATTCCCTCACCATCATTCTCTCTTCCCTTTAGAATTAGAAATCCCTAAAACTTCTGTTCATTTATTAAAAGTAGTAAAACTGACGTATTGTGTTTCATGCAGCTTCAGTTACACACCTGCCAGAAAGGCTTAAAGCAGAAAAGGGGGTTTAAACACACAGATACACCCAGAGCAGCATCAAAAAGCATACTAAGAAAGATGGTTAGAGGTAAACCACCCCCAACTACTGACAATTCTAAGCATTTACAATCATAAACCATGCCCCATAAAAACATAACATCTTTTAAAACAAGTTTTGAGGAGTGATGAATCCACCTTTCAGGCTTCAATTGCAGAGCCTTCAGAATCCACATTTCCCAAGCACCTCCTCACACCATGAATATTAGAACCATGAAAGGAAGATGCACTAAGCCAAAAATCTCACATAATCATGGAACTCCAGGGACCAGAACTTCTAACATTACCCAGGATCTCCAAGAAACTGACACCACATGACAGCCACGTGTACCAGATTCACCACGGAAAATAGTATCTTCTTTCCACATGCTTTCACAACAGCCTTTCTTTGAAAATACATACTTGGTTCTGTTTAGGTTTTATTTACAGTCAGCACATGCTCTCCTATATATATTTCTAGGGTATTCACTACAGAAGATCCAAGGCTTAAAGCTCTTGCTTACCTTACCACGATATAACTTCAAAACACGCCTGGATGGCTATCAAGCAAAGCAATCAATTTGCACTAATCAATCTGATCAAGGTTAGAAGCATTTTAAGTCAAGAAATCTGTGCAAGCAGGATAACCAAATGCAAAAGATTCAGTATTCGAAGCAGAACCCAATTACTTATTTTATTTGAAACTTGGCAGTCAAGAAGCCCACAGAGTTTTCAGCACAGGAGGAAGAAAAAGCCAAGGCTACCTGAAGAGCACTGGTAAAAAAAGAACAGGTCACTGAATGGCAGACAGAGCAGCTTCAGAATATACTGCATTTGTACATTAATTTCTATTTATTATATTCTCTACTAGAGTTTTGCAGGAAGCAATAATTCCCTTTGGATACCAACTAGCAGGACAAAGTCAATACAGTGGAGCACCCAAAGGCTTCAGAAACAAAACAGAATCACTGCTTCACATCCCTCATGTGAGGAGCATGCGGCCAGGCAATGACAGAGGCTTCAAACCAAACAGGTACCCACAGCAACACAGGAGATCACAAGCAGCAGGCAGGTACTCCTTACAATACTGTCATTTGCCATTTTTAAGCTACAGCCTAATGATCTATGCAGGTTAGTGCTAGTGGACAAGGCTTTAACTGAAGAACAGAAGGCTGGCTTAAACTGCTTTTCTCTTACTTGTTTTACAGGAGAGCTGTCTTGAGTCCACGCATCCAGGATCATGTTCATACAGCACAGGTGCTCACATTTTGAAGAAGCCTCCCTCTTAAAATAACAGTCAGTTCTGGGAGACTTTAAATGGTGCTGACTGCTAAAGCACTGCAGTGTAAAAGAGTGCATTTCACACCACGCATCTATTTTAACACGCTTCCAACCAACGAGGCTGGCACTGAGATGCAGTTGAACGGACCTGGGAAATTTCTACGTGTGTTCAAGCACAGGCACAACAGACAAACTGTTCTGCTTAGAATAAAAAGCTGAGAACCCACAGAGTGGAGCTTTATGTCAGCTACCGAACACGTTGCTTCCCAGACTCTAAGTCTGAGCTTTGCCCAAGCTGAAATTGGCAGAGGCAGGAACGTGCATTTTCAGAGGCTATCTATGGCCAAGTGCACTGCGAAAAGCAAGCTGAAGAAATCACAGGCTGGTGGAGTATGGGTGAGGCAAAAAACCCCACAACAAAAACCAACACACACCAAAAACACAACCACCACCACCATCACCAGGAAACTCCACCACACGGATATATCCCTCCTGACAGAAGTAGCTATCCTCTTTGAAGTAAGATCATGTATCTCAAAAGGCAAGCAGGAAGCTTCTTGTCACCCTGAATCAAGTTGCAAAGACAGACTATTTTGTTAAGAGTTCCCATCTTCCCAATGGGCATCGCATGGAAATCTCACATCCAGTTTGTTTCCAGTGTCCCTTCCTCCTTTGTGAAAGTGAACTCAGCAGTATCAATCCTGAAGGTAGACAAATACTCAAAGACTGCATTTGGGATGAGCACCCAGCTCACTGCAACCTGTGTCCCACAGCCCAGGGTGAATCTTGTGCCAGCAAAACAAGACTCCTGATGTGGTCACTGCCAGCATGAAGACTTTTAGCTTCCTTAAAACACATTACGGTACTTCCATATTAGCATTTCACCTGCAGTGACTTCAAAATGTTTTGAGGCCTCCTAATAGCAACATCTGACTGGACAGATCCTGCCAGAAATGATCTACAAGCAACAACTTCAAACTGCATGTGCAGGCATTAGCGTGACTGAGCTTGGTCAGCTCACACAGCACTAAATAGCGCAGGTATTTCAAACCAGACACAGTCACCGATCAGCTGAGACAGAGCATGTTTCTATCCCACCACCTTTCCAGCAGTTTGGCTCTCTGATGACACTGTCAGGAATGAAGGCTGCAAAAAATAAAACAAATAATGCAAAAGCCAAAAGAAAAAGGCAAATGCAAAAAAATAAAAGGCAGTAAGAAAGGGCAGAAACAAGTAGATAGTCAGGAAACTGCATGGTGCCGAATATTAAAGGTGTCAGAGCTGAGGATCCAGAGCTGCACTCTGTAATAAACCTGTCAGAGTTGGGAGGGCAGAAAAAACCGAAACAAACCTTCAAGACATTAAGACAAAGTGTTCAGGAACAAGCACAAGTGAGGAATACTGGAGGGGAGCAATGTTTCACCACATTATTTGTTTCCATTTAAATACTTCAGCATATTTAGACAAAATTTAACACAGCAAAACAGGCAATAAACCAACTCCGAAGTCACGGCATTCTGAAAGGGGGAAAAAAAAAGTTCAACAGAACGCATTCTTTCCAAAACAGAAAACTATATCAAAGACTGAATGTGCCTTTATAAATTGAAAGAAGGGGAACAAACAAGTCTGTAGACACAACATCCTCTACAGACTTGCTGACATAAATTAAGTGAAAAGTATTTTTGCTACATCCACTCACAGCACTCTGCCCGGATGTAACAGGTTTGCTATAGCAACATACAAACCATAGTTTGCTAAATACTCTCACAGCTTTGTATAAACACACAAAACAAAAACAGAGCTACACTTGCCAGTGATTAGACACAATCTGACTCCCATTTGTTCCAGGTAAGCGCAGCAGACATCCCACAGATTTTTGACACAGTCCTGGACCATAAGCATGTGTCTGGAGACCAAGGAATTCAAATTATCCTTCAGATTTTTCCCTCCCTTTAAGCTTACTGTTTGTGTTACAAGAGTCAAAAAGCAGCAGTTGCATATTCTTCTATACAAGTTGTAGGGAGAATTTTATGCCTATTTCCTATGCAACTAGGACAGGTAGGATCCAGCAACCTTTTAAAGCATCACTTTATTCCTCTTTCTATGGCAGGATACAAATGCTCTTCTATTGGTGTTCCCTGGGGGGTTCAGAAGTTCCAGTACTGAATCCTCACTGCGCTGCACACAAACTGATAACACCAATCCCTAAATTCCTACAGCTTCTTGCCCTAGATTAAACAGTAAGCAGGAGAAAGAAGGGACTGGACAACAAGAAACACTAAGTCAGCAGTGAGGAACTTTCCCGTTTTGTACTCAGCAGGCCAACAACAAGAGGACTGTTGAGCTTTTGTCCCTTTCAAATAGAGTTTGAAATTAGAATCATTTGGTGATAATGGGAGAAAGCTGCAGAAGGCTTGAAGGGAAATACAGAAAAGAGCAAAAAGTTATCCTCTGGAAGAACTGAGTGAAGAACATTGCCACTAATCAATATCCAACTTATCTCTCCTAGTGAAAGGGGAGAACCAGGCCAGATGAAGAGTGCCCAGGGAGCCCTGAAAGAACAAACTGCCTGCCCACTGGATACAGCAAAAAAACTGGAAACAAAGAGGAAGCCAGACAGAAGGAACAATAACAGACTCAAACCTAGTCCTTTGCAGCAGTGTTCCCAATGAACAAGATTTGGGCAAGGTCAGATCACCACACCATGGTAACTGGAACACCAGGCAACATCCCACTTGTAGCTCCATACACAGGTAAGAAGGATGAGGGCACAGGATGCTACACGATCTAATTTATGTGCAGACTACTCCCCAGAGATAGCACTTACACCTTCTTGTTTTCCCACTTCCTTCAGAAGGAGGCTAGTGATCACAAGGCCTTTAGTGCCCTAGCAATTCACAGGTTGATCAGCTCACACCAAATATTACGTGTGGCCTTAAAAACAGATATTCAGAACTATTCTGAATGGCTCAAATGCATTCAACACCTACAGAGAGATGGGATCCCAAACCAGGACACAGATTACAACACTGAACGTGTGACTGGCAGGATGCTAACAGCATCAGCAACAGTTGACACCAGGATGACAAGAGACAGCAGGAATAGCACCCCTGAACACAAAGCTTTCAAAGGTGGAGATAAAAATAGATATCTCTGAAGTAAGCACTTAAGAGAAAGGCCAAGAGCTTGGTTTGGAGAAACGGAACTATGCCTGGAGAAGGCAGTCATACCTGCATGCAGGTAGCAGCTCAATGTGTACCAGCTATAAATAATAAGCTGACAGTCACAGCCCTCCTGAACACCATTTCCTCCCCCAGAGAACTGCTGGAGCACAGAAGACACACAATTTCAAGGACAGCAGGGCCAACACCAACAGTCAATTCAAGTCAAGAGAGGCCAGACTCGCAAGCTTCAGCTAGGAACAGAGCTAATACTGGCTTCAACATAACAGAAGAAACAAGTGCCAGGCTGGAGAGGATCCAGGTATAAACCAGAGGAGAGTATTTACTGACGCACAGTCTGCACCATGAAAGGAGAGGCAGAGAGGAAGGGAGCTGGAGAGACAAGTGGGATCAAGTAGATTTTTATCTACATTTTATTTTTAACTCCTAAGAGAAATGAATACGCATGAGAGAAGAACAAGGTAAGAGAGTAAGGGAGGTACCAAGAGCTGGAACAAGGCATATCTGGAGGATACAAATAGTTGAACTAAACACAAATACCCTAAAGATGTGGAGATGAAGATAAAGGCGTCAGCACAGGCACTGTACATCAAGACGTGCAGGACAGAACTGAGTATTGTCCTAAAGTAGGGATGGAGTGGAAAGCTATAGGGACTGTGGAAAGAATCTACATCTCCAACAGCAAGTATAAGAAAAACGTTTAGCTAAATCAGTCAAACTCCTAGAAACTGCACAATGAGGGTGATAACACAAAGGAGAGAAATGGAACCAAGGGGAAAAAACCACAGGGGACAGAGATGGCAATGGCAACAAGAGATGTTTTCATGCAGAAAACCTCTGACAAGGAAGTCACAAGGATTCTCAGTCCACTGAACTTTGACAAATTCTGTCAAACACAGACCAAGACAGTCATGCCTGCACCTTCCTTCACCAGGGAGTAAGGACTGCAGCTAACAGGGAAAATTTACACTGGCACCTTATAAATGAATCTTCAGTAGCTTTAAAACTGCTGACAGCTTCAGTTAAAGAAAAAAACACAAGGAAAGAAGAGAACACTCATTTCTTTGAATACTCAGAAATGCTATTCTAAAGTCAACTGCTTGTTTGCAATACACCTTTCTCTGCCTTCGTTGGTCCAGTTCTGTGCAGCCCTGAGATGTCCTCAACACCTTTCAAAGAGGACTAGGCCTGCAGGGATGTTTAATGCCACCCAGGTAGAGCTGGCAGCAGAGTGTAAAGGAGCACATCTGCTTCCTGTGCACCTGCTCAGATCTTGCTCTTTAGTCAGCCAGCAAAGCAGAGCGTGCTTATGCCACCCAGGTAGGTAGAATACAGTTACTTCACAGTTCAAGTCAAGGTTGCCTGGGGAATCGTAACTTAGCATTTTGTGTCTTCCTATTTATAAACATAACAATGCAGATGTTTTCTAAATATTTACTGAGAACTTCCATTCCACCAGGGAATCAGTCTGGAAATGCCCTCATCAAACCACCCAAGGGGCAGATGAGCTCTGTGTACGTACCTGCTTGCCTCTAGCAACCCTTCAGAGGTGACTTCCAGGTCCCAAAACATTCTGCTCCTCAATGATTCAGTAACAGAGGTGGACCTACATAACAACCCTGTGCCTCATCTGTATGGAATTAGGCAAGAGTACTTCACAGCTTGAAGTACTCCAGAACTAAAATATGCAGCACAATACAGAATGAGACTTTGCAGCTGCAAAATGTCAGCACCATGCTGCAAACTCCTGTCTCTAACAGTCCTTCTGCTACAAGGGGGCCAGCTACATTACAATTAAAGACAGCAATGTAAACTTGGCTATCCTCCTTACATAAACTACAGCTAATCAGCTGCTAACAAATTCCTGGCACTCCAGCAGTTGCGTCAATGTATGCCTAAAGGACCTTAAGTCTTTTTCCTTCAAGTGTCCACTCTCATGCAGCCTTCCCAGAACAACATAACAGCAGTCAGCTGTCGGAGGAGGAACAAAGTCTCAACCAGAATATTCACCCACACAGTCACAACTTAAGAATGTCTTCAGAACAGGCTGTTCACTTGGTGACTAACCTATACCTCTCACTCAAAAAAGCAGATCTTAAGGACCAAAAAATCCACACCCACTTAATTTTTAGCCACTTGGAGACACTGGCAGACATCACAGTGAGAACGGGGCGGGGGGGGGGGGGGGGGGGGGGAAGCCCTCAGTACTAAGTAGCCTGGGTTTACCTATGAGCAGAGCAGGCTAGAGAAGCAGCCAGTGCCGGAATCCACCCTAGTAGCTTCTGATGAAAGCAAGGCCTATTGTCACTACCAGCTGCTTAATGTGATTGAAGCACAGGTTATCATACGCTTTTAGTGGAAGAGTAAGGTATTTGTTAAATCAGGCATTAAAGAACTAATCCACAACAGTACAGCACATGGCAGCAGAGGGAATGCCAGTCAGGGTTGGGCTAGGACTGGTTCCACTGCCATCTTGGTGCAATACACTTAAAAACAAGCAGAAAACACTACCAGCCACTTTTATGCTTCTCCTTGTTTCCAAACTGAAGGAGGTGTAATCACACAATGGCAACTACCTACAGCTGTGCCACTTATCAAAGCATTCCCAGTGCCACTTAGATGCCTCGGAGAGAGTGGTCCTTATCTTACTGATCTGAAACAGTGGTGGTGGGGAAACGTGGAGCTTGAACTCTGCTTCTGAACACAAACCACTGTTTTATAGAAGCCCGAAGTACAGCATCAGCCTAAAGGGACTTCCCATTGTCTAATTCTGAAGAGCTCCCTCACCATAATCAGTTTTGAACTCCCATTCGAAGCTAAACTCTTTTTTTATGTGCCCCTGCACTCGGTGAGATATAGCCTACAGCTTAGAAGACAGGAAAATAGAAAGCAAGTTCAGGCTCCTGCTAAACCAATAACAAGGCACATCCCTTCTCGATGCAAGGGTGAAAGGTGTACAGATCCCTGTTCCTCCACACTTACCCTTTTCTTACTTCCCCAAGAACTCGCTTGGCAAATTGACACAAAAGACAAATAGGAAAGCAAGATCAAGACAAAGTTAAAAGCTTTACAGTCCCTATCTGATTGAGTATCCACTCTGTCCACTTTTCAAAGTAAGCAAGTATTATGCAGTCAAGGTTTACATGTTAGGATAACTAGCATTTGTTATCTTGCCCCTATTCTTTACAGCATTAATCACATCTTTCAATGAAGTAGAGCTGTAAGTATGAGGTTGTCCTATTTTTCCATTAACATTGCAAAAAAGAAGAAATGCTTAAAAATATATAGCAAAAGGGACATTACAGAACAAACTCAGCTTTTTAGACATCAGACAAAGCAGTCACTAAACAAAGCCACAAGAAGGCAGAATTATCAGGTTTGCAGCTTACACAACTACCATTACTGCCCAGAACCATCCCCACCACCCACAACAGCTTCAGGCTGCAATTTTCCTGAAGGTAGTTTTGATGCCTTAAGATTCAACCCCCATTTTCACATAGACAAGCAGGTTAATTTCTGTTCTCTTTGTCCCTTTGGAAAGTGAAACTTTAAACCATGTCTGCTTTTTCACGCCTTTGAGCCCCACTGACTATTGACAATGAAATTAGTCTATTTATTTTCATTTAACATTTAAAAAGAGAGCTCAAAGCAGTCATATAATTAACCTTACAAGCAACACATCCAGCAGCATAATACTAATAGGCCAATCAGTTAAAATTAACTAACCAGCAGCATTTATAACCTTCAATTACTTAATTCAGTCCATTAACAAAATGGAAACATGTTCCCGAATCCCATCCCAAAAAACGTTTCCTCCATTTTACCACTACTGTCCTTAAGTCCCCTGCCAGGTGAATAGCATTTATCCTCACAACATGTCAGAGGCCAAGCGCTACCTGCATCACTTTAGAGAAGCAGACAGAGCCGCAGTACAGAGAGTGCGTGACAGACCCAAAGTCTGGTGTCTAAGGCACAGCTCTGACTTATGCTCCTTAGGTCTCAGACTTGCATCCTCAATACTGGAGCTCCGTTGACGGTTTCTCATTCCCTCCATTCCTGCCTTACCTCCTTGCCTTCCCACAGGCCTTCCTTTCAAAACAGCGACAATCTCAAAGATTATTAGCAGTACGGTCATTGTAAGTTTATGCAAGGAGGCTTTCAAAAGATTCTGAAAGGCCATGAAGAATGAAAGGCTGAAAGACAGCTCTGCCCAGTTTGTGATGGGTTTATACATTACTGTATAAAAGGCTTTGCCTCACCTGGTGACCATGAAGAGTGTACAGAAGTCTTCCTTCTAGCAAGTCCAGAATTTTAAGAGTTGAATCATTGGAAGCAGTAACCAGATAGTTTCCAGAGGGGTGAAAGGAAAGACTGTTTACCACAGCACTGTGCACTGAGGGTGGAAAAAACATATATAATAGTCACTGAGACTGGTTTACATAAGCCCAAGGGAAGAAAAAATAAAGTACAACCACATTTCAATTTTCTGTTATAAAGTTTAACAGGAAAATGATCATGGGAGAAACATTCCACAGAAACTCTTCAAAGCACCAGAGAACAAGGGCAGCACTCAATTCTTGTAAAAATGGGAATTAGTTTATTGAAAGGAAAAAAGAAGCTTTGCCAATTGCTGTGGGAGATTTAAGGCTGCAAAAGCTTCCAGCATACCCCCAAAATGTAACTCTATACCCAACTGATCGATATGATTCTGTGAGAGAGCTGGACATTGACATATTTTACTACTGTGGAGCTGCTGTTTTCACTCCCAAGTCATTCTAGAATAAAATCTATATGGTAGTACATTAAAAAGAAGACAAATTACAATGAAAGGCAAACTCGAAGTTGGCACTGCACAGGTTCTTTTGGCTCACTACTCAACTTGAACCAAGACTGGATTGAAGAGAAAGTAGGAAAGAAGAACCAGCAACCTGACAATGGGCCAGTATAAGCATTATTTCTTCAGACATCCAATTTGTCTCACCAAAAACTTAAAACTAGTATGAAAACTGGAAGTTCACACTCTTGATTGTCTAAAGCAGTCCTTTCTGTGTGAAGATGAAGCCCAAGAGTTATCTTGGAAAGAGCTAAAGAAAATACTCTATGAAGAGAGTCAAACTACACCTAAGTTCACTGTAACGTTAAACATTTACTTGTAGGGCTTTTCTTTATTTATTTAAGTTTGAGGAGGGGAATATGTTCAGTAGCCTGTTTCATGAAAACGCATAGCACTTCACATTTGTACAGCTTTCTGAGCCTATGGGACATTGAGACCACGCTTGAAGAGAGTTTTAACAATCCAATTATTCTTAATTATACTGTATGCCCTCCAAATGTTCCAATATCTTGAATCTACTACTCCTAATACATCCCCCCCAACTGAATTTATATTCCTTTAAGAGTCTAATGTACACTTCAAAACCAAACTGTATGTTAAAAGACCTCAAAATACAATTTTAAAAGATACCGGAACGAAACATTTGTTTTGCAGATGTGGAGTTGAAGCAGAAATGTGAAATAGCTTCAATAGCTCAACTGTAAACCAGAATGCATCAACCTCTGAAACTCTCAGGAACACCAGATACCTCAGCTCAGGTTCTGAGAATGTAACTCCACCTGACTTGGACTGCTAAGAAACACAGAAGAAAACCTTAACTCACAAAGGTAACTTCTAAACAGTTATTCTTCTTGGTGCTAGATCTTCCTCTACCCCCAGCCCTGTGTTACACTATGTATTAAAGGGGAAAAAGCCTACGTGGAGTATTTCTTCTTGAAAGAATGCTGAATACATTTTCCCTTTGAAAACTGTATTCTGAGTGATTTTTAATATTCCTCACTCCATTAGTGTCTAAATTCAGATAAAGACAAACACATGTTGTTAACTAAGACAAGTCCTGAAAGGAATCGCATCAGAAACAAATGAAATTAATGATATATCCTCCAAGTTCCAGATAGTGAATAAACTATTTTCAGCTTTACAAAAAAACCTCTTCATAATGAAAAGAAATGACATAGCAAGTTACTGTGTAATCAGTAGAAGCTTCTGTGTCCAAGGAGTTCTTGGCTGTTGGAAGCCATTTCTTCATCTCTCTTCTGCCAAACCAGCTCACACCTCCCACAAGACCAGTTACCACCTCCTCAAAAACTTGCAAACGCATCCTGCAACCTCATTTGGTTCATGCTGTAAACAGTAAATCCAGTGCAGCACAAGGTAGCATCTCCCACTGACTTGCTGCTACAAGCCTACCCTTCTGCCAGCTAAGCTCTAGAAAAATAGCAGCCAGTTAAGACACTTACACTGGGGGTTAACTGAGTCAAACTGAGTTATGCCAGCCTGTAAAGGGACTGAACATAACTGTCCCAAGTCTGACAATACTACTTTGACTGAATGCAACAACTTAGTAATCACCAGTGAGAAGATAAGTTATGATGGACTTGACATAGCCACAGTTCTTAGTGAACAGATAACCACATCCAAGCCCCATCTGAACTGTAGGAAAGTACCAATTTTTCTTTTCAGACAGCAATTAATAAAAGGTTAGAGCTGTTTCCATAGAACTGCAAAAGAGGTGCTCCCTCCGCAGCTTTGCACAGGGAATAAATGCCAGGCAATAAACATTGGCCATCTTTGCACGGGAATGATGTGCTGTACAAGAAAGCACCAAGTAGAGGACTGAATAAGGCATTTCTCTTCCCCTGTACAGTTACCATGACCAGAGCATACTCCACTCTGCTAAAAAAACCCCACGATCCAAAAGTTTCATGGTTTGCTATTTCCAGCTTTCATTTATGAAAGTCACAGTGGGAGCAAATCCTGGCAACAAGAGCAACACTTCTAAAAGACTAATCAGTTTTGGAAAACAACCCAACTTGAAACACGCAAGAGCCTGTGGCAGGACTACTTAGCTCTTAATTCCTCAATGCCACTCAATCCTTAAAATGGATTCCCTTGAAATCAGGCAGCATAAGCACATAGTGAGGGACGAGATGCCCTCTAGTGGGAATGAGATGGGAGCTTCACAATGCGAGAGCCACAAAACTAAACCTGGTTTAGCCAAGAGGCATGTGCATAAACTCTCAGAAGAGCAAGATTTATCTCCCAACCCCAGAACAAGTTACCAACGCATCAGTTTGCAGCCACAGGTGCATAAAGTGACTGCATACAGCTACCACTGCAATTTTAGGTTTCTTTGAACTAGAAATAGTCATAAAAGCCAAAATTTAACACACAACTGGGATTTACACAGGAGCTGTTGAAAATAACACTCGTAACAGGAAAAGATCTCTTCAATAGCAAGGCTGTTGGACTAAAATGCCATTCAGTGAGGGTGGGATACAGGGGAAAGATAATTCCCAAACACAAAATAGAAGCCTGGCAGCCAAACCTAAACCACATTAGATTCTGACAATTTAATAGCAGTAGAAAGCAGGAAAAGATGATTTCTGAGCCAAGTTATACTGTGGCTGGAAACACACACTGCAGATCGTGCCACTGGTGAAAAGCAGATAAAGTTAAAGGACAAGCTGACACTGTTCAAGTATTTAAACATACCTCCTATTTTAGCAACAAGACTTCAGGAAGGCATTCCCAAGTTTTGATATGGGTCACAAGTTCACAGTACTTACTACACAAAGTATGACACTTCAGTATTCATCACTGTAATTGTACCAGCTCAATATTGATGAATTGGAACAACAGTCACCGAAAGATTCGATTTCCATTAGATTTTGTTGGTTATCAGAGAACTGGGAGTGATTTTGAGTCTATAATAATAATTGAAGGAATTAAAGAAACATAAATCACATTAGGTAAGAGTTCAAAGTGCGCTCGACTTGGCTACACAGGGAGAATACACTTGAGGATGACTGCACAAGCCAGGAATAAAACACACTGCAGGAGCAGGAAGCTGAAGCTAGAAATAAGGAATATGATTATTTTTTTAATACCCAGGAAAAAAGCCTGTTCCAATCATAGCAGTGTCGCCATCAGTGCTTAAACGTCAGATCACAACAGTAATGCCACCTACACACAGAGGTCACAAGAACAGCAGAACTAGGAAAGCATTCTGAAGTTTGCAGACTGTTTCTACTCCACAGCAGCCTCTTTTCTGGGAGCTTTTATTTACTTTTTCATGGAACCCAAAGGCTTTTCATAATCTTAATAGCTTCTCTGCAGACAACCTGCATTTCCTTTGAGATGAGTAACCCCCACTGCCCTTACCTGCCAGAGGAGGTTCTAGTCTTTCACAGACTGCTGTGAAGGAAGACAAACCTAAGAACTCTGCTCCTTAAACATCACTGCCGCTCCTCTGCCTTTCTTTATCAAGAGAAACCAGAAACTTATATTGAGATCCTACAAATTCTTTTAATGCCTTGTGAATACAGCGGTACACAGTCAAAAGCACCTTCGAAAATAATTCTAGTTACATAAAGGCAGTAGGACCAACAGCTTTAATTTAGAACTCAATTTTTGTGTCTTAACTTGCAAAGTTTGCAGGAATTAACTGCAAGCTCTTACCATTCGGCCTTTTTTGCCTGGCATTCAGCTGGAACAGACAGCATCTGCTGCATAGGGCAGAAAGAACAATATACCAAGCTCCAGCCCAGTATCTCTGATCTGCTTTACAAGCATGCAGGAAGCAGCCTTCATGAAAAGCTAGCAAAATTCAGTTTAATAAGCTATCTATACTGGAAACAGTGCTTGAGAATGTATAGATTTCCAAAATACTACATCAACCCTAAAAATGCTTACCAGTAAAGGAAATAAAAGCCATGTTTAGGCTCAAGAAACTAATATGCACAAAACAGGACAATCAAACTCAAAGAAGCTTGCACGGATGAGAAAGCACCTTTTCCTATCCAATTCTACCAACCAGCAGCACTAATCACTTTGACAAGAACAGGTAACGGGAGGACATGACCTCTGGAAGGGTAAGAGGAAAAAAGAATAAGAAAAGATTTAGACTGCTAAATATAAAATCTACTCCAAGAACAAGCCCACCTGGGGAAGTCACACCAAAGTCAAAGCTAATTCCGGAAGCTAAAAACACAGCAGACACTAGAGGAAAAACCAGGATCATGGTACAGAATTGCAATTGGTTGATTTGGATTTTCCTCTTTTGTTAACTTTTCCTAGTTTTCTCAGTAAGAACTTATCCTTTTGCTTTGATGGAATGCATCTGACTCCTCCTACAGGCTTATTCAGAAACAAAGGCCACATCCTTTTTACTGCACATCTCAAGAGCAGCGAATACAAGCCAAGAGACATTGCAGGCAACAGCTATGCTCACCTGCAACATGGGACACCTTCAGCATCTGACTTTTTTTGCTTTCTGATAGTGGGCAGGGGAGAAGAAATCAGAAGAGAAGTGTTTCTCACCTATGTGTAAGAATCAATCTTGGAGCTAACACAAAGCAAAGCATGATTTTGGGAGTAAAAAAGGTCCCACTGGCAGACCTAACCCAGTCCCTTTCTGGAAAGGCAGCAAGTGATAGAGAAACAGTCCTTGGACTTGAGAACAATGCATATCAACGTATGGAAAGGTCCAATTTCTCTGTGATCTTAACTTGCCTTGATAATGTTGAAGAAGTCTGTTCATCCTAACATCCCACACCTTCACTGTGTTGTCCGTGCCAGCCGCAGCAATGCAGGTACCACTGGGATGAAAATCCACATGATTCACAAACCTGTAAATTGCAGTTAAATCCAGCTGTTTACATTCAACTCTTGCCAAAGCTCAAAAAGGTCTTTTTAAGAAGTGAAGCTACATCATGATGCATTGAACATTAGAGTAAGGAGGAGATAACCTGAAAATTCATATTGCTGAATTTCTCTTAAGACCTTCCTTATAACCCAAAGTAGACTGCAGGAGTAAATCTAAGCATATCATCTTCAAGGTTTTGCATGATAGGCGTAGGAGCTGTAGCTACAAGCCTCCTGAAACCTGACGGATCCACCTGTCACAACACCATGAAAGTGTTCATTTAATGTTTGCAATTTACGTTTCTTATCAAATTAACAGGATTTCTAGAGTGGTGTGTAAAGACTGAACATATATTTTCTTTGCTTAACTGATTTTAAGCTGGAACTTCCTGACTTTGTGCCTAAAATCATAAGCTATCACTTGGAAGGTAGCAAGGCCGAGATCAAATTCCTTTCTGGACCCGTATGCTATCCATTTTTATTTTGAACACACAAGTACAGTAAAACCTTCAGAACCTTCAGTGAAGAGTATCTCACCCAATCCACACAAGGAATGGCATAGAATTAATTATCCTTTGAGTGTTCTTGGAACAAATACTGAGGAAGTTGAGATATTTCAACAGGTTCTTAAGAGCACTAGAAAAAATAATGTCTGAATGTGTCTTATCATCATTGTATATTACCTGGAAAGAACACAACTTTGTACTTAAAAATTCAGTGCAGCAAGAAATTAGGAAGATTCCAGTCTCAGTTCTCCACAGGCTTGTTTTGTGATTCTGGACAAATTAATTTTTGCCATAGCTCAACATTCTCCATGGGAAAAAAACCCCAAAAATTCCAATTCAACAGCTGTTTTTCTGAAAACAAAGTGGGGTTTGGAATAACCCTGTTATCCAAAAACGTAAGGATGAAACAAAGCATCCAAGTAACATAGCTCAGTACACTTTTGCTCTTTTAAGTTACTTCAACTCAGAGCAAAATAAAAGACCTTAACATAGCTGGAAGAAGAAATAAAAGAAGTTAAGGGACTTGAGCACCTCCCGTATGAAGACAGGACGAGAAAGTTGGGGCTCTTCAGCCTGGAGAAGAGAAGGCTGTGTGGAGACCTCATAGCAGCCTTCCAGTGTCTGAAGGGGGCCTATAGGGATGCTGGGGAGGGACTCTTCATTAGGGACTGTAGTGATAGGACAAGGGGTAATGGGTTCAAACTTAAACAGGGGAAGTTTAGATTGGATATGAGGAATAAATTCTTTACTGCAAGGGTGGTGAGGCACTGGAATGGGTTGCCCAGGGAAGCTGTGAATGCTCCATCTCCGGCGGTGTTCAAGCCTGGGTTGGACAGAGCCTTGGGTAGCATGGTTTAGTGGGAGGTGTCCCTGACCACGGCAGGGGGGTTGGCAACAGATGATCTTAAGGTCCTTTCCAGCTCTAACGATTCTATGATTAAGCAACTCCACAAATAAGTAACCATGAAGAAACTAAGGCTTGACATGTTGGACAGTTACTGAAATATAACCCTCAAGGTTCTAATCTGCAGAAATCATTAAAAGGTCAAAGCAATCCTGGAAGCTCTTTTTGACTCTCATCCTCTACTGGCTGCTCTTGTAATTGATGCTAATGGCTTTTTTTAAGAGGTGGAAATGTCTGCCAGGGCAAGGGCCTCTGACTACAGCCACCAAACCAGCTGTACATTCACCAGGCAGCCCCATTTCAGAGATCACAGAAGGCTGGTCCTTGTGCACCACCAGGTACTTACCCCCCATGCTCACAGAAGGAGTGTATACATTCTCTGCTGGTTTTATCCCACAGTTTTACAGTTTTATCATCGCTGGCTGATACTATCAGTCGTCCATCAGGAGAGAATCTAAGATAAGAGTTACAGCGATTAAGAAATGCATATGGTCAACTGGATTTGGTCAGCTGTGAAGGTATGTTGGCAAACACACCTCACTCTTCATGAAGTCATACTGGTATCAGTAAGATTAAAAATCCAATCACTGTAAATTGAGGAAAGAAAAAAAGAAAAAAGCAGGCCATAAGTCCTCATCTATCCCTAATGCCACAAGCACATAAAATAACTCTCAGGAATGTCTTGAGTCTGATTCGAGTTCTCCTGTCCTACTTGTTTCAATGTAAGTGTACCTCAAATTATTTCTCTACTGTAATTCAAAACAACTGCTACCTTTGCCACAAGCATTCAGAGCAATACAATTACTCTCAAGATAACAGCTTCAGCAGGAGAAGCTTCAGCATTCAAGTGCCTTAGAAGAACGTATTAAGCTCCTATCTCAATATTTCCTGCACAAGACAGATCAGTATGTCTTCAGAGGCATATATTTTACAGGATCGGGACTTGAGTACCTAACTAGAGATCATCATCATCATCCATACCAGAAAAACATTCTTTCTGCTCTACTGTGGGCATCTATAGGACTACCTGCCACTGCCACATTCAAGAAGTATAATGAACTTTTCCCCTACAGAGAAGCTGTGGGTTTGTCCTAGATGCATGTATACATAAAAACTCACAAGACACTTGAATCATCCTGAATACAAAGGCGTTGAGAAGACCTTTCTAGTCAGTCTCTGCTTTGAGGGATAAATCCCCATCTGTCAGAAAGCTGTACTCACCTGGCACAGCGAACCCAGTTTAAGTGTTGACTGAGTGAGAACAGAAACTTCTGCCTGTGAACTGTCCACACTTTGACTGTTTTGTCATCGGAAGCTGTAACTAAGGACTGGCCATCGCTGGAGAAATGAACACTTCTTACAGTTGCGGTATGAGCCTTGAACACAGTAGATTGTCCTTTGCTATAGAGAAGGAAAGAACACTTTAAAACCACACAGAAGGGGAGCAAAGATATTATGTACCTGAAAACAAAGCTTCTGTTTGTGTTCACCACCACTTCTGTAAGAACTGCGTGTGCTTACATTGGGAAGAAAACATTGATCAACCCCAAACAAACTGATGCTTTGTGAGCTATACAGGATACATAAATAAACCCAGTTGTTCCACTTCAATCAGAAACCAGAGCCCAATCCAACAGGAAACCCATGTTTCCTGTAAATGTTAAAAAATGCTATTGCTTATTTGTTCAACCATTTAAAACAGTATTTATGGAAATATCAATATAGAAGATGCTGAGATTCTGTACTGTTACCAGGTTCTTTGCTGCAGGCAAGTGAGAGGGGAGGTGTTTTCGGAGTTCATCTAGACGAAGCCAAGCAGGCAACTGCCTCACAATTGTCCCTGTACTGGCCTATACTCCAGCTGAACACTTTCAATGCAGCACGACACAAGAAATAACACAACTGAATTCAGCACGCCTGATGTTGTACAACTCTGAGCAACCCACCATTCACCCGGCCAGGCAAGACAAAAGATGACGTACAGTTATTCTTGTTTACCCATCATTTCCAAATGAATGCAAGAGGCATTCCTCTGGCAAATAAATGCAAGGTATGTTTAGAGATCCAACAGGTCTCTTGGTATGGGATTCTTGGTCCAAAATACATCTCCAGCATGTACTGTACTACCAGGAGCCCCATATTCACAGACAGAAGAGAACAAGAGAAACACATGGTGGTTTGCTCTCTTCTCCATTAGGATTTAACAGGCTTTATACTGAGGCTGAGGACTACTAAAACTGTGAAGGCCAGGAAATCAAAATACTACGTATGTTCAGCAATATTCCCTCTCTCCTCAGAAAAGGGCAGAGCTGCCTAGCTTTGTTTAATCCTTTATCTGCCAGAAGGCAAGGAACAGTGAAGGTTACCTTCCAGAAAGGTTTTCCTTCTGTCCAAAACCACAGAACACCCCCAAGTCTGATAAACACTCGTGAAGAAAAAGACAAAGTTCTGCCAGCATGGCTTAAAATAAACAAATCCCAAAGACAGAAATCACACGCCAGGAAGGTGTTAACTCCTTCAGTAACATAAGGCCCTTGAAAGGCACCACAAGTTTTCAGATTCTTTGGAAGCAGTGTCCTCACCCATAGACCATGGGGCTGCTTCTCCCTCCCCTTTTATTGACAGTGCAACACTGGTAAGCTGATGGTCTCAAAACTGATGTTGAGCAATGAGAACTTTTTGTTGTTATATTTATGTCTCGGCATCTTGCTTAACACTGCCAGAGAAGCAAAGGATGGATTTGCTAGGAGGAAAGACAGACTGGGAGAAAAGGGAAGAGAAAAATCCAGCAGTTCACCACTGATGAATTACATAAGTGACCTCTTAATCAGCACAGGAAGTTAATACTAAGCTTTGCAAAGGATTTTAGTTTTGTTTCCAGTGCAATTTCAAAACCAAAGTACCTCTCCTTTATAAGAGCTGTCACATAAAATGTTTTTTCTGTCCCTCAAACAGACCCCAGTCCCATAGCTGGAGAACTGCTATCAAGAAGCAAGGAGAAATCCCAACCCATAGTTAAAACACCACAAGAGACATTGAAGGGTATAAATACTTACACAGTGGGAACCCATAACCGAACTGTTTTGTCTCTAGAGCCTGAAGCCACGAGGTGACCAGAAGGTGAAAACTGAACACACATCACTGCATCTTTGTGGCCCACAAAGCGACAGGCTCTCACCTGAGGTCTCATATTCCACATCATCAGGCACGAATCCATTGAGCCACTTGCTGAAATACAAAGTAAAAACAAAGCCACACAAAACCAAACTTGCATTAATTCCCCTCCTCTTACACTGAAACTACATTTCATACTCAGTTCACCATCACAGCTTCCAGAATCTGAAGCACCTTCTCCCCAAAGCTTCACCAATGTATTGCATATTGTATATTTCACTGTTAATTCAAACGAAGTCAGTCTTGCATTGGCTTGGACTGACAATTTACTTCCAAGAGTCAGGTCATGCAACAGCTGCAGAGGCAAAAGCCACACAAGTTGCAGAACTTCTTCCACATAAACACACACTAAGGAAACACAGAGGAAGTAGCGAACGAAGGTGTTCACATCACTTTTTTTATTGGGAAGCAAGGACAGCTACCAGTTGCAACACACTACAGATTAAGCAGAGGAGTGCTGCAAGTTGGTGACTGAAAGGCAACCCAGCCACATCCCCCTCCCATCCATCTCCCTTACTGCAAAATGTTGATCCAATTCAGCTCAGCAGTTCTTAATATATATGAAAAACACAAGCTTGCAACACAACTAGAGCAGTGTTCAGTTTGCTATTACTATGAAAGGTCCGCAGGACTTGATGGCAGCCATAAGAGGCTTTAAGGAACTATGGATGGAGATGAGGTCCCTCCATCTATTCACATCGACCCTTTGACTCATGCCTACTTCTATACTCACTTGTGGGAATGAAAAACCAAACAACTAAACAACAACCACCACAACTTGCTTTTACTCTTGGGCATCTGAGAACAGAGTGGAAGAGGGCAAAGGCATGCTCCAAAGAGAGGAAGGAAGAGAAAGGGCTGGAGGGAGACCCCAGAGGACAAAGACAGAGAAGGTGGCCATTCCCCAGGACAGACGCTGCTTTTTCAAGATCACCCTCAGCAGCAAGAGCAAAGGGTCACTTAAGCTACATCCCCCTCTCTATCTGACAGGAGCCATATCAGTCCCTGCCAAGAATACCAGAAGAGGCTTCCTAAACACAAGAGTAAATTCCACTTCAGTCTAAAACTCCCCTGCCCAGGTCCCATCACCAACTCGGTGCAGTGAAAATCACCCTAGTGATTTGAAAAAGAGTAAACATATGCCTGTGGTAACTTAAAGTCTCAAACAAATATCCCTTCAAATCAATTTTAATGCCTAAATAACAGAAAACTCTGTAGATTTTTCCATAGGCAAATACAGAATACATGCATCTTAGCCTGCTAACAAACCCGAGCTGCTTCTGTATCCCACTACCCAAGTGCCAAGTGGGGCACATCTTCAGGGAAAGCTTATGATGTTCCTAGAAAAAAAAAAGAGCAGTTTGATGGTAGGTTTTGACATAGCAGGATCATAATTACAGGAATATTTCAGTTCATTAGTGAGATGGCAAAATACCAAACAGCTTTTGCTGGAAATGTCCTATTTCACAGTTATTTCAACACAAAAAAAATAATTGTCATCCCTCTTCCTGCTATTGATTTGGGATTCACATATGCATAGTGAATGAACCTGTTTGAAATGGGCATGTTCCCTAAGGAAAAAAAGTCCTTATCTATTTGTCTGTTCAGTTGTTTCTGTTTGGGTTTGTATTTCCTACAGGCAACACGTTTCCTTAGAGATATTAAAATTTAAGAGGGGACAACTGCGTAAAAGTAGATTGAGCCGCAGTTCAGTGTCAAGATGTTTGAATGTTACCTACAACTACACTAAGTCATTGTCCAGCAGGGATAGCAAGTTGCAGTATGACAGCTTCCCCCGAACTGATGTTAAAAAATTCAAGGAAGAGAATGCTCTGACATCTCCATAAAGCACTTCAGTATGATGCTGCTTATATGTGACTTGTTGGCAACAACAATCATCCTTACTGGACTGGGCAAGCACTCTAATGGAACAAAGACCAAGTCTTCTAGGTTTGATTGGTTTATTTTGCAGGGCGGGAATGGGGAAAAAGAGCTTCAAAATCTCCTAAGTCTGACCTAGTGGTACCTAAAAAAGAGAAATCCTCAGAATTTGTTTCCTCTTACCTGATGTCATTTATCAAAAATATTAAGAGCATCTATTTCACCACCCAGATGGAGGCAACAAAAGTCCCTGTACTACTTCTGAAAGGCCATTCAAAAGTAACACTAAATTTCATTCAAAGCCCCCTTGCTAAACAAAGATCTGCACTGACTGGATAAAGATTTAGGGGTACTCAAACAGAACCATGGACACAGAGTAGAGCCAGCTCTTGCTCTGCAATCAAAGCCACAGGAAGCGGAAAGGAAAAGAGAGTAAACAGTAAAAAGAGCAACAGGGAGGAAGGATGCAAGACAAGTTTGATTCTTCTTCATTTCCTTGCAGCTTCCAGAGCATTGTGTAGGTTGCAAGATCCAAAACAGGATTATTACCCACCAGACAGCTGCATTTCCATGTACTCATGCCTACTGTGCTCAATGCCTCAAAACTATAATTTCTGCCTTATCTTCTCTGCCAGTCAGAGCAAAGTCCACCATGCCACACAGCAACTTCACCAAGAGCCAAAACACCTCCTGGTTCCCACCTCCATGCACACACAGTGGGTTACTGAATAGTAACTAGGACACAAGCCTTGGCATGACCACAAACAGCTGTCTAATGGGGAGAAATGAAAGATGGAGAAGAAAAAGTAAGATTTTTCCTTAAGCTGCCTTACTGCATGGTAAGGCCAGGTATGGGAAACGATAAGCAGCGGTAGATATCCCCAAAGCTCTAGCAGGATGCACACTATCTGCCACCCTATGGCTCAACAACGGGGTTCGTTTTCAAAGCACATAGAGAGGTTCATCCTGAAAATCTCTTCATCATGAAAACAAGTTATTTTCTGTTGTAAAGCTCAGTACCTCCACTGCTCACTCTGTTTAAGTAAAGCAGAGAACCTCTTTACCGTCTGGCCATCAAAACACTGAGACAACTTACCCAACTGTTTCTTACTGAGACTGAAGTCCACGCTAGTGACAGCATCTCTGTGGCCTTTGAAGTGTCTCTCCAGGGATGGATCTTCCTAGAAGACAATAATGTTCAAGCAGTACAGATTAATAATCACCTTTGCACAATAAAGCTATTTTACTGCTATGACAGGTGAGCCAGGCCACATACTCACTGATCCCACAAAACCAGGTAGAGACAAGAACACCGTGCAACACAAAATGCACAGCACATGTATCAACAACCTTGAAGAGGCAAACGATCCAAGCTGATAACCCCCCTGGACCTTCGGTGACTTGCATGAATGATCCATGCATTTTTACAACATGCCGCTGGTACAGAGATCCCAAAGCTGACTTTGGAACAGATCAGCCACGTGTCAATGACCACCTGAACACGCAGTCAAGCTCAGCTTTACTGAGAGCTGCTCATTTCAGCCCAGGTGAAGCCAGGAGGCCGCTGTTAGCACAGAAGGGACGCATTTGCAAGACTTAACACACCTGTTGAAACAGACATGTAGAATCAGAGCTGCAGCAACACAGACTGACCCCCTATCCTTTCCCTAGGTCTGGCAAACACAGCATTTCCCTACCCAGCACCTTGCTGCAAAGGCCAAACAAAGCCTGAAGTCAGGGGAGAAGAGAAAAAAATAAGAAAGCAAAAAAATACACCAAACCAAACAAACGCAGCACACAGAGAACCACTGCAACAGGTTGCAACACCTGAATATTGCCCAGACTTCAGAACAGGCTGATCAACCTTCAATCCCTACTCTCACACACACAGCCTCTGCTTCCCTGGCAATCCCCACCACAGCCTGCTCCCCCCGGGAGCTGACTCCAACTCCAGCCTCCTCAAACAAGCACCCAGCCCCAAAAGAATGGGGCCGACACCCTCCCACAACACCATCACCAGCTCTCCATAGATCCAGAGCCCCCCTCCGAACCTGCATTAGCTCCCCAACCTAGAGGTGCCCACACACACAAGCACAGACCAATCCTGCTGCAACAGCACCGCAAGACCCGGCAGCATTAAGCTCCCCCAAGCCCAGCGCTGCCCCCAGCTCCAACAGCACGATGCCACCCCACAGCCCAAGCCCAGCTAACCTGCTCCTGCGGAGCCTGCAGCACTAAGCCTCCCCTAAAGGCAGAGCTGCCTCCCACCACCCCAGGTCCCCGAGCCCCCACAGGCCTTCCCCTGCACGGGCCAGCCCCAGCAGCACCATCGCGGCACCACGCCTGCCTTCTCCCTCACCGAAGCACCAGCTCTCAGCCCCAGGGGCCACCGCTCGTCAAACCCCGAGCCCAGGGCCCCCAGGCACCACCCCGTCCCCCGTGCCGGGACCCTAAACCACCCCAGCGGGCGCAGAGGCCGCAGCCCCCGCTCTAACCCCCCTGAACGGCCGCGGCACTGATCCCTCACCCTGCCGCCGGCAGCCATGGCACCTCCCGCCCGCCGCAGTTCAGTTCCCGCGCCGCCCGCGGCCCGAAGCAACGGTTCCGCCCTCACAGGGGCCGGAAGAGGAGGGCTGCGGCTGCCCCGGGGCTCGGCGCTGGGCGGTCGCCCTTAGGGGTGCAGCCGCCTCTTCAGGCCGGCGGGGCTGTGCGGCGGTCCCAGCTGCGAGCAGGCTGCCAGCGAACGTCCCAGCCGGTTCGGAGCAGGTCTCGCAGGCCTGGCCATGAAAGTCAGCTCCTCTGAATACATCGGGCCTTATCTGAGGGGGCTTAGCGGTGGTATGGTGATGAAAGGAAAGGAAGTGCCTGGAAAACATAGGGTTAAAATACTTTTAACTTAGGTCTAAGACAGAACAATGTTTGTCTTGTAAGCCTGTGGTGTGATAACAGAATTTAGTAGTCTTACTAACAAGAGTGAATGATTTCTTACCATCCCTCTAATTATCAGTCAGTTTGGAGACAGCGACTCCTGAACATCTGCTAGCTTAGGATACTCCTTGTCTGCCCATCCTGCTCTGCTGGCAATACATTTTGTACGAAGGTCACACTGCTCTAAATCTTTGCCAGCTCTCAGAAATTTGCAGATACGGCTGGGTTCAGCTAATTGTGATTACTGGGGCATCCTACTGTGCGCCAAAGGTGAGACATGCGCCATGAGGAAGACTGCTTCCTTCATCTTGAAGACCCCAGCCCACATGAGGAAGACTGCTTCCTTCATCTTGAAGACCCCTGCCCACATGAGGAAGACTGCTTCCTTCATCTTGAAGACCCCTGCCCACATGAGGAAGACTGCTTCCTTCATCTTGAAGACCCCAGCCCACATGAGGAAGACTGCTTCCTTCATCTTGAAGACCCCTGCCCACATGAGGAAGACTGCTTACTTCATTTTGAAGACCCCTGCCCACGACCATCGGAGGGCAGTGCGCAACTGCCAAAAGGGAGGAGACTTATGGTAATGAGTACCTAAATTAATTGTAATATCCCAGCTGCTCTCTCAGGAACCTAATGAATATGCATATTTGTGTGTAATAAATATCTCCTTGCTTAACCCCTCGGTGTGCAAGTTAGGAGGAGCGATCCCCCTTGCACCCGGTGCTGTAATAAACATACTGCTTTACAACTATCCCTGAGCTGTACAGTCCGATTCCGTGCTTCAATGGGAGTCTCTTTCCCTCACTATTACAGCAGTCCTAACAGCATTAAAGTGTTTTAGCTTTGTTAATGGATGTTAGTTAACATTATACGCTGGAATGTAAGTAAAGAGGAGATGAAATTTTATGAGAAACTTCCATCTTGTTTGTACGTGAGTAAAACAAACTAAAGGACAGCAGAAGCTTAGAGTGATCTGTGAAGCATGAAGGGCACTCCTAAGAGAACACCAGTGCTCAGGCGCCTCTGATACACCATTGAAACCCTCCCAGCATCATGTGCAACCAACTCCAGCAGGACAAACTCCAGGGACATTTGGATCAATAGACAAGCAGAAGGAATGCTGCAGAAATAGAATTGGCTTTGCCGAGTCTTCCTGTGGTACAGTGATCAGTCAAATCGTGTTGTACCTGAACACTTGAAAGGTGTAAGATCCCACTGTAAAGCCAAATTTGGGGTGCAATGATTTGGCTAGGGCACCTCACACATGCATGAACAGCTGTCCACTACCTCCTGCCCTTTGAGTTCCTGGCTCTGAAAAGCCACGTTCCTCCCTCAGATATGACCTTTCTGCCCACATAGCTATGGATCTTGGATCTACATCTGAAGCACTTTTCAGCATTGCCTAAACTGTTCCTCATTAAATTCTTTGGGATTTGACAATCAGTTAGTTTTGGTATTTTTTCTTCCTCTCCACAGAAATAAACCAGAACACAAAAAAGATGCTAAACATGCCTGAGATGCTTCAGAAGCCAAGTTACAACCCCGTTTAGAGAAACACAAAGTCAGAAGCATGTTGTGGTGGCAATCGCACTTATTGAAGCAGGAAATGGGAACATTTGTTTTATCAAAGGATTTCACCACCAAAAAAAACCCCAGCCCACCTTCTAGATGATCCACTAGCAGCAGCCACGGACGGCTACTTCCCTTTCCAAGTCCTCAGCCTGGGGGGCCACTGCCTGACACCAGCAGCCAGAGGAAAGGGCATCCCATGGGCAAGAGGTTCACCCCTGCAGCAGCCAGAGGAAAGGGCAGCCCATGGGCAAGAGGTTCACCCCTGCAGCAGCCAGAGGAAAGGGCAGCCCATGGGCAAGAGGTTCACCCCTGCAGCAGCCAGAGGAAAGGGCAGCCCATGGGCAAGAGGTTCACCCCTGCAGCAGCCAGAGGAAAGGGCAGCCCATGGGTAAGACGTTCACACCTGCAGCAGCCAGAGGAAAGGGCAGCCCATGGGCAAGAGGTTCACACCTGCAGCAGGCAGAGGAAAGGGCAGCCCATGGGCAAGAGGTTCACACCTGCAGCAGCCAGAGGAAAGGGCAGCCCATGGGCAAGAGGTTCACCCCTGCAGCAGCCAGAGGAAAGGGCATCCCATGGGCAAGAGGTTCACACCTGCAGCAGCCAGAGGAAAGGGCAGCCCATGGGCAAGACGTTCACACCTGCAGCAGCCAGAGGAAGGGCAGCCCATGGGCAAGACGTTCACACCTGCAGCAGCCAGAGGAAAGGGCAGCCCATGGGCAAGACGTTCACACCTGCAGCAGCCAGAGGAAAGGGCAGCCCATGGGCAAGACGTTCACACCTGCAGCAGCCAGAGGAAAGGGCAGCCCATGGGCAAGAGGTTCACACCTGCAGCAGCCAGAGGAAAGGGCAGCCCATGGGCAAGACGTTCACACCTGCAACAGTCCAGAGCAAACATCAAAAGAATTAAAAGAATTTCATGCCAAGTTCTTTGGAAGAAGAAGGGCCCTCAGGAGCAACAGGCACACATCAGGTCCTCTGGTGGAGAGGACAGGGTCCTAAGATAGCCCAGTTCAGCCAGGGCAGCGCTGGCCAGGCTCTGTCCCAGCATCCGAACGGCTTTATGGCATTACCTGCTCTGGGTTTGGGCAGGACGGGATTTTCACATCCCTCAGAAAGCGTGGTCCTGGTAAGCCAGCCCCCTCCCAACGCCCCAGCCAGGGAGAAGGACCTAAGACCATGTGTTGCTAGTGTGCCACAGGCAGCATGGCAGTGTCATCACCGGCCAGGAGCGTGGCTCCTGCTTTCCTTCAGATGACCACTTGAGGGCAAGCTGAGGCCTCTTCCAGCCTCCAGTTTTCTGAAGAAACAGGAATAAGCAGAACTGGATAAAAGGCAGCATGATTTCATTAAAGATGACTCATGCCAAACTAGCCAGCTCAAGATGAGTGAACGGTGTGCTGCTGTGGCAAAGAAAACCAGCAGGATGCTGAGTTACATTAAACAAGGGCATCACCAGCAGAGATGAAGTCATCATCCCACTCGGAGCTTGTCAGGTCACGCCTGGAATACTGTGCTCAGTTTTGGTCCCCGCTGTACAAAAAAGATGTGGACAGGCTGGAGGGGGTCCAGAGAAAGGCCACAAAGATGCTCCAAGGGCTGGGAAGCCTGCTGAGGAAAGGCTGAGAGCTGAGTTTGTTCAGCCTTCAGAAAGAAGGGTCAGGGGAGACCTTATCACCATATTCTAGTATTTAAAGAGTGGCCATGAAGAAAATGGAGGCTCCCTTTCTACAAGGAGTCACATGGAAAAGACATGGTGTAATGAGCACAAGTTACTCCCAGGGAGATTCCAGTTGGACACTAGAGGAAGATTTTTTTCACAATGAGAACAATCAGTCATTGGAATAATCTCCCCAGGGAAGTGGGGAACTCTCCAGAAATGGACACTTTAAAGATCTGCCTGGACAGGCCACTGGGACATCTAGCCTAGGTCATGCTTTGCGAAGACAGGTTGACTCAGATGGTCTTTTCGATCCCTTCCAACCTGATATTCCATGATTCTGTAACTCCTGGACATTATATAGTAATTCTCATCAACTCCTTCCCTGGGGTCATTTGTTTGACCATGAATCGGGAAGAAGCTGAGAAGCCCCAGGATCTGCCACCTCTGTTATAATGACAAAGCCTTGCATTGCCAGCCCTGCAGTTCCTGCACTGCAAGGCAACATGCAGTCATGCTGAGCAGCACCAAAGCTATTGCACAGCATTAGACCCACCCAGAATTCAGGTGGGTTGTTCTTGCGTGAAATTACAGCTAACCTTTGTCTTCAAGCCCAATTCAGAAAGCCCTGATCTTCTTGCTAGTGATCTACCAACTAACCTGAGTGTTTACCACTTCTATATTGCAAACCCCAGTCCTCACGTGTGTTGTTAATCTTTAAACTGCTGAGCACACGGGTTTCTATACATAATTCTACAGTTTTAAGAATATACCAACTGGGGGACAAGATACCAGGCTTCAGAAAGCCACAGTAAGACTGTGTTCCTGAAAAAGCTGAGGTGCTCAACAAGACCAGTGGTAGGATGAAGTATTTATCATCTACAGAGGAAGCATCAAGAGACGTGGACTTGCTCAAGGCAATGTGCACAAACTAAGATGGAGCCACCAACTGCACCCAGGTTTCCCATCACTAGCAGCACTCTCTGAAGTTCACCCTGTCTCCATGACCACCATGATCCCAGCATGGATCTTCTACAGCTATTTTGTGTCCCATCCCGGTACACCCTAGAGAGGGAGGCAGAGGCCTTGAGCAACCAGCCCTGCAATACTTTGGCATAAGTCACCCTAAATGGCTGGAATGGGACAGCCACCCTGTTGTTGCCACTTTGCATCCAGACAACACAGCAGGGATTAGAAAGCCTATACAGACAGCTGAAAGAAGCCAGAAGTTGCAGGTGAAGATCAAAGAAGAGCAAGTCTCTGGACTACATTGTCCATACTTCCCTCGTTGCTGCTGTGGAAGGAGGCAGCTGCAGTTTAGGCACTGCAGAGGGCACCAGGTCCACCAAGGAGCTCAGCTGACGGCAGCGACGTGGTCCCATGACTTCCATGGGGAGATGCTGCTTTACATCAGCTGAAGATGTAGTTTGCTGCCACACCAGTGATTTTGTCTCTTACTAATGACTTTGTCTTCCCACCTGTGCCAAACTCATTTATTTATAGTACACAAGTTTTTTTCTCCCACCTGCCTTTGTGCTTGTTATCCTTTCTTAGAGAGTTAAGGAAAACATAGGAGAAAAAAATCTTTTCCTCAAGTAAATCTCTCACTGACCTAAATGCAAATTTGTTCGAGCAAATTCAGAGAGAGAGCTTTGATCCTGTGTGAGTAAGAGGGGAAAGGAAAGGGGAGCAGACTCTGCTGCTATCAGAACAGATCTTAACTGCTGCGTAACAACTAGGCAATGGAGCAAAAGCCACAGGAGTTTAAAAAGGAAGCTCAGCCAAAGGTCACCTGGCTGTCCTAGATGCTCATTATCAGGGCCTTGAAAAAGGGAGGAAGGTGACATCAGCTGATAATAGCAATGACTGGAAAAAGCTGACAGGGCTGGGGGAAAGCAAAGGGTTGGCAGAGCCCCAGCGCTGGAGCTGCTTGGGCCACAGAGAAAATCTGTCTGTCAGATCTGAAGCATTTGCTAGGCACTGAGCCAGAAAGAGCCCTGGTAACCGCAATCCCGTGTTTTAATTGCTGCCTTGTCTTTGCAGGTGTTTGTACTGCTTTCACTGCTCATCTATATTAGCTGAAGTGGTGAGGGGACAGGTGACAAGGGGACAGACATACTGACACCGGTACATATCCTGGAGCACCAGAGGAATACACGCTACTCCCCGTGTGAAACTATACAGTTCTTCAGCCATCCAAGAGAAGCGGAGGGAAGGGAGCTCATACATGCCTACAGTTTCCGGAACCGACCTAAAAGAGGAGAATGATCCAGTAGTGAGAAATCCTGGCAAGCTGAATCCAGCCAGAATCCCATCAGCAGCTTTCTGGGCATCTACAAAGTTGTCCCCTTATATTGGTTCTAGTGTCTTAAGCCACTGTAAGTTCTTCAAATCTGTTACATGAATGTAGATCAAACCCACCTTTAAAATACCTCAGTACCACTGGCTCCAGCTCTGCTCATCTGATTGAGTGAGGACAGGTGGCTGCTTTCAGGGGCTGAACTTTCTCTGCTGTTGCCTGCAGGGGTGAGCAGAGTTCAGACTTCACTGAACTCAGGATTGCGTCAACCCAGAACCCAAAGTGCACAAAGGCTGGTACTAGAAAGCACTAACTGGATTCACTGGAGTGAAGCTGAGAGCTTTGGGACATGGAGCTCCCGCTCACGGGCCATGTGCCTGGCAGGAGAATTGCCACACAGGAACTGGGGCAGGCCTGGCCGGGGCAGGTAATGCTGCACAGTCCAGCACCAGCCATCTAATGAACCACAACAGTGCCAAAGGAGTGGGCTTTGGGTTCTTCATCTCTCTCCATTTGGCTGGGTCACATTTGGCATTAACTTTTAAGCTTATAATCTTGTTAAAAATCTTCATCTCAAAATATGCAAAGTCTGGGTCCTCACTCCGGACTAGGGAAGGGTATCAGTCTGTCCCTGCTAAAGGGTATTGGTTTTCCACACTGTGTTACATGGGAGGAGCCAAAAGGATCCATACTCAGCCATGCCAAGAGCAGAGTGGGCAGCAGGACAGTGACCTTTCTAGAGAAACTCCCATTGCACCAGAGCACACAAAAGCACCAAGTTTGGTCAGCACAGGCAAGCACGCAATCGCCTGGTCCTTCTGAAGCTTTGCACTCCCAGTGGCCTTGCACCTCCTGAAGATGCAGGGTGGCCGTCTGCTCTCCTTTCCACACAGTTCCTGCAGAGAGGAATAGCAGATCAACGTGACCAGGGCAGACCACAGAACAAAACTAGCATCTGTTGTATTTGCTGCCTTTTCACACTGAACGGAAAGACACATCTGCAAAAAGTCAGAGCAGCCCTGATTTCAACCAGCACTAATTCTGTGGCATCCACTTAACCATCTCCCCTTGCAGCTTCCCTCTCCTCTCTGAACAGCTTGTAGAGTTACTAAAGCCAGGCCTTTCTGCAGCGGATTTGACTGCCTGAGGGGACAGCAGTACTCTGCATTTCCAAGCCAGTTGGAGGCAGAGAGAACTGGAGAGCCAGTGCAGCCCACTGCCCACCACTAACTGGTTGCATGGATCAATTTCTCTTCCAACACAGAAAGCGGTGTGTGGCTGCTCTTCTGTGTAGTGCCAACAGGAGCTCAGCCTTTGCTGACCTCTTGGTGCTACCATGACATGTGCTGGGACGTCCATCTTATTTAAGAGCACTAAATGACAAGTGGGAATGTTAAAGCTGCAGAACTATGGAACAGGGTTTTTCACTGTCCAAACAGGACAGGACAACTGGAAATGCTGGTCAAACTATCTGGTCTCATTTGGGCTTGACTTTTCTTCTGCAACCATTGCTCTGGTGAGCCAGGACTTGTCCTGTCACACACCAGCCGAATGTTGACTGGTACCAAGTGGTGCCAACTGCAAGTTCCCATGGGACATTCTCAAACATCACTGTGGTGCCCTTGCTGCATGGCAGTGACATCGCAGTGTGGCAAGGGGAGGCATGGCTGAAGAGCCCTTGTTGCTTTTCCCTGCAGAGCCACTGGTGATGGGACTCCAGAGCCCAGCAGTCCATGAAGCTGTGTTGAAGGGCTGTAGGCAGTGAGAGGACTGTGCTGTGCCCGCTTGCAGCCAGCAGTGGGTCCTAAGGGAGGAGCATGGACACCTGCAGCATGGGACATCCCAGTGCCAATTTGGGAAGCTTTCCAGCTGGGCACCTCTGGCACCTGCAGAAATGCCCTTGTGGTCTTTGCTGTGCCGGTGGCTCTTGAGCTCTGGCTTCACAGGCTTTGGCAGAGTGAGGAACAGCAAGGCTGGGGGTGCAGGCAGTGCCCTTAGTGCTGGCATGGAGGGGTCCTTCCTCAGCCAGACATTGCTTCACCCTTCTCTGTGCAGTACCCTGACGAGGTCCCTCCTGGTCCCCTTGATTTCCCTCTGGGCTGTCCAGCAGTGTGGGGAAGTCTGTTTCCCAAGCTGAATGAATGCAAGAAAACAGAAATCTCTTCCCATTTGCTGCCCATTTCTTCTCTAGATAGAGAAAGGCTCAGTGAGTTGAAGAGCACTGCTTCTGTGAGGGAATAGGCATGCACCCAGGTGATGCTCCGCTCCCAGATTTCCAGTCTCCCAGGGGCTGCTCTGTAGGATCCATTAGAAATAAAACACTATGAGAATTGTGCAAAGGAAATGGAAGAAACAGGAGGTGTGCAACCCCTTTCCTTGCTTTGCTTCCTCTGCTTTTCTTTGCTTTTTCAAATGCAGGAATGAAAGCAACAAAATCAGTTCTGCTCTGTAAACATTTTGAATCAACCCCCTCCCTACGGGGTCAGGAGCTTTTTCTTTAAAGGTGTCACAGTTTAATCTCAGCGGCAGCTCAGCCCCACACAGCTGCTCACTCACTCCACACGGGTGGGATGGTGGAGAGAATCAGAAGGGTCAAAGTGAGAAAATTCGTGGGTGGAGATAAAAGACAGTTCAACAGGTAAAACAAAAGCCTCTGGCACAAGCAATGCAAAACAAGGAATTCATTCCCCACTTCCCTTAGACAGCCTGGTCCCATGAACACAGACTGTGTTCAACCATCTCCAGGAAAGCCGGGCTCCATCACATGTAATGGTTACTTGGGAAGACAAATGACACCACTCCAAACATTCCCCCCTTTCTTCTTCTTTCCCCAGCTTTACATACTGAGCATAACATCATATGGTATGGGATATCCCTTGGGTCAGTTGGGGTCAGCTGTCGCAGCTGTGTCCCCTCGTGGCTTCTTGTGCACTCCGAGCCTACTCGCTGGTGGTGAGGGGCAGGAAAGGCCTTGATCCTGTGTAAGCACTGTTCAGCAGCAGTGAAAACATCCCTGTGTTATCAACACTGTTTCTAGCACAAATCCGCTTTTGGAGGAGCCCAGCATACAGCTCAGCCCAGCACACCAGGACAGTCAAGCTGTGCCTGATATGTGTTGTCATACTCTTTGTCACAGCGACCAGACACCCTTGTGCTGCAGCCATGTGGTGCTGGGATGTGCTCCGACCTTCTAGTGTACTCCCTCCCTGGCACTGGCTGCACTGTGCCTTTCATCCTTTGACTTCTCTAGCCCTGGAGGAGTTACATGGGAGGAAGACATTTTCACTTTTGTTTCTTATATTTGATGAGAAAGGGAAGGGGGTACAAGAAGAAATTTGCCCTGAAATACCCTCTCTGGATTTAAAGAACTGGCAAGTTTTTCCTGAGCCAGCTTTACGTGTTTGACATAAGCTGTACTGACCCAATGCTCCAGGCACTACCACATACTGATAAAACTCCTTCAGGGCAGCATTTAAAGATTTGGGATCAAAGACTCATATGCCTCAAGATCTGTCCTTGAACTGGAAAAGCTTCCCTGGAAGCAGGTTAACCTTTCAAAGGGGGTATGAATACTTCTGCCAAGCAAGGGGAAAGGGTTTCCCTTGTTGAAACACACTGCAGCAAGCTTTTGTGTGGCATAAATCCTCTCCATGCCAGCAGGATCAATGCAGAGAATCCATCTATGGTACCCAGTACCTGAGCTCCTGCTTCTCTCTCTCACAGCCCAGTGTGAGGTAGGTTGGCTGCAGCAGTTTGTGAGCTCTGTAACAGGGGAGGCTATTTCAAAGGTGGCAAAGGCCCAGCAGATAGCTGGTAGCCCAGAACAACCCCTGAGCTCACCTTGTTAGAGCCCCAGGTAACTGTTCTCTAACAAACTGTTCTAAGCCTCGGCTAAGTTTGGAGACACTGCTAAAAGCAGGCTTGCTGCTATGATGCCAATTCATGAAGAGCTTGTCAACAGAGGGAAATTCACCAGCAGCACAAGGGAGCAGCACAAACCTTATGGTACAGTATTTCCTCTACAGAATGGTTTATATCTAAACATGCGTACTTCAAAATGCTGTAACAGCATTAATGCTGCATGAAGTGCTGGGAAATGGATGGAGCACAGGGGATTTCACTGTCCCGCTTCAGACTTTTGCAAATGGATATGAATTCCCCACCCAAAACACAGATTCAGCTAACAAGGCAGTTCCTAACACATTCTGACCCTTGAAAAAAGTCCATGTTCAGCTTTTGGCTTACACTTATCTCTGGAAAATCCTCAGCAATTTAGGCTTGCTCCAAGGGTGAAACTCACCAGGCATCAACACAAGCAAAGGAACAAGCAGCTTTGGGGTGGAAAGCCAGGACCCAGTGATCACAGCCACCTCTCCCCTCGGTACATCCAGGAAGTGACTCCTTCCATTCTCTCTTGCAAAAGCAGAAAGGGAAAGAAAGGAGCTGGTCCAGAAAGATGGACAAGTCAAAAAAAGAGAGGTGCTGCTTTGAGTCATCCTGAGGCGTAGGGGAAGCCACTGCAGTACCTCAGCCATTCTCAGAAGGATCTATTTCCCACCACAAATCACCCAGCCCTGCATTTCTTGGTCAGGTTTACTCCCTCTTGGAAAACAGACACATTCCTCTGCCTGTGCCTTTCAGCACAATGCCGGTCTGCAATGCTCCTGGTAGATAAACCAAGTCCTGTCAAGAAGAAAAGCATTCTTGTCTATCACTGTACCTTGACCCATTACAGGAGATCTTTTTTGTCAGCTCCTGGAGATGTGAGAAGCAGCTGGAACCCAGGATCTGTGGGAGGAAGGGACAGGATATCCAGTATCTCAAAAATAGAAAGATCAGAAAGGTTAGGCTTGAATCAAGTGAGGCAGACAGAGCCCATAGCCACTGCCAGGAAGATGAGCAATGCAAACAGTGGATGCCTGTATCTGAAGTAGAGATTTTTTCCCAGTCACAGCAGAGGAATGTGTTCTACATAGCTGGCTTTTGCTCTTCTCATTTGTTTACTCTTCCAAAGACAAAACCAAAAGTGATGCCATATCCCACTTTATTGAAGCACAGAAGGAAGCATCTGGGAAGGGGAGGCAGAATATGACAAAGTCCTGACCAGCCTAAAGGGAGACATGCACAAACCCTCCTACTCAGCCTGCTGAATACACGGGTATTTAATCTACACAGCCGAATACCCCAGCTGAATGGAAAGTACCTGCTTTGCTTTGGGATGCTTCAGGCAGCCATGAGGAGAAAGGGGGAATATCACACTCTACTGCTCCTCAAGGGTTGTGTGGTTTCTTGAATATCCACCACTGCACAGAAGGAGCAGATCCTCAGCTGATGTGAGCAGGCTCCACAGCCTCCACCATAGCTGCATTCATAGTTATACCAGTTCAGGAGCCACATGGCTACTGCTGAGTTTTCAAGCTCGTGGTAAGTTTTAGCCTATGCAAGTAGAAGCAGAAGAGCAGAATGAGGAAGTAATCTGCTGAAACTTCTCCTGTGTGAGCAACTTCCCTGGAGAACCAGCATGAGAAAGGTGCTGCCTGCCCCCACAGAAGTGCCACATTGAACCAGCCGCTGGAGAAGGGCCAAGCACTGATTCAAGCTGAGCACCCCATTCACAGAAGACAGTACCTCTGCAAAGTACCGACTTTGCAGTGGCTGAATACTGTTCTAACGAGAGCTGATGTGCCAGGCCAGTTGTTTCCAACTCCTGTTATTTTTATTACACCTTTTTCAGTATTTTATATTCACCTTAAGAGAGACTGTCTGATTTCAATAGGTAGGAGAAATTCCTGCTAAGGGCACCCAGTGTTTTGTTTCCCTAGCCATGCAGCACAGTCCTTATCACAAACCTAGGTGCACCACGAAGGTTTATAACTAGAAGGCAGAGGGGAAAGACCTCACTTGCTGAGTCAACTCCTTGGACAATCAGGGTTGGCAGCATTTAGTTCTGTCAAATTCCTCCAGAGGTACTTTTTTCTGATCAGCACAAGGAGGGAGGGCTGTTTTATCTGCAACTGCCTTGACCTTCAGAGAAAAAACCCTCCAGCATAACAGAGTTGCCATAAATACTTACACCATGACAAAAGATGTCAGAAATGCAGCCTGTTGACTTCACAGAATACTTAGCCAAAATGAAACCTTACGCTTTTCAAACTGTGAGCTGTAAAGACCGGCAAGTTTTATGACGGTGTGATATGCTATCCTAACGTTTAGAGTGCAGGGAAAGTGCAGCTGACATTGGACACACAATACTGATTTCTCTGAAGGAAGTTCATTTCCAAATGATACAGAACTGTCTAACTCATTGCCAAGTTCTGGATCTCAACCAAGCAAGATCATAAAGGCACAATGGGTTCACCAGCACTTTTATGTCCTGGGCTGTATCCTCTGGCTTAGGGGATTGCCAGGAACATAGCACACACCAGGATTTTCCCTTAGTGTCTGCTGCTAGCTGGATGGACGTTTGGTCTGACTTCTTGTCACATACAGTCAGCCAAGACTTAGGTATTTGAGGCTCAATTTCGTTTGCACAAAACAAAGCCTCCTTGCCTGGTGGTGTGGGATTTTACAGGCTTGTTCCTCAAAGCGTCTCGTGTTTAGTTCTTCCTTTTGTCTCTTATGAGCTTGAGGAGAAGACAGGCCACCATCTCCAAAGAGAGCAGACACCTCCACACAGGGCTGCTCTGCTTCTTGTTTGTAATTACAAGTATTACAACACACTGTGCCAACAGTCTAACCTCGGACAAAACAGACGTCTCAGATAAATCCCATGCATGGCATTAGTCACACTGATGTTGCAATCATTGGTGTCACGGCAAAAAATGACCCCAAAAAGAGGAGTCTGAGAATCTTCCCTCATGGCTTATTTACACTGATTATAAACAAAGACTCCCAGCTCTCTTGTGCTAGCCCAACAACCACTTCCGCCTCCCTGTTGTCTGTTATCTTAGCTCGGGTCTATGCTAGAGCAGATTTTCCACACCACCTCTGGAGCGGGATACCTTGTTCTTCTAACTTCAGTCAAACAGCAGAAGCATGATTTTACTGTAACTGCTTTATCCGTGTGTCTTGCACAGCTACAGGACCAATTCCTTGCTGCTATGAGGGCGTACTCTCATCTCCAGATGACAATTATAAACTGAAGGTTCCCAGTGCCAACCACACCATAAGCTCTTGCACAGGTGAACATCCTTGTTCAGTGTGATACAGGACCAAACGCTGCCCCTGGTCTGAGCCGTGGTTGCTGCTCTGCGGGTGATATGAGCACTCACAGTGGTTGCTCTGGGCTTAGACCATAGGGAAGAGGCTTTAGCATTAAAAAAAAGTCATTAGTAAACTCACTAAATTGGTTTAAGTTAAACATATCCTTTATATTATCCCTTCCCAAGTGAAATACAGCTGTGCAGATGTGATGCTCTTACAGCTTTTGGCCTAATGCTTTTATGCAGTAGAGGAAGTGGAAAGATGATACTAAGGCCACAGATGCGAAATTGCTTTTGCAGTAGGAAAATCAAATCCTCTACGTAGTAAAAGCAAGTGAGGTCATTGGGCTAAAGCAATAGGTATGGTGGACAGACTGAGATAGCTGGTTTTTTTAGGAGTGGGTGACTACTTGCACAGATTGTGCAACTACACTGCTCTGCAAACAGCCTGATGACCAAACATCTGCGTGTAACAGCGTTTCTCAGTATTGATACCATGCGTTTGGTAAGTAAACAAACAGTGATTCATACTGATGGGCTTGGAGAAGCCTAGGGCAGGAGTTATGACACTGCCTGAGCCCTCGTATTCTCATCTGTCTGAAGATACCATCGTACATAATGCCACGGACTGCAGCAGGGTAACTCCAGACAGGAAGCAGCCGTGGCTGCCGAAGTCAAATCCTCCTGCCCGTGCTTGCTGCCTGCCCTGAGGCGGAGTCCTGCAGCAGCACACCTCAGTGGCATTTGGTCTAACTGGCAACAGCAGCCCTGGCCTGGCAGAATATCCCTCCACAAAGGCAGATGTTCACACTACCTCTTCCCCCAGTGCTGTGTGTGCTGTATCACCCTCTGGATAGTACACTGAACCAGCACTGGGCAAGTGAAAAAAAAGGACAAGAAGATACTAGATAGAAATTAATGTTTAACCTTTGTCCACCTGACACTACTGGCAAATAGCTGTGGGCAAACCAGAATGTTTTTTGCACTCCTTTGGTTTCCAATTTGTGAGCAATATTGTTTCCTGTGCCATACAGGAACTCCATCACAACAGACCTAAGGAAACCTGCTCCAGCATGGATTTAGTATCTTGAAAATGAGTTCCTCCAAGCTTGGGATTGTTTTTTTCCCTCATGGCTCCTATGGTTTGAGTCTGCTACGGCCTCCTTCTTGGTTAGTGTATTGTAAGGGCTCTGTCCGCTGGCTGTGGGGCTTCAGAGGTTTCCAGGGACATTTAAAAGCTTTACAGTTCTTTGAGCTTTTCATTGAACTGAAGCATGGCCATCACATTCGAAGCCTCTGGCAGGCAGTAGCACAACCAAAGCACAACTGTATGTTGTCATGAAATTCAGCTTAAGAGATGGAACAGGAAGCCAGCAGTGGATCATATGATAGCCTAGCAAAAATCCTTTACAACGCAAGAGAATTGCAATGCCAAATATGAAAAGGCACCAAATCGAGAAATTGTTGTTTGTGGCCCTGTCTTCTCAAGTCCCAGAGATACAGCCTGAACCTCCAAACCAAGAAACGTGAAGTCATGATCTTCAGCCCTGAATGCCCACAGCAGGGAAGCTCTTCAGTCCGAATCTGGAGTCTTGTTCTTTCCTCACAAACAGTAGCCAGCCACAACTGCCCAGCATAAACCTCCTGTCACAAGAGGAAAGTCAGTCCTTTATCCCTGCACCCACCACCCTGCAGGACTGCCTGGTACCACTGGAGCAGCAGTGGCTCTATATAAATGGATGGCTGATTCATGCTGGGACACTGGTCTATTTTCTTGTACCCCCAACATGACCTCATCCAGCACAAGAGAGCTGTAAACCCAGTGCCCTGCATGGTCCCACTCCAAGCTGCAGGGGCCATAACTGCGCTCCTCACTCCCGCCCTGGGCAGCCCAGGTCTGGGCTGGAGCTGCTGTACCATCCCACAGGTGGAAGCCAGGACCTGAGCACTGGCTTGGGGGGCACACGCAAGAAAGAGCAGCCCCAAGTTGCAGTGAGCTCACTGCAGCACAAACAGCCACGGTGGTTTACTCCTTCAAACACCCTCTACTTTGAAATTCATTCAAATGAAAGTTGCTTCATTCATGGGACAATTGAAGCTTTCAAGACAAGTAACTGAGGTGACAGCTATGGGTAGCAGCCCTAATTATTATTCTACACCCAGGCTGGTGCTTACACTCCGGTACAGCTCTTCCACTACCCACAACAGTTTGGCAACAACTGAGGCTACAGTGTTGTCCTCTGGATGCAAATCTGCATTAAACAGTATCAAGACTCATCATGAGATGAGCTAGGCCAAGTTAAATACATGGGAGACATGCTCTCACAACAGGAAGCTGGGAGAGCCCCAGGCTAGGCTGAGCCTTCCGATGCCTCCATCTTGAGGAGTTAAGTCCAAGGGCCACCTAACCTCCTGTCTTACCCAGAGCAACACCAGATACTTCCCAAAGAGGCGCAGGAGCCCCAGTCTGCCTGCACAGGACTCAACCTGCCCTCAATGGGTGGCATGGTTTAGCGGGAGGTGTCCCTGCCCATGGCAGGGGATTTGGAACTAGATGATCTTAAGGTCCTTTCCAACCCTAACTGTTCTATGATTCTATGATTCTAAGTACCTCAGGACTGGTTTATGTCTGGACCATAATGCCCTTTACTCCCTCAGGGAAGTATCACCATTCGTTACACCACCAGGTTGCCTTGTTTCCCGTTTAAGAACCTGATTCAGACGCTCCATCTTGCTAAATTTATGGCCTCACCAACTTCTTAAGACAATGAGACACACATAAGTAAACTTAATTAAACAGTGGCTAAAATGGTATTTTCACAGCCTAATTATCCTTTAATTAAGTTCCACAATTTCAAGGCAGCAAGCCCCAGACAGGCTGGAGATATTGGGAACAGGAAGTCCTCCCCAGCTACCACACAATACATACCATTCCTGGGGAGCTATTTCTTGCCACCAATCGGGCTGGGAACAGCGCTGTGCCCTGTGACACAGTGGATTCGATTTATAAGAAAACCAAAGAGATAAAAAACAGGGCAGCCTTGACAAGATGCGCCTGACTCAGCCCTGCTGCTGCGTTTAAAATGGCTGCAGAACTGCTCCCTGCAGGGAGAAATCAGAAACAGCTTGATGAGGAAAAACGTGGATGACCAGCTGCGTGCATGCCCAGAACACATGCGCTTGGCACGTACACGGAGATGGCTCATACACACTGAAGGAGCAACTCGGTCAATAACCACACGTTTATGAGACAGCTTCCAATCAAAGCCTTCCTGCAAGCAAAGAGGACAGGCTATCCTAGACCTTCTCACCACAAGGACATGACAACTCCAGCGCTCTGCTGTCTGCAGCACACTCAGCAGCCTCATTGTGCAAGGATCCACCAAGCCAACGTGACAATGCCAGCCTCAGGGCACTGGCCCCTGTCTAAACCAGAAAATCTTATGCTAGGAACTTACCCTAATGCTATACCTCGAATAAGACTTTGAAGCTGTCTGTGGTATACTGGCAGATCGCATGGTACTGCCTCCAGCTGAGACACATGCTTGCTTTCCTAATACTCTGCTCCATGTGGGTGCACAAAGCATGGGAGACATCTTTTTATTAGAAGTGAAAAAGTGTCATTCTGTTCAAAGTGTCATTGCTGTATTGCTTCCCGCATTGACTTCTCTCTAGACTGCTGTGGTGTGATGAGACAAGGACTGCCTCCCCTGGGGTTAGACAGCAGGAGAACTGGGATCTGCAGACAGATCTTCATATATGAAACAGAAACCAGCAAGATCAAGATGCTGAAGAGGGCAGACAGTCCAGTCACAGACAGTTGTGCTTTATCTAGACAGCACAGCAGATGCGGGGGTAGAGTGACGAGCAAAGGCTGCAGGAGGTGAGCACAAAGCGAGCAGCTCTGCAAGAACCTGTATCTGGGAAAAGGCCAGTTGCACCTTCAAGCACAAGAGTCTGTGCCAGAAGCCTCCTGGAACTAGAGCAGCTTCAGACACTCGGCTTTAGCACGGGTGAATGCCACAAGAGCACAAGTGCCCAGCAAGCGGATGCTCACCAGCCCTGCTCCAGTAAGCAGCAAAGTAGCTGTGATGGGGACCTAGGGAGGGGACCCAGCAAACAGCAAGGCAGAGGGGGGAGAGCCCTCTGCTCACTGCACAACACACCTCCCCATACACCTTTTCATCACTAAAAACGCAGCATATTGTAACCTCATTTTGTAAGGTAACGATTACAAGATCACGTTGCCTCACCTCAAAACCAGCATTTCTGCACGTTTTGAAAGGACAGAGAAACCCCTCTGTGAGCAGGTAGAGAGGCAAACCACGTGCAAAGGAGAAGCCGCAGCTCTCTACCTGCCTGCTGGCTGCCCAGCAAACACACACAAACAACCCCAAGCGGGAAGTAGCCAGGACACAGGGTGTCTGTGTCCCAGCTGATATTTAGGGGATTTGGGAGAGAAGTGAGGATAGCGAAGGATAATAAGAGTTATTGCATGAGAGGCAATTATGAGTGAACTTGAACTTCACCCAACCTCTTCTTCACAAAGCAATCTGTCCCTTGCTTAGATTCCAGCCATGAGTTTATACTAAAGGCTTTCTCTTTTCTCAGTGGGTATCACAAGGTATCAGCTCCGCATGAGCAAAGTGGAACAGCCGCAGGGTGATGGCACTGGCACACCAGTGAGATGAATTTTGGTTCAAGTCCCAGTTTTACTTTTGGCATCCAGAGGCATTTGCTTTTCTGTGTCCCCTTTCTACCTCGGAGGAACAGTCTTGTCTCCCAGCAGGGACTGCTCCTCCAGCACACACGGTACAGGTCTCCACTGTGCAGACACACAACCAAGGTAAGACCAGCAGAAACAACCTCCTACTTACAAAACTCAAGCCCAAGAAAGTCATTAAAGAACAAACAACCCCTGACCACTCAAGTTCCTATTGTCTGCCTTAATGCACTGTTCCCCCATTACAGGGCACACTGATCTGCTTGCTTTCAGGCTATCACACATCTGTCCAGCTGCGGTTTCCCCTCTCCAACAGCTGGATGAAAGAGGAAAGGCCACGTTGCCTGCCACCTCCCCCAGGGCAGCTTCCCCTGCTTTTCCAGAAGGAGCTGCTCAGTGGAGGAACCCTGCTAGATTTCTCCTCCTTCTGAAATTGTTTTCCCTTTCCAGCTGACAATGACCTACATAATAAGCAGGTCACTGGGACACGAGAGATGTTTTCTGAGGCAGAGGAGAAAAGCCAAGCAGTTCCCCCACTGTGCATGCTTCTGAGGACAATGAAGTTCTGTTTCCCAGGAGTCCCACTCAACAGCCTCCTTTATGCTCTTCCTGTCTGAAATCAGCGGGAGCTGCGGGGATCCTACTGGGGACATGATCAGACCCTGAGCAGAACATGAGGCTAGTTAAGGACCACCTCCATGAAGGACCAAGGGGAGCTTAGGGAACACAAACCCTCCTCATGTGAGCCTTAAACGTGCCATGTGCACAACGCTGCGAGCTGGTGCAATGGCCCAGCTGTGTGAGATTCAATCCACCAGGCAAGGCAAGCTCTCATCAAACAAGCAGCAATGGGAAGGAAGGACAGAGAAGGAAGATGGGAAGGGGACGAGTTCCCATCATGATCCCTGTTGTGCAGCCCCTCCCCAGCCAAAGGAAGGATCTGGTTGTAGCAGGTCTGCAGACCACAGGAATATGACACTGAGTCGTTCCCAGCTGGGACAGTGCTCTACCTGAAAATGTGGCAGGTTAGAGGAGCTTGAACTCAATTTACTTCTCAAGCTCTAGTCATTTCTGCTCCTTTATGGGGAGCATTCCTAAAGGCTTGCTACAATAAAGCAGAAATTGGAAATAAGAAGGATTTGATTAGCCAAGAGAAGTACCCTGGGATAGCTCCTCAGCATCAGTATGGTTTAAGGCATGGAGGCACAGAACTGGACTGTCTCAAGATGTCTCCAGCACCATCCTCTCTAATCTTGCAGCTGATCTCTCCCAAACTCCAGCCCCCTCTCCCAAGCAGGAGAGAACACTGTGAAAGGTGTATGCCAGCATGTCTAATCCCCACAGCTACTGGTGGGCTGCAAGCAGGAAGCAGCGAGCTACCAACCCAGGCAGGGGTAAAGCAAGAACCTATTAGAGAAATTACAGTAACGTGATCCTGCCTGGGGCTCAGTCAGTCCCAGAGGGATATAAGGAGCGAGTAACCAGAGTAGGCACGGGTAAGAAGCTCTCTCAAACAGCCTGGTGGCTCAGAGAGCTCCAGGAACAATAGTGCAGGTCTGGTAACTAGGTCACAGTTATGATCCTTAATTAATCCTGAAGAAACCCCATCTGTCATGCCAAACATGACAGATCAAGTAGCTCAGTAAGCCCAGAAGCAGGCCAGAGGTAATGCCAGATCCTAGCCTAGCCCAGCCTGCTCTCTGTCAAGCTTTTAGCCAGCAGACACACCAGTTTGCCCCCAACTCCCCCTTCAAGGTGTCCAGAGTCGACTAGCCACTGCCCAGACTCACATAAACCATGAAACAGGAGAGAGCAACAGCCCAAGGGTAGACAGACATGAGGGTCCAGCAGAGGAGTGGCACCAAATCCTGCTGGCGGCTGAGCCCCAGCTCCCTGCACTGTGCTTCACCTGCAACCCTGCTTCTCTGCTCCACAGCCTTCTGTGCTGGGGTGTGCTACCCAACTCACTTCTTCCCCTGACGCCTCTGGGAGAAGCTAACAGCTACCAGCTCCTCCTCATGTGCTGCCTCAGCTTCCACAGAGGGGTACCTTAATGTCCTGGTCTGACAGTCACACAGCCCTGAGACACGGTGCTGCAAAGGGGCATCAAGGCCAGTGGAGAAAAGGGCCTGACACTGCAGCGTGCCAGCAGGACCAGCTTGTTCATTTGGCAAAGACCTGTCCCAGACCATGGCATCAGAGAACCCATCTGTCAACAGAGTGGCAGACTGGCCGAGGGCAAGGGCATGAATGGTTGATGCCTGGGAGAAGAGTCTCGGTGCGTATGATCTGTCCTGGTCTTTACAGCTAGCTGTGGTTTGCATCTACACCTAATCCCTATGAATGCCTTGATCTGCTAAATCCACTGGTGAGAGGGAGATAAGCTGAGATAACGTTGACTGAGTTTTCTAGCCCCGCTTCTGCCACCTGAGCAACTAAAAAGCAGACACCATCAGCAAGAAAGGCAAAACCTAACAGGGGTTCACACAACAGAAGCATTAAAAACAGCTGTTTCAAAGGAGGGATGTGTGACTAATAAGCCCTAAGCTGGCAATTCTTGGGAGATGGGGGCAGCTTTGTACTAAAGCCATGTCTCCAGGGACCCTTATTAAAGTGTCACTTGTGCTCACTACCACCCCCAAAGGCACTGTGTTCAGCAGCATGCACAACTGACAGCACCACAGGGAACAAACAAGACTCCATACAATTTAACCAGAATAAGTAGCAATGAGAAAAGCTGCCAAGTAAACATAAACCTCTATTTCTACCCAAGGAAGCTTTGAATAGCAGAGCAATCAAACTCCACGCACCATCAGCATACCCATCCAAGTGCAGCTGGGTGAGGAACTGCACTACTACGAGATCATTCCATGAAAACTAGGTCATTGGCTATCAAGCCCAAGAGACAGGGCAAGGACTTTGGAAAGGATATACTGAAATCACTTCTTCCAATTAAAACACAAGCTTAGGAAGCAGCTCTAGTTTATTTGCTCTTGTAACCGGAGCTTTAAATCTCAATTACTTGCTCAAAATCTCATTGTCCTTCATGGTAAATAATCTTGACAGGTTCTTTGCTGTGGAGGAGACATGAATGTTTGGGAACCAAACTTAAGCAAACACAGGAGAAGTGACCACCTTTCTGAGACAGTAGTACAGACAGCATAGATAGTGCACAGCAATCTGTGGTCCCAAAGGCTCACAAGGGAAACCAGAGCTTCACTCGCCCACAGAAAAGCAGCACACTTGTTTGCTGTACCAAGACCAGCCTCCCCTTTCCCTCCTTGCTACCAAAGTGCAAGACCAGGCACCATGCAAGCCATGAAGATCCTTCTGGATTTCAGCACAAGCAAGCAGAAGGATCCAGAGGGTTTGCACACCTTCACGTACTAGAGGTTTTGGCTCCTGTTTTATGGCTGACAAGGTTGTTCCGCCCCCCTCAGGTCTCCCACCCTCCACCACAGGCTCTTATTCCTGCTGCAGGGTGGACAGAATGAATATCTGCTTCCTATCTTAGCACCTGGCCTGTAAGTATGTGTTGCTCAACATGACATCTCTTGCCAAAACCGCTTCTTCCAAGAGATTGCTCAGCGCACTCCATCAGAAGCAGAAGAATTAACCTTTAAACACTGAATGGCTGGGGAAAAGGTTGCAGGGCAACCCAACCACCTCTCTGCTTGTTAAACGCTGAAATAATCCATGCCAGCTGTAGGCGCAGACTTCAAAGTGCCAAACAACTGAAAACCAAAACTGCCATCAGGGCTTTTGGGGAAACAGTTCAGTCACTGCTTAAACCTGAGCATCCCAGCAATGGCTTTGTACAGTGGAGTTCATCTGAAAGCTTGCTGCTACTACCGATGGCTGGGGAGAAACAGTTCCACTTCACCCCAAAATACCTCTTTACATCCCCATTTAGAGCCACTATGCCTCCACACCATATTCTCACACGGCTTGGTACTTTCTCCCTATGTGATCAATCATCCCTTACCAGTGCTAAGGGGGGCTGGCTCAGGAGAGCTCTCCTGTCCTAATGTTGATTTTGTACAGGTTTTTTTAATGAGCACATTATCAAACTTCACACTGGAAACAAGGTGCAGCTTTTTAAGAGCAAGAGCTCTGAATTGCTTTCTCTCATTATAACTTGGAAGCAGAGACCGCTCATTAGAGGTCTTTCAGAATCAAGATTGGAAGCATTTAAAAAAAGCCCAACCATCACAACTGCACTCTCGTTCTCGGAGTCTGTGGGATGGCTGTTGAAGCTCTGGGCAAGTCTGAAGAGACTAGATTTTCTGCTGTATGCAAATGCTCCATAAGATGAGCAGAGCTCTACACAAAACCGCAACACACAGGTCAATCACATGAGCCATCTCTAACACTAAGCCAGCAATAATCCTCTACTCCCCCTTGGTTTGCTCTTACAGTCAGCGCAGCATGAGAAACCAGGCACAGAAGTGAATGACTTAACCTCAAGTTTGTATTTTTGTCATTTCAGTCTTAATTCCTCAGCTGATTCAACTTTTTTGTTACACAATGTTTGACTTCCATCTCTTTCTAGGACATTCCCTAGAATCAGCTTTCGGCATCTTTGCCCTGGGCTGGGTCAAGGTGCATTTCCAGAAGAAAGCACATGCATCTTGCCCGATTAAGTGGAGGGATTCCTGAAAAGACTCCAGGTTCTTTACGTTTCCTAGCGGTACATGAGCAATGCATTTTCTAACCATTGCCATCACCCCAAGACAGCACCCACAAGACTAGGTTTGCTCAGCACACCAAGTCAGAGACAACTTGCTCCTTTCAGCCCTCTCTAACCCTGCAGATCTCAGCTGGAATGGTGTTCAAAGCAGCTGCAGAACCATCAGATCAAATAAACTACATGTAGAAAAGGCTGCCAGCGAGGTCACAGCACCCCAAGAAACCTGCCATCCCAGCTGCCTTGCCTGATCCTCACTAGTACTCCTCCTCGTACCACCTATGCTGCTTGGCAGGCAGAGTGGCCCAGGAGCCTTGAAAGTAGAGCCCAGAGCTTTACGTGACTTGGGCTGTTTGTAACACAGAGCAAACAGAGCCCTTGCCAGGTTTTTGAAGAGTTCAGTACAAAGGCAAACAAGGAATGGAAGCCTTGTACACTCCAATAACCTTAATATGTCACAAAGTTTCTCTGGGCTGCAGCTCCCAAGTTCAGATTTGGAGATAGGATCTGCTAATTTTCTCCCTCAATGTTTCAGCACTGGCCCCTTCTTCCTTATTGCTGACACTCTTACTTTAACACCTTATCACCACCCTCTAACTTTATCTATAATCTTTAGAACATGGGCAGGAATAATACATCTTGCACCTCAAAGGTTAAGCAACAACAACTATTGCAAAATAGCACAGCAACCCCCATGGGCAGAACACACCAAATGAAAAGATGTGCAGAGGAAGGAGCTCCTTGGACACCGAATGGCTGTAGCTCAGGCTGTGGTGTTACACAGACTCTTCTCCCACTCACAGGAGCGGGTTTGGCTCTGTGATGTTTCATACCCCCTGTTAGCACACACTTTCCTGCTATTTTCATGCCTGGAACATCTCCACTTGCAGTGTGAGGCTTCCTTCCTCTCTCTACTGCTTGGCCACTTCCCTTTCAACCCTTTGGATTGTTTCTCTCAAGGAGGTAATTCTAACTGACTGTACAACTATAGCAGCATAATATTAACTATAACAACTAATTCTTTAACTGTAGTTTCCCTGATCATTGATGGAAACAGTAAAAGATGAAAACTGCTTTACACTTCCTTCTATTGCTTGCTTTCTCCAAGACAGTCCTTAAGACTGTCTCAAGAGCAGCAATACCTAATGCTATGGAATAGCTGGATAAGAAGAAAAGTCACCCAGGTAAAAGAAGAGTTGCGTTGCCTCATTGGGTACTCGCTCATGGGATAACACCCACACAGGAACTCCCAGCTTAGGTCTAGTCAGGAAGGGGATTTTCCCCCACCTTCTTATGTCATCAGCAGGTATTTCATTCTGAAATGCTTCTGCTGCTTCTTACTTCACTGAAATATCAATCCTTGCAGAGGAAATTAAAATACCGGATACATAAGAGAATAAGCCTTTGCTGAAACAAACCAGAACAACCAGCTTTGCTTGTAGGGGTACTGCACCTATGACAGGTATTTTAAGGCGACAGCCTTTTGAAATCCCATCATTTTCACCAGCCCAAAATAGATCAGAAACTATTAGGACTTCACAGGACGCCTTTATCCCTATTTCCTACCTGAAAAGGCAATCTTACTTGTATTGCTACACTTGGGAAAAGAAAGGTAGCATGTACATCTGCAGGGAATACCGATTCACCCGTCTACTGAGGGAATGCCCATTTGACAAACAAAACTACATCACTTTATACAAAGGATTTAACTTACTGTGTCAAATTGAGTCTGAGGTGACTGGGGAGGAGTGAGAGCACTTGAATACGCTACTGCCTTGTACAGTGTCTGTGATGGGCCCATGGACAGGTACACAAGTCAGAGAGACGATTCTTTTGTCATGGTTTAACCCCAGGAGGCAGCTAATCGCCACGGAGCCACTCTGTCCCTCCACCCCAATAGAAGAAAGAATCAGAAGGGTAAAGGTGAGAAAACTTGTGGCTTGAGATAAAGATGGTTTAATCATTTAGGGAAAAAAAAAACAGATACACCACACACAACAGAGAGGAAAAACAAGTGTTGTAAAAGAAAACAATTGCTCACCACCACCTGACCAATGCCCAGCCAGTCCCTGAGCAAACCCCCCCCGTTTTGTTGCTGAGATTGATGTCACTTGGTGGGGGATATCCCTTTCATCACTGGGGTTGTCCCCTCCCAACTTCTCTGGCACCCCCTACTTGCTCGCAGGGCAGTGTGAGAAACAGCAAAGCCTCTGACACTACCCAAGCATTGGTCAGCAATGACTAAAGCATCCCTGTGTTATCAACACTATTTTCATCCCAAATCTACAACAGCCCCATACAAGCGCCTCTGAAGAAAATTAACTCCACCTCAACCAAAACCAGAACATTTTTACAGTGTAAGAGGAAGAGAACAAGGTGTGCCCTTAATTTCTACTAAACGTAGAAGTCCTAATATTGACATAGCTTTAAAAGCCCATAGGAGCCCATAGGCTCCAGCACAGCATTTTTCACTCTCGTGGAATTTCTTGTTTTCAAGGACTTTTACAATCCTGCCTCTGCTCTGACTTCCACCTTCCTGCCAATGCCATTACTAATGCAGGAGTAAGTGCTCACTAGAGCTACCTTGTGTAGCAAATATGCTTTACTATATGCATGAGTATATATAGTATTGAGTGTCACTGTCTGGGCCTGGAACATTTACATTCAGATGAAGAAAAGACACCCACTTCTTTCTCTCCTCTGTCAGCTGTCTTTCCTATATAGAGAGGAGCAGGCTATCTATTTAATTCCTTTCTGGCAACTCCAGTTTACAGAGAGCTACAGAGAGCTTTGACCAGAGCTATGTTCTTTCCCCACCCTCTCTCACCTTCATACAGGAAGTGCTCAGATTTACTTTTTCTAAGATACTTCTGCTCTCTGCTGACTATGTAGAGAGTTTAAGATCCAAAGTTGGACATAGAAGATGGTGCCTTTGTGTGAGTAGCTAAGGAGGAGAAGTGAAGGCTGACATACGCAAGCAAAACGACAATCTGAAGCCCAGCAATAAGCCTAACTAAAAATACACTGGTTGGAGTCTACTGATTCTTTTGTAAGAAGAGGAGGAGAACTGCGTGAGAGAGGAGCAAACAAGGGTGTGAATGCAAATGACTGCAAGTGCAGCAAAGCTCACAGTAGCTGGAAGGATTTGTGTATCATTTCCTGCCATGTGCTACACAAAGCAAAACAAACTCGAGGATGCAAGATGGAAAAAAGACTACCGTGTAATTTTCCACATCTGAAGCAACTGGAAGGATGTCAGGGAGATATTCTGGAATTAAGATAAACCACTGCTGGTTGTGTTATCAGATGGGCTGTAAGACCACAACAGCCCCAGTGTGGGAGTGGTGCCTTTTCAGCAGAAGGGCAGGGTACCTTGTATGAGGGTGGCAATAGCTTCTGCTGTCCCGACTAAGTGTGAGTCATTCCCCTGTAATGGGACTTTGCCAAGAGACCAAATTCCTCTGCATCGACAGACAGCACCTGAGGCCTTGCAGATGGGCAAAAGTGTCCTGACCCAACACCCTTGTGGGGACCTACCAGCAGGTCTTGGATTTGAAAGACATCTGTTACACTGGGGAGAGAAACAGCTTGGTGCTTGTTTGTATGAGGCGGGTAAGAAGCTTGCCTGGCCTGAGCCTGTGGAAGAGGGGAGCTGCTTGGTCACTCTGCAACAGGTCACATATGCCTCAGCATTCAGCAGCTCTTCCAGCTTGGTCAACTTTGTGTCGATTAGAGGGTCCTATAAAGAAATGAGATTTCCTGTTCTGTCATGTCAAGACAACACTGGGTACAAATGAGGAAAATCTGCTAAAGAAATTCAGCATGGGAAGAATTCTCACTATGCAGCTCCTATCACAACCCTTGAATTTTGCCTTAAAAGGTAAACTAAGTTCCTTCTAAGAAGACCGGAGGTGGAGGTTCTCAGATCTAAGCCTGGAATTTGAGTCTGGATTAAATCCAGATGTCAGGATCGCATCCACTCCCTTGGAAAATTCAGCTCTCAATATAGACAATGGCTTGTGCGTGGGGAGGGGGAACTGTTTTTCTGGCTTGCCCTCTCATGACATTGACTGTGTGGGGGAAAATATGTGCAGTTCTGAATTCAGAAGTGGGCAAAAGGGACTAAATATTGCTAATGGCACAGATATATACAGTAATTTTTGACTCTTGCTTTTCTGCTGAAGAAAATGCTGTCTTAAAAGCATAAAATTCATTAAAATTCCATGAAAGGAGCTAACTGCTGAGGGACGTGAGGCTAGATAAAGGCTACAAACCTGTGAATCAAGCTCTGTTTCAAGGAATACTGGGAAAAACATGCTTGAGAAAAGGGAGATGAGAGGGAAGGAAGCATTGAAGGTAACTTACACCTGAGCCTGTATGGTGAACTGGTAAAATGGAAAGAGACCATCTTCACCAGCAACCCTTCACAGACATCTACAGAAATCAGTGTGACCCTGTCACAGGGGATTTTTTTTCCCCTCCATTTCAAATTCTATATGGCATTTTCTATGGACTCTCATCCACCTCCCACATGGCTGTAATGTAACCTTTTTGTCCCCTGTTGCAACTTACTTAGCAAAGACTTGGCCAAATCATCAGAACGGAATGGGCTTTAGAAACTAAAATCAGCAGAGGCTCCTAGGGTAGTTGAGAGTCTTCCCTTCCCCTGCAACACAGACCTGTCGGCCTGCTAAAGCTTCCTCTGCTGAATCTAACTGGCACACAGCATCTCAGGTACCAGTTTCCAAAGGCTGTGCCAAAACACAGTGACATCCAAGCTAAACTTTGGTGAGCCAGCTGAGTTCTCACACCAATGCTATCCCCTCAGCTTAAATCTACTTTATTACACGCTACTTGGCCCTTAACATATTCCCAGGCAGTCATTGCTTCTCCCTTGCCCACTGTAGCTGCCATCTCTCTCCAGACAAGGCAAGCCTGCTCTCTCTCAGGACAGGCTCTCGCTTCCCCCTCAGGTTGCTGATGTGCTGTCCCTTGTCACAGCCTGAAGTCCTCCTTCTGCAGTGTGGCAAACGGCATTTGCATGGCACTTCATGCTACTTTCTCCTGCAGGATGATGGTAATAAGTTTCCACAACTAACATTCTTAAATACCATTCAATTAACCCACTGAAGCCCTTAGAAATTTTAATTAATGGCAGCTTTATTAGTATTTACTTAATCTTCAGCATGTAAACTCTGGCAATATTTCCAAAGGGAGGAAAATAGCAGAGCAGACAAAAGACACCCTTTTCCCCTGACTTTTCCTCCGCTCTGTTGGTCCCAAAGCTCAGAGCTATCTCAGTGCACTGACAAGGACATGTTCCTCCATCAGCATTCCAAGATGAGGGTCAAGTTAATGTCACTCCCTTGCTCTTTAGCTCTGCACAATTCCTGTCATGTACAAGGTTAAATAAATTCACCTAAATCAAACTCTGAAGAAGTGTTACTGCAGTGTCCGACTGATAGCACAGATTGTAGAGAAGCCTGACAGGAAAGTTGAGAGTTCTGCTCCACTTGGAGATCTCCTTATCGTAGCCAAGGTCGCTGTATCTCAGCTGCCAACGTCGAATGATGTTTGTGTAGAAAGCAGATGCTCCCCAGGCTTCAGACTCCAGATGCACTTCTGAATACAAAACCAGGAGTTTCTGAATTCCAGCACCAGAGCAGACTGATGTACCTCATCCCTCAACCTTGCAATGTGGTGAAAAGCTAATGTTATCAGGATAAAGAAGGATTATGAGATTTTTGTGGGATGGAACCTGCTGTGGCAGGTGTTGATGCAGATAAGCTCCGCAGCCTGTTGCAGTGCAAATAATGCTGGCAGAGTACAACAGCTTTGGTGCCTCTTGCCACAAAACACATATTCCCTCTGTCCCTCTCCAGTTAAGTACCATGGTCAATTAATAGCGGAAGAATAGAAGAAGGAAAAAATACTGTCAACATACTATAAATCAGACATATGGGACTTATGTTGTTAAAACTGAGATTAATCAGCACTGGAGTGATCCCTTAGGTTCAAACACATTAACCCTCTCCTCTAAGGACACTTGTCAGGTATCTACACGGTAGAATGTCACAGCGTTTCCTCATTTTTTAAAATAACTGATGTGATACAAAAGCTTCAGGGTATGGAGTCAAATGCCGATAGTCAGGGGGAGAGGGGACAGCAGGAACCTGAAACATCACGTATTTTTTAGCTTCAAGTGCCAATTAACTATTATGTAAGTATGTAAACACTTAAGGCATGTAACACTCACTGAAAGCCAGTGGTAAAAGCAGCACTTTTCAGGAGCAAACTGAACCAATAATTTGAAGCACTGCCCTGGTGTTATCAAATGAGCAAGACTCTTCCTATCCTAACTGTTCTGCAGGCCCAGGGCAAATACCACAGCCTTAGTTTAATCATTTATCTACAGAACAAATTGAAACTTAGTGGAAGGTGTCCCTGCCCGTGACAGGGGGTTGGAACTAGATGATCTTTAAGATACCTTCCAACCCAAACCAGTCTGTGATTCTATATCTAGCTTACTGACACCCACAGATGTAAGGCTGTTTCTTAATGGTGACTTCAGCATTACATTGCTGGAATAATGAGTTGAACTGTTAAGTTCTAAGCATCAAGACTTCTTAAACAGTGCTGTCTTAAATTCCCAGTAAGCAAGAAGCAAACTGTGTTTAAAAAACCATCTAGCCCTACTAAACCCCAAATCCCACACCCTGCCTTGTAAAGCTCTGTCTACTTTTTCAGGACATGAGGGCAGAACTCCATCCCGTTTCCTACCTCAGAGCTTAGTAACGCTCTGGAGCTGACAGCGAGTCTGCCATTTAGCTCTGGTTTAAGACCGCCTTCCTCTTGAGCTACTCAGATCACAAAGTTCACATAAGGCAAACAGCATCCTCAAATTGAGTGATAAAGAAAGGAGGGTCAGGCAAACATTCTGCTAGTGTTCCCCCTCCCCTCCCATAAAAGTTACCTAAAGATTAATCTGCAACATGTAAATACTGACCAACACTTTCAAAGTGCCTTTTGTATCCAAGCTTGAGTTCAGCAGCCACAGTCCTACACAGGTTTTGTATTTCCCCACTCACTCTACTAGTGAGCACCTTCGAGTAACTACATGTTGCGACTACATGCAAGACATGAGTCAAGTAAGACTGAGCTTTAAAAGAGCTCTCCTCGAAACTCTGTACCTGTTACAAAAACCACTCTTGCCTCAAAGTGCCCAAGCTGGCTCTCGGCTGGCTGAGAGATGTGAGGCTGAGAGGCAGGACTCTGCCAAATCCTGTCTGCTGTGGAATTGTTTCGCAAGCTGAGGAAGAAAACGCACTGCCATCTTTCTTCTCCTTTCTTTCCACATCTCAGCAGTTAGTATACACTTACAGGAATTAGTATTCCTGCACCTTGGATAGCCAGGTTCATAAAGAGCTCCTTTTATCATAACCCACCTACAAATATTCCTTTACACAAATTAACTTCAATGTCCATTGTAAGCCAGAGGATGCAGGATACAACTTTACCTGCTGCTGTTACTCACACAGGAGTTTTGCTTATCTTCAAAACTCAGGCAATGGCACCACGCTTCAGAAGTGCAGTGGTGAAAGCCTGAGCATCACCAACAGAGAAACTGTTATGTTCATACCAGCTGTAGGCAAAGCTCAGGACCCCACCACCCTCAGTGAGACTAGCTGCTGCTTTCTGAGCCCCTGTGCAGACTCTATAGTCAGAGGTTCGTGTTTAGGAGGAAAATACATGAGATGTGTTTGAGCAGCACTGGGTTTCCCCACTCAGCTGACTCACAGCTTTGTTCTTTTCCTACGAACAGCCATACCAGGGGCCCCCAAAACCTACTGTCCTGCGGGTAAGGGACTCCAGTGCTGGGAAATAAGCATTGCATTGCCTGGAGCAAAGAGGAAACTCAGAGCAGGAAAATTACCATCTCTTCTTCCCATGCGGGCTATGCCCCCCTTGTGGGATATCACCTCACACCCTGGGCCGGCTGCCCCTGTATCCATAGCAGCTACTCGGACCCCTCTGTGCCCTCGAAGCACCTCTATCTCCTCACAGCGCCCCAAGAGCCACCCGAGGCCCCTCGGGCTCCTCACAGAGCCCCAAGAGCTGCCCCAAACCCCTCAGTCTCCTCACGGTGCCCCAAGAGCCGCCCCAAACCCCTCAGCCTCCTCACAGCACCCCAAGAGCCATCCGAGGCCCCTCGGTCTCCTCACAGAGCCCCAAGAGCCGCCCCAAACCCCTCGGCCTCCTCACGGCACCCCAAGAAGCCGCCCAAACCCCTCGGTCTCCTCGATGCGCCCCAAGAGCCACCCCAAACCCCTCGGTCTCCTCGATGCGCCCCAAGAGCCGCCCAAACCCCTCGGTCTCCTCGATGCGCCCCAAGAGCTGCCCCAAACCCCTCGGTCTCCTCACGACGCCCCAAGAAGCCGCCCCAAACCCCTCGGTCTCCTCGATGCGCCCCAAGAGCCGCCCCAAACCCCTCGGTCTCCTCGATGCGCCCCAAGAGCCGCCCCAAACCCCTCGGTCTCCTCGATGCGCCCCAAGAGCCGTCCCAAACCCCTCGGTCTCCTCGATGCGCCCCGAGAGCCGCCCCAAACCCCTCGGTCTCCTCAATGCGCCCCGAGAGCCGCCCCAAACCCCTCGGTCTCCTCACGGAGCCCCAAGAAGCCGCCCCAAACCCCTCGGTCTCCTCACGGAACCCCAAGAAGCCGCCCAAACCCCTCGGTCTCCGCACGGCACCTCCACCGCCTCCAGCCCCTTCCAACCCACCCCTAACCCGCAGCCGCTCCCGGTCCGCCACGCGCCTGCGCCGGGACGGCGCCAATGCGCACGCGCGGCCCCGTCCGGGGCTATATAAGCAGCGGCGGCGCGGGCAGTGCCGCGCAGCGCTCCTCGGGCTCGGTGCCTCTCGTACCGGCAGCGGCGCTGGCGTCACGTCCGGCGTCCCTTCCAGCGGCAGCGATGGAGGCGGTGGTGCGGCGCTGCCCGTTCCTGGCCCGCGTCTCTCAGGCCTTCCTGCAGAAGGCCGGGCCCTCCCTGCTCCTGTACGCACAGCACTGCCCCCGCATGATGGAGCCGACCCCCCGCGCCCTCGCCACGTCCGCCGCCCGCGGGCAGCAGGCGGAGGAGGAGACCCCCGCAGCCCGCCGGGGTGAGTACGGCCCCGGGAGGAGCGCCTCTCCTCAGGGAGGGCAGCGGGTCACTGGGGAGGTCACGGTAGCTGGAGCAGGGAGCTGCCCTTGGGACACAGTAGTCACCTTTAAGGCAAAACAAATATAGATCCTGTGCGTCGTAGAAGGAAGCTTCTGGAATGGGCAGCTTCGGGATAAGAGTTGGTTAATCCTTTAAATGACTGTGGGAATTAAGGATGGACGTAGTATAAATCAGAGACCGGCCCGTTAGTGTGAGCTGTGGTTGGGGATCTGTGATCCCGGATCACAGAGCTGGGGTTTCTCATACTCGAGCAGCTCTTTATCCCACCCCGTAACATTCCTTGTGGGGTTCTTCCTCTAGCACTCAGAAGAAACAGAGGCTTGCAGCAGAGGAAAGACTGGCTGAAAATGGCTGAATTCCTCAAAAGAAGGTCTTCCTTTTGGGAAGGAAGCAGAGAGGATTTTTTTCCCCTCAAAGGGTACAGTGCTACATCTGGCATCTTAACTCAGGTGCCCTCAGGTGTTTCTGGGATTTTGTGCTTGTATAAATGATATTACTCACTTGGTTAAGTAGTTCTGAATGGCTTGTGCCAAGTTAACTACAAAGGTAATGGGTAAAAGAGCTTAAGTCAGTGTAATAAAATGATGACACTAAAATGCCTTCCTTTTCCACCCCACCTCAGAGGCCAAAAATGCCAAAGAGGTAGCCCAGCAGAGTACAGATGGAGCCCAGCCACCCACTGGCCACCCCGCTGCTGGTGCTAGCCAGGGCTCTGCTACAAAATGCCCGTTCCTGGCAGCTCAGATGAATCACAAGAACAGTAATGTTTTCTGCAAAGCCAGTCTCGAGCTCCAAGAGGATGTGCAGGACATGCAGCTGGACAGGAAAGGTATGTATTCTGTGCACTGAAGCATTGGTTCCTTGTGAGCTTTTGGTGCCTGACTTTGCTCTGGAGTGTGCCAAGTCTGACAGTCGCCACTTAAATTATGCAGGTAGGATTATGGGAGACTGCAATGAAAAGCTGTTGGAAAATGTAGGTGTTAATGTCATACCTGCAACATTGTGCAGTGTTTCCCTGGGTGGTTTTGGTGCCGGAGTACCATATGCTGCATTTTGACACACTGACTCTAAATGTGTGAATCAAACTGTTACTCTTGCACCCAAAGCTCATGGCTTTGAAACTTACAATCTTGGGTTACAGCCTAATAGAAACAGAAGCATTCACCCAAAGATGCTTAGAACTGGAAGAGAGCTTTACCAGGGTACTGGTATAGACAAAGATTGTGTATCCAGAGACAGAAGAAACTGGGTCGAGGTACTAGGCAAGCACCAGCACAGATCCGAACTGGAAAGCAAGTAAATGGGTTGAGGTGTTTTGTTAATGAACTGAAGGGTGTTGGCTGGCTTGCTGTGCTTCAAAGGAAGGAACTTCTCACCCGTATCTGTAAGGCCTTGCCATCTGTCTCAGGAAGCTTATTTTACTTCTCTGTTTGTTTTCTGTGACATAGTTTTAAAAAATCTGTGCTAACTGAATACTAGGAACAAAAAGGAAGCAGCTGATTAGAGCTGTGCCTTTGGTTAGTTGTATACCAACTCTTTCAGATAAATGCTGCAGCTGTATAAAGTGGCTTTCTGAGTCACAATGAACCAAGCATGTTGGTTCAACACAAGGAGATCACATCTTGTTCTGTCACTGATCAGCAAAGCTTTCCTTTTGTCTTATACAATGCAAAATTGTAAATGAATAAAATAGTTGATCCTAAAAGGGGCATGTGGATTCAGGTATATGTTTCCCAAAGAAATTTAGAGTTAAAGTATTTGCTGAACTCCCTTCACTTTGTTTCAAGCTCATTAAGCTCACCAGAATGTATTATAATGTCTGTAGGTACAGAATTTGCCAAAATACCAATGGCCTCCACAGTGAGGAACACTGCGGCTGAAGGAGAAGAGCAGAGTGGCTTGCTCAAGAAGTTTAAGGATATTGTGCTGAAGCAAAGACCAGAAAGTGTGTCTCATCTGCTTCAGGATAACTTGCCAAAATGTAAGATTGTCTAGCAAAACCCCCACAGGCCTGGTCTCCTGTGATTATTTCCTGTGTGCTTAAGTCTCTGTCTTATTTCAGCCATATCCACCTTCCAGTATGATCAGTTCTTTGAGAAGAAGATAGATGAAAAGAAGAAGGATCACACCTACCGAGTGTTCAAAACAGTGAACCGAAAGGCACAGATCTTTCCCATGGCAGATGACTACACTGATTCTCTGATCACCAAGAAAGAGGTGTCTGTGTGGTGCAGCAATGATTACCTGGGGATGAGCCGTCACCCTCGTGTGTGTGGAGCAGTTATGTGAGTAGTGCCAAGTTCTCAGAGGCAGTTTCAAGCTATGTTGCCCTGCAGAATTGATTTTTGTACTGTGCTACATGAGCTACTTCTGATGTTTTTCTTGGTATAAAATTCAGCTTGCCCTCTTCTCTTGAGCTGGGGTAGGTAACCTAGTAACTACCTCCAAGGCTGCAGTGTACCTGTTGGTCACTAACCCTGCTCCTTGGATTTTCCTTAGAAGCCACGAAATGTTACCAGATAAACTGGGTGATATACTGGAATTGTATATCAATCAGTGGTAACTGCTTAGCTTATTGGATTACTAAGCTGTGCAGGTGGCTCAAAGAAGCCCAGCAGCTACTTTTTGCAATCAGTTCCTTTTTAGAACAATACCTCATTGCTAGAATGTTTTCAGCAATGATCCTTGATTCATCTGTGTGTCACACAGTAACACTAATGCTTTTCTTTGGCCCTTCTGCAGGGATACACTGAAACAACATGGTGCTGGAGCTGGAGGCACGAGAAATATTTCAGGAACAAGTAAATTTCATGTTGATTTAGAAAAAGAACTAGCTGATCTTCATGGAAAAGATGCAGCACTGTTGTTCTCATCATGCTTTGTAGCCAATGACTCCACTCTCTTCACTCTAGCTAAAATGCTGCCAGGTGAGATCTCAAACTGCACCCCTTATTTACCACAAAACACAACCCCACCCTAAGCAGTTGGGAGTATATTTTAGAAAAGGCTAGTCAAAGTGAGGAGTCATCCTACTTGATGAGCCAAATATGGGCATTTTAATGCTACATTCAAGTTGTTCAACTTCTGCAAATCGCAATAGCAGCCTATTGAGATTGAGAGCTAGGAACTGCAGGAGGAATTAGACAAAAAGCAGAGTCTTCTGCACTTACATTTAAATTCCACCTGAAAGGGAGGCACCAGGAATTTGGTGTCCTCACATCTGTGGGTGGGAACCTCTCTCTCTAACTTCAGAAGTTAGGAGAGTTAGGTAAAAATATTAAGAACTTGGGAAAACCCTTCTGTGGTTACTTAAGCTCTAGTTTGTGTTAGTTTAAATGCCTAAAATAAGCCGTAAATAATACTATTGCTTCATGATCTTTAACTTGCTCTCTTTACCAGGAGCATTACTTTCTAGAACATGCTACTGTTGCTGCCTGAACACTCCCCATACATAAAGCAATGCTGGTAAATCAGATAATGCTTTCTGTAGTTAAAGTGTAACTGGGCTGTTTCCTCAGGCTGTGAGATCTACTCTGATGCTGGAAACCATGCCTCCATGATCCAGGGGATCCGAAACAGCAGGGTGCCAAAACACATATTTCGACATAATGATGTCAACCATCTTCGAGAACTATTGAAGAAATCTGATCCATCTACCCCAAAAATTGTTGCATTTGAAACTGTTCACTCAATGGATGGTAAGTTGACATGAAACCCTTCTTTCCCTTTCCAAGGCAGTTAGTACTCAAATCATCTGTATTCTATGTCTAAAAGTATATGGTGCTTTAAGGGTTTCCATGAAAACAGTTTTGTGAAATGCCTTGTGTTTGGGGGTACTTCTGGTATTTATCCAAGCCGAGTACAGGGAATCCCAAACTGCATTCACTGCTTTGGCTCCTAGGTGCAGTCTGTCCTCTGGAAGAGCTGTGTGATGTGGCCCATGAGCATGGCGCAATCACTTTTGTGGATGAAGTGCATGCTGTGGGGTTGTATGGATCTCGAGGCGGTGGTATAGGAGACCGGGATGGAATCATGCACAAGATGGACATCATCTCTGGAACGCTCGGTATGGCACTTTTACAGAAGCTAAGGCAGCAAAGCTTCTGAGCAGCTGAGTTAAGTGGATTAACTCAAAATCAGCCTGTTCAAATGAACTTGCTAAGGGCTGTTGGAGGCTAGAATTTTTCAAGCCCAAAGGATTTAAGTGTGCACCACAGTTTGAAAAGCTTGTGTTAAGCTGCTTACACTGCCTTACAGATCAGTTAAGGTAGCATTGTCTCTTTTTACTTAAATTAAGCTAGCAAAAAAGCCTCTGGTGACATAACAACTCAAAATAAATTCAGGTGCGAATGCTAGTAGTGAAGTACTCTATATTTAGTAGTACTTAGTTCTTTTATGTGAAATGGAGTGCTCCTAATCTAGAAACCTGAGATGAGGAGTTAGTAAAGAGATTTGGCAGGAACTGAAGCAACTGCCATTATCTGAGTAGAATGCAGGCTTACTCCTAAGTTTACTGCTGCAAATAGGGAAGTTGTTGAAACAACTTTCAAAACAAATAAAACTTAGTAGGAAATTTCAGGGCTTTAAAACCTACAGTTTTGGGTTACAGCCCAAAAGTGGGAGCACTGACCAGATAGCATAGTGGTATCTGTGGCTCAGTTTTGGTATCTGAACATTTGGAAGGGGGGACCTGTGTTGACTGCACAATCACAGTTAACAACCTTGAGTGCTCCTTAGGAGCATAGGCTATTTCTAGTATTCCTGGAGCAGATTATTTTAAATCTGTTGAGAGACTTAGTGTTGATCACTTAGGGTCACTATTGAAGTCTATGCTTGATGATTTGGCTTAAAAGGTCTTCCCCAAAATCAAAACTTGGATATGAGAGAGTCTTGAACTCTCCTTGGTGTGTAATAACTAGATTTCTGTGTAGTAACTAATCCCTGTGATCAGGATTGGCTTAAAAAACAAAGCTGTAACATGTGGTAAGTAAATACAAGATTAGCAAAGGGGGCTGGAATTGTGGCCTGCCATGACTACATTAAGTACATAGTCAACATAACTGTTTAAGTGAAAGGCTATAATATTTGAAGCTGTTCTAATGGGTGGAAGGAATAAGCTTGATTATCCTCTCTTTTTCCCCCTCAGGCAAAGCATTTGGCTGTGTAGGAGGCTACATCTCCAGTACAAGTTCTCTGATAGACACTGTTCGTTCATATGCTGCTGGCTTTATCTTCACAACATCCCTGCCACCCATGCTCTTAGCTGGTGCCCTAGAATCTGTCCGAACTCTAAAGAGTGCAGAAGGACAAGTCCTGAGACGCCAGCACCAACGCAATGTGAAGCTTATGAGACAGATGCTGATGGATGCGGGGCTTCCTGTGGTGCACTGCCCCAGCCACATCATTCCAGTGAGGGTGAGTACTGTGGATACTCTTGGCACAGGACTCTGCTGCTTGTTTTCCTGTCCATGATCGAATTATATTTTCATGTATTAGTTACTATCCTCACAAAGTTCAAACCTATCCTAGTATTCAGCAGTGATGTGCTAGGAGTCTGGCTTAAGTTGACCTCTGCCTGCTATAAATATTGTGAAACAGTGATAAAGCATGTGAAACCCACCATCTGACAGTATCCAGAAAGCAAAGAAATGGGTAACAAGCTAGTGAAAAGAAGACTTGGGTGTAAGCACCAACCTACCTAGGCTACAATGGTGTGCTTATGCCCAGAGGGCTCCACATAGCACAGCCTTTTAGCCCTTCTTTCTGACCTACGTGCTGTTTATAGTGGCACAGGGGAGACTGGTCCTGTTTGATTCTTGTGGCTAGCTGACTTGCACTGATAGTTGTACTGCCTTGCACATTCTTGGTTGAGGTTGTAATCTGAAATTTCAAACTTTAGGTTGCAGATGCTGCTAAAAATACAGAGATCTGTGACAAGCTGATGAGCCAGCATAGCATCTATGTCCAAGCAATCAACTACCCAACAGTTCCCCGTGGAGAAGAGCTACTGCGAATTGCCCCTACACCTCACCACACCCCCCAGATGATGAGTTATTTTCTTGGTGAGTGGATTCGTGCATTACTGCAATGAAAATACTGGGCTGTCTGTGCAGTTTTAGTATTAAAGATGAGACTAGGAGGCACTTAAGCTTTGGGTGTCTTCCCCCTGCTGTGGCATACAAGTGCATACTTCTGCACTTAGCCTTCTTTGAGCATGACATGTGAAGGCCAGTGCATGCCTATACTCAGTTGGTTCTGTCATAGCTGCCTCTGGTGGGGCTCTGCGCATGTGTTGTCCAAACCAGCCTTTATTTGTTATGTGGGGTCCAAAGAAAACTGCTGTCCTTTGCCAAGCTGTTAACCTGTCTTAAACATGGATCTGTCCAGGGAGAGTAGCTACTTGATCCTATCAGAAGTGGTATGAGATAGCTTGAGACTTAGTTGCAGACCAGTCACCTCATTCAGGAGGTAAATTATGTTGCAGTGGATTCCTGTTATCCCTTCTCACTTGCTAGGAGAATAAGTACACTGACACTTCACTTTTACTGCTTTGCTATAACAGCGAACTGTCTTAAGCCTTGATCTTAATGAAATTTCTGTTTTTAACAGAAAAACTGCTGGCTACATGGAAGGATGTTGGGCTGGAGCTGAAGCCACATTCATCAGCTGAATGCAACTTCTGTAGAAGACCCCTACATTTTGAAGTGATGAGTGAACGGGAAAGATCCTACTTCAGCGGCATGAGCAAATTAATATCTGTCAGTGCATGAAAGTAGTGGTGTTAATTGTACTCTTGTCTAGTTCTAGTACCCAGTCAGTAGCATTTTTTATTTGCTTAATAAGTATTTTAATCATAGTTGAAGCACTAAGCTCTGAAAATAAACTTCTAGAGCCATTATGCCCAGCTGTGGTTTTGTTTGCTTCTCTACTTCTGTAGGAAGAAGTGAAGTGTAAGTGGTTGGGAGGGCATCTGATGAAGTAAAGTGGGCTTGAGCTCAATGTCCTTCAGCCTTTTCAATGATGGTATGCCGAAAGAACAGCAGTAATGTTTTCCTGGTGTACTACAAGGCATGGGTTTACTTATAAAAAAAAAAATGAATAGGTATTTATAGCTCCTCATGAGCTTTTACCCAAAAGCTTCTGAAAACATGCAAGTGTAGTATTACATGCACATTAAAACTTCAGCAAGGGTATGCTGCTTAAGAAATGCTGTATAGTAAGCTCATATATATATATTTAAGAGACAGGAACTGGTTCCACTAGATGCATTCCCCTTTGGGGAATTGAACCTCTTCACAGAAAACTAAGGGTGGGACAGGGGCTACCACTACAGGTGGTAGATGGACATTTCCTCTGATTCCCTGTGTCTTTTAATTCTGCATGCTCTGCACTCTGGTGCCCTCAGAGCTAAACTTCAGTGTAAAAAGTGATTATCAGTAAGCAGTCTAGTAATTCAGGTCTCTGACAGAAGTCATTGTAAGAGAATATCAGTACAGCTGATAGTCTGAAATCTTAGATCTCTTGCCTCACTACTGTGCTACTTAATGCTTTCAAGATTAGCAAGGGCCTGCTTTGAGCAGGGGGAGGTAATTTTGTGGGTGTACCTGTAGACTCATAGGTCAGCATTAGCATGAAGTCTAGAGCAAAGCACTAAACTGCTTCCTTCATGTACAGGCATGTCCAGTAACTTCTACAAGTCACTCAGCAGCTATTCTTGCTTTCTGGATGTAACAAGCCAACCTCATGATGCTGCCTGTTGCTGTCACACCCATGGGCATGCTGTGAAGGTCCCATTAGGAACCCATTATAGGATCACAAATAGCCACATATTAGAGATAGAAACCCAAGTCAAAGCAAAATCAACTTAATTAACTGGAAGTCACTAGTCATTTAAGCACAGACTGAAGCACACTGCTATTCCAAGACTACTTCTTAGAAAGGTATTTCACTTTGCAAGCAGTCAAACTACTCTTTAAAAGCCCTGTGCCAACCAGTCATGTGGTTGCTGCCCAGCACATGCAGGGGCTCTGTAGGAGGGAGGAAGCAACCCACCATCGCTCTTAATGTCTGATGACAATCAGTCATTAGGACTGATACATGAATTTAGCTCTACTGTTAACATGGCAGTTTATGAACTGGTATACCCAAACCCACCACCAGGCTATTATCATGCGAGTAGCTGCCTTGCTGAGAAGGAGGATTAGCTTTTGCATGCTGGAACATTATTCTGGTCTTACTGAGGCAAGTTCAGTGCTACTCAAAGAAAAGCAGAATGGCACACCTTGACAACCTTGCCTTAGGCAGTTTGTGGCCTAAAATTGAATTAATGTGCATCTCTATGACAGAGCTTTTCTCATTATACATTGTTATTTCTCATTTAGATTACATTACTACATGAATTTGTGCTAACAAGTAAAAAGCCACAGATCCTACATCAATCTCTCCTAGAACAGTACCGCTAGCTCCATAACACACCTTCAGTGTCACTCTGAGCTGCAGGCTAAGCAATCAATGGTGAGGGGCAGGGCATGATATGTTGACTCCAGCATATAGCCATAATCTGACAGTACAAGGTTACTTGCATTTCTGGTTTCTTCACTTAAAGCATTCAGAATTGGCCCAGTGCATTTTACATACCCATTAATGAGCCAAAGTTTTCTTATTAGTCTTTACAACAGCTACTCTACATTCCATACTGCAGAGAAGAAGAGACAGAAAGGGTCCCAGCTACCAGAAACAGACATTATTCCAGATCAGTCTCAGGAGAGAGCCAAATCCCAAGATTCAAAGCTAGCAGCCTTTGAAATGACGGGAGCACAGCTAACCTCAGCACAAGACTGTCGGTACCTCCACACCCATTAATATCAAATGTGACAAGTTACATTCAGCTCTGGTGCTGGCAAGCAAGGGTGTGAAAGCAGAGCCAGTGGGCAGCAAGAGATCAGGAGTCCATTACTTAACTGCAAAAGAAAGACAAATCCAATGAAAGGATAATGCTTCCCCCATGAAAAGGACAAGGGATGAAACCCAAACGCGTATTGTCTCCCAGAGAACAAAACCTGAATGGTGGGTTGCATAACCACCAGAGTTATGTAAGTTTTAGCTTGGTTTCTGGAAAAATAACACAGGGCGTAATCAGTAAAAGATGTTTAAAGTCTGAGACAAATGGCCCATGGCAGTGGCAGAGTAAGCAAGAACACAGCTGTAAAGCCACTGCTAATATTTGTGGTAAAAGAATTCATCTAGTTGAGCACTGCACAGCCCTCAACGCATACTCTTCTGCCTTTCTCAACCTGGGCATAGAGGGGCAGAGAAAATATTCCACGTGCAGTCAAAGCATGTGTTCCCCATCGTGAGGAGGATGCCTCAGGAGGGTGCTCTTCCATCACAGCCAGGACTGGGTGCCAGGCTAGGCAGGCTGCGGTGCCTTCCATTTCTTGCTCCCTCCTCCACCCCTGTCTTCCACACAGCCTCGCCAGGCAGAGGCTCCTGTCTTGCAGAGCTGCTAATGTTCATGAAGCTTCTGGGGCCTTGGTTTTCTGCCCAGGCACCAGCTTCTCCCGCCAGCAGGACTTTGCTGCAGACAAACGAGGATGCTGTCACTGCTGCATGCTCCCTCTGCCTCACGCTGCATGAGGTGTTCGGCCTCCTCATCCAGCCCCAGCTACCCCCTGCCTACACACACTCCTGCAGGGAAACAAATGCTCCGAAAACCATTCCAACCACCTGCTCTTGCTGCTGCTTTCAGCCATTAAGTCCATAGTGTTTCCTAGCCAGGAATAGTAGTAATAATAATAATCACAATAATAGGAGCATTATTGACACCACCAGATTAATGGCTCTAGTATCCCTGGTGCCTTGCACCCATTTACTCTGGGGCACATCTCATGCTGCCCTGCTTGCTCTCCGAGCACAGACAGGACCATACAGCCCATCTCTGCCCACACCACAGCTCTCTGATATCTGCAGCTCAGGAGAGGGGCTCCATTCTGGTAATGGGCATTTTATAGCACATGCTGGTGGCTCACAACACTAATATCTTGCAGGGTGCGTTCAGCCCCCAAAAGACCTTTCCTCTCCTGCTCCCATGCTTTAAAGCTCTGAAAACTCCAGGCTGAAGCTTTGCTCCCTGTGGGACTCACCACCTCTTGTAGGCTCCAGATGTATGCACACAGCAGGTCTCACTCTGAACACAAGCAGCACAACCGAATAACCACATCAGAGGTCCAAATCTGCTTTTCTCTTATTCAAATGGACCACATAGCTACTATACACCACTCTAGGATTATGCCTTGAACTGACACTTACTTTCAGATGATGTTTAACATTTAGCTAAGCTTTAAATCATTGGAGACAACTGCTCGTACCCCTGCCTAGAGGGACAGACAGCAATGGGACAGACAGGGTATTTCAGGCAGAAACAAGCTGTTAATGCAGGGAAACATCCACAGGGGCAGAGATTTTAAGCCATGCCCTTCTCCCATGGCTTTCACAGGGAGTAGAAGGTGGCAACCAAGCCCCATTGCTTGGGGTTTTTCCCTGACCCCCAGCAGAGCCTGGATGAGCTGCTGATGCTCCCCAGGGAGGTGCCAGGCTTTAAATGATGAGGAAAATCCACTGCTCCTGACAGCACTGCTTCTTCCGTCTCCAGGAAGAGGAAGGCTCTGGCCTGGACCTCCATCCCTGCAAGGGGTTTCAAAGGGATGCTGCAGCCACAGACCTCCCTCCCAACCAGCCCAGGAACCATCCTCTTGCCTACCTGGTTTGGCCCCCTCAGCACACGGAGTAAGGCATGCAGTGCGGAGAAAGGAGCTTGTACAGTCCTGGGGGAAGCTGATCCTGGGTGAACTGAGAGAAACCAGCCTTTCCTTCCCACTGCTGCACCCTCCCTCAGTTGGAGCTTTGGGCAGGATATGGAGCTTTTGAGAGTGCGAGGGCTCATCTCCCTTCCCCACAGGCACCTGTGGTTCCAGAGCCCAGATGTCAGGCGGCTCTTCCAATTCACACATTCAGCTTACAACCAGGTGTAACTCGTCTGCAGCTCCTCTGCTTCAGCTCCAAGGGGAGCAGAAGCCAAAGGACTTATCTCCTCTGAGATTTTGTACTTTTCCAACTGGGAATGCCATAGGGAAAAGCATTCTGGCTCCATCCTTTTCCCTGTGACTTGTTTGCCATAAAGCCCGTGAACCCTCCATTGCAAGTCCTAAAGACCTGAGTGCTTGGGCTGGCTCTGGGGATGCTCAGTTCCATCCACCTGCAGCTGCCTCCTCATTCTGAAGCTGGCTGTGCCCTGCTGCTCCCTCCTGCTGGGCAAACACTGCTATGGGGTGGCCTTGTCTCATGGCACATGCGCTCCATGGTATCACCAGTGGCTGCCAACCAAACACAGGCTTCCCAAGCATCACCTCAAACCCCAGAGCTTTTGGTCCACAGCAGAGGAGGCTTTTTAAACCCAAACCTTAAAGACAGGGGGCAATGCTTGTGTGAAGCCTTGTGTGTCTGCTGGGTGGTGGGACACAGGGGCAGGAGGCAGCAGCCAGGTTTGCGAGTGCTTTAATTGCCCCTGGGAATTGCTCGGTGTTGAGCTGGTGTTGGCTTTGTAACCCACTTTCCAAAGGGACCCCAGCACACACAGTCCTCTGTGCTCTGCCTGCGAGTTGCTCAGCACCCTCCTGCCCCACTCTGAATGTTCCGTTCTACTGATTTTCAACCTAAATTAACAGAGGGTGAGCTGCGAAGCTGTCCAAATCCCAACAAGCCTCACAAAAGGAATCAGCTGGACAGCATGTCCCTGCCAGGCTGTGCTGCAGTGGAGTCTGGGACAGCGTGGGATAGGACAGGATGGGCTGGAGAATGGGCTAGAATAAGATGGGAGTGGATGGGATGGGCACCCAGCTGGAGACCCCTCGGGCTGCTCCTGGCCATCTCCCCCACAGCTGTGCGCAGCAGTCCTTTGGCACAGGGAGGGCTTTCAGCTGGGAACAGCAGCACAGGCAGCGGATGGGGGCAGTGGGGTGGGGACATGGGGACACCCCTCATTTCCTGCCAGTATTTGAGCAAGTGTAAACATTACCGAGCACAGGAGGGGAGCAGGATCTGGAGGAGGAGGTGAATGACTTCTGGCGTGTCAGCCCAGGGTGAGCTCTTCTGTCCTGAGGTTGCTCCATGCATAGCAGCATCTTCCCTCCTCATCCTGCTCTGTCCCAAAGGGAAACTCATTTGTGGGTGGCTCTTTGTCTGCATTAAACCTTTGTTGTCGTTTTAGTCTGGGGCTTTGTTGGTTTGGGTTATTTTTAATGTATTACAGCTGGCTTCCCAAATTCTCCAGCTCCTCATCCTGGGCATAAGAGTAAAGACAAGATGTGGTGCAGCCCTGAGCTGGGGCAAACCCCACTGGTCTCATGGCAAGAGCTCATTCAAGGCCTGGGCTGTGTCAGTGTAGGACATAGGGAGAATTTCTGCTGGGAAATCTGCTTGGGACACCATAATAAATAACAATAATAGAGGTTATATCATAATTGCAGCTGAGCTCCTCCGAGCAGAGCTGGGAAGCAGCAGCTTTCGGCGGCTGCATCACAGGCTGGGACACACTACCCTGCTTCTCCATCAGGACCTGCTGCTGGGAAACTCAGACCTTGCAGTCCAGCTGGAGTTACAGGACAGGACCCACTGCCTTCCCAGCTCTTCTCTTGGCTCAGCATCCTCCTGCTTTCCCTCCCACCTCCACCAGGCGGGAATTCGCCCCAGCCAAGAGGACAACAGCCACAGGCACCAGCATTGCAGCCTGGCAAAATCATTACCATCCATTACAAAAAGGAAAGCTGGGCTGCGCAGGGATGCCGCGCAGGGATGCCATCTCCCACAGCTGGCTCTAGCTCCGGCCATCGCTGGACGGGTCCAGCGTTAAACCTCCGCCAGACATTAAAGGGTTGTGTCCCAGATCCCTGGACTAAAGTGTAAATGCCCTTGGGGGTGGTGAGGGCTGGATGTGGCCACAGCAGGAAGGCTGCAACGGTTGCTGGCTCCCAGCTAGCTATGTCCAAGCAGTTTGCGCTGCAGCCCCAGCAGCTGCTCAGTGCCGGGCCTGGGGCCCCCAGGGGCCTCCAAAGAACATCAGACTGCTTTAAAAATACTTTATTCTTTAGAAAATACAGCGGTCGGTACAGTGTGCGCTGCGCCCCAGCTTCACCCCCACCGCCCGCTCCGCCGAGCTCAAGGCAACGTCGGCACAGTGCCGCAGCAGGAAAGCAGAGGGCAGGTTCCACCGAGCCCGGATCCATCTGCCCAGGGAGGGGGGGAGGCTCTCGAGCCCTCGCTGGTACCCGGCAGCAAGGTGCTCCCCCTCCTCCAGCCCCTCAGCAAAGCCCAAATCGCAGCCCTTGGAGCCGATGGTGGCCCTTGGTGGCTGGGGATGTCCCCAGGGGGACACGCAGGGGTTGTCACGCTTCCCTACATGAGGATTTGGGGTAACCCATCTGATCTTTAACATGGGGTTGCCTCAGAGCAGAGGCAACAGCAAACCCAGAGATGGTGGGAGCTGGGGCACATGGAGGGGGGGACCAGGGCTTGGGGCACCCCTGGCTCCCATCCTGAGCAGGGTTGGGGCTGAGCCAGGGCTGTAACAGCTCCCTCTGAGAGGAAAAGCCTTATCGGGGGGAGTCAAAAAGGGGATGCAACCATCACCCAAAGGCAGTGACCTTTCTCCTGTGTCAGGCAGAGCTCCATCCCTGGGGGAGACCTTCTACCTTTTGCTGGCTGGGTCCCCCCAGGACGAACTCCGGCCAGCAAAGCCCACCCCACGGGGAGGGGTCCTGCCCGCACCCTGAGGGGGTGCAGGATCACTCCAGACCCAGACAGAGGAGCTGTGCACACCGAGAGGACAGGGGGGAAAACCTGGGGGCTGGGGGAGCAGGAAAAGAAGCATTTTCTCTTTTCAAACAGGAACCCCCAGCGCCAACCCCTTCCCTTTGCATAGAGCAGCTTGGAGGCAAGCATGTCCTTCAATCACCCAGGGAACACCAAGAGCAGCAGCAGTGACCCCGGTGGGGAGGACAGGAGCAAGGCTGGGGGACATGGCCCTGCTGCTCCCATCCTCCACTGGCAGCCCTGGGGCTTGATAAGGACATGGGGAAAAGAAACACCAACACCCCTGAACCCTCCCCATCACTCCGCCCCCAGGTGCAAGAAGCCATCCTGATGTTTAGAAAAGGAATGAAATAGGAAAAAAGAAAGGGAAGAAAAACCTAGGCTGAGATGGAGGGAAAGCTCCCCCGGTCAGCAGAGAGGAAGCGGGGCAGCACTGCGGGGATGCTGTCCGTTCACCACCCGGTCCTGCGGGATCTAACTGTCCTCACCGTTCTCGCCCAGCCCCTTGATCAGCCGCTTCTGTCCCCGCTTCCCCACGGGCCCCTTGGGCTTGGCGAAGGCCTGCTTGAAGGCGTGCTGCTTGGGGTGCACCTCCTCGTAGAGGAACTCTGCCGTCAGCTCGGTGCCATCATCGATCTCAATCTGTGCCCAGGAGTGGGGGTTAGCAGCTCCCTGGGGTCTCGACACCCACTTTTGGGGCACCCAAAGCCCACCTGAGCCCGCCAGCGGGGCTGGACCAAGGCTGCAGCACAGTCCCTTGCAGATGCCCAGCACAGGGCTCTGCTCCATCACCTCTGGGTGGGCTCACGCTTACCTTCTTGGCTATCTCCAGGCAAAACTCTTGCTCCACAGTGTCCAGCAACCGGCTCTTGCAGCTGGAGTACAGCATGCGCTCCTTGATGCTGCATTTGTACCCAGGCATGGAGTAGATAAAGACTGCAAAAGAGAGCAGGGCTTGTGCCACTCTCTGGGCTCGTGGCTAGGGAGCACCAGGCAGCTGCATCCCACCCTGATCATGGCTTTCCCAGCCCTGAGAGTCCCAGTTTACTCAGTGACAGAAGGTGAGCCATCCCATCCATCAACCCTCCCCGGCGCCATGACCACAGCACCCAGAGTACCCTGCTGCACGCATGGCAGCATCAAAGGGCTTGCCAGCACCCACCATGGGAGGATGGCAACTGGAAACCAACTCAAGGTCCCCTGCCACACCATCCCCATCCCCATCCCTGCTTGCTCCCCATGTGAGTGATGGTCCAGGGAGAGCAGGTCCCAGCACAGGCTCTAACCAGCCATTGCCAGTGCTGAGGCACTCACCGACAGACTCCAGGTAGTCTCCCTCGTGCGAGTGCTTGTACAGGAAGAAATGGTAGCGAGCCGAGTCCTGAGGGATCCTCTTGGGCAGGTCAGCGATCTCCGTGGGACTTGTGTGCACCAGGTCAATGGTCTCCCGCTCCAGATCCAGCTTCTGGTGGACAGAGGGAATGGGGGAGCGGATGGGAACGAGCGGCAGCAGCACGAGGCAGGGGAGAGGAGAAGCTGTGTGAGGGACCTACCAGCTGGATGTAGTTGATTTTCTTCTGCTTGAGCGCCTGGATGGCTTGCTGAGCATCCGACTGCAGGGGGAAGGCAAGGCCCTGCAGGGTCTGGTGCTTGCTCTCCACACTGATCTCAGTCTTCACCTGGGGATGGAGATCACCCGAGCGTCAGGGCAGAGAGCAGCAAGGGGTGCACAAGGGACAGAAAGGAAAACCGGCCAGTCCTGCGGCAAGAGGCTTCTCATCCAAGGAGCTGCCTGAAGCCCAGCTCAAGGGCATTAAACAACCAAAAGTCAGCCAAGCTCGGGGGGGGATGTTTGTCACTGCACCACTGCCCTGGGAGATCACCCATCCCCAGCCATGCACCCCGTGCCCTATCACTTCACTGCAGCAAAAACCAGCTCAAAACCAACATTTCCCAGTGAGTCCCTGGTAGGGATGCTGTGTCCAACACTGGTATGTGTCCACCTCTGATCATCTCTGACCACAACCTGCAGATGATAGGGAAAGCCCTGAAATCACAGTGCTCAGCTGCATGGGTCCCTGACAGTCACTACCTCCTCGGTGGGTTTAACTGCAGCAGGCAGTCATTCCCTCTGATGCTGGAGCTGGGGAACTGTAGATCCACAGCTTGGAAAGATCCCAGCCACCATCCTCCCCGTAACCCCTGCCAGGCAGAGGCTGCTGCTCAGACCCCAAGCAAACACCCTAGTCCAGGAGACCAAACCCCACTTCAAAGAGGGAACACAGTGAGATTGCGGAGACATCGCATCACCCTGGGTGCCTCCATCCAGCTCCATCGGGGTCCCTGCCTGGGACTGGAGTGTGCCGTGGGCCAGCAGTGGGGAAGGGGGGCAGGACGCGGCAGGCGCGGCATTACCTCCTCAGGGCCGGGGTACTCTACCAGCGATGGGCAGCAGCAGCAGCCCCCCACCATCTGCCACAGAATACAGGGAGACGGCGTCACCCCGACAGCGGAGGAGCCCGGCCCACCTCAAGACCCCCCCAGGTAAACAGTCCAGCAGCGCTAACCCAGGTGCTCTGCAGTGAGCATGGGTCCCTTTCCATTGGGATCAGTTTTGGGGGATTTTGGATAGACAGTCCAGCCTCTTCTATTACACTTTTTCTTCTTTTCCCTCCCCCTGATAGAGGAAAGGAAGAAAAATCAAGGCATGCCAAGAGAAACACAGACATTTCAGCTCGCAACTCAAAACCAGCTTGGCAGTGCCAAAGCGGATTTTGATACAAGGCTGCCCTTCTTTACAGCAGCCCTTTGTGGTACCCACACCCCAGGGAGATGAGGGACCAGGTGCCCGCAGCAGGACATGCAGAAGAACACCTCCAGGAGAAGGAAAAACAGGGCATCAAGCAGGCAGAGCAGCCTACCATCTCGGTGCTGGAGTCCTGGGAACAGGAATCCTGCAAGCGTGGGGAGAGGAGACACACAGTCAACAGCATCCCCCGCAGGGATGGAGGGGGTCTCGTGTGGAACGAGAAGGAGTGGGGACACACAGGCATGCCAGAGGGATGGAGGTGTACCCTGCCTCTGCTGCAGGCCAGGGAAGGTGGCTCCTGTCAGAGCAGGCAGTGACAGCAGCAAAAAATGACAGGGCAGACATCAGCACTGGGCAGGAGCAGGACAGAGCCCTGGGCCCGAGCAGGACAGAGCCCTGGGCCCACACCCTGGCAGCCCCGCATGCAGCATCTCCACTGACATTCCCATGTCTGTGCCCCATCTCCTTCCAGCCAGGGTGGCCCTGAAGCAGGGTCTGGAGGAGGTCCTGCAGTTGTAGCAATAGATTTTGGGCCATCTTCTGCCGAACAACATATACTAAAGGTTTTGAGGGAGGAAAATGCCCAAGCCTCTATCCATGCCAAGCATCCTGGAGGATGAACAGGGTGTGATTGTGCAGCCCTTGGGAAACAACTGCTCAATGGCTATGCAGTGCCAGGAGGTCCGGCTGACCCCCAAGCTCTGCTGTCCTAGCATCACCCCCAGCTGCCACGGCAGCACCAAGGGCCAGAGGGCAAGCGCGGAGGGGTTCAGAGGACACAGACAAGCTCTCCTGGTCCTATCCTGCGGAGAGGTGCAGTGCAAGGACATTACTACTGCCAACACCACCAGATCCTCATCTTTTCCCTCTGAAACAAAAATGAGGCTGGGAGGGTCATAGCGGGGCTGGAGAGACCTCAAGCTGAAACACGAATCACACAGAAGTCCAAAAATCCCAAGATGTGGAAACTTGTCCTAGCAACACCAACTCTCCCCCATACTGCTGTAGTACCTACTCCTTCCCCATGAACTGGCTCACTGAAACGCAGGTCACAGCCCAGGAAGCGTGCATGGGACGGCTGAGATGCGCCTCATCCCAGCCCCGGCCTTGTTGGCTCCTTTTCTTTAGGTTAACTTTTGTCCCCCTCTTTCCCTATTGCTGGCATGGTGCTGACCTTGGCTAACGGCCATTTCTATCTCATAATGAAACCTTCATGGGGGTGGTTCTAGCAAAGCCTCTGCTCTACCCACCCACCAACGCCGAATGGTACAAATGACACCCCTTATATGATGCAACGGCACGGCCACCTCTGAATTCTTCTACCTCATCCCCCAGCTCCAAAGCCACCTTCCTCTCCTCCGCTGGCTCCCCTGCATGTTTCTGAGCCTGTGATGCTTCTAGAAAGACTTCCCACTCGTGGGTGTTAAGGGAGATCAATGCCAAATTCAAAGCCACTTCTTAGCCCACAGTCTGCTGACAACTTCCAGCTCAGTAAAGCTGGCAACGCATTTTCCAGCTATTTAAAATACATGCATACATACGTATATATTTAAAGCAAATGGCAATTTTTTGTGAGCTCCCACCTAGTGATCAAGCAGGAGGGAAGCTCACAACATTGCCTCTGCTCATCCAGCCCTCAAACCAAAGGGAAAGCTTGGCTCATGCAGCCTAAAACCTGCTTTACCAAAGGCTGAGCACCCTCCCAAGTGATGTGCAAACCTGAGCCCTTCCTACATCAGTGTAAAAAGCCTCTCTGCCAGCCCTGAAGCTGCTGCCATGCAGCCATCGCCTCCCTGCTCCTGTTTTATTACTACTCTTCCCTTTGCACCTCTTCTCCCCTCTTGTCTGGTGGTTGAGGAGGAACCCAGCGGAGCTTCTGCCAGCCTAGAAACTCAGCCACCTTCATGGTGAAGGATTCAAACCTGGGCGGCATCTCAGAGGGCTGAGCATCAACAGCATTAGAGGAGAGCAGGTCTGCGCCACCACCAGCAGCTCCAGGTGAGGGGCACAGCAAAGCACTTGAGAGCTGGTGGCTTTTAAAGACACAATGTCCCTTATGTCACTTCCCAAATCCTAACAGACTGGTGGAACCCAAGGGGATGCGAAGGGTCCTGAACTGCCAGCGGGGGCATGGGCAGATACGTGGAAGTGCGGAGGTCAGGGCTTGCATGGGGGCTGCTTCCCAGGCTGCTGCCAGCCCTCGCTGCTTGGCTCCCACACCTTCAAATGAAACTGCAACGTGCACATGCGTGCAAGGACCTCACAGCCTGTGCACAATGTAGAAGCACCCTGTAAGCCTGCAGGCAACGTGCAGGCTGGGGGCACTGCTGTACTGAGCAGGGCGCTACAGGCTGAGAGCTCCTCCCATACAGCTGCCTTCCACGGCTCCAGAGACTCACTCAAAGCTGCATCCACCCAAAAGCCATGAGTTTCTCCCAGGGAGGTGAGCATGGCACTGATCTCCCATTGCCTCCTGCTCTGTGCCCAGGTGCTGCCCCTGCACCAACACAAAGACCCTTTAGCACACCCACTGCTCAGCTGCTTCCCACCTTTAGATCCACAGGCAAAAAAACATCCATTTTTCTCTGGTGTTGTCTGATCTCTGTGGCCCAATGAAACCAAATGGCAGCAGCACCTTTACCCAGGGCCTGCATCTCACGTTGCAAAGGCAAGAGTGGGAAGCAGAGCATGCTAGATCAACCATGAAACAAGCACCACGACCACTTACCTGGGCCGTATGACCCTGCAAGACACAGCCAAAAAAACCCTCCAAAACTACTTAATCCTGCAGCAGTGCCCAGGCAAGGCAATGGCACAGATGCCCAAAGATGCCAAACAAGCTGCAGAGCCACCATCAGCATGTCTCTTCTCCAAGCACAGGCACCAGATGGGATCCTCCAGCACAAATCAATCCCCTCCTGGCTGAGAGCTGGGATATCTATGCTAAGACCCACTCAGTGAAGACTACTCCTTGGTAGTATCTCCCAAACACTCCTCAACTGACGACCCATGAGCCCCACAGCCCCAGCACAGGTGGAAGAGTGAGGGATTCTCCTCTAAAGAAGAAAGCTTTCCACAGCATCTAAGTGAAATCCCCTCACCCCAACAAATACTGCTTCCGGGTGGTCTTCCCAACCAGCGAGCAGGATCCCTTTCCCTGCCTCATGTTTCGTAGCACCACAGATTCTGGCACAAGTGCCATGAGATGCCACTGGGGAGACAATGCTGTTACAGCCTTATCTGCCCCCAATCCTACCTCATGCCACTTCCACATCCTTTTCCAGTGCATAAGCCCCCAAATTTAGCTAAGGTCTGTATTTCTTGAGACAGCATTCCTCATTTTTATAGCCATAGAGGGAGCGTATGGGAAAGGATGCTGTGCAGCCCAAAGATAAGTTTGAATTCTTCCTGCCTCCCCCACGACTTCAAACTCAGCTCTGGCGTTTGCCCCAGTACATAGAGGTTAGAGACTGCCGCCTGCTTTCAGCCCCAAACCATCTTCTGAGTGCCAATTACAGTGAGCAAGACAGAGCCCTGAGCTTGTGTCCTAGCAAGTGGAAAAAAAAATCAGTCTGTAAATTCTTCTCTATGCCACCAATTTGACTGCGATGATGCTCGGTCCACTCAGCAAGGGCAGGAACAGATTAAACTGCAGAGGTACAAGACAGTACAAATGAGCCACCCCGGGATGCTCAGATGCTTGCTCCCTGCATCTCACATCCCTGTGAGCTCTGAGGGCCTCGGGCTCCTTCTCCCTGGGCCGGCAGACACCCACCTCATTGATGCGGATCTGCTGGAGCTCCTGCTCAGCTGCGGTCAGCGGAGCTGGGGCAGAGCAGGATGACACGTGCTTTTGGTAACCACTCAGGGACACGTCCTCCTGCAGGCAGAGGGACAGGAACGGCGGAAGTGTCAGGGGTGGTTACTGATGCAGGGCTGGATGCATCCCCAGCCTTGAGGCTGCATCTGAGCAACCCACTGGATTTTGGGCTCTCTTCTTACCAGGAGGATCAACCCGAGGATGCCTCTACGCAAATCCCATGCTTTAAATTCAGTTTAAACAGTGCCCACGACCACCCATGCCCATTCAGACCACCCTGCCCCTTCCCCGACACCCATGGCTGTGTCAGAAGAGAAGGAGAAAGCTCCCACCAAGGCAGCCGAATAAAGCTCTCACTGCTGAAGTGACACCGCCACTCCGGGCATAAAGCTCAGGATCTCCTAGAAGCCTTCCTCCCACCTCTTCCATGATCTCCATCATGGACCACAGCCATGCAGGCAGAGAAAGCAGTAACAGCCACCCAGGAGACTAAAACAGTGTGGGGGACAAACCTTGGTGCTGTTCCCCTGCCAAAATAACAGCATCCCCATCCCACCCGGCTTTGGCACCAAGCCTGGAGCAGGCTCCCAAAGCTCAGCGCTGAACCCAAAAGGCTGCCCAGGAACCACCACCATACCTTCACCGTTCCAAACATCTCATCCTTTATGTGCCCCCCGCCAAACTCCTTCTTCACTGTCGCTCTGGTGGCAGCGTACAGCATCTTCAGCCGGACCTGCGCAGGGAGGGAGGTGGCAAGCGTGGTCAGAGGAGCATGATGGGACCCCAGAGCAGCACCTCCCCACAAGTCAGAGCTGTCCCACCACCTCAGCCCCTTCTGGAACAACCCCCTGGTTTCTAGCTCAGGCTGACTTCTACCTGCAGCTCCTCCAGGCCAGGAACAGCCAGGAAAACCCATCAGCGCTGTTTCTAGCACTCCTGGTGCACAGCGCAGCCCCAGCAAGCACTGCCCAGAATCCACCAGTCTATTCTGTGCTTTGCTTCCCATCCCTGAGCTCCAGCACATCATTTCTTGCCTGCACCCGGGCAAATACCACCAGAGCCACCTAAAAGTGACTTCTGCCTTTTGGCACTTCTTTTGTATTGTTCTGTAAAACGCAGGGAAGATTTCTGGCTCCTCGGTGCATTGCTCTTTTGCAAATAAGACCCTCCACAGTTGGTTGAGAGATACACTTAAAAATATACACTATTATATACACATGTATATGTACCTGTACACACAGCTGTGTACACACAAATATATACTATTATATACACATGTACATGTACATGTACACACAGCTGTGTACACACATAAATACATACTATTATATACACATGTATATGTACATGTACACACAGCTGTGTACACACATAAATACATACTATTATATACACATGTATATGTACATGTACACACAGCTGTGTACACACATAAATACATACTATTATATACACATGTATATGTACATGTACACACAGCTGTGTACACACATGAAACAATATTATTATAATTGTACATGTGTACATATAATATATATGTGTTAGATATATCTCAACAAATTGCCCAGTCTTTTCTATATACGTGTGTTATAATATAGAAAGTAATACATAACAACATATATTTGTTATGTCTATATCAAATATATATTTATATATAGGACAAATGTATATATTAACCTGACGATAAATCTATATAGATCATATAAAATACATACAATATATAGGTATGTGTGTATGTGCATATATAAATACATGTACATACATATATGACAAGCACACATTAATGCAGCAATAAATCTTGATCCCACTGAAAGCCCATTATGGAGATGTGGTCAAGAGGACTGTGTTTTCCAAGCCATACTGCTGGCATCCTCTAAACCAGCCCCCATCCAACTAGCCATTTGGTGCCCGCTCTCCAACACCATCTCCAGCCCCACAGGGCACCCAGCAGGGCTCAGTGCCGGCCCAGCCACGCACAGCTCCAAGGGAACCAGCCTGCCTGGCCCGTTTTGAGGCTGATTTGGGAGCCAAACCCAGAGCCGTGCCAGCAGCCACTGTGTGTCAGCCCTCACACAGAGCAGGGCCAGGCCGGACACATGGCCAGGCGAGTCACTGCCAGCACCAGCTCTTCCCTCTGTTGCTTTTGGCCAGAGCCATGGTGGGATGTCTCCATCCCAGCCTTGTGGTCCGCTCTGCTTCCCCCTCCACATCCCAGTCCCTCCACCTCCTCACACAGCTCTGCAAAGGGAACAGAGACACAGTCCCAGTGTATCTTACCGTGTCTTAAAGACTTCCCCCATCCCAAAGCAGTTTCCACTGCTTAACCTGGCACAGTGATGGACAGTGTGAACAATCTTCCTAAGCCCCTGTGCCAAGCCAGCTTGGCCAGCACCTCCTCCACCCTCCACCTCCCAGAGCACATCCATGTCCCCATGTTGCGGTGTCACAAGTGCAGTGACACTGTCACAGTGCAGTGCGGTGCTCACCGGGGAGCTGTCAGGGGACCAGGAGATGAAGAGCCACTCATAGCCCTGGGCATTCTGGCTGTCCAGGCGGTACAGCATGTAGCATGGCTGCTGCTCGTCCAGCAAGGGCAGCACGAAGGCATCGTAGTCAGCATCCCAGCGCCGGGACAGCTCTTTGTGGGCTCCCAGCACAAGCTGTTCTGGAATGAGATGGAAAAGGTGGTGTTAGATGAAAGCAGGGCTCACCTTGCAGGACCACATGGCGCCTCGTCTAAGGGCACACTGCATCTCCAGCGCAGACAACGATGCTGTCCTGCAGAAAACCAAATGACGATCTCAAGCCATGTGCAGGAGTGTACATCCCCAGGGATGACCCCCAGGACATGCCACTGGGGCTGTGGCTGCTGTGGAGGGGCTGGTTTTCTGCCAGTATCCCAGTGCCTCCTGTCAACCATCTCCTCCCCTCCCATGCTTCTCACCATTGAGGTCTTCTCTCTGGAGACCATCCATAGCCTCCTTCTGCCCTACTCCCTCCATCCATGTAGTCCCCAACCATTCCTCCTTGCTCATGGGAGAAGAGGAGGCCTCCTCCATCTCACCTGGACAAGCTCTGGGGGCACTAGAATACCTCATCAGGGGGACATGAGGAACCACCTAGATTTGGGGTGTTAAGAAAAATAAAGGTCCCATAGCAAAGGCCAGGACAATGAGCCAAAGCTGCTCTCACTGAATTCCCCATAACAGAGGGGTGAAAATGAGAGCTGACACCCAAAGCCCTTGTCTGTGAGGACCAGGGATGTCCCAGAGGCCCCAGTCTGGGCAGGGACCATGCTGCCAGGAGAGCCCCAGCTTCTGCAAGTGACCTACATATTTCACACACGTGGTAGCAGTTCAAGTATCTGGAGGGGCCTTTTTCCAGCTGCTACGCAAGCGCTGGTGGGGCTCGGAGCTCCATGAGCCAGGCAATGCTCAGCTGGGATTTAAACCCTGGTGCAGGCAAACTATGAACATGAAACCCCCCCCTTGCGAGGGTCAAACCAAGCTTTGGGATGGCTGGATGGAAAGTGATGGAGCTGGAGATGATCAGCACAGGCTGCTGGAAAACAGCCAGTGTTTTTATTCCATTTTGAGATGCAGAAATGCCTTTGGGGGGAGATGCTTGAGCTCAGAACAAGATGTAGAAAAGTCTGGAGGTGCCAAAGCAAAATGAATTGGGGCCTTGGACAGGTGGCACTTGAGGGGATGCTTGGCCTGGCACGCACCCTGCCTGGACCTCTGCCCCAATGCCCATCAGGAGCCAGGGAACCCCTGGCCAGGGACTCCCCTTCCTAACCCATCCAGCTCAGCAGCTCTGAATCCCACGGCAGGAAAGCTTTTAAGGAAAATAGTTGAAGAATAAAGAGTTTGGGATGAATTGCTCTTTCCATCCAAACAGGGCATTCCCCTGCCAACAGCAGCGCAGCCCTTCCATGTCCAATGCCGTGGAAGCTGCCACCACACACTGAACCCATAATTATTTGCACACAGAAGCACGTGCTATCAGCAGAGTAACAAGGACAGCAGAGAAGAAGGTGCTGAAAATACTTTACCTTCAGCAAAATTGCCTGTTTTGAGAAAGAGAAGTATAAAACCCTCAACGTACCCCCAAACTAAAGCCTTTAAACAGATCTGTCCATCACAAAGACCTGGAATCCTAAAAAGACCACAGGGAATTTCATCTGGCAAATTCATGGGCAGCTCAGGGGTGTCTCCATCTGCCAAACATCCCAGCGCCCCACCCAAAAGGAAATCATGCTGAATCACCCCAGGATAGTCCCAGGCTGCTTCCCCCTGGGCTGGAGGGGCCACTTATTCCCCTGCCTGCCACTGGGCTCTCCGAAGTTCTGCTCAGCCCATTTAGGGCCCAATTTTCCTCCCTGGGAAGCACTGGGAAAGGGAAACACAGAGCAACACCTTGGGCAAAGCATCACTGTCAGCACGGGCTCTTTCAGGCTCCACTTTTGCAGGGCACTGCTGCTGGACAAGGCACAGCTGGGAGCGTGTTTCTGGCCCTCGAGGTACCCCCAGCACTCGTTGCAGGCAGGCTGCCTGGCTCTGAAACATACCTACACCTAAAACCATGCTGGACCACAAGCTGCTTTCGCACCAGAAAACCATTGCTGATCCTTGGTGCACATCCTGCTCCCCACCGCTCCCCTTCTCCTTCCAACCTCAGCTTCTTCCAGCAGGTCCCCAAAGGCAACATCAGAGTTCCCAAAGGGTTGCTCAGCCATAGCTGCTGCCCTGGGGCCCCAGACACAGACCATCTGCCACAAGGCTCCTTGCACCATTTTCTTCTCTTTCCACCCACCGATGCCTGTCCCAAAATGCTCCAAGACAAATAGGGCAGAAGGTCCCCTGCAAGCCATCGAGCAGAGCTAGAGGCTCCTCTTCCACATCCCCTGCACAGGCAGGACAGCTGGCACATCCTCCCCACACAGCCTGGGACACATCCCATCCAGGGTCTGCTTGCTCACGTCTGTCCATCCGGCTTTGACATCTGCCTGGCCACTTACTACTGCTCAAAGGTCCTTCTCTGGTGGGTAGCAGCAGGCTGATGACCCCTGTGCTACAGAATGGTGGTGGCCAGAGGCCAAGCACCTCATTCCAAGTGATGTGGGCAGGCAGAAGGGAGGTCCCTGTGCCAGGCTGGTGGGACCACCACCACATTGTCTCCAGCAGGCCAAGCCCTTCAGCACAGGGGTGCTCCCACCTCTCCTCCTCCCACCTGCTGCCCAAAGGAGCCTCAGGCTCCATCGCATTTCAGAAGCTTCTGCAGACACCAAAGCTCTTCCAGCACTGCCCATGGCTGGTCCAGGCCAGAGGAAAGGAGCCTGCAGAGTGGGAGAACCACACTGTGAAGCACAAAGTACTGTCAAGTGAGGTTGGTCCATACAGCATGTTCATGACACACTGGACAGACAAATACATCCCATTCAGCCTGAGTGGAGATGGTGGGACGTGGTTTCAACTGAAAGTAAAAAGTCTCCCTTGCTGGCATCACTGGCCACAACCCAAAGTCAGTGGCACAAGCTCTAGGACCCTAAGTCCAGGCTTAGGTGCGTCTGTGACTTACCTTAATGCAAACCCAATTCCCACTTCTTAAAAGCAAAAGGAGCCAAGAAAGCAATAATGTTGTCAAAGACGCTCAGAGAAACAAAGTAGACATCACATCCCAACACATAGGGACCTTGCCAGGGGCAAAGCCAACACCACTGAACTCTGCACTGGCCCTGCTGATGTGCCCCACACATTTCAAGCCATGCTGCTCTTTGAAATGGGCTTTTGCAGCCCCTCCAAAGAACAGCACAGGCTCCTAATGACCACGTCCACCTCGATGTCCTGGTGGCCGCCCCGAGGGAGGTGATGACAGCAGCTTGGCAGGACATTAATGTCCCTGCTGCCTTGAGAAACAAGTCATTCATATGCAATTGTATGACACTGAGGTGATGGAAAACCAACACCAGGGAGGCTCCCCAGTGGGATGTTCAATCAGTGCTTTGCTCCACTTGTGTTTGATAGATGTAGAGGCCACCCAAAGGCATGGGACAAACGTGGGCAGGTTGGTGTCAGCAAACTGGGCTAGGGGCAGACCGATGCATGAGAGCAGAGGCTGGGACAGGATGGGTTTCACTTGTGGATGCAGTCTGGGTCCCGTGCTGAGCCCCACACCAAGGAGCATCCCCCTCACCCATCCCTGCCCTGAGCACCTCCTTGCCTGGCAAGGGATGCCATGTCCAAGGAGGAAGATGCCGCTCATCACCCCTGACCAAGGTCCCGTGCTACTCACCATTCTTGCACAGCTCCCGTAATACAATTTGGCACAGAGGCAGCAGAAGTCCCCCAGAGCCCAGCACTGATCCCAGACACCAGCAAAGCCGCTGCTCCCCACCCTGGAGCTGCCCCAGGGCTCATCAGCACACCCAGATTTTGGGCTCGTATTTCAGGTCTGGGCTGCCACGTGCCAGGGAGCCCCAGCAGCGTTTTCCTTGGGGTTTCCAAAGAAGCTGGCAGAGCAGCGGCAAAGAGGAAAGGAGGAGAGACAGAGGTGAAACAGAACTGACACGGTGTAAATCGGAGCACTTGAAAACCGCACTTACCGTCCTCAATGATGACCTTGATGAGCCGAACTGAACCGTTTCGGGCTTTGGCAAAGAAGTCCCTTAATTCCGTGGTGGCTGAAAGAACCAGAAACATGGTGATGAGATGCGGCAGTGGAAGCAGGCGCCGGCTGCTTGGCAGCGGCCGGGGGGGGGGCACCTTGGCAGGAGAGAGACTTAAAAATAGCTAAAAAAATCTGTCTTGCCAAAAAAAAAAAAGGTAATATAAATAATAACACCACAAAACCCAAACAGCTGGGAGCAAAGCGCTGCGTCTCCCCGAGGCGTCGGAGTTAAACAGCAGCTGGGAGCGCATGTGATCCAGAGAACTTGATACTTGGCCTGCGTGAACATAATCACCCAAATTTAGACGACGGCTTGGCCGGTGCAGGCAGGGAGGGCTCAAGTGACAAGTTTGCTCGCTTCACAGAGCAGTAGGGTTTGGATATGGAGGGTGGCTGGAAGATGTCCCGACAGGTTGTGACATCCTGAGCTCGTGGCACGTGTCAGGGATGCTGCTCCTGAGGTGGCTGGGACGAGCATGACTCCAGACTGGAGGCACTGGTTTGAAACTGAGCCCCTGCAGAAGGGAAAGGCAGCGGTCCCAGCGTTTTGCTCCAGAGCTGGCGGGGCTTTGGCTGCAGAAGGCTTCTGGGGAGCCACCTTCCTCCTCATCCCCCTTCCCTGTGCACCAGGCACCAGCAACCTTTGGCATCCTACCAAGGATAACAGTGGGCAGTCAATGTTGAAGGGGCAGCCCACAGCCAGTGTTGGAGCCTTTATCTGCCCTTCCTTGAACGTGTCACTGGTGCAGGGCTCCCGTCCCACCTGGAACATGCTACATGGGAAGGAAATGCCCAAGAGATGTAGCTTGGAGGGGCAGAGCCCTCCAGTGAGGAGCATCTCCCAGCCTGGCTCCCCCTGAAAGCCCCTTTACATGCCTGAGTTCTTTCCTGATGTGGCTGCACAGTCAAGGGGTACTGTGAGTCCAAAGCCACAGGCAGCTCTGTGCTTGTTAGAAACACTAAAGAAACCAGTGCTGCAAAGATTAGATACCTGGGCAGACGCCCCTTAGTCCACACCAGGATGTGCACTTGGAGCTGCCACGAGCAGCTCCCCGCTCCCAGCCCTTTGCTGTGTTGCCTGCCCAATAGTGACCACTGAGCTTCAGCTGCCCACAACAGGAAGGAGCCCTGCATTGGTCCCTTGGAGCCTGAGAGCACCCACAGTCAATGCACTTTGCAAAGAAAGCCATCCCTACATCAGCTGAAAGGTGCTGGACAAGCCACCTCCTGCCACCAAGGGCTGTACCCATCCTGCTTCAGCCCCACCAGCAGTGGGTACCAGTCTTTGGCGCAGCCCTCCAGTATCACCTTGGTGGAGCCTTGATGTTACCCATCACCTGCCCAAAGGACAAAGGGGGAGCTCTCCTCCCCTGGAGACAGGCCCCAGGGAGAAGGAGTGGGCACAGATTTATCCCCATGCACAAACACTGATGAGGATGCAGGCAGAGAGATGGACAGAGGGATGTCCTGGGGAGCCCCCCCAGGAACTCCTGCCTGTCCCCCAGTGACACATCTGAGACGCATCTGCCCCAACACCAGCTCAAAGCCTGCCCTGAGCAGAGAGATATCCGATGATTTCCACTCCCATGGAGAGAAGAGACGCAAATGAGAAAGAGCTGCAGCCAACACCCTGCAAACAGCAGTGCTTCCATACAAACCCAGAGATGCCATCCCAGGGGGAACGGGCACACAGATACCCCAGTGAAGGCACATCAGTTGCTAACGGCATTTTAGGGGACACACAGAGGTTATTGCTGGCATAACCCCACCATGAGTAAACCATCCTTCTTCCTCCATCAGCACTGAGGCACACGGCTCTCCCTGTTCCCAGAGCAGAGCTTCATCCTCCCCCAGTGCCGGCTGGGAGCTCACCCTGCTCCTGCTGTGGTCATCCAAGGATGCTCTGATATTTTTAGCCCCTTTTCCCATTGAGAGTGGCTGTTTCCTTCTGGCAGCATCTGTGGCTATTGCAAACAACACGAGGCGGAAGAGGAGGGAAAAAAAGAGACATTTATACACCCAGAAAACCTCATGCAGGAGACAAAAGCTCCTAATCAGCATTAAGCTTCGCTGATTGCTATTACACTACCAAAATAGGAGAGAATAACATCAGTCTTGGATGTTTCTACAGCACAAGCTTCAGAGGAGAAAGATGAACGTCCTGCAGTGCTAGCTGGCTGCAAACCCCTCTGGCCTGAGCCCATCCTTCCCAGAACCCAAAGGCACATGGGGGTCAGGAAAATCAGGAGTCTGCGCAAATACAACCCCCAGCCCACTTGGAAGTACTAGGAATGCCAAGAAGTACTGGGTTGACAGCTGGGATGACTGACAGTTGCGTGATTGACAAGTGACAGCCAAGCACTGGGACCTGTGTAGGTACAAAGGGGCTTAAGGGGATAGGGAAAAGCACAGATGCTGCCGGAGAAGCTGAGTGCAGGATGGGAAATACTGCAAGGACGCTGCCAAGGAGGGAGATGCTTTCCAGAGGAGGCAGCAGCAAAGGTTTCAACGGAACCTCAGAGCGGGCTTCCAAGCTTTAATTCTGCTGAAATAAAGAAATAAAAATAATAAAAGAAAGCGTTCTGCTGAAATTAAAAACCAAAATAAACTAAAAAAAAAAAAAAAAGAAAGCAATTTTCATTTAAATAAAAAAATCACTGGGGTGTTTTTGATGTCCCCTTCTGTCTCTTGTGATACAGAGCCAAGAGCCGGCAAGAAGGGAGAGGAATAAGCCAGCGAAGGTTTTCAGCACGAGCTCAGCAACTGCTTCACTGGGCATGATTACGACTTAACTGGCACAGCAGACGTGATGAGCTGGCTCGCATGCCGTATTAATATAGAATTCCACGGCCGGCTCTGGAAGACGTGCAGGGAGAAGACCTTACCCTGAGATGGAGGCAGAGATACCAGCCGTATCTTGCTGCCAAGAAGCCTCCAGGACCCAACGCAAGGGCTGAAAAAGCCACGTGTGGGGAAACCATACAAATCAGGGAAAGGGAGAAGTGATGGGGCAGAGGACTGGAGGGGAACCCACACGTCCAACTCACCCTCAAGACATGGGTTCCTGGAAAATCCTGGAACAAAAAGGCCAGAAACAAACCCAACGTGGGCTATAGCCAGCAGGGATCTACTGAGGCCAAGTTGCATGAGATCAACCCGACTTCCTCCAGAAGACCCACAGACCTGTGGGCTTCACGGGCCCCAGCTCAGCTTTTAAACATGTCTCCATGTGTCAGAAGCCAGTCTGGGAAACATGCTGGTGGTGAAGCTCTATGGCACGGGCACAGAACTCCACGGATCGTGGATAGAAGGCTGAGGTTCTTAATGACTTCTTTACCTCAGTCTTCACTGGCAAATGCTCTGACCACATCACCCAAGTCTTGGAAGGCAGATGCAGGGACTGAGAATGAAGACCCTGGGCCCACTGTAGGAGAGGATCTGGTTCGAGACCATCTTAGGAACCTGAACGTACACGAGTCCATGGGACCTGATGAAATCCATCCGTGGGGCCTGAAGGAGCTGGTAAATGAAGTTGCTAAGCCACTGTCCATCATATTTGAAAAACAATGGCAGTCAGGTGAAGTTCCCGACGACTGGAAAAAGGGAAATATAACCCCTGTTTTCAAGAAGGGGAAAATGGATGAGCCCGGGAACTACAGAGCAGTCAGCCTCACCTCTGTGCCTGGCTAAATCTTGGAGCAGATTCTCCTGGAAGGCATGCTGAGGCACATGAAAAACAACAAGGTGCTTGGTGACAGCCAGCATGGCTTCACTAAGGGGAAATCCTGCCTGACCAATCTGGTGGCCTTCTGTGATGGGGCAACGGAACTGATGGACAGGGGTAGAGCAGTTGATGTCATCTACCTGGACTTGTGCAAAGCATTTGACACTGTCTCACATGACATCCTTGTCTCTAAGTTGGACAGACATCAGTTTGATAGGTGGAGCACTTGGTGGATAAAGAACTGGCTGGATGGCCGCACGCAAAGAGTTATGCCCAATGGCTCAATGTCCATCTGGAGATCAGTAACGAGTGGTGTCCTTTAGGGATTGGTGTTGGGACCGCTCTTGTTCAACATCTTTGTCGGTGACATGGACAGTGGGATTGAGTGCGCCCTCAGCAAGTTTGCCAATGACACCAAGCTGTGTGGTTCGGTTGATATATTGGAGGGAAGGAATGCCATCCAGAGGGACCTTGACACGCTTGTGAGGTGGGCTGATGCCAACCTGATGAAGTTTAACCATGCAAAGTGCAATGTCCTCCACCTGGGTCGGAGCAATCCCAGGCACAGCTCCAGGTTGGGCAGAGAAGAGATTCAGAGCAGTCCTGCAGAGAAGGACTTGGGGGTTTTGGTTGATGAAAAAATGAACACGAGCCGGCTTCAGTGTGTGCTCGCAGCCCAGAAAGCCAACTGTATCCTGGGCTGCATCAAAAGGAGCATGACCAGCAGGTCGAGGGAGGTGATCCTGCCCCTCTACTCTGCTCTTGTGAGACCTCACTTGGAGTATTGTGTGCAGTTCTGGTGTCCTCAACACAAAAAGGACATGGAACTGTTGGAACAAGTCCAGAGGAGGCCACGAGGATGATCAGGGGACTGGAGCACCTCCCGTATGAAGATAGGCTGAGAAAGTTGGGGCTGTTCAGCCTGGAGAAGAGAAGGCTGCGTGGAGACCTCATAGCAGCCTTCCAGTATCTGAAGGGGGCCTATAGGGATGCTGGGGAGGGACTCTTCATTAGGGACTGTAGTGATAGGACAAGGGGTAATGGGTTCAAACTTAAACAGGGGAAGTTTAGACTGGATATGAGGAAGAAATTCTTTACTGTAAGGGTGGTGAGGCACTGGAATGGGTTGCCCAGGGAAGTTGTGAATGCTCCATCTCTGGCGGTGTTCAAGGCCAGGTTGGACATAGCCTTGGGTGACATGGTTTATAGCGGGAGGTGTCCCTGCCCCTGTCAGGGGGGTTGGAACTGGATGGTCTTAAGGTCCTTTCCAACCCTAACTATTCTGTGATTCTATGATCTCTCAGTGTAGGAAGTGTCAGAGGATGGATCAAGCAAAGTCTCCTGGGGAGACCAAGGTGGCGGCTCCAGGTTTACTCCATGTTTCACCGAACACTTCTGGCAGTGCAGTAGTGCTTCCTGCAGCTGCGAGGTGGGAAGCTAGAGGAGATGAAAGCGCGCGCTGGAGAATTCACCGTTCTCTTGGCAGGCTGGAGAAATGGGCTGGGAAAAAAAGAGATAGGATGAAACTCAATAGGAAGCCAAGCACTGTAACTGGGAGAAGGACCAGCTGCACCGATGCAGCGCAGGGTCCAGCAGCTCCAGAGAAGAGAGGTGGGTCGCAAGCCAAGTTCAGGTTAAGCGCTTCATGTTACTGCAGGCAAAGTCATTTGTGAAGGCACAAACAAGAGTATAACCACGTTATTTGGTGCTGACAAGGCTGCAGGCACAGTGCAAACAGCATGTCAAAGCTCAGCATCTGCAAGGAGCAAGGCACAGGATGGACAGCACATATGCCACAAGGTGCAGTGTGCAGGAGCAACTGAAGGAACCAGGGCTATTCAGCCCAGAGGAGAGCATAAACAACCTGTGGTTTTCCAGCCAGAAACATCAAGTCCCAAATTGGCACTTGGAAAATCTCCTGATGGGAGTGACCAAACCCCAGGAAGGACAACATGCCTCCATCCCTGCCCTGGAAAACCTCCAGGGATGCTGCTGTTTGGAGGCAGGGTGAACTCAGAGGCATCTTGAGGAACCTTCTGGCCTTTCTACAGGGCACCCCAGCCATCAACCCTCCTGGCAGACATGGTGGGCATCCACGCCTCCTCATCCACCCTCCCATGACAGCCCCAAAATCGCCTCCAGCAGAGTCGTGCAGCACCTCCCTCTCCAACCTTTTGTAGGCTGCAGATGAGCTGTCCCCTATTCATGAGCCACCTGCCTTTAGCAGCCCACTAACAGCATGTCCCAGGTCCCCATGTACCACAGAACCTCCCAGCCCAGCAGCTCCTGCCACCCATTTGGGATGGAGGGCTGAGCAGAGCTGGCACCAGGGAGATCGTGGTTTGCCCAGTGATGGCCTTTAGGTGGCCCTGACCACACAGGCAAGCTGCCAGAGAAGAAGAGGAGCTCATGGTGAGAAGGCACACGCTTGCCTTCAAACGCTGCGAGACGGCGCAGCTTGTGGGTACCCCCCTGCACAAAGCTGCTCCCAAAACTGAGCCTTTTTTCTGGTGTTTACAGCCCTGATAAGCTTATCTGAGCAGAGCCGGGCTGGAAGGAAGCTGGAGGGAGACAGAGGCACCACGCAATGACAGCCGTAGCCACAGCAACGGGCTGGTCTCTCCGTAGGGATGTCAGGGTGCCAGCAGAGCCGCCTGCACAACCCAGGGAAGCACAGGAGATGGAGGTTAAAGTCCCACCATCCCCCTGTGTCTTTCCCTCCTCCATCCTCTCACTCACTTGTTGGGGGTTTTTGGCTTATCTGACCCTTCCCGATCCCCCTGCATCGCAATGACAGTAGCCAGCGCCCAGATCAATAATACATGCTCCCTGAAACAGATGCCTCTCTCAGTACATTGAGTCACCTTGCCCTCCTGACAGGAAACCCGAGCCTCTGGCCATCAATCTTTCATTCCCTGGACATAATCTTCAAGTTGATGCGACTCCAAGTGGCTGCTTCCCTTTCACTGTTCGGGGCGTGCCTGGGATGCAACGGGGAAACTCAGCCAAAAATCCAGCCACAAACCTGGGCAAAACTTGTCCAAGCTCCAGGGACGCTTGGCCAGACAGTAGTCAGGATGTTGATGGGTAAAACACAGTTACACCGGCACTTACAACTCTTTCCCTGTACAAACAGCTCTGCCCAGCTCATTTCAGGGCATCCAAGAAAGGGCACAACTACATCAGGCACAAAATAGCTGTTGCTGCTGCTAAAATTCCTCCTTTTCAGTCTATCCCGGTGTAACTCCGTCGTGCAGTGCCTGCTCAACACGCCTGCTGCACAGAGCTTTTCTGCTGACAGCTGTGGCTGGCTGCTTTAAGCACTAAGAGGATTTGATTCCTCACCATGGAAAAAGGAAAAAATATGTCCTTGGGGGAAATCTTTTCTCTGGGAAAAAGCTGCAGACGTCGGAAGAAAATAGGAAGAGGAGGGAAGAAAAAATGGCAAGAGAGGACACAGCAAAGCTTTTCTCCCAGTTTTCCAAGGGGCTGAGTGGTATCCTGCAGGATTTCATGCAGAAGACTCCCGGCGCCTATAGAAAATCCTGCTCGGAGACTTTCAGCCACCTGCCTGACACCAGCCTCATGCCTCTCAATACCAGGTTTTCCACACACATACCAGGGACCTGCCTTGTCTCCGCTTCACCACCTTGGATCGGAGCTACTCAATCCTTCCATCACTCCAGGTTGGGCAGCATCCACCCTGCGGGCAGCATCAGTTGGATCCAGCTGGCAACACAGCATCTTGGAGCAAAGCAGGGTGCCAGCACACATGGTCCTGCCTTGCCTGCAGGTTGCTGTTCCTTTTCTCTGCCAAGTAAAGGCACCACTGGCAGCACTGATTTGAGTATTGGGAAGGACAGGAACACAGGGACAAACCCTGGCAGCGATCTCGTTGCATTTGCAGCCTCCCCATGCTCACTTTCTGAGGGAAGCCCTGGCCTAGTATCGCCTTCGTGAGGTTTTAAACTCAACAGTGAAATCTGTCCCCATCTAATGCAAAAATTCTCATTGAATCTTCCCAGCAGTAGTCAAGAAGCAAATTTCCAGCCCTAAAAAGCCCGCAGCAACCCTCAATAGCTTCCAACTACCTCCCCAGCCCAGCAGTCTCCATGGCAGCCCTGTTTCCTCACCAGAACCTTAAAGAAAGCTGCCACAGATACCTAAAAAGATAATGATTAACCTCTTGCCTCTGTGTGAAAGGCTCAGCTCTGATTAAACACCCCGGATCTGCTGCTATTGCTCCTCCTCCCCGGGGACAACCTGCTTCTCCCCAGCAGCTGGGATGACTCAGTAGCATCACAGCAGGGGGCTGCTCCAGGGGCTCCCCAGAACGCCATCACCCTGCTCTCACTGATCTAGCACAGGGTCAACCAAAATCTCTCACCAGCTTGGCCACAACCTCCCTTAAGCCAGCCAGCAGCCGGTCCGATCATAATTCACCAGGAGCAAATGCCTTCCTGCAAATGTGGAGAAATGGGAACGAAAAAACACAAAGTGATGCACACACAAAAATAACAAGGCCCCAGGAACCAGAAAGATGCAGAAAATCCCTCTTCCTCCTCGGCAAACAACAGATCTCAGCGTCTCAGCAGAGGGGATGAAAGTAGCAGCAGGATTTCTGTTCCTCAGCCAGTATCAAATCTGTTCTCTGTTGAGCAGAGGAATTTAATTTGATCACTGTGCCAGGGTGGGGAGGACTGAAATACTTCAGCCTCCCCCAGGTGGCTGCCTTAAAACGCAGAGCACCCCAGTTCAGCATCGCAGGTGTTGGATGGGCAGATTTGCATTCAGAGGGGAAACAGCCACTTCCTGGAAGAGGGACCACGCAGGAGGAGATGGAGGAGAGAACCCCAGAGCTCAGACACCCAGAGATGTCCAAGACACTGCGAGAACCATCACCCAACACAAGTTCTTCTTCATAACCATGGGAGGGTTTCACGCCACCCCTTGGTGGCATCTTGGGGGACCTGTTGCTTGGGCAGAGCCATTGGGTCTATCCCCACCCTGCACTGACTGCAGCTCCCCAGGGGAAGTCAAAGTCTCTTCCCCTTTCCTCAGAGCTGCTGATGGGGCACGTCACATCCTCGGGCAACGACAACTCACTGCGACTCCCAGAGCTCATCCCAGCGGGGTCTGCCTTGGTTGGTGGGCAACCAAGGTCGGCGAAGGCTGTGCTCTCAGAGAGCAGCTCATTGGCTTTGCTAAGCCAGAGCATCTCCAGCAGTCACGGGGGTACCAGAGGGTGGCATCAACCAGGCGCAGAGGGGAGCAACAGGCAGCAGTCTCCCGGGGTAAAGGCAGCGAGACAGGCCTTGCCTGCACCAAACCCCACCAGAGAGCTCTGCAGAGCTGGCACACTGAGAGGTCAGGTGGGTCCATCCTGCTGGGCTCTTTTAGTTATAGGTTTTTTACAGTGGGGAGAACATTCAGCTTCAGGGCCTCAGCTTAAACCAGCAGCAGCAAATCTGAGCCCAAAAGCTGTCAGCTACCAGCACTCCCAGGCAAAGCAGGAGAAACATCTAAGTGCCATCACTAACCACTTCTCAACTACAGCTCCTCCACAAGCACCTGGAAAGGGAAGGATGCTTTCAACCATGCACTCAAGGAACAAGGATGCTTTTGCCATGTAGGACCAGCAGCCACAAATCCCACATGCTTGTGTGAAGGTGCTGGCTGTGAGGAAGGGAGCTGCAAGGCCCATGTCCCAGCTCCCCTCGTCGGGCACACAGCAGGGTGAGACTGGCAGGGAGCAGGGCTTCAGGGCCAGCTGCTCTCACATCCCTGCTCGCATATTGATTCGGTTACATAAATTATGCAGCACCTCCACTCCTGATTAATATTGTTAATTGAGTTGGCAGAGGGGAGCAGGAGGGAAATACCGTGCGGGCACAGACACACACCAAACCACCCATAAACGCAAAAGCTGTTGTTTCAGGGTGCTGGCCGGCCCTGTAGGGTGTGAGCAGAGAGAGCAGGGAGCTTCCCCCCAGACACCACGGCAACAGCCAGGCAGGAATTGCCCGAGGCTCTCTGCATCCCCGCCGGGAGCAGGAGCAGGGCCGGGGCCGAGCATCACCCCGGGGCGGGCAGATGCGCCCGGGGGCTGCGGCGAAGCAGCTCTGCGGGGGTTAAGGTGCTGCCGCAGCAGAAGGCGCCTGTACCAGCGGTGCACTGAGCATCAGCCCAGACAAAGGGTAAGGAGAGCCGCTCACCGGCAGCGCTCCCCGGGGCCAGACCCCTTCCTTCACCTTCTACCAGCACCCAAGCGCTCTAAGCCTGGCTTTATACCTCCCCCACCCCCTCCGGTTACTTGCAGGGAAACCTGCCGGCTCCTTCGGGAAGGTTCACGTTATCGCCCCCATCATCGGTACCGCGACACCGCCCGGCAGCCCGCCGCGGCGGGCCGGGGGATGCTCAAGGTGCCTCCCGAAGCGGGTGCGGAGGAGCAGCCCAGCCCCTGGAGAGCGGCCCGAGCCCTGCAGAGCCCACCCCGCGGGAAGGGGCGCCGCTCACCGTGGATGCCGGTCTGGTGAGTCATGGCTCCGCTCCGCTCCGGCTCCGGCTCCGGCTGCGCCGCGTCCCGGGCAGGAAACGGCTCCGCGGGCACCACGGCCGCTTCCGGAGCCTGCAGCCGCCGCCCGCTCCGCTCCGCGCCGCTCGCACCGCCCCGGGGAGGAGCCGCGTCCGCACTGCGGCGCCTCCCGGCGGAGCTCAGCGGCACCGCCGGAGCCCGGGCCGGGCCCGGCCATGGCAGCCGAGTGGCTGCGGTGGCTGCGGCGGGGCGGCCCCGCGGAGCAGCCCGGAGGGACGCAGGGGACTGGGCCGGGCCCTCCGCCCGCCGCCCTCCGCTACCGCCGGCCCAAGTTCCTGCGTGGTGGCACCGAGGAGAGCCCGCGGGACAGGCGGGTCGTGCGGGGCACCGGGCCCGAGCGGCCCCTGCCCTGGGGGACGGGCTACGCCGAGTGAGTGCGGGCCTGCAGCGGGGCCGCCCCGGGAAGGGGGCTCCTGGAGGTCCCCGGGTTGGGGGGCGAGGGGTTAGAGAGCCTCGCAGGGCCCTTATAGAGTTTCGGGGGGGGGGTGTCCAGGGTCTGCGTGGGGTGAGGGGGCCCTTGCGGGGTGTACGGATGAGTGGGGTTTAGGGGAGTCCTGGGAGGTGCCATGGGAGGCGGTCGCAGCCCCGCTCTGCCCCACGCCGCTCCCCTCGCTGCGGCCCCGGCCCGAGCACGGGGGTTCGGCCTTCCGCTGCCCGCAGGAGCGGGGCTGCTTCCTCCTCCGGGCACGGCGGTGGTGCGGGGTTTGATGTGCTGCGGGTTCCCCCCTGCCCTTCCTCCTTCCGTGCCGGCGGCTGGCAGCAGCTGGGGCACACCTGCCCACCCGCTGCCTGCGGGTAGCTGCCTGCGCCCTGCTCGCTGCGGACCGGTCCCCACTGCCGGGGACAGGCGGTGGGGGCAGCCCCCGGAGCAGAAGCGGCTCAGTTCTGTATCACCCCCTAATGCAGTGGTGTTTACACCGTAACTTCAGCGCTGGGATGTCACCCGTCGCCTGCCCTGCCTGGCTGCAGGGAGCTGGCTCTTCGTGGGGCTGGGCGGGCAGGCAGGAAGCTCTCCCTTGCATGGGGGATGTTTGGGGCAGGGGGTGTTTTTTGAGGTTAGCAGCACCAGGGGTCTGTCCCCTCGCTCATAGCAAAGTGCCTTGAAAACAAAGGAAGGGGGAGGATCAAATTTTAGGGGATGGATCAGACAGCTCCACTCAGGAGCTGTCCCTGTATCTATCGTGGCCAGACCACGTCACTGTGGGATGGCGTAGCTTGGAGAGAGGAACCACGTACAGAGAGCAAAGTCCCAACCAGGGACAAATATTAATAAGGCTGGAAGAAAAAAACAGTGATGGTGGTTTTGCAATTCAAGGAAATAGCACAGTGTGGGTTGCTGGCAAGGGCTTCCTGAGGCCAGGGTGCTCCATAGCTACTCACTTGTCCCTGTGTCTGTGGCCAAGCCTTTCCCCACATAAAGGACTTTCTATATAGGTCCCCAGCAAAGAGATCCTTGAGTTTGAAACGGGAGCATGGGGCTGGGAGGGGCAAGGTGCAGTTGTTTGCTGTGGCTGCAGAGCTCCTGGCACTGTGGCTGGGAGCAGGCGAGGTGCAATGTGTCCTCACACCTTACCTGGAGCGTTTGTACCCCCAGGGTTATCAATGCTGAGAAGTCAGAGTTCAATGAGGACCAGGCAGCCTGCTGCCAGCTCACTGTCCGGAGGAGAGAACCGGGCCTGGAGGAGGACGAGGAATGGCTGATCCTGTGCTCCACGCAGGTATAGCCCTCAGGCTGGCTGTGCTCACCCTGCTGCCAGCCCTGGTCTGCTCCCAGGGGCTGAGCTACAGGAAACATAGGGTTGCCCCATCAGTCCTACATGCTCACATGCTGAAACCCTTCTTTGGACACATTTAGGGGACAGATGTACCCAATGTCTGGCCAGCAAACACCCAGCTCTGCCCGTATGTGCCACTTCTACTTGCATGGCCCATGACTTGAATCATTTGAGGTTGTCCAAGCCCTTCACTTGGTGCCCTCACCTTTTCTGTACTGTCATCACTCTGCTTTCAAGGGTCGGTGTGCATTGTCATCACTCAGGGACAGTAGCATGAGCCAGACACAGGATGCACTTACCTGGAAATGACTCTGCCTTGCCTCTTGTAACATCCCTCTGCTCCACAGAGGAATAGAGCATGAGGGTGGGTGGCTGTGAATCCAGCCGTGAGAGCTCAGGTGACGAGTCTGGCAGAGCAGCACATGGCATCACATGAGTTTGAGCTGTGCAGGAGATAACTGTTGGCAGGGAAGGGCAGCTGGGGTGGGAAAGCTGGGCAAAACACGTGCAGTGATTTCCCAGCTGTGAGCCTGCCATCTGTACCATCTCCAGCCCCTCTTCCCCCGTCCCTCTTCTGTCTTGTCCCTCTTCCTCGCTGCAGTTTCTGACTGGTTACTACTGGGCACTATTTGATGGCCATGGTGGCCCAGAAGCTGCTATCATCGCCTCCAACTATTTGCACTGCTGCATCAAACAGAAGCTGGAAGAGGTTGTGGGAGGCATCACAGAGGCCCGGCCCCCCATGCATCTCAGTGGCCGCTGCGTTTGCGACAGCGACCCCCAGTTTGTGGAGGAGAAGCACATCCATGCACAAGATCTGGTGGTGGGAGCCCTGGAGAACGCTTTCCAGGAGTGCGTGAGTACCCCGTGCAGGGCACCGGTGCTGCTGCCCCAGGCAGTCAGTCTGTCCCTCCCCACTGCCTGGGGTGGGTAAGGTCTGCAGTTCTGCAGCTCATGGAGCGGGCAGGAACATTGAGCCAGATCTTTAAGCGTCCTGAGATCACACTGGGTCAGCTGCCCAAGGTCTGCCTCAGATCTATTGCACATCAGCAATGCTGACCCATCTCTCTATCTGCTAACCCAAAGCCACAGCATTTCTGCTAATCTGCACCATGGAGATACATTTCTTTAGGGCTAGATCATGGCTAATGTCACACTGGCACACTTAGCTGACATACAGCACATAAAAGTGTGAGATTTCCCCATCATGCTCCCAAAGTGGTCCTTAGTCCAGTAGTAAGAGCTTTGTTAGCTGTACCAAAGCAACATTGGCCTTCGTCTTGCTTGCGTGGTTTCCCACTGCCCATCTGCAGTCAGTTTTGCTTCTGGATTTCTGCTGGGAGACATGAGGCAGCTGCAGAAATCAGCAGCCCCACTGATTCACTTTCCAAACTTGTTTAAACCAACAGGATGAAGTCATCGGCCAGGAGATGGAAGCTACAAACCAGACCGGAGGCTGCACTGCTCTAGCTGCCCTTTATTTCCAAGGAAAGCTGTATGTGGCTAATGCTGGGGACAGCAGGTGAGCCATAATAGAAGAGGGAAGGTGCTGGGGGATGGGAAATGGGAGATAAGCAGAGTTTCCAGCACCTTGTTCTGGTTGCAGCTGGGATAGAGTTAATTTGCTTCCCAGTAGCTGGCACAGTGCTGTGTTTTGGATTTAGCGTGAGAGTAATGTTGATAACACACAATGTTTTAGTTGTTGCTGAGCAGTGCTTACCCTAAGTCAAGGACTTCCCAGTTTCTCACCCCATGCCATCAGTGAGCAGGCTGGGGGGGGCACACGGGCAGGATAGCTGACCGAGTGTCAGAGAGAGCCGCAGTATGGTGTGTACCTACCAAGTGGCTTAAACCATGATGCTTATTTAATCCTAGGGAAGGTAAATGTGCAGCCCAGCCATTCCCTCCTGCCTGCCACAGGACCTGCTGGAAGGATGGGTGCTCTTGATGCCTCCTGGAGGGGTTTTCAGATTCAGGGGACTAATGCTGCCCATTAGCCATGGGGCAGTGGGGGGTAGTGCAGCAGTAAGCTCAGCTTACTTAAGGGATCCTCAAGAGCTTCCTCGTTGAGCCGTAGCCCACCATTCTTCTAGCAGTGAGCTCTGTCATTGTCAAACCAGGCAAGCTCAGGTCTCTGCTGCAGCAGTGCAATTGCAGTGGAGTTAAAATACACCAACATTTATGAACATTTCTGGGTGCAGAGTTATTCTCTGGCATTGCTCTGCTGCTGGTTACCCTCAGCCCCACATCTGGCTAACACTGGGGTTAGCCACAGTAAAAGGAAGCCTGCAAGGGCAGACACAGTTCAGCTCTTTGCCTCTTCCCCCTTGTAGGGCAATTCTTGTTCTGAAGGACAGCATTGTGCTCATGAGCTGCGAGTTCACACCTGAGACAGAGAGGCAGCGAATCCAGCACTTGGTGAGTGACTCCTTCTACGCATCAGAGTCCAGCTGCAAGCTTCCCACTGGGGGCTTGTAGCAAGGAGGACCACCAGCTTTCCTCAAAGGCCAGTGTGTAGCCAGCATGTCAGCTGGCACTGGGGACAAGATTCAACCAACAGCCTTTAGTATGGGAGATGCTCATGTCCTCTTTGGAATGTGCTTTCCCAATTCTCTTCTCCATTCTGCTGCTGGGAGTGCCAGTCTCAAAGCACTGCTATGCTGAAGCAGAACCTGTTCATCCTCAGAAATTCTTTCCCTCCTCCAGGCTTTTCTTTTCCCCAAGCTTCTGGATGGCGAGTTCACGCGCTTCGAGTTTCCACGGAGGTTGAAGGGAGATGACGTGGGGCAGAAAGTCCTGTACCGGGATTACTTCATGGAGGGCTGGTGAGTCCTTTCTGCCTGAGGCTGCAGCACAGGGCAGCTTCACCTGCTCATAGTGATGGGGATGTGAAGGAAAAAGGGCCATGCCCCCCTGGTGAGAGCAGTGGGCTTGATAGTGCGAAGCTGTGCCAGATGAAGCAAAGGATGTTGTGAGCAGCCTCCCCCGTGACTGAAGGGCTGAAGCCCTGGCAGAGCAGTTAGGGAACAGCCAGGATGATCCTTCTGGGATCACACAAGGTGGGGCTGGTGCAGGGAGTCCTAGCCTGGTGCAGGTATTAGCTGGGAAGGAAAGGGAGAGGGAAAACCAACTGGGTATTCAGCAAAGGGTCATCATCACTTAACCTGCTTCAGCAAGTCACCTTACCCCTTCCTCAGTCAGCTGCCTGTGCATGGGGGCAGCACAAGGGTTGAATCACAGCTCTGGCTGGGTTGTACCATCAAGTCAGAGAAATTCATTTGGAATTTAGTGAAATAGTGACTTCTCTGTTCTAGGGGATACAAGACAGTGGAGAAAGCTGACCTCAAGTATCCTCTTGTCCATGGTCATGGGAAACAGGTAGCTTAATGCTTTACATACTGGGAAGGCAGAGGCAAGTCTGCCGGGGGTCCTCAGTGACAGAGTCACTGTCACACTCTGGGGCTCTCCAGCATGGTGCACTCCCACAGCCCCAGTACAGCAGCTCTCTTTGCTAGAACCGTGCTGCCTGTAAGTGTAAACCAGAGCCCCCCCACAGCAGAGGGGTTGCACACTCCTCCAGAGTACTTGCTAGCAGAGCAGACAGCCTTGAGCGAGGCTGCCCTTCCCTCATCTCCCCTCGCACACAGGAACTCATTTCAGATGAGAACTTATTTCAGCATACACACTTTGGACTGTCTCTTCCAGCTTTAACTAGCACCTTTCCCACAAACCCTTTTCCTCAAGGAGAGGCTGAGGAAAGAAGGCCGTAGAGGGAAGGAGAAGACAGGGAAAAGCAATGACTGCACATCCGGCATCTGGGGTAGAGCAGAAAGCCCTGTCACCTACCCCAGCACTATAACCCGCATGCTACCTTTGCAAGGAGAAAAGGCCCCCCCTCAGTTTTCTTCCTCACCACCCCAAATCAAGAGCAGATGCCACCATAAGCTTCCTGAAGGTCTGTAGCATTACTCAGAGTACATGTAACTCCAGAGCACACCACGGGCCATTAGGAGCCACCCACATGCAGTCTGTCTCCACACTCACACCGTAATGGCCATTGCTTCTAATCACTCCTCCATCTTTGATGTCTCATGGGGCTGTTCTGGGTGATGCTTGAAGAAGGATCCTAAAGGCAACACATAGATCAGTCAGGACCAGCCACATGTCAGCCATTAAAGGTGCCGCGTTCTTATGTTCCCGTACTGTTTTGGTCTCTTTGGGGCTAGGCTCGCTTGCTGGGGACTCTGGCTGTCTCTCGAGGTCTGGGGGATCACCAGCTCAAAGTCATCGACACCAACATTGAAGTCAAACCTTTCCTCTCCTGCATTCCCAAGGTCAGTCACAGGAGATGGGAACTGCAGCATGGAATTAAACATGTTGCTCATCCTCTGTAGCACCCACGTTTTACAGACCTGGCAGGTTTTAGCCGTGTCCTTTTTCGTTCCCCATCCATCTCTCAGCACGCTGTCAGAGAATCCTTCAGACGGAGGAATCCAGAAGCATAGTAGCAAGGGGATGTAAAAGATTCAAAGCACCATGTTCCCACTTTGTTATCTCTGGGAAAAGTCACCTCGTACCACTCTGGTACATTGCAGGAACTGTCACTGATTTACTCCTGTGCTTTCCAGGTGAAAGTATTCGACTTTGCTCTGCATGACATTAAGGAGGACGATGTCCTCATCATGGCAACTGATGGTCTTTGGGATGTCCTGGGCAACAAAGAGGTAGCCCATATGGTCAGGAGCTTCCTTGAAGAAAACAGGACAGATCCTCACAGGTAATGGCAGCTTTGTCATTGTTTTCCTTTCCAAAGAACCTGGTCAGACCAAAAACATGCTGAGATCACTCTGGTTCCAGGTCAGCTCCAGCATCATCAAGCAGTCTTTTCTGTGACTCTGGAAACTGCATCCTAATCTTTCCCCATCCTAAAGAAACAAAGATAAAGCTGGTGTCTTAAAACGACCCTTCTATTTTGACAATAAAGCCACATCTCGATGTTCGTAAGGGAACAGTGATGTGTTAACCAAAATGTTGCATTTTTTCCACCTACAGATTTTCAAAACTGGCCAAGTGTTTGGTATGCAGAGCAAGGGGAAAGAAGAGAGGCCACCAGTGGATGCTGGATGACAGCCATGAGGCATCCTATGATGACATCTCTGTGTTTGTCATCCCACTGCACAACCGGGATGAGAACTGACTGTTAGCATGAGGCACAGGTTCTCTGTGTTCCCTGCTGTGGTGCTGTTCAGCATCAACCAGGACTAAAGGATTTCTGCTATGCATGTACACCCTCTTCCAGTAAAACCATCTGCAGTGGAACCTGAAAATGCACCCCAGAGCTTAGCAGAAGATCAACAAGAACATTAGCTCCTTAAGAACGTTTAAGAGAGAAGCATTCTGCAACAAAGCATTACTCTTACTCATTGTTAGGCCAAGGAGAAATTGCAAAGGGGGCCACACAGGCTGAATGGTACTGCTTCCACAATCTTTGCAGTACAGTGAGACTCGAATCTCTGGTGACCCTTTTCCCTTTTTAATATTGAAGAATGAAGATCAGTTGAGATCCAAACAGTCTCCAGAGCTGCCTTTTAATCAGACTTGAACTACAGTGTGTAAAACTGGATGCACCAGCATCGTATCCATTTGCTGTAACAAAAGATGTACTGAAAACCCAGGAGCTGCTGCGCAATGCCAACGCTGAGGCTGAGCCCAGACCTCTTGGGAAACCTGCCATCTGTAGGCAGCACCACCTCAAAACACAGGGTGTTAGCAGCTGAAGCCAGACATTGGCATACAGGAGCCTCCTGTGTAAAGGTACGTGCCTTACTGTTATTTAAGAGCAGTTAAGTATATTGGTACGTAATGCAATGTACAGATTTCTAACAACTCTTAGACCACAACACGTGCTTTCACTTTCTCTGCTCGTTCAGGTCATTTCTGACAGCAAAGCTGGTTTTGTAGCAGTAGCTCTGATGAGAACCAAACTGTTTTAAGTTCATCAGCTGATGTAGTAGAAGAGTTTGGAGTAAAATAAAACCGGTTTTTTTAAATTTGTTTGCAGTGCTGCATCTTGCACTCATTACAGCAGGAACAGCAGAGCAGGAGACATGCCTTGAACTCCGAGGATCTCCTTCTCAGCCCATTCATTAGCCAGGCAAATTCAGGCCTGGACAAGCTTTCCATCTCCCTGAGCCCTCACTTTGGGTTTCATTATTCATTACACAAGTTGCAAGGTTCCCTGGTGAAGCAGACAAACCCCAGCGCATGCTTCAGTTGCACAAGGATGAAAAGTCCTAATAAAAGTACTTCCCTCCCTCCCTCCCCATGCATCTTACTGCAGTTTCCCTATCAGAGGTTTTACACATTCCTGAGGGGAGAAAGCCAGCCTTAGAAAATGGCAGGGCTTCTGCTTTTTCTGGATTTGTCTTTGCCAAAACCCAGTTGGTCACTAGAAGTGTTCCCTCGGCAGGACTACCCCAAGGACTAGGTGTCAATAGATGATTTCCTGCAGTGGGAAGCCTGGACCCAGGAATGACAAGGCCTTTCAGCTGCCTGCTCGTGGTTCAAGTAAGGGATTAGAACAAAAACCATTTCTCTCCAGTTTTGCTTTTCCCCCTGGAAGTTTAACCTGGAAACGATGCACAGGGTTTTACCCATGTTATCTTGGTGCTGGCTGCCAATCCCCTTAACAGCTGCTGTAATTATATATACACAAAACCACATTGACTTTAGTGACCCAGGTCTCCTGTTACTCCAAAACAAGCAGCAATTTCCCCATCTTCCTGCTGAGAAAGGGCTCTGCTCTTCCCTCTAGACCACAGGCTTCTGTGAACACCCTCTACCTAGGGGTACTCAGCAAGTACCTGTCTTCCCCGTCTTGATGCATTCCTAGGCAAGAGAAACCTCTTTAAATGGACAATTTATGTTGGAATAGCTCACAAGTTCCATTACAGAGCTTTGGATGTTCCAAAATGAAGGAGCCTTTACAAAACAAGTGTGATTTTCCCATCCCCCCTCTAAGAAACCACCAAGTTCTATCATATCACACAGGACAAATGCAGAATTTACAGCACTCGAGGGGTGTCTCTACAAAATATTTATTAACAGCCACAACACTGAATTCTCCACATATGCAGTATTTTGTGACGAAGCAGAGTTTGACTTTATGTATTTACACCCATCTGGCAGATCAACCCAGGAGTCGAACTCCCCATAACCAGCTCATGACCAAAGAGACCAGTTTCCAAAAGGCTCACCAGGATCCTCGCCCCTGACCTAAAACCAAGGTGAAGTCCCTTAAAGTGCAAAGGTAGTCAAGAGGCATTGGAAAAGATATACTGCTGCTTCCAAATTTGTTCACTCTGTTGTTGCTGTGTCCTCAAAGCACAGGGGCTGGGACATGAACTGAGGACATGGGAGCCTCAATTAAAGAGAACTCTCTCAAAGGTTGACTTTTGAGAAGAGAATTACTGGCAAGATCTGCAGCCCATGCAGATGTGGCTCAGCCACCACCACTACTTATTTAGAGGTGGTCTCTTCAATCACAATTCCACGTTGTCCTGAAGAAAGGCATTTAGAGAAGCACATGGAAGCTAAAAGCTTCATTCACCTTTCCCATCTAATCTTCTAGCAATGTGTGATACTCCAGTTCCCTGACAATACTTGGCACATTTAAAGGCAGGTGGAAAACCCAGCTGCTACATCAACCAAGCAAGATGCCTCTGCAGGCAGCAATCAGCCCTGGGAAGGCTTTAATTTTGAACTAGCCATTAGTGCCATGTTGTGCACACACCTGTACATTTATCTTCGGTCCCAAAAGCACTGCTGTTCTTAATGTACGTGTCCTCCTAGATCAGTCCTTTGTTCCTCCTTTTCTTTAAGATTCCATGCTGCAACGCACAATGTTTTACACCACGGCAAGTGGAAGAGGGCTGAAGCACAGTCTTTAGACAAGTGCTCAAACCACATCAGCAAAGAGCGTTTTTAGCATAAGACTTCAAATGCTTCCCTGTCTGCTCACTTCCTCAAGCAACAGACTTGGTAAAAACCTGAAAGATGATTTTCTACTGAAAGTTTAACTCTTAAAATGCAATACAAACCCCAAACACCTGTAATGATACAAGCCACTGCAAAATACGGCCGCTTACAGAAACACCAACAAAGGTAAAATAGCACCAAGCGGCCTGAAATGCAACAATACTGAGTTGAAGAGGCAGCTGTGGAAAGGAGTCAACTGGGAGGACAGAGATAACCATCTCCCTTCCTGCTGGGCATTTATACGTGAGGGACAGCATGAATCTCATCTGCATCTCCAACAGCAGGCCTATTTGGCACAATGGAAAACATCAGTCCACTGTTCCCTTTCCTCCTTCAGTCTGGAGGACAGCAAACTCACACTGCAGAACTGTGCCATCAGGAATGGCTCTCATGTGGCAGCATCAGCAGAGGCAAGCCACAGAGCCTACGGAGGAGCTTCAACCACAGGAGGGATCCAAACATGAGGTTTATGGGAGTGCCCAGTGCTAGTCCTGCCCACTGCCGCAGGCAAACAGGGGAGCTCAGCACCTGCTGCTGCATTAAAGGAACCAGCAGTGGAGAAATGCTCACTCCCCATCTCCAGCTCTTAGCACAGCACATTCCCACTGACAAGAACTGTGGAGAAAAAGTAAAACAGAAGCAGCTCCTCCTCCTGATTGACTTTCCCAGGGAGACATGCTTCAATTATATACAGGGCCTCTCAGCTGACATGAACTTTGCTGCAGTAGGAAACATCCAGACAACTGACCCAAGGTAAAATGCTTGAGCGTGGCTCTCCAGTACAGACTTGGCACTTGAGAGCAGGGAGAACATGCCCATTCCTGTGCCTGTCGTCTTACCAGAATATTACATTTAGGAATGTGGAAAGCACACATGACTGGGCAAGGAAAAGAACTGACTCTCCAAGCTGTGGCACAGCACATAAACCCAAGTCTGTTCGGAAAGGCAAGAACACAACGAATACCACATTAATGCCGAGCCTGTCCCAGCCTGCTGACGGATGCATTTATCACTGCAGCACTGCAGGAACAAGAAACTGGAACCGGGTATGAAGACCAGTTTGCCAACCTTTCCATGCCACTCACCCACAAGCCCCTCTGGAGCAGGGGAGCGCATCTCTTCCAGCTCTGTACAGGGGTATTCCTCGGAGCAGGGCAGCAGCAAAGCAGAGTCAGCACAGACACACGTAAAATTTGGAAAACTCAATTCTGCCAAGGAAGCATTGCTCTTTCAGAGCTAGCACCCAAAACCTGCAGGACCTGTAACAAAATGCATGAGCTAACCATGTCAGTTTTATAAGTGGGATGCAGGTCTATGCCAGATGTGGGAAAAATCAAATGGGGCTTATTTACAAACCTGGAGGGGAAGACTGCACCGGTGGAGGTCAACAGCCTGGGCACCCCACAATACTGAACCACATCATTTTCTTTAATATCTAAAAGTAAAAAAATATGGCCCATTCCCACTGCCCTCCCCTCCCTCACGTATTTACAAATAAGATCAGGCAAGATGATACATAAGGAAGATGCACAGGCAGTCTGTGCTTTCAGTCTCGGTTTGGTTTCTCCACCTTCCTGCTGACAGACTCCTTTATTGCTTGGGATACCATCCGGACCTCATCAGTACTGTCTGTGCCCTCCGGGATGCTGGCACAGCAAACGGCAAGGAGGCTTTGGCAAGCTCTGGCAGTGGACAAAACCTGTATGGTTTGTTGCACACTAGATCACCAAATGAACGAACGACGGGTTGTATCATGTATTTACAGTCACCCACTCTTCTGGTGCATGTTCCACTGCAAGAGAATCCACTATCTGCTGTGTAAGTTGAAAACTGTCAGTATTCACATTTGGCACAGAAGTGACTTCCCATCTGTGGACTGCAGTGGAACCAGATATCCCAGATGTTAAAAACTTGCACTTACAGGAAGGAACTGCATGTTCCACCTTGGAACATCAACAGCCCTGTGAACTTGCAGAAGGAAAAGTGTCCTGGGTTCAGCAGTAGCAGTCATTTTTCTCCTTCTTAGTAGCTGGTGCAGTGCTGTGGTTTTGACTTTCGGCCTGGGAACAGCGCTGATAACACCGATGTTTTTAGTTACTGCTCAGTAATGTTTACTCTGACCAAGGACTTTCTGAGCCTCATGCTCAGCCAGGGAGGAGGGGAAGCCGTGAGGAAGCAGAGACAGAACATCTGACCCAAACTGACCAAAGAGGTATTCCATACCACAGCACATCATGCCCACTATATAGACTGGGGGCAGTTACCCAGAAGGGTGAGATCACTGCTGGGTCGGGCTTGGTACTGGGTACTGAGCGACTGTATTCTCTTCCCTTGTTGTTTCCGTTATCATTATTATTATTGGTGGTAGCAGCAGTGGTTTGTGCTATACCTTCATTACTGAACTGTTCTTATCTCAACCCATGGGAGTTGCATTTTTTCGATTCTCCTCTCCATTCCCCCGGGAGCTGGGGGGAAGAAAGAGGGGGGAGTGAGTGAGCAAACTGCGTGAGTGGCTTAAATCACGACAGTTCTTTTTGGTGCCCGACGTGGGGCACGAAGGGTTGAGATAACAACAGGATTAATAGCCACTTGTCACAATGCTGATTTATTGACTCTCAACATTGTTGCTCTTGATTCTCTTGAGTTCACGGTTTCAGCCTGTTGTGCTTTACCTACAGCTGCTATTTGCTGTCTTAGTGTCTATAAGATGGGGGGCTTGGGCTAAGGTTCTGGTTTCATTGTGCTTTATGGCAGTGACTTGTAATACGGGCAGGCTCCGGTAGCAGGGTGGGATGGACGTGGCCGTGGACTTGTACCTGGCTGTCAGGCTGCTCCTCACCGTCCTGGCCCTCATTCTCGCCTCCGTCTTTGTGAGGCTGTGGGGAGCCGAGGGGGGGCGGCCCTGGGAGCTGCCAGTGGCTGAACCAGCCCGGGAGAACGGCCCCAGCGACCAGGAGGAAGGGAAGGAGGAGGTGGCTACCGAGCCCGCAGCTGAGCCCAGCTCTGCGGCTGCCGAGCAGTGGGAGGAAGCAGTGGAGGAGTCGAGCCCCGCAGCCAAGCCCAGCCCCGCTGTGGCCAAGAGCATCCCCCAGCAGCCGCCCCCAGAGCCCCACGAGCCCAGGCCCTGGGAGGATGCAGGAGACCACACAGCACTTCCCAGCAAGGCAGAGGAGGAAGATCTGGACTCAAAGAGCAGCTGCTGGTGAGAGAGCCGGCAAGCACAGCAACTACACCAGCCCCAATGACAAGTACAGCAGCATCATTTGAGAGCTCTGAAGGGTCTGAATGGCCTTTGGGTACCCTTGAGACCTGCCTGCTGATTGTGATGGGGATCAGCATGTTGGCACACATACAGAGTGTTTTACCCACAACCATTTTGTCTGGTCCCAAGAGTTAAGCAGAGTTGGGTTTGGGCCTTGTCTGGGGTTAGATGACAATCCAGGATGACCAAGAGATTTTCCCTGCAGCTGGACAGTCATGAGTGGCAGGGTGTGTGGGACAGTATGGGCGAGTATCTAGTCCACTGGGCCCCTCCAGTGCTTTGGAAGCGTCAGAGATGGAAGGCAGCTGTATGGACTCCTCAACAACAAGCTGCAGAAACTGCTGGAGGGGAGGGTGAATTACCTTGAGCCTGGTGTGCCCATGACACCTCAGGCCATCAGGGCAGAGATGCAGCATACAGGTGGACTCATGATCAAGGGGGGGACTTAGCAATGGACACTATTGCCCAGGTTATTCACGAGTGTGAACGCTGCACCCAGTCTCCCCCTGCTCTGAAAGACTGTTACAAGAGATGGAGCCCGATATCATGGACTGGATGGACTCAGCAGCTCGATAGGGATTGGTACATGCACTAAGGGATGATCTCTCTCTCTGTGTATGTGTATATATATATATATATACACACATAGAGAGAGATAAGCATGATGGTATATTGAAAATGTGGGATCTGAGCATGACGTGAACTGTATGGAATAAGGGGTGAATACTGTCCTGGGTTCAGCAGTAGCAGTCATTTTTCTCCTTCTTAGTAGCTGGTGCAGTGCTGTGGTTTTGACTTTAGGCCTGAGAACAGCGCTGATAACACCGATGTTTTTAGTTACTGCTTAGAATGTTTGGTCTGACCAAGGACTTTCTGAGCCTCATGCTCTGCCAGTGAGGAGGGGAAGCCGTGAGGAAGCAGAGACAGGACACCTGACCCGAACTGACCGAAGAGGTATTCCATACCACAGCACATCATGCCCACTATATAAACTGGGGGCAGTTACCCAGAAGGGTGAGATCGCTGCTGGGTCGGGCTTGGTACTGGGTACTGAGCGATTGTATTCTCTTCCCTTGTTGTTTCCGTTATCATTATTATTATTGGTGGTAGCAGCAGTGGTTTGTGCTATACCTTCATTACTGAACTGTTCTTATCTCAACCCATGGGAGTTGCATTTTTTCGATTCTCCTCCCCATTCCCCCGGGAGCTGGGGGGAAGAAAGAGGGGGGAGTGAGTGAGCAAACTGCGTGAGTGGCTTAAACTTCGACAAAAACACACAATGACAACTTAAAAAATGCCACAAACATTTTGTGAATAAAACAGACTTCACTGCTCTTAGAAATAATACTGTGTCAGTTCCAACTTCAGCTGAAGCCTGTTGGGCATGGACTGGAAGGTAAGATTGTGTAGCATGCTGCTTTTGAACATGCTAGGAGGCCGAGTGTCGGAGTCCTTGCAAAGGAATGCGGCAAATAAAGGTAAGACATACAAAAACATACTCAGGAACAGGAATTCAGTCTAGGAGACTCAGGCAGCTCCAATACTATGATTGCAATAATGTGCTGCTGTTAGCAGTATGGGAGTCATCTGCCAGGAGCTTCAGCGTAGGAATTAGTCGTCGATAGTTGGCAACCAGAAGGCCTAGAGAAAAGGAAAGAGAGAACACCTTACAGAAAACAGATCTTTCCTACATACACTGCAGGAGCTGATCTCTGCTACCTTCTATATGCATACAAGGAGAGACTACCGAAGAGGCAGCACTACTCTCCCAGCAGCTTAAGGGTACAATCCTTGCTTTGGTTTGCATTACATCCTCTCCAGAGCAAGCCAGTATTACACAAACTGAAAACACCAGCCATATGCAGTGACCTAAAGAACTCGTACTTCTGCATGTGCATTCACTCATTGTTTTGCTTTCATGTGTATGTTCAAACACTGGCTTGCCATGTCTCTACTTGCCAGGTGAGGTGCAATCAAGGCAGGGAATAGGGGCCTGGCTCTCACCAAAGCCCAAGGAAATACTCATCAGTGGCACTGGGCCTTATCAGATCCATTTCTAAAAATGGTCAGCACCTCATTGAGTTAGAAGGAACTTAAAACACTTTCCTTACCATATTGGAACATGCACTAGCAAAAGTCATGAATTTTGGATTGAACTGCAGACAGGTTATAGGGCCGGTGTGTTTCCCATCCAGCACAGCCACCTTCATTCCACTTTCCCCATTCCAAACATGAATCTTCCCATCCTCTGAACCTGCAGGCAGGAGTGGAAAACAAGATATTGAAGATACATAGGAGAGGCCAGCAGTGAAACTGAAGAACATTATGTTCTTTTCTGTCAGAGAACTGCAGGAACGAGCATGCCTCATCTTCATAGCTTAAGCTTAAAAATTGTCACTAGGGCATTTACAAAACATCACTTGAGTTTACACACCTTTATCCAAATGGCAGTTTATATATTTGCACTGCAGACACTCAACTACATGCCCCAGTGCAATGCTCTTCTGGTGAAGGCGTTAACAGCTGTGGTCACCCAGAGGACAAGGAGAGCTACAGCATCCAGCTGAGGAGGAAAGACCCATGCCAACGTGCATCAGTGTGCAAGAGGCCAAAAGCTGGTGTGAGAGACATGGTTCACACAAGTTCCCAGTTCAGACAGAAGGAGATAATATTGCACTTGGTAGGCACAGAATCAAACCAAAGGCTTTACTGTTGAGGGTAACCACACTACAATGCATTAGACCAAATACCAGAAGCTTCACTGGAGAAGTCAGCTCTCCACATCACTACAGCAGGACAGATTTTTTCCCTTTAAAATAGCATTTTGCAAACTCTGAGGCTGGGCACTTAACATTTTCATAACTCAATTCTGCTTTAGCCTCGTTTTAAATAACATTCCTAACAAAAAAAGGCAAGGAATTTTCTTCTGCTTCTGTAGTTTCAGCCCTCCAGGGAGGAAAAATTGAAAAGCACAAGTTATAACTTAACCACATGTAAAAACTGAACAGAAATAAGTGTTCTGAAACTTCTTCAACTATAGTTTTCATTTGGAAGGGCACAACAGGAAGGTAAATACGTGCAATAAAGTGCTCTCCAGAGACAGACCCAACAAAGAACCCCACCCTTCTCTGGAATCAGGAAGTTCTCAGCTAGAACAAGGAAAAGCAGCTTTGCCAAGACCATCACTCATCCAGGAAAAACGGAGATCCAGATACCAATTACCATGGTTAAACATATTTGATGTACCAGCCATATAAATAAGAACATAAAATAAGAACACTCTAGGAGAGGGCAGCACTACACAGACGCATCTGACTTGTGTTCACAGGTCCTGCTGGGCAGAGTGCCTGAAGTGCTTACCCTGGGGGGACCAACCTGCAGCATCAGGCTTTACAGCAGTGGCAACTGCTTTTTCCCACTCACTTCACTCAAGGGTCTCTCTCCCTTGCAGGGGTGAGGAAGGGGCCTGGGCCAGAGGAATCATACAGTTGGAACCATCAGGCTGATGCCTACTGCTTCTATCAAGGGTTAAGCAAAGCTTGTTCTACAGGAACAAAACACAGCTGCCCCACATGTCATTGGTGCAGCACTACTCCCGAGGACTGTACAAACACATCAGGCTACAAGACCCATCACCCAAGCACTGCTCATCAGGCAGCGGAGGGCAGACCACAACAGACAGCCCTGAAATGCTTTGAGGCAGACCATGAGTGCACCCTAGCCACAGGATGAGGATCACTGATGTAATTTGTATGACAGGTCTCCACACAATACAACAGTTTGTTGGCTTCTTATCTTTTTTGGAATAGTATTCCTACAATAAAGGAAAAACTAAAAAGTATTTTTGCAGGCCCATCTACATTCAGCCTAGAAAATGCCGAGTGAACTAACAAAACAAAACTGCCAATGCAAGGAAAGCTGACAGCTCCACTGTATTATTTAAATGCATTCTGCTTCTCACATACAACTTTAGTCCTATGTAATACACCTCATTTCAGAACACTGAAATTCTTTCCAAGAGGAATTATCTTACCTATCATGATGAACTGAGAGTCTGGTGTGAATGATGCCTCCAATGTGACAGCCTTACTATTGTTATAACCCTGTGGAACAAAACAGAACATGTAGTAGAGAGTGTGTCCACAGCCATCCCACAACCAAAGGGCACCTGCTCCCAAAACTAACACCAAGTTTCAAGCAGGTAGCCCAGGCAGCATGCTCACCCCAAATGTATGCAGGACGGCTCCTTTAAAGGCATCAATCAGCCGAATGAACCCTCCATTAGTTGATATGAGGATGAGTTTGCCATCGTTACTGAACTTCAGGCCTGTCCACTCACACGTTCGATCATACTGCATCTTAAATGTAGCAAATGGCCCCTTCAAAGGAAAAATGGGAAATACGATGTAGACTCTGCATGCGTTGCTGTTAAGAGGCTGATTTTAGCCTTCAGCTGAGGAAACAGTTGGATTTTTCAAAAGAAAGTATTTAGTTCAAAGGTACCAAAGCAAAGTCTCAGAGCAAAAAGATGTCACTGCATGTGTAATATTCAAAGTATGACTCCACAGTTTCCATAGCAGAAAAGAGCCACAGTGGGGCACTTCAACACCCAACAATCCCATTCTCTATCACATTCAACAGCAGAAATTAATTTAAAGTAGAATCATAGAATCATAGAATAGTTAGGGTTGGAAAGGACCTTAAGATCATCCAGTTCCAACCCCCCTGCCAGGGGCAGGGACACCTCACACTAAACCATGCCACCCAAGGCTATGTCCAACCTGGCCTTGAACCCCACCAGCGATGGAGCATTCACAACTTCCCTGGGTAACCCATTCCAGTGCCTCACCACCCTTACAGTAAAGAACTTCTTCCTCATATCCAATCTAAACTTCCCCTGTTTAAGTTTGAACCCGTTACCCCTTGTTCTCTCACTACAGTTCCTCATGAAGAGTCCCTCCCCAGCATCCCTATAGGCCCCCTTCAGATACTGGAAGGATGCTATGAGGTCTCCATGCAGCCTTCTCTTCTCCAGGCTGAACAGCCCCAACTTTCTCAGCCTATCTTCATACAGGAGGTGCTCCAGTCCCCTGATCATCCTCGTGGCCTCCTTTGGACTTGTTCCAACAGTTCCATGTCCTTTTTATGTTGAGGACACCAGAACTGCACACAATACTCCAAGTGAGGTCTCACAAGAGCAGAGTAGAGGGGCAGGATCACCTCCCTCGACCTGCTGGTCACGCTCCTTTTGATGCAACCCAGGGTATGTTTTCTCACGAGGGTGCTAAATGAGGTTAGAGAAAGAGCTTGTGCCAGTGTTATTGTCATCTCACTTTTTGAAACCCATGGAACTTAACTAAGCTTAGTGCTCAGCCAGTTCAGCTGCCACCCAATTATAGCTTCCTTTGAAATTTCCATTCTTTCTGACAATTCTCTCTCCATCTTTGCTAGTGTTCTTCCAGAAAAAGCAGCAAGGAAAACAAAATAAACTCCACATCACAACCACAACAAGCCTAAACAGGAGTCTGGAACAGGTTGAAGAGTTATCAGAAGTAAACTTTAACACTGGTTCAAGAATGGGTTTCAGGATTTGGTGACAGCATGCATCCTTTTCTGTTTGAGACATGTACTGTCAAGCAGGCACCCCAGAGAGTAAGCTGGAGTAAATCCAGCCTCTGCACACAGAGTTTAGACTACTTTTTGGAGACTAAGAACATAATGTAGCTCACCTTGTCAAAAGAACGGAGGTCATAAAGCTTCACCATTTCAGAATTGACTCCAGCAGCAAAAATCAACCCTTCTGGGTCAAAAGAACACACAGGCTTCCCTTGGAGATGCATTAAACCCTAGAAACCAGAAGCAGCCTGAATTATTTTGTGAAACTGATACATTTCCATCATCACCCTTTGAGCCCACTGCGAGCAGGACAGCAGCCTGTGTGTTGAACAACTTGATTTCAATTGTAAATGTTTAGGTTTTACTAAGGTAAAACCTAAGCTAATCAAAAGCAAGACTGACTGCTTCAGGTCACCATATGGAGCTTCCAGTTTGCTGCAATGATGAAGTTTACATTAGGCCAAATCAAGACCTCATTTGAGCTGACATCCACTCAAAAAGTTCCCAGGGAAGGGAGGATGATGTGGCTGTATCAATAACCACACCAGACTGCATCACAAAGCACTGCTGCTGGGACTGACAGCAATGCTCTACCAATGATGGTTGTGAAGGAGGGGAAAAAAAGGGTAATTTGAAAGCAAGTACAAACAGCTCCAGAGAGCACCACTGCTGAACTATCCCTGCCTGCTTAATGAAAACTCAAACCTGCTGGAAGCCAACACACCTTACATATTAAAACTGACAGATTACTATCAGTGCTTATTTTTAATGTCAATTTTTCCTTAACTCACATAGTAGAAAAGACTTGAGAAAAATTTGGTAAAGGCAACAAGATACGTGATTTTGTATCCTGACTGGCAGGCCTGTGTGTATTGGCCAAATGTCTTTATGTAACTGTATGCACATAAATGTATTGTCAATTTAAAGAAAGATCTGATCTTATTTAAGAAGCTTCTGCATTTCCGAAATATCATTCTTCTCTAGAGACAGTACTACTACTATCTTCCCAATAGAAGCCAGTTTTCCCTGTGATGTCTGAGGGCTGAGCTGTAAGCTAGCCTTGCAAGTGCGACATCTCCGGATCGCTGATGACATTTCCAGGAAGTACGGCTGCCATCTCATGGGCAAACTGAAAATTACAAGTGACACTTCCTGAACCGGTTTCCCAAACTTTGCAGGACGCAGCTTCCAGTCACAAGTCCTAGTTTTACCACGCTTACAACTACAGCCTACAGAACTGCTACTGAATTTACCACCCTGTCTCATCTGTAGCAACTCTGAGACTGAGGTTCATCCCAAGGGAAACTTACACACTGATATTAAAGGCGTAAGTCCCAGAGAAAGCCAAAATTAACATTTCTTGTCAGAAAAACCTTGGTGTGGTTTTAAAACGGTTTAAAAACTATTTTGTAAGAAATACAGCCTTTTCTTCATGTTGCATTTACAGTTACATCATCTGGAATACGTAAACAGTCTTCTTTCATTAGCAAAATGGTCCTAGTGAGACAGGAAAATGAGAGCACAACACTACATAGAACCATACAATAGTTAGGGTTGGAAAGGACCTTAATATCATATAGTTCCAACCCCCCTGCCATGGGCAGGGACACAACACACTAGACTATGACACCCAAGGCTCTGTTTAACCTGGCCTTCAGCACTGCCAGGGATGGAGCATTTATCACTTCTTTGGGCAACCTGTTCCAGGGCTTCACTACCCTCACAGTAAAGAACTTCTTCCTTATACCTAACTTGAATTCCCCTGTTTAAGTTTGAACCCGTTACCTCTTGTCCTATCACTATAGTTCCCCCTCCAGCATCCTTGTAGCCCCCTTCAGATACTGGAAGGCTGCTATATGGTCTCCATGCAGCCTTCTCTTATCCAGGCTGAAGAGCCCCAATTTTCTCAGTTTGTCTTCACACAGGAGGTTCTCCAGCCCCCTCATAATTCTCATGGCCCTCGTCTGGACTTACTCCAACAGCTCCATGCCCTTCTTATGTTGAAGACACCAGAACTGTACATAATACTCCAAGTGGGGTCTCACGAGAGGAGAGCAGAGCAGAGGGGCAGGATCACCTCCTTCAACCTGCTGGTCACTCTTCTTTCAATGCAGCCCACTATAGGGTCAGCTTTCTGGGCTGCGAGTGCACACAGCTTGTCATCAATAAAAGGCAGATTCTAATCCTAGTCTTTCATTCACGCCCTTGCTGCTAGCTCTGGTACTTCTCTCAGCTCACACAAGCCTGCTTCCATTTAACAATGTAAAATATTCCAGCAAAATAAGGAAGTAAAACCAAAAGTTTTGCCTTGTTAGAAAGTTCAATCTGCTCACAAACAGGTCTGATGAACAACAAAGGTGATGTAAGGAGGGGTAGACCATATGGCTGCTGTGTTACCTTAGATCATGAGTTTCTTCACATTTCATTGCCATCAAGTCTTCAATTTTAAACACACACTACAACACTCAGGTAAAATGCATTCCTAACCCAGGAGAGATGCCAGCAAAGAGAGGACACTCTGCACGGGGTAGCAGCCTGACAACACCCAGCTCTCCTCTTGTTTCATCAGCTGTGGGTGTTATTTCTTGCTCTTCCCAGCACCTCTTCAGCAGAGCCATAGGTGAAAGTGAGTGGTGTTACACAATGCAACCACAGATTTCTGATCGAGGCTCCCACAGCATTCCAGGAAGGTGTCAACAGTAAACCAGCAGCAGACATTCCTGGCAGTTTTTCTGTTTTATAATTAGCACACGTCCATTTTTCACCCTTTAACTGAAAATGCAACATCCTATGTACATGAATTTGAAATCCTACCTGGCAATTTGGAGAGCGGAGATCCCAAAGTCGAATAGTTTTATCAAGGGACCCAGAAATAAAAGTGTCATCCACTGGAGACATTGAAAGAGCAACAACTCTGCAACACAGAAGACCACATGCATCAGACACACAAAAAAGGTAAACAGAACAACACCCACACAACAGCTGTGTACAAGCTTGTAATTGCCATGAACACAAAGCAAAAGCTGTAGTGAACTAACTGTAACTAACTCAAGCTCATTACAATCACTATTTCAACTTCTCCTGCTCGGCCTCCAAGCCACATCTTACCTTTTTGTATGCCCCGGGAAATAGCGAATGTATTTGTTGTCATGCAGGGAAAGGTATCGGATTGTATCTGAAACCAGAAACAAACCGAAAGCTTCATTACACCACAAATCCAACATTATCTCAAAGTGGTCACACAGTAAACTTGCTTCCCACACAGTAATCTTGCCACAGTGAATAAGTCTGGTCATTTGATTTCAAGTCAAGCTTTCAAACAGTCGAGTTAGAAACAGACATAAAACAACTTGTTTTTCAAGGCAGAAATGGAAATCAGGCACCAGAAAAAGATCCTTCTCGCAGCCTGAAGTCTTATTACATCTTAATGGTAAACTGTCAGATGATTTATGCAAGTTAATTTCAAACTTGCTGAAGTACCAGGACATTTTATTCCATCATTCTCACAACATTGGGGGTATCAAATTATGAAGTTGATATTAGCACCATTTTTTTTTGGCATACAGCAAGAATCTTGCTGTCTTATCTATGTACACAACCAACAAAGAAGTCTCCAACTAAACAGTAAGCACAGGTAATGTGTGAATGCACATTTAGCCGAAGAGAAGATAAAACATGAACTTCGAAGCCAGGACAAGACTGACCACCAACAGCTTCACACATTCTCTGCACCTAGAGCAGCTAAGCTTTGAGAGGAGGACGGAGGAATAATCTAAAGCATAGTCCACTTAAAGCAGTCTTAAAAACATACAGAGTAAATCAGAGCAGCACCACATTTCTCAAGGGATAATTTTATTGAGTACAGACGAACATACCAAGAGTACCCCACAATTTTAGAAGATGCTGTTGAGACCTTCATCCAAGGTTAAAAGAAAGGAAACAATTATTAAAGTACAGAAGCCACTTTTTAATCTTTATGTGCAGATGCCTCTTAGTGATGAAATATGAAGAGCACAGCTTAAATGTCAAGGCAGCACCAGCAAAATCCCTTCACACACCAGTTGGAGGACACTGGTTTAAGCAGTTGCTGGATGGAAGACATTTGCATTTTGTACCTGCACTACACATTGACAAGAGATCCCATACTGCTGGAACAAGCCCTGCTGAGGCTCCACAGATAAACTCAGGGAAAAGGACATTTTTACTTGAAAGAACAAGAACCAAGAGGATGCAAGATGCTCACTCTCATACAGGCTATTGTGTTCAGAAGGTTTTGAAAGGCTCATTCAGCGTATTTAGTTTCTGTGAAAAAAAGATCAAGTTGGGGTTTTTTTTGCCTGAGGTTTCACCTGAAGCAGACAGCACAGTTCTAGACCACCCTCCTGTACCTGACAAGAAAACTAAAGGTGACTGATCAAACCAGAGAAACATCGTTATGAAAGGCTCTAAGTGACCTGAGGTGACTGTCCAAACCACAAACCCCCAAGACAGTATCACATCTCATCACAGCCAGACCCAACATACTTCAAGCCTGCTGTTAAAACATATCCCTAGTTTTTCCTGCAAGAACTGTCATTACCTGGAGTATCCATGCAGAACTTCGTCTTCCTTGCTAAACAGGAAGCACTGGGGAACTGTGATCCTTTGTCAGCCTATTTGTTGGCAGTGCTCTGTCCCAGGCAAGGCAGTGGCCTGTACAGTTATCTCCTGTACCGGGTGGTATCATAGACCCTCAAACTGTACAAACTACTACCTCAGCCTGGAATCAGGCAAGAGGAACGGGGTTCAAAGATCTTGAGGAAATCTTCAGAAGTAAAACTCCAACACACAAAATGCTTGCAGCAAGCACCAGCACTCCTATAACGTGCTCCTGCGTCAATTTTCCCTCCTGATAACTGTAACATGTTGAATACAATGCCTCTTGTCCAAGACTGCATGCATTAGGGACCACAGAGTATGTGGATCCCTGCAGAACACACTGCTGGTTTTATTAGGCTTATGGTTTATAACAGCAACAAATACTTTCACATTCTATCTTTTTCTTTTCTTCTAATCAAGTATTTATCATAATGCAACCCTGCAGGATGAAGCCTCTTAAATTTTAGTTCCTGAAAAGCTTACCAGTGCTTATAAACAAAAATTAAGAACTCAAAACGGCATTAAAAATGCTTCATTAAATGGTTGTCATTTAATTCTCAATTAGAGCCAAGTCAGAAATGTAGCATAAAAGTAATGACTTAATAAAAAAGATAGTAAGTAGGCTATGAAACGGAATAAAAAGGCAAGTGTTTCCTATCACACTTTTAATCTTTTCACACAATTAAATCCAATTCCATTGGAAACTTCCTTGTTCTTCTAGTTTCAGGCCCAGCTCATTCTAGTTTCACCTGACTTCCTAACTCTTAACTTCCATGTGCTCTAAACACATATTTCTTTAACTTCTACAAGTAACCTAGCACACACCACAAGGCACCAGTATCTCTACTGTCAATATCCATCTCTGCAAAGGAAAAAACAAAACCAAACCACTACTACAAAAATGATTGAGAGTTGACAAATACAGTGTTAAAATCCATTTGTAAAGTGCTGTGCTAAGAGACTTGTTCGCTGGAAAACTCTCAGAGACCGATTACAACAAACAAAACTGAGACAGAATTGACAGAAATGAACACTAGCCATTTCCAGCCTTAGGAAGAAATAATGTAGCTATCATTGTGAACTGTGCCAGTTCTTAAATTTGTATTTTAAACAGAAATACGCTAATAGAGAGCCTGTCACTAGCTCTACAAGCCCTTCAATGTCACGGATTTACAGAGCATGGCTACCAGAGACACTGACTGGGTAGAAATAGCATGAAAATGGGTGTTCTGTCTATCACATGCAAAAACCAGATAAATAGAAGCAAAGGCAATCTCAGAAAAGCTCTGTGACCTCCTTCCTCCAGGTTTGGTGGTGATTTGCTGAGTTACCTGAACTTCCTGCCCTCCCTTCCTCTGCAGTTGACTTGTGTGTGCACCAGAGCGACAGCGTGTAGCCCACCTTTTGCCACATGCCCCTTTTGCCTCATCTCACACTTAAGAAAGTAAGGCTGATGGCACTGGTATCAAACAGCAAAGTGAACAGCAGAATATCACACTAATAATGTTTAATCCCTTAGTTATTGAAGGAATGAACAAAACTCACATCAGCATGCCTGAAGGAATATCACAGAGCTGTGCATTACAGTTGAACATTAATTCCTCTGTTCCTGACAGTGCGTTTATCACTAGTAAGTTGTTTGGGTTTTTTTTCCCCAGCTTTTTAGAGCTATTTATCCAGGCATACAGTTTTAAGCATAAGGAGATTAAAAAGTCTCAACTCCAGTGGATCACTTACCATCTATTTTGTTGGAGCTGTACACAACAGTGTTAGCAGCATGTGTGTACCTGATGAGGTCCACTCCATACTTCTTACTGTACAATGTTCTCTTTGGTCTGTCAGAAGGAAGCAGAAATAATTGTACTCACTGCAACAAAAAGCTCAAACTCACTACATTAACAAGACCTGTTTTCACTCAGCTATTACAAGCCTGTTTCAAGTAGTCAGATGTTTTTATACAAAGAAAGAAAAGCTTTTGTACTTGATTCTCGAACAAGCACCTTGGTGCTTTCTCTGAGACTATTCCTAGGCTTGAGGTTCCCTCTAACACCTGCAAAATGCACTTATGTGACTCCTCCAAAAATTCTTTTTCCCATGCTGTCTACTGTAAAAAGATTACAAGGAGGTAGCATGACAGGCAGCACTGCCTCATCGTTCCCTTGGCCACCCAAATCTCTCATTTATCTGCTACTTATTTTAGATGTGAATAATTTGTCTTTTTGTTCTGAGTTACTTCAAACCCTAGGAACAGCAGGTCTAATTCAGACTCGGGCTTCTCAGTATTAACGCAAACACATACATATACACCAACAGTCTATAAAAGCAACGGTAACACAGGGACTCTCAGACTGCTGGAGAATTATACTTATATCCAACCTTAATTAAGGCATGAAACGGATATGTAACATTTTGCAACAGCATTAAAGACATTCTAGTGAGAGTGAAGACAACATCGGGCTGGATTTTGGGGGTCTGGTAAGCAGGTACTAGAAATTTAAACTGCAAATAAACTTAGAGGCAGCTGGTTAATAAGAATATCTTGCAGCAGTGCCTGTTCAAGCGTTGCAAGGTCTCTACCAGCCTCCTTCCCCTTTCCTCTAAACTGAGGTAAGCAGAGAGGTTCCAAGGCTGGGCAGTGAACCAAGAGGGGTACTGATCAACACCAGAAAATACACAATCTCTTCCAGGAGTTATTTTTAATCCTGAAATTCATAACTCTGGTTATTACACCAGCCCACAGAATATTTTACCAACACAAACCAAAGACAACAGCATCGGAAAGGAAACAAACAGCAGGAGTGGTTTCAACCAACACTGCTGCCAAGAGAAAAGTTTCAGACTACACCCTCAGTCAAGGTATTTCTAAAATGCTCAACTTTCTCTTGTTTTCATTAGCCTCAAACTGGCACACCCAAATAAGAGCATGAGTTGGAAACTTCTCAGATCAGAAGAGAAAAACACATTCATTCTTAAAGATTAATCCTCAACCAGCAGAAGCCACAGCGCTTTGACTTCAAACAAACTTGCTGGAGAAAAGCTTCCGTTAGCTGAAAGCCAACGCAGCACATGTAACAAAACCCCGTACACCACCTGCACCACTCAGACCAAATCTCAATAGCACTTTCCCCATTTAAGTAGATTCTCAAATCAATTTTGAGATGCAAACATGCTACAAACTGAAAGCAACACATCAAATGTAAATAGAGATACTAAAGTTCTGTAACATGTCTGACACACTTCCCAATGGCTGCTCTGTAGTTACCTCAACTATGCTGTTGACCAAATTGCAGAAAAAACCCCAAACAACTAAAAAACCCACCAACCTCAAAACATACCAAGACTCTCATGTCTAGTCTGGCTCTTCTTCATCTAAGAGAAATTTAAAGCTGAGAAGCTCAGAAAATAAAGATTGACGGATGGACAAAGGCACATTTACCAATAAAAACGAAAGAAAGAACTTCCAAGTTTTAAGAAAGGTGAAGTTTCCATGTAAGCTGATACAAGCAGAAGCATGTTCCTTCACACACGACTGACAGCCTGTTCCCAATCCACTACTTAAAACACACAAACAAGAAAACCAAGCTTTACATATTTTTAAGCAAAGTGCAAAACGCAACTCCAAGTTTAAGGTTAACATAGTCAGCACACCTGAAGCCAAACAATATTGCCAAAAAATACTTCCTCGGATCACAGACAGAAATGCTATACAGACAAAATAAAACACAGGAGAGGTTTGTAATATTATCAGTGCCTTGATTTGAATCACTACTACTGCAGGTAAAAACCCATCATCCAAAACCAGGCTCACTGGGATGTCTAGTAAACACCACAGCTTGGTAGAAGTCCAGATTCACCACCTCTTTATTTGTATAATACACTAAATATAGATAGATAGATAATATACTAAAATACAAGCTAAGCCTTTACCAGTTCACCATTATATCATTGCAGGGTGGGAAATTTGCAGCAAGGAGCCTCCTGCTCGCAGCCTCAAGGACTGCTGTACATCCCAGCACACAACTCCATTCTAAAAGCTTTCAGAGTTCATTCCTGAGCGCAACAGTCCCAGGTAAGCCTCTTCATTACACTTTAGAGCCAGCCTACTATGGAGGTAGTAAGTGAAGCAGAATGGGTTAAAAATAATAACAATTTAGTTGTTTACATATTTTGGACTTGACATGCAATCTCAGGTCCAAAATTACCGTATGCTCATGAAGAAGCAGGATTATTTTTTCAAGCTTGTTGCCTAAACTCAGAATATAGATGATAAGGAAATCTGTGTTTCAAGATTATCTTGTCCTGTCAGCCTGTGGCTATGCATCACTGCTTAAACTGTTCTGACACTTTCAGAAACTGAAGTTCACCGAGATGGGGCTTCACCATACTGGTAATGACTGTTGTAGCTGTATGGCTCATTTTGGTACAGCAAAGCAAAGCAAACGAGGTGAGGGTGTACCTAAAGCATAACCAAACAGCTGCATTTTAATTCTACCCACAGAGCTGCTCATTAACAGGAAAACAAACAAACCAAGGAAATCTTGCCACTTTCACAGGGGGAAAGTGTCAACATTCAGGCCATTTGATGAAGCAGGGCATCTTCTACTGAGACCCAGCAAGCAGGATATTTCCCCCTGGCCATTATATTCATTAGCAAATTGCATATTGAAAGTGAGTTTCAGGCCCCTGAAATGGTGATTTAAGAAAAAAACCAGCCCCCCACAACCACAAACTTTAGGCCTGGAACTGCCAAATCTCACCACATCACAAAGCTTATTTTCATATTTGATTTTTTGTCTCTACATTAATCCCCAGTGACAACACACAGCTAAAATTTTCCAGGTGAGAGAAAAAGCAGGTCCTCTAAAAATTACAGCTACACTTCTAAGTCAATTGACAGTACGTGAGAAACTTTCAAATTAATTTTATAACCACTAGAGAAATGCCTCTTGCAGCAGGGGCTACCTTGATGAAACTACTCTCGTTGCCCTGCAACATTGCAGCATTGACCATCGATCTTCTGCATTTAACTTAATTAAAGCAAACCCTCCGCCTGCAAAGCATACAGCAGGTCTAGACAGAGATAGGGATGAAAGCACCAAATGCCTCTCAACCCATCAAACTGTTCTTTAAGAGTTTGAAAGGGGAAAAGCAATCAATACCATCTGCATTAACATCACTCAGCCCTTCTACTATCATATATAATTAGGATCTAGAATACAATCCATTGCAGACACCATATGTATAAAGTTACGTGGTCTTACATAAAGAAAAAAATCGAATAATTTCAACAGAGTTCACTCTATCAGACGGGGAAGACAAACAACTTTGATGTGTAAAGCAAGCAAGCTAAAGAGAAGTGCAAAATAACATATAATAAGTGGTCTACAAAATTAGGAGAGCATGCAGGATGCAATCTTTCAAACACAGCAAGCATGATGTCTCGGCCTGCTTGAAAAAGCAGGAGGATTAAGAATACCTGGTTTACTAAAAAATACAGTGACACTGACACATCTACCACCTGGCCCTACCAAGCCATTTCTTTTTCATTCCTGCATTACCCTATCCACTTTATTCTCTCTCCTGCAATCCACATGCTTGGTTTTCTTTCACTTTCTGTATGCGTGGTATCTAATCTTAAAAAAAAAACAAACAAAAAAACCACCTCAGAATTACATCTCTTGACCAAGCAGCACATAAAAATTAAAACTTAAAAGAATTTAAAGCAGCCAAATGCATACCTGCACCAACTGAGAAAGATTTTAATAGAATAATGACATCATTTAGCTCAGTTTGCTCCAACTCTCACAGAATACAAATGCCTCTTACATACTTTCCAAGACATCAACTGAAGTGTTACTGGTGGCCTTATTTGCATGTTTTTCTCCGCTGAACAAGAGCACCATATCTCAAGTGCTGTGCAAGTTTCTGGGGGCTTATCTGTAGAACAGGATGAGCATCTTGTGATCGATGAAAGAAAGACAAACTGGACAACTCTGTTCAGTGAGAAACACGCATACCTTAATTCATTGCCCTCGAATAACAGAAACCAATAAACACCTTGATGGATTAAATATAAGTTAAGACAACCTTTGAAGACACATGCAAGTCACACAGGTATTTTAGCTGTGCTTTATGGATCAAAATACTACTAGAGAAAAGGATTTAAAGCACAAAAGACCACCTTTATCTGCAACATTCCCAGACACTACTTAGGAACTAGGTTTGAAGTAAAACACCATCGAGTTTTTCAAAGTTACACTAAACACACACCACACCACCTTCACCTTTTGGCTTAAAGCATTTATCCAAGAAGTTACAGCCTAATTAGGTTGTTTAAAAAGGCACATCTGCAGACTGCTCAGAGCAACTGCTTCAATTTTAATTAGAGAGGCTTCGGCCCAGAGAAACCCGGGATGCCAGTCTATCTCTAACCCCCCCGAAGCCTGGAAACGTGACCACACTCAGCCCCTTCCGCTAAACCACTATTCCGTTCTCTCGGCAGTGAACTCTTGGGAAATTACCATCGCCGGCTGCAGCCACACCGCTGGCTCCAGCCTACCAGAGATAACAGGCACAAAAACCCGCAGCGCAGACAAAACCATGCTGCTCCCATCCTTGCGCCCCAATTTAACCGTTTAAATTTGCCCCTCCGGCCCCGCCGCGTCAGACGTTCCACTTTGAAACCTGCACTAAAAATCAACAGAAGAAAAGCTGCAACTCTCACCGCTCACCATACCGCTTACCGGCCGGGTGCGCCGCACCGGTGCGGAGCCAGGCACAGCTTCTCCCCGAGCGCCGCAACGGGCACAGCCGACCGCAACCCGCGCCCCTCACTGCTCCGTCCCAGGAGCTCCCCCAGGCACCCTTCCCGCGGCGGCGGAGAGGGCCAGGCCGGGCCCCCGCTACTCACTTGCCCTCCTGGCAGTCGTAGAGAACGATGGAGTCGTCGTCGCTGCTAGAGATGACGGTCTCGCCGTTGGGGCTGAAGTCGAAGCAGTTGATCTTATCCGAGTTCTCGCGGAATACCTTGGCCACACGGAAGCTCCGCAGCACGTTGTCCGTCAGCTTCATCCCACCGCCGGGCCGGGCCGCGCCGGGGGCGGCGGCGGCGCTGAGGAGGAGCCGGGCGGGGCTCCTAGCGGCGGCGGCGGCGGCTGCGGGAGCGGGCGGGCGGGCAGAGCCTCACGGGGCGGCGGGGACCGGGCACAAGGGGGCAGCGGGCGGGCGGCGCGGGCGGGCGGCTCCCTCCGGCCGGGCTCGGCCCGCTCAGGCGGCAGAGCGGCGGCCGCTCCTCATTGTGTCCGCCATCTTGCTGCTCGGGTGACGACAACGAGCGGCACGCGGAGCACCATGGGGAGGGGAGGGAGGGGGGAGCGCGGGCGGCCCGCACTGCCTGCCGGGATAGGGAAGGACGCGGCTGTCGGCCGCCATGTTGAGTGTGGCGGGAAGGTCGGCGCGGGCGGGAGGGTGCCGGGGTCCCTGTCCCTCGTGTGGACCGGGGCGGGAAGGGGCACCAACCGGGCCGTGCGGGGTGGGGGAAGGCGGGCTGAGAGCGGGCACTCGGCTTCGAGCCGCCGGGCTGCGCGGCAGCGCGTCGCTTCCGCTGCCGGGCGATGTCGGAGCAGCGCCGCTCGAGCGCGTGAGGTGCGGGCGCGCTCCCGCCGCCCGGCTGCGCGCTCCCGCGGGGCCGGCGCTGCCGCAGGGTGCCCGCGCCCGATCTAACGCGTTTTCCGCGGCAGCGGGGGGGAGTCGGGGGAACGCGGCCTGCGCATGGTCAGGGGGGTCCCGGGGGGGGGGGGGGCTGTCCCCAGGGGTCTGCCGCGGGAGCGCGGCTCTCAGGTGTGTTTGTGCGCTGTCCCCCTCCTTCAGACCACGGTGGCGCTTTCCTCGCTTTGTGCCCCTGCCTTCACAGAACGTACAAGTGGTTAGGTTGGAAAAGACCTTTGAGATCATCGAGTCCAAGTGCTACCCCAGGACTGCCGAGCGTCCGCCGCTAAACCATGTCCCCAAGTGCCCCATCTGCACGTCTCTGAAGTGCCGCCAGGGATGGTGACTTCACCGCTTCCCAGGAAGACTCGTGTGCCAGGGCTTCACCCTTTTGGTGAAGGCGTTATCCCCAATATCCCATCCAAACCGTGCCCAGCCCGGTTATGACACATTTTTATTTCTCAGTGTTATTTATTCTCCCAAACCCTGGGCCCTGAGCAGTGCTGCAGGAACACCACAGCTTGCGTCCCGTGACATGTCAGATACGGATGAGCATCACACAGCCTGTGAGAAAGGCCGCTTGGTGTTTGAGGCTGGTGCTCCAACACACACACGTTGGAACTGCTATTCTTTTCTGTCATGAATCCCGATGTCAGGCACTGCATTCATGTTTTTGTACATCTCTTACCTTGAAAAGTTATTCCTGGGGTATAACAGCAGCTGTGAGACTCTCCCCCACCCCCAAAGACTACCACTGCCCCGCTAATTTCATTTTAGAACAGCCAGATCTTTTGTCATTTCAACCCAACAAAACATAGATGCCTTCATAAATGTTAATGGTATTTTCCGTTCAGTCTCCAGAATGGAGTTTGATTTTGCTTTTAGAATGGTATTGCCCTCCTGTGGTCAAACAACAGTAACTCCGGGAGCTATTGCCAAGGGTCTGCGTGCTCGTCCTTCAAACATGCTGACTTATTTTATGTGCGGGTACATAAAGTGAAACAAAAGTCTTCTCTCAGATTACTTGCTCCCACTGTTCACTGTTACAGGTTTGGCCGTCTAACCTGATTCATCTCTTCATGCTGTGATGGGATCGGCTCGTCGGAATGATTCACCCATGTTACTTTGATACGGAGGCAGGATTTTCACACCGGTGTCTGGGGACTCTCAACACAAGACACCTTTGTTGCTTCTGAGGTCTCGGGGTCAGCTGCCCTATTGCAGGTCAGTGCAAAACCCACAACTGATCTCTGTGTGATGGGAGGTTTTAGAGAAGCACAGAATTCTTGCCCACTGTAACTTGCATGATCAAAGCCTGGATTATTTGATGTGGGCCCTGAAGGTGACTCACTGATACCATCATAAGACAATTTACTTCAAAACACCTACAATACTTAGCTAAGTTTTAGAGTTGTATAACACCGTGGGTTGTTGATTTGATATTTTGTCACTCCCTTTTTGTTCTTTCTTCTGCCTTTGTTCCTAATGGTTGGAACTTCGTTTGTCAGTTTATACCAAGCTGGAATTTATGTGGCGGGATAATCAGATCTCCTAGCAAAATGTCATATTAAGTAGGCATTATGGATAATGCCCCTAGTTAATGGAAAAAATGCTTAATTGCTGCTTGAATAATATTGATCAAATGCAGTCATTCTACCTGTGCATTTCCATATTAGATACCACTGTAACCTGCACAGTACAGACAGACCTGTGCTTGCTCAGATGGGTGCTCATGAATTTTAGACAGATTCTTCTGGAAACAACACTGCTCAGGTGAATATACTTCTGTTGAACTCCACTGGGGGTGATGATTCTCTGTGGGTAACAGTTATGACTTAATGCTTGTGTGGAGAGAGGCTTGTATCCTACAACTTGGCTTCTTTTTATGGGTTCTTGAAACTAAGCGTGGTGCTCAGGACTGTTGAACTCTGTCCCTGCTGTTACCACATGGAATCGCAGAAGTGTGGGGAGAAGGGACCCCTGGAGCTACCTGCTCCACGCTCTGCTCAGTGCGGGATGGTCACAGCACAAGATCAGCTTGGCCAAAGTTTTGTCTAGCCAAACCTTGGAAACCACCTAGCGTGGAGACCACAGCTTCTCTGAGTGGCCTGATCCAGTACTGTGCAACCCTCCCTGTAAAGAACTCTTCAATCATGTCCAACGTGAATGTCCTGACTTGCAAATTCTGGCCATTGCTCCTTACTTACACTTTCTGCCACTACTAAGAAGGGTTCATAGCCACTGTCTTTATAACCACCCTTCAAGTAGTTGTAGCTGCTATTGGGTTGCTCCATAGCTGGTTGCACCACCTGGTTCCCAGACTGCCCTGATGCACAGGGACATCCTGCCCCAGCTGCAAACCTTCATACTTCTCCTCGCTGAGTGACACGAGGTTTCTGTTGACCCTGACTTTGAGTTTATCACAGTTCCTCTGGAAGGCGGCTCCAGCAGCACCTCTCTCACATCAAGCACTTTGTGCTACCCTCCATAATGAAGCCGTAGGGTGACATGAACCCCAGCAGAGTCCTTGTTGATTACCAGCTGCCAACTGGGCCCTGAGCCACTGATTTCTACCCTCTGAGCCCAGTGCTCCAGCTGTTTTTCAATGAATCAAACAGTGTATATGCCCAGCCCATGCTTCTTCAGTGTGCTCACGAAAATGGTGTCAAAAACCTCACTAGAGTCAAGGTAGATTACATCTGCTGCTTTCTGCTTTTCCCACAGCCTCTTGTCTCAGCCTAGAGGGCAGCTGTAATTGTCATCCTGTGACTGATTAATATTCCTGGCTCTTCCTCCTCTTATGTTATTTCCAACTGAAGAGCTCATAGTTTTTTGCTATTAATCCCAGAGATCATGACCTTGTATTTTGCGGTGCTGAATTTCGACCGCTTTCTATTATTCCAGTCCTCAAGGCTGGCATCTTTTCATCTTCTCTAAAATACTCCGATCCTTCCCTGTACTTTAAATGGCTCTCAACTTTGATTGCAAGTTCACTCAGAATAGGGAGTTTGAGAAATTGCAGCATGAAAGGAAGTAGACTTGGCATGGACTTGGCTTCAGGGTAGTGCTGGTCTGCACTGAGCTACAGAGTGATTTTTTAGTGAAAAATATTTCTTCCCTGCAATTCCCAGTGCATGGGAAAATCATTTCCAAAAGGTACATAGGGAGTGAAGGGAGTATGACCTAGAAAAACTAGTAAGATGCGTATGTCAAATCCAGTTAATTTTTTTTACTAATGATACTGATCTATATGTATAAAATGCTGAACAGAACACTTATCATCCTTGTGTTTGGCCTTAGGCTACATTCCCCATCAAAGGCAAAGAGGCGCTGTTGACACTTTCCTGGTGAGTAAATCAGTCATGAGAGTAACATATTTCTTTTCCAAGAAACATATAGAAGGCCATGTATTGGAAATTAGGACTCCTGGGTTTTCCAGAGCTCAGCAGGTTCTTGAAACAAAGGTATTCAGACTCCATCCTACTTTCTCCCTTGCCTGCCTGCAAGGGCAGCTCTCTGATCTCATCGTTTTGCTACTGTCCACCCTCATCTTCTTTCCCAGTTATGGATGCAGGAGCACCACAGGAAGTGGGAGCAAAAGGACCTTTCACCCTGTCACTGCACACCCACTTGTGTGCTGGACCCTTCATAGCTGACCAGTCCATCCTGGCTGCAGACGTTTTCTCTTTTACACAATGAATGAGGCAGTGCAGTAATTTTATGCAAATCCATGTGCAGATTAAAAAATTAATCAAATTCTGAAATTTTCATTTAAAGAGATTAGTCTCGAAAAATCCCCCATCTAATCCTCCCAGAATAGTCACTTGGAACAGACCTTCTCTGCTTTGCTTTCCTCCTGGGTTCAGTGCATCTCCTGGAAAATTTTCTTGTAATCCTTTTGGGAGCATCTGGAGCAGCAAGTTTGAGTTTGAGCAGGGCTCACCAGGCAAATTAAAGTTGATATATCAAATGATAGAAAAGATGTGTCAGTAAGTGGGAACAGGGGAGTTTAAGGCAGTACAATCTCCGCTCTGTTGTACTTCATAGGTAAATTCCCATGGTGAGGCATGAAAAATGGAAGCAGTGAGCCTTGGTGAGCCTAACAGTAATTTACATACTGAGAGGCCAGAAGAAAGTCATGCAGCAAGAAAAATGAGTAGCAAGAGACACTGCTAAAACTTGCTGTGCCTGGTAGTTTACTACTGTAACAAAGATGTAATCTGTCTTTAAAGCTTGAGCTCAAAATTATCTTGGAACACTTGGGATTTGATCCAGTGACATCACAAATACTTTCCAAGCCCCTCAGGGATTTCGGAGTTGACACTATACATGGTGGGTCAGCCACCAACCACTGCCACACTGGGGGAAGTCCTTCCAGAGAAGTCCTGATGACATTAAAAAGAAGCTAACTTAGGCCCCTGAAGATCTCACTTCAATTAGACATCCTGGAGCATTAATGTACAGCATCCTCTGATCTTGTAGCACCTGAAACGCTTTGGGATGTGTGATTAGGTTGGCCTGGAGCAAGCCCAATTGCCCCAGCTTCAAGAAAACCACAAGCCCGTGATGCAAACCCTTGAACAAACCTCTAACCACAGCACCTGGAATAGCTCAGCTCTGCCCAGCGATGGCAGGCTGGCTCCTAGAAGGGAATATTTTTCTGGCTTTCAAATGCATGCCATGGAGCAAGGTGCTGGTTCATTTTTCTGACTGCATGGGCATGGCCAGCTCATTTGTTCACTGTTTTTTTTTCCCCAGTGTGACTCCAGGTTTATGGCTCAGACTACACCCCCCTATGTCCACGCTTTTGGTCTCATGCCACCATCCAATTTACCTGGCAGCTTACCACATTTCTGCCCCCAGTGCTGGTTGTTTCTGTCTCTTTCTGACTTTGGCTCCTTGCCTGCAGAATTGCTTTAATTAAAAAGTTAATGAAAGGTAATGCAAACGAGCACTTTGCCTGTATTTTATCAGGGTCCAGCTCCTCTCCCTCCCTCTTTCCCAGAGAAAGTGAAAATGAGGAGCTGGGGGTTTGCTGCTTTTTGTGGTGAGAGTTTACAGTGCAGGCTTAGGAGGAGCCCTATGAAGAAAGATTTTCTAATGGTAATGCATACAAGCAAGTATGTAGATGGAGAACATTATTCATGAATGAAAGCTGAAGAAGTTTTCATTTAAAGGGGATTAATCTAAACCCTTTATAGTATTCCTGGTCTCTTTGGAACAGGCAATTCTCAGCATCATTTTTCTCCCAGGCTTAGAGCAAACTTTTCAAAGGACTGTCTATACCCAAACTCCAAATTACTCTGAGCAGGGACAAAGGGAAGGTGTAAACCTGAGCCCCACTGGTGCCTATAGTATGCCACCTTATATCCATATAGAAGAGGGCTCATTCATCCCTACGTGATTTCCCTGAGAAACCAGGGAACAAAGATTAGTGTGTGAAGCAACATGAACCACATCATCAGCCCCTTCTCCCGGCCCAGATTCTTCCCATCCAGCAGTAGGAGGAGGAAAATGCAGGGATGTGAGGATGTAATTTCTCCACCTGCAATACAGAGCAGCTAACCAGTAATAACATAAATTCTAGACTCACCATCCTGGAGGTAGCTCAAGAGCTGCCATTTGGATTATCTTTCTTTCCATGGCTGCCTATGCTTTGGTGGGGGGTGATGTTCAGTTCTCTTGATTTTGTTTTTAAAGCCCTAGAGAAATGAGTAGGAGTTTTCATTTTTGTTAATATCTACAGTGGATTTCATAGCACTGATTTATAGCTGGTCCCTGATGATGTTTAGTACCCAGTGCCTGAGACTGTGTAAATAAGTTACATAAAAATGGATTTGTGTCATCATTAGCAGCACCCCCATTCCAAGGGGAGCCTGCAGTGAGCCTGCGTGTCTAATCAGAGCTGACAAGGAGCAGAGTTACACACTGAGACCTCCAAAGCTAGTGGGCCTGTGCCAGATTCAGCTCCCTGTTGTGTTGGTGTAAAGTTGGATAACTTCTGACTGCAAGGGGGTTTTACACCAGATTTACTCTGTGTTTACACCTGTGCACCGAGATCAGCATCAGGCAGCATGCCCTAAAATCCTTAGAAGCAATAGAAAGATGCATACTGACTTCAACAGGCTCTGGATCAGGCCTTGATGGTTAAAATATAATCTGAGTTCAGAGTGCAGAAAAGAAATTACATGCCTGCTATTGTAGTGAAATGCTTTCCAGAGCAAGCATCAGCAGTATGTACACGAGTGCCAGATGAATTAAGCTGGCATTTCTTTTTCTCAGCTCCAGTAGGAGAGGATTGCTTTTAAACTACTCACGCCTGCTGTGTCGTGTCTGGAGTCGGAGCTGAGCAGAGCCGCCGGCAGGGCACGTGTGACAGGAGCCGCAGTTGCAGGTCTGGTTGTGCTCAATTCCCCTGGTCTTCAGGGTCAGCCATGCACAGAAACATCAAGGCAGAGATAGAGCCTGTTAAAAGCTTTGGGGATTATTGTTTTAAATGCCTCTGTCTCCATTTAAGCCTTTTTCTCCAACCACTTCTGCAAACCCTGTCTCGCAGCTCAGACAAGGCAACCTGGGGTGTGATGAACCTCTGTTTTGTAACACCTTCCTGATTGCACTGTGCTGCCAGGTGAATTAGAGACCTGCGGGGAATGGAGATGCTAATCTCAGTTCCTGAGAGGTGCACAGCTGAAGTCACTGGTGTTAGCACAGTTACTCTGGCCCTCACTGTAAGAGGTGTGAGGATCTGTGCTTTGACCTGCTGGCAGCATCAGCTGCCATAAAGTTTAAGAGTCTAGTCACAGAAGTGGTCAGGAATTCTGCCTTTTATTCTCTGTGACTGAAAAGCCAGTCCTTCTGGCCAGTATCTAAAGGGAATATAGTCAGGTAGTTTACATGCTTTGGGGTTTTACCTTTAAAATCTCCTAAGCATTGAATCATTTCAATTAGACTAGATCTTAAGGGTCTTCTACAACTTAAATGATTCTTGGATTTTTTTTCTCTGGCAAACCTATGCTTCTCCGTATAGTTTTACCTGCAAGTCCCTTGTCTTTTAGATTTCAGAGTGTGTCCAAGTTTCGTTGTCTGGGAAGGTGCTTGCATAGAGGTTTTCACAGAGCCTTTGGGTCCTTGCAGCAAAATAAGGCAGATTTAGACCCAGAGGAGCTGTTGGAAAGCTTGCCTGGCTTAATGATTAACACCTTGCAGTGCTATGAGAGTATTAGGACAAAGAGACCTCTGGACTCATGAGCTCTCTCAGAAGAAGGCAGCCACTGGCCTTGCACTGAAACACATCCATTTACTAGAGGGAAGATTAACTCTCTCAGGTAATTTGAATGGGTCTGTGATCGAGTGTGTTGCTAGGCTGCTTCAGCCTCCTGGCACCCGGTCTTAATTGCCAGCACCATAATTACCATGAGCAGAAGAGACGCAGATCACAAGGATCTTTGATCCTGAGAAAGCAGCACTGAACTTGCTGCCAGTTAACAGAAAGAAGGAGAAATGCTGGGAGGGAATAGATGCATGTGTGCTGGCAGCGGCTGCCTTTCCTCTGTCACGACAAGTGCCTGCCCTCAAGCAGTTGAGATCGTTCTGTCCACATGCAGATCTGTTACATATAATGCTAATACTCAGTGGAGACTAGTTCAAATGGGCTTTTGTAGACATGGCTAGCAACTTTGCCAGATCTGAGTTCTTATTTGGGCTTTAAATGTGATTTAATGGATAATAAAGGACTAAATAATAAAGGCAAATGAAGCCTTGTGTTAATTTGCTGTTTGGTTGGGAAACCTCATTACTTGTTTCTCTGTGGCCGCCAGCAGTAAGGGATCAGGCAGCCAGCAAGCCTGTTGTTTCTCTCAAGTCCATGCCTGATGCTGCAGGGACACATGGGGCAATGTGCAGCTAGAGAATGACATCAGCATTTGGCTGGCACAAGCAGGGGAGTTAACGTAGCAAAGAGCTGTTCCACCCAGATGCCCTGCTCTCTCTAGGACAGAGAACACCTTCCACACTTTGGAAAGGCATCAAACACTGAACAAATAGAAATGATGGCTTGCCAGTGGCAGATGTACAGTGATGGAGAAGGTGGCTGGCAGGACTCACCTTCCCTGTGGAAGGTGATGGGATTGCAGGATACCACAAGCTGACAAGTAGTTTGAATGTGACACTGCCTTTGCCTCCCACCTGGCTGGAGAGAGGTTTGAAAGTGCTGTTGATATGGCACCTTAACCTAGAGGAAACAGGAGCTAGAGCTCCATGGTTGAAGTTTTGCCCTCCCTGCTCTCTCTGTGTCAGCCCTGTCTCTTCTGCTAGCAAAAATGTTCACATTCTCTTGCAGGTTGGAGGGTGTCAGCGGCCCCAGCTCTTAAGGCCTTGCCAGTGTTGGCAGAACGTGTCCAAGCCCACCTCACCGAGCAGATTGACTCAGCCTGGCCACCTGTGCAGCATGTCCCTCCGTGAGCACGCACTGACCCTCTTCCGCAGTGCAGTGGGCACTGTCCGGCCGGCTCCAATGCTGAAGAGGGCTCTGAAGCTCCAGAAAGATGAGTGCCCTCAGCTGCTGGTGAAGGGCAGGGCCTTCCCAGTGAAGAGAAACCTGTACCTGGTAGGTTTTGGCAAAGCTGTGCTGGGGATGGCTGCGGCAGCAGAAGAGATCCTGGGAGACCACCTCATTCGGGGGATCATCAATGTGCCACTGGGCATCCAGGAGAGCCTGCAGCAAGCAGGAATGCAGTAAGGGGGACCATGCCTGGACGTTTTTTGGGGGGAGGCTGACAGATTTATCCTCTATGCAATGTTGCTGTGACCCATTCAGTCCTTTCTATCTACCCTCACTCTGGTGCCCGCCCCATCCACCGCACCACACTGGTCTTCAAACATCATCACGTCCCAGTGGCACCAATTACATGGCCCATTTCTTGTGCTGGATGCGCTGCCTCCGCAGCCCTGGGGAGGAGACATTCAGCAAAGGCCACCTCCCTGTCCTGGTCACTCATTGTGCACCTCTAGCGCAGCAGGCCCATTTCTCTGCTGAGTGACAGCCCAGCTGCCTGTGAAGGTGCACATGTCAGTGGTGTGATTGCCTCTCTTACCTCACCAGGGAGATGCTGCTGAAGCCACACAGCAAAATCCAGGTCATCGAAGGTGCCAAGAACAACCTCCCAGATGAGGAGGCTCTGAAAGGAGCAGTTGCCATCCAGGAACTGGCAGAGGGTCTGACTGCAGCTGACCTGCTCCTTGTGCTCATCTCAGGTAGCGTGGGGATCCCAGGGAATGGGCTCTGCTGGGGGCCCTCCAGCTGCCTGCCCACAAGGGAGCACTGTGCTTGTGCCAGCCCTTTCAGTACTGACACTTGCACCTCTGTCATTTCTCCTCTCCCTTCTCCTGCCTAGCCTTTCTTTAGGGATGCAGCAGGGGAGAGCATGGAGCTGCCTGCTGCTGCAGTGGACACGCTGCCTTGCAGCACTGGCTGCACAGGCTGGGTCCTGAGGTCGTGCCACCACTGTGAGATGACACCTCTGGGCACAGCCTGCCAGCTGCTCTCACCACTTGGCAAGAAGATGCTTTCCTTCTGCTCCCTCCTTATATCTGGGGATACAGACTTGGAGAAGCAAGCACTTGGTGTACTTGCATGCTCCAAACTTGTACAGGGATGCAAGTCTGTAAGCTGAGATTTGGGACTGGCCCTTTCCAGGGCTTTGCTGCTTCCTGGCCCATGGAAACAAGGCCCCCATGTTCCAACACAATGAGCTACACACCTTGCAGGGTCAGCCCTGAACATCCCAGGCCCTGGCTGCTGGGTCCAGGGCTGTGTAAGGAAGGCAGATATTATGCATCAGAGGGATGCAGTGACATCACCCCAGCCTGAGCTCAGCTGGGTGAGCAAGTGTCAGAGGTCAAAAGCATGCAGGGGCTTGGAGCAGCTTTGGAGAAATGCCTTGGTCTCTGCTCAGTGACTGTTCTTCTGTGGATGCTGGAGCCTGAGCTAGTGCAGAGAGAGTAGTGGCATTAGGCAAACACCCAAGCGACTGGAATCTAGCTGCACTTGCTGGGCTTCCTCCTGTTCTTTGGCTACAGGAATCTCCAAGAGACTCCTCAGCCCTTCAGGAAGCCTGTACAGGATCTCCCCGTGGCTGCAACTCCCTATGCATGTGCACTCCCACACAGCAGCCGGTCCCCAACAGCTCCTGCCTCTCAGCTAGATCCCTGGCTATTGACTGAAACACAGGCATTTGCATTTGTTTTTCTTGCTCATCATGTTTTATTGATGCTGGTTTGTCTCAAACCTCTGAGCAGGCTTTGCCTTTTGACAGCAGCTTCTGTGCATGTTCATTCTCTGCTCAGATCTTACTCCTTTCTACTCCGCATTTTCCATCCATTCCACTTTTCCTTTGGAACCTACCTTCTTTCTGCATTTCCAATGCCCGCTTGTATCAGATGATTCACTATGTATGATGTAGTGGGGATAGTAATTGGTGGCCCTTCTTTGTTGTGCTCACACCACTGCAGGCACGCAGCGAGGTTTACACTGCCCAGATGAAATGTAGCTGAGTGCAGGCAGTGCAGGACAACTGTGATTAAAACCCATCAGTGAAGACTGAATTCTCCAGAGATGTTAGCATAGTCCCCAGTGACCTTTGCCTTCTCTCTATGCACTCATGAGGGAAGAGGAAAGGCCCAGGCGTTGAACAGCCTTGCTTTCATTCTGTCCTGTTCCTGCTATCCTGATGTCCTTGCCATCTCTTCTGCATCCTAGGGGGTGGCTCAGCCCTACTGCCTGCTCCCATCCCTCCCATCCTCCTCAAAGAGAAGGAGAAACTCACAAAGATGCTGGCTTCCCGAGGAGCTTCCATACAGGAGCTGAACATTGTCCGGAAGACTCTGTCCTTGCTGAAGGGTGGAGGGCTGGCCCAGCTCTCATATCCTGCACAGGTAATGGAGAAGAAGCCCCTGCTTGCCCAGAGATCACCCATCGGCCCCTTGAATAGAGGTTTAATCAACTGACCTAAGCACTTGGGAGGTTTTTCTCCTCACTGAGTGAACAGCCTTTACACACTGGGTACTCTTGTCTCAGATTTCACCAAGGACCTGAACTCTCAGGGAGACAGAGATGAAAGAGGCAAATGTCAGACTTGGCGTATGTTGGCTGTCCCATCACACCACTCTCAGCAGACCCCAGCCCTCATGCAGCAGGCACTTTCAGTGTGCTGGTGCTCCACCACAGAGTCCAACATGGCACTCCCCAGGGGTTGTTCTCAGCACATGTCATTGCTGAACCCACACTAGTTTGTAAGTGCACTAACAAGTGCAGTGTCACGGGTTACATCTTCCAACGTGATGGTCCAGCATCAAAGGATGTTGTAGAGTTGTGGTTTCAAGGGGAAGGTGACACTCACAGGACCATAAACCAAAAATGGTCCAACATCTACCCCTTTCCATCTACTTTGACATGAGGGTGGCATAAGTGTAACTCAGAGCAGCACTTATGCCAGGGCTCTTGCATGCTCTGCCTCCCACAGTAATCTGTGGGCATTTCTTTTTATAGGTGGTGAGCCTCATCCTTTCTGATGTGATTGGTGACCCCCTGGACATCATAGCAAGTGGCCCCACTGCTGCCAGCTCCCACACTGTCCAAGACTGCCTTCAGATACTTACCAAATACAACCTGCTGCACAATCTGCCCAAGTCAGTGGAAACGGTCCTGTCCAGCATTCCCACCAAGCCCACTGCTCCAGAAGACTTCTCCCACGTTTGCAACATCATCATCGGGTCAAACAGGCTGGCTCTAGACGAGGCCAAACGCCAAGCTGAGAGCCTGGGCTACACCACGCTGGTTCTGAGCGCAGCAATCTGCGGGGACGTTGGCCGCGTTGCCACACTGTACTGCCAGCTCATCCGGCTGCTCTGCCTGGGCTTTGCCGGCCTCGGAGAAGGGCCCCAGAGTGACAAGGTGAGGCGGGATCTCCTGCAGCTGATGGCAGAGCTACAGATCCCAGGTTTGAACCTTGCCGAATTTCTACAGGCCCTGCGAGGATTAGGGTCTGAAACACCAGTATGCATCGTGGCTGGCGGAGAAACCACAGTCCAGCTCCAAGGAACCGGCAAGGGAGGGAGGAACCAGGAGCTGGTCCTGCGTGTGGGGCTGGGGCTGCACAGGGCACAGGCTGTGGAAGCCAGCAGCTCCCCAGGGAGGTGTGAGATCGTCTTTCTGAGTGGTGGAACGGATGGGCAGGATGGGCCGACGGAGGCAGCAGGAGCTTTCTGCAGCCCAGAGCTGGTGACAGAGGCGTTGCAGGAGGGCCTTGATGTGGAGGCTTTCCTTAGCAACAACAACTCCTATACCTTCTTCAGCCAGTTCCAAGGTGGACATCACCTCCTGGTGACAGGCTTGACAGGCACCAATGTCATGGACATCCAGGCCATTTTAATTAGAGCCACGGAATGATCCTGAGAGGTCCCTCTGCCGATAGCCAGATGCATTTAATTAGGACAGGGGGTAAAGGAAGGCATCAACACTGCAGACAAATGTAAACTACTTAAATTAGGGCTTGCTTTTGAGGGTGCTACTGTCTTTGACAGAAATAGTCCACTAATTAGACACAGGAGTGGACGTACACAGCAAAAGCAAGCACTTGTAATTAGGATCAGAGGGAGATAAGAGGTCACATTACAGACACAGAGGCCAGATTTAACACTACGGCTGAGAGCCACCACTCTTGTGACTGCTTCAACTGTAGTTAAATGATGTGAGGAAATGAAGGCCATGGTAGGGCTGCCAGGGAGAGCCCTCACTGTGGCTGTTGCACCTCAAGAGCAGCTTGGCAGTGGGCTTATGCACGTTCACAGAAGTGCATTACAGAGACCAAAGGACGTGAAAGCAATGGCAGAGCCTGCCCAGCTCAAGGCAAGGGGGTGCTGGGGGAACATGGTGAGAAGGGGACACCCAGCACCCACTCCAGTGCCCTGCAGCTCCTCCCACACCAGCGTACCTCAGCAGAGACCTCAAGTGCAGCATGATGCACACCAGTGTAGCTAAAAGGCACATTGGCAGAGAAGTGCTTGGTGCTGGACACATGATACAAGCGGTGCACAGGACAGTGACAGAGGGTGGTATACCTTCACTGTGCAGCATAAGGATGGGGATAGCTGATATGCAGCAGCAAGCCAGCTGAGTGGGGTCCTTCTCCAGACTCCTTCCCTCTTGCAGGAACATCATCCCTGCTGATCTCTGTTGGGAGAGCCTCTGTGGCAGCAGCATGTGTGCTGTGAGCTTCCACGGTGGTGTTTTCCAACTGCCTAGAAAACAGTCATGCACCCAGTCTGAGCCAGTGACCTTTCTCCTGTGCCGAGGCAGAAGTCGCTGTCACTCTGATTAACTCTGCTAATTCCACAGAACAAAAGGCAAGGAAACCTTCATGCTCAGCTCTCCTGACCCATGCTGCTGAGCTGATCAAAGGGCAAAGCTGCTGGAGCTGTGCTCTGACAGGGAGCCGCTCCCCCGCATGCATGAGGATGAGGTGTTTATCACAGTTTCATCACCTACTGCAGCACGTATGTGGGAGAGCAGAGATGAGCTGGGTTTCCCAGGACATGGAGCCCACAGTGGGACTGGATTTCAGAAGGGTTCTGCCTGTAGCAACAGGCGCGGTGATGGTTTTGGCTGGATATTCAAAGGACTTCAGCTCAGCAGCCAGTATGACCCAACACGTCCAACTGAATATCTGCCTGATTGTTACAGAGCCTAAGTATGAGCTAAGCTCCTTTGAAAATCCAGCCCTAATTTAACAGGACACACTTGACTCAGCCTCTTTCCAGACTCTGTGTGGCTGATCTCATCTCATGACATAAATACACTGTCGCGCCAACATGGTGAGTCGTGGTGTCTCACTGCAGTCGTTCTGCGCCCTGCTCCAAGATGGATCGGAGGGTGGATGTGAGGAGGATGCAACACCTCCTGCTTTGGTTTTGAAGCCAATCTCTAACAAGTAGGGATATCAGCAGGACCATCATGGGGCCTGGTATCGATGCCAGGCTGGCAGCTGGACTGTTTGGGCCACAGCCCAGGCGCAGTGTCAAGGCACAGGCCTGGGGATTTCAAAACCCTGGTCTTATCCCGATGGGTTAAACTTATCCACACATCTCATTTGTCCTGTGAGTCTGAAGGTCTTCTGTAACATGCCTGAACTTGTTCATGCTGGCAAACAGCTTTGAGATCTGCTGGGGAAAACCTGCCAAGCGTTACAGAGCTTACGGTGCCCCTGCGATGTCAGGTGGTGGTTGCACAGGAGAAGCTGCTTTGTGCTGTGTGTTTTTCTCCAGAGGTTGCTGGCAGGTCACCTCCTCCATGCCCAGCATGCCAGCACCATAGGGCACTAACATGTGCACTGATACAGCAAAAAAGATACGGGCTGCAGCCAGGATAACAGGCTAAAGCTGCCTCCAAAATATTGTTAATGCTTCCTGTCCAGTTCGGCTCCAGTGAAATCCAGTGTGACTCCAGTTTTGGGCTGGCACACCAGGCGCAAGGGTCGCTGGCATCTCCAGGCATCCTAGGTACGCTGTCACAGGGCCACCATTCCCTGTGCTCTGCACGCTGCCTCTTTACTGAGCACTGTGCTAGTCCTTGGAGCTGCTGCTTGTGCTACATCTCTTGTCAAGTCCATAAGACCTTGGGCTCCCATTTGCTGGCTTCTCCTGGGAAATGCCTACCACATGTACCCTGTCCTTCCCTTCAGAACAGTGGCTTTTCACTAAATGATTGAAAAGAGTTTGTGCTGGGGAGGAAAAAAGGCTAATAAAAGGTTTGTTGAAAGGATGGAGCTATTTGAAGTGCACTTCACATCTACATTTGCCTGGCCGCCGTATACAGTTTTTGTTCTTGTCCTCTTTTCTAATGAGAAGATAACCAGGCAAGGGGAGGTTGACCAAGAACACCCAGGTTACCAAAACACTTTTCCTCTCCTGATGCTTCTACCTAGATAGATCAAAACTCCATTTCTGAGGGATTCCTTAGGTGAACCCTGTGCATCTTGTACCTAGGGAGGAAAGAAGCTTTGGACTGCGTGCAGCCCTCATAAACAAGGCACAGGTTGATTCCTATGGTCAATGCTTGGCACAAAATTGCCTGTTATTGCTCCAGCCCAGAGCCAGCTCCCTCTGCCCTACAGTCCCTTTGCTGACAGAAAACACCCCATGCATGACCCAGCACACATTTGGGCTGCAGTGGTCAGGACTGGCAAGGATTTGCAAGGTAACAGTTGCATCTAAAGACACAACAGCATCGCTCACCTGCCAAGTAACGATTCGGCTCTGGGCTGTCAGAACCTGCCAGCAGCAACGAGCTTCCCATTGGGAATTTGAGTGAGTCACAGCAGCTGAGCAGGGCTTTGGGCTTGCTGCACTGTCCTGGATGGGATATCAGCATCATGTGAGCATACCCAGGCAAAAGAAGAAACCCGGAGCTCAACCGTGGTCACACACACCGAGGGGTTCCAGCATGCAGACCATGCTCAACGAGCTCCATGCCATCCCTGCTCCGATGTGCTTGTGCCTAGGGAGATAAGTCACAAACGCAGTGAAGACAATAAGAGCTGCTTGGTTTGGATGCTCTCAGTCCCTTCCCTCTTTAATGTTAAGGGCAATATTCTACACCAGCCAGCCTCCAGGAAGGAGGGAGATGGGTGGGGATGGCCAACAGCTCCCTGACAGGGGACACAGGGGCTACCCCTGGGGAAAAGCACACCCCACTCCCGAGCAGGGGAGTAAATCACAGGTGTGCTTGCGATTGATTTGCTCTCCTAAGTGGGCTGCTCACAGCCAAACAGTGCTAATGGCCGGGAGAAGTAACAGCATTATTAACAGCATGGGCTTTTGGCAGTAAATTAAAAATCCTGGCTGCAGCCCTTGGCTCTGCGCTTGCCTCTTAGGAGACATTAATATCACAGCTCCCCAGCATTCCCGTTATCACTTCATTAAGGATCCAATAATGATAGATGTGGATGGTTTTATTTTCACGGAGCCTGATTAATGGCTAATATCTCACTAGGTGTTAAGGGGTTCCTTCCGTTATGGAGGGCTGGAAGGGGGCTGCCTTTCATCTCCACAAGCCACAGTTCTCACTCCTTTCACTAATGTGACAGATTTAACGCAAACCTTGGACGAGCGGCTGGGGCCTCTTGAGAAACTTCGAAGAACATCACGCCTGGGACAGCACTTGCTGCCAGGGCCATTCCCAGGCTCCTTTCTCCTCCTTCCTCCTCCTCTTACCGCGTCCTGCTGGCATCGCCTCCTTCCAGTGTCTGCACCCAGATGCTGTCACCCATCTCCTGGGATAGTTCTGGTGCAGAATCAGGCCTGTCCTTGCGAGGTGGTGCAATGCAAGAAGTGGGCTGGGGCTGGCCTCACCCCAAAGCAGCTTGGGACCCCTTACCTGCCCCCCATGAGAGCTGGGGTGCAGGACAGAGCCAGGCTGAGGCCAGCAGCCCTCCTCCAGCACCCCAGGATATAGCTTTGGTGGCTCCCCCGAGGCTGGCTCCACGGCACAGGGGCTGTTCTCCGCTGTAGGACCCCGGCGTATTGCACGGCTTCAATCCCTATATGAAGTGGGATGTATAATCACATAGGAATAAAAAGCCATACAAGACAGCAGGCTGTGAGTTGCTCTGTGCTGGCCAGTCCCTCTGCAGTGGCTGCCACAGACCCCGCTGGGATGTGGCTGTGCCCTGGGGAGCCCCCTCCAGTCCTTGTGCAGGGTCCGTGGGGAGACAGAGGAGCCCTGCATCAAACAGAGAAGAGAGGCAATGTTTCAGCCAGCAGGAAGCATGGGAGGCCCCAGAGCCACTGGAGCGGGATCCCTGTGGGGTGTCAGAGCTTGCTGTCAGCTAACAGGGGCCTCCCACCCCAGCCCCCCTTGGAGTTGAGACAAGACTTACCCTGTGGTATACCCACACCTCCCCCTTCTGCCCATCCCCATCCCAAAACATCCCCCTCCAGGGGCTCCTCCTGCTTGCCAACACCATTGGCCCCAGGGCTTTATCAGCTCCACCAGGGCAACCCCCAGCACCATCAGAAATGCCTGGTGGGGGGATTGAAAAGGGGCCAGCCCCCTCCCCATGGTGGTCAGAGCATCCTCTGCTGTCTGACCAAAGAGAGCCTGGAGGATTGCAGGGAGCTGTCAATGCCTGCCTGTCAGAGCACAGCCCCCTGGCAGCCCATTAGAGCAGCTCCCAGCTGCCTACAGTAGCCCTTGAGAGGGGCCAGGCACCGGCGTGAGCAGGGAACCTCAGCTGGGGAGGTGGATGTGGGTGGAATGGGGCCAAGGAGCTCCATGAACACTCACTGAGGAGCCTCCTCTCAGTGCGAAACCTGGAGGGTTTCCTGTCCACATCAGCATTTCCTAAGCTCTCACCCACCTGCTCAAGAGCTGTAAAGAGGTGAGGGTCGAGCCATGCCACTGCCATGGCTTGGGAGGATGGAGGGGTCATCCCTAGCCTGGAGGGGGCAGCCCCGGCTCTCCCTTGGCCAGGCTGTGCCACAGCCATTGCCAGATGAGACCCTGTGGCTCTTCAAAGAGCACAAATCCCGCAGCTCCAGGGGCTTGGGCCAACCAAAATCCCCAGCAAACCCCACGCAGGAGGTGAGCGGCAGTGACTGCACCACAGTGAACCGAGCTCAGCAACGGTGCCACCGGGTCCTGGATCACTTCTTAACCGCCTCCAAACCAGATCAGACATCAAGGGATCATCATCTGATGAACTGTGTGAAAAGACGCGCTTGTGAATCACTGCGCCCAGGCTGGGTAGGAACACTGCTGTATTTGGGACTAATTGCTCTCCATGAGCATGTGAATCATTAGGTATAATTACCCTAATAAATAAAAGGAAGATAACTCCAGTCTCTCACCTAATCTAACAGAAGCAATTTTCAGGGCGAGCTGTGTGAAATAAACCAGGAGCACAAGGCGGAGGGAAAGCAGAAAGTGGGGAGCTTCAAACCCTGGTCATGCGTTCATCCCTCTCACAGCAATTGAAGCCGTAAGCAGCGGTGGAGGCTCCCCCACAGGTCCCCACTGGAGTTCAGTGGCAGAGGATTAGCCATAGAGAACTCAGGTTTAGGTACAACAGGGCTGTGCCTTCCCAAGGCAGCATCCCACCGGGGAACAACTTCTCCTGGCAAAAGTTTCCCCGATACAAAAAATGCCATCAGGTTAAGAAAAAGGATTTACTTTAGGGGTAAAAAGGGCCAACGGTTACAAAACCAGTTTGGCTTTCCCCGGGGAAACACTGGAATGAGAAAATAAAAACCAAATGCACCCCACTCAAAGTTGACATTTTGAAAGGAAGCAGCAATTTTCTCCTCCACTTAAAATGTCATCACAGACTTTTGCATTAAAAAGAAGCCTTCCCTGAGTGATATTTTAAGAGGAAATGTTGACTTGAAACCAGAAGGAAACCCCCAGCCCATGCAATGAAATGCTTTGAGCTGCAGTGAGACTCCTGGCAGGGAAACTGCTATTTTTTTGCAGGAAAAAGAAACCCAAAATGGAAAGTAATTACGGGACTTCTGCGTATTGAATTTCCCATAGGACAAACCTGTCCTCAAGGAAGCAAGGCTTTGGGCCGCTCTTTGCCAGACCTGCACAGAAAAGGATGGAGCTGCATCACTGCCGGGCCTGGAGGAAGCAGCATCCCCCGTTTGGGGCACTTTTTCTCTAAAGCCCTGCAAAGCAAAGCAAAAACCTGGGAGTAGAGGCAGGTTGTGCCCTGGGGGGGGCAGGTGAGTGGTGCTGGCCCCACAAGATGCCAGCACAGGAGCTGCCCCTGCCCAGTCCAGTGGTGGGGGAGATGCTGAGGCTGAGGCAGGGAGCCCTGGTGAGCTATAGCAGGGTTTATCCCGCCTCCCCCAGCTCTCCCCACAGCCTCCACAGGGAGAAACAGGATTTATTCTGTGACTCAAGGGAATCCCCAGTTGCTCCCCAGGAAGCAAGAGGATCATGGCTCGGTCCAATTCCGCTTGCAAGGAGGACTGGGCTCTGCCTGGAGATGCTCCATGAGATCCGGCTGTGCAGTGTCACGCCAGCAGCTCTTCTGCTGGGTGGGATTTGACCAGGAGCAACCTGTGCTTGGGCTCTCCCCGAGCCGCAGTTATTGTTGCCTGGGTTTGGGGTTTTTTAATAAGCTGAAATATGAAAAGCCTGCCCGGGAGAACAGAGGGATTATTGGCAAATATCACTTCCCATTTGACAGGCTTCGAGGGGCTTTAGCCACGTGGATTAACGGGGAGCACAGAGAGGGACACAAACCACCAGGCTGGGACAGACCAGGGCGGAATTCTTTTAGCAGAGGACTAAGCAAAATCCCACAGACAACAAGGATCCTCCAGCTTGGAAAGGGGTGGGAAGGGATGCGGAATCCTAATTAGCTTTTTGCTATTAATGAATTGGCACCGAAGCAAACAAGCTGGCAACAGTGGCTGACGCAGCTTCTGCTGCCACCTCCCAGTCCCAGCACAGGCCTGTCTGCACAAGGGGCTTGGTAGCGCATCCCGTCGGCTGGGGGCAGCCTGGGACATGGGGATCCAAAGGAATAAAAAAACACCACTGTGGAAGAGGAGCTACTTAGGCACAATGGACCAGAGAGGATGCAAAGCACCCAGGATGCTAGGGCACATGGCAGGGCATGCCACTGTCCTGGTCCCCATCACCATAGCTCTCGCTGGGAGATGCCACTGCTTGCACAGGATCACCCACCTTGCCAGTGGCAAGAGGAAGGCTGAGACACTTTGTCCTCAAATGAAGCCAGCAGCTCAGGGATGAGGCAGCCCATCACCAGCATTGCTGATGGATGCCCACTGGATTAGAAACCTAGGAGCCAGCAGCTGGAGTCACAAGGTTTGTAAATAAGTCCTTACACTGGACATCTATGCCTAGTTGAGGTCTCTAAAATCCCTTTGGGCATCCAACAAGTACACCAAGAGGAGCCATGGGTGCAGAGCCAGGGTCTCATGCCAGGGATGCTGGGAACATCCTGCAATATTAATTAGCACTGTTAGTTATTAGCTGCTGCTGGGGGGGAAGGGAGGGAGCAGAGCCTCCCCCTTGCCCAGGGAGGGCCAGTGACTGACAGCTCCTTTCTTGGCTCTAAACAAACACCTCCTAAGGAAGGGGTGAAGGGGCTCCCCACAGTTGACGCCCAGCACCCTGGGAGCCACCCACCAGCAGCTGCTGCTAGATGGGTGACACATCCACAGCCCCATCACTAGTAGAGAGCACCCAAAGAGTGTGGCAGCCCTGGCCCAGCACAGTCTATAGGGATAAGCCTTGTGGAAAGCCACCCCTAGGCTTCGGGTGATGCCAAAACCAATGAACAGAGACAATTCTATGCAGAGGCACAACTCAGGGTCCAGCTCACCTCTGCCTGTACCAGCATCACCAGCAACAAGCCCAGCCTGGGAAGACATGTGAGCCTTGTCCCAGTGCCTAGCTAACTGAGCTCTACTTGCCAGCACAGCCCCACTCAGCCTGCAGACTACATCCCAGCCCTCCTCAGCCGCTTTAACCTCTTATAAACCCTCCTGGAAAGGCAGGAATGGCTGTGTGCTGTGCTGAGCCACCAGAAGTTGATTAAGCCCTAATTAATTGCATTAAGGTCAGCCAATGCACTCTGTTAAGGAAGAAAGCCAATAATTAAACTCCACGTGGGGCATGCTTCTGCCATTAGCTCCCCAGGCTGCAGCAGTGGAGCCGGGCTCGCCGGGGTCACAGCCAGCACCGCTCGCCAGCACATGATGGTGGCAATCGGGGGAATAATTAAGTGCCAGGCATAAACCCATCAGCGCTCTGGTGGCCGGTTGACAAAGCCCACCCAGCCCTATGGCTGTCAGCAGTGGGGCTGCCCAGGAAGGCGCTGCAGGGAGCCCTGGGGAGTTGGTAAGGCTAAGCCGTTTCCCTGGCAGTGCTGGGGTGAGGGGAGCAGCAGAGGCTGGAGGAGGGGGGTCCCTGCCTGGGGAGGGACATCCTGAGTGTGCTGACAATGAGGTTTTGTATAGCCCAGCCGACAGCACCTGCCCCGATGCTGGGAGCTGGCCAGGGGCACCATATGGAGGGGACCTGCCCCTGGCTGGGGTACATCTCAGCATGTGGCCAGTCTGGAAACAGTCCCTGGCACAGCCAGGAGCCTGGTGCTGAGCCATGCAGGATGGGCCATGCAAGCCCTGCCCCTGCTCATTGGCTGCCCAGCCTGGAAATGCAACCACCAGGCTCAGGGGTGATGGTACAACATGGGTACAAGCATCAGGTTGCTCCTGGCCACCCCAGCCCCAGCTTGCCATGAGAAGACAAAGGTGCGCAGGGGAGCCCCAGCCCTGAGCCAAAACCTCGGCTGGCTTTGGGGCTTTGCAGTGGAGCAGGGAGCAATGGGGCAACAGAAGCTGTTACCGGGATGAGGGATGGGGTCCTGCGGCTTCTGGGGAGGAGAAGGAGCACAGGGGTGAGCTGGGGCTCTGCTGGTTCAATCCCTCCCTGGCAGCAAGCTCATTTAAGGCTTTTCTTTGCTCCCAGATGTAAAAATAAAGGCCAAGGTAATCTGCCTGCCTGTCCCTCTTTGTCTCAAGCATAATAGCACACAGCGCAGTGTGGAGCCCCCCCCAGGGCTTTGCAGATTACAGCTTTCAGAGATGTCTACAGTGCCTGGACAGAAATGAGAGGTGGTGGAGCAGAGCGGGACACCAGGGACATCACAAGGGCACCCACCCCCTGTCAGCCTCACTGCATCTCCCCTCTCCTTGCCTGCTACCAGCTGGAGGGGCGATGGGATGGTGGCCCGGCAATGGGACAGCAGCAGCTCCCCAGCGCCGAAGGCTGACCCTTCACTGAGGCAGAGTTATGAATATTTCAAGGGGGCTTTTTGCTTCATAATTCACACCTCACTGGTTCTGATAATTACACATCTGATCCGGGGGGGGGGGGGGGGGAACAGAGACAAACCCATGTCACCCACCGCAGGAACAACGACAGTACGAGCTGCCTCTCCCATACTCACGATGATTTCTCTGCAAGCCACCTTCAGACCTGAAATGACCGGCTGGAGACACGTGGGAATCGCTGTATGGGGCTGAGCTGCTGCTGGCTCTTCAATAACTCAAAGGGTCAACACACAGGAGAAAAAAAAAACCCAAACCAATTCCCCCACTTCCCATTAGTTCTGTCTGGCAGGAGGCGTCCCAGCCCCGGCAACGAATATCCGCTCAGGAATGTCTCATATCTAACAGCACAAAAAAAGAGACGGGGGAGGTGGGAGGAAACCCTATGCCCGGCCTTCTTTCCCCATAGCCGAGCTCAAACAGTTCAAGAGGGCAGGCAGGGGCTCACAGCACCATGTGCTGGTGCTCAGCAGGCGGAGGGGCTGATCGGAGGGAGATGCTGTCCCTTGTGCATCCCTGTCCCCAGCTCTCCATCCCTGCTGGGGCTGCCCACGCCAGCCCTGGGTCACAGCCAGGCTCCAGCTCCTGCTCATCCCCTTCCTCCTGTCACCGCACACGTCATTCCTCCAAACACAGCCCATGTAGTCGGGACACCGGGGAGCCGGAGGGGGCCCAGCCACCGCACCCCACGGAGCAGGCTCAGTGCCTTCGTGCTCCGCTCTCACACCACCCGGGTTTATTCAGTTGCTCAAAAGCATCAGGGGCCCAACACCACAACGGCATCCCCCAAAGAAACTTCTGGGGATGAGGTATCTCTGCAGGCATTTTATAGACCTGTGTGTGTACACAGCCCCTGAAACACCCTGCATGGCCTCTGTGTGCCACTCACCCTGACCACCTCTTTGCTGCCTTTTAGAGCCAGCCCTGAGATAGAGAAGGAACCACATGGAGCAGAGGGGCCACAGAGACACCAGACAATAAACCCCAAGGTCCTTAACAGCCCAGCTCTGAGCTCAGACCTCTTCACTCCTCTGCCCCGTGTGGGGTGCCCACGCCTTCCCACAGGCACCCACACCGGCTGCCACCCAGGGCAATCCACAGCATTCCGTTGATATTCTAGCTCCATGCACCGTAGTGGATGGAGATAAGGACAAAACTACTCTCCTGCTTATAAACAAGGGGCCAGATTCTCTTGCCAGCATCCAGCAGGCGATACCAGCACCAGTAAGGCCAAACCTGGCCACAGAGCAGCTCCGTGCAGGGATCACAACTAGGATCCAGCAGCCTGCCCGCGGTATGGGGAGCGGGGAGCGCAGATCGGTTCCGGCTTCTCCTTTTACCTGGGGTCAGTGTGAATCCCAGTGGCGCAGGAGGAGCGACGTGAAGTGAGGGCGGCTTGGGGAAACAGGATCCCCTCCTGGGGACAGTATCAAAGGCACATGCAAAAGGGAAAATAAAAGACCAACCCTCCCGTCCCCCATCCCCATCCCTGCTCCAGACAAAGGCAAACCTGGGTCCACGTGAAACACAAACCGCAGCAAGACCCCAGGCTGGCCCAGGCTCCCCTAGTCCCATGGCACCCCTGGGGACCACCCCCATGCACAGACCTGAGTGGCAGCGATGCCCAAACCGAGACATGGGGCCCATGATGAAAATCACGCTGGGCGAAAAACCCACCCAGGGGAACGCAGCGCCGGGAGGTACCTGTGCGATCCCCAGCCACACCGATGGTGCCCCCCGACCGCGGGGCACCCCAGTGCCTCTGCCCTGGGAGGTGACAGGTATTTCTTGGGGTGAGCGGCTATCCTCCCGTGCTGGGGACCGTGGCTGCCGTTGGCTTCCGTGCCACCCGGGCAGCATCGCCCTCCAGGGGCTCTCTCTGCCAGGGCCAACTTTACAAGGGAAGCAATTATTTCCTCTTTTTTTTTTTCCTCCCCAGCTGAAACAAAGACGAGGGCTACAGCGAGTGAGAGCATGGACGGGAAAACAGGCGGGGAGGGGGGACGGGAAGAAAACCCACACAAACGCACGGCTCTTGAAGCAAGAGGGAAGGATAAAAAAGAAACCGGAGGCTGCAGAGGTAGATGTGGAGATGGGAGGGCAAAAAACTGCAGAGGGAAGAGGCGGCAGCCGGGAGCTGCGTGGGGAGCTCGGCCGTGTCACACGTATCGCACCTCCGCGGAGCCACCGGCCACCCCGCCGAGGCCACCCGCGGGCATGCCGCGACCCACGGGGACGCAGTCCCTCGTGGCGGCTGAGAGGACACGAGGGCTCTGCCCCCCCACACCCCGCGCTCTGCCCCTGCGTCCCCATAGTGCTCCCACCCGGGTGGGCTCTCCACCAGGACCCACGTCCCCACCGCGGCGGCCGGAGGAGTGACCGCTGAAGCCGGGGGGACACGGCGAGCGGCCGGGGGATCCCACCGCGCTCTCCCGCGGATCCACCTGCCATTAGGCAGCCGGCGACCGAGCCCACGCCCGTGCCAGACCGCGGCATCCCACGAACCCGCTTTCCGTGGGCTCCCCCCCATCACGCCGAGGGGTTCCCGGGACCAGCAGCCCTCCTCCCCGGCCGGCCAGGCAACCGCCTTCTTGCCCCGGCCACAGCACCCTCCGGCAGCAGGATCCGTCCCCTGTTCCTGCCCAGCGCCGCCGGCCAGCGGCAGCTGGGGCGGGGAGCAGCGGAGCGCCGGGCTCCTCCGCTCCCTATCCCAGGGGATGCTCCCGCCAGGGCCGGTCCCAACGTTCAGGATCCGGCCCCGCTCGCAGCCTTCCCCTGCACCCGCCGCACGCTGCGCTCCTGCCCCGCAGCCAGGTCCGCACCGCGCGGCCGCGCTGCCGGTGCCGGTCCTACCTGCGCGGCGCCGCCGCCGTCCCCGTCTGCAGCCGCCGCCGCCGAGCCGCGCTGCCGCGGGGGCGGGCAGCGGGAAAGGGGGGGGGGGGGGCAGCGCCCCCTCCCCGCCCCCGGCCTTCCCCCGGCCCCGCCGGCCCGCCCCGGCCCCGGCCCCCAGCCCCTGCAGCGCCGGCCGCAGCTCCCGCCCCTCCGCAGCTCCCCCGGCCCGGCCCTGCCCTGCGCCCCCCCGTGAACCTCCACCCGGGGGCCGCACTGGGGCCGGGCATAGGGAGGCACAGCCCAGATTGGGGGCAAAGAGGGGCACAGCCCGGGGTGGGGGCGCAGCTCAGGAGAGGGGATCACAGCCTGGGATAGGGATGCCCACTCGGAGAGAAAGACCAAAACCATCTCAGCCAGGACCCAGCATCGTCACCGGCCTTAATTTGCACCGAGCCACGGCAGGTCCAGGGTAGCGGCTGCAACTGCCCCCAGACACATGGCAGTGGGGTGCTGTAGGATGCATCCCACACCGGTGCCACAGCCCTGAGTGCTGGGGCACAAACAGGCCCCCAAAAACACGCACACATGAGCACTCCACTGCATCCTTAAGCCAGGTATCACTGCCTCTGCCAGATGCTCCTGGGCAAGAGGGCTGCCACCTAACCCCTGGGTGATGCCAGCTCAGAGGGAGCTGGTGTTATAACCCATCCACATGCATGCCTCTCCCTTTGAAGTCTCACAACCAATTTGTGTCTCACTTCACCTCCAAGGACCAAGCCGGCAGAAAAATCAAAGAGAATGTGCAGATGGCACCCAGGCTCGGTCCCTTTCAGTGCCCTGTCTGCTCCCAGCGCATCACTGCTGGCTGGAGCATGTCACCGCTGCTGGGCTCTGAGCTGCAGTGGCAGAGGTGGCCCTGGAGAAGGATGTGGATGGGAATGTGTGGGAGCTGCATCCCACCAGGGCCAACTCCCCCAGGACAGCTCCAGGCTTTGCCTTCACACCCAGCATTCACCCAAGCTCCCCAGCCTCTTGTGTCCACAGCACCAGGGCGCAACCCGTGCCATTCCTCTAGCACTAATGAAGACATTAATTAACGAATAGATTGCCACAATTAACTAATAGAAATGACACTTTGCAAGTGCCTCAGCTTGTATCACAGTGGTAAGCGGGCTCAAGGAGGCAGAAGACATTTTAATGCCAGGGTGGCTGTTTAATACAGGCAAATCCTCCCCGGGTCCCTTCTGAAGCCCCGCGCACACCGAGCACAGGCCCACACAGAAAAAACAACGCGACAGATGAGCTGGGGCTCCCAGGAGAAAAGCCTAAATGGGAGCAGAGGAGCCCGGCCGCGGGCTGCACAGAGCCGCCTTTCATTACAAAGGGCCAGGAAGCGTCTCGGAGCTGCCAGCAACACCGACACCATGCAAGAGGGAATTTTTCAGGCTGATGCAGCAACAAAGGCAGTTAAATCTAGCCAGGTAAGAGGCTTTTGAGGTTAGCTGGCCATTCCCACAGCACAGGCTTCTTTAGTGGTTTTCTTTCTTTCTTTTGTTGGGTTTTTTTTTTCCTCTTTCTTTTTTCCCCCTTCTTTTCTAGGGGGAATTATTTTGGGTAATCCGTGCGTTGCTGCTCGTTGAGCGCTGGAGCAGAAGTAAGCAGGTAAGCGGCGCTTTCATCCCCAGCCCAGCTTCCCACTGCGGCTGGAACTCCAGCAAGGGGCTTTGAGCCTCAAAGGGAAGCGGCGAGGCTGGGCCGAGGCAGCTGGAGCGGCGCTAAGCTCACAGCAGCTGTAAATCGCTTGGGGTCTTTGATTGAAGGGATGGCAGCGGAAAGCTACCTGGGGATGAGCAGCTTCCACACCAAACCCCTGCTGCACCAGCGGAGGCTGGGTGCTGTAAGGCACTGCTGGGTGCTTGAGGTGCTGGCACCTACCTGAGGGGAGGGAGCAGGGTACATCCACCGCCTCCTCCTGCCTGGAAAGGCTGGGGGGACTGGAGCATCCTCAGCATCAGGGCAGGCAGAGAGGCGACCCTGTGGTGTAAGCAGGGCCAGGTGCTGCTTTGGGTGGCACCCATTGCCTAGCCTCTCCTAGCAGGGCAGAGAGGTGCTGGGAGTGGAAAAGCCACCCATGACACCCGAGTCCATCACCCAGCATGGGGAAAGGCAGGTGCTGTGGTCAGGAAAAGACCACAGACAGGAAGATGCTCCCATTCCCAGGTGATTCAGGCATCTTGGTGGGATAATTTTGGGACGTACCAGGATGGAGCCCAGACCTTGAAGCCTGTTAGCTGCAAGGAGGGTGTCTCTGAAGGGATCTGTGTGCCTGGAGTCTTGCATGCCAACTCCAATTCTCCCGGTGAAACACCCCGGGCCAGGATGGGCTTTGCCCTGGGCAGCCGCCTTCTCATGATCTGGCTGTGTGGAGGATGTGCCAGCAGCCCGTGACTCAACACCTTCTCCTGCTGCTTCGCATCAGCAGGTGGGATGTGAAATGAACCCAAAGGCTGTAATGAGCCCCGCCAGCGGAGGCAGCGCCGGCTCAATGAGCTGTACTGCTGTGCAGGGACCCATGGCCCCTCACCATTCCAACAACTCATCTCCCTGATGGAGCCCATCACCTTGTTGTTCTGCTGAAATCTCCTCAGACATCACCCCACCAAACCCAGAAAACCCTGCTTTGATCCAACTGCTGTTGCACAGACTCCATCCATCCTCTCATGGTGCCTTTTACATCACCCCAGGCCGCATGCTGTGCCGGTGCCATGCAGTGCTGGAGCATGGAGCATCCCCACCATGCTGAGCTGCCCAGCACCCTGCCCGAGGAGCCCATGACCTGCCCCAGCGTGGGTCAAAGGCAATGCTGGATCCCTCTTCTTCCCTATCATCTTCCTCCTCCTCCCCCCCTACCCAGCCAGCATCTGTGGCTGCAACAAGATTAAACCAATTGCTCCGTTATTTGTTTCATATTTAATAAGGGCTTGAGGAGCAGATCTCCCAGCAAGCCCCTGCTATCAATCAAACCCGCACTGAGTCCCCCTTCGCGCCTGCCTTTCTAAGAAGAAAGAAAACAAAATTGGACTAATTTATTATTCATTCGTTCATTAAGTCCGTATTAACCAGATATATTATAAAGAAAAACAGGATTGCGCCTTTTGATCGGCGAACTCTCTGCTCATGAATATCCATGAGTTCCCCCCACCCCAGCACCTCTCCCGTGCGCAGAGCGAGCCGATGCCGGGTGCCGGCGGCGGGTGCCAGCTCTGGGCTGGGTCCTGGCACACGGCGGGGCTGGGAAGCTGCCCTCGGCTCCCTGCTCACATGGCACCGGGAAGCGGCTGTGCTGTTCCGCGGGGCCCCGGAGCTCAGGCCACCCACGGGTTGGCTGGAAGCGGGTGGAGAAGCCCCGCTGGGGGCAGAGGGCTGGTGGGGACGTCCTGAGGGGCACCGGGGCGATGGGTTCCCCTCGCGCCTGCCTGGGGCTGAGCAGGAAGCCGAGCAGGTGTTGTTTCCGCGGTGTGAACAAGCAGCATATGTCCCCGGGTCCGCAGCGCGCGGCGGCAGGCGGCAATGCCCGCGGCTCCCCCGGCGCTGCAGGGAGGCAGAGCAGGACCCCTAGGTGCCAGCAGTGCCCTGGGGGACCGGCACAGGGGCAGCTTGTCCCCCGGATCACTGGGGCACCCTCCATGAACCCCTTGGTCCAGCCCAGGGAGGATGGGCTGGGGCAGGACTGAGGTGCCAGGATGCTGATGTAGGGACCGGCTGGCGCCAGTCATAAGCTCACAGGGATGCATTCCAGAGTGAGGCAGCGGCGCTGGGAGAGCCACATCCCAGCCCAGGTCCTTTCCGTGCCCATGAGACGCTGCACCCTGTAGCAGCAAGAGGCGCGCACAGAGAGGAGAGATGCTGGGTGGCACATCCGCACGGATGACCGTGCACCCATGCAGTCCAGACTGACCCGAAAATAGGTTGGTTTAAAAAATGCATCGCTTTGAAGTTATGTAAATGAAAGGCAGTGGCAAACAGAGCATGCTGGCAAAAGGTTTCCAATTTTTTTCTTTTCCCTTCCTCACCAGCTTCCTCTGGTTAAAATTGGGTTGCAATTCATTAATAAAGGAACAGTTGTACTGAAAAAGCTCCCGTGCTTAAATCAGGACAGAGAAGCGTAATTAACCCAGCTCCAGTCTGCTGTGATGGAAGAGGAAAATGCTCTTCTGTTTTGGTCCCTTCTCTTAAAAGCCCTCTGCGTTTTCCCGGCCTCTTGGGAACGGAGTCAAGCTTCTTATTTAAAAATGAAGCTTGCAGCCTGGCGGAGTGGGTTCATGTATATATATAAAAGCTGTCATGATGATATTTTATTCATACCCCTCTTCCCCTTCCCTTTGCCTGGAAAATCCAGGAGCAGGCAGCAGGCGGCTTGGGGAGACAGAAAGCAAGAATTCCCTTTTCAAAATAAATTACAGATGCAAGTCACATTAGTTGAAGCCCCACGAGGCGGCGAATTCCCGAGCACCAGGGCTGGCATCGGTGGCTTGGTCAGCCTGGACTGGGCACAGCGGCATCCCACTCCAAATGCCACCCCCAGGGAGCAGGAGGGGACAGGCAGGGTGGCTTCAGCTCCGGGGTTATGCAGCTGATTTATGCGAGCTGAGGATGTGGCCTTGCTTGTCTAATTGGAACTAGCACCTAAATTATAGCCTAATTACAGATGGGGCCACGAGGAGCTCCTGCCAGCAGGTCCCATGGAGGGATTCAGCCTGCTGTCCCTAGGAGCTCACCGCTAGCTCCTTCTCCACTGTTATTTCTGGGGCTGAATTTGCCACCTTTCTCTGCGGTGTTCGTCTGGGTGAGCTAGACACTGTCCAGCACCGTCGAGCTGGCACACCGCTCCGCATGTTGATGCTGCTCTGCCTGGCCCCACTCTCCACTCCCTCTGCTGCCTCTTTCTCACCTGCTGTAAAAATAGCTGGCTGGTTGCATGGCAAACCATATTTTATGTGGTCTTGGGGTGGGGAAGAGCTGCCCACAATGAGGGGTTTGGATCTGCTGTGTGGGGCATTGTGGTCCATTGAAAGTGGGAGTGCTGTGGGGGGGTCCTGGCATGCTGTGAGAGACGGGCTGCTGAAATCCCCATTGGACTGGTCACAGCCCCATCAGCATCTCCTCTGCCCTGCTAGAGCCATGCTGGTCCCCATGTCACCTGGGGTAAGCTGGGGCAAGTGTCTGGAGGGATGTGGCCAGCCAGAGGCATTGCTGTGCAGGAGCATCCCCATGATGGAGTTGTGTAGGAGCAGATGCGTGATGGGGACATGAAGAAGCACCTCTGCAATGGGGGATGTGCAAGAGCATCCCTGTTACAGGGACATGCAGCAGCATCTCTGTGCCATGGGATTCCACGTGCCTGCCTGGATTGCCACTGCAGCCTGCCTGTAGGGCTCTGCCCTGAGCATGGATCAGAGCGGGGGTAGCACTGCCCCATGGCACTGCTGCCCACAGCCCAGTCAGGGACCTCCCTGGACACCTTGTCCATATTCTGCTTCACTCCGTGTCCTGCTCCTGTTTTCCCTCTACTGTAGCCCTACCCCAGAGGACTTTGAGGCTGCAGTAGTTTTATTACCCAGATTGATTCCTGAAGCACAGGGGACACTGAACCCTGCTGTGAACCCATCACACCCCCTGCAAGTGGCTGGGCCAGCACGGCTGGGGACCAGCGTGGGGAAGCAGGAGCATCACTGGGGGTCATCCTTCCCTGCCACACACCAGCAAGGCTGCAAGTCCTTGGTGGGGCTAGCTAGGACCACAGGGCCGGAGGAGGCCAGCTCTGTTGTAGCAGAGATGCTTCTGGTAAGGAGAAAAAAAAGAGAAATGAGTGTTTGTTTCTTTTGGAGAAGATTGCTCTCTGCACACTCCTTGTATTTAGTTATTATTAAAGGGTTGTTTTGCTGTCAGTGAAAGCCTGCAATTACAGGCTCTCTTTTTTTTCTGGCTGTCACTACTACTCCCCATGAATGCATTGCCCACAATTTTACCATTTCTGCCTTTCAGTATAAAGGAAAAAATAATTTTGAGACTTGGGCCGATGCTTTTCACATGCACATGGCTGATGTCAAACTCCTCTAATTGTTTCCCCCATCAAAGAACACCATTGTGGGGGCTCCTGGAGCAGTATGTAGCTGTGCACTAGCAGGGGCTCATGGCTCTTCTCCCTCTCACTTGCTGAGCCTGTATACCTACAGGCAAAAAGCTTGCAGGAATCTCACCAATGTCAACACTGTACCTGGAAAGCCACCATCACCGTGTGCCCTGCTCCCATCAATGCTGATGGGGGGGGGGGGGGGCGGAATATGTTATTTTCATTAGAGAGCCTTATAAATTTCCCTTGGACAAGTAAATAGCAGCTGATGGCTGGAAACATTGCTTCGTGCCCCACATCTCTCTGCAGCAGCTCTGCGTCATGCCTCCCATGCCCTATACCCCTTCCCCAGCCCTGTGTGGTGTGGGACATCCCCAGCTGGAACCAGCAACCCTGCAGAGCCAGGGATGCAGCACATGCGACAGACCTGGCTCTGCCAGACCCCCAAATCCTCGATGTGCTCAGAGGAATTCCCCCAAAGTTCATGGGGATGCAGCCTCTCTCTCCAAAACCCTCCTCCCCAGCTGTATCACCGCTAAGCTAATGTGGCTAATTTTAAACGAAGCTGCCCTCCCTTGACATGCATCTCCCCGTGGCATTGAAATTAAATGTAGGCTGTAATTTGGCATTTGAGAAGCGAAAGGCATGGTGGCCCTAAGGGAAAAGATAACAGCTTGGCTGTTTGTGTTAAATAGCTGTCTGCGAGCTTCAAACTGCAGCCGGAGATTCAGCTCACGGCGGGCAGGCTGCCAGCCGCCGGCCCGCTTTTTGGCTACAGCTCCTCTGCAGCAGGAAGCTCGGCGGGGGGGGATCTCAATCCCGACCCCCTCTTTCCCCCCCCGCATCTCACAGGGCATCTGCCTTTTCCACACCCTCTATGGCTTCTGCTGGAACCATCTCACAGGCTCCTTGATTCGGCAAAAATGGGTGTCCAGGGGGCATGGCCACTGGACAAACAACAGGGATGGATGCACAGCCCTGGGGAAGGAGGAGCACCCTCCTCCAGGGCATCCAGAAACTTGGCACGGGGCAGCACGGCCTGGCAGGGACATCCCCGTTGTATGCTGCAAGTTGCATGGTGAGGGCAGCCCATCAGGGATGTCCCCGCTGCATGTTTCACATAGCACCTTGCACGTGGCACGGCGGTGGCAGCCCACCGGGGCCACCACTGCCGCACATCGCACATTCCCATTGCATGTTGCACAGTGGATCTGTGCGGCTGGGAAAGAGGAACACGTCACTGGGTGAGAGCGCTTTGGGTGGCACTGTCCCTTGTGCCAGGCCCAGGACAGCACTAGGCAAAAGTAAAGGCTCATACTCCGCTGAGCAGGAAGGAGCTGCCACCGACTCAAGCAAGGTTAAACCCTGCTATCAAGCATAACCTTGGCCATCACCAAATGCTGCACCATCGTGGACTTGCAGGGATTTGGCCTGAGCATGGCACAGAGGTGTCTAGAGCAGTTCCAGCCCCCGGTACTCCTCATGCAGGAAAGCTGCCTGGCACCTGAGGACCTTGCTTTAAATAAAACTTTGCTTTGCTCAAACCAAATGTTTGCCTTGGCCTGAAACAAGAATTAATTCTAATTTCAAGCTCACTTTTTCTTTCATTTTCATTTTCATTTTAATTTTAATGGATGTTGTTAATAAAAGGGAGACTTTGAGATAGCCATTCCAGCAGCAGAACATGCCTGGTTTGGGGGTAGTTTGTTTTAAACCAGAGCAATTTGCCAACCCAGTAGGAATTTGCCTATGCTCCCTTTGCACAAGGCTCCCCCCCTGGCTGAGAGGTGCCTGCCTGGGACAGCGACCCCCAGCAGCATTGCAGGGCCCACTGTGGCAGGCGGGGGCTGGCAGTGGATGGGTACAAGGCAGACGTGCCCATGGCCAGAGCCCACTGCAGTTCAGGGATGGGGCTTTGCAATGGGCTGGGTTCCCCGATGCACCCCCCAGCCCTTCCACTCCCACAGGACACCCAGCCCACCCCACCACCCATCTCCATCCCTCTGCCCTCCTCTTCCTCACCCGCACCAAGTTGCCATTTCCCGGGAGCCGCTCGTCCCTCCCAGCCCTTTGTCCCACTCGCCTCCATCCTCCTCTTTGTTTAGCATTTTAATTATTTTAATTACCTTGTTTGCCAGCTTATCGCCGTGCTCAAACCCATCTGCCTGCGCGCAGCAGACACACAGACTTTTATCTTCAGCCCGCCGTCAGCTCCATTAGCATTTTTCGCTTTGGCTTTGGTGGAGGAAAGGAGAAATTAGCATTTCTGCCTCGGCCTCTGGGGCCAGCATCGCCACCGTCCCTTGCCTTGCAGGGTCACTTCATTCTTCCCAGATGAATGGGACTAATTTATCTCCCCCTCCCTGCCTTGTATCCATTACGGACCAGAGACTCCAAAAATAACAACTATAAAGCCCAAGTGGGGGGTGATGCCTGTGCCCCACCATGAGGTTTTCCCTCCTTGGGGAGACAGTGCCCAGGTGAGATGGGAGCCATCCCCAGGGAGCACCTTTGGGCCACCAGGAGCAAGGTGCTTTTGGGAAAAAGCTTCTTTCTGTTGAATTTAGATGCCAAAACACTGTTTGGTGGGGGAGGTGGGGGTCAAAAGCAGGGATGCTGGACCTGACAATGAGCAGAAGGAGATGGGAGCACGGTTGGAAGCTTCATTCCGTGGTTAGAACAGCCACCTTGGGTACTTTTCAGGTGGGCTGCATGGCTGGAGCCCCCCTCTCATTTAGGGACAAATGACACATTTCACCGATGGAAACGCTTTTCTAGCATCCTCTCAGTGCTACTTAAATGCCTCTCCCAAAGAGACCTGGCCACCAATAAATCTGCATCAGCTCACCTTCAAACGCACTTCAGTGCCCTATTTTCTCTCCACAACAACAAAATAACAGCCCTGGCTTTGGAACTGGCTGCCAGCCCCCCGCTGGGCTCCTCTGAGCAACCCGAGACCCCTTTTCCTGCGGCAAAGTGTTGTTACAAGCCTGCTGGAAGGTGCTGTGAGGCTGTTATGGGGGGCAAGGCTGGGTCCCTCAGGGGAGGCTGGGGTGACCATGGGTGCCCAGTTGTGCCATGGTGTAAGCAGGGTGGAAAACACCCAGCGGAGCGGGGCTGAGGAACCAGGAGCGCTCCTCGCCGTTCCCATCACCTGCTTCTAAACCCTTCTTTTAGCACCCAACACACTTTAATGCGTGAATAAAGGGCTTCATGCTTATGATTTGAGTCATCAGGGAGAACAGAGCAAATAAACCAAAGTCCAGATCAGTAGAAACCTCCCAAAAGCCTGTGCACCTTCCTCATATCCAGCAAAATCCTCTAAGACCTAGAAAGGGTAGTAAAGACCAAGTTGTTGGTCCTAAACCTGGTAAACAAACAATCCAGAGGCACAAAAGCATCCATTAGCCCAGAGAGGACCGCGAGAGGTGGGCAGGAGGTCCTGTGGGATGGGAAGCAGGGAGAATGGCCCAAGCAGCCAGGGACCTGCCATGGCTCCACACTGCAGCCTGCAATGGGAAAGCAACAAGCAAGGTTTTTTCTGAGGTTTGGCAGTAATAATTTGGCAAGGAAGAAATCAGAAAGTTCATTAAAATGGACATCATCCCACCAAAGCAATGGGATGAGGAGCAATAGAAAGTGCAGGAACAAAATCCAAGAGAAAGCAATATCTGACATGGCACCATTCATTGAACCTGCTTGAGTGAAGAGGAGGAGGATGAGGAGGAATGGCTGCCGGACCGCTTTGGTGCAGCCCAGTGCCGCTTGCTGGTGAGGACAGGCTTGGCTGTGTGGTGACAGTAGCAGCAGGGCAGGTGAGAGAGGAGCACCAGCCGGAGGTGTCCAGCCATGCTGTGGGGAGCAGCCTCTCCATTCACACGCACATCACGAGCTCGGCTGCTGCTGGGAAGCACAGTGAATTTGATCTATAATTTACAGACACGTCTGCCTGGGGAGCGGCTCCAGCAGCCTGGGAGAGCAGCACAGCCCTCTCGGCTCTCGCCCTTCTTTTCATTGAAAACATCTTTACATGGATGGATGGAACGAATAAGGGATGGTGTCAGGTGCCACCACCACCCCCCTTGGCTTGCCACAGCAGGTCCTCACATCCCTCTTTTTGCCTCTCTGGGCATGGCTCAGAGGTGCTGGTTCCTCCATCTTTAACTCAGGCCATCAGGATGCATTTTCTTAGGAAGTCCGCAGAGAGATGCCACGTTTACCAGGGCTGGGATTGATGATGCTGGTTGCTGTGGAAACGGCAGGGCCAGATCCAGGGACCGCAGCATCCTCCCTGTACCCGGGACCAGCTCCTCTTGCCCAGTTTGTGGCTGAAGAGCATAGGATACAGGAGAGTGATTCTGGTGGCATTGAGCTGTCCCTGTCCCCAGCCTGCTCCAGCCCCACCTTCCCCAGGTGGGTAGGGGCACCCTGTCCTACCTCACCTGTGCTGGGCACGGGGTGTTTCCTCACACAGGGCTCCCTTCTACGGGAGACGATGTGCTGGACCTTGGCCACCACCTCTCTTCTCAGCCCCCTTGGGTGCTGGATCCAGGCACCGCATGGAGCAACCTCCAGGCCATTATGCCCCCAGGAGCACCTTTTGCACTGGCACCAAAGTTTCACCCACCTGGTGCTCTGCCACTGGCCCTCCTAACTGTCTCCCAGGCCTGGGGGAGGTGGATGCACAGTCCCCAATGAGCACCACCAAATTTGCCAGGGAGATGCCCACCAAATGCCAGGCTCCCATCCCTCCCAGGCTCATCCCACTCCACTCCTGGGTAGCTCAGCTTGTTAGGGATGCCAGGATGATGGAGTATCCTGCCAGAGCAGAGGAAGCCAGGTAAACCTCTCCATCCATCAGGGCCCACACTTTCTGCCAAGCACATTAGGGGATAATTAAGTAAAAATAGGCCTTCCGACCAGTGTAGCTCATTAAGGGCTAATTAAGTTAATTAGTGCCAGGTGTGGATTGCAGCGCTTGTGCGTGTGGCTGTTGTTTGCTGTAATTGCATTTTCTCAGCAGCTTCCTCCGCCAGGCTGGAGCTCGGCCAACAAGGAGGGTATTCAGTGCCTTGTGTTGGTGCAACACAGCCCTGATGGGCACCGAATGATGGCACCACACTGTGGGCAATTAACCCTTCTCTCCCCATTCCCCCCAGTGGGTCTTCCACCCCAAAACCAAGGCTTGGCTATGGGGCAACATGCACAGCCCCTTCCCGTCCCTTTCAGCGTGTTCCTCCTGCCTGCATGCAGGAAGGGATGACAGCGCTTGCCGTAGCGGTCCCCAAAAGCAGCCAGGAAGGCCAAAGACAGCAAGAGACAACATCTCCCTAGGGCCCAGCAGGGTCACCAGGACAGATCTCTGAAGGTATTTGAAGGGAAATACAGGCAGGAATGAAGGAGCAAAGACAGATGAGTGCATTGGTTGTATCAGTGCTGGCAAATGAAAGAGCGATGGCAGAGGAAAGGCTGGAGAGGATGAGAGAAAGGCGAGAAGAAAGCATGAGATGGTGAGGCAGAGCTGCCAGGCTCTGATCTCTGCTCTCCACAGCCAGAAGCAACTAGAGCTACTCTGCCTGTGCCCTGCGGAGACACTGGAGGGATGAAGATGTGACAAAGACCAGGCTATTTTTTGCTAAGGCTACTGTCACTAATAAATGGAGACTCTCCCTTGCCATGTGTCCCTGTTCCTTCCAGCGTCTGGGCATTTGGCATCACCCGCTGAGCGCAGCCCCGCCGGTAGCAGCCTCGCTCGGAGCTGACCTGCGCTCCCTCTGGAGCGGCGAGACTCATAAACAATCCCATGAAATACGGCACAAAGGAGACGGAGAGGCCGCACAGGCACCGGCCGCTCTCCTCCATCCCTCTCCCCAAGCCATGACTCAGCCCGCGATGAGGCAGGAGCAGGGCAGAGGGCCCCATCCATAACTTGGGATGGATGCTGTGGAGCACAGCCGGCATCCTGGGGGCTGCCTTGCCTGCGCCCTCTGGCCAGCAGCAAGTGACTGCTGCCTGTGCTGCTATGGCAAGTACAATGGGAAAAAGGGGGCTGAAGGGGAGGCAGGAGGAGAGCTGGGTCCTTGCAGCCCTGCCGCGGTCTCTCAGCACTGAGATAATTGCCTGCCGGTGACAGCTGAGGTCAGGCATGACGGATACCTTGGGAAGAGCTCCTGGCTCTGAGGCCTCCTTGTAGCAACCCAGTTCAATACCATGGTTGAGAGGCAATTTTCCTGATTTCCTCCAGTGCAGGCTCTCTCTGGATGGATCAGGGTCCAGGCAGTGAGTCTTTGGGTATCCCTGCCTTTAAACTCCATGCAGCCCCATCCAACAGCACTACACATAGGCTGTGACCCCCAGGGAAGGATGGGGAGTAACAGGGTACCAAGCTTGAAGCCCTGGAGCTCTCATGGGGTGCAGTGAGCGCACCCAGGCAGAAACTGTACCCACCTGGGGGTCAGTGGGGCACATACAGACCTCCTCCTGCCCTTTATCCCTCCATGACCAAAGGATGCTTTTCCACCTTCCTCCTCCCGCTCCCTGCCACCCCATCCTAACGCACCAGGGATGCAAGGAGCACCAGGCAGCCCCACTTCTTCTGCTGTGGCCAAGAGGCTGGGGAGGGGGTGCCCTGCTGCCCTTTTGTATGTCTGAGAGGCTGGTGGGCGCATCCTGGGGCTGGCAATGGCTTCATTCCCTGCTCTGCAGTGATGCTTTACTCATCTGTCCCCCTAGGAGAGCTGCACATTGGGCACAGAGATGCCAGGATGAGACATGGCGTGTAATGCCACCAAACTGGCACCTGCGGGAGCGAGCATGTGCCCGTGCAGGAGGGAGCAGGCAAGGAAGCAGCAGGCAACATGCTCAGAGGCAGCTCAGGCTGCCCTCTCCCCAGAGCTGAGCGTGGAGGCTGACAGGATCATTACAGCTCCTATCTGGGCCCACTGGCTCGTCCCTCTCCCCTTTGCCTTTTGCATAATGGATAGGCTGTGAGTAATGGGAAATGGCAGCCCAGCCGCGCTTGCTGGCAGCCCCTTAATGAAGAATATGGAAATCTCATCAGTCCAATCAGGCCAGCAAATGAAACTGCTTTCCCCAGCCGATGTGAGCAGAAGGCTAACGACCCACTCTCCCCAGCTCCATCCCTCTCCCAGGAAGCCTCCCCTTCTCCTATCTGCATTGACAAGCGAGCTGTGAGCTTCATTTTTCTGGCAAGCAGAGCCCCAGCTCATCTTCCTCACCCCCTTCCTGAGCCTTGGGCCAGCAGGTATTCCTGCCCTGAGCCTTCCTCTTGCTCCTGCAAGGAGCAAATTCACACGGAAGCTCCACCATGGAACTGTGAAATACTGTCCTTCAACTTGGCTACCAACATGGCCTAGTAGTTTGGCTTGTGGACCCTAGCAGGATGTCTGGCTGAGGAAGTCTGGCTTAGTCGATAGTGGGACACAAGATGAGGTCAGTAGAGGGATCTCAGTTCACCCCAGGATGTGTAGAAGGATGCTTGCCCTGGATAAGGATCTGAGTAATGCAGGCTCAGCTCTGCTGTGGACTCCCTGCACTCCTGTTTGCCCAAAATCAGCATCAAGACTTCAAAGCCACACCTATTAGGTCCAAAATGTGGCTAAAAATAGGTGTTTGTGCATCACCTCACACCAGCGGGTCCTGAGCTCCTTGGCAGCATCCTCCGGCCCTTGCAATGCTTCAGGCTGGGGAGAGCCGTGACATCCTCCCCTGCGCCTGCCTGCTCCATGGGCAAGGGCAGGAGGCTGGCAGGGAAATGGCTGCTCACTGGTTTGGGGGAATGTTTAATTACTGGCTTTCACAGCCTGCATGCAGCTCCTAAACTGATGGTGCACTTCAGCTGTGAATTTGCCCACAAGCACCGAGGTGGGTATATGTTTTAATAAAATCCCAAGCTATGTATACACCCAGGGCATTCATCCACGCATAAATATAGCCGTAGCATGCGCTTTTTGTACAGCAGAATGCTAGCTCAAGGCTGGAGGAAATAATTCGTTTTCATGAGTTAAGATCATATCTGGAAACACCTCTAACAAGCCAAAATCAGTGCGGCGGCTGAGCTGGCGCTGGTTCCCAGCGCAAGCTGTTTGCACACACCAGTAATGATGTGAACGGTTCCGTTCAACGGGCTGATCAACATCAAACCATTGAAATTAAAGGCTGAGGAGAAGCAGAGTCATAAACATTTATTGCAACACTCTGCATATCATCAGCTGCTGATTTGGAGGCAGTGGAAATGCACAGCTGAAATAATAGGATTTGTCGGAGACTGAGATGAACTGTCCTTGATGGATGGTTGTAGAAGGGAAACAATGTGCCATCTCCAGCACAAGGCCATTCCTAAAATAAAGCAAGGGGGTGGGGGGGATGTTGCCTCTATTAACACTAATCCCTCATGATTTTAGAGCCCACACCAGCCGTCAGACCCAACCACGGCTGAACAAGGAAGCCAGCTTGAAGATGATGCATTGGAATATCCCGGAGGACTGGAAATCAAAGTTGTGGTCTCTAAACGCCAAGTGTGTAATTTGCTGGAAAGTTGACACTGTTTCTGCTTTGTCTTGATGTGTTTTCCATTTGTTTGAGCCCCTTTATGTTTTTATCTCCTTTCTTCAGACAGAAAAGGCAAATCTAGGAATTTATTCAGCTGGTTTTTCTTTTCTTCCCTATTTTTTCTGTTGCTGCAGTGAGTTCATTAATAATGACACAGACAATGCACCTTTTACTCCAGAAGCACCTCCATCTCCTGCCACCCACCAAGGCAATCCATGTCCGCCTTTGGGGGGGGACACACAGCTGCCGTGCAGGTTGAGGCAGGAATGGATGGCGCTCAGAGCTCAGCGCTGCTGTAATCAAATTGTCTCCTGTCACCTTGGAGCACCCTGTACTGCTCCTCCAGCTAACGGGCTGGGAGGAGGAGAGTGCTGAGAAAAGCATTGTCAGAAGAAAGCAGGAAGAAAATCATTTGATAGATTTTTTTAACATCTTTTTCTTTTTTTACATTGATCTGAAAATTGAGGTTATGGATTGTTATTTAAAAGGGAGCTTCAGATAAAAGATCTCTGTCTTTCTCGCTAGAAACGATACCAAGGAAATATTTCCATACGAAAGTCTCTTACTTACAGATAATCCAAGGTGGTTTATGTGCATCAAAGTACCCAATATTTGAAACAGGAGATAAAACCCCATTTGACTTTATCAGATTTACAAAAGCTTTGGCGGCACTGAACATCTGCCACAGGCCTCATGGAGAAGAACTACCTTGTACCTCTGCACCTAAGCCTCTCCTGGTGACTCCTGAGCGTGGCTGGATGCAGAAAGGCTGCTGCTGTGGCAAACTGGCCCTCAACTGCCTCTAAAAAGGGGAGCTGCATTACAGCTAACACCTTGTCAACCCTCCATGGCACTGACAGGACAAACCCACCTGCACCGAGGCAAGAGGGAATGCAGTGACATTCCTGTCCCATCTGAGGCATCCCTGACAGCCCAAAATTTAATGCAACATTTATGCCTTATTGGTGTCTTTTCTACCTCCTCAACACCAGCGTCTCTGATAAAAGAAGCCTCCCCAGGAGCCTCTACTATACCTCATTCTTCTTGCTCAAATGGGTTCAGAAGGGACATGCTTTTGTTTCCACCAACACACAGCTGAAAACAAAAAATACCCAAGGCTACTTCAGTATGGGTTGTGGGTGGTTGGAGATAAATGGGTTTCCTGCTGATTTGTATGTCCTAATGCCTATTAACTGGTAATCTGTCTCTACCACTTCTTGCTTTGCCTGACAGGTTAAGCCCACATGACTTGACAAGACATTAGCGGCAGAAATTCTCTTGTGCCAGCCTGCCACAATTCTCACTCCTGCAATTCAGATGTCCAGTGATCAGCTGCTGTTGAATGCAGCATCTGAAGTCACTGCACCACATCTCCTCACTGAGACCTCGAACGCAGTGCTCTGGAGGTTGCGACCCACGTACAAACAACAGATTTCTATGAGATGAGGCTGGGAGCAGTGAGTGACTAAGGCAGCATGTGTGGGGGATGCAGGGTCACCTATCCCTCCATGCACAGAGGTCCCTGCAGCACCCCCTCCTCCCTGGGGCAACCCTACTTCACAGACCTTCTTTGTGAAGGCGAGAAGCAGCCCACAAGACACCCAAAAGAGCTGGGATGGGAGCTGGAGGGAGCATTTTCTATGAGGCTGTGATGGTCTTGCCTTGATGCTGGGGGTCCCAAGACCAGCTACCACACGGTGTTCTTTCCCAGAGTGGCCTGGGGCTGTAACCTGGTCTGAAAGATGTAGGAACAACCTCTCTGTTGTATTTCCAGGTAGAGGAGCAAGTAACTTTTGACCAGTAACTCTGGGTGAAATCATTTTCTGCTGTTCAAAGGATTAGGAGCTTAGTGCTGAACTCATCAGTTAGGCTCTTCATATCATCAGAGGGGAGGGAGAGGCTGCTACAGAAGATGAGTCTCCCCTTGCTAAAACACATCTTCTCTTTCAGAGAAAGCTTCAGATGAAACAGCCCACATTTCTGAAGAGGAATCACCTCTCTGGATGTCTCCAGATGATTACAGCAGAGCCATTCTGCTGGGCTGTGTGGCACATGGAAGAAAAGGGGTAGCTGGAAATTGACCTCCTTCTCTCTACCATTGTCCTGGCCCCTGTGCTATTACTGGGTAAACAGAGGAAAGCTCGCAGGGCCGCTTACCAGATTGCACACTATGTCACTTCTTCCTGTGCCTTAAAACCTTCCCTAACAACTGTTTTTTTTCCCTCCCTCTTGTGCTTTAAGGATCACTGTCTCAGCTTTGCTCTTCTTCCTCAGCTTGTCTTGCCTCCTCCCAGCCTTCTAAGAACTCTGTTCCCATCAGTGGCGAGAACTTCAGTTCTCATTCCTTCTTCTTGTCCAGAAGCAGTTTTCTTCTGCTGCACATCCTAATAGAGATCTATTTGTGAGTATACCTGAGCCTGGTTCCTCCTACATGCACTGAGCCCTACACAGACCCACAAGGAGGAAATGTAAGAAACATGAATGCTAATGCTTTAAAATGCAGGAGAATGGACTTCTTCAGTGTGGCTTCATGTCTCAGGGGCTGCTCAGAAGCCGTTTTCAAGCGCTTCAAATCACATGATGAAATGTGCAGCTCTGCGCCTTCTGAAAAGGTAAATCAATGCTCAGGTAACCCGTCCAAAACTGAGGGGTCAGCAGACTGGGGAGAGGGAGGCACAGGTGATGGAGGAGCCATGGGAAAGCGCCTCCAGGCCTGCACATAATCCCTCACTGCAGCAGAATCATTAACCCCTGAAACACATATGTCAAACCCAGCTCAGGGATTATGCCTGTGGGCATACTCTGTTTGACCCAGGAAGACTTGCCTTAGCAGCAGCTTTTGGAAAGACCTTGCCAAGACTGGGAAGGAAGGGCTGCTGTGCGTTTCTGTTTGCGTTGACACATTTGTCCCATTATGTATGGCTGGTGTGCATTTTGCTCCCACTTGGTTCCCAGCTTACTTTATAGCTGAGGTTTCTTTCCTTCCAGGCAAGCCATATTGAAACGGTGCCAGTGTGATAGTCCTTTGCCAAGAGCCAAGTGGGCATGCCCTGGGCTTTGGTTTTTCTTGGCGCTAGTCCCAGAAGAAGGTGCCTGTGGTCTTCAATTGTCTGTGTTGCCTCTCCTCTCCCCTGCCCAGCTCACTGATCACTTTTTAGCTCTACTAGCTGATTCATGTAATTCAACTAGACGTGATGGAAGAGTAGGAGTCTCAAAGACAAGTGTTATGAAAACAGGTGTCCAGGTTTTTTTCCTCCAGCTTCTTGGTTTCCTCCAACTGAAGTGAAAGGCTACAATGCCTGAGCTCACTTTTAATTAGACTTCAGATAATCCAGCTAGGAGAGAGATATAGCATATAAGTCCATTTGGGGCTAAAGATGAGCTTCCAGCAGAGCCTCTCACCACCCATAAGACACTCAGCATCTCTGCCACGAGTTGAAGGCTCTTTTCTGATGCCAGAGCAGGTAGGGAAGAGTCCCCAGAATGGCTGAGTACTAAAGGATGACAGCTGTGGGATGCTGCCCACAGCAGGAGCCACTCCTCAATGAATCCTTGCTCAGTCAAACAACACTGACTTGGGCTTTATTTCCTGTTTATGCCCACAGCAGAACTGAAGAAAAGCCAGGGCCCATCCTGCCCAGCATCCCGTCTCTGCCTATGCCTTTTGCTTTGCACGGCTGCCCTGAAAACAGAGCAGTGTGGGCCAGAGCACACTGGAAACAACGCTGCTTTGCCAGTAACAGGTCCTCAAAGTCTTCTGACCAAACTACGGACTTATTTGCCTTCTCCTAAGACACTACAAGGTCTGAAGGTGAGGAAAAGAGTGATGCTATGGGGTCCACCTCTGAAAGGAGCTACCTAAACCCAGTCACAGGTTAGGTCATGTCAGGCAAGTTTCTCTGTGGGGTTTCGGCTGCTATTGGAGCTGCTCAGCAGTGTAGGGAGACAAGGCAAAAGACTTGCCTTTCCTTCACAAAGGCACAAGTCACTGCAGCTGCATTGCTTCTGCCCTGCAGTGTAGCACTGAGAAGGTGCTGCTGTTCTCCCAGTGACTGGCATGAGGAAAGCAAACCGTCTGTCCTCTGGATTTGATATAAAGCTTTCCACAAACACCAGCTAATGGGAATTCCTCAGTGGTGTCCCTGGGAGCTTCAATATTGGATGTCAAGGCAGTCTTTTGTCTTCTCAGCAGGCAGTTGGACCTGATGTGCTTAACCCTTTCCAGTCTGAACCAGAGGGCACAGGGCTGAGTGTGGCAGGGTCTCAGAGTGGGCTGGGGGTCCTGCTCCAGCTCTCTGAGGTGCTTGGCTGCTCCATGCCCCAGCCTCAGCTGCACAGCACCTCTGCTCCTGCAAACTCAGTGCACCTACAGCCTCATTTCATTGGCAAGGAGCCCCAGAGGATGGTGATCCAGGAGGACTGAATGTCTCACAGCTCAGAGCTGGCAGACACACAGGGCACGCTAAAGGGTTTTGTTTGTGCCCGGTTAGAGCAGCTGTAGGCAGGAGTGGGTGAGCAGGGGAGTTACAAAAGGAGAAATAAGGAAACAAAAGGCGCGTTGGGGCAGAGGGGGTATGTTTGCATGGGGGAGGGCAGGAATTTCTTTTCTTTGCCCGAAAGTCTAAAGTGCTTTTCTTTAGTGCCTATGTCGCTGCATGGGGCCTTGGTCAATAACATTCCTCCCTCGCCCTGCGGAAGGAGACAGGCCAAGCAAGACGCGGCTGAATGAAATTCCTCTCACCTCACCCCGTAAACATCCCGAGAGTCTGGCCCCATTATGGCTGGGTACAAAAGTCTGGGTCCGAGGCCGAACAAAAGGATGGGGAAGAAAGTGCAGGTTGCCAGGGCAACGCTGTCCAGGCCGCCTGGTTTTATCAGCAAGGGGCCTGGGTTTTCTGCCTGAGTTACAGGAATCTGAGGCAATTTATTTCCACCACAAGACAGAGGCTTTAGAGGGCAGGGTGGTGAGGCTCCGGCTTCGCCTTTGGTGCTTGCAGCAGGGCAGGTGAGTTGGGAGCAACTGACACAGTCTCCAGGGAAGCCACGTACCCAGACAGCCGGCAGCATCCTGGGAGATGCAGGGAGCAAAGAGGTGCTTAGGGGCTCTCCTGCAAAGGTTAACACAGTGGTAACCCTGCAGCGGGTCCATCCCACCTGCCCATTACAGGACATGGGCTCTGTCCCAGCCTCCACTACAACACAAAGATCCTGCTCACTGAGGATGGATTTATCCCCTTCTCCCTGATCAGGGATCCCAGTGCCCCAGCAGGTTGAATTAAACTGGGGACAGCTGGTTTTCAGTAGCCTCATGGAGAAGGTTTTACAGTTTAATCAGAACACACTCCTGTTATTTTCCTTCCAGGTGAAGGCTGCAGACTCCCAGGTTTAGCATTGTCCCCACTAGAGAGGATCTGGTCCATCCCCAGACTGCATTAAAGTTGCCTCTGACAGGCCTAGATTGCAGTAGGAACATCTGGGGCCCAAAGGCTGAGAGTCAGAAGAAGCAGAACTGCCAGGTCCTCTTGGCATGGCATTCAGAAAAGCAAATGTAAGACCCTAAATCTGTCTGAGCCCCTAATTGAGGACTAGGTCCGAGACGTGTTTGCCTCACACTGACAAGGATGAGTTTAGCTAAGGGAAATCCAGTTCTAACTGGATCTGTATACTCCTTTACCAGTTTTGGTGACAAGAGGGATGCTACTTTAGAGATCTGGAAGCAGCAAAGATAACATGGCAAGCTGAACTGAGATAAACCTTATAAAGGATACTATGACACAGAGGAAAATACTATTCAGGCATCAGCTCAAGACGGTAGGTTTATTGAGTGTCAAGAATGCTTATGATGTGGCCCCCAACCAATCTGAAGGAGATGACAGTGCTGGGTGTCAGGTCAACATGCAAGATAGAGGATGACAGTATAAAGATGGAATGGTATAACATAACAAAAGACAATAATCAGATGCGCTGACGCACTGCAGCCAGGACAAGCACACATTCGTGTCTTCCAAATAAAATAATGTGCCAAACTGCTGATGTAGTGGCAAGGTTTCCAGAGGCAAAACCTAAACCTCTCACAGAAGGGAAAGAACCACACTGAAGATTGTAAACATAATACCCATTCCTCCTCTGTGGGCTTGGGAAGTTCGTAGGATAGGTCAGTAGCATGCAAAGAGCTGGAACAAAACTTGCTGACCAGCATGGTTAAATGGCTGGAGGAAAACCAGCTCAGCGTGCCACAGAAAGCACTCAACCAAGTCAGCCTGCTCATCTCCATTTATCTAGACAAATTTCCAGACACATGCAGCAAGCTGGGCTCAGTGGAGTAGCAGGGAAATTACTAATTAAACTGAAGATGACGGGATTGGTGGAAGAAATAGAAGTTGGGGGCAGAAGCTGTACCTCTGGCCAGAGGCAGTAGCAGGGTGAACAGAGTTCACCACTGGAGTTTCTCTGGAATCAATCCTGGGATCGATTGTGTTTATTCTTTCCATGAATGATGTTGTCATAAGAAGTGGAAGCGCTTAGGTTAAGCCAGCTCATGACGCAGAACGGGGAGGCATTGTGAATGCAGAGGAGATGGCAGATCAAACAGAAGGCAGCAGACAACCTTGAGCGTGGAGACGCAGGAAGGAGTTGAAATTCACCCGCACGAAATGCAAGACTAATCACAGGGTTGGGGATATTTATGCTAGACAGGCAGTGTGTCAGTTGGACATGACTGAGGAGGAGGTGAACTTAGTTGTAGCAGTCATGGGTGATTATAAACCACCAATGAGCTAAAGGCACAAAAAAGGCGAACGAGACCCAAGGGGCTTGGGGTATTTCCAAGAAGAAGAAGATTATTAATAGTGTTTGCACAGTCCTGACAAGACCCTGTCTAGCACTGGTAGCAGTCCTGGGCAGGTAGGCTGAATTCACGCCAGAAGCAACGCAGAAAAATTCTCTGAGTGGGATCAGGAGAATGGAGATCCTATTTCACAAGTAAAACAAAGGCTGGAAGGAGTTATCGTCTCCCTTGGTTTATTAATCAGGGTGGTGAAAAATAGCACATGGGAGGCAGAAAAGGCGTATAAAATAATGGGTGATGTTGGCACAAGAATAAGCGAAACAAAAGCACACCAGAAAAAGTAGTTAGAAAGCAAGGATCTTGAGAACCCCAAAGACCCTGTGTCTCCATCCCACCTGAAAACACCTGTGCTCTGGCCTTCCAAGGGAGCTCTTTTGCAGAGTGACCGCTTGTGCCCTGCTCCTTTCCCCTCCCTACCTTTGTGTCTGGAAACCGATCCCCACTTCAACTTTAAAGAGGGAAAAAGAAAAGGAAAGCCAGCAGACCGGGCCTTTTGTACAGCAAAGCAGATTAGGGGCCTCCCAGGGACTTGCAGCTTGTACTCAGAAGAGGGAAGGGCTGGGAGACAGGGGGAGGGAGGGAGGCAGACAGGGAGGGGAGGATCCACTGTCATCTGTGCTGGGTGAAACTCAGCCCTGCCTTTGGTCTGCTCAGCAAACCCTTTTTGTCCATCTTCCTTTCTTCCTCCCCCCACCCTGTTTGACACCGTGGATCAGCATCTTGGGGACTAGGATCTTTTCAGTTCCAGCAATGGATTTAATTCCTGAGACGTGTGTCATGTTCCCCCACTCCCATGCTGAATTAGGAAAGCATTTGCCCAGACAAAAGCCAAATCCCCCTCCTATGGGTAATCAGGAAGAGGGTCCCTGCAGTGGTCTCTGCTCCGAGGACAAAAGCTTCCTTGGGTACAGAGAAGCAGGTTAGTGCCGCCATGGATTACAGAAACAGCTGTGGACAGCAGGGATTAGCCACCACCTGTGTGATGAAGGCTACATGTCTCCAGTCCCAGGGCCAGGAGGACACATGCCAGATGCTTTGTGCTACCTTTCTGCCCAAGCTTGACCTTTGAGGTGTTTTATTTTCAACTCGACCCCCCCTGCAAAGTGTGTACATCCAGGTTTGGACAATCTCAGTCTCTTTTAATTTGGAAAGACTGATACCTTCTTTGGTTCTGGGCTGTAGGAAATGACCAGCGAGCACATAAAGGTATGGCGGCTGGGTACACCCAGGCTCAGAACTGCTCCTCATGCAGTAGCTCATTCCACACTGGTGTGATCTTCATTTTGCAGATGACTGCCATGGGGCTTTCAGAAAGACTCCTGTCTTGAAGGGAAGCTGCTGCACCTTTCTAAGTGCTCTGTAACTTCCCACCTGAGGTGTGTCCATGCAGGGCCCCAGAAATCCCATCCCTTTAGCCCTCCTGGGCTGCAGTTTTGTCTTCAGTAAAACAGGCACAGCACAGACCCATCCTCAGGCAGGGGAGCTGCTAAGCTAAAATCATTAACAGTTTCGGAACATTCAGCTATTTTAGTGAACTCAATTGAAAAGCTTTTTAGGAGACTAATAATCTTACCTCCCTAGCAGAGATTGAATAATGTGCAGTAAATCCTGCCTAAGGCTTCAGGCACTGCACAACACAATGGAAACAGAGCGGTGCAGGACTTTGTGCTAACGAACGATGCAATGTCTGTCCTGAGCGTGGGATGAACAGGGGTCCTCTGGAAAACAGCTCAACTGTGTAATTAACATTAAAATTAAAAATCAGGTGTCATAAAAAAATTAAGATCTGTGCAAATGACTTTGAAATAGCATTTCTCATGCTACAACCAGATTGGCCTTTGGGTAATTTGCATGCATGTTTTCTTCTGTAATAGGCACCTATACTGGTTTTTTTTGGCCAAAAAGGTTCTCATTTTGGCCAAATTTGAGTATATTTCACAGGGACAGCAAGAGCTGGGAAGAACAAGAGCTTCTTGTTGAACCAGCTCCAGGGTCTGTCCACAGAGCCCTGTTAGGAGCACAAGGGCCAGAGACAGAACTGGAGAGAAGGCTACACATGGGTCTTAAGTCCCTCTGGAAGGCAGGGCCAGAGACACAACTGGAGATGGATACACCAGTAACATAGCTCAGGCAAAAACAGGGGGTCCAGGTCCGAGTTTAACTGGTGCTCCTGGAGCAGAGTGTGTGCAGGGACAGCCTCGGCGAGGCTGGTCAGGGCCACTAAAGCCCTCAGGCCCTGACAATATGAGCTGCCCAGCCTTACTGGAAGCAATAGAAATACCTTAAACAAAACCCAACAGGTAGATCCTGCTCACGCCTCTGCTAGTGACCACCTGAATTACCCTTGGTGCCCTCTTGCATATTGCTTGCATCTTGGGAAGAGGAGGAACTGGAGCTGGGAATCGGAGTGTTTCCAGGGGACACAGCAAACATACCAGGCACGCCCAACATGAAATGGAATCTAACAGGGAAGAGGAGAGGGAAAGTGGAGGGGGATCCATTATTCATGAAGGCAACAGTAGTACGACACAGCCTCCACAGACCCATGCAGTGTTGGATAAGGTTACTGCAGAAACAAGGGTTGGTAACAGTATGCCAAAGCTCTGCTTCTTGGGCGCAGAAAGCAGAAAGGCATTGAGTCCTGTTCCTTCTCTTTCCATAACACTCTCCTGATGATATGACAGCAGAAATGAGCTGCTTTGGAAGCTCTACTCATGGTCCCTGATGAAGACTTAGGAAGTTAGAAGTCCATAAAGCACAAGGAAGAGGGAGAAACAAGAGAGATAGGAGACAAGTGAGAACAGGGTAGCAGAGAAGCAAAGGAGCCATTCATGCAAATCATATGGCCACAAGGTTCTGGTTAGCCAGAGGAAGAGCCAAAGCTCAGAGGATGGGGTTCAAGAGCTTTGGCACAGGCTCCTGGATTGCTGTATCTGAGCTCCCCTTCTCAGCATCTCGCCACAGCTGACCCTGATTTCTTCAATAAGGAAACCTATCAGGGCTTGGCACTTCTCTCAGATTACAGCATATGTTTGCCCTGGCTCTGCCATGTCTCACAAGACAATGATTTCTTTTACATTCTTCTTTTGTTGTTCCCCCTGCTTGCTCCTTTCTTTCTTCCCCTTGTAACCAGAGACCCTGGCTCCTGTCAGTCAGGCTGGCGGCAGGACACCTCTTACACCTGGATAACGAGCAGGTAGAAATGCAATGCTGACTGTTACAATACAGAGAATACATCTCAGCAGCTGCCTCAGAGAATTAAACATACCTGGATGCTTAAGCAGGAGACCAAGCTCTGACTTTGCAACACCTACTTTGGGAACATCCTGAAAGTATACCAGAATATTCATAACAGAGAAGCCAAAAGCCCATAAAAACATAGATGTTAAACAGGGCTAGACTGATTTGCTGTAGCCTTTATAGCTCGTTTCCCCTCAGTGGTATCACCTGCAGCTCCTTTACCAGGGCTACTTAAACTGTGCATGAAGAGCTAGCTGTAGTTTTTTTCGGGTAGCAAACGGTGGTTGTTGTGTGGGACACTGTAGCTGCTAGAACACAAGGACTTAACTAGGTTTGTGGATTAAGGATAGATGTCACTTCCTGGGCATTTGGTGGTGTGTGTGTATATGTATGTGTATATATAAATGCATCCTAGGTGATGAGTAAGGCAAGCATTGAGGTATGTGCTTGAGTTGGTATGCTCCTGCTTACCTTTTGGGTCTAATGTGTAGGGGAGAGGCAATGGGGAAGAGGTTTATATGCTAAAACAAAAATTAGATGTTGAATGTGAATATGGGCTATCTTTCAGGGGGAAGCAATCCACTATTTACTGCCATGCATTTGTTTTGGCTTGAACAGAATCAAACCTGGAATCTTGCAGGCAGTAGAAAGCGCAGGATTTCCTATTCTGGGCAGCTCATGCAAGCAAAAATACATGCAGGCACCTGAAATGAAGATGATCTCTCAACTGAGCAGGTGAGGAGGCAGCAGCAGTTGTAAACATGTGCTAGTGGTGTGGTGGCCCTGAGGCTGCAACACACTTGTAGGGGCTACTTTGATGGACTAGAATACAGGCTGGATTAGACCCTTGTGCAAAAAGAGGTCTCATTCAGCTGAGGAAGGCTTTGTGTTGGTGCTGTAGGAGATGGATACTAGTATCAAATTAGTGTATGTCATTGCTGTGCCTGGAGGGATGTATGGCTCAAGCACACTGGCTTGGATCATGTCCCAGGTATAGTGTTGAGGCTGCCAGGCACTGCAGCCAGGAACACTTAGTGCTCACCTGGAATACGTTGCAAGATATATTTAGAAGACTTCTTTTATTACTGTTTTTAATTACACCCGGCTTTTCTGATACTCCCGATGGTGGTCAGCCAAATGGCATTGCAAAAACTAAAAGCCCCCATCCAGCAGTGTGTGGGCCCTGTGTCTGCCTTTGAGCCAGGTCCCATCTGGCTGTAATTACTAGCTTTGCATCAGCAGAAGAGTGTAATATTTAAATACAAATGTTTAATGTTTGTGTGGCAAACCTCAGGATGGAAAGCCCTAGATAATCAGCCTTGCAGGAGAGGAGGTGGGTCTGCTGCAGGTGAACACTGAGTTTTATGGGTTGTAGCAAGATCTGTGGATTTTCCTGGGCACAGAAGGAAAAGCAACACCGAGCCCAGGATGCCTTCATGGCTTGTTCAAGGCAAAAGCTCCACACAGCCTTGTAATCCTCATTTCTTGCTTGTATAGAGAGGAGCTGCAGGCAGAGGTGCTCTAACCGCAGGCTACAAGCCATGCAGAGTGGTACTTGGAGATAGAGAAGTTACTGAAATCAGCACAAGCTCCTTGCCCAGAGCAGTAGCCATCAGCATGGATAACAATGCCTAGTGGATCTCAGCAGCTCAGTGGCCAGCTAACCCCAGAGGAGCGCAGGATCTGGCATGTTCCTTGAGTACCCAAGCTCCCAGAAACACAGACAATGTACTGCATTAGTCCCTGAAAAGTGAGACTGAGAGCACACCAAGCACTAGCTGTGACAGGGTGGACCTTATCTCTGCCAAAGAAGGTGGCTGATGGTGAGCCTCAGCCATTCCAAGGGGGCTTCCCCTGCCTGCAGGGGACCGAGTCTGATCTTTTGTTTATGAAACTTTGCTTCCTCAGTATTCTCTTTTGATCCTTTGGGGAAGGAAATAAGTAGCTAGTACTTCACCCTGCTCCACGTGGGATGACAAGTAAGAGAACAGCTTTACCTGCTCCCAGGCACCTCTGGAAGGTGATAGTGCTGTCTGCAGCATCCTCATTTCAGCATTAAGGTCCAAGGGCAACCTGGCACACCCAAGCCAAATGACAGTCCTGTTGCTGCCGGTCCAGGTGCCACCTCCTGTAAGGTAAACAGCACCCTCCTGATGGGGAAGAAGAGGCGTGCCTGGAGATGGCTTTCATTCCTGATGCCATCGTGTGGCTAGTGGCTGTCTCTTCCCGAGCTTGTCCACAACCTGTCACAACTTGTCGTTTCCTGTCAGCAGGAGGCTAGAGCAGATGTACGATAACAAAAGCCTCCTCACTGTCCCGGGGGTTTGGGAGCCTCTTCTCTGCCTCTTGTGCACCCAAGGTGAGCCAGCCCTGCTGTCGTCATTGCCTCTTAGATTGCTCATCTTGGCAAACTTTAAAGCTGCATCCTGACAGACCAAAATAAATCAATCAATAAATAAATCGTCTGTCTCGTCTGCTGGATTCGGCAGTTTATTTCCTCAGCACTGATGAAAAATAGTTGGATGCTCAGTAGCTTCATGAGACTAATTATGATAAACGGCCCCATCGCTGCTAATATCCGGCCATTAATTCCCAGATGGAGCAGCAGAAAATGTCAGGAATGGAAATGTCAGCTTTCTAAAAGGACCTGGCAGGTATTGAAGTGGGGCCTGGAGCATCAGCAGAGGAGGGAGTAGGGGGAGAGCTGGGAATTAGCAGGATGACGATACACATTTGAAGCTATAATTCTCCTGACTTAATCGTCCAGTTTCTCTCAGCTGTCTACGCTACAACCATGGCTTCCTTTGGGTTTTGCTTACTCTGAGCTCTGCTCCCAGCAGAGACAAAAGATTTGATAACTATTAAATGCGAGACATTTCTGTTGGGGACAGGAAGCTCAATCTTAAGCTTTAGGAATCTCCTTCCTGCTGAGATCCCCAGGAATGTTGCCCTGCTTTGGGGGACAACCACTCCAGTAATTCCCTTTACACCGAGTGTGAGGTGGGCAGGCTGACTTGAAACAAAAGGTCATACCCAAAAGCAGCTCTTATTTTCTGGGTTTCACGTTTGTGTTCGCATTCATGTTTACACTGCTACAATAATCAGCTGCATACGAAAATCAGATGGAAACCAGCAAAAAAAAAAACCACTTGGGGTTTTTCTGCTTTCAACAGATAGTTTTTAGTGGCTTCTCTGTGTTTGAGAGGGCTCTTTATGGGGAATAGTCACTGCTAAGTGAGAAGGTACTTCAAGAGAAGATGAACCAGCCAGACAAATGATTTAAACGCCCAGATATTGATGGTGCTGTGTTACTGATGGCAGGAAGTCAGGCCGGCACCTGGTGCAATAAATCAGCTCATGAACAAATGTCAAGAAGGCATGTTTTGAAGCTGTTCTAAATCCAAAAATGTTGAGTTGTCCTCTTATCCGGGAAGACGTTGCTCTGTCACATTCGCATGCTTGAACCTCTGCTTCTGATGGTGTACACTTTTTCTAAGGCCTGGCACAAAGATATGCTTTGATTTTGTTACTTTGTTCAGCCAACCAGCTCCGACACTGCTCTGTACAGCTTCTGAAATGGTGGTGTTCAGGTGAGGATCTAACTCAGCTTTTGGCATATGCTTTCTAGTGGGAAAAGACTGGAACAGGTTAGGGATTCCTTGATGAAATGCCATTCGGTTGAAAGGCTTTTTGCAGGAATCTGTTACTGTTTGTCAGCAAAGGACAGATTTATCTATTTTTTCCCCTCCAAATAGATTACTTTGATGCTTACCTGCTGAAAGGACATAAACCATTAAGCCTAATGGTCTGTACCGTATGACAAATTTGAACCAGAGCTCCCTATACCCCCCCAGCAAGTGCCCTTATGGAAGGGAGCCAAGGTGTCGGTGTCTTTCTCATGAGAAGCTTGATGTTCACCTAGAAGCTTCAGGGAAAATTTCCAGCCTTTCTAAGAAGGGGCAAGTAATTTCTCCTGTTCCTATTAAAAAACCCCCAAAATGCTCCCCTGAACTCCCTGAAGCACGCAGAATTAATTGGCTGCGGACCTCAGTTCCCTGTATGTTGTCTGGGAATGCCTGAGTTGCAAGACTGCTAGTAGCTCTTCAGAAATGTTTTGCAGCTCTTTTAGGATTGTTTTCACCAGGGGTGGGTGATATATTTCCTGGAAGAGAGCAGGCTCTATCTATAGCCTCCTGAGTGTTTTGCATGCTTCAAGAGTGTTTATATGTGAATCGGCAATTTTGGAAGAGTGCCAGGAAATGTCATCCTCCCCAGTGCAGACTGGCGGTATATTGGCTTCCCTGCGAGGCTGGCCCTGGTGCTCTTACCTGTGATGTCTCGTGTTCCAGAGGTCAACAGCCCCCTCTCAGCAAGAGCAAGGCTACAGCAGTCTACCCTTATGCTCCTGAGTACCAGTGGTTAGACTGATAGCTCCATTTTGATGCTTTCACCTAGGAAGATGGGGAATTGCCTGTACCATATTTGCTGGGGGAGCTACAGAGCTCAAAGCCTCCTGTCAGCACGTCATCTCAGGCTGCATGAAATCTGGTCATTTATCTGGCTGGGGCTTCTGAGGTATCTAAGGGTCTAATCCCAGCGGATTTGGGAGCATCTCTGCCACTAACCTTTTCTAAAATCAAGGTCCCTCTACAGAGGAAGGCTCTTCTTGGAAAAATCTCCCAGCTCGCTGATGGGTGACAGGTTCTTTCTACCTGCAGCCCTATGCAGAAGATGCCAGAGTTGCATTTGAGACCATTCTGGCCAATTCTGCTGAATCAGTTGTATAAGAAATGCCTACTGCCAGCTTCTCTGCCCACCACTGCCGAGATCTCCTCACTGAGGTTTGCTTAGCTTTTCCATCATCACCACCCCTCCCTGCCTGCTCAGGCTTGGCCTTGGTAATCCTCACTGTTGTCTTCCTGCTTCTGGCCAGCCCCATGCTTTCTCCACACCTTCCTCGGAGAAGCAACCTCTGCCTGCAAATCCCTTGGGGAAGCCTCCTGGCTGGATTGATGCTGTGATCCCAAATGTGAAAGAACGCACCCTGGGAAGATGATTTGCTGTGGCACAGTGGTGGATGTGAGAGAGAAAGCTCATCAACAAAAATGTCACTACCTGGGTCAGTCTCCTTTGGTTTTGAGGCTGCAGTGAAAACTGTGTTTGGAAAGGACAGAATCTGCTGCTGGCTGCTATGAACTGCTCTCCCAGTCCCAGCCTGACTGAATTCAAGGTAACAGCCTTGTGCTGAGTGCACTGTTGAAAGGAGCAGGAATATAAGGTGAATCTGGCTTCTCCTTCCCAGAATCAAACTGCCTCTTCAGGAGAAGGGAGCAGGCAGCATAAAGACAGACCTTGTCCTGACTCTCCCTGCATTGTGACTTTCTCGTGGGTTTGCATTTTGAGGTTCAAGTCTAAGGAGTTTCTGTCAAATGTACTGTTAGCATTGTCAACATGTGGTGTTTTACTCTAGATTAATGCTGTATCGTGTGTGTGGGAACACATGTAGGTGTGGAGACAGAAATCTGGGGCCTTATTCTTCAGTGGCCTTGTGCTTGGAGGATCATTTGCACCTTCAGCAAGATGTGTGTGGGGTGGGTATGGAAATACTGCTAAATCTGAAGGGCCTGCCACCCACATCAGGTAGGTGCAAGTGATGGAACAGAACAACCCGTGCATCATCTCTGAGGTCCAGAGAGTTGGGATTTTTGATATTTTATTATTCCTCCCATAACTAGAGTAAGGCTGTTCTCTGTAGAAGCGAGCTTTGGTGTGATTAACTGCCCTGGCCATGGTGTTTCCTGAGCTACTGCTTTGGGGTAGATGCATGAGATCTAAAAGAGCCAAAGTGGATGGCACAAAAGGTAGCTGCAACAGCTCATGGACAATAAAAGAAAGGATGCTGGGCTCTTCTGCCAGGAAGAAAGCCATTAGCACGTGTCATGTATTTCCCAGGGCCAGCTCGCATCTTAACACCTACTGAAACTGTTTTGATTCTCATGTGTTATAAATGGGTGAGATGAGAGGTCTCCCTCACTGTGAGTCCAGACTCTGCTAACCCCTGTGCATACTTTCACTACACCAGCAGTCTGGCTGACTGGATGGATATAATTGTTTAACTAAGAAGAAAACTAACTCTCTCCCAGCTGAAACAGTGGCAAGCTCTGCTTTTCTTCTCCCAAAACAGCCTTGCAGTAAGGAAAAAACCAATGTTAAGTCACTGATCTGCCTGTTTCAGCAGGGACTTGGGAACCTCTTCGTGGACAAATGTTTTTTGGGGAACTAAATAAGCATCGCCTGCAATTACAGGCAGATCTGTGGCCTTGAAAGAGCCCACAGCAGAAAAGGAGCAGGAAAGAGAGCTGTCAGGAGAAAAGACCTTTCATTCTGGGCCTGCTGGGGACAGCATCTCAGCTCAGACTGACATGAGAAGGAGAAAGCATGGAGATGCTCAGCTGTGCCAACTGCCACCTGCTTTTTGCAAGTGATTAGGTCTCACACACCCCTGCCTGGCCATCCTGGCCTAAAGAGCACCCATGGAAGCAGGGCATGGTGTCGGTGGACCCTGCTGCAAGCCCTGCAGAGAGTTTCTGGGCATCCAGAAAGCCCTTTTGAAGCCCATGGCTGGGGAGCAGGGTGGCTCTCACACCTGTCTGCTTTCTGTTCTGGCCTGGCGGGTTTGTGAAGGCCCAGCCAGTCGAAACCGCTCTGCTTTCATCTCCTGACTCGCTGAAGCATTTTGTGTTGGACTTTGAAAGCCTGGCCAAAAATGAAGCACAGCTAAACGCAGGGACGGCAAGACCTGCTGTGAATCCCAACCTGCTGCAGGGGAGACGGAGCTGGTGTGAAACAGATGGGTATTATTCCCATGCAGGGGGCAAAGGGGCTTCACCATCACTTCCTCCCAGCCACAGCATCTGGCATGCGACTCAGGGGAACTTGAGTGAGAGCTGTGATTATATCAAACCTAATCAAGGCAAGCCAGCATGCGCTCCTTCCTAAAGTTAAAGCAATGGGGCCAGCAGTATGACTGAGAACCTACACTTGGGAGTTTGTCCAGCAGCCGCTCCTTTGAGCAGGGCCAGGGGCAGTCCAGCATGAGGTGCAAATCTGCAAAGAGACCTCCCTCCTGCAAAGGGCTGGGCTGGAGAGCACCTTGGCAAGAGCTGAGCGTTGCTGCGAGGAAGCTTTCTTATTAGGAAGATTTGTGTTTCTTCCTTGAGGCTCTGCCTGCCGCAGCCTCCACCTCCCTCTGCCCAAACCTCACATCCCCTTGCTCGCACATTTTTGGATGGTACAAGCGCCTCTACCACCCTTGACTCCAAGCCCTTTGCACTCACTGCCAATCAGGCAGGGAGAGGAGCTCACTGCCTGGGCTCTGCTGCCTCCTCATGGCATGCTCCCTGCCCTCCTGGTGCCACCCTGCCCGACCCTCTGGTCCTGTGCAAGGCCATGTCCCTTGGGCCAGCTGGCTGTTTTGTGCCCAGGAAGCCCTGCTGAGCTCTGCTCCTCTGGCCCTGCTCCCTAGGACTTGTACCTGTCCCTGTGCAAAGCTGTGCAGCGGCAGGGCTTGCTCTCAGCTCTCTGCTTGCCTGGACAGGGTCGACAGCCATGGGGGGGGGGGTTCAAAGGGGCTATGGAGCTGCTCCTGCCTATGGCTCCCCTTCTGCAGGAGCCTCTTCTCTGATCTGCTTCATTCTTTCCTCTTCCTTCTCTGCCCTTTGCTCTCCCTCACACTGCATCTTTTGCTTTTACAATGCTTTTATGTTGGGTTTCTTTGTTTGACATGTGGTTGGTTGGTGATTTGTTTGTTTGCTTTTTTGTGTTTGTTTTTTGGGGGGGTTTAGGTTGGTTTTGGGTGGAGTGTTTGCTTGTTTAAATCCTTTCCCCAAAACGGTTCAAACCTGTTCTCCTTCACCCTCCCCACAGGGCTGACACTGTTTGTCCCTTCCCCACCATCCTTCCCAATGGGATTCTGTGCCACCTTTCTGTCTGTAGGGCACGATGTGCTCTTGATGATGATATCACGTGGTGGTAAGTCACACATCCCCACCTGAGATAGCCTCCCAGGTGTAACTGATCAAGACTTTCATGGGCACATGAGCTCGGTCAGAGACAAGCCGTTGTGTAGCTCTACATCCTGCAACCTGCCTGACTACAATGGTTTTGGGGATGGTATAAAGGAGGGATGTGCCAGACCTTCCTGGACAGCTACCGGGGCGGTTGGTGGTCGGCCGGCATGGAAAGTGGCACCAGAGCAGCCCAGCCTCTCGCCTCCCTCGCACAGGGGGTGTCCCCCGAGGTGCTCGGTGGTGGGGTGGCCGAGCCCCCTCACCCTTGCGGGTGGCAGCCCTGGAAGGTGAGGACTGATGGTGGCTCTGTGGTGGCGGTGGCCCCACAGCGCTGGCCTCTGCTGGTAGCACTGTGGTGGCCCCGTGGTGATGCCTCAGTGGCGGCTCTGGAGCGGCGCACTCTGCGCTGTCCCTGCGGTGGCAGCTCCGGGGTGGCGGCAGCGAGAGCCCCGGAGCGACCTCACGGTGGCCGTACCGCCCCGCGCTGCCCGGCACCTCCCTCGGACCAAGCGGGCCGCCCCCTCCAACGGCGCAGCTGGGCCCGCCCCTCCGTCCCTTTGCGACCAGCGCGGCGTCGGGCGCCGGCGGTTGGGGCGCAGCGGGCCGGCAGTGCGAAGCGCTCGCCGCCGAGGGATGAGGCGGGCCGGGCGAGCCGACGACCCCCGGCCGGGAGTGGTTCCGGGCCTTCGGGCTCTGAGGGGTGCGGACGGGGGCCTTGGCCGTGGTGGAGGGCAGGAGGCGTGGAAGGATGCGGGGCGGGCGGTTGGGGGGCCCGGGGGACTCGCCGCTGTGGGTGACGAGGGTGTGAGCCCCCTCGTGCTGTATAACACAGTGGAAATGGGCAGCGTTTGTGTTCCTCAGACCGTGAGAAGTGGGGCGCGGGTGCTTTGCGCTATCCCATCTCCCGAGTTAGTGTGTGGCTGCCCTTGGGTTGTATGCCTATAGAGGCAGAGGCTGTTGTGCTTCGTAAATGAAACAAATGTTGTTGGAGTCACGGTCTAAATGCTTTGTGTGGTGTCTCATAGCACCCGCCGTGGCTATAACCTCAAAATGTGGGGTGTATCCTTCTCATTAAGGTGCTCTGTGTAACGAGCAGTGCTCGCCATCAGTCTTGCTGTTCCCCCCTGCGTCCTCAGGGGCTAGTGGAGGTTTTGTGGTGCTTTCCCATGGAGAAAGGAATGCATTTAAAAACGCAGAGGAAAATCAGTTTTGGAACCACACCGATCCTTGGAGGGAATGGGCTGCTGTAAAACTCGAAATTACTTTCGACTCCCTTTTCAAAGTAGAAGAGATTTGAAGTACAGGATAATGTTTAAAGCGCTTTGTGGAGAGCGCAGCACCTTGTTTGAGCTTATATGGCTTAAATGATAGGAAGAAAGAATTTCTGCGTGTTGGTGCCCAGATAGTGCGGTAGATGGGTTTCTGGCTATCCGCAGGTAAATAGTTTCGGATAAATGACTCCTAGATTTCAATCTGCAGTTCTGTTTAGGGGTTAGGTTATTTTTAAAGTACTTTTTTTCTGTTGCAATTTTAGCCTTCTTGAACCTTATTTGAAAGAAAAGAGCCCGTTTTGTTAGCTTTGCATCAAAGAATTGAAGTACAGGCAACAGATCAAAAAGCTCATAGCAGACATTGAGCAAGGCACGTGGGAGTTTGACTTCTTGGATATGTAAAGCCTGAATTTACCAAGAAATTGTAATTATAGTTTTGCCACGATGACACACAGGCACTGTACCTAATGTGTCAGCAGTGCCGTTACAATGTGCTTTCGTTTTGAGTAGTTCAGTTTAGTGTAGTACAACATACCTGGCATATCTAGGAAACATGCTTTTCAGGTGTGAGAGAGCATGTCTGAACTGCTGGAAAGACAGGTGTTTCAGCAGTCAGGAAGAGATCTTCAGAGGTTATTATAGCTAAAACTGAGATGGCTGGTGCCAGGCAGATGTTGAAGAGGGGGGAGATGCTCCCAGATGCACAGGGGCAGCCTAGAGCAAAGGTTATTGAGGTGGGCGGAGGATCTGCTTTCAGATGAACTCCTTTTTCCCCACCTTTAAACCTCAACTTGTCAAAGGGGAGCTCCTGCCCTGAGGAAAGTGCTCTGAATAGGAAGGGATTGAAGACTGCAAACATGGTTTAAACTTAAACAGGGGAAGTTCAGGTTGGGTATAAGGAAGAAGTTCTTCACTTTGCAGGTGGTGAGGCACTGGAAGAAGCTGCCCAAAGAAGTGGTGAATGCTCCATCCCTGGCAGTGTTCAGGGCTGGGTTGGACAGAGCCTTGGGTGACATGATCTAATGTGAAGTGTCCCTGCCCATAGCAGAGGAGTTGGAACTAGGTGATCTTAAGGTCCTTTCCACCCCTAATCATTCTATGACATACAGCTGGCTTCCTGCCCAGAGTGTGACACTAACAGGGCACTGGGCAGCTTCTCTGCTTTTCTTCAGGCAGTGAAGAAATCCTCAAGCATGAGCTACTCCACACTGTCGGCAGTTGCTCTCGTAGAGCTGGCTGAAAGCTGCTGTTGTGTGTTCATTGCAAGATGAGAGGTGTTCCCTTTCCCAGGTAGCGACAGCCTTGCCAATCCACACCAGGCTTTGCTGCCCATGGATGAGGGTTTGGGATCACCCTCAATGGAGGATGGGGAGGACAGCCCTGGAGTCTACACACTGCTTATCGTTTGCGGCGAGTGGGAAGGCAGAAGGTGTTGGTGGAGTTTGAGACTGGGGAAGAGTGAATTGCTGTGCAGTGAGCTCCTGGGCTCAGTAGTTAGGCTGAGTAAAAGAGAGAGGGTCTCTCTTCTCATCATTTAAACCAACCTGGAGGCTGTTCCTGAGGGCTGGATGAGAGCACCTAACCATCCACCTGGCACTGGAGCGAGCTTCTCACTGTGCTCTGGGAAATCTCCTTGCTGGAAGCCCTGGCCGCAGCCCAGCAGCTGGGGCGGCAGGAGAGTAGGATTCCCTTTGTATTTAGCAGTTCTTCCATCTCTAGATTAGCTTCAGCATGCTCAGACAAGCTGCTTTGCTTGTCTGTCTGGGGAATTGCTGGGAAAACTTTGAAGGCCTGTTTCCTTTCTTCATTTTAGGTGGTGTGTGTCAAGCTTTTTGCAGTTGCAAACACCAGAGCTTCCCTCTGTGCAGCTGGGAGATCATGACAGATGGAAGGTTTTGAGCTGGACACTGAGTAGGGGTTTGTTTTATTTTGAGATAGATGCTCAGGAAGGACTTTATGGAGGTGTGAGTGAGCACATAGGGAGCAGAGCATTGAAGAATTAGGCCTGCTGTGGGCAGGCTGGGTACACACTTCCCCCATCACAGGAACTCGGCCGTCAGCAGCAGCAGAAGCCATGTTATTTTGGTTCCAGGCAGAGGTTGCCAGTGTTGCTGAATTGGGAGTGGGCTCCATCACTCACCCTACTAAAGGTTCAGATGAACTTTGAGTCCTGGAGGTAGCTTTTTTGAGTTGGATGGGGTTAGGATTCTGGTCCAAGAGATTAAAGTACAGGTAGGTCCCATTGCCACCTCAGCCCTGCTCCCAGGAGGAGGATGCTCAGGTGACATATCAGGAGAGCCACCACAGGGTTGTTCTGCCTTGCTGCTGTTCTCTGTGCCGGTGCAGCAGGCACAAAAGAGTCCAGCAGTGATTCATCAGGAATCCTTGGATCTTGGCTGATACCAATCAATCCTGCTGGGCTGCTAGAACAGATATGGCCAGAGCATAAAATAGCTAATAAAAACAAAATCCTCCGTGGAAAATTCATTCTTCAGGGTATAAGGTTCCAGTTGCCATGCCAAAGAGAAGCTGAGAGGAGAATGAGTTGAGATTTTCTAGCTTGAAGCAGGGGAGGGGGTATTATTGATCTTGTCTCCCAGGTCTCTCCAGTCTGTTCGTTTACTCTGTTTCACTTAAAGGATTCGCATCATGGTAACTGTGATTTATTATCTGATTTCTTTTTTGATTCAACCTCTCAAAATTGTGTGCTGGCTTGAAGCTGCCTCAATAAACCAGCATAGTTATTCCCTCTTATCTTCAGCATCCATGTAATGCTTTCTGTGCCGTGTGTACCCGATTCATTCTTGCAGACAGGCAACAAGGTGAAATTGAGAAAGAATTGCCCTCTCTGACCAAGAGTATAGGACAGGCAGAGTTTTGACTCCGTTCAGGAGCAGAGCAGAGAGGGCATGGCAGGAAGGGACACTGGTAGTGTCTCCACATCAGGATGAGACTCCAGACAGGTACTGTGCCAGCTGTAGTCCGCAAGACCAGGCAAGGTCTTTCTAGTGCTTTGCTGTGGCAAGCTGGAAGACCCCCATATGGCATTCTGCTGCAGGGGTTGGCCTCCAGAAGTAAGTGAAGCAGATGTGTGGGTCCCAGCAAGGGTGGAGGACACAAACGGTTAGTCAGGCAGGGCTAAATGAGGAGCCTGGGTCTAGCCCTGAGCAGGGATTGGTGAATAAATTGTGTCACACCTGGGGTAGCCTTGAGAGATCCCAAGGAGAGCTTTGACTCATGGTTTATAGGACTAGGCTGGGCAGGTGTGTTATCATTATGTTGGCGCACGTGTGTGGAGGCTGGAGGGGCTTGTGGTACTTGAGCCACAATGTACTAATTACTTCGAGTAGTCATCTCTCTATTTAGACAAGCCTAAAATCAGGGGTTGCGCTATTGTCGTGCCGGAAGTCCGAGGGCTGCTCTTAATTAGTTTCTCTCAGCACATGAAGGCTTTTCCAAAACCAAGCCATAGAGCTGTGGTATTTGCCTGGACTTGCTTCTCCCGTGGTGGAAGTGCTGAGATCACCAGCAAAAATACCCCTGCAGGAGGAGAAACGGGACCTTCTTGCTATATTTTAATGTTTGTTAGGCGATACTTAAACATCTCTCCTAAATTAGTTAAATGAAAGGGTCAGACATAAACCTGCGAGTAGCTGTGTCAGTATTTAGGCTATAGCCTACTCCCACTGGAGTCAAGTGTGACAAGGTTTTGAAGGGATTTGGGTACAGCAAAAGCATTTCTCTTGTAGTCCCAGTTTACTCAGATTCTTCTGGCAGCCTCTTGAATGCTGCCACAGATCCAGGAAGCCCCTGCTGCTTCAGAAAAGTGGCTTTTCATGTGTATACTGCTGGTTTATCCCCTCCAAAATCCATCTGGAACAGTAAAACACTCTCCCCAGGGTTAGTGAATCACTGAGTCAGTGACGTGAGACCAGTGAACCCCAGGTCATGAAAGCAAAGCTTGGTATTGAAGCAGGGGATCGAACTTCCCTTGTTACCCACTCATCTTAGCAAGTCAAGGATCCCCAGTGTGGTGGGAGGGTGTGGAGGAGTGCCAAAGTTACAGTATTTAACGGGCTTTTAATGTTTTCCACTCTAGCAAGCCCAGGGTTGCATCACAGTATTGTTCTCCAAAGAAGACAGATAAAGCAAAGAAGGATTTGATGAGTTCTCTGGGTGGGAGCCCCAGGCCTCCGGATGCCAACAGTGGGGCTTCATGCCTAGACTGCAGTGCAGGAACAAGTTTGTTGGTTTCTGATAGCTGCAAACAGGGGCCAAGAAAATACTTAGCATTTAGACAGAAAATGTATTCTGCTGGTGTCCTCACTCCAGCAGCCTCCAGCCCTCCAAGGGTAAGTGCAAAGAGCAATTCTTTTCCTACCACTGTCCTTCTAAAGTGGAAAGACCTATAGCACGCCTGGTATAGAGAAATACAGCTTTCACCCCAGGTCCTAGCCCTTCATTTTGCTCAGAGGCCTTTGTGCAAGACCTTTTGACTCTTACAAAGTGAAGCCATAAGGCTCTTCCTGATGGTAGTTATGCTGCCTTCCTCAGTGGCCCATGCTATTGCTGTCATGATGTTACCCAAGTTTAGGATGCCAGCATGGCAGGGCAGGCATTGGTTGTGACTGCAGATGATATTTGGAAGTAAAACCCTAATGACTGCCTGCCCCAGTCCTCATCTTAAGCTGACATCAGGCTGTGCTCTGCTGACAAATCCCCTGCCTCTCAGTACGTTGGGCTGAAGTTTCAGCTGTTTGTGTCTCTTTGAGTCTTTTCTGACCATTACTCACAGTCTCAATTATCCCTAAAGTTCTGGTAAAGTCAATTTTACAGTCTCACTGTCTCTCTGGACCTCTTTAACCCACCCTCTGACTGTGCTTTGTTATCTTTGACACTTCCCTCATTGGCGGGGGATATGGAACAACGCAACACTGATCAATGTGATCAAATGTTGAACGATTTATTGTGTGCAAGCATCTCTTTTATAGAAAAGTTACAGAACCCCAGAACATTCCACAACAGTTGATTGGCTCTGCCTCCCAGTCAGATCCTAGCAACGGCTTGTGATCGGTGGCAGCGTCTGGAGCTTCTCTTCATGTCAGCAAGTGGGCATCCCCTTCTAGCAACTTCTGGCGGGCTTCTGGAAAGGTATCCTATAGTAACCCCTCCGGCAGCCTCTGACAGCCTCAGCTCACTAGATGGATGGGGCTAAGCCAAGGGCTGGATTGCTCACATAACCCTTTTCAGTGAGAAATGCCTCCACACCTCATATGCTGCCTTTCAGGATGTTTGTGCTGGCCCCCAAATACACCACGCTTTGCTAAGAGAGGCGGACCTAGAGCAGCACACCCCTAAAGGTAAAAATACTGAGAGGAAATGTGATGTGGCGGGAAGTGGAGCCGTAACTCTTCAGGTTGGTCATAATGAGCATGCTGGGAACCAGACTGATGACTCTAAGCTAGTGCTTTGCTTTCCTTCTCCTCTCAGTGCCCAGGAATGGTACTTAGCTCTGTGAATGTCTCTGAAAAGTGAATTTAGAGGTGGAGCAAAGTGATCTGACTGGGTGGTAAAACGATGCTTGCTTTTTTTCCATGCATATGTGCACTTCCCCCAGGGTTCAGGGTGGACCGTGTTGCTGCCTATGGGAGTTACGGTCTTACGGGCTGTATGCCGGGAGAGTGCTCAATTTCTATGTGTTGTCATTGCATATGGAGCCATCAGTGCCCTTTTCCTGTTAAATTGGGACCTGCATGTGAGAGTTATATTCAGAGTCTAGATGCCCATAGCCAAAATCATGGTGCTCTCCTGTTTATTCATTCTCCTTCCAATTGCACCCTACAACAGCTTAGTCTCTCTAGATGCAAGGGGTCTTTGTGCATGCAGAGCTGCTGGTCCCACCTGCTTACAAGAGCTTGTACCATGGATGTTCAAAAATAGGGAAACAAAAGTTTGCCAGCATTCTCCTGGCCCCTTGAACGCTCTTGGATATATGGATCATAAGCTGGCAGCAGGTGGGGAGAAAGCATACATGTGAGAGGATTTTAGTCTTAGAGAAAGATGGTAACTATATTTATCACCTTCCTGTGCATGGAAGTGACATTTGTTTTCATGAGTGAGGACAAATGACTGCATCCTGAAGTGAATCTTGACAAGCTAGACTCATCCCTAACAAGTGGAGACAGATCTCTATTTATGATCTGCTGCTCCTTCAAGGGGGAAGAAGCTATCAAGCTGAAATGTAAATGCAAATGAAACACTAAGTATTGACATAAATAGTTGATAGTGCACAAAGAGCCGTAATGGATGGGGCCATGGATTTTGCAACAGTGAGGTGACAAAATTGGAAAAGCTGTGCTCCCTGACAACAAATATTAATCAGGGTCGTTCTGTGAAGACCCTAAGCAAGAGATATGTATGAAGCTAAGGACCTGCATTTTAGGAATTCCTTGACCTTGTTGTAAATGGTGCGTATCGGGATGGACAATGTTTGGATCATATTTGTTGCAAACTAGGCACCCTTCCTAAAAGAGATGAGTAGAGAGGAGCCAGTTCAGAGGCCATTTCATTTACTCTCTAAGCAGACAAAGTACGGCTACAAGGGTTGAGTCAGGGACCATTTAGAAGGGTAAAGGGAATGACCTCTTTGAAGACCCTTTCTGTACCTGATCATCCTGAAACGTGTCTGGCTTCGGTATTACTGGCTGCTCTGCACAGCTGCTTTGAAATCATCGTGTAAGCAGAAGCACATGGAGGAAGGTGAAGGATTAGGTCCAAAGCTTGACCTCCAAAAAACCTACTTACAAGCCAGAACCTTAAGTTTATCCTCAGTAGAGTGTGAAAGTTCATCAAATGGAAAGCTCTCCACGAAAATCTATTTTTAGGTCAATGCTTAGCTCTGTCTAGGGAATAGTGCTTTTTAAAGCTTGCATGCAATTACTTAATTTAGGTTAAGCTTCAAATCCCCAGTTTGCTGCTGTTCTATTATTTGCAGCTTGTTTAGCAATATGAACAGTTTGGTTTATTTATGGGGTAAATGACATGGTTTGATTTCAGCCAACTCTTGGAAATGTATACTTTCTGCTTAGTCCAAATTTCCATTGAAAACATTTGGCCAAATCGTGAGATTGGTGGCTGTTCAACTCATTTTTTTCTCACACCACTGCAGATGTGAGTGGGAGGTTTGCTTGAGCAGAAACTGAGGAGAGGTTAGTCCCACGTAAGGTGTGAATAGGGACTTCAGCACCTAAAGATGACCTGAGCAGCTTGTTCTCTCCTGCAGCATTCCTTTACCACCATTTTAAATGAGTTCCTCACAGCTAGGACTGACTCTTGGTCTCAGGGCCCCCCAGAGCACCTGGGGAATCCCACCCCTTTCTGAGAGGGAGGGAAGCCATGCACTGTAGACAGTAATTTGCCCACGGTCTTATAGAGAGTCTGTAGCAAAGCTGGGAACAGAACAGAGCTCCTTAGAGCCAGGTCAGTGCCCTACCTCCTAAGAAGGTGCGTTGCAGTAATTCTCAGTGAAGGCTTTTTCTATGCCATCATTTTGATACTGGAAAACCATAAGGACATGTTGTAGCAGAAAAAAAGGTCTTCCTTTCTGTTTCCCTTTTGATATCTACTTGATTTCTGTCATAAACTTAGTGAAATGACTTCTGCAGACAACCCAGGAGACGGCACAGTTCTCCCGTGTGTGTGAATGTAAAGCAGAGTGATGTCTGGTGGTTTCAGATATGTGTTTCTCTGTCTCTTAGTCACAACCTTCAGGGTGCCTGAGGACCTTGGAAGTGTGCTGGATAAGCAAGTGATGGGACCAACCACTGAGAACCTCCCCAAGTCAGATTTCCCAGTACAATCGTATAACCCCAAAGTGCAGATTCCTTACCAAGTGCTTCCAGGGCAGTGCCCTAGGAGCATTGAAATAGAGAGGTAGGTAACCAGAAAGTGCCTAGAGACATCATTATGGAATGGACAGAGCAGATGAGGGTGTTAATTTCTGCTTTCAAGACTTGACATGTCAAAAATCTTTAGGAAAATGCTATCCTGTAAGGCAGTGGTCTCCAAAGTGGGGGATGTGCATTGCAGGGGGTGCACAAGACAATTCATTGGGATGCAGGAAGAAAATACATTTTTAAAGAGCGTTTGTCTTTTTCTCACAGTTTTTAATTTCCATTTTGGTGTATGCTCTAGAATATAAATATTGGCACAGTGTATATATGTGTATATAATTTATAAGTTGGACTAGATGATCATTGTAGGTATTTATTCTATAAATGAAGGTAGAAATAGGCATGTATGCAGCTCCTTGTGTTCAAAAACTTCTTTACTGATAGGGGTATGTGATCTGAAAGTGGAGTTGTAGCACATGAGCCCTTCTGGGTGCATTAAGTGGTTATTTCCCATTCCGATTCAAAACAGGAGGAGACGGCTATATCTCAGCTTTGATATTGCACAGCTTTTAGCCAGCAAGGGGATAGACTCCAATCAGCTCATGGCAAGGCACCATGATCCTGACAATACGCCAACAATTAAGGATAAGAAAGATCCTCTCTTTCCCATCTTCCTCTCGTTAAAGGTAAGAGAGCACATTTGGCACTTATGATCTATCTCATTGCTTGTACCACAGGACGGTTCAGACAACTGCAGGACACTTGAACGTTATAGATACAACAGGCAATAGAACAAGGAAATGCTTTAGAGCAGGCTTGTGCCCTGAAGAATCCCCACAAGATGCTGAGCGTCTTCGGCAGGGGGCCTGCAACTTCCATCAGAACTGATAGTTCTTGAAGGTGCTCCTCGCAGTCATTTGTGTGTCCAAAGGAAAGGTGTTGTTCCATGTTTCCTTCCGGATGCAGTAGTCAGCAGTATTATTGCATTAGATCTCTCCAGGTGGTGAGGGTCTTTCCTAGGGTCTGTGCTTCCTAGGAAAGGGCCAGAGGTATAGATATTGTTGTTTGGAAGACTGAGATGAGCACAGCTTTTGCACTTGGACTTTTCCTCATTTTTGTAGCCATTTAGGACTTGGGTGTTAATTTTCCTCTCAGGAAATTTTGTATGGGGTATTTTCTTCTCTCTGAAGTAAGACTTAATTTCACTTGTATCCTGGCTTTTTAGATATTTGATGATGAGGAGTATGACTGTCGAACTCCAGAGGAGTGGATCTCACTAGGACTGGAACCAGGTTCTCATGATAGAAAGCCAGTGCCTGGAAAAGCACTTTTACCTACAGATGATGTTCTTGGACATGGTAAAGCTTGAATGACGAAGTGCTCAAGTGAGACAATGTTAACAGTTTCAGGCCTGTTCAGAAAAGGAAGCACTTAGATTTTGATGAATGTAGCTCTGAATAGCAGAAAGCAATACTTCATCTTGACCAGGCTCAGGCAGTCAGAGCAAGAGACCAGGGGTCTCGCCAACTCTCAGTCCTGCCCAGAACTGACTGCTTCCATATTTTTAGTACTAGCCTCTGCCTTTTGCTCTCCTGTTTCTGTGCCTGGAAATCAGTACAGTCAAAATGTCACTCTGTTGATGTGTAGGTATCATCATAAAGTTGGCTAACTTGCACACAGTGTGTTCTGCCTGGATTCACTGCAAGTGCAGGATCAGAAGTCAAGTTCAGACAGCAGTGAAAATCCAAGTAGTAAATCTGAGGCAAATTAAGTGATGTGGACATTGTTTTCCTGTCACTCAGAGCTTTCCCAATGAGAAGGCATCACTAGGTACAGCTGTATGAATGTCCAGTTATGGCTGCAGCTGATATCAACACAAGTGCGCTAGCTTTAAAGCATAGGAACTGGCATGCATATTGACTACAGCTCTGGAGCAACCTCCGGAGGCAGGGCTGTCTGCAAAACCTAAGCATATAACAGAAGCTGTGTGGAATTTCAGGCAGCCAGCATGTGATGGCTGAGTGCAGCTTGCAGCTGTAGTCAGACCCCCTGGGCCCTGAGGAAGGTGAGACCGCTGGTGTCTATATAGTGCCAGTGCTGTTGCAAATTCCTGTAGTTCAGACCAGTGGTTAATAGCATCCCTTCTCAACCTCAATGTAACGCTATCTTGACCTGTATCTGTATTGATATCGATATATATCTGTCTGGTTAGCACCTCCCAGCTTTTAAGAGGATCTGAATATTTAAGAATGAGATGCCCTGGGAATGACTCTGAGAAATAATACATTGGAGGAGAACATACAGGGTTTTACACCCGCTCCCAATTAGAAGAATGAGAGCTTGTGGAGACACAGGGCTAGACCACCCTGGGGAAGGGGAATGGGATCACCACAGAGCCCATGTGAGTCATAAGGGGTCCTGGATCAAGGGGTGAAGGAATTGGGAAGCAGAGAGGTCCCCGAGTATGGGCTGAAAGAAGATGTTAGGGGCACACAGGACCCAAATATGAGGCTATAGCTGGAAAGAGTGAGTGGGAGTGCCTGAAGCAGGAGGTGGGAAAGTGGTCCACAAGGAGCCCACAGAGATAAGAGGAGGAAAACAAAGGGCTCTGGTGTGTGCAAACAGTTGGAAATGGTAAGCTGTAGGATCTGAGTTTGTTATTTACTTGATCACAGCAGAAATCACGAGAGATTGACCAAGAATCAAACTAGTAAATGTAGCATCACCACTCTGACCAGGAAAGTCCTTTTGCTGTACCCTCCAGGAGAATGGGCTAAGCCTGTTTTAATCCTTGATTCTCTCAGAGGACCCTAAAAACCCGAAATTAATCTACCAGTGGATTGATGTTGGTGTTCTGGATTATGACAAGAAGACAAAGCTCTACTTGGTCCATAAAACCAAGAATGGAATGGTGCGGAATGCAGAAGGGAGACCCATCCTCAATGGAGGAGTAACTTCAGAAGGTGTGTTTTGAGTAGGGCCTTTTGGGACCTGGCATATACTCTGAAGTATACCATCCTAGATGGAGATGGAAAGGACATCAAGGCCTCATTTTATTTCCTTTCCCTGTTACTACTCTTGACACACGTCTGCTTAACATGTCCAGAAAAAGCCTCCAGGGGAGAGAACCACACCTTAATTTGACAACCTATTTGAGGTCTTCCCTTTGAAGGTATCTTTCTTTCTTCTCTGTCTCCCATCTTTTCTACCTGCAAGAAAAGTTAAATGATGGTCTTTCTAGGCCAATACCATCTTGAAGGGGAACGTGGACAGATTAAGATGAAGTACCCCCTCTTGAAAGGTTTGGAGATACTGCTAATTCTGTGCTTCTTGCCTCTTGCTGTCTTCAACTTTGGCCCCTCAGTTTGATCTCCAGTAAGCCAGTCCAATTATATTGCCCATCAAAAAGATGCTGTCTGAAATCCAAGCCATTCTGAGTTTTGTTTTCCCTGTAGACTCCTGTAAGCTTTGCTTTCATTTCCCAGGAAGAGCCCCGTTGTTGCCATGTCAGTACTGGGTGCCACGTGTTTGCCTGTTGTTTCTGGCTGAAGATCCCCGGGTGTTTGCACAGAGAGTAGTTTCTGCTGACAAGTTGCGTAAGAAGACGGAGGCGCTGCTTCGGTATAACTTGTATGTGGACTGCATGCCCACAGATGGTCTAAATAGCATCAGTGAGGAGAGTCTGCAGAGAATGAAATTTCTGGCTATGAACACTCCCAAACTGAGGAAAGCAGAGAAGAGGTAAGGTATCAAGTACGTGCCTGGAATCTCAGGCTTCAGTCCATTAACACTGTAGGACTTTATAGGGCTACAAAACAAGTGGCAATGGAGGCAAATCTTGAGTGTCCAGCTCATAGACCGTGGATCTCATCTGCCTTCCAGCCTGTGCACATGCACACACCACCCTCTTGCCCAGAGTGTCATCAGAAGTAGGTACAACAAGAGCCCCAAGAGCACATGTACAGGGTGGGTGATTTGTCAGTATTCCCAGGTGAAGTAGATGTATTTTTCGTATGCAGATCCATGAGCCGTGCTTAGACCTGCAATTAAGTGGTATTCAACAGCAGGAAGGTTGGACAGAAATGGCATGGTTGACCTTGCTGTCTCCCTGTGCTTCCAGGGAACAGATCAGTCATTGCTGGATTGATCTGCAGACCACCAGCTGTCTCCAGAGAGTTGGCTGCTGGTGACTCTTCTGTCTATTAATAGCTGCTAAAACAAATCAAAAGATGATATGCACAGGGTGAAGCAGATAGAACAGGATATTTCCACCTGGATATAATCGAGGGTCTCTTTAAGATGCAGTTCGTATCAGGAAGATGTTTTAAGCGTCTCTGCGCTGATGAATCATGAGCCATTGGTGGTGTCACTGGGAATCAGCCATGACTGATTGCCCTGTTCAGAAACAGGAAGGTGTGAAGGGCTGAATGGTCTGCTAGCCTAAGCGAGAGACTAGGAGAGTAATCAGTCTCTGAGCAGAAATATAGGCTTAGAGAAGAGTACTCTGCATGAGGTGGAGGATGATGATTTCCTTTATTTGCTTTTCCTCGAAATAAAGCAGGTTTTCAGCACTTACACACATGTTCTGGCTGAGGAAACCAATGTCAAGAGGTGTTCAGCAAGGGGCAGTTGGGAGGACAGTTTGGATAGCCCAGCTTTTCCAGAACTACCAGCTAGCTTCCCCAGTTCTTGCTTATTTCCCCTTGCCATTGTAATGCTTCTTCGCAGGGGAGATTTTGCTTTGAGTTGAAAAGGCACTTGAGAAGGCTGCAGTCGTAGTTCCCAGGTTCCCACTCGCCTCTGTCATTACGTGTCTAGTTGATAGCTTTGCTGGCTACTTCATTGTCTGCATAGCCCTCCTAATGCATTCAGTAGTAGGTGGGCTTCAAGGTTAGCAAATCCAGGAGGGAGGGAGTGAAGGATAGGGTTTACAGTAAAGCTCCAGATGTACTTCTGCTCAAACACCTTGAGTTATTGTTTCCATGTCTTGTAATAGGATATTAGACCTTATGTGTTGCCTGGAGAAAGAAGTGAGATTAGACTATGAACGTACCATGAGCAAGATTAGTTTTGACGGAGTTGTCGCTTCCAAACCTGAGGTGTTTTCTTATGTCACCTTGCCGGACAAAGAGGAGGAGAAAGTACCAGAGAAAGGTATGGAACGCAGTGAAGCAGTTGGCATTCAGTATGGCTATGGGACCTCTTGTCTTTGATAGGATTCATACTTTATTGCAGAAACTTTTAGGTTCGTGTTAAAGGTTAGGGCTCATAATGGGCAGTGTCAGGTGATTAGATGAGACTTGAGTATGTCTGCTCTTTTTTAGGGTGTATTTGCATGTTTGTGTTACCTCAGTATAACACATTACCATCCATCAGCTAACCTGCAGTAACTCTGCAGGTGTACCCTTAATGGCACCAAATGCAGGCAGTGTAATTAGCTTAACTGTCTTCTGCTCTGCACTGTGCTTGGCCTCGCTCAGCTGTGCCATACCTCATGTGTGAAAGAGAGCTCAGGCTTTTCCAGTGTCTCAAACTGGAGGATAATGGCCACAGTAAAAGGTGAGGGGTTGGGGTGGTATTGTGTGGACTTCAGTCTCCCCAAGGTTGGGTAGCCTTGAGGTGGTCCACAGGTAACCTCTCACAGATGAGATGACTGGGCTGTGCCTTGAAGCCTCAGTGGTATGATTCTTCAAGTCCTGTGATCTTTTTCATGGCCAAAGCCATAGGAAGATCAGGAACCAACACAGTCCCTCAGCTCCTGATGGGAGCCTGCAGAAAGTATCTGCTGCAGAGCAGAGATCCCTTTCACTCAGCCATCTGCTGAAGCTGCTACATGATAAGGGCTGTGCATCAGAGGAGAGTCCTTTTCACAAGCACTGTCCCAAAGGGAGCTGTACTCTTCCTCTAAAACAGAAGCTGGGATGGCTGTTGCAGGCAGTAATACTCTTTCATTGTGCCAGGGCTCGTCTGTATCCCAGACTATCCTTTTAAGAAACAAGAGGAAGATTTCAACCTTGTCTCACTCCTGAAGAGGCCAGAAGTCATCCTTGTCCTTACAGAGGTGCAAGATGAGTGCAACAAGGTCGCCATCATGTCTCTATTTAACACAGCCTTGGCCAAGTATGTCTGCTTGGAGGAATTTGAACAGATCCAGACCCAGACCTTCACTGAGGTGAGCAGAGGAAGCGGGGGGGGGAGTGAGCACATGGAGCAGCCAGCAGGGCCATCAGTAGGTATTAGGCAGATGCAGCAGCTGCAGAGCAATTCCCTGGATGGAAATGGATGAGCTTTCAAATGAGATCCTGTGGGTGGAGCAGGGAGGACTTTGCATACGTGTGTCAAATTCGTTGGGATGTGGGGAGTAATGGGCTTTCCTCCTCCCGGTTTCATGCAGCTAACAATCCTGGTGGGCACTCAGAAGTTTCCTTTTTGGTTTTGTTTTTATTTCTCTGTCTGTCCAGCTGCAAGTCACAAGAGCTTTGATTTCCCCTGAAGCCCTCATGGGGGTGATGCATTTCTACACCCTATGTTCTTTATGCATTTAATTACTCCGCTTGCAATGCCAGCAAACAGACTAGAACAAAAATCTGCAACTTTGTGCTAACTCTCAGCAGAAGATCTTTTTGCCCTCTAAATGAGGACAGTCCATTGCACCCTGGAGGTGGCCACACAGAGGAGCTTGCACAGGATTGCACACTAAATCAGTGGCAGAGGACATGAGCTGGTCCTTCCCAGTCCCATGCTGCTATAGCTGGGCAGCGCTGTCATGCACTTGGTGACTGAGGTTGTTCTATTACCCACAAACAGCAGCTGCCTGTGGAGCAAAAGTGGTATTTTTGTAAATTAAACCACTGCAGACTGCTGCTGCCCTTGGTTTCTCCCCCTCTTTCTCCTCACTTGTCAAGAGAAGACCATATTCTGTCCTTTCCTTGCTCATCATACTGAGGGACCCTGACCCAGGCAGCTCCGGGGATACAGCTCTATAGAAAAGAGAACAAAAAGGAAACACTGTGTATAAAAAGAAAGAATAGAGTCCTCCTGCTTTTTAATATCAGGTGCTTTTCTTGTAGGTCTTTTGTCAGCGAAGGCGTTGTATGGTCAGGTTCAGATGCCACATTTGTGTGCATGGATTTGAAAGGTACTGTTTAGCTGCCACCGCTCTGAAAGAACAGTTGCCTTTCACAGCAGAGAAAGGTCCAGCAGCCCCAGCTAGCAGCTAACCTGGCGATACTGCTTTCCCATCATCCTTGGGGGATTACACAGCTTGCTTGTTTAATCTGCCCTAGGTTCAGATGTTTCTCGAGGATACTTGGATCAATACCCTAGCGACTGCAATAACAAGCAACTTGAGAAAAGCAGGCACAGACTGCTACAAACTGGAACAGACCAACTGGGATGTCTACCTGCTGTCCAGACTGCGTAAGCTGATGAACCACATCAGATTCATGCTTCAGGACTCTCTGAGGTATCTGGTCCAGAACTCACTGATCAGCTTCACCCAGCTTGTGCTGGATGCTTGCCATGGTGTCCTGAATTGCTCAAAGGACATGAAATGGGGAGATGACATCACCAATAGTCCCTACAGGTAAGGAAGGGAGAGAAAAAAGGGGTGGAAAGAACAGAGCTGTTGTCTTTCTAACTATTGTTTGTACAAGCAAGCTTTGTACTGTGTGGGGACCTTAGGCTGGGCTGTTTCCTCCAGTCCTCAACCTGACACATTTGCTTGAGTGTGGAAGAACGGCACTGAGCTGGCTGCTCTGTTAGTACAGATTGCAAGTTGCTGTTAGTGATATGAGGCCTCAGAACCAAGGTCTGCTACTTTGACGTAGTGTTTTGAAGATCAGCCACTTCCAGCTTCCGCAGAGGAGCAAATAATTGCTAGTAGCTTTTTTTTCTGGAGGCCAGGAAAAATACCCGGAGGCATTGCTGCTTATTTCAGGAGTAGCATCTAGCCTGTTTCAGGAGTAGGGTCTGGCCTGAGGTCTCTAAAGAATACCAGATTTGGGTTGTCACAGTGCCTAGAATTCTGTTCCACTGAGTGTCGATTTAAGGACTTCTTTATGGTATGAAAAAAACGAAGGTTTAGAAATTGAAAACAGGAAGAATAGAAAAAAAGCTGCCACTCACATGAGAGCTCTTACCTTGAAATCTGTGGAAGTCTTGACACTGACTTCAGCTGATCCTGAGCCACACTGGTAATGTACCAGATCGGGAGATACTGTGTGTAACTTCTAGAAGGTGCATTTTAGGAGTATATTTGAGATGCTGGATGCTTGGTTTGGAGAGCATCTGCGTTTTTCTTTTCTATAGAGCAGCTCCAATTCTCAAGATAAGGCTATGACTTTTGGGGGTCTTAGTGTTTCATGATTGACATTTCCTTTGCCTTTCAGAGGCAAAACTTCTAAATGTCGTTGCTGGTGAATTCAGAATGCAGTGTTTCATACCTTAATCTGCATGGGACAGTCTACCTCTTCTCTGCTTTCCTGTCCAGTAGGCATTTTAATATCAGCACCAGAGCAATATAATTGTGTGCCATTGTCTCACAAAACATCCCTGTTCTTCCTCATCTCTTCCCACTGCAGGCCTCTGAGGAATCCACTTTTTCTAACAGACCTTGTGCTAGACACCAGCGGCATTCACTTCAGCCCCCCTGCAGAGAGCTTTGAGAAGTCCCTCGTTTCTCTCTTTGATGAGGGAATCCTGGCAACACACACTGTCCCACAGCTGGAGAAGGTGAACTGCATCCCCAGTGGTATAGTTGTGCAAGCTCCAGTCCATTGCAGTTTGGCATAAACACCCCTGAGCTTGTACTGAGGGAGAGAGGTGTAGAAGTAGGTAGTTGGAAATCCAGTTGAATTAATTTGGGCACAGCACTGTGCTAATGCTGTTCTGTTCCGACAGCATTTCTGCAAGCTCCCCAGCCATGTAGCTATTTTAAGTGGTTGCTATCTCTGCTTTGATGCTGTCCTAAGTAGCCTGGTTGCCCTAATGAATGGCAGCTGGTAAAAGCAGATTCATAAAGGAAATAGCACCTTTTCCTATGCTGTCAGTCTGGTGCAAATCTCTTCTGCATATACATCCTGCCTGTTACCATGAAAGACCCATCTCCCTAGAGCCTCCTTTTTTGGTGGGGGCAACTTAAAGCTAATAAAACAATTCCTGACACAGTGTAGAAAGACGGACTTCATGCGCTCCCAAAGGTGCCATGGGTGATTGTCTCACCCCTTGCAGGCATGGTTTTCTCTCATGGTCCTGAAAGAACACTCTCCTTCCTCTTCCAGTATGTGCTGGAGAACGTAGCTATCACAGGCACACCTTTGCTTGACTCAGTGGGCTTGCAGGAACCAGAAGTGGGAAAACTACGTGAGACTATGCGCTCTGCCATTCAAATGGCAATGATCCCTCTCCATGCCTATGCCAAGAGATACGAGAAGTTCTTGGAGCTAAATAACAATGACATCCCGTACTTGCTAAGGTAAGTGGCCTCTGACAAAGGCACCTCTAATCCAAATGGAAGCTCCTCAGATGTGAGATGAGGCATTTACCAGAGGCAGCCTTCAGCCATAGGCAGTGGTCCATGCTTTTAGGGGACATTGGTGATGGCAGTGAGAATTTCTTCCTGCCTCTGACAGCAGTCACATTCCTGTCATGTTTGCAAGTGTAATTGGAGATACTAATGGCCCTAAAAATGACTCATCCTGTTTGAAAATACAGTTAGCATACTTGACTCTGACCTCCTGCAAATAGCATCCGTTCAGGCTGATAACATTCTGTAGAAAGTAGTGTTTTCTTTTGTTTCAGCCTCATTGTTTTCACTGCCAAAACTCTCTGCACCTATGCTGTCATTTAGCCTCTGTTACTTGAATGGTCTTCTTTTTAGGCCTCATGTTTTCTACCAACAGTGGAAATTAAGTCCGTTTTTGTTATTTGAGCTTAATTTATGAGCCCTATCTGATAAATTCCTTTCTCTCCCCAGAACACACAGGAGTGCCTGCTGCCTTCCACCAAGATGCCTCCTGATCTTGCCCTGTTCATACCCGTGCTTTCATTTTGTCTCTCCCCCTCCTCTTGTCTTACTACCTTTTTCATCTCTTCCATTGCTTTTCTGCTGCTAAAATATTTTGTGCTCTTATCCCACTCCAAACCTATTGTGCTTTAAAACCTGTTGTAGATTTGAGTCTGTCCCTTCCCTTGCACCCCAGTAAGTGTTCCTCTGCTACATACCAGTTCCATGTCTTGTATACGCATCTTCTGAAACTGGGGACTTGTCTGTGCTGCTGCATGGATGTAGCTGCAGTTCAGATAGGCATAGGTAGCTTGGCTTCCTCTGGTTGGCATTGGTAACTGTAGCAGTGAAGACACTGAAGCAAAGCCTTCAGTGCAGGCCAGTCACCTAAATGGATGGATTTTTACATGGGATGTCTTTACTACTGTAGCTTCTCGTGCTCTGTTAAAGGTAGAGTTCATGTACTTGACTGATACAAACACTTCCTATGTAGGCATGTCTTTGACTGCAAAGTCTAGAAGACATTGGTACCTTCTCAGTCTGTGTTTACAGAAAGTTGTATACATTCAAATAGATGCATGTTTTAATAATAGTGAACATATTGTTAATTTACTGTCTTGATCCTTTGGGCAGACATGTCTGAACATCCTCTGAATATCCTGGATGCTCAAATAATCTTATGGTTCTGCATTACCTTTTTTGTTGGTGGTTTTATTTACAGAGACTATGAAGAGCAATGTCCATCTGCCCACGAGGTGAGGAATATAGTAAAGATGTACTTGTCAGAAAAGGAGAACCTGGACAACACTCTACCTGTTTCTATTGTCATTGGTCCCTTCCTTGTTAGCACAGAAGTTGTTAAGCAAAATCTGACTGCAAAATACAAAGCACTTGCTACTTCCATGTTGGACATACTGGCTAAAAACCTCCATTTGCAGGTGGAGAGTGTAAGTTACCTGGTTCAACAGACTGTATGTCAGTGTCTTGTCTTGTCCTGCTTTTGAAGATGCTGTGTTTGTGAAATGGCCAAAAGACAGCAACTGAGGCGCCATGAATGAAGGCATTTTAAAGACTGCATCGAAGTGATTATTTAAGAAAAAAAACCTCACCAGGGGGGAGATACAGAGACTCAACCAAATAAAATATTACATATACTTAATAAATTATGGGCCTGAAAGCTGTATCTCTTGAGACAGAATTCTTCAAGACCTTAACATCTTATAAAAACATGATGGTGGATTGAAAATATCTGCCTAGTAGACAACTGCAAGGTCCTTCTGCTTGCTCTGAGGGTAACTGGAATGTGGACAATTGCATCTGCTTAGAGGGTTGCCTGACTCTGTTATTGTCATTGTTTCAACTACATACCTGCTGTTCCTCTTCCTCTTTTTTTGGCCTTGTTTTGTTTGAGGTCAAATGAGATGGATGGAGGAAGACAAAGACCAGAAGGGAAAGACAGAACAGGGCTGTGTACTGATCACTCTAGACCAAGTTCATAATGGGAACCGGGTAGATCACGGCAGGTTTTCCAGTTTGCCCGTTTGCAGTTAATGACTTTTTGATGGTCTGTTCTCTGCTGTGACCTCCTGCAGATCTGCAACACGTATGAAGCCACCAGCTGCAGGATGCATGAGAAACCAAACAATATTGAGGAGCTGACTGAGCTGCGAGAGTGGATGAAGAGTGTCCCCGCGCAGCTGGCTGTGCAGGAGGTAGGACTTCCTCCCCTTCTGAGCAAGGACACCAAGGGAAGTGAGGAGGGAATTTGTTAATGCAATGTGTGTGGTGTCTCAGAAGCAGAACTCCAACTTTTTACTTGGATGTCTTTGCATGCAGTGCCATAAGATTTCTGGCTTTGTATTTTCGTAATTCCTAGGATTTGTATATTTAAATAACACATCACGAATTTAAACGTCTATTTAAAAAAAGATAGCAGTTAAAAATCTTGCCTAGAAGACTTATGTATGCTTTTTGCTTCCTTCATGATCCATTCCACCGTGTGCCTTGAATAGCTGCCTTCTAAAAATAAATGTTGTTTTCAAGGAAATACTTCTGCTACCAAATGCTCATTTTGCTCGTAACATTTTTCTTCTAATAGGACAGTCTAGTGCTGAGCTATTTCAAATTTATTTGAAGTGTAGATCTTCTCCCAGCTGAACAAATGGGAAACAAAGGCTTCAAGCTGTAAGCTCACTTGCCCATACCAAGGAAAAAGCCTGGAAGATAACCCAAAACGCTCAATTTCTGTCCAGCACTTTATCCACTAGGTCATACTTCTTTTCATCCATATAGAATAGAAGGTGATGATGGTGTGATCATTCGCAGAACAAGGGGTTATAAATCTATTCCCACTGTTCACACAGCAGAGAAGCAGCCTGCATCACATTAAGCTTGTGCGACTAAAGCTCTTCAAAGGCATCTCATGAAAATGGGGTGCACACAAGACGGTTGGAATCAGTATAGTCTACAGGTGTCTATTTTTTGTCTCTTTCTCTCACCCTGTGCAGGAGCTGATTCGTGAAGTCATGAAAGATTACCAGGTCATGGAGGAATTCTTTTACAACCTCACTGACGAAGATTTCAGTGACAAGTGAGCACAAGGCATTTCTCCCATTGTCAAAGTGGGACACTTTGCAGCAATTACCATTCTTAGTGCTTTAGGGGCTATGTGTCTAGCAAGAGCTCCAGCAGAACTTTTAAGTGTCTCTCAGGCTATATGAGCACTGAATTCTTGCAATGAAGTTTATAGAGAAGTGTGGGTTCATGCTGCCTGCTGGCCTGGGGCAAGGCAAACTGGTAGCTATTAACCTGTTAAATTTATTAAAGATATTTTCTCTTGGGGTTTGGTTTAGGTTTTTTTGAGACATCTGTAAGGTCTCAAAATGCGGAGTTTAGTCTGTGTCTGAAAGTGAATGAACATTTCCACGGTAGGAACGCTCCCAGAGTTTTCTTAGGACTAGGAAGGAACATGAACCCTGTATTATTATTGCATTTCTTTCCCATGCAGTCTCCTCTCAGTTTTATCCTTGGCTATGTTACACTGTGCCCCAATAGCAGAGGCAGCTCACAAACACAGCAACACAGCTTCTGAAGTCAGCTCAGCCCTGGATGCAGGTCTGATATGGCATGGACTTGGTCCAGTGTGTCTGCAACTTGAGTGAGTTTCTGCAAAGCGTGCCTGAAACTAGAAACATGGGGTACACAATGCAAAAAAGCCAGGAAAGCAGCTCAGCTCTAGGACACCTTAGCATAGATGTAGCTGTATGGCCACTGACCAGGCACTGCAAGGGGTGTGAGCTCGAGTGTAATGCTGTAAAGCTTGCATCTGGCACTGCACACAAGCTAATAAGTCCAAATGGCAATGCAGAGCCCCTGATAGACATGTAGCTCCTGAAGTAATGGGTGGGCTATGGCTGAGCAAGAGCCAAGGAGCCTGCCTTGGAATGAGCAGCCACACTGTGCAGCCTTTCCTGTATCTGTACAGCACTCCCCAGGGCACTCTGCAGGAGCCTGGCCAGCCAGGACTTTGCTGTATCTGGGTTACCCTGGCCCCTCCCTGCCCTGCTCAACAGGAAACTGGCTTTTTCAGTAGCCCTGAAAAGCCATAAGCCAAGCCTGTGACCTCATTTTTTTCAGTTCCTTGTGAGTACGTTCAAAACCAGACATTCCCTCTGGATGCCAACTGTTATTTTGCAGTCTCCTAGCCTTTCAGCAACATAGTGGATTTGTTCCTTTTAGAAAGGCCCTCCACTTCTCCCCAGCCCTCTCCAATTGAATAGCCTAGTCACAAGGACTGCATATCAACAAGACAAGCTGGAAAAAAATGTTTTGTTGAAACCACATGTGTTGCTGTTGTTGTAAAGCTGCCTTGTTTGGTGGGATCTGGCTTTCTCATTCTGTTATTTTCAGCATTTCAAACATATGCTCTAAAAGCTTCTCTCTCTCTGTCTTGCTGGTTTTGTTTGTTTTGTTGCACCATGTGAATGCAGGTGGACTGCAAGTTACTGGCCATTGAAAATAAGCAAGCAAGCTGAGTCCCTTCAGCACCAGCACCAGGAGGATGAAGACAGGTTTCGTAAAAACCACGTCATGGATCAGAACAGCTTTCAAGACAAACTGGAGGAGATGGAGGTAAATAAGCCCCTGACAATAAACTGTCCAGAGAAAGGGGCCCTGAAGCTCTTGTGGTCAGCCAGGTGGGAAGCTTTCAGATGGTATTTAAGTCAGATTAGGTTTTAGGTCAATGTACTGTTGGACCAAAAGTTATTACACACACCCCCACCCCCATTGTAATTTATTGGAAGTTGGGCTTTTGATTAAGAGTTTCATTTTTGTGTAAAAAGCAATACTATTTGCAGAAGTCCTGAATTTTTACTGGGAAAGCGTTCATGAAGATACAATATTCCAATTCCCAGTGCTCGGGCAACACATACGCCTCATTTTTCTTACCAGTGTAATCAGTTCCCTGCAGAGCATCTCCCATGGTGTGCTGCCATCAAGGGGGAGAATACAGCATTTAGTCAGGAAACTCACGTGAAAGACGCTGAAACAGAGGCAGAGTTTCGAGCTGGTTTCTGCTGAAACAGTTTGAGTTTTATTTTTATCACCAGAAATTCTGAAATCCAGAGGAAAAATATCGCCTTGGCAAGGCTTTAGTCAGTGACATAGATTATCTTGGAAATAGCCTCCCAGGATGATAATACCACAACACTGGCTTAAAAAAGGAAACAAGCAAAAACCCAACAACAAAAACCCCCAAACAAACAAAACCAAGCCACCAAAACAAAACAGGAAAGTTATTAGAGAAGCTCTGGGTATGTGCTGTTAAACAGTTCTTGGGAACAAACCCAGTGACCTAGTGGAGCTATCACTTTCACTTCACTGATTCTCTAACTAATGACAGTATAAATGCTGTGGCAAGAAATTTGGGCACAGACTTACTGCTCCTATTCCTCAGGGATTAACTATTGTCACAAAGACGAAAGCATCTGGTCATCACATCTGCACTTTCAACCACCTGAGCAGTGGTTATAGCTTCTCCTCACTGCTTACATTGTGGTCTAAACAGAATTGGAATTGGGTTGGGGGAGGTGAAATTCTGAACATAAAAATCTTGCCTTTGAATGTAACAAAGAGTACACCCAGAAGCTGAGATCTCCAGAGGCAGTACTCAGCTTCAGAACCACATCTCATGCCTGCCTTTTCTCTTCCAGCTGACTGTAGGTAGATTTTCCATCCAGGCGGATGCTAGCCAAGCTAATGGGTTGGCTAACAAAGCAAGGGAGGTCAGGAAGCAGCTGCAGGAGCTTCAGAATTTGGCAGCTGTCTACAACAACAGGGAAAGAATCTTTGGGATCAAAGTTACTAATGTAAGTGTCAGGTCCTGTACCTACAGGACTCTAATCTTTGTTGGGTTTTCTAGGTGGTAGAGTAAATAATGAGACACAGTTCCTTAGGAAGGAATCCTTCATGCTTTTCTGATTTATCTGATTAGGTGCTCTGTAGAGTGTAGGGTGACCACACTGCTCCATCACTCCACTGTGCCACAGAAGATCTGGCACCAAACAAATGTCGAAAGCTGCTTTTGCGCCTGATACTGCCACCATGAGAGACTTTGTGTGGCCGTGCTTAGATCTGAGTGATGTTAACGAGGAGAAATTGCATGGAGGGGTCTTGAAACAGCAGTTGAGATGCGTCAATTTCTGTAAGGCTATTACTGCTGTTACATAGACGTGAATGAGAGTGGTTGCACAGTGCTGTGCAGGCAGCTGGTTGGGCTCCCAGTGTAGCGTGTTCTCCTTAGGCAACAGTTCACATAGTTGCAAACACTCATTTTGCCAGTAGCTGTTCAGCTGCCGATGAATCATTATCATCTACCTTCAGCCCAGGCTGGCTGCAGGGTAGAAGTACAGTTCACATGATCCTTTCCTCTACCCCTCAGTCTGTGGTTCCTTCTCCTTCACTGTAAGGAGCCAAGCCTCTATATGATTTCTGTATGATGCGCAGTGAAAGCATGTGTGCTTTCACTGATTGTGTGTGAACTGCCCATCAAAATCTCATTCAGCAGCAGAGCATGTGTAGAAGCAAGTGGAGAGAGTGCTTTTCGTGCCCTACAAATGGTGCAGGCACAGTTCCACCAGATACATTTTGGCCTGACTGTGTGAAGCCCAGCTCTGCTAGTTGCTCTCCCTTGGAATCTACATTGTGGTCCCAGGAAAACATAGTATGATCCAACCTCTTGAAGTACACATTTTCTCATTGCTTGCTTGAGATCCAATAAAGAATTGTGCCTTTTTTGGCCTTTTGACATACAAGGTGTCATCCTGAGCACAATACGCTTGTTGCTTATGCTTGCTTTTTCTCTCTTTCCAAAGTACAGTAGGCTATCCAGGTTGGTTAAGGACTTCCAGCCATACCATGATCTCTGGACAACAGTGTCAGACTGGATGCGTCAGCATGAGAAATGGATGAATGATCCTCTCATGGAAATTGATTCTGAGCCGATAGAAAAGATGGTCAATGACTCTCTTAAGACAATGCAGAGATGTGTGAGGCAGTTCAAGGATTCACCAGGTAGATACGTGGTCTGGGGAAAGGAAGTTGGGGCATATCAGCATATTTAGTGAGGCATGTCACAGAGTGCTCTGAACAGGGGTTGTCAGTATGTCACATGGATGTGTTGTGTGTATTAGAGCCAGTTGAGAAAATGCTAGCGGTCATTTTCCACTATTTTTCTGGAACTGTGGTGATTCACATCTAGATGTTAGTTTGCTGCTTGAAGTACCAGTTTGACATGGAAACAGTCAGGCTGCAAATCTCTTTTATACCCAGTTCCCAAGACAGTACTGAAGTAAAAGCCACCCTCTTATTTTACAGTTAATATTTACTTATTTATAAAAAGTAAAAGCATCCAGATTAGTCATAGAGAATTACTATGTAGCCCACTGGCTAGACATGTGGGTTTAAGCCCTTACACAAGTCAGGCAGCAAAGGAACTTGAATCTGGGTCTTCTGGATGCCGTATTCTTGGCCAATCTTATTTTCTCTATTGGCCAATGAATTTAATGGAAAGCCAGAGGAGATCTTGATTTTGTTATGAATAAAATGAGATTGCAAAATCTGGAAATGATCTGTGGAATGTAATAACTGTTTTCCTGCCTGCCTGAATGTGTATGAAGTTTAGATGATCACATCCAGCCCTTGCAATTCATGTGAAGGTCTTTTAATCATGCCTCCTAGTAAAGCTGGAATGGAGGCTTCAGTTGTAGCTTAACTTCCCATTCCCCGATTCTCAGAGATGTGCTGGTCATTCTCTAGAGCTAACTCTAAAATCTCCTGCCAGATGGCTTAGATTGAAATATATTTTGCAGTGGGAGAGTTTTGATTCATCCTTTTTAACTTGAACTCTTAAACAATGCCATGAATCAGCCCCAATGGAGGAGGTGATAAGTGGATGCATGAGTAACTATGAATCATTATGGTAAACAGAAATACTAAGAATACCTGCTCATATTCATTTCAATATTCCCTGGCACCTGGTTAAATATGAGCTTCATCCTTGAGGCTGCCTTTTCTTTGCGTACCACCCAGCAGGGAGTGTGAGGTGGTCAAATCCTTGCTGTGCTTGTGTGGTGCGACCACACAGGGTGCAATAAAAGGAGGCGCATACTGTAGCCAGGTTTTGGAAAGGAATCAAGTCCCATGCTCTTTGCCTGTCCATTGCTTTACTCACAATAGCACAAGCTGCAAAAGGGCAGGATGTGAACAGTGTAGAGACGTGGGCTTCCAGAACGCCCCCAGAGATCAAAGCCTTTTCCTTGGCTGTGTCCTTTCTGTGAGGCAGAAGTACCTTTGGGTTTAGTGTGGCCATAGGGTAGCAGAGCCTCTCCTGCCTGCTTTCCATTTCCATAGCTGGTTCTGATCCTAGTTTACTTCTATCTCTGAGATATAGTGTCCATCTTCTATTTAGGGGGTGTGCAATCAATTTATTAACAAGTATGGGTTGAGAGTTAAGATCTTGAAATGATGACCAGAGCTTCTAAAATATCAATTGGCAAAGGGGACTTTGTCATGCTTGGGGCCCATATTAAGGAATTAAATTTGTTTGCTTCTCATCTTCTGGTGAGTTCTAGGCTAAGGGACAGTTCTGCTTAGCATGAGCTTGTCTATAACAGACTTCTGGCTAATAAGCAGGTCGCTTCTGGAAGTAAGCTTGAATCCTTGCTTAGTAGTATGCTTAGAGAGCACCTTTGTGTCCTCGTTACTTCAACCTACATTTTTCAGTGATCTCCCATACTGCTTACCTACCACGTATCTACAAGCACATCAGGCTTCAGACAACTTCTAGGAACTTCCTTAAAGCAACTTCCTCACACAGTGTAGTTGCTGATGATGTTCTGTTTTTCTCCCTGAAAGCCTGCCAGGGTGTGGCAATGGAGTTTCGAGACAAGATTGACGAATTCAAGCCATACGTCCCCTTAATTCAAGGGCTGTGCAATCCTGGTATGAGAGAGCGGCACTGGGATATGCTGCCGGAATCTATTAAGATGGATAACAAGATAGATCCCAGTCTGACAGTTTCTCGCTGCTTGGAAATGAACCTGCTGGACCATATCAAGAGCATCAGCAAAGTAGCTGAGGCAGCTGGCGAGGAATACGCCATTGAGAATGTGAGGAGAGAGGGACTGCTGAGTCTTTGGCTGCTTCTCAGATATGTTTCTGTTGAGCAAGTAGTCATTGCCTTGGGTGATGTTCTTGTTGTCCCAGAGCATGAGACACATTCTGCAGCATAAGTAAAAAGCCTGCTGTGCTTCAAGAGGGGAGTAATGGTCACACAGTTGAGTTCACCTAGCACAGGGTTTCAGTTGTAGCATAACAGTGCTGCCTGATGATCTACTGGTTGGGTCTGACACCTCATTATGGGATTAATGACTGTTTAAGTTAAAATAAATTGAATGCATTCTACCACTCAAACATTACATCAGGGATATTAGTTGTGGCTGGAGATGGAGGTGGCAGATCCTTTAACACAGTAAATGTGCAGGGAAGACTTGCTGGCTGTAGAGGTTCATAGGTTAGTCTTTCAGTTCACCAGTTCTGATGTGACCTAAGGTCTTGATTGAAAGTCATTACCTCCTGGCAGCTTTTGTTCTCTGAAATCTCAAGCAAGTTCCCAATGGATAGCTACCCATTTCACAAAGCTATCATTAACCAATAATCATTTATAGGCACTTTGCTGGCAGCCTTTGTCCATCTAGTAGCATAAATGGGCCTGGAGATGAAATTGCCCTTTTTTCCCCTCAAGGTGTTTCTTCCGGGACAGCACTGAAGTGTTGAGTCCATGGGCAATGCAGATGAAATGTGCTGTTGCTGAGTGTATCATGCATTAAATACACAGCTGCAGTTTCCAGTAGAATCCGAGAGCAAAAACCTGTCACTTGCTAGAGAGGGGCATTAAGAGAGTTCTAGAAGCTGGGATAACCACTGCACATTGTATCTGAAAATTCAATTGCTTGTCCCTCTGTTTCAGGAGCTCGACAAGATGGAGAGTGAATGAAACTCCATATTTTTTCCTGTGGACCCTTACAAAGACACAGGAACCTTTATTCTGAAAAACACCGATGAAACTTCTCAGCTCCTAGATGATCACATTGTCTTGGTTCAGAGCATGTCCTACTCACCATTCAAGAAACCTTTTGAGGAAAGGATGAACACATGGGAAAATAAGCTGAAGATTACACAGGTATTGGTTTCTTACCTGCACACACATGGGAGAGGCAGGCAGCTGGGCTGTGCTGCCATGCTTAAACATGGACTCTGCAGTTGCTGCTAGGGAACTGGGGGGAAGACTATCAGGAGAAAATTAGTCTTAAGGGAGGACTCTAGTAGCAGAGGGGATAAACTCAGCCGTATTCTCCAAACAGTGATGATGAAATTCCAGCTTTTTTTCTCCTATTGTAACACTTTTGGGTGGGGTCAGGACTGTCCCATTGCTGTGAATAGTCTTACTGGCATCTCTAGTCATATTATACTGAGTGGACCTTACAGATTCTTGTAGGCCCTGTGAGATCCATGCTAAGCATTCACATCTCAGTGTAGGAAATCATGAGGAAGGCGAGATCCGTCACACCATGCCAGCACTTCTTCATGAGCCCGGAACCTGAATGCTCAGCACCCAGCAGGACTCAGCTATCAAAATAACATCTTGCTGCAGGAGAAAAATTCCAATACAAGTATCTGGCTGAAGAACTCTGTGTAAATACTGGTCTTTGATGCATAGCAGCATTGTTATCTGTAACTCATAACTACCTTATTTTGTTTATTGTTGCTTGCCATCTGGGTGTGCTTCGGCTATTGGCTGCTTTGTCTCATGAAGATACAGAAAAGCTATTTTAAGACCTAAGGCAGTAGGTAACATGGGAAAAATCAGTTACTGTGTGGTTTTGACTGTGATGTTGTCCGTGTTTACAACCCGCTTTTCCTACCCCTTCTTTTGATTGCATTCATTCCTGTCACTAAAGGCCCATGGATCTGCTTCTGGGAAGTGGCTTATCAGGGTTAGCTGATGGAGTACAGCAAACGTCATCGCCTGTATTACTGGAGAACCCCACCTCTTGCTAAGTCAGGTGGCTTGCCTGTGCTCAGGGAGGTAGCGCCCTGTCACTAAGGAAGTCTGAAAGGGAGACAAACACTGGAGCTGCTTTGCGGTGCTGGGCAGGTTCCCAATACCTTCCAATTTCCTATGCCTTAAAATGGAGGCAGATGGTTTTTTCAACCTAGTTGTCTTGCTCCTTGCCTAACAAACAGGGTTTCCTGTGTGGTGTCTAACTTGAATGTTCAGCTTTTCATTCCTTCTCTTCATTTGGAGTGTTGTTTAAAGATCTTTTCATGGTTTATTCTGTAGTCAAGGCTGGGGCTGAGGTATATCAGGCAGGAGAGAGGATTCTGCATCTGCAATTCCGTCATATTTTATTGTCATTGTTCTTCCCCAAAAAGCTCTTTTCACAAAATAAAATCCCCATCTTACTGTGTGATTATATTGTGCTATTTTCTGTAAAATACAGAAACACTAGCCACGGAAGTTTGATCTAGAACCAAAAAGTCCCTTTGAGTGTTCGTACTGGCTTACACATGTCTAAAGTACCCCCATGAAAGTAGTGGGTGTTGTGGTTTTTTCAGACCCATTCTGGTGTGCAGTTTTGTCCTGGGTTCAGCAGTAGCAGTCATTTTTCTCCTTCTTGGCAGCTGGTGCAGTGCTGTGTTTTTGACTTTCGGCCTTGGAACAGCTCTGATAACACCGATGTTTTTGGTTACTGCTTAGAATGTTTGGTCTGACCAAGGACTTTCTGAGCCTCATGCTCTGCCAGGGAGGAGGGGAAGCCGGGAGGAAGCAGAGACAGAACACCTGACCCAAACTGACCAAAGAGGTATTCCATACCACAGCCTGTCGTGCCTAGGATGTGAAAACTAAGGGCAGGGACCTGGAAGAGGGGGTTTCACTGCTGGGTCGGGCTTGGTATCGGGTGGTGACCAATTGTATTCTCTTCTCTTGTATTTCTCTTGTCATTATTATTATTGGTGGTAGCAGCAGTGGTTTGTGCTATGCCTTCATTACTGAACTGTTCTTATCTCAGCCCATGGGAGTTGCATTCTTTTGATCTCTTCCCCATTCCCGCGGGAGCTGAGGGGAAGAAAGAGGGGGAGTGAGTGAGCGAACTGCGTGAGAGGCTTAAACCACGACAGTTCTTTTTGGTGCCCAACATGGGGCACGAAGGTTTGGGATAACGCCAGGATTAATAGCCACTTGTCACAATGCTGATTTATTGGCTCTCAAAGTTGTTGCTCTTGATTCTCTTGAGTTCACGGGTTCAGGCTTTTGTACCTTACTTACCGCCGCTATTTGCTGTCTTAGTGTTTATCAGATGGGGGCTTGGGCTAAGGTTCTTGTTTCATTGTGCTTTATGGCAGTGACTTGTAGTACGGGCGGGCTCCGGCAGCAGGGCGGGATGGACGTGGCCGTGTACTTGTACCTGGCTGTCCGGCTGCTCTTCACCGTTCTGGCCCTCGTCCTCACCTCCGTCTTTGTGAGGCTGTGGGGAGCGGAGGGGGAGCTGCCCCGGGAACCGCCTGCGGCCGAACTGGCCCAGGAGCATGGCTCCAGGGACCAGGAGGCCAGGAGGAAGCGGCTGCCGGTGGAGGAGTTCAGGGTGGTTCAGGAGGGGAAGGAGGTGGCTACCAAGCAGTGGGAGGAGGTGACAGAGTCGAGCCCCGCAGCCGAGCCCAGCCCCGCGGCGGCCGAGAGCATCCCCTGGCAGCCGCCCGCAGAGCCGCACAAGCCTGAGCCCCGGGAGGATGCAGGAGACCACGCAGCACTTCCCAGCAAGGCAGAGGAGGAAGATCTGGACTCAGACAAAGAGCAGCTGGTGGTGAGAGAGCCGGCAAGCACAGCAGCTACACCAGCCCCAGTGACAAGTACAGCAGCATCATTTGAGAGTTCTGAAGGGTTTGAATGGCCTTTGGGTACCCTTGAGACCTGCCTGCTGATTGTGATGGGGATCAGCGTGTTGGCACACATACAGAGTGTGTTCTACCCACGACTGTTTTGTCTGGTCCCGAGAGTTAAGCAGATACAGGTACAGGTTCTTATGGATTGCCGGTGATAAATACTGTCTGCTAAAGTATGTGCGAATAATAGTTACATGGATACAAGTGCTCAATAAAGTTAATGCTGCCTGGCTCTAAAATATAAAGGTAAGAGTGAAAAGTAACTCTCCAGAAATTCTAAGTTTTCCCAGGGAAGCACTGGATACAGTGCAAGTCTTACCCACAGGCATCCCTATGGGGGGGGAAGAGAGGTCCAGCCCATCGACCGGTCCCAGGAGTCTGTTGATGTTATCTTCCTCGACTCGTCCATGACGGTATCTTCCCTGATATCCCCCTCTCTCTTGGGTCATTTTATACTATTTTCACCTTCAAGGTGGAGCTTGAGTGACTCTAGTCATAAATACCTTTATTGTTATTGGTGCAAATCTCTCTCGCTTCACTTTAAAGGTATATGACACCAAAAATTCAGAGCACAGGCTCAAAGGGGGGTGGTCTCATTTTGGAGGGGGGTCATATTGGAGATGGGAGTGCATTTTAGCATGTAAATGCATTATAATGACATTATAATGAAGCAAAGTTCACACAGAGGACGGCATTCTGTCAAAAGATGACAGGCTGCTGGCTCAGAGTAGCAAGTATGCAGCTTATCAGTTTCTTGCACCACCTAGTTCCCATCTTTTGCTGATGTCAGGACAAAGTGTGGCCGTGAGATCTCTACCTCGCTCCATCCTCCGTGTTGCTACGGGAACCACTGTGGAGTGCACGTTCCTGGCATAGCAGGTATGGCTGCATCTCGCCTCGAGAGGCCCTGAAAGTCCGTTTTTCCCTTATGTGTGGACAATGCTGCATTTCAAGTATAAGTTTAATTCCTAATTATCCCACATTTCCTAATTATTCCACAATAAATGCATGTGATGGTATATTGAAAATGTGGGATCTGAGCATGACATGAATGGTATGGAATAAGGGGTGGATACTGTCCTGGGTTCAGCAGCAGCAGTCATTTTTCTCCTTCTTGGTAGCTGGTGCAGTGCTGTGTTTTTGACTTTCGGCCTTGGAACAGCTCTGATAACACCGATGGTTTTGGTTACTGCTTAGAATGTTTGGTCTGACCAAGGACTTTCTGAGCCTCATGCTCTGCCAGGGAGGAGGGGAAGCCGGGAGGAAGCAGAGACAGGACACCTGACCCAAACTGACCAAGGAGGTATTCCATACCACAGCCTGTCATGCCCAGGATGTAAAAACTAAAGGCAGGAATCTGGAAGAGGGGGTTTCACTGCTGGGTTGGGCTTGGTATCGGGTGGTGAGCGATTGTATTCTCTTCCCTTGTATTTCTCTTGTCATTATTATTATTGGTGGTAGCAGCAGTGGTTTGTGCTATACCTTTGTTACTGAGCTGTTCTTATCTCAGTCCATGGGAGTTGCATTCTTTCGATTCTCCTTCCCATTCCCCTGGGAGTGGGGGGTAAGAAAGAGGGGGGAGTGAGTGAGCGAACTGCGTGAGAGGCTTAAACCATGACAAGTTTGCATGGTTTTGTCAACAGATTCCTAGCATGGTGTCCTGATATGCCGCTCTTCTTGCTTCCCACTAGGATGTCCTAGAGGAATGGCTGAACTGCCAGCAATCTTGGCTCTACTTGGAGCCAATCTTTAGTTCAGAGGACATCAAAAGACAGCTCCCATTGGAAAGCCAGCACTACCAGCAAGTGGATGAGGACTGGAGGGACATCATGAAGAGTGCTTATGAAAACCTTGAGGTGTGTACCTTGATGAAAGTCAGTGCAGGTATCACAAACTACTTGGAGATGCGCTCATAGAAGGGCTGCCTTTGAATTTTTTGTTTTAGTAATGGTGTGGGCATGAACAGCACTGTTTAAACCATGAGGCCTTGTCCAGGGCGGTGTGCTAGGTTTCTACTCCTGGAACTTGGCCTTTATTTCTGGTGTCCCTGTGATGCCTTGCACCAAGCTGTCCACCACACCAGATACCTTCTCCTTAGCACATACTCCTTCCCTCCTACAAATCTTGTAACCAGCCCTGCTATAATCATAACCTGTAAAATATGTCTCATTTGATTCCTTCTCAAGTCTGATCCTTTAGATTTAGAGCCATTGTTTTCGCCCATTTCTGTGTCCTGGTAGCAGTGCTCTGCACTCTGCTGTTCTCCAGTCTTCACTTCCCAGGACACCACCACCACTTGTATTCCATATTACAAATGTTGGTATTTAGGGGAACCCAGAAATGTGCTTGTCACATCCATAAGTGCTGTTTCCCCTCCTTGCCCACAAAGCTCACACCTCTCCAGATCCCTGTGAAAGTACTCCTGTGAATGACTCATTTAAATTCTACCAGAAACATCACTGGGCAACCCAATTGTCTCCATTGCCTTATCTCCCCCATGCTCAGAATACTGATGCTTCCTCTGTTCTCCATTCTGTCTGTAGGTGATTTCTTTGTGCCCTGATCCTGTGCTGCTACCGAAGCTCTAAAAATGTACCCAGCTCCTGGAACTATTGCAGAAAGGGCTGAGTGAATATCTGGAGACGAAGAGACACGCTTTTCCCAGGTAACCTGGAACGTCAGTGGAGTGGATCACACTCCCTGGTTCAGGAAATATGAAAGGAGAGGCTTACTCCAGTTCTCTCTGCCAAGAAAGAGCAAAACAGTTTAAGCTATTGTAATGAGACTGTAAACATAAGCAAGGCTGCACCTTTCAATGCTGCCATCTGATGGGGAGAAAACAGGGAGACACAAATGTTGGCATTTCATCATTGTATTCCTGCGCCTCGTGATTTGTCTAGAAAGGATGGGGTGAAACGAAGGAATACTATTCTTTGATACGCATTTAAACCCACTTTGCGTGGGAATAGCTGACTGCAGATGGAGAAGTCTGTCTCTACAGAAAGGTAGGTGGCTGGACTGTGGCTGCTACTCTCCTACACAGAACTAAGAGATCAGTGAGCAGTCAGAAACAGTACCTCTAGCAATAGGCTTGTTCTTCATCTTGCCAGGACTTAGACCCTGACTCTATGGTAAAAAGAGCCTCCCCTCATGCCTCGCTCTGTGTTTCTAGGTTCTACTTCCTTTCAGATGATGAGCTGCTGGAAATACTGTCTCAGACAACAGACCCCACTGCTGTACAGCCTCATCTCCGCAAATGCTTTGAGAGCATTGCACAGGTAGGCAAAGCAAGCCCGCCAATGGCTTGCCCCACCTTTGGAAAGTTGATGTCTTGGGAACTTGTAGGTGTTCTGAGGTCTGGAGGAGTGTTCACATTCTTGCTGTGTGGAAATGTATCTCCTGGGAACTGTAACTGTATGTAGGCATTTGCTACCTGCCCTGGACTGGGACTCAAGCAAGCTCACTTTAGACATTTCAAAGCCAGATGTCTGCCCATGAACTGGGCACCCTCAGCTGCCCTTCAGACAATGCAGAGGGGGAGAATAGACATCTGCAAAAGGCAATTTAGAGATATTCTCTTAGATGCCCATCTTAGGAGGAGGGGACGCTCCCTCTGGAGATGTCTGTCCATCCACCATGGAAGCCAAGGGAAATAGCTCAGACTTTGCTGTCTACTCAGACACCTGGTTAGGATGGAATTCTACTTTTGCTGACAGCCTCAAGAGGGACAAGGAGTGAACAAGGCTGAACTGAATTAAGTTCCTGCCTTCATCCCTACTTAGGAGCTGGGGTTGAGCCTGGTGTTTTTCCCCGTTATTATTCCTAATAGAACTCAGACTTGATGGCTAGGCACAGCTCGCACCACAATACTCAGACACTAAAACCAATCTCCTAGTCATTATCACTACTGACAACCAGGTTTGGCACCACATTTATAGTTAGCATACACTGCTGCAGCCTGGCTGTCCCCCAGTGGCAGGAAGGCAGAGATAAAAAGGAAATCCTCCATTCACACCTCCTGTTGCACTTCTGTTAGCTCCTGTTCCAGGAGGACCTTCAGATTACACACATGTACTCTGCTGAAGGAGAAGAGGTGAAGCTGCTTGTTCCCATCTATCCCACTGAAAATGTAGAGGACTGGCTGCTGGAAGTGGAGAAAACCATGAAGGGCAGTGTACCAGACAACATAGAAAGATCAACTGGTGTTTATCCAGAGGTGAGAGTTTTATCACAGACTGGTAAGTCGCTGATGTCTTGGTTCCAGGCTTGCCATAAAGGCCACCAGTGATGGGGCTGATGAATTTGTGATATTCTATTAGTTTTAAAATAGAACCTTTAATCCAGTTGTGTGTGAGTCAAGCGCAGAATGTGAAGTTGAGCAAGCAGCTCATGGTCCAAAAGGATGCAAACTCCACACACTCACTCAACAGCCGCAGAGCACTTGCCAATATCATAGAACAGCCCTGTATGAATCCATACCTATTCTTTTCTCCAGGCAACTTCCCCTTTATAGGGATTTCTCCGGTAGCTCTCATGTCTCACACAGTGTGCTAGGGACTGGTAAAAGAAACTAAGGCACACAAACTGTTCAGGCAATGCATAGGGGATGCATCTTGGCTCTGATTTCTGTGTAAAAGATGTACTTGCAGAAAATCTAAATTTTCATTTGTTTGGGTCTGTGGAAGGAGAAAGGCTGAAAACTGAAAAGGCCTCGGATATTTCCCTTACTGTTTTCTCCTCTGTCTGAAAATTTAGCACTGGAAAAGTTGGAACAGGTGAGAGGAAGGGAAATATTCTCTTGGGTCTCACAGATTCCTTTTCTTCACCTGCTGCTGGCCACTTGTTACTAACCTGCAGGGGGCATAGCAGGGAGAAGGTACCGGCAGTGGCCCGTGCTGGAGAGCCTGTGCCTGAAGATTTCTTCCCAGCAACTGGAGGAACAAAAAAGTAAAGCCTCTTAAACAAGAACTCGGTTCTTCCTGAATGACCTTTTCTTTTTTCTTCTTTTCTTTTTTCTTTTCTTTTCTTTTCTTTTCTTTTCTTTTCTTTTCTTTTCTTTTCTTTTCTCTTCTCTTCTCTTCTCTTCTCTTCTCTTTCTTTTCTCCCTCCCTTCCTCTCTCCCTCCCTTCCTCTCTCCCTCCCTTCCTCTCTCCCTTCCTTCCTCCCTCCCTCCCTTCCTCCTTTCCTCCCTTCCTCCCTTCTTCCCTTCTTTCCTTTCTCCTTCCTCCCTCCCTCCCTCCCTTCTTTCCTTCTTTCCTTTCTCCTTCTTCCTCCCTCTCTCCCTTTCTAAGACTCCACATACTACGTGGGTCTTGCAATGGCCTGGCCAACTGGTCATTGCTGGCTCTCAGATTTTCCAGACAAAGGAGGTGTCTGAAGCTCAGGAGATTTGGCCAGCAGGCTTTTCCCACAGCTGAGTACTCAGGTTTGAAAATGAATGTAAGGGTGAGATTTTGGTGGATGAAGACTTTTTAATCATTGAACATTAGATAACTTATAAATACAACCAAGACAATACCACAGGAGAAACAGATACAGTACCTGTTCAAAAACAGGTAAAAAAACCCCAGTTTCTTACTGTCTTAATCATTAAGATGTTTGTCATCATAAATCTCAAATGATGTATAGGACTGACAATTACAATCATTACCTGAAGACAGAAACAAGATCAAACATAACTTTTCCAGGTTAATCCATGAAATCAAAGGTGGAGGAGAACTGAAGCAATGGACAGTAGAAATCAGAGTGAAGCTGCATCCTTCATAACTGTTCCATGCATCTAATCACATCTGATACCTGGGAGATACTTAGCTCTGGGCCTCATGGTATTCTACCTCTTTCCTTATACCTGCATGTGGTGTTGTGTAGGCAAAAGTCAGCTTTGAGCCAGCCCTGAGCAGTGTTTGCTTTCTGAGCAGTCATTTGTACCTCTGACAAGAGAAGAGGCAGAAGTTGCCTGGACACAGCCTATGATCTGGACTTGGCATGCCACAAGTTTGTTTGCATTGTGCTTGTACAGCCTGGGTCTTTGGGACATGGATTGCTTCAGAGTACTTTCTTTTCCTTACCCAGCTGGGCAATTTGGTTGCTCTGGTCTGTGGAAAATTGTCCAAGGTGCAGCAAGCAGTGTTGTCAGCTCTTACTGTGCTTGAGATCCATGCCAAGGATGTTGCGGGAAAGCTGGTTGAGGAGAATGTGACAAGCATGAATGACTTTGGGTGGATCTCCCAACTCAGGTAGAGAGCATAGCTGTTGAACCGTACCTGGCCTTCCTGGCCAGCCTTCATTCTCCTTACCCGTCAGCCATGTCCATGACAAATGCAAACAAGAGTTTGCATGGTCTGTAAGCAGTATTCCTGAGTCACCTCTAACATCCCTGTGAGGAGTGGGATTCAGGTCTGCTAAGGATGCCTGTTCTAAGGCATCTGAGACAGACCTAGTTTTGATGGCACCCACTTTGGCAATATAGATTAATCCATACCATGGTGTTTCACAGCCTCACTGTGAAAGGGCATGCTCCTGCCCAAGGAGTGCAATGCTTGATATAATACCTGATTTCAGGTCCTGCGAGAACTCCTGTCCATCTTTGTGTGTTACCTTATCCTTTCTTCTCTCAAGAAGGAAATCCCTTGATATGCAGGTCTCTAAACCTGCAGGCTATAGTCTTGAGACCTGCTGTATTGTCTGCCCGCCAGTGTTTTGTCTTTCTGATGTCATGTTCACTCATCATTAGATACTGCTGGACAAAGGGGGATCTGTACATGAGAGCAGTCAATGCTGAATTTCTCTATGGCTATGAGTACCTGGGGAACACTGGCCGTCTGGTTATTACACCCCTCACTGACAGGTAAGGAGACTATTTTCTGTGTAATAAGTGTATCTTTTTCCTGGATGAACTAGCCTCACTGGGTATCTGACCATGCTTAATGCATGTAAATAGAAACCATTTGTGCAGTAAAGGACTAACTGAGGTTAGGGCACAGGAACATCCTGGCATTGGTTCTACTGTATTCCTCATGATCAGTGCTCAGACTGATTGCTTTCATTCCCCTCATTCTTATTGGAGCGCTCTGACTTTCATAAAATGTCTTCCTGATAGCCAAGGAGCTCTTCTACAAACCAGTAGGTATGGACATCTAATACCCTAGATTATGCAGCAGCAATAATAGTTTTACCTGTTTGTAACTGGCCTTTTTCTAGAGAGTGAATCTGTAGCTAGTGGCAGAAGGGTTTATCCATTCAGACCCAGATGAATACTAATCAAGACCACATAGCTAACTCCTTTGCAGAATGCTGTATATCTAAGCAGTTCCAATAATAAAGGATGGACTCTTGCTTGTCTCCAGCTGCATGGATCATATGTCTCCCTTACTGAAATCAGTAGTAGAAATGCTTTTCATCACCTGGTCTCTTCTTTGTCCTAGGTGTTACCTGACACTTACAGGAGCTCTGCACCTAAAATTTGGAGGAGCACTTGCAGGGCCAACAGGAACAAGCAAAACAGAAACAACAGAAGACCTGGGCAAAGCACTAGCAATCCAAACTGTAGTGTTCAACTGCTCTGACCGGCTTGGCTTTATGGCAATGGGAAAGTTTTTCAAGGGACTAGCCAGGTACAGTGAAATGTCTTCAACATAAAAAGGACATGGAACTGTTGGAACAAGTCCAAAGGAGGGCCACGAGGATGATCAGGGGACTGGAGCACCTCCCATATGAAGATAGGCTGAGAAAGTTGGGGCTGTTCAGCCTGGAGAAGAGAAGGCTGCGTGGAGACCTCATAGCAGCCTTCCAGTATCTGAAGGGGGCCTATAGGGATGCTGGGGAGGGACTCTTCTTTAGGGACTGCAGTGATAGGACAAGGGGTAACGGGTTCAAACTTAAACAGGGGAAGTTTAGATTGGATATGAGGAAGAAATTCTTTACTGTGAGGGTGGTGAGGCACTGGAATGGATTACCCAGGGAAGTTGTGAATGCTCCATCGCTGGTGGTGTTCAAGGCCGGATTGGACATAGCCTTGGGTGGCATGGTTTAGTGGGAGGTTTCCCTGCCCATGGGAGGGGGGTTGGAACTGGATGATCTTAAGGCCCTTTCCAACCCTAACTATTCTATGATTCTATGATTATTGAGGAGTGGGTCCGGTACAGGGGTACCGGCCACTGGGAAGTGGTGGATATTTTTCACAGCAGCCCAGAAGAACAAGCAAAGCCTCACTAAGGGGGTTACTGTGTTCCAGAATGAGCAAAGTTCCTTCTGGCAGGAATTTTGGGACAGTTGAGCCAATTTAAAAAAAAAAAAAGGAGGGGGGTTGGGGGGATAAAAAGAGATCCTGTTCATTTAAGGCAAAATTAAAATGCTTTGCACCAATCCACTATCCACTAATCCACCTGTGCAAGCGTTTGCAGCTCTGGCCTTTGTTTTAATATCATACACGTTGGACTGAGATTCAGCCTACAGGCTGCTTAATCTTAAGAAAGAGAGAATCTGCTGAGTATATCCAAAATTGAGCAGCCAAGAGAGACTGCTCTAAGCCCTGAGGGATCCTCTCGGAGAAGTTTCTCTCTTCTCTACCTTTCAAACAGAGCTGGTCCAATTAGTCTGTTGCACACTGGTGAATCTGAATGTTATTCCAACAAAAGCTGATATTCTTCTCAGATGTTTTCTTTGTCAGTAATTTAACTTCTTTCTCAAACTGTGCCCTGTGGAAAGATCATCTTCCTCATATACATGCTTCCGGCTTTATACCTAGTGATCCAAGCTCTGAAGAATGGACTTAAGAGACGTCTAAATTGTCTGCTACACTTACAGCTCAGGTATAAAACAGGAATTCAACATGACACCTCTTTCAAGCCCAAATCTCTTAACATGAAGAATTTGTCCTAGGCTGTAGGAGCAGACATTGCCATGGTCTTGCAGAGACCATGCGCCTTCTCACTCACCCATGGCCTGGGATGCATAGTTGGGGTGAGGGCTAAAGACCCTTCCACTGTGCCAGTACACTGTAGCTGTGGGGCATTAGGGGCCTTTTAGGTTCATTTCTTGTCTCTGTGCTGCCTCCCCAGTATGTGACAACTTCTAGATCTAGCTGAACTTTTGACTGCAAATCTGCTCCTGTAAGATGTTCCTGACTCCCCTCATTTTTCCTTCCTTGCCTAGCTCTGGTGCATGGGCTTGCTTTAATGAATTCAACCGCATTGATATCGAGGTGCTGTCTTTGGTGCCTCAGCAGATCACAACCATTCAGAAAGCACTGCAGCAGAGGGTATGTAATGAACTGGTGGATGCAAGGGCAGACAAAAAAAATCTCCACTTGAGCTAGTCTAGGCAAGTCTTTGTCTTCAGACTAGCTTCACTGCTTAGGGGCAACTCAGACAATACTTGAGCTTGGAGAGGTATGAGCAATGCCCTAGCTGGGAGCATCATATCAGGCCATTACACAGTTAGAACCTTGGGTGGGTTTTGTAACTTCACCCTAGTCTGTGCTACCGTAGCTGCCCATGCTTGCACAGGCTCAAATACACCTCAGCTTGAGCTGCAGTGCCAGCAGACTTTGGTATGGGAGACACTCCAATGCAGATCCACTGATACAAATTGGAGCTGAGATAGACAGTCAGTGTTCTGCCATGAAATGCTCAGCACCACATTTGTCTAAATGTGTTATCAAAGCCTTAGTGGATTCTCAAAACCCATGTGCAGAAAAATGCATACTTGTGCAGACCCAGAGTTGCAATGTAAAGTGAATTTCTGGCTTCACATGGAGACTCAGCTGTCAGCCAGTCTAACAGCCAGCCTCTGCTTTGTTGTCTGGGGGCTCAGAGGGGTTAAAACCTGAATCTGCTTTACTTTGGCTTGGAATTAGAAACTTGCTCTCCATGAATTCTTCTGCATTACCTTATCCTCTATCTGAAATTGCTACCTACACAGCTTTAAAAAGGATTTAGGTTTCTCTTTGCCCTCTCTGCCATGAATTAATTCAGGTCCAAACTCTACTGCAGAATAAATGAAAAGATGTTTGTTTACAGCTGGAGGGATAAAAGTCTGTTCAAGAGAAGGAAAAAAAAAGCCTATCAGTAAATCTTCCTTGAGCCCAGTTTCTTAAACAGGAAAAATATTGCCGGTAATACTGGATTCCTGCAGCGGGCCCACATTGAGTCACTACAGTGGTGGGCACCTCTGTGTGCCTGTGCTTCATAATTTAACCACTGAAAGCCATTGTTTTCCTCTTGGAAGATTCTGCTCTATTACTTGATTTTCAGGTCAGGCTCTGTTCTTCAAGGAGGATGACATTTTTCATTTTCGAGGTGGATCACTTCATGTTTGAAGGCACAGAGATCCCACTGGTCCCATCCTGTGCAGTCTTCATCACAATGAACCCAGGGTATGCTGGGCATACTGAGCTGCCCCATAACCTGAAGGTAAGGAGGACAGACTGCATAGACAGAAAGAAGAGGGGGCAGTACAGGTGCTGGATGCTACCCAGACCACTGGCGTGTCCATGACAAGGATTAGGAAGAAAGTTTCTAGGATCATTTTGAGATTCGAATCACATCTGTAAGCAAATGACGCTCCTCAGATAGCAGTCTGGAAGGATGCTAGCCTGATAGGTGTCAGGCACGCCTGTGCTGTGTCCTCTAAACAGTCTGGGATAGATACCCAGCCTTCTCAGTTTGCTGGAAAAAGCAGGAAACAAGTGCGTTAATCTTGTGTTGGAACCATATGTTTGAGGCTCTCTTTCATCCTGTGGCTATGGTGGTCCCAGATTACTCCATGATTGCTGAGATCTTACTCTACTCCTTTGGGTTTGATGAAGCCAAAATCCTTGCAAAGAAGATCACCACAACATTCAGACTATTGTCAGAGCAGCTCAGCTCCCAGGTAGGTGCCTTAATGTCCATAAATGTCTTTTTAAACGTGAGATTTTCAGCCTAAGCACAAAGTACCTGGGTGGTTCTCCCAGTGCCTTGTGACTGCATATCACAAAAAGGTCACAGTACCCATTCTTCATCTACCTCCCTCCTTTCTGATTCTCATTTTTCCTCCTGTGGCTGGACTTGCATTCAGCTTCAGTGCTAGTTAGAATTACAATGGCAGGACAGTTGAGCTAAGCAGCCCTACCTACTTCTCCTTCCATCTAGGATTTTTTATCATCCAGATATTCCTACCTTCCTCACTTGTAGTCTGTACAGCTGAGGACTAGTTAGTTGTTTGAAGGATACTGAGAGCAAACTTCGATAGGAAGTGGTTCTTCTGAAGGCATAACTCATTTTTCTTTTCTTATGTGCTGAGTGCATGCATAGGTTCACTCTATTTTAGGTGGTGCTCCTGTATCTGATGTCATTGTTTCCTCTGTGCCTTTCCCAGGACCACTATGACTTTGGGATGAGAGCTGTGAAGACTGTCATCTCAACAGCTGGCAGCCTAAAAAGAGAGAATCCTACTATGGATGAAGTAAATGTGCTAAGTTTTCACGTTGTCACAGACCTATTAGGCCTTTTCTGCAGCCTCATAACAGAGGTGAGATCTCTGAATTTCTGAGTTCTTTAATCTTTGCAGGAGCTGATCTGCCTGCGGGCTATCAGGGATGCCAATGTGCCCAAATTCCTGAAGGATGACCTCACACTCTTCAGTGGTATTGTCTCAGATTTATTTCCCAAGATCAAAGAAGAGCCTGTTGATTATGACATCCTGGAAGAAGGCATTCCCAAATCCTGCATCAAAGAGAACCTGAAGGATACTGATGGTGAGGGGAACAAGCTCTCCACTAGCTCCCTGTGGGCCTGGGTTTTTAGTCCTCTGCCCTAGGAAAAGAGACAGCTGGTTCCAGACCCACTCCACATTGTCTTCCTCTGCAGGTTTTGTGACTAAGTGCATTCAGCTCTACGAAACTACTGTGGTTCGACGCGGCCTTATACTGGTGGGACCAACAGGTTCTGGGAAGACAAAGGTATGGTTGTGAGACCCTGCTGGCACCAGTAAACCATCGCCTAGCTATGGATGCAGAGGGTTAAGCTTCACAGAAGACTTGCTCTCCAGCATTTCCACCTTCTCTCAGGTAAAAGTCAGGGCACCAAGATGATGCCTTTTGGTACTGATTTATAGCCATGGGGAAGTATATTACTAGCTCATTCTTTCAAGTTGGGAGATTAGACTGAGGCGTATTAGCTCTGCTGCAGATTTCTAAGGCTGAGACATGCTTTGACATCTTGAGATGCTTCAGGCCTCTTGGATGGGAGATCTAACTTCCTCCCCTCTTCACCTAGAATGCTTGCTTTCTGTGAATACAGCCAGGCATCTCCTTACTGTCGTATTATCCTTCACTATATCTCCTTTTTCACTGCTTTTTGAATGCAACTGCTGTGAGAGCAAGTGGAGCCATGGCAGTTAAATCTCTTGCTCTCCTGCTTTTGCAGAGTTACCAAGTCCTGGCAGCTGCAATGACATCACTGAAAGGTCAGCCTGCAGCAAGTGGTGGGAATTACGAGGCAGAGACTTTGTACTGAATCCCAAATCCATCACAATGGGCCAGCTTTTTGAAGAGTTCAACTTGCTAACGCATGAGTGGTAAAGTACAAAACCTGCTTTCCTTCTTTCCAGACTGGAAACAGTTTTCTTCTTGTCTTGAGCATCTTCTCTTCAAGGCTGAGAACTGTTTAGGGTAGTGGCATGAAACCAGAAGCAATCAAGTCCATATCCTCACCAAGCCATGATAGCCAGTCACAGCTATTTAAGCTGACATCTTCTATTGTGTGCTTGGCTTGGCTGCCAGCACATGCCCAGACAGTTACTGCAGCTCAGCAAGCAGCATGAACTGCATAACAAGGAATAATTAAATTGCTTTGGAGCACATACCCCTGCTCTAAGATGCAGCAGCTTAAAAACACTTGCTTTGCTTCTGAAAAAAAGCACTTGAATTGTTCTGTATAAATACACTGACGGCCTTGAATGAGGAGGAATGACTTTCAGACATAAAGAGGCATTTCATTGCTGTTACCAGGGCTCCTGCTTGCTCACACGCTTTCGAAGCATGAACCAATAGCCTGTTTGCCCTCTTGACAGCCAGGTCTTACTGCTTATGTTTCCGTACGTGACCTCAGGTTGAATTTGCAGCTCACTTTATCCAGAAACTAAGGTGTGGGAAGCAGTGTGAATCTCCCTTTAGCCCTGTTACCCGCCACTTGCTCAGGGGCAAAGCTAAAGACTGTCTTCTGTAAAACGGGAAACTAAACAAATGTGAAACTAACTATCTCTAGGAAAAATGCAAGTAGGCAAGCACTGCTGATGCTGAGACCCAGAGCTTCCTGCCCTGGGCTCTAGTGCTTCTTTACTGAAGGACATTCTCTAGGATGTTCCAGTTAAGCTCAACCATTTATTTATGATATGGCTGTACCCAAGGGCAGCACACAGACATGTCAACATGACAAAAAGAAAAATACAGCAGCCGTGTAAAACATATTTGCAGACAAATCCATCTGTTTTAATCAGCTGAGCTTTTGAACAGACTGTTTTCCCTTGATCTCAGTAACAATATCCTGGAATTGACAAGCACTATAAAAATAACAAAGAATTAATAATGGAAATAAGTCCGGGGCCTGAATGGAAATTGCACTCCAGGTTTCCATGTACAGATTAAGTTCTTGCTGCAAACAGCCGGCATTCCTCGTGTCAGCTACCCTGTTCACCATCTCCAGCATCGCCTGGTGATGGATGCTGAGGATGGAGAACTTCAGTTGTAGAGACGGTAGAGTCATGCTCTTTAGCCTGGATTCATCCTCATAACCTGTAGTTACCCAACTGCAGCATTTGAATTAGCAGAGTAGCTGTATGTCCTGAAAAACTTGGTGGAGAAGAAGAGGCACAGAGAGCTGATAACTGACCTATGACCTGAAATGGATGCTAGCATGGCCTCTTTGCTTTTCACTGAGGGTGGAGATGTTAAAGGGACACTTGGCATTTTACAGTTAGATGACATGAAGTACAGATCCTAATGCCCATAGAAATTGTTTCATGCTGTCACTCAGGCTGAGATGTATGTCTCAGTAAAAGAAATAACAAAATGGACCTTTAGGCTGTTCATCAAGTGAGGCACAGGTATCCTTGGGCACAGGAACCAGGGTAAGATTCTGGTTCTGTTGCCTTAGATTGTGGAAGCTTTGCCATTGATTTCAGCAAAACCAGAATGGGCCAAGCCCTGCCTTCCTCCCACCGTTCAGGACAGATGGGATCCTTTCCTCACTCATCCAGCGGGGAGCTGCGGCCACTGACACCATCAAGAAGTGGTACGTGTTTGATGGGCCAGTTGATGCTTTGTGGATGAACACAGCGCTAGATGACAATAAGAAGTTGTGTCTCAGCTCAGGGGAAATCATCAAGCTGTCAGAGGTAACTCATTCCTCATGCTTTTGCTGCCTGTTGTCATTCCTCTCTCTTGGAACAGACTTGCCTTTTACTTTCCGCTTGATGTCTGTGATGGACTTGGATGAAATTGGTGTCTCAGTAGTAGCCCTGAACTGCCCAGACACAACAAAAAGAGCCTCTGCAACAAAGGAAAAGATTTCATCTTTGCCAAATTATGCTGAAACATATCTTGGAAGTGATCAAGTCCTTATCCTCCTTGCTTTCTTTTTGCAATTTCCAGTGTATGACCATGATGTTCCAAGTCCAGGATCTGGCTGTTGCTTCCCCTGCTACAGTGTCTTGCTGTGGCATGGTTAATTCGAACCCAGTGTCTTGGGGCTGGAGCTGTTCATTGAGTGCCAGCTGCAAAACCATCCAGGCATCATGAAGCCCTTCTCACAGCAGCTATCATCTCTCTTCAAGAGATTCCTCAAGGTTAGCTGCGGTACTGTTCCAGCCTTTCCATGGCTTGGAGCTTGTCAGCTCAGGTATCAATCAGCCCAGAATTGTCAAGGCCTGGATTTAAACACTTCATACTACCAGTATACAAGCTGATATGTAAATTTCCTGGGTTTAATATGGGTTATTTGCTGATCCCAATAGATTTGCCTTAGTCTTTTTGGTCATTATAGTTTGTGTTATTTAATTGTAAAATTATCTTCTGGACAAAATCGTCACTGGTGCAGCACCATTGCTTACACTGGAGTAAGTTATAAGAATTCCAGTGAGAAAGTTATAAGAACAAGTCTTGTTATTTCTACTCTGCTCCTATTTTATTGAATAACATGGAGCTGCAAAGGAAAGCTCTGAAGGGAGCAAATGATTTAACAGCAGTGATGGAACAAGATGCACATCATTGTTGCACAGAACCAACAGGCAGTCCCAGAGGTTTCTTGGGGTTAAGACTGAACTGAAGGGATTTGAGTTGCTTCTCTCCAGTCAAAACAATGGCATTTGGGACATGGTGGGAAATGGCAGCGTTCTCAGTCATACGTTCCCTGTTAAATATAGCCTGCAGGCAGGTGAGGAGAAACTAGCACCCTAAGAAGGTAAAAGGAAAGTCAAGTGTATTGGATGGTGACACTGAGTTGTTCCTGTCTCTCCTTACAGGAAGTCATTGGCTTTGTCCAAAGGTTCATGTAGGAGGTAATTGCCTCAACAGACAGTAACCTCACAAGGAGCCTCCTCGTGCTCTTGGAATGTTTCTTTCAGCCTTTCATTCCCATTGAGGTAGGATTTTGCTACCTCTATCACCATATTATGCCTGTAACTCTTAGGGGCATCATGTCATGCAGAGAGTTGGTCACCAGAGAATGAAGTGTTGATTACTACACCAGAGCATGAGGTGTTGGTGCAGAAAGGTCATGCTGTAGCTCACGTACATGGCAGAAGGTAATACAACATCCTGCAAAACACAGGTAAACCTGGAAGGATTATGCTTTGCCCACTGAAAGAGCAAAAGATAAGCTCCATGCCTATCAGGCTGGAGGGAAGATGTTCACTTTTATTTATAGCAGAGGGAACTGGAGAAGGAGTGGAAAGCAGAGATCAGAGCTAAGCAGTGATGCACTTCAGACTGCAGATCTTTGGAGAATTAGTATTGAAGAAGGCTGGATGATTTTCAAATTAAAACCCAAAGACTAAATTCTTCTCCTAGCTCCTGTTGAGTGACATTAGTTCAGCAAGGGGAGTCTCTCAAGTACACTAATGAAACAGCAAGTTCTAATCCACAGAATGCATTAACAAGGCCTGTGAAAAACTGGCTAGCAAAACTTACATAGAAGATGAAAGAATTACAAGCACTTTAGGAGGAATCTGGGGTTTGTGTACCTTAACCGTAGCCAAGAATTTTACTTCTGCTCTTCTCTGGTTCTCAGGGAATTAGGACAGTTCCCCAGGAGAAGATAGCTCGTATCAAAGAGCTGATTGAACCCTGGTTTATATTTGCCTTGATCAGGAGTGTGGGTGCTACTGGAGATTCCCAAGGTTACACGACCTTCAGCTTGTGGCTGAGGGAGAAGATGGCAGAGGAAAAGGTGAGTAAAGGAAAAACAGATCCTCTCTCATTATTGAGGAACTGGTAATGAGGAAAGGGGGTCAGAGCTTATAGAGTGCCTGGAGGCTTTGTGTGGACTTCCTCTTGGGATCTGGTATACCACATCTGCCTCAGACTTCAAGGGATCCTTGGAGCTGGAAGATCTGGGAGAGAGGCCTGACCCACACTGGTCTGGGCAGTATCCCAGTACTAAAGTCTTCCTTGCAGTAGTGTGGATCCTTCTCTGAACCGAGCTGAGTGGCAGCCAGGTTCACCAACAGCTTTATTCTCACAGATCCAGTTACTTTTCCCAGAAGAAGGACTGGTTTATAACTATAAACTGAATGATGCCGGGCTTAGCAGTCCTGAAGATGATCTGGATGAGGAGGTCGTTAGGGAGGTAAAATATTTCACTTACAACTTCAAGCTGAGAAATTGTGGGGGAGGGACCAGAAAATGACACAGTCCTGCAGGATTTGGTAGGATTTGTGATCAAGGGCAAGCAAGGAAGGCCTATAGGAACCAAGTGGGAATGTTTCAAGTTAAATCAAGCTTTTCATTAAAGGAAGAAGGCAATTTCTTGCCCTCAGGGTTGTGAAGCAGATCTTTCAAATCTGAGCCAAGCACTGATCAATTCAGACATGAGTGTCTCTGCCAGTGCTCAGGAAAGTGTGAGGGCTCTGCAAATGAAGCCACTGGAGGAGGACAGGGAGAAGCTCAGATGGAAAGGTTGGTCAGTGTTATAAAGCAGTGCACAACAGCTGTGTGCAGTGGAGTCTGGAGGAGGAGCAAGGCAGACAAACATGCCATCTCTTACACAGGAGGCAGCAGAGGGGTGAGGTATGCAAGGCCCCTCTGAGAGTCACCACCCTCTGGGCTGGAAAAAAAACCACAGGAAAAATAAAGGAGGAAAAATGCTTCCCCCTCCTGAAATCAAAGCAAAGTAAAGAGCCTTACATGAGTATCAGATCTTTAACAGAAGCTGCCAGTGTCATCTCTGTGGGAAGGCCACATGGGGTGTCAGGAATGCACAATTTCTCAGTGTTCTCCAGCACGTCCCTGACAAAACCTCTGTCTCACTTGTGTAGTGGCCTCTGGGAGGTTTGCCTGTGGCTTGACTCTAGCACAGGTCATCCGTGTCTTGTACAAGTACAAAACTTCCATATGCCTCTGAATTCAACATGGGTGATGGCACCAAATGTGAAGATAGGATCCCAGCTAAGCCCTTAGTGGCACTCTGCCATGGGGCACTTACAGGGTGGGTCAGTTTAGCACAGAATTCCAGTTCTTGCAAATACCGCAAGTGCTCCATCCCCCTGCGATCCCAGTTTTCAGGAGGGAGAGTAAGTATATTATTGCTGGGGCAATAATCTTTAGCTTTTGGGCTACCTCTCTGCCGCATGAAATGAGTCAGAGCCTCACAGCATTGCCATAGGAAAGGCAAGGGTGACAAGATGAGACGGAGGGGCTGGAAACCTGGATTCCTCATCAGAATCTGAACTACTACACAAGGAGCTGTGACAAGAAAAATACAGCAGATACAGTTTTCCATTTCCTTTAGAGGATAAATGCAACGGCCCCCTCTGAGCACACCCATACCTTTCAGGTGTACTGGGAGAAGTGGCTGGAGCCTACAGCAGAGTTCGCCATGGTTCCTGATACCAACTTCTGTGACATTATTGTGCCCACAATGAACACAGTCCGAATGGCCCATCTGCTGGAGCTGTTGCTCATCAACTATAAGCCCGTATGTGCCCAGCCTTATCTTTGCTTTTTAGAGTTATCCTTGTTCTCATCAACAGCTACCTGATACTTTGAGATTATTTCCCACTCCCATGGATTTGTGTTTCTCTGCCCAAAAGCTGTGCCTAAGCAACAAGAGCTCTCCATTCAGTCCCCAGGCACCATGCCAGCACTGCAAAGGAATGTCAACACTCAGGTGTTCAGTCAAAATGCAGCAATTGCTAGATTGCTGCCCAGCAAATTCTAGCCCATCAAATTCTACCTGTTTCCTGGAGTTCCATTTCCTACTTCTCTGGTTAGATTCCTTCCACACCAAGAGATCTGTTGAACGGCTGTCAGGAGCAAGCCTTCTGTCTTCTCCCAGCCTTCGAATGCCTAAGGGAGCAGTAACTGCATTTCCTCCAGCAAACATCAGAGAGCTGAGAAGCACAGTCTGTATACGTGTGGTTATGCTGCTGATTGTTTCTAGGTTCTCTGCATTGGTCTCACTGGCACCAGGAAGACTCTCACAATTACAGACAAGCTTTTGCAGATCTTGCCTCTCAAATACATTACCCACTTCCTGATGTTTTCGGCACGTACCTCTGCTAACCAAACTCAGGATCTCATTGACAGCAAACTGGATAAGAGGCAAGTTTCCTTCCTGTGTTTGCAAGGGCAGCATCCCTGAGTTCAGTGTTTCTATCAACTTAGACATTTAGTTTCATCCCGAGACCTGAAGGGGCCCCAAGCGCACACAGCAAATCTGAGCTGGGATTGTGAGAGCCCCTAATAACTTGATACGTTTGCAATAAAGTGAGAAGGATTAGTGAGGGTCTGTAAAAATTGCTGCAATTCTGGTTATTCCAGAAATACTCCATTTCACAGCACAGGTGTTTGCAAACCCTGGTGTGGGATACTTATAGGAACTGATGAGGGGGAAAAAAACTTGGTTGCTGACCCCAATCCCCATGGTTAACAGCTTCCCCTTTTTACTCCATGGTCAGCCACTGGTTTGAAGTTTCCAGCAGCACTGATATTCATTGACATTGTGCATAAGCGGGCAAAATTTCACTCATGTTTGGAAAAAAGCCAATGCCTCAGCCCTTGCTCCAGATCTTTTCTGTGCAAGGGCCAGTATAAAGAGTTATATGGAGTGAAAGTGTAGAGAGCTGAAACCACTGCCCCAGGAAGCTTTTGGGTCAAGCTAAAAGTACCTTTGCAATAGGAGTTGTCCTGTGTCCTTACACAGCTTTGTCCTTACAGGCAGAAGGGTGTGTTTGGGCCTCCAGTTGGGTGGTACTTCATATTTTTTATTGGTGACTTGAACATGCCCATGCTGGACACATGCAGTGCTCAGCCACCCATCGAGCTGCTGCGGCAGTGGATGGACCACCGGGGCTGGTATGACAAGAAGCAGATCGTATGACCCAGATCCTTTGCCCTCTTGGCAGAAGTTGGCCTATTGATAGATATGCTGATAGATAGGATCATCTGGGGACTGGAGCACCTCCTGTATGAAGATAGGCTGAGAAAGTTGGGATTGTTCGGCCTGGAGAAGAGAAGGCTGCGTGGAGACCTCAGAGCAGCCTTCCAGTATCTGAAGGGGGCCTATAGGGATGCTGGGGAGGGACTCTTCTTTAGGGACTGCAGTGATAGGACAAGGGGTAATGGGTTCAAACTTAAACAGGGGAAGTTCAGGTTAGATATGAGGAGGAAGTTCTTTACTGTGAGGGTGGTGAGGCACTGGAATGGGCTGCTCAGGGAAGTTGTGAATGCTCCATCCCTGGCAGTGTTCAAGGCTGGGTTGGACATAGCCTTGGGTGGCATGGTTTAGTGTGAAGTGTCCCTGCCCATGAGAGGGGAGTTGGAACTGGATGATCTTAAGGTCCTTTCCAACCCTAACTATTCTATGATGCTATGCATCCCCACTGTGGAGATTTGTGGTGAGGGTTTTGAGCTACAGTTTCACATTCATTTCTAATTTTGCACTCTTCAAGGTGCTTTTAAGAAGCTGGTAGATATTCATTCTGTCTGTGCCATGGGTCCTCCTGGAAGTGGAAGGGATGCTGTCACTCCACGCCTCACTCGCCATTTCAGCTACCTCTCCTTCACTGAAATGGAGGACAGCAGCAAGAAGGCTATCTTCTCCACCATCCTTGGCAGCTGGATGGGTAAGTTCTGCTGGCAGCTGCCATCTTCTCCTCATGTTGCAAGTCAGCCTGATAATAATGGAGGTTGGAAGGGGAGGAATTAGTATTGATGACCTGATCAAAGTGTTGGAAGCTGGAACTTGCATTAATTGCTTGAAGATGCTTTTGGGAAAGTGTTGTTTGAATCTCAGCAAACAGAGAAGCTCATACAGTTTAGTCTCAGGCTCAAACTCTGCTGGTGCCAATCGGCAAACTTCAGCTTTGTCCTTCAGAGTTTCATAAGGGATCCTATGGTCCGGGCCTTTCAGAGAGGATTTTGTGATGGATGACGTAGATATCCTGCACCTCAGCAGGTAAAGCTGTGGCTCGTGGTTTTTGTCTTTTTCTAGATGGACTCCTAGGAGAAAAAAGTCACAGAGATCCAGTGCGTAAGTAAGAGAAGACAGATGAGGAGAGAGGGAGAGTCTGTGAACAGAACAAGCTAATGGGCACAGCCTGGCATAGCTTACCTGTGCTTTCAGCAGGCAGACACTTGCCCAGACAGCAGCCTTCTGTGGCAGCAGAGCCTTCTGTTGGTTTCCATCTGCTGCAGCCTGTGGAGAGCTGGGCAGGGTGGATCTAAGCATGGTGCTACAGCCACCCAGAAAAAAGGGGTTCATTTGGAGTGTAGTGAGTCCTCTTGTATTTGACAGGGTGGGAATTTAGGATCATCTTTGCAAATGTGCCCTCATCTACAAATATGCCAATAGGAAGGAGCAAGAATAGTGAGCTATGAAAGAAGCAAAGCAGAGCTTTGTGAGTGCTTGCAATATTTACAAGCATCAGTACCTGACTGTGAGCTTGGGGGCACGCTGAAGCACCTAACTGTGATTTAAAAAGAAATTAAAGGATTTTGGGAAGAGTTGGGAAGTGCAAAGTGCTGGAGTGTCACAGAGCTCTGCTTCCCCCGCGCTGCTTGTAATAAACTTAACTGGGAGAGAAAAGCAAAAAACAGTATTTTAATGCACTAAAACTGGCAGCTGTGTTTAAACCTTGCCAGACTGTTGCATAAGAAATTATTCCTCAGTGGCTTTGCATTTGCTGATCTCAATGAATTGCCAGGCAGTTTAGTAAGAGGGCACTCAGCCCTTCTAGCTTAAAAGTAGCTGAGATTCCACTGTGGGAGTATAAAGAGGGAGAAGGAAGACCTCTCAGGAGTATTTCAGGTAGGCACCAATTACCCATCTGGCAGTGCCTCCTCTCTCCCTGGGGTGAATGAAGTCTTAGCTCCACAGAACTGTTGTGATGCATTCTTCCCTCCCCAGATCTGATTCCCTTTGGTCAGGAAACTCATTGGCAAACTGTCCACTGCAGTGAGCAGGTGCTTAGGCAGGTCCCTCCATAGTCTCTGCATAAGAAAGCAGAAAAGCATGTTCCTGGCAAAGTCCTCTGCAACTCGGTCCCACCCGTCTGCACTGCCAGGACCTTCTCAACCCGTAGTCACCACCTTTATATCCTCTCCACCTTCCTCTGTCTCTGCAGCAGGAGCACTTGCAGTGAAAGATCTGAACGAGCCCTTGGTTGATGCCACTATTGGCATGTATTTGACCATCACATCCCAGCTGCTGCCTGCACCAGCTAAGTCACATTACGCTTTCAACCTGAGAGACCTCTCCAAGGTGTTCCAGGGCATGCTCATGACTGAGCCCAGCACCATCCAGGTGAGTCCTCCCATCAGCCTAGTCATGCCACCCAGGGGAAGACCAGAAATGTTCCAATGTAAGGAACTCATTGGTGGGCCTACAAAGAGGCCTCACTTTCCTGATGGAGCTGTGTTTTGGTACTCTTCGATGAATGTGGTAGCCTTCCCTTTGGCTATATTGCCTAGTACCAGTACACAGACATCCCCCACCACCACCACCCCAGCCCTGCCTTGGCGTGGAAGCAGGTGAGTGGCCACAGGAAATCAGTATGATACAGCTTGGCCGTTCAAGGCTGGATGGAGCCATAGGGGACCAGCTAGGGACAGAGGTTTGTCCTGTTACCAGCACATAGCAATGGAGGCTTCTGCCCCTTCAGCTCTCCTCGGACCTTGCTCTGGCTCCAGCCTGGCCAGTAGAGGTGACTTATGACAGGGAGTACTTGGGCCCCTGGTTCTGTGCTACACCTGGAAAAAAAGATCTTTAAAAAAAACCCCAAAACCAACAAAACCCACAAGAACTTCTGAAAACAGTAAAAATTAAATCAAACCGAGGGAAAGAGAAGGACAAACAACATGAAATTTAAATCTGAGGGGAAGCCTGACATGGACAAATAGAGGGGGGATTAGCTGAAGCTGTAATGAGCTCTCTGCAAAGCAGCTGTTTTGACAAGAGGTGATTTTGAGAGGAGAAGGGAATGCAGTTTCCTCTGCCTTGTTCTTTCTCCATTCCAGCTGCCTTCTAGCAGGAGTGGAGCTGGCCACACGCCAGACAGGACCCAGCTTTCCTGACAGCGAGGCTCTTAATACTTCCCTGCTTCTCCCATGGGGGCTGTTTGCCTGGGTTTCCTACCAGGACAAACTGCAGCTGCTGAAACTGTGCTACCGTGAGAGCTGCCCGGTGTTCTGTGATCGCCTGGTCAGCAAGGAGGACCGCACGTGGTTTGACAACCTGATGAAGAGTGTGATGGAGGAGTTAGACACCACTTTTGAGGAGGTCGTCCTCTCCCAGCCAGTTCTGTGTGGGGACTTCATGGATCAGGATGCCCATATCAAGCTGTACAAAGCAATTGTCAGTCAGGAAAAGGTAAGAACCGTGGGAATCATTATGATGTGATCTGTGTTTGCATCTTCCCTGTCTTCTGCAAACAGATGAAAACAGTTAATAGTAACCATGGGGCTGCTTGAATTGGAGGTGTCTGGAATCACAAACCCTCCCAGGGCTCTCCTGTGAAATCCTACCCCAGATATGGATAGTGGCTGCATTTGGTGTGATGGGAAGTTGAGGAGGAACAAGCTGTCTCTGCGTTGCCATACTGGGGGCAGCCTGCTATGCCAAATTGCCCAAGTGAACTGCACTTGGGACTGAAAAGTGAAATTTGCTGGAAAGAAATGGCACATTACTCCCAAACAATACTACTTTTGCCATTAAAGACTTCACAATTGACCTTTACAAATAATTAATGTTACTGCCAGATTCCCTCTTGGAGAAGATACTGTGAGTACTTTGGTAATGATAATTAAGCAAAGGCAATGAGCAGTGCGTTTTGCACTCATTATCAGAAACAGATGATTATCCTGTTGTCTCTGCTCTTGTGATAGCTGTGTGACAGGCACTGGTAATTAACTGAGCTTTCCAATCTCTTTTGCAAAGTAGCTAGGTCTGTCCCCCACTGAGGTGAGCACAGCTGAGGCAGCCAGACTTACCAAGCTGCTGCACAGTCCACAGATAGGCACAAGACTTCGGCATCTAGGCAGGGAGCTCAGCACTGTATAAATTCCAGCTGATGTTGCTTGCCCAGGTTCACAGTGAGATTGCTGAGGGGGTAGGACCAAATCGCAGATGTCTTCATGCTTCATCTCTTGCTCTGGCTTGAGGGTGTTGTTGAAGAGAGCCCTGGGAAGGGCAGGAGAGACTGATCCTGCAGCTATTTCTGTGCAATGGCAGGACCAGCAGAGCTGTGTGCTTCTCTACCCACCTGCAGCCAGTAGTGTTTCTTTCCAGCACTTGCTCTTTCCATCCAGGATCCAAACCACAGAATGCAGCAGCAGGCAGTGGTCAGCTATAGAGTGAGGAAGGTCACCCATAGGGAAGCCCTGGAACAGTATGGGTCAGGCAGCCATAAGCTATTTTATTTTGAACTATGCCTCGCTATTTCTCCAGGCAAACAGCACTGTCGGGAACAGCAGACCTCAGTCACTTGCTTGAGTTTGTTTAAGGTCACCTTTCAGCAGCTGCTGCCACCACCTCTAGCTAAATTCAGCTCAGGCCAATGGCAGTTGCTATAGGAGCATGAAGCAAAGAGAGCCATCACCTCCCCACAGGCAGCTACTCACAGACCCTGCTGAGCCACCAGGATCTGCCCTCCCAGAGGCCTGTCTGTGCTCACAGACAGCCACCCACCCCCTCTCCATTGATTTTATCTGGTAGCCACAATTGGCTCTTCCTGCCCACAGCTGAAAGCTGTGATTGAGGATTACCTGAAGGAGTACAATGAAGTCAACACCCCAGAGCTGAAGCTTGTGCTCTTCATGGATGCGATACTGCACATCTCTCGAATCAGCCGGATTCTGCGGCAGGCTCCAGGGAATGCTCTTCTTCTGGGTGTTGGGGGAAGTGGGAGACAGTCTCTCACCAGGCTGGCAACTCACATGTAAGTAATGCATTCCTATGTACATAATGTGGAGCAGCTCTGTCAGGGCTGCTTATGGAGAATCTCTTTTTCCTGCCCTTCCTGCTGCTGGTTACACATTTTTCTGGTTGCTGACTTTTCCGATTTAACACTCAAGAGCTAGGGCTCAGTTAACATGCACATCCACAACAGAAAAACTGGACTCTTTGCCTGCTAATAGCTTGGGTTGCTGTTGCAGGCGTGCAGTGCATGAGCAAAAGCAGCATGGTCCATGTCAGCTCGCTGGCCTGTGCAGCACTCAGGGGGATAGACAGGGGCTTCTTCCTGGGATCTGAGCAGTAGAAAGACAAAGACAGGAGCTACTAGTGGCCAAGTGATACTGGCAGCCTGTCAAGTAGGACTGGTGAGTCTTGGGAGTCAAGGGGCCTTAAGTGGAAAAGGGAATGAGGCTGAGGAAGAAGGCTCTTCCAGCTCTGTAGACAGGGTGTGATCCTAGAGGAATGCAAGCACAGTTCTCAGGGGCACCAGCCTCTGAGGGCAGCATCACAAAAAAAGCCATCCATGTTGAGTTGTACCCTCTCTACTCTGAGGCACTGGGCACAAGAAGCAGTGTGACTCTTAGATTATGGAGTTGTCATTCTCCTGGTTTCTAGCTAGCTCCGGTATCTCTGGCTTGGGTGAAACATGCTCTCGGGTTGGTGGCTCAACATGCACAGGGACAGGCGGGTGCTCAGGACGTTGCAGAAAACCAATTTGCTTGAGTCTGCTCCCCCTGAATCCACAGCGCATGCTCAAAAGTGATAAAAGAGGAGATTTTAATTTGCTGTAACTCCACAGGCTTCTCTTTCCTTTAGGGCAGATTATGAGTGTTTCCAGATTGAAGTGTCCAAAAATTATGGCATGACTGAATGGCAAGATGATGGGAAGAAGATCATGATGAAGGCAGGCATTGAGAATCTACCCAACACCTTCCTGTTCGTAGACACACAGGTACAGGAGTATTAGCATGGTGGACTCCATCTCAAAAGGAGCCAGAAACACATCTCAAAGCTCAATAAATCCCCCTAAAAAGGATTGAGGAGCCTGATACAAACCAGGCACAACCTGTATTTCTTCAGTAGCCCTGCTTCATCATCTTACAGAAAAGCCTCAGGGAAACTGAAGGTAGTGCGTATGTTGCTAGAGGTACCGCAGAGCTGTGTGGGAGTGGGCTGATTCTTCTGTTGCTTAAGGAAGCTTCCTTCAGCTCCATCCTAGGGTTTGGTAGGATCAAAGATTTTAGAGCCAGCCGCCTGAAGCTAAGCACTATTCTGACCATTGATACTAGAAGTCCTAAGTAACATCATTCTCTTTCTTTTCAGAGATACCAGTAAATTTAGGGCCTTAAGCCTACTGGTTCCACAGGATAACGTTAGCTTGTTACTGTAAACTATAACTCGCTAATGACTAGGCCAACTTCTGGAATTCATGGTTATGTTCCTCATAGGGTTTTTTACTGCCTTCATTGTTATAGGAACCCTCTGGCAGTGCCCTAAACAGTGAGATGAGCATCTGTCAAATGCTGCTTATTCTTGCATCCTTTTCCCTGCAGTGAGAAACATATATGGGAGAAGAAGGGCATGAGAGGGTGCATTTAGTCAAGTAGAAAGATGCTGTGTATTTCTGGTTTAGCAAAAGTGGAGAAGTGAGTGTAGCTCTGGAGGAAGATAGTCCCACAGACTGTGACACATCCCTACAATTACTGTCTCCCACATCAATAGCTTTAGTCCTAATCGTGAAGTGTTCTCTGCTGGAGGAACAAAGATCCAGAGCAAGATGGGACCTGAGGTCTGATTTCGGTCACTGGCAAGGCAGGGAGCAAGGCTCTGAGCTCAATTTGTCTGCATAGAAACAGTAAGAGGGTAGTAGGTTTGTTCTGAGACACACACCCCTTGCCCCTGAGATGGCTGAACATGGCTTTCTATTGGCAATGCTGGACAAAGCTCAGAGGATGCCTTACTAGAGCTGGGTGATCACAGAAATGATCTCTTATACCAAAGGCTGACTTCTGTATTTATCCAGAAGTGATCTCCATGGTGTGTGGAGACAGGGTTGTCCTAGGAAACTGCTTTTTTCCTTTGTTTCTTTCTTCCCTCTATCATCTACTTAGATTAAAAATGAATCCTTCCTCGAGGATATCAACAACCTGCTCAACTCCGGTGAAGTTCCCAACATTTACAGCCTTGATGATGGAGAACAGATCATGACAGCTATGAAGCCCATTGCTTGGGATTTAGGGCAGCAGCCCACCAAGGCCAATTTGATGGCTGCATACAGAGGACGGGTTCACAGCAATATCTGCACAGTCATGTGCATGAGGTGCAATGTAGGGGTAGGACTCCATGCTGTCAATGTTACTCCTTCCTTGTCCTTTGCCTTGCATCACTTTGTCATGGGATCTTTGTTTCCAGGCCCCTTACTTTGCTGGAGTACAATTTGCATATTGTCTTCCCATAGGATACTGAATATGGTTTTTTACACTTTTCTGGTTTCAAGATGAAGTTTGAAAACTTTAAGAATATGATTATGTGTGATCCAGATTAAATGCAAGATTCCTCTTCATTTGTGCACCATTGAGCTGTTTCTTACAAAGATATCTTGCTTGAATTTGGGGCTTAGTTTTACCATGTTTACTCGTGCATCTAGTGCACAGTCCCTGAGCAGCTTGCTTGCTTGCAGGAGGGCTGCCAGAAGGTACAGAGTCTTCTTGGTGCAAGCACCTATGGAAGAATCAGGGCCATGATTTTGGTCTGGCAATGCAATCTCTGCACTCACCATCTTGAAATAGACTTCAGACCACATGTATTTCTTGCCCCTTAAGTGTACTCCCTAGGGAGGGACCCATAAAACAACACCTCACTACCATCTTAATGCTCACAAAATATACCCAGGACTTTGAAGGAGTGAGCTATGACTTGCACCTTTGGACATGCACATGCAGCTCATGGCCTGAATTTTCATTCCCTATTTGCCTCTCTCCTTCTTCTTCCTTGGGTATATTCCCTTCCTTCTTACTCTGTAAGACTCCAGGATGACTCTAGGGAAGTAGAAAAGCTATTTTATCCTCGTATGTATAGCTAGTTATAACATCTCATTTCTGCATGTGTCTTTCCCTCAGCCCTACTGGAGAAGTCTTCCATGCACACTTGAGACAGTTCCCCTCCCCTGTGAACTGCTGTACCATCAACTGGTTTAATAAGTGGCCTGCTGAGGCCCTGCGGTCCGTGGCCTCCTCCTTCTTGCTTGAGATCCCATGTCTTGGTGCCAGTATGGAAAATGTCAATGGGATGGTAGGTGCCACACTCAAAACAGCTCCTGTATGCTCAGTGTGCCATGTCTCTCTATCTACACAGACAGTGGGTGCAGGGCACACGTGTGGAAAGGTCCCTACCCTGTAGCAGAAATGCAAACACAGAACTGGTTAGCTTTGTATGCCCTGACATGCACATGTTCATTTGTCAGCCCCCGCATGGCACTGAAGCCCTCACGCTTGTATAAGCCATGCTGTGATTTAAGCTCTTTGTAAGCCCCTTGTGCTCTCTATGAGCATCACATAGACTTGCCTACCACATGTTCAGTGCTGAATAAGATTGTTTCTTTCCTTTCTCCTTGTAGATTCAAGTATGTGTAGAAATCCATCAGAGCGTGGCAAAGAAGTGCCAGGCGTACCTAGCAGAGCTGGCCAGACACAATTACGTCACTCGCAAGAGCTACCTCGAGTTCCTCATCATCTTCAGTTCCCTGATTGGAAAGAAGAAACAGGAACTGAATACAGCGCAGAAGAGGATGAAAGGTGGCCTGGACAAGGTTTGTCCCTTGCACCTAGGAGAACTTTGGACCCCCCTTACCTACTCTAAGTAGTGTATTTATAGTTGCAGAGACATGCCCTACACATCTCCTATGTAACAGGAGAGCACTGATGCTAAATCAAATGAGAACTATGCCTTGTGCTAGAGCCAGTCTTTCTGAAGGTCTGAGTCTGTAACAGCTCTAAAAGAAAGATGGTCCCCAGGCTTTGGGGACACAGACCTTTCTGTAGCTCATCATCTCGCAGGATGTTCATTAGTAAAGCCCTATAACAGCAACATTGTTCTGCGGACTGACTGCCATGAGCTGATGAAGTAATTGCCATCGTGCACAGGCACCATTAGGCACTACCGTTATAAGCACACCACAGTGACAGATTGTTACTGAAGCAGGGGCCGGGTCACGACCTGCTTTGTACAGGCTGGCACCGGGCAAGGAGCCCCCACCAGGGAAGCTCAACCTTTCCCGGGGCTTTCCGTGGCCGCTGCCTCTGCTCTTCCTCTCCTTTGCTCCCGCAGCTCCTGCCAACAGCAGACGTTGTAGCGAAGATGCTGGAGGAGCTGGAGTCCTCCCGCCCCCTCCTGGCACAGGCTGCCGAGGACACACTGGCAACCGTGCATCGACTGCAGGTACTGCTGCTGGACAGCCCTGCGCTTTGCAAGTGTGACTGCTCAGACTGGACACAGGACTTGGGCTTATTTGGTCTGTCACTACAAAGGCCTTAGATTAGCACAGCGGGTATTTCTGCAGAGCTGCGCTGCCAGTGAGAATGGCCTTCTGCTGGAGTCCCTGCTCTGGTGTTGGTGGGGCCAGCCACAACCTACGGGCGGTTGCTAGCAGAAGCGATGGCTCACATGCCCCTCACTGAAATCACAACCCACGGGTCAGGCAGCCGAGCCAGCAGCTCCTTTTCCTCACTAGTTTAGATCCTTGCACGCACAGAGTAGCAGCACTACTAACACAATCCTCAGGTGGCCAGGGAAGCTCTAAGTTCAGGCTATTGTGGCTGAAAGGCATCATTCCCCCACATCCCATCACCAGGGAGCTGATCCAGCTGCAGCCTGCCCCTGCTAGCCCAAACCTCAGGGATCACCACACACAGTCACTCATCCCACTGCAGAATGTCCTATGCTGGCTGCCCATACCTTCCCTTCTATTTGTGCTCCTGCCTGTGTCCTGTGGGATGGGCAGACACAGGGAACAGAGACACTAACATCATACAGCTCTGCATGCAAAGGGGAAAGAGTTTGCAATCTCCTATGCTCCCACATAGCAGATACAGATTTGGCTGTATTCCACATTCCATTTACACCATTTGGTAGTGTTTGAACCCTGTGGGTAGGTAGAAATGACAGGTTTAGAAACAAAACCCTCAGCATATCTTCTTCTTCCTCCATCTCCCTATGTATTTGCACCCCCATGCATCCTCTCCCCTCACCAGTAGGAAAAGTGGGTAGACCAGCTAATTCCTGGAGGACTAACACCACTCGAGCCACAGCTAGAGCTGCAGCTTGTGGATGGTCTCTACAGGCTGAGGAAATACCTGCTGCTGGTATAATGTGGAAAGAGGATCCCCTCCAGCAGTTAGGCCCCACCATGTCTCTGCTGAAAGAGACATGATCTACCAGGATAGCTGTGATCCTTACCTAGCAGTGCTGAGGCAAGCCAAAGGGTGCTCTGGCTCCAGCATGCTGCTGAGGCTGTCTCTGGTGTTGCAGGTGGATACAGTTCTGGCTGAAGGGACAAGAAGTGCTGTGCAGGCTGAGGAGATGAAGGCCAAAACGAAAGCTCAGACAGCCCAAGCCATTGCAGATGATGCTCAGAGGGACTTGGATGAAGCCCTCTCAGCCATAGACGCTGCTCTTGCCAGCCTGAGGAACCTGAAGAAAGGTGATGTTACTGAGGTAAGTGGGTTGTGGGGAGAGGGTGGCAGAGATGCATCTGGTCCTTTGCAACAATTCCCCTTCTACAGGCTTGCAGCATCCCCAGCCTTTTCCAGCATATCCATCCATCCATCCACCCATCTGTCTCACTGAGCTCACAGTTTGGGCAGCTGCCCATGCAGCTTCTCAGGTTCCCTCCTGAACCAAAGAGTTTTGAAGGGCAGAGAGGCAGCAACTGGCTCCTGGATGTTCCTGCATGTCATTTTAATTGTGCCAGAGAGGTTGCTGAGGAGGGCTCACCCCATGGTGCCAGGCATCAGGCAGTGCCACAATGCAACCCTGAGTATTAGCAGCACAGCACAAGGCCAGATCTAGCAGCAGACTGCCTGAACCAACAGGCTCTTTTGAAAGGAGATCAACTACAGGTAGAGAAGAGGAAGAGACCATGACTCATGTGCTGACTTCAGGGAATAATGGCTTGGAATAGGATAGAGAAAAGGTGATTCTGAGCCTGGCAGATGTCACAGCTCATAGCCTAGAGAGCAAACTTGGCAAGTACAAGAGTTCACCACGCAGGGACAAGCTTCTTTATTGCTCTGCAACTGTGAATCACAGACCTTTTTATTCCCCACAAAACATATAAAGCGCCTCTCTCCCATCCCTCCCTTCCACTAGCAGCTCTGCCCTTGAGCCTTGGACCCGTATTCCCCAACTTGCTGGTGGCACCCCCCATGGTCTTTGCACACTCTTGATAAGGCGCTTATTCTTCTTCCAGTGTTTCCCAGTCTAAGTCCATCTGTGTCCCAGCCCCCAGCTTGTTTCCTTCAGGCTGCTCTCTCCCTGTGCACTTGCTCCCTGAGCATCTGGAGCCTGAACACTCCCTGGTAGGACCTGCTGCATGAACCTCTCAGACATGTCAGTGGCCTGTTGCTCTAGCTTCATGTAAGGAGCAAGATCCATCTTGCAGAGCGGTGCCAGCATCTGGCCTTTCCCCATGTCCCCATGCCACTGTGCCAGGCGCTTTGCAGCCTTTGTGATCTGGCTGAGGATAGCATGGGTTTGGAAGATCTCCACTTCCAGGTCCACCTAAACCTTCCTTAAGTTCTGCTTCACTGCTTTCTTCTCCTCTTCCAAATGCCTCAGCTTGCACTGCAGGCTGACTGCCCAAACCTGCAAGCTTGCTGTGCTGACAGAGTTGATGATCACAGGAGTTCTTCAGCTCCTGAAGCTCCTGCTGCAGGGCCTCAGAGAGGGACCCCTTATCATCTGGTATCATGCCTGGGGGCTGTGGGACCTGGCAGCACATCTGCAACACTTGCTGGAGGCCATCGCTTTCCAGGATAGGCTTGCCAGCAGCCATCAGGGCACCATAAGCCTCCACCTCGGCATGTTCTTCTCACCCACCATGCTGCAGAAGCACTCAAGGATCTGCTTTGTCTGAGGGCACTCAAAGAGCCAGTCAAAGTCCTTCTGCTGCTGAGGGGTAAACCAGCCCCAGCATCACTGCAAACTCTGCCCCTGTTGGCCGTGGCCAGTGGGAAGGCCTGGGAGTATCTCTGGCTCAAGATGGAGAGGATGGTCAGCACTAGAAAAGGAGGGGTGGGGGGAAGTGGTACATGACAGAACCAAAACCCAAAAATCAGCAGTCATCGTGGAGGTCCTGACACCCACAGCCATCCCAAGGGTACTGCAGCAGCATAGTAGGGTACAAGACAAATGAGAGTTGATGGAGCAGGGGAGCTCCTCTGCTAAGACATCTTCGGCCTGTAAGATATACCTATCAGAGCATCAGGCCAGGCTTTTTCAGCCTATCTATAGTTTGCTGCGTGCCTGTTCTGATAATATTTCCCTTCAAATAGCTCTGTCCTTGCTATCTGTGTCTTGCAGTCTCTAAATGTCCTGCCTCTGGTCCCAGTCTCCCCTGGGCCAGCTGAGGGATGAGCATTCCCATCTCACTGAGAACCAGGCCAACTCACTGTCTCCATTTGGGTTTTGAAGGTACAAGCAATGCAGCGGCCTCCCCCTGGCATGAAGATGGTGAGTGAAGCTGTCTGCATTCTGAAAGGAGTCAAGCACAAGAAGGTGGCAGGAGAAAAGCTAGGCTCCGAGGTGGATGACTATGGGGAACCAGGCAGGGGCCTTTTGCAGGACGCAGGGAAGTTCCTGGGCAGCCTGTTTGAGTATGATAAGGTAAGTGGTGGCAGAGGGAAGCTCAGACCAGGGATCAGTTATTGCCTGAGAGATCCTTCTCACAGCAGTGAAGCTTAAAGCTCGTTGTGGGCAGCAGCCTACCGCAGCGCAGAGGATGAGGACATTCTTGGCCTGAAGTCCTCATGTCAGCTGGCTGCACTTCATTTCCTTGGGCAGTGGGACCCAGATGCACAAGTCTTCCCCTTCTGTCCCTCTCCTCTTTCTATGTGAAAGAGCTGGATGGAAATGGTACAGGAAGGGATTTACCCAGTCCCACAGCCATGCCTCCCAGGTCTCAACACGCTGCAGTTTGATTCCCCTTGCTGCAGTACAATGGTTTAACCACTTGGCCAGGTCCTGGACAGGCTGCAGCCACTGGGGGAAGCCCTTTGAAACCCTTCTGGTCAGATCTCTAGCACCCTCATTGCTGATCTCCTTTCTCTCCTACCATTCCTTGCAGGACAGTATTCCAGACTCTGTGATCAAGGCCATCCAGCCCTACCTTGACAGCCAGGAGTTTCAGCCAGCTGCCACCACCAAGGTCTCCAAGGCTTACACCTCCATCGGCCAGTGGGTGCGGGCCATGCACAAGTGCCATTCTGTGGCCAAGGTCGTGGAGCCCAAGCGGATAAGAGGCAGCATGACCCCATTGTTCTAGGTGTTAGGGGACACATTAATAGCAGCCGCCTTGTGCAGGAGATGCTGAAAGTGACCATGTTCTGCAGGTCAGGACATCATGTTCAGACCAAGGCTTAGCCGAGCCAAAGCCTCAAAACCCAGTAATGTAATAAGGTAGAAGAAATCAGCCTAGAGTATGCTGGGGCAGAAGTGGTACCTTGTTCTTAGTGCTGAGTTCCTGGCTAAGCAGAAACAGTGCTTGCAGAAGCATTCCCACATCTCGCTAGTGTTTAAGCCTCAATCCTCACTAAGCCTAGTTATTCCTTTGTTGTTACTTTGGGGCAAGCAGAGGAATCTTTCCTCCTGTTCACCGTTGGCCCTGAGCTTGTGTAAACTAGCCCAGGCTCTTGGCTTTTTGGAGCTGTGCAGAAATGCCCTCCTCACCCCTTCTTTTAGTCCTGGGCTTGCAGAACATCCCCCTGAGCCATGGGGGTGTAGCTGGACTAGCTCTGGAGAGTGAACCTTCCACCCAGCATCTGTCTCCCTGTCCAGCTCAGCAGGGCACAGCCCACAATGAACAAGGGTCTCTGAGCCCTTCAGGGCCCCCATGCTGAAGCCATGATCCACAGTGCTATGGAGCAGGGCAACTGGGTCTTCTTCCAGAACTGCCAGCTGGCCCCCAGCTGGATGCCTTCACTGGAGAGGCTCATGGAGGGCATTGACCGCAGCCAGGTGAGCTGTTCTGCTGAGCACCCTGCCCACCCTGAGGGGAACAGAGCCCTGAGAGGAGCCCACGTCTACTTGGATCCCATGTACAGGTGGTTCCCTGTAAACCAGAAGGTGAGTGCAGGAGCAGCTGCAGTGGCTGTGCCTCTGCACCCTCTGAGCACTCTTTGCCTCCTGGATTTCCAGGTGCATCAGGACTTTCGCCTCTGGCTCACCAGTCTACCGAGCAACCACTTCCCTGTGTCCATCCTCCAGAATAGCTTCAAGATGACCATCGAACACCGCCATGGTGTCAAAGCCAACCTGCTCAAGTCCTACACTAGTTTCAGTGATGACTTCTTGAATTCTTGCCCCAGGGTAAGGCACAGGTCGTGCTTTGGTTTGCTGTCCCCAGCCCTTGCCTGCTCCAGTATATACTCTCTACCTTGACATTGCTCCTCCTCAGACATAGATCTTCCTTTCCTCCAGAACTCTCACATGCTAGAGAAGGGCTGGTGGTATTTCTAATCTGTGATGAGCCAGTTAGAAGTTTCACTTTGAGAAATGGAAGCAAGGGATTGCAGAGGCTTGGTGTAGCCACTTGCAGCTCTCTTTAAGCAAGGGAGTGGACCCAGCCTTCCCCAGCACAGTAGCCGGACTGAGGTTTCCACTTCCAGGCTCCAGCTGGCACTGCTGAATGGCACATCTCATCTGCCAGGTCCCAGCAGGAACTGACCCCATCCAAGGATGTCTTCTCCCAAGCCAAGCGTCTCATGTCTCTGCTTCCCTGCCCACAGGTCACAGGGATTAAATCCTTGTTCCTGTCACTTTGCTTCTTCCATGGGAATATGCTGGAGAGGAGAAAGTTTGGGCCATGGGGTTCAACATCCCCTATGAGTTCACAGATGGAGACCTCTGCATCTGCATCTGTCAGCTACAGATGTTCTTGAGTGAATATGCAGACATCCCATGCAAGGTGAGTGCCTGAGCTGCCCCCTCCTGTGCAGGGAACAGGCTCATGGTGCACGTGCAGGTCAGAAAGCCCCAGTGGGGTCCTCACAGGTTCTGAAGTACACAGCTGGGGAGATCAACTATGGCAGCCAAGTGACTGACAACTGGGACCAGCGCTGCACCATGAGTATTCTGGAAGATTTCTATACACCTGAGGTTTTAACTCCTGAGTTTGCCTATTCTGAATCAGGGATCTACAGAGGGATCAGCACCGATTCTGACCTCAATGTAAGTACTCGAATAACAAGTTGCAGCTCGTAGATCCAGGGGGGTTGTCATAGTGCAAAGGGGATATACTTCTCCCTGAAACCCAGTGCAATTCCAGTTTCCTGGGGGAATAGAAGTTTGTAAGAACCTGGGGATCTTCGGATGCCTTCAGGAAACTTCAAGCAACGGGAGGAAAATCTTGTCTCTGTGCACTGGAGGTGGTAGCAGCTATCACTGGAGTTCCCCAACTGCAAGCTTTTGTGCTCTGAACCACTTTGAGATCACATACCTAAAGTACCCAAGGAGCTCTGCAGGAGACACAGCAGGAAGCTCACAGCTAAGCTGCCTGTTCTCATAGCACATGTTTGCTTCTGTACAAGTGCAGTTTAACTCCCCAGCCAGACCACAAACCGTGGCCATGGCCTCCACTCAGCCACCAGCCCTAGCTCAAAGGAACTGCCACCCCATCAGCCTCCCCGGCAGCCTGGGTCCTGCATCAGCAAGCATTGCTCTGGGCACACATAAGCTGCCCCGAAGTCAAAGCTGCGAGCTGCATTTCCTGGCTGTGATGGGGCTAAGAGCTGTGTAGAAATTGGATGAATGAATCTCAAACACCAAGACAAGGAATTCTCCCAGCTGAGTCTGGGATCTGCTGGGTTTAGCTTATCCAGCAAGCCTGGCTTAGTCATTTCTCTTGGGCCAGACCCATAGCAGCCCAGAGGGGTATCACAGCTTTATCCTTGTGCTCTTGGCCTCACAACCTGTATGGACTTCTCTCCAGGGCTACCTCCAATACCTCAGGAGCCTGCCACTCAATGGTAGCCCAGAGATCTTCGGTTTACACAACAGTGCCAACATCACTTTCACTCAGAATGAGAGCTTTGCTCTGCTGGGGACTATTGTGCAGCTGCAGCACAAGACCCTCGCGGTGGGAGGCTGCAGCAGGGAAGAGGTGGGTGCCCTGATGCTATCAGTGCTCTGTCAGCCAGTGCCTGGTGCAGGCAGTGAGCACAGACACCAGCTGCCTGCTGGGTGCCAGCAGTGACTGCCATCCAGGCCATAGCTCGGCCCTTCTCGGCAGCCATGGCCAGGAGGATGCTCACCCACTTGGCTGCTTTCCTTCCAGCTCATGGAGGAGACTGCCAGGGACATCCTGGCAAAGGTGCCTGCCCCCATGAACCTGCAGGAGGTGATCCACAAATCCCCACTGCTTTATGAAGAGTCCATGAACACAGTGCTGCTGCCGGAGGTGATCAGGTACAACCCCTATGGGATCATGTCCTGGGTCAGAAACTGGCTGGTTCCCTGTGGAGCAGCAGAGATGTTCAGGCCCCTGCTCCCAACCACCTTTGAGGAACCTCACTGCTGAGCACGGCAGTGGGGTTGGCAGCCATGCTAACAATTGTGTTGTCCCAGCTGATCCCTGTCCTCTGGAAACTGATCAGTGTCTCCATCTGCTACCGTCAGCAATTCAGGGCTGGGGGCGCAGCTATGAGACCCCACCAAATAGGAATCTGGATGGGGATTACATTGAGGAGCTTCACATGTTGTACAGAGATCCAGACCCTCTCTGGGCAGACATGGGTGATAAACCAGTGCACTGAGTCACTCTGCTCTCTTTCTCTGTAGGTACAAGCTCCTGGAGGCGGTTGCACAGACACTAAAGGATTTGCTGAAAGCTCTCAAGGGCCTGGTGGTGATGTCCTCTCAGCTGGAGCTGGTGGCCAGCACTTTGTACAACACCACTGTCCCCAAGGTGTGGAATGCCAAGGTATGTGCCCTAGCCAGCCCGGCTGCCCGTGGGAGCTCACCAGAACCAGGGAATGGGTCATCAGCCACCACAGCTGTACCATACTGTCCTGGGTTCAGCTGTAGCAGTTACTTTTCTCCTTCTTAGTAGCTGGTGCAGTGCTGTGGTTTTGACTTTAGTCTGGGAGCAGTACTGATAACACACCGGGTTTCAGTTGTTGCTAAGTAATGCTTACCCTGATCCAAGGACTTTTCAGTCTCGTGCTCAGCCATTGAGGAGGGGCACAGGAAACCGGGAGGAAGTAGAGACAGGACACCTGACCCAAACTTAGCCAAAGGGGTATTCCATGCCCCAGCACGTCATGCCCAGTATCGAAACTGCGGGGAGTTAACCCCAAGGCCCAGAGGGCTGCTCGGGTCCGGCTGGGTATCGGTCAGCGGGTGGTGAGCAAGACATGGGCTGTCTCATAGGGAGCTGGCTGGTGTTTCCCTGGCGTGGAGATGTCTCCAGCCTGGTGCAGCTCATGGTTGTTCCCAGTCTGGGGCTGGATGAATCCCTGGGCTCTGGGCAGCTGTCAGCAACTGGGGCACAAGGTCTAGGATGTCTTTGATTGCATTCAGCACGTTCCTCTGTGGGTGCCCCGCAGGCCTACCTGTCGCTGAAGCCCTTGGCATCCTGGGTGAAGGACTTGTTGCAGCGGATTGAATTCCTAAAGGATTGGATCAATCACGGGATCCCCTCTGTGTTCTGGATCAGTGGGGTCGTCTTCCCCCAGGCTTTCCTCACTGGGACACTGCAGAACTTTGCCAGGAAGTCCGTTCCATCGACACCATCTCGTTTAGCTTCAAAGTCAGTAAGTCAGCCAGAGGCTCTGGGTTTTTCTGGGTTTCTTTGGAATCTGCTGCTACAAAGCCACAAAAGCAGCATTTCTAGCCCTGACTTGCCACTGGCTGCACTGCTGCCCTTGGACCCATCATCCCCTTTGTGCTCAGGTACAGCCACCCACACTGCGAGATGCATACACAAGGCAAGCAGCAGCCTCTCTGCCTCTCCAGACATGCTTACATCCCCCTCCACAGGCTGCCCTGTGGCCTCAGGATGTGAGGTGCCAGAAAACCCAGCCCGGCCCAGCTGAGGTCTGGGACAAGCTCCCCTTTGGCAGTGCTGGATTAACTAAGAGCAGCTGAAGGAGCTCGTTGGGGCTGAGCCTCCAGGGACACCTCTGAACTAAGAAGGGCCCACTCTCCTCTGCAGGTGATGGAGTCTGTGGGTGAGCTCTGCAGCCCTCCCAGTGAAGGCTGCTACATCCATGGCCTGTCTCTGGAGGATGCTGGGACCCCATTGCATTCCAGCTGGCGGAGTTGCACCCCAAGGAGCTGTACCTGGAGACGGCTGTCATCTGGCTGCTGCCTGTCCCACACCGTATGCTGCCAGCCACCGGCTCCTACCTGTGCCCCATCTACAAGACACTCATGCAGGTAGGTGCCCGAGGAGAGGGGGCAGGAGCTCCTCCTGACACGCACTGGGTGAGGCCATCCCTGGAGGAAGAGATTCCTCCTGCTCTGGTTGTGGAGATGAAGCTCAGGCACCCTGGCTATGCAGCTATGCCTCTGGCCAGGCTGTCCTCAAGCCCACACTGAAAATGCACAAGCCTGTTTCCCCCAGCCCCACTCCACCTGTCCCCTAGCACAGGGACGGGACAGGGGACCTCAGAGAGGGTCAGTTGGACAGGACTCGCCAGCGCGTGTGCAGCACGAGGGCTGCAGTGCCACCTTCTCACCCTTGCTTCCCCCATTACAGGTACGCCGTCAACAACAGGCTGCTCCACCAGCTTGCTGTGGAGATCCCTACAGCCAAGCCCAGAAACACTGGATCAAACGGGGCAGAGCCTTGATCTGTGCCCTGGACTTCCAGGCAGGAAGCCACCTCAGCTTGAGGCAGGGTCTCTGCTGTCCAGCACAGAGGTAGGCAGCACGGGCCGGCAGCAGCCCCTCTCCCTGTCTCTCCCTGCCCTCTGAGTTGTCAATAAATGGAGCACAGCTCCACCAGCATCACATTCACCTGGGAGTGTTGCAGTCCCCACAATTGCCTCAAGGTTCTAGCACGCAGAAGAGCAGTGCTCCCAGCCACACACACACCTCTCCCCTGGGTGGCTGTTACAGGATAGCTTTATTCCTTCAGACAGATCCATTTTTTACAGCACTTGATATCAGACACAGCAAGAGACAGAAGGATTTTCCTCCCTTCAACAAATACCAAAAGAACTGCTGCATTCCATAGGCAAGATCTGTACAAATGTGCAGACTTGCAAAATTGAGTCCTCTCTGTGGCAGCTCCCCTCGGCCCAGCTGTACCTCAGGACACCTCCAGAGGTGCTGACCGCTGGCTTGCACGACCTCTGCACTGCAGTAACCAACTGCCTCTCCCCATGCTGAAAGGCTTTGCCAAGGCCACCAAGGAACTCCACATGCAGCATCTGCCCCGGCACTGTGCCCAGCAGCACCAAAGCCACCCCATGGACTTGGTTTGTTTGTCATTCACAGGGTTTCTCTGAGGACAGGGCCTGGAGCAATCCTGTGTGACCCACAGAATTGGTGGCCAGGAGAGCAGCGATGGCAGCAGAGCCACACAGAGTGCTGGGGCCAAAGCCCAGCTGCAGGGATGAGCCCACCCCATCTCACCTGGCTCCAGAGCTCCCCAGAGCCCCCAGGAGCCTGGCTGCACTGGCAGGGGGGTTGTGTACCCAGAGAGGTGAGGGGACAGGTGTCCCTGTCCATGGCAGGGGGGTTGGAAGTAGATGATCTCAGGGTCCTTTCCAACTCTAACTCTTCTAGATTCTATGACAGGGCAAGGCAGGACTAGCCTGGCCACACACTGGCCAGCTCTGGGAATGGGGCAGGAGAATGGGCTCTGTCCAGGAGCCACCTTGCTCAGCAATGGCCCAAAGTGTGGGTCAGAATCAAAAATTTGGGGAAGGGAGGGAGGGGGACAGAAAACAGAGACACGAATGTCCTGGGGAAGCAGAGCTGAAGGCCTGGATGCAGGACACGAGCCACAGCCCCCTGTGGCCAGCACAGGCTCACAGTGGCATTGCTGGCATTCCCACAACACCAGACCAGCCACTTCCCCTCCTGCTGCATTCCTCAGCCACGGTGCCAAGACACAGGCGCAGGGCGTGTGGGTGCTGCCATGGCACGGTCAGGGAGCTGCGTGCTCTGGCTGGCTGGTAGCTGCAAGGACTCCCCTCAGGACTGTGTGTTCCTGCCCTCCACAACTTGGGCTCAGAGGAAAACCTTTCTCTCTGGCCCCAGGCTCCGCCTCGGCTGAGGGTTTGTCGCTGTGGTCCCATTCCTTGGGCAGAGGGAATGGAGATCCAAGTGCCACTGCCCAAAGGCACAAGGCCCAGCTGCTGCTTCTCCCAGTCCTGGCTCCCCGGCTACTGGCGCTTGGCTTTATAGGGGCGGGAGCGTTTCCGTCGGTCTGGCTTCCTCTGCTTGTGCAGGCGGCCAATGCTGACTCCCTGCCGCCGGCGCACAGAGATGTTCTGCTCCACCAGGCTTGCCAGCATGCCTGCAGGGGATAGGCACACGCATGCCCATGCTGGTATTGCCCACACTGGAGCACAGCCATCCCTGTCCTACCCAAGCCCCAGCAGTAGGCTCCTCCTGGGACTATCAAACCAGAAGGACACTGAGCAGAGAAATGTGGCTCCACAGACGGAGCTCTACCTCATGCCCCAGGCCCAGCAGAAACCAGGAGCGGGGCAGGGTGAGCTCCCCAGGCTCCCAGGTGCCACCCTGCCATGCTCAGTGTGGTTCCCTCAGCTGAATGCAAGCCCCAGGCTCCATCCCCGTGGCCACAGAGCACAGCTCACCTTCCTGGGCCAGCATGGAGATGAAGGTGCAGATGAACTCGTCGTAGTTGTGGGTTCTCCTCTGGTCATCGATCTACAAAAAGATGACAAATCAACAAATGGGTGTCGGGGAGGAAGGAGAGCTCAAGGCTAACAAGGGCAAAGAATGGATGTGACAGGACCCACCTCCCAGGCCAAAGAGACCAGAAGAGGATGACCACCTCCCAGCCAGGTCAGGCCAATGCACAGCTGGGACTGTCCCCATCCCAGTTCAGGTGCCAGCATTTTCCACAAAGGACAGCTGGGAAGAGGTGAGGGTGGGCAGGGGAGGAATCCTGCCAGGCCCTGAGGCACAATCCCCGCTTCCTCCTGCCAATGCTGTGTCAAGCTGTGACCCAGCTGCAGTGCTCCATCCCCCTCAAGCTCATCAGTGCTGCCCAGGGGCTTCAGTCTGTCCTGGCAGGAGCTCTGCCCCATAGGGTGGTTTGGTAATGGGAAAGGGCCCCACATTCTCCCCAGGGCCATTCTCAGCTGAACACTCTGCTTCCACTTTGACTTAAAAACAACCCAGATTGAGCCTTCAGGGAGCTAAACTGGCAACACAAACAAGCCATCAACACACACCTTGAACTTCTTCCTCTTCTCCACCTCTTCCTTCAGGCAGGCCTCGTAGTTTGCAATCTCTGCCTCCACACACTTCAGCAGTGCCAGCAGCTCCTGCCAGGACGAAGCAGAGCAAACATCAGCAGACAGAGCCCTGCTGAAGCCCAGAAGCCAGCGGGGTGAGCTGGCAGATGTCCCTCTCTGCACTGGGAAAGGGAGGATTCATCAAAACCAAAAAGTACTTGCGAGGGAGGGGGAAGAAACCAGAGCCTAGCTCATTGCAGTGAGCTTCTGAGTCAGGGTGATCAATCAGCCAGCACTGAGGCTGCAAACTTCCCTTTTGAGTACAATAGTTTCTCGCCAGCTCTCCTCCAGGGAGCCCCTGATGCACTTGTGCTGAGCTGGAGGGCACAGACAAGCAGTGAAGTTCCCAGCAGGCTGGGGCTTGGGGGTGCAGGGTCCCTCTGGCCCGAAGGAGAGCACAGCACCCCGGACATCTCAGCTGCAGGAGGCAGTGGCTCTGCCCACTGCTGAGGGAAACATCCCCACGGTGACACAAGGCACAGAACCTGCTCTGCCCTGCACCTCGAGGTGCGGCGGCAGCGACGCGAGCGGGACAGCGTGCACATGCGGTTCAGTCACTGCCAGAGCTGCTGCGGCTCCATGTCCCCAGGGCTGCCACAGCACAAAACTCACCTTGGGAGAATACTTTTCCCCCCCAGGGTGATCACTGGTCCTGCCAAGTCCCACCTTCTCTTTGCTGTCACTGCCCTCACTGCCCTCCTTCTCGTCCAATTTGATGGTGATCGGGGCCTCTTCACCAGGTTTGATGGAAGGTGGGGAGCTTTTCCCCCCATCTGCACACAGGGGAAGGAAGTGTTAGGAGCTATGGCAAAGGATTGGTATCCACTCTTGAAGTCAAAGGACAGTGTCCCATCACCCCAGGGGAGATGCCACCACCCCAAAAGCTGGGAGGCACCTACCTGCGACAGCCAGCGGGCAGAACACACCGTCCTCTGTGAGGTGCAGCAGCCCGGTGCTGATGACAGGCCCCAGGTCCCTTACGGCGCGGTTGTAGCGCATGCAGTCGACCCGCAACAGCCCATCCTCCTCGCCAAAGAGCACCTTGGAGATGTGGGAGGTGACGGGGCTGGAGGGGCGCGTGGGGTTGGCCGAGCGGATGGGGGACCGCAGCGGGGAGTTGAAGGCGCTGCCGATCTCAGAGGCCGTGTCTGTGCTCTCATTGCTGGGGGTAGGAGAGGGCTGGGAGTGGGTGACCACCGCCACAGCAGTACCCCCGCCAGTCGTCTTGATGGACAGGGGAATGGAAAGATCCTTCTGAGACTCTTTCAGCTTCTCAGCCAGGACGTTGATGGTGTTGGGCTGGAGGATGGAGAGCTGGCCATCCACAGCCCCTGCCATGTGCTCCTGCTTCACCTGCCCTTTCCTTTTGTACCTGCCCAGGAACACAGGAGGGAAGGTGAGTATCTGGTGGAAGGAGGCCCAGCACAGCCACTGCCAGCTCCACACACATCAGTATTCGCTGTCTACTGGCATGAAGCAAGGTATGAAATATTTCTAGGTTGCTCCCACTGCCACCCGCTTCTCTGGCAGCACTCCAAACCTGAACCCCTCTGCTGTAGGCACCCCTACACAGCTGGAGCTCACCCCTACTCTTCCTCCAGAAGCCCCAAAAGCACCCTCACTGTGACCCCATTTCCTGACCTTCACAGCAGTCCAAGCACACCAACACTCACTCATCTGGCAGTCTGCACTGGGGAACAGAGGCTCCTCAAAGCCTGTTGCCTATACACAGCTATAGATAGAGCAGCCAAAATTCAGGGTTGATAGTAAAGAGCTCCAGAAAAGGTTCACAAAATCCAGCAGTAACATAGCAGGTGAAGAGAACAGCCCCAGCTGCACACACAGGCACAGGCTCTATGCAACTATCAGCTCTCAGAGATCTGGGAGTCACCAGTAGCAGTTCTGCAAAGGTCAGCTCCCTGCCCTCAGCTCACTCACCTGATGGCTGTGTTGGTGTTACGAACTTCCTCCTCCTCCTCATCATCGTAGTCATCCTCATCGTCTGAGTACTGCTGCTGCTGTCGGACTGGGACCCGGCTGCGACCCACTCCTGCTGCAAGGTCCTCCTCCTCCTGCAAAACACCATTGCTGATGGCCTGCTGGCAGCAGGGGAAGGAGGAAGAGCCCAGCAGACATGTCCTCGGTCCAGCCAAACACCAGAGCGTGCCCTTTTCAAGAGGAGACAGGGGACTCTTCCCTTGCTTGCTCAGCTGACCCGCACTGATACTAACACCTTCTGCCAGGTCAGTCTTTATATGCCCTCTTCCCTCCCAGTCTGGGTTAGTGCAAGGGCAGGTAGGCAGGCTGCAAGGCAGGGGAAGGGCTTAAACCAGTCAAGAGCCACAGCCCCACAGAGGTGATGGACTAGGAGCAAAAAATTCATCTCGAGTCAGGTGCTATTGGCCTGGAGCTGCAGCCTACCTGCATGGGGGACTTGGCGTAGTTGTGGTTGTCCAGGAAGGCTGGCAACCTCTGCACGATGGGGTTGGGGTTTCCTGGAGGTGCCCCATTGATGCTGCTCGCTGACACCTTTGCCACTGGTTTGGATTTGGTGGGTGGGCTCTGCATGGCCGCAAGGTGGCCCTGGGTGGCAGGCTCATCCGTGCCATCTGCCATACAAACACAACACAGACTTTCATGACCAGCACCATCACCTTTTACTCCAAGTCCTCTGCCCCCCCTTGCCCACCGCACAGAAGAGCTCTTAGGCTCCATCAGACCCACTTCCCGTTCCACTTCCAGCTGTCACCTGTGTCCCCAAGCTTAAGCCCTCCCGTTTTCACACTCCACATCCCTACAACCCTCCTAACAAGCACAGAGGCATCTACCACACCCCAGCACCGTGTGCATGGAGCTGAGCATGGAGAAAAGAAAGCAAAGCTGACCACAAAACTGCCTCAAGCTCCAGGTCAAGGCAGCCACTGTCACACCCCAGGAGGCCAGGCTGGCTGACAACAACACTGAGAGGGGGGGGTCTACCTGGATGGCTGCTCTCTAGGGTCACAGTCTTGCTGCTGGCTGGCTTCACCTCTTCGGGAGGCTGAGAGTCCTGAGACTTCTGGGTCTGGATCAGCTCAGGCTGAGTTACTCGGATAAGCTTGAAGGCAAATGACAGATGGAAACTGAGCACTGGACAGGGGTGACCCAAGCCACATCCCTCCCATTCAAGCACCGCAGAACTCATGAGGGTGTGCACTATCAATGGATAATCTCCCAGGTGAGCAGCAAAAGGCCAAGCAGAGAGGCTGGTTATCTCCTCTTCCCGGAAGACACTTCCCAAGGACAAAAAACAAACCAAAATCTAGGGGACCTAAAAAACAAACCAAAATCTAGGGGACCTAAAAAACAAACCAAAATCTAGGGAGATGCCCTGGAAACAGAACCTATTCCCACCTCAGGCTCACACTCCCTTAGGGCTTGGGCTGTCCTACCTGCTGCAAGGCCTCCAGCACAGTCTGTCGGTTCATCTTCAGGATGTGCAGTTTGGACTCGTACTTCATCCTCCGATCAGGCACCACAGCCATCAGGTTGAAGCGGATGTCATGGTAGGGCTCCCTGCAGGAACGGACAACAGACATCAGCCTGGCTCCCAGCAAGGAGATGCCCTGCACAGCTCCTGCCACCTCCTTCCAGGCAGCACCTCCCTTGCCCTGGCCTCTAACACCAGCACAGAGGAGGCTTTTCCCCCAAAGTCAAGTCAACCTCACACTGGCTGAAGAGGCAGAGCAAGGTTGCTTCAGCCACAATACAAAACACCCTTCGCAGGTCAGAAGGGGTGTGTAAAACTCATCTGCTCCAGCCCCTGCTCCAGCAGGATCATCCAGAGCTGGTCATCCATGACCACATCCACATGGCTTTTGAGTATCTCCAAGGACATAGACTCTAGAACCTCCCTGGTCACCCTCAAGACCAAGCATCCAAGAGGTACAGCTCAGGACCGGTAGCACCATTCCTTCTCCTACGGACTCCAGTTTACAGGGACCTCATCTGACCACTCATATCCATTTGCATGCACTCTGCATCACACAGAGAGTATAGCTTCTCCACATACTCTGAAGGCAGTCAAATTGCAAGCAAGAGAAGGCAAAGAGGCAGTATACCTGCACCTGTCCCAGTCAAAACTCTCCACCCTCATTTGCACAACCTGTTGCACAGAGACAACAGTAGGAATAATCCAGGGAAAAATGGGCCAGTGCGTGCACCATGGCCCAGGACCTTACCCTGCAGTGGCCAGGCCGATACGCTCCATGATTACTCTCCTGGCTTTGTCCGTCCATTCCTCATCATCAGCCCAGGGCCCTGTGGTAACAAGAAAGAGCTGGAATCAACAAGGCAGAGCCAGATTCCTGCTGCCAACACATGAAGCAGATCCTGCCATCCACACCACAGGCAATCCAACAGCTCCCTTATGTACCAGCAAGCAAGTCAAGAGGGGCCCAGGAGGCAGAAGAACCATGCTCTCAGCCCGTATGTGGGACCTCCTGCCTCTGCCTTCCAAATGGAAAACATGAGCTATCTGCAGGGCAGAAAAGGAAATTCTGAACCCTGCCAACTGCAAGTGGTTCACAGGCTTGGGCTCACAAAGTCCCAGGAAATCCCAGCTCCGCCGGAAACCACCTACCACTGGATCTGGTGCTATGATTAAGTAACCCAAGTACATCAAGTGGGTAGCTTACCAAAGGACCTGACAGACAGAAGTCATAGCAATGACAAGTAAGTGTCTGGAAGACAGATCGGAGTAGTCAAGTTGTAAGATACACAGAATATCCAAAGCTGCCTGCTGGGATCTGCACTGGGACGTTGTGCCTCAACACACAGCAGTTATTTGGCACACGAAGAGAGCAAGGAGGAGACAGATTATTGCAATACAGAGTTATATCAGAGCTGCAGAAGGACCCTGTGACCCTGAGCCACTGGGCAGGAAAAAGCGACGCAATGCATTTAGCAATTGTTGCTTTCCAGACCCAGTCCCCAGCGCAGAGGCTCCAAAGTGAGCTGCAAAAACTCAGGACAAAGCCATTGGAATGATTCCCCACAAACATCAGCTAATGCCTCACAGCAATGAAAACTAACACGTACATCTGGACAAACCAGGGTGTCCGTTCAACTGTAGCGATGAGTAGGGGCAGGCAGGCTCTTACCGTGGTCAATAGGATAGACCTTCAGCCCATCCAGCTCAAACAGCCGTCCCTTGATGGGGACATAACTAACAAAGTGAAAAGCCTCCATGGTTCGCACAGCGCTGATTCCATTCTGCTTCTCCGGCAAGTGCCGTGGCTCCGGCCTGCGAGGGCAGGAGAGGCAAGAGGTGAGCAGGGAGCCTGCTTCCTTCTGCAGCAGTGAGCTGGAGACCCCCCCTCACTCACCTGGCATGGCTGTTGTGGGCCTTGGCCAGCTCTGGGGCATTGCCAATGGCATAACCTTTGCTCTGCAGTGACAGCAAGGAAAACAACTGAGAAGTAACAGGAAACAAACAAAATGCTTCACCCACTGGCTCCCCAATCCCTCCTTCCCTCCCTCTCAGGCCTGGGAGAGCAGCTTTCAGGCACTCCCTTTGCTCTGCTGAGGTGAAACCCAAGATAAAAAGAACACACAATTTCTGCTAAAGAAATTACAGTCAGAAACACAGACTTCAAGATATGTCTGAAGGTAGGAGAGAGGAACTTTGATCACAGATTTAAGAGAATGCACCTAGGCTAGGGAAGAACACAACACAAAGCTCAGAGCTGTGCCCAGTGTAAGGGGACCAAGGCCCTGCACAAGGCAAAGTAGGAAGATGAGAGAGAAGAGGCAATAGTGATGTAGTGTGGAGCCAAAGGGCTGGAAAGGAGCCAGCCCATTAGAGCGTCATCCCAAGGGGAGCAAGAGGCAGATTCCCATGTGCCCCCCGTGCACATCCCTGCCCCTACCTCAGGGCTAAATCCTTTGGTGAAATCCTTCATGCGGCTCAGCGTGGGGCCCAGGTCGACATTGTTGCAGTTCAGGAGGACGCTCAGCAGGGCATGGGTGGCACAGGAATTGGGGATCAGCTGGAGGGTGACACAAGGACCATCTTAACCATCAGAAACAAGGCAACTCTTCAACAACTCCCAGTGTTGACAATGATCAACTGAAAAGTACTGACACAAGTACCACTTGTGAGAGCAGTGACCTGACCTGGGCTCTCAAAGGACAGCAGGGTAGTCTTGTTTAGAGGGTTCACCATGCCCCATGAGCTCGCAGCCCTCCCTGGAGTCCCTCCAACCTAGAGCTCAGGGCAGAGACCCTCAGGAAAGAGCTGCCCTCAGCACCACACTGCTTCCCTGAGGTGTCACATGAGACACACACATGCTTCCCCTTGGCTCCAGCCTACCTGGTGAGCAAAGAACATGTTATTAACGATGTCATCGTCGATCACCGATGTCTCATCCACCAGGGTAGAGACCTTCCGGCGTGACCTGCGCTCCTCAATCCACTTGAACAGGAAGATGAACCCATAGACAGGGCTGTGGAGAGAAGTCAGCAGCTGCATTGTTTTGGATGAACCACAACCAGTGGGGCTGCAGTGCCCAGCACCAGAAACCTCTGTTTCAAACTACAGCAGAGCAAAGACAGAGAGGAAAAACGAACCACCAGCCCCATCTTTCTGGCAGTGACACATTCTGCTTAATAAAACTCACACTTTCCCACCTGTGACTTACCCTTGGCATTTGCTCTGAAGATCATAAATCTCTTCAACCTGCACTCCCTTGACCCCTGCAAACAGAGGGCAGGAGCTAGTGTAAAGCCCACCAGAATGGACACACGGTTAAACACAAAACTGACTTCCCAGGAACGTTTCTTGCACTCACCAAAATCTTCAACCAGGAGTGTGAAGAGACCTGGAAAGGAACAAACCCAACAGGTTACTTCTGACAGAAGACAGCAGAGAGGAAACCTGCTGCTACTGGTCCACAAAGGTCCCATGTGGAGCCAGGCCAAGGTACAGCCAGAAGAATGCAGCAGAGCAACGCCAGGATCATGCTAACCCCCAGGAGCAGACTGTTAAGTCCTGGCTCACCACAGAGCTGCTCTGGCTCACTTCATCCCTCCATCCCATTCATCACCCCCTTCCTCGAGAGGACCTGAACAAACCCTCTCCTGCCAGAGGCCAAGGAAGCTGGACCCACTTTCAGCATCCGACCCACTGATGACCTGCCAAGAAATAACCCCCCACTATGAACAGCAGAAGAGAGCACCTAAATGACATGCACAGTTCTAACTCATCTCCCTGTCTCCCAGGGGAAAAAAGCTCCAGCGACTACAAAATTCCCATTACAAAAGGACATAACCAGGATACACACACAACAGCAAAGAGACAGAAGGATGATTAGACATCAGGAACTGAGCAGCACCTGCCACTGGCATGCAAAGGCAGTCAGCCTACTTTCCAGGCAGTCCCCCTGTTAGTGAGCTTAAGACTGGAATAATACATCTGCTTCTTTTGCTGCCATACAAAGGCTGCTGAAAGCCTGGGAGAAAGTCTGAGGAATATCAATAAGAAGGATTCGATCCTGAAAAACATCCCTATAAGCACCGGATTTAAGGAACCTGTTGGAAGTGGCTCAGCCAAGAAGGGAAGAGCCAGAGGAGCTTCCACACCAAAGTTAAAATGACTGAAACAGGGAAGACACTTCTGGGAGCAAAAAACCACAAGTGCCAGTAAGAAGAAACACCCTGTGCAAATGACATGCTTCAAACTGATGAGCGTCTCCTTGCTCTCATGATACCACGGAAGGCTGTGTTGTGCAGGTGATATCTACACAGACTTCAGGCAGCACCACTGCCTTCTGTGCAGCAACCCACTTCAGGCAAGTGGTCCTTGCCTTCCACAAGGGTCTTCAGATGCTCATGCAGCCACGGCTTTTGTTCCCTCTTTAGCTGGAAGCAGGAATCACAGCTGTTTACAGGCAGAATCTCTCAAGTGTAAAAGCTTCTGCAAAGGTCAAAAGCCTCGGTCACTCTCCAGTTCCAACAGTTACAGTCAACTAATGACAGCAGAACATGTGTGATGTGAGACGTGAACCATACCTCAAGCTCTGCCTTGCAGCCAGTGAAGATCTGCACCAGACCAAGGCCTTGTGGACACAAACACCACCAAATGGCAAAAGCAGTGCTGCTCCTGCAGGCACCACCAGAAGGAGATGACCAAGCATGACTCCCAAGCTCGCTGTGGCCTGGAGCACCCCCATATCTCCACAGCAGTCCCCTAGGACTGTGTCTGACCAGCAGGACTGCACCGAAGGGGATAGGAACTCAGCTGTTGTGTGTTTTGCTCCAGTGTGAGCAACATCACTGGGCAGAGGATGGAGCCAAACTTCCCCGAGTGCACCATGAAAGGACAAGAAGTGATGGGAACAAACTGCAGCAAGAGAAAATCTCACTGTGCACCCAGAAAAACCCAATTCTTCACCACCAGCATGGTCAGCCCTGGGACCGGAGTGCAGAAGACTTCTTAGGTGTATCCAACCAGACACAGCCATGAGTCACCTGAACTACCTCTGAAGTCAGCTCTGCTTTGGGCCAAAGACTTCAGGGGTCCCTTCCAACCATGTTTTCTCTCCAATTCATTCCAGTATTTTGTATTACCTCAGCATCCCAAAAGGCACAGTCCTGCTGCCATCACTCCTGGAACACTCGAAACCCCCATCCCAAAGTATTTGGGTTGCCTGGAGGAAACATTCTGGTGTTCACCAGCACATGCAGTGCTACACCAGCAGCCTGGAGGTTCCCAAGGCTGCCCTCTCCACCCAGCAGCCACAACAGATCCAAATCTGGATCTACCAACCCTTCCTGATCACTAAAGCACCGAGAGCTTCCAATCCCAAGCCCTGTGGCAAGGGCTGGGCAGCTTATGGGATGTGCTGAATGCTGAGAGCTGCACATGAGACATTCCTAACTGCTGTCCCAGCTGTCACCTTTGCATCCAAACCTCCACAAATCCAAAGCGTGCTGAGAGCTCACCCCTGCCCAGATAGATTATATTCCAAGCAAAGAACCTTCCCTCCCAGGTGGGGGAATTCAAACTGCATCCTGTCCTCAGCATCACTGTGATGAAGAAGGGGGAGGATGGGAACAACCTGGGCAATTCCTAAGTGTCAGTGAAATTAGGATTAACAGCAGCAAAAGCTGGGGTCACTGAGAGACCAACAGCAGAGAGGCCTTTGCTGAGCGCAGGAAGATGAGTATAATGCCAGGGCTCCAATCTCCTTACCCACAGCCTCAAAAATACACCACCATGTCCTGAAGAGCAGCTCTCAGCCTCCGGGAGGGCAACCCCACACGGCACTACAGCAACTCAAGAGGTGTTAAAACAACACTCTGCCAATGCCAAACTCCAGAACTCCACCACAGAAACCTCCAACACAGTAGGAAGGGGACACCCGTGACCACCCTGCTCCCGGCTGCTCAGGCACCGCACCAGGCTCCTCAGAACCTTTCCCGGACTCCCTGGGGGAGAGGCTTTGATCCACCATCTGAGCTGCAAAGCGCTGGCAGGATCTGATATACAGGGGACACAGAGACCATCCTCATGTGCCCCCAGGTGACACAGGCTGTCCTCCATTGCCCGTGCAGCTCTGGCGCAACTGCCAGGCAGCGCTGTTTCTGTAACAAGGGGCACCCCTCTCCCCGTATTTCAGTGACGTTCTGGGGCTTCATTTGCAAACGACGGGAACGCTTCCCGCGACACCTCTGTGGCATTGATGTTTTCCACGGAGCCGCCATGTGTGGGTTCAGCAGATCACACACACACAGAGGCAGGTACCTGGGGCACCTCGGAGCCCCTGCACACGTGAGGCAGGTACCTGGGGCACCTCGGAGCCCCTGCACACGTGAGGCAGGTACCTGGGGCACCTCGGAGCCCCTGCACGCGTGAGGCAGGTACCTGGGGCACCTCGGAGCCCCTGCACACGTGAGGCAGGTACCTGGGGCACCTCGGAGCCCCTGCACGCGTGAGGCAGGTACCTGGGGCACCTCAGAGCCCCTGCACACGTGAGGCAGGTACCTCGGGCACCTCGGAGTCCCTGCACACGTGAGGCAGGTACCTGGGGCACCTCAGAGCCCCTGCACACGTGCTACCAGCGCCCAGGCCCCACTCTGAGCCTTCACAGAGCTCCCGCATCCCTGCTCACCCCATCCCCGTCCTCAGCCCTACACCCAACCTCCTGACACCCCCATAACCGCTCCCTACCCCGCTATGGGCCACGTCCCGCGCACACCCACCCTGCACTGCCCCCTCTGCCCCCCACTCCAGCGCTGCACCACCGAACGGCGCCTCCACACCGCCGGCCTGCTCCTCAGGCCTCCCTCCCAGCCCCGGCCGCAGGCCCCATCCCCGTCCCGTCCCTCACAGCCCCCATCCCGGTGCCTCCCTGCCCGCCCCCGCCGCGGCGCGGCCCCGGCGCTCACCGGGATCGCTCTCCAGCTCCAACCAACCCTTATTCATCTTCCCCAGGGCCGCGCCGCGCCGCCATGGCCCCCCCCCCCTCCGAGCACGGCGCCTCGTCGCCCGCCCCTGCGCGTCACTGCCGCTCGGAGCTGCGTGGCGCCGGCGCGCAGAGCCACGCGTGTGCCGAGGCGGGGCCGCCGCGTTGGGGCCGGAGGGGCCCGGGGGGGACACCGGGGGGGCTCCGGGTCCGTGCCCGGCACCGGGGAGCGGCGCCTCCTCTATGCCCGTGCATGGGCTGCCCTGGGAGGGCTCCGTGCTCCGTGCCCCGCACCGGGGAGCGGCGCCTCCTCTATGCCCGTGCATGGGCTGCCCCGGGAGGGCTCCGTGCCCTGCACCGGGGAGCGGCGCCTCCTCTATGCCCGTGCATGGGCGGCGCCGGGTGGCTTGTGTCAACGGCCTGGGCCCGGGTCTGGGTCTGGTCATGGGCTTGGGTCTGGGCCTCCTGTGCTGGGAACTGGTGAGGCCGCACCTCAATTCCTGCGTTCAGTTCTGGGCCCCTCACTACAAGAGAGAGAAGGGCAGCAAAGCTGGTGAAGGGCCTGGAGCAAAGTGTGATGAGGAACAGCTGAGGGAGCTTGGGGTGCGGGGGTGAGTCCGGAGGAGAGAAGGCTCAGGGGGCACCTTCTCTCTGTCTACGACTGCCTGAATGGCTGGAGAGAGGTGGGGTGGGTCTCTTCTCCCTAGTAACGAGTGACAGGACAAGAGGAGACGGCCTCAAGCTGCACCAGAGGAGGTTTAGACTGGATATGATAGCGAGGGTGCTCAGGCACTGGAACAGGCTGCCCAGGGCAGCGCTGGAGCCGCCGTCCCTGCAAGCGTTCGCGCACCGTGCAGACGAGGCCCTCAGTGCCATGGGTTAGTGATGGCCTTGGCAGCGCTGGGACAACGCTTGGACCTGATGATCCCGGAGGTCTTCCCCAGGCAGGTTGGTTCTGCGCGCGGAGCGAGGGCTCCCGGTGAGGTTGCGGCAGCAGCACCGCCATCGCTCCGCTGGTGCCGCCCCAGGGGCGCTCCCGGGGCCGGACTTCCTTAGGAAGCGCCCTAAAAATAGGAGCCGGATCCGCGCTGCGCCCGGCCCCCGGCGCGGCTTTGTTCTGCGGCCGTTCCCACGCACACCCCGTCCCACAGCGCGCCCCACTGCGGCAGCAGCGCCGTGAGCCTCATGCAGCGGGGACCGGGGGCAGCAGCGCGGTACCCGCCTCCCGGGTTGTCTCTTTCCACCCCCTTGGAAGCGGGAGCTGTGCTCATTCAGCCCCTGGAGGTTTCGAGGGATCCGAGTTGCCTCTGTTAGCGGTTATCATAAGACAAGGCTGGAACGTGAGATGCGCAGAACCGCGCCTACACCCCTGGCAAAACCCTCCTACTTCAGCCTCCCTGGTGTAAATCTGCCCCAGAGGGCCAGGCTGCAGCAGAGATTGATGGAGATTCAGCAGGAGGAGGAGGCCTTTCGGGACCAGTTTCTTGTGGTCGTTGTTCTCTCTCAGTTTGAAACATCGCTGGCCCTGGCATCACTTCCAGCCCCTGCAGCTCACCCCAGGGCTAGGTCCAACACGCAGCAAAGGCCCCAGGACCCCCTCTCGCTGCCCCGCCAGGATGTGCAGCCCAGCCCCTGCTCTGCCTCTCGCTCAGAGACAACGGAGTGCAGGCTTCTCAGTGGCGTGGCTCACTGAAGCACGTGCAGAGCCATTAAATCTAGGCCCTGAGGAGTTAGCCTTCTGTCTCTTATTTCTGGCTTTGCACCCATGTCCCTCCATGTCTCTACTTGTTGCCTGTAGTTATCCTGTTCCCCCCAGGCCTGCAATTAACCAAATCCCTGTGCTTGGCTCCAGCCTGGCACATAGATCACATAGAGCTCGGCTCTGCTCCCCTCCCTGAAGGACGTGTCCCAGCCCGCCAGCCCCACCACAGTGCTCCCACCCCAGGAGACACCGCATGCAGGCACTCCGAGGCTGCTGGAGAAGAGGGTCAGGACCCACAGCTCATCTCCACGGGTGCGCCATGGACAAAGCAGCGCTGCTGGGAGGGGACTTTGCTCCCGTCAAAGACACTGTGGCTCCGCTGCTGCAGCACAAACACACACACGGAGGGAGGAGCGATGATATCATGGCCTGGCTTTTTGTGAGCTATTTAGGGGAGTTAATTATTATTATTATTATTATTTTTCTTTCCCGTTTCTCTGCCTGTGAACAATGCCCGTGCCGGCAGGGCTGCGGTTCACACCATTGTGTGGGGCTGCCTTGCCTCAGGAAGGGGGAGATCATTATCACCCCAGGCTGACCGGGTGAGGGGAGTGAGCTCACGTCGGGTGAGGAAAGCAGGCGAGCACCTTGCCTGCAGCCTGGATGGTGCAGCAGCTGCAGGTGCTCTCCATGTACCCACCCCCCAACCCTGCATCTAGGGGAGGCCCTGGGTGCTGGTTTAGCTCCATCAGCCCACCCAAACCAGCTTAGTCCCATCCAGGGCCACCAGAAACACACCTGGACTGGGATGCAGCCCCCCAGACTGTGCTGGGGCCACCTTCTTCTGCATGTCCCTGCTCCCACTTGGGCACAGTGACAATGGTGGCATTGGTGCTTCTCATGTTTACCCAGGAACGGGTTCAACCTGCCCACAGCCGTTTGCTTTTGTCCCTGGCTCTGCCCAGCCTTAAAATGGTCTGTGGCTGGAAGGGGAATAGAGGGGAAGGGGAAGCTGCACCCAGCCACAGTGTGTCCTGCTGTTGCAGGGAAGGCTGGAAGGTGCCCTGTCCACAGGATATGCCCCGCCACAGCTTTGGCAACCCATGTGCAGCGGATGACAGGGCTCATCCTGGGTGTGGAGGCTCTCTGGGGTGATGCTCAGTTTTCCCGCCGCTGTAGGAGCACGCATCGTCTGTCCCGGGCCCAGTGCTGGCACGGAAAGAGCCTGGAGCCGTCAGCTGCTCCCTGCAGCGCCACACTCGGCCCCTTTATTTGCAGAGAAAGCCAACCAGCAAGCTCCCTGGGTGACACAGGGACTGTGGTGGCACCGCATGTCCTGAGCCCCAACCGCCCTGGTGTCCACAGCCCCACATCAACCACAGCACCCAGCAAGAGCAGGGGAGTGGCCAATTCATCCCATCATGCCACCCATTTCAGGTGGCTCTGCAGCCACCGAGGGGACAGGGATCTGCCCAGGAGCTGGCCCTGCCACCCCATCCACTGTGGCCAGGAACACCAGCAGGGCAGGAGGCCCCCAGGGCCGCTAGCAGCCTGGGGAGCTGGTCCTCACCCACAGCCACCCCACGTCCATTACCCTGCCTTCTCTAAGTGGCCACTGCTTGCCGGGGCACACGGCTCCTCTCGCCGTGGGGTTTGGCCGTCCGTCCCTTCCTGCCTGTGTCCACACCAGCCAGGGTGTGCTTGTCCTGGGCCAGCTTGCTCTTGCGGTGGTAGGGGCGGCTGCCGCACCACAGGCGGGTGCAGTACTCCTCCACCCGCCGCAGATTGTGGGAGCTGATGAGGTGCATGATGTCCTTGAACCAGGCTTTGGGAGCCTGTGGTGCCAGCCGGGGCTCGGGACAAGGCAGGCGTGGGGGCTCATCCCAGCGCTGCCGGGGCAAGGTGTGTGCCAGCTGCTCGCTCACAATCACCTCCAGAGCCGTCTTGGCCACTGTCTGGGTGAAGCCGTGCTCCAGCGTCTTGCAGTAGTAGATGCCAGCGTCGTGCCGGTGCAGCTTGCGGAAGAGCAGCCCTTGCTCAGTCTGCAGGATCCGATCGTCCGTCTTCACCTGTTGGTGTTGGCCAGCATGAGGTTGGGCGGCCCAGGTCCAGCCCTGTGTCACCCCCATCTCCTTGCACGGGGAGCAAGGGAGGTGCAGGGGGAGCCTCACCTCATCCCGCTGCTCGTCGGGGGGCCTCTGGACGAACCACTGGACGCTGGCCTGCGGGGACCGGGGCACGCACTCCAGGAAGGTGCTGTTGTTCTCTGCTCCATAAAGCACCCTCTCCTCAACGCTCTCAAAATCATCCACTGGGGCAGAGAGACATGGGCTCACAGGGAGGGCAGTACCAGGCTCCCACATCTGGGTGTCAGCCACCCTGGACCCATGTGGCTCCAGCCCCCTTTTCCCCCTCTCCCTGGGGACAAAGCCCTGCAGCACCCACCCTTTCCTGGGGCACCCCTTGGTCTATGGGATGGGGAGATGAGGGTGCCCCAGCCCATGCCAAGGGCTGTGGATGCCGGGACATCTCTGGGCACCTGGACAACCCCTCAGCCTGTGGCCCCCCCAGTCTCTCACCGGTCAGGTTCTGGTCCAGACACTGGTGCACAGGGTTACTGTGGCGAGCATCCTGGCGGCGATGGCGGCGCTTGCCGGAGGGCTGGTACCGGGTGCAGGCGCTGCCGTCCCAGGCGCAGTAGGGATCCCTGGCCAGGCAGCACTCGGCACAGGCCGTGCCGTAGGTCTCACACTGGTGCAGCTGTACCTGGGCCACCCCCAGACTGGAGCCCACATAGAGCATTTGCTGTAAGAACAGCACGGAGATGGTGATGCTGGCAGCCCCTGTGGGCACAGCACCCACAGTCCCCCACCAGGGCAAGCACCACGTGAGCTTTGAGGGGCTGGTGACAGCAGCTCAGTCCCTCAGGTCACCTGCTCTGTCCCCAGCCCCGTGGCTGAGCTGTGTCTGTACTCACGCGCTTGACAGAGATCTCCATCTGGGTGATGGGCACAGGCGCCTGCAGGGGAGGAGAGCAGACACCAGGCTGGCATAAACCTCACCAGGAAATGCCTGGCTCACGCAGCTCCTCCAGGGCTTTCACAGGGCACAGGAATGTGCCAGCCATGCTCTGCCCTTGCAGATCTGAGACCCCAACAGCACAGTGAGAGCCCTGAGCCCGTGTGTCCCCAACCCAAGCAAGCCTCGCTGCCTCCCTCCCTTGCAAGTGGGGCAGCAAATGGCACCTTAAAAACCTGCAGCTCCTCCAGGACAATTTCCTCATCTGTGGACGAGCTTGTCTTCTGCAGGACCACCACCTTCAGCACAGAGCCAGCATCTGTGGGGAGGACAGAGGTGTGAGCACTCTGCCATCGCACACCCCAGCAGCTTGCCCACTGGTAGCCCCAGGGCTCCATCCTGCGCGCTGCTCCAGCCGCTCACCTGTCCCGAGGAAGAGGACATCGTGCTGCCCATCCTCAGCCTCCACTCGGTCCACCACAAGCTGGCGCAGGCGATGGGGCAGGTTGGTCTTCACCAGGAGGGGCCGGCGGTGCCGGGGGTACACGGGCTTGTACATGAGGGGGTGAGCGCGGGCGAAGTGGAGCACGTCGTCGGGGAAGTCCTTGGTGGTGCTGTACTGCCGCCGGGGCTGGTTGGTCGTCTTACTGGGACACTGTGGGACAAGAGGGGACCAGCTGAGCCACCCCAGCACCCATCCCTTCCTCTCCCTCCATCACCCTGCAGAGCTGGCTTGGGTCCCTCCCTGCCTTCTAACTTGGGACCCATCTTCTCCATCCCTTTGCCAGCTGCCCTGGGGTGAATCCCATATGGACCCCATCCCAGCAGATGAGAAGGTGGGAGATTAGCTCCACACCACCCCCAAAGAGCAGTCAGAGGAGCAGAAGGGACCCAGAGCTCCAGGGAGCCGCTCACCACGCCTGGCCGTGGGTAGGGCACCCTGCCCTCGTAGGCACCCCACTGGTGGTGGGGGCTCTCTCGGTGGGCGAAGGGCCCATTGAAGACCTCCCGGATGTCGGCCATGCGGTACACACAGACAGCAGAGCCCCGGAAGACGTGGCTGAAAGGGGACAGTGAATGAGGTGAGCAGAGCCATGCTCGGCACCAACAGCATCAGTTGGAGCACGGACACAGTGACATCTCTGTATGGACCAGAGCTGGTGGAGGCTGGGGGACAGCCAGCAGCCACATGGTGATAGTGACAGGGCAGGTCATGGGTGGCTGCTGCTGGATGTCCCCAGAGGCTGGAGCTGGAACACCCACCTGGTGGTGCTGAAGAGGGCGTAGATCTCGGGGCTCTTCCCATCCTTCATCCTCAGCAAGAAGACATCCTCTGGGGATGAAACCATAGGGTTTCTCCTGGAAGTCCAGGGACTTCCTGAAGCCACCAACTATGGGACCAGCCTTGGTGAGGTCCCCAGCTCCATTCACTCCTTACCCAGCTCATCAAAGTAGGTGTCTATGCCACCGGGGCCAGGGACAGAGCACACCAGCCGGGCTTTGTTGAAGGTGCTCCACTTGTTGACCAGCACCCTCTGGCCACCAGCATCGTTCTGCAGGGACAGGGAGCATCAGAGTCACTGCTGTGACTTGGCACATCCCTATCCCCTGCAGTCTCCACCAGCATCTTACCACGCAGACCCGCACCACCCGGCTGACGATGGTGTGCTCCTTGCTGTCTGCCTCCACCACCTTCTCCGTGAAGAAGAAATAGGCTTTGTCGTTGTCGCGGTCATCATTGTCTGGGATCATGTGGGCTGCCACAAATTTGGGGTCTACAAGCAAGAGCTGGCCACATCAGGGGCGAGAGGGCACGGCCACCATCTCTGGATGGCTCACACCACGCTGGGGCTGGATGCCAGACGGGGGACCCCCAGACCCTGCTGCCCCTGTGCCTTCCCTTGCTCATACCTGGCATGGGGGATGCCCCCGCCACTGCAAGGCTCATGATCCCCAGAATTAGGCCAGCCAGGGGGCATGAAGGGGTAGAGGGGCACTGTTACCATTGAGTAAGCGCTGGTCCACCTCGGTGCGCAAGGCAGAGCGGGTGCCCATGCTGCGGAAGATGCCGGGATCATGGCCCAGGAAATCTGCGGTGAGGCCGGCGTACAGCTCCCCACCTGCATCAACATCCCCCTGCGGTGCTGAGCGCCAGCCCTGGCTGCACAGGGACCGTCCCTGGTCCCGGCACCCCAAAGGCTCTCAGCACCCAAGGAAGACAACCCACCGATGAGGGTGCTGGCGAAAGCACCGCTGGGCTCGTGCGGGCACCTGCCCCGGCCAGGGTCCACGCTGGCGGGGTCCATGGTGAAGGTGTGCTGGAGAAGGGGAGCAGGCAGGTGAGCCCTGAGGCATGTCCCAGCAGTGGGAGCATGTCTGGGAATGCAGGGGCTGGTGCTGCTTCCTGCCCAGCTCAAAGGCACCTTGCTGCAAGTAGGTGCAGCCCCAAAGGGACTGTCTGGAAGCAGGATCTGTGCTTTCTGAGGCAAGTCTGATCCCAAGGGGATGTGCAGGAGCCGGAGGGACCTGCTAGCCCACCATCTGCCCATCAGCCTGGCTGGAGGCATCATGGTACAGGGCAGGGTTCCCACTGCCTGCACAGCACCAAGCTGCAAGGTGGGAACAGGGATCCCTGTGCTTCCACCCTGGCCAACCTGATTTATGAGCAGGGAGCTGGGAGAGGAGGAAACACCACCCACACAATTACCCTGGCAAGACATCAACCCCAGGGACGTGTCTGGAAAGGCCATGTGGGGCCAAAAAGGTGGAGGAGCTGGGGAGGGGGCAGCACAAGGGCAAAGGGGCAACAGGCAGCTGGTTCCTGGCACGCACCCCCAGTATTCAGCATGGGACAAACACCAGATCCAGCATCCCCACACAGTCCTGAAGCCTCCCAGCAGGGAGGCAGGTTATAGGGATCTAGCTCCCAGGGATGTCCTATCAGGGATGCTCAGGATGGGCACCCCACCGTGGTGCTGCCCTACCTCGCCACGGTGCCCCACATAGACGAAGGCGCAGACGGGGTGGAAGGCACCCGTGCCACAGGCCAGCAAGTGCGTCCGGTTGTAGGGGTGCAGCACACGGATGTAGTTGGCGCAGTCGGTCTGGGGGGACAGCAGGGGGGGAGAAGGCTTGGGGGGGGGCTTGGTGCTTCACCCACCCCTAGCTCCCTGTCTCTGCCTGGGGCCCTGTGCCAATGGGTGAGTCCCAGCCCCGGCTCACTGGGCTGCACCCACCTCTGCCTCCACCCCAGTGCGGGTGATGCCAGATGGCAGCTGGCACCCACTGGCAAGGCTGGCATGGACTTCACCTGGGTGGACCCCAGCCATGGCAAAAGGACAGGGCTTTTCACTGATCCTGCTGCCGAGAGCATCCCGGCAGAACCACGCATGATCCAGCCGGCACCCGGCCACCTCCTGCCCACAGGCACCTGAGTGCTCACCCCATCACACAGCCCCTGCCAGCCATGGGAGCAAATGCCATCTGCCCAACAGACCCCGGTGGCAGCAGCTCCTATACCCAGCCCCAGACCCCTGGGAATGCTCCTCTTCCCAGCGCCCAGGACGTGACCAGAGGCAGGAATGTCCTTCCCCCGTCTTATTCCTGCTTACGCAGGATTGAAACAAAAGGAGGAAACACGGCAGACAGAGACGGATACCTACAGGCATCCTTGTCTGCCTCCAGGACAGGCCTGATCTGGGATTGTCCCCTGCTACCAGGGACTGGTAGCAGTGACACCCCTGGGGATGCAGATGTGCACCTCTGACCTTGCGCAGTCTCTCCTGGCAGTTCCCACTGGAAAAGGGCTCCCTTCCTCCTCTCACTGAGCATCACCAGCTCACCCCAGCCAGCGCCTGGTTATGCCCCTGGTGGGATGTGAGGCCCCTCGTCTGCTGGGAACACCGGCACCAAGCCGCCCCGGGGGTTCCCAGCCTTCCCGCTGTTTATTTTCCCTTAGAAAAGAGCCTCTAAAATAGCAAGTTCAAAAAAATATATATGTTCAAGAAAAATAAAGGCTCGAGCCTGGCCCGGCTCGGATCTGTCGGTGAGAGCTTGCAAAACAAACACACAGAGCGGGACGGGGACCCCCAGGAGCGATTCGTCTGGGCAGGGGGAGCCGGGGGGTTTGTCCCCGCCATCGTCCTCTCTCATATCGGGGCAGGGGGGATGCAAAGAGGGGTGAGGTTTGGGGAGCGAGGTCGCTGAACCTGGGTGAGTTACAGATTTCCCACCGCTGGAGACCATGTCACTGGGGCCTGGGGCACAGCCTGGGGCTTCTGGTCCCTCTGAGCTCAGGTTTAGGATCCCGGCTGTCCCTGCCTGCTCAGTGCAGCCACGTCTGGGGCACACTGGCTGCCGCTCTGCAGCCATAAGGCTGAGCAGAGCCCTGGAGGTGGGATTTGCTGGGTCCAGAGCAAGTGTTTCACATGGTCCGGCTTGGCTGCCGACTCCTTGCCTCAGTTTCCCTCATCCCAGGGATGGTCCCTTGCTCAGCCACACAAGGGGACCCCCCAGCTCAGGGCAGAGCACACATGGGGCAAGACTCACCCCTGGGTCCTTCCCTTTCAGAAGGCACTCCTCTGTCTGCCCAGGGAGCGGTGGCCAGTAGATCTGGAACACAAAGTAGATGTTGGAGCAAGGAGAGGGGACAGCAGGGACCCAGCTTTGCAAATACAAGTCCCCAGGCTGTCAATGGCATGGGGAAGGAGAGAGGGACAGTGAGAGGAACCAACAGCTCTGCAGAGCCCACCCTGCAGCCCAGGGCAGGACCCTTCCTGCTGGGGAGATGCCTCCGGCAGTCACATCCCTAGCTGGATTCAGGTGGTCATGCAGGGGATGGCTGGAGGTGGCCTGGAAGAGGGTCGACTTGCTGGTGGCCCGGGAAGGGGTGCTGTGCAGCAGCAGGGAGTGATGGACCCCAAATCCCCCGCAGCCTTAGGCTGCTCTCAGACCAAGGGCAGCTTGGGTACACAAGCCCTTGACCCCATTGCAGTGACCCAGCACACCAAGGGGCACTTCATTTCCTTCTCCACTCTCTTTGGCTAGAAACAGCCCAGATCCACGTTTAGAAAACAAAGTCAAAGTGGAGAGTGTGAAGGAGGAGGGGAACCACCACCAGCATCATCCACTCTGGTTCATCACCTCTCTCAGTCAGGCGCTTTGCCAGCTGAGCCCTGGCACAGCTTGTTGCAGTGAGGGATGTGACAGCAAATTGTCTCTGCAGGCTTTGAGCTGTATATTTGGCCTGTGAAGGGGATGCCCAGATGGGGATGGGCAGCACTTGCTCTCCCAATGGGAGCTTTTTAGGAGAGTGGGGTCCAAGACCCAGCTCAGCACCCAGGAACCACCAGTGGGGCTGCACCACCAGTGTGCAAGTGTTCTGATGTATTTCAGGGTGTTTGAGATGCGGACATCCCCAGGGCAGATCTTGTTTCAGGGTGACTTCAACTGCCTTGGTTGGGCACCATTCACTCAGAGGGGTGAGGGCTGCACAGGGGCCAGGGTGGGGATGAAGCCCCCGGGGTGGTCAGCAGGACCTCCTCACCTCCTTAGCGTCTGCGTTGGCCCTGTCCAGGAGCAGGGAGTAGAGCACATCCTTCCCCCCAATGAAGAGCCGGTCACGGTACTCATCCAGGTAGAGGGAGCGGAAGCCCAGGAAGCCTCGGTGGCCGAAGAAGAGGACAGAGCGGTTGGTGCCCAAAAGCTCTGCAGAGAGGGAGGGAACTGTCACCCCCTAACACCCTTCAAACCCTCTTGGGAAACACAAGAGGACACTTAGACCCCCACCCCGGTGGCCACACCAGGGGCTCCTGGCTTTTTGAAGGGGCAACTGGAGGGCTGCGATGGGCACAGAGACAGGAGGGTCCCTTTGAGCTGCTAGTTCTGAGTATCTCAGAGCAGAGGAGCTGCCCCCAGCTGCTGCGGAGAGCAGCATCCAGCTCCATCCCTGCCTCACCTTGCCCAGCAAGGTTTGGCTGAGCCACCCCAGGCTTCTACCACATCCGTGCCACAGCGAGTGAGGTGTGTGAGAGCCTGGCAAAGGCTGTGCCACGCCGTCAGCTCCAGGCTGGGCTCACACGGGGCCCGGGAGGGTAGCAAGAGCAGGCACAGGGTGGGCAGAAAGCAGGTACTGCCCCCACCAGGTGCCAGGCAGGGACACAATAGAAGGCACCCAGGCAGTGCCATGGGGAAACCAGCACACAAAGGCCATCACTGGCACCACCAGACCTCGATGGCACCACCAGACCTCACTGGTTTCCTCCCTGCCATGGCGTGAGGACAGCACTTAGGGAGAGGCTGGACTGGCATGGGAACACTGCGTCCCTGGGATGCACATCACATTCCAGAACAACAGGGTCGGACAGCCAAGGCTCCCAAAGCAGGTCCAATCCTGAATCCTGTCAGATGCCAAGAGGACCCTCGCAGTGATGCCGCCGCGGGGGCAGTGGTGAGACTGGTTCCTGGTGGGAATTGACTTCCAGGGTCAGCAAGCTGAAAACCCCGTCACGGTGGCGCCCACCCCGCTGCTGCAGAAAGGGAGGGCAAGAGGGAGCAGCTCAGCTTCACTCGGCTCTGAAACCCCGTCCAGTAGCTGGGGAGGAGGAAGAGGACAAAGCGCCATTGATGAGCACAGCCGTGTCCCCAAACACCCTCTCTGAGGAATGCTGCCAGCTGCTGACCCCAGGGAAACCCCCCTCCTGGGCAAGCCCCACACATGTCCCAATGAGAGGGGGGTACCAAGCCCTGCTCTTGCTGGGGGGACATTTAGCACCTCCAGTGAGGAGATGGCCAGCGACGCAATGCCCCATCTGGTGGGAAATGCTTCTGCTGGGATCTGTAAGAGAAACAGTCTGTCCCTGGGGGACAACAGCCGCTTCCACCCCATCACACACAGCTCCCATTGCACCGAGTCTCAAGGGCAGTCCCAGTGCCCTAACTGGTGATGCTGGTGGCATGGAGGAACACAGCCACAGCAACTCACTGGGAAGACCCCTGTGCCTGCAAGCAGAGCCAGCACCAGGGGCCCCTCCACCCCATCGCCCCGGGGGAGGGCACCCTCTTTCCCTGTGCCCTCCCAGCGTCTCCGGTCCTCCCATATCGCCGGGCCCAGCCCGGGAAAACTCTGTCGTCTCCTATTCTTGCTCAGTAATAATATTTTCCCAGCTCAGAATAACATTGGCAAAGTCAGCGGGCTCCTTGTATTGTTTCAGGCGAGGCTTCCCCTTCTCCCCCAGCCCCGGCAAATTCCTCCTGGTGCCTCAGGTTACACCAGCTCCAGGCCCTTCCTCTTCCCTGGCTTCACGTCCCCAGGGAGCAGCACCCTTCCATGCCCCATCCACCACCGGGACCCTTTTACCCCAGGGTGAGGGTCCTATAGGAGCGATCCCTCAACGGGGGGTGTCCCTGGGGAGGGACAGCGGGAAGCTAGAAGGGCACTGGGCTGTGCCGCAGTGCCCCCAGGCCACACAACAGCAAAATGCTCCTTCCCCTCTTACACAAGCAACTGCTGGAGTCGAAGCAAAAGGAAAAGAGCGGCTCTAAGTGAGAGGGAGAGCTGGGGATGCGCTGCACCCACAGCACAACACCTTCCCCTATCCCCCCCGCAGCCCACACCCCGCACTCAGAGCCGCAGCCAGGCACAGCCCAGCTAAGCACAAGCAGCTTCAGTTCACCCCGGTTTTCATTTCAGAGGCTTCCAATGACTTTAATTGAAATTTTCTTTTTCTGCCCCCCAGGGAGAAGGCGGCGGCAGAATTTGTGTCATGGGAAATCTCGGTTTCTGTTTCCAATTTGGAAGAGGAACAGAATAATCAGCTTAAGAAGGAAACAAAAACAACTTCAAAAGGTTATTCGCTCCCCATGGGAGGCTGCGGAGCCCTGGGAGCCCCTCGCACCTGGGGAACGGCACGGATGGACTTTGTGCTGGAGAGGAGCAGACGCCCAGCCAGACCCTGAGCCCTACCTCAAGCTCTGCTGGGACCCCCGACCTCCCACCCTGCCATTCCCAGCATGGGGCAGAGCTATGAGCCACCCTGGGCGCCTGCTGCCCCCCAGGGTAAGCTGAGCCACTGCGTGCCTCTGCTTCCCCCTTTCAGCAGGGAGGGAGCTCCTGGGGTTTCCTGTTCTGCCCCGGGACAGAGGCAGGGATGCAGCCAGCCCGTGCCCACAGGGCAGGAGACCCCCAGCCCAGGCAGTGCAAGGATGGAGAGCAGCCCTGCAGCTCCCGGAGCTCTCCAAGGGCTGGGCTATCCCAGGCTTTTCCCCTCCTTGGGAAGATCAGCATTATGCGATTTATTCTCTTTGATTTTTCTTTAGAGCAGGTTCATTGCTTTTAGGCAAGAAGGAGATTGGAGCGCTCCAGACTCCTCTGTCAAGTTTGGCTGGAAGCAGCCTGTGGATTAAGCCGGCGGAGCTGGGGATGCAGCAAGCCAGAGCAGGATCACAGGGAGAGCTGTAATTAAAACCAAGCATTCCCGTGCTGCACCCCCACCCCCCGGCACCCCAGCACCAGCGGCCCCGCACGGGGGGGCTCCCAGGGTGCTCGGGCCAACAGCACCAAGGGGAGCTGCCGGGCAGGACCCGGCTCCCACCCAGCCTCGGGCAGGACGTGGAGCACGCACGGGGATGCCCACGGCGGGGAACACCCACCCGACCCTCATGCCAGACCCTGCCGGTGCCAGGGCAGCGCAGTGCCTCAGTTTCCCCCCGCTCCACGAGGGACACGGTCCCTCATGGGAAGCGGCAGGGCCGGCGCGGAGCCCGGCGGCGCATCCCCTCGTCCCATCCCCGGCTCCCCCCTTCCTCCTCCTCCTCCTCGGGACTCCCCCCCCCCCACATCCCGCTTGGTGAACGGCAGCCACGCACCGAACCCCCAGCCCAAACCGAGCCCCCAGAGCAAGGTGCCCCCCAACCACCCCCTAAGCCCGCACTTCGGGAGCAGCTGAGGCTCCCCAAGGCCCCTCCCGGCCCCCTTGGAGGGGGTTCTGCTGCCCCCCCGGCCCCCCCTATGCCCGCCGCAGTTTCCCCCGTCCCGGCTCACCGCGGTAGGGCAGGCGGAGCCGGGGCGGGCTGCGCCCCGCCGCCAGCAGCGCAGCCCCCAGCCAGCACACGCACACCGGCACCGCCGCCCGCATCCCGCCGCAGCTCCCGGGGCTGACGGTGGCACCGAGCATTTATGTGGCCGACATCCGACCGCCCATGGCCCGCCCCGCCCCGGCCAGGCCCGGCCCCGGCCCCCAGGGATGCGCGGGGGCTGCCTTGCAGGACGGGACGGCCACGACCCCCCGAACCTCACCTCTCAGCGTGGGGGCTGAGAGCTCCGCACATCCACAAATCGTCACCCGCCACCAGCAGTTTAAGCTTTGCTGCACACCCCCCTTCCAAAAGTAGTCCCACCAGCGCCTCCTGCTCATCCCTGAGGATCAGGAGCAAGGCTGGGGGGGGGGAGCTGGGGTCTCCAGCTGGAACAGCAGGAGAGGGTACACAGGCATGTCCCCCTAGAAGGATGCTCAGCATGGGGTGACATCCACATGTTAGCAAGCACAGGGCTCTCGAATCCCACCTCAGAGGCCAGGCAAGCTGGGGGCACCAGGCTGGTTGGGAAGCGGGCTGCACAGGATTGCGGGGGGGCACGAGGTGCCACATGCAGCTTTGGTGTACACACAGCAGGGGACAGGGCAGCGGGGATGCACTACTGTCTGCCTGCAAGGGTGCTCATCTGCATCCTGGGTGGGGATCCAGCCAGCAAGCAAGACCCCACAGCACCCCCCATGGCACACACAACATTCCCACTTTTGTAATGGAGTAACTCTGCAACCCAGAGTAAAACCACCTCAAATCAGCTCAGCAAGCTCTGGGCTGGCTATTGCCCTCGTTTTCCCGGGGAGCAGCGTGGCTCCAGGACAGATCCAGCACCTTTGGGTGCTGGGAGCCGTGGGGAGCTGGGAAAGAGCAAGGAGGAGATGCAGCCTACAGCAGTTCTGGCAGATAAGCATAGGCTTCCTGCCTGTACCCGCACTCTGCCTGCCCAGGCCTGAGGGTTTGAGGGAGCAGCACAGCAGCAGGAGCTAATGGGAGGGAAGGAGCAGGATGAACCCAGCACCACCAGCCGCTCCTGCATTCCCCAGTACGCTGAGGCAGCCCCACAGCCTGCCCAGGCAGGATCCTGCCTGCAACCCCATCCCACAGCCCAACGATCCCAGGGAAGCACAGAGCACCCAGGAGACCCCACTGGGAATCTGCTGTGCCTGGGCTCCCTGAGACCCCACAGGCAATGCCTCGGACAGACGGACAGACAGACCTCTGCCCCTGGCTGTGCTTACCGAGGAGATTTATTGACTTGATGCACAGCACTGGCCCCAGCCCCCCTGGCAAGCAGGCAGGGAGCAGGACAAGGCACGGGCAGGTAGAGCTGGGTTTTGGCCAGCCCCTTACCCCAGAGCCAGCACAGCCAGAGGTGGCACAGGGGCAAGATGGCATCACTGAGACTGGGAAAGGCAGAAGGCACTGGGCAGAAAGTTCCAATGGCACCTGGGCAAGGGGGGCACAACCCCCAGGAGGGTGGCTGGGACCTGGATTTCAAGGATACAGCCAGGATGCTCGGCCCAGGCATCACCGTTGGGCCAGCACTGAGCACAGCCACACGGCATGATGTGTCCCTGGCATGCTGGCAGGCATCTGCTGTGCCCAACCCCTGCCCCCTTTTAAAGCCTTGTGTCCCACTTCTGGTACCCCCCATCCCACCCCTTGCTGGGGTGCTCAGCCCTCAGAGGGCAGCGGGGATACTGATGCCAGGGCGGGCAGGAGGCGGGCGTAGATCTCAATGCCCCGCAGGAAGACATGCTCATTGAGGAACTCGTTGTGGCCGTGGAGCAGCACTGGGGTGCGGTTCATGGGCGAGAAGCCGATAGCGGGGTGTCCTGCCTGGAGATGGGGGTACAGGGTGAGGCTGCGGCTACGCTGGGCTCCTGCCTGGAGCTGCAGGTCTCACCCTGGCGTGGGAGCCATGGGTGGGCTGGCATCGCACTCACCGCTCGGATGTAGCGGCTGTCGGTGGCAGCGGGGAAGATCTCGAGCTTGAGCTGCAGCTTCCTGTCAAGCAAGACCCTGTGTCAGCATGGGCATGGGGGCAGCCAGGTCTCCTGTCCCCCTGCCACCCCACAGGAAAAGATACCACGCCAGCAAGGTCATACCCTCCAGTACACTCAGTCCCATCCCCCTGAAAGGGGGGCACAGATGCCTTGGCACAGCACAGAGCACACCCTCCCAATCCCTACCATGACCCCAGAGACCCTCGGGGACCACCTGGCTCCCACCAGAGGATGTCCCCATAAGGGTCCTGTCCCTCCTGGGGACACTACTCACATGTCCCTGCAGACCCCGCTGAAGGCTTCCCACCATGGGTTTGATTCCTCGGTGGAGGTGATGTGTTGGTCCATGCATTTCTGACGGAGGGATAGGGCAAGTGAGGGGCAGAGGGTGGGCACGTGGCAGGGGAGGGATGGGCACAATGCACCCAGGTAGCTGAGACCTCCTCACCTGGAAAAACTCATAGGTGACACCATCCCCAGCATCCCGGCACCACGCGGCTACCTGCTCCTCGAAGGCCTGAGACAGACACCAGAGGAGGGGTGTGAGCAGGGTACCTCCGGCCCGCTCCCAGACAGTGGGACCGGCACGGTGCCCACCTTCAGGTCCACGGTGGGTGGGATGCGGATGTCGAAGCCAGCCGCCATCTCAGAGGGCACCACATTGAAGGAGACTCCCCCCTCCAGCATGGTCAGGTTGAGAGAGGTAACGTCCCCTAGGGTCAGGCTTGAGTCGGACTTGAGCCTTGTGGGACGCAAGGGAGAGTCACCCTCCACCACCTGAGGAGGAGGAGAAGCGCTCCCCCACCCCGCTGCCAGCCCCAAATGGGGAAACCAAGGCACGGAGCAGTGGTGCTGGATCAGAGCCTGGCTTGGGAACCCAAGAACCCCCTCCATGGACCAAACTAAAGCCACAGCCATCCCACTGCCCGTCTCCTACCTCTGCTTCTCACTCTCCCTGAAGGCCAGGAAGGAGCTGATGACTTTGTGCTGGGGAGAGAAGGGCAGCAGGTGAGGACTTGCCCCACGGCAGGTGCCTGGCAGCCCCATGGCAGGCAGTAGGGTGCACAGGCTCTACCCCCTCTCTTACCAACTTCTCAGCCGCTGTGTTGCTGATGAAGCGGGACCCATGCCCAGGGCTGCCCATGCACTTCACCTTTATCCCTGCCACAGTTTGGGGAGAAGGCATTGAGCAGAAAGCCCGGGTGGCACCAGTGTCCCAGCAGCCAGGATGGGGCAGTGGGCACGCAGTTACTCACACCATGGGCTCCTCTCGCCGTAGAAGACACTGAAGGTGTCAGAGGGGCTGGCCAGGCCTGTGGTGGGCACAGATAGAGGGTCAAGGGGGCAGAGGTGCAGTGATGTAGCCCCCTCTGCTCTATCTGCCTTGGCAGCATTTCCCCTCCAGGCTGGCACTGTTTGGGTCACTGCCAGGGAAGAAGACCCCAGGGGGGTCCCTGGAAGCTGTGCTGGGTGCCAGTGCCCAGGGGTTGATGCCAAGAGGCAGAGGGGTGTGTGCCAAGAGGAGACACGTCCCTGTGCCAGCCCTACCACCACTCACCCTCATCCAGGGCAAAGCCCACGTTGAGTGCTTTGAACTCGGGGCGCTGCACGAACATCTCCATGCCCTTGTGTCCACCCACCTCCTCATCTGCAGGGGACAGCCTGGTATAGAGGAAAGAACCGGGGTGTCCCCCGGCCCACCACCCCCCCAGTCCTCCTTCCACACCAGCCTGGGTGCCACCAGTGCACCCAATGCCCTTGGACATGGAAAGTCCTCCAGACCTGAGCTAGGGGAGCTCAAAATCTGGAGAGGCTGGCAGGGAACTCCAGAGCATCACCCAGCTGCCAGCCCCTTCTGTCCCCCTAAGAGGGGACACTCTGGAAACTCACCAGGCACAAAGGTGAGGTGGATGGTGCGGGGAAAACACTTTCCCTCTGCCTTCAGCCTCCGGATGGCCTCAAGGTACCTGCAGGGTGAAGGTGGTGCCAGGTCATCATTCAAGAGAGGGGCTGGTGTGCTCAGAGCAACCCCAGGGGGGATCAAGCAGCAGCACCCTCAGCCCCTGCTGAGGACCACTGGGGATGGTCCTCAGTCCTGGGGGACCTTGGGGATGGTGGCATCCTGTCCTGCACCTATCAGAGGCACCCCCACCACCATGTCCACCCGATGGGCACAAAGCCCTCCACTCACTGGATGGAGACACACTTCATGTCCTGTGCACCGCGGGCATAGATGTTGCCTTGAGAATCCTTAACAGCCTCGAAGGGTGGGTAGGTCCAGTGTTCCTGCGGGGAAGAGCAGCCATGATGGCAGAGGGACACAGCAAGCACCAGCTCCCGTTCTCCTGCCAGCCCGTCCTCCCCAGCATGCCCGTCTCATCCTCCCCTTGTCCCAGCACCTCGAAGACAGGCACAACGTCGGTGTGTGAGTTGAGGAGGATAGAGCGCAGGTGGGGGTTCGTGCCCTGCCAGGTCAGGATCAGCACCACATGGCCCTGGCACACCTGTGGGGAGAGCACAGGATGTCACTGGGGTCCAGGCTGGGGACAGAGGGGCTGGAGCCAAAAAGCATCATCCTGAGAAGTGTTTCTTGATACCACCTGGCAGGTCACCCCTTTCTCCACTGGGCTAGGGCAGGCAGCAGGCGCAGGCATGCCTGCACATACACCACCCCACCCCCCCCCCCCCCCAGCCAGCCAGAGCCCAGCAGCAGACACGAGACCTGGCTGCCATTCAAAGGGAAGAAAGGAGACAAACCAGAGTCTTCCCCCAGAGCGCAGGAGCTCCCTGGGTCAGTCAGTGCCCAGCAAGAAGGACACTGCAGCCAACGTGACCCTGCCAGGTCCCTGGCTAATGATAGCACAGGCAGCTGCAGAGGTCAGCAGGGACCAGACGAATACGGGCTTAAGGAAGGACTCAGGTCAGCTCAGGATTAGAGGCAGAGGCGATTCACTCCTGCCCAGCTCCAGGCAGCATGCAGGAACAGCCTGGTCACTAAGATTCTGGGCACAGACAGACGGATGGACAGATGGATGAATGGACGGATGGACAGACTGGGGGCTGCTCCTCTCCTCACCTCCACTTTCTGGCAGGCCAAGCCCAAGTCAGTGCCAACGCGCTCCAGAAACCGGACAGCAGCATCTAGGGAGGAGTGGGGATGCCTGGAATTACACTGTGATCTCCCTCCCTTCCCACTGCACCCCCAGGGACCTCAAGGCTCTCTGGGGTTCCAAGGCCAAGGAAAAAGGTGATCAGAGAGGGCAGGTGATGGAGGTCCTGGGCACAAAAGGTGGCATGGAGCAGGGACAGGAGTGTTCCGTCATCATCCCTTTGGGCGAGGATTAGGGGAACATGAAAAAATAAAAACAGATGGGGGTGAGTCAGGGGGATGATCCTCCACCAATATGGAGCTCCTCACCAATAAAACAATCTCGGTGTACCTTAGTACATGGAAGGATGGAAATGTTAAAGGAAGGACATCAGCAGGGGGTTGCTGCCCACAGCCAGGGCAGCATGGAAAAGGGGGACCCTGGGGCATGGGGCTGGAGGAGGTGAACGGCAGCTCTGGGCGCACTCAAGACGCTCCTGCCCTAACCAAAGCCATCGGCAGAGATAAGGCGCAAAAGTGTTTGCTCCTTAGCACCACAATCAAAACAGCCCTGGCACAGGATTTAGGCACCTGGGTCCAAAGACCAGAGCCATAAGGCCACATTGCCAGATCCCAACACAGCTCCCCATCCTTCCTACCCCCCCCCCCGCCCCACATTCTCACCATAGTCAGGTTTGGGTTGCACAGTGTCAATCCTCAGGTACTCCCGGAAAAGCGTAACAGAGGGGTCCTCTGAGGCCCCTGCGCTCTTCCCAGGCTTTCCGGGTGCCATGGCAGGGACAAAGGCTGCAAAGCTCTGGGGGAAGAGCTGCAAGATGGTTAATAACCCACTGGTCCCTCCAAAGTCCGCAGCAAGCTCAGTCGTCACAGAAACCAGAGTGGGACGGGACAAAGGTCTCCCCAGTACAAGTCCTGGGACGCCACCTCCATGGGAGAAATCCCCCCCTACTTGGGTATGGAGGCAGGATGCCACCCAATATGTCCTTTCATTGTCCCCCCAAAGCACATGTTCCTGCCTCAAACACAGTGCCAGGGCAGGTGCAGGCAAGGAAAGAGGGACAATGCATGCTTAGGGGGTGCAGGAGAGGTGCAAGGAAAGATGCTGGGGATGCAGGGAAATGGGGTGGTGAAGGGGGATCAGGTGCTTACAGAGGACAGAGGGGCTGTGGGCTACGGGAGTACAGGAGAGTGACAGGCTATTGGGTGTTTGAGGGGTGCTGGGCAGCCAGAGGAGCAGGAGGATGCGGGGTGCTTAGGGGCACATGAGGGGTGAAGGGGCACATCAGGGGAGTATGGGAGTTAGGGGTGCAGGAGGTCATTGTTGGAGTGCAAAGAGGCGCAGGGCCCCAGGGTTAGAGCTGTGGGAGCGTGGGGTACCACGGGTAGGGGTGCAGGCATGCTGTGGTTAAAGGAGTGGAGAATAGGGAAGGGGGGGGGCAGCACACCACGGTTAGGGGTACAGGGGTGTGCAGGGTATCACGGTTAGGGGTTCAAGGTCTGCATGGGTTGGCATGCAGCAGTTACATTATTGGAGTGCAGGAGTAGCACAAGCAAGAGGGCAGAGGGGTGCTGGATACCGTGGCTGGGGGTGCAGGGGATTTAAGATACCATGATCAGGGGTACAAGGGTGTACGGGGGGGTGCAGAGTACCGTGGTTAAGGGATACAGGAGGGTGCAGAGTACCGTGACAAGGGGGTGCAGGAAGGGTGCGGGATACCGTGGTTAAGGGCGCAAGGAGGTACATGGGGGTGCGCGGTACCGCGGCAAGTGGCGCGCGTTTAGGGGGGAACGAAGGCACGGGGGCAGCCCCCCGCGGGCTGCCGGGCGCTGCTGGGTCGACCCCGTTCCCCGGACACCCGCCAGCCCCGGCCCTACCTCCGCGTTGTTGCCGCCGGCGCCAGCCCGGCCGCGCTCCGCCCGCACGGTCCCGCTGCGCTCCGCCCCGCGACCGGCAGCGGGCAGGAGGCGGGCAGGGGAGGAGCGGGGCCATCGGATGGGCTGAAGGTGGGTCGCAGGCAGGGGGACGGCAGTGAACCGTGCTGCCCCACACTGCGGGAAGAAAGATGGGGCTGGAGCCCTGCGGCGCTTGGAGGCACACGCAGAAACCAGAGCAGCATCAGTTTATTGGCCTCCTGACAGACGACACCCTGTTCTGCCAGCAACAGAAACTCTCAGTCGTTGTCCCCTGCCACCCTGGGGACACCCCAAAAGAGAAGAGACCCCCTCCCCCCCGTGCGTCCCGGTCCTCCACTAGGCAGGGAATGAGGCAGTGCTCACTTCAGCTGGCGCAGGAAGCCCAGCAGGGCCCGGTGGAAATCCTCCGGCTTGTCCAGGTAGCATGCATGGCCAGCATTGGGCACCACGGCCACACGGTGCCCAGGGAGGTGCCGCAGGCTCTGCAGGGCCTGGGAACCCAGCCTTGTGTCACGGTCACCATACAGGATCAGGGTGGGTGTCTTGGTAAGGGAAGAGGGAAAACCAGAGAGGTTGTCAGAGGGGGAATTGGCCACTAAGCTTCCCCTGGGCTGTGCCCACCTCCATCTGTCACCATATGGGGCTACAAAGCCAAGGGTGCAGTAGCTAGCTCCCCCATGAGCTGGATGGGCACAGGTCCCCCTCACTCACCCCAAAACAGGGCCACCCTCCATGCCACCCCTCAGCCAGCTGGTCCATGAGGCTTACCAGCATACAGGACCCCCCCCAGCAGCCCAACAACCCACCTTACCTGGACCCGCCGGTACTGCTCAGCAGTGTAGTCCTTGGTGCCCACGGGTGCAATGGACACGAAGCCAGCCAGCCTGTCCCCCTGCGCCAGGAGGAAGGGGAGGGCAAAGCGGCCACTCATGGAGGGGCTGACGAGAACGGGCCTCTGCATGCCCAGCTCCTGGAGGACATGGTTCAGGAAAGCCACCCGGCCCTGCACCGTAGCCACCATCTCTGCCGGAGGTGAATCTCCATAGCCTGGCATGGGGCAGAGAGCATTGGGTGGGCGCAGGGCAGGGGGACTGTGCAGCCTGCAATGGTCTCTTCCCCCAGGGCTCAGCTGGCCTGGCAAAAAATGGGCACCCGATCAAGCTACAGTGGTTCTACAGCCACATGCCAGCCAGCCTGAGCCAACCCCAGCCAAATGGCTTGGGTGGCCACAGAGGCCAATGCCCCAGCACACTGCCCCAGTGACCACCGCTAGCATGAAGAGGTCCAGAGCCCAGCAGTGGCTGAGGCGAGGGACTGGAGCTGTCCAGAAGGATCAACTTAAGCACAGTGCCATGGTCCTACCAGGCAGATCTATTGCGACCGCACGGTAGCCTTCTCTAGCGAGTAGCGCCAGCGTGCCCAAGGCTTCCCACGTCTTGGAGGTGAACGCCTGGCCATGCAGGAATAGGACATCGGGCCTGCAGTGGGGAAGACAGGTGGGCAGGGGTTCAGGGAAGATGCCGTGCCTGCAGACATCCAGCAGCCGTGAGGGCTCGTGTAGACCGACCCCAGGGCCTATCACCCCCCACGTTCCTCCGGCAGCGGCACCGGAGCCGGCGGGCTGACCCACCTCCCGGGCCCGGCAGCGCCTGCAGAAACCTCCCTGTAGAAGACAGGGGCCTCTCCCGCAGCCGTCCCCGTCCGTGCGGTGGCGTTGGCCACCCGCCAGTCCCGCGTCGCCTTGTCAGGCCGGGTACCCGCCGAGCGCTGCCCGTGCTGGGCGGCCGGGAGCAGGAGGTAGAGGAGGAAGGTGAAGAGCACCCCGAGGAGCAGGAACCCCAGGCGGCTGCGGGCGAGCGGCATCCGGAGAAGGAAAACAGCAGCCAGGGGCCTGGAGCCCCCGACCCCACTGCTGCGGGGAACAGGCCTCAGCCCGCGGTGCTCTCATCGGCTCCGGGCCGGCCTGCGCTCCCCCTCGCCAGGCGCTGGCAGCCCCGCCCGGCCCCGGCCTCCCGAGCTGCCGCTGGCTCCGGCCGCCGGCCCTGCCGCCCCTCAGCTCCAGCCGGGACATGCGGCCCCCCCCCGGCCCGGCCCTCACGGCGCAGCGCCCGCTGCCCCAGGCTCCGCCTGGCGGGAGGCCGCAGCGCTGCAGGCCCCGAGGGCTGTCAGCCGGGGCCGCGCCCGCCGCACCGGGCCGGGGCTCGGGGGAGAACGGCGGGTGCCGGGAGAGGAGCTCCGGCTGGACGGGGCTCCGCGGGGCTCGGTAGGACTCGGGTGGGTTCGGCAAGGGCTCGGCCGTGCTCGGCAGAGTTCGGCTGGCTTGGCTAGGGCTCGGCAGAGCTCGGTATGGCTCTCGGCTCGACTCGGCCGGAGCTCGGCTAGGGTTCGGCTCGACTCGGCCGGAGCTCGGCTAGGGTTCGGCTCGGCTCGGCTCGACCCGAGCTCGGTGGGACTCTGCGGAGCAGGGGCGCTGCTCCCCCCCCCCCGCCGCTCCGCTCCGCTCCGCTCCGTCGCCCTTTGGACCCGGGGCGCTGCGGGGAGCGGGAGGCGAGCGGCGGCCGGCGCTGGGGGCGGAGGAGCAGGTAAGGGCCGCCGGCGCAGCGCTGGGAGGGGAAGTTGCGGCAGGGGCCGGGGCCGTGAGCGAGCGGCTCCGCGCACGCCCCCCGGTGCCGGACCCCGCCGGGGTCCCCAGAAAGAGGGTGATGCCGGGGCAGCCCCCATGGTCCCAGTGCCGCAGCCGCAGCCCCTGCCTCCCCACCACCGCTGTCCTCGACGCCGGGACAAGGCCCGTCACCCCTCCCGCTAGGCGTGCGTCCCTGGTTTTTCGCTCCTCAACCCCCCCAGCAGCCCTCCCGACACCCAGGCATGGCAGCTCCGCGGCTCACCGAGAGCGCCATCACAGTGGAAGGCCAAACCGTCTTCTACCGCCAAGCTGAGCCGGCCCAGCAGGCCCCGAAGCTGCCGGTGCTGCTGCTGCACGGCATTCGCTTCTCCTCCGACACCTGGCTTCAGCTGCGGACGCTTGCCACGCTGGCCGAAAACGGCTACCGAGCTGTGGCTATCGACCTGCCGGGTAAGGTGCAGTGGTGAGCATCGGCTGCAGCCAGGGGGGAGCCAGGGGGAGCCGGTAGAGCCGCTCGTGTTTGTGGTGCGAGGATGGCAACCCCGGCATCCCGCTGTGCTGGCTTCTCCTGGTCACTAGGCGGCTGGGACAGTGACAGAGCGACTCCTGTCTCCCGTGGCTCAGGGCTGGGCCGCTCGAAGGATGCTATAGCCCCAGCGCCCGTGGGCCAGCCGGCGCCCGGGGCTTTCCTGAAAGCTGTTTTGGAGGCTCTGTGCCTTGGTCCGGCTGTGGTGATCAGCCCATCGCTCAGCGGCATGTACTCCCTGCCCTTCCTCTTCCAGCACAACCACCTGCTGAAGGCATATGTGCCTGTGGCACCCATCTGCACCGAGAAATTCACTGCGGAGCAATATGCCCAGATCAAAGTATGGCCTGGAAGGACATTGAGGGAAGTTGGGGACTGGGAGGGAGTGGTGGGAAAGGGACCCTGCAACCAGAATAGGCAGGAGAAAGCCCAAACTGGCCTCTTTGCTGCCGGAAAAGGGGAACATGCTGATGAAGGAGTGTGACCATGGGTAGCAAGGAGGAGAAGAAGGGGCATTAGGAGACCCAGGAGTCTAAGCCTTAGTTTCTCCTTGTCATGGTGGGTGGGGGAGAAGGGCAAATGTGTCCCCTCCATTTCCTGTACCGGGGTGTCCCTGGCCAGGAGGAGCAGGTGCTTGGCTGCTGTTGGCAAGCTCAGGGTGTGTTCCCCTTCTGCAGACCCCCACGCTGATCGTGTATGGGGACCAGGACGTGGAGCTGGGGCAGACCAGTCTGAACAATCTGCAGCACCTCCCCGAGCACCAGGTGCTTGTGCTGCAGGGCGCCGGGCACCCCTGCTACCTGGACAAGCCCGATGAATGGCACCGCGGGCTCCTGGCCTTCCTGCAGCAGCTGGAGTGAGCAGGATGGGCTGTATGGGGGAGGAGGGGCCCATGGGGCAGGGGGATGTGACCAGTCCCCCCAACCCTCCACTTGCACACACACCCGTGTGCCAGCTCAGCCCTGCCACACCAGGCTGGGTCCATGCCATGCCACCACCTCCCTTGGGACCAAATAAAGCCCCAGGCTCTGCCAGCACTTTCCTGTCACCTTCCTCCTGCTTCTTTCCACTTTCCCTGCCTCCTTCCCTGATCCCCACCTCCTCCACGGCCGCAATCGCATGCACATTTGGGGGGTGACAGCAGGGGAGGTGTGATCGCTGAGGGACAGGATGTTTGGGGAGTGTTTTCCTGTGAGTGAGTGCTGGCTGTGAGGCTGCTGGAGCGCACCCATCACTTCTGGCAGGACCCCCAGGAGCCTCAGAGGGTGCTGGGGAGCCCTAGGGCTATGTTCAGGAACAGGTATGTCCCCCAGGGTGGTGGCACCCATGTCCCCAGTGTGCCAGCCTCCTTCATCCTCCTCTTTCTCCTCCCACCCCTCCTGGTGTAATCCACAGGGGCTTAAAAGAGAGCTGCCAGTCCCAAAGGCTCCTGCCCAGAGCCTCAGGGAGGCGGGGGGCTACTCACAGAACAAGTGGCTGCCATGAACAGATGAAGGGGCGGGTGGGGAGGCCTGACAGACATCTGGATGGACAGACAGGGGGACAAGCCCCCTGCCCACCAGCTGCCTTCCCCCCACTTTGGTGCTGCTGCGCTTGGGGACACAGATGGAGCTGGCAGCGGGGTGCCCCCCCCAGTGCCCCTCCTTCCCCAAGCCTGCCTGGGCTTTAGCTGCTTACGCCAGGGCCCAGGAGGATTTAGTGGGGGAGATAACAGGGCGGGGGGGGGGGGGGGGGGGGGGGGCTATTTGTGGGCATAGGATGCCAGGGGCAGTGCGAGGGCGCAGGAGACGATCCAGGGAGGAGGTCTGCCTGGAGCATCCCTAACCCCGCACCCGGCTCCCCTGTGGGAGCCCAGCCTCCCATACAGGGGTGCCTCTAGCTCTCCAAACACTCGCCCCAGTGCCGGAGGGCTCTGGGGTGCCAGCTGCCCTGTCCCTGCCCGCTCCGGTGTCCTTGAGCCCTCGATCCCTGCCAGCTGATCGGCTTCCAGGAAAAAAACCACGCAATTACAAAGAGGGGTGATGTGTGAGCCAAAGGGGGGGGCCGTTGGGGGCAGGAATGTCCCCAGCGGTGGCAGATGGCCTTACCCAGGGTGCATTGTTCCTTTTAGTGTCTCTTATCCGCTGTAATAGGATCCCGGAGGGAGGGATGTGGGAGAGGGGAAGAGCGAGGGGGGCCCCGGCGTGGACCGGGGTGGGGGCCGGGGCTGCCAGCCTGGCCCTGGCCTGTCAAGCGGCTCATTGTTCCTGCCCCGGGTGCCACTGGGCGCCGCCGGGGACAATGTGGCACTGAGCGGGGTGGCCGGCGGCGGAGGGACGAGGAGCACGGAAAGGTACCAACCCGCCAGGCCAGGGGGCTCGGGGCGGCCAGGAGGGCGAGCGGAGAGAGGATCCCCCTGGGACGGGCTGGGGGCTTCCTCCCGTGTGTCCTCCCACCCCTCACCTCCCTTTGCCACCAGAAGGTGCCCCAAAGGACGGGCGGTGCCCAGCCTGTGGCTGTCCCGACGCCAGCAGGGGCAGGTGGCCTGTGCCCATCACCGCGGTCTTTGGCATCCCTGCCACGGCTCACCTGGGGGACAGCACCCCCCTGCCCGCGGAGCCCCCGCATTGCCTATGGCCGTGGGGGGCACCCATGGCCCTGCTGCCTCCCCCCTGCCCCGCTGCCAGCCTCGTTCTTCTCTTTCCGGTGGGATCTTTTGTCCCCGCTGCCGTTCATCCCGGGGATTCGGGGGACACCGGAGGCTGCCCGCCCCTGCCGGCACCACGCAAGGCTGCGGGGAGGCGGATTACAGGGGGGTACACCCCCCAACACACCCTATCTCAGCCTCCCCTCCATCGGGAACGGCGATATTCCCCTTCCCCAGCCACTCCCCAGCTGCCGGTAACAGGGGGATGAAGATGCAGCATCCAAACCACCCCGAGGGGTGCAAACCGTGCTACTTCGGGGCTGCGGAGCTACCAACCTGTCCCCCGCCCCCATCACCCTGATGCAGGAGATGTGCCGCAGCGGCGAGTCCTGCCAGCACCTAAAATAACCGCCCCTCCACCACCCCCCCGCCGTGCCTGCAGGCACGGCCCCAGCCCCAACACGGGTGCTTTGTTTCCAAGCTGCTTGGCATTGCCCGGCCCTGCGGGAGCCAGCGGTGCCGCAGCCGCCCACCCCTGCCCGGACACACGGCGATTGTCCTCGGGGCCGGCACCCGGGCACAGGGGCCGAGGGGTGGCCCTGGGGTGCTCTCGGGGGGGACAGGGTGCAGCGGCATCGTGTGTTGGCATCGCTCCGTTGGGGGGCCGGGTTCAGGGTCCCCGTCAGGGAGGTTGCCTCAGTTTTCCTTGGGGCTTTGTGCATGGACAGGAGAAGGGAGGAGGAGGAAGAGAAAGGCTCGCATGGCCTGTGGGATGATCCAGGCCACCTCTGCTCGCCCTGCCCTGTGTGCCACCACCCCAGCAAGCGTCTGCAAACCGAACCCCATCCCACAGCATCCCCTTTCCCTCCCATTATACATCCGGCTCCTGGCTTCATGCAGGCGCAGTGCCAGCTCCAGCCCAGGCCCAGTGTGGGCCAGGTTGAAGACACCTGCCCCCAGGCTCAGGCAGGCAGGCAGCAGTGAGTCCCCTTTGGGGACCTCCCAGAAGATGTGCAGGGTGCCAATGGAGTACCATGGGGCCGTGCAAGCCTCCCCTGCCAGAGGAGGGCACAGCACTGCCCTGCCTCAGTTTCCCGCTTCCAGCCTTGGGTGCTTTTCAGGCTGCAGATTTAGGGGAGGGGTAGCTGGGGCCTCCCCCCTTTCTGGAACCGCCATGTCCCGCAGGCTCAGCTCGCCCTCCTGCCATGGCATCGCAGGATGGAGCCAGCAGCGTGGGCGGCAGCCCTGAGGAGACGGAGCTCAGCATCACCCTGACCCTCCGCATGCTCATGCATGGCAAGGTAACAGTGGGGAGGCTTGGCTCTGCTCGGGGGTGTCAGCAGTGCCCGGGGTGGGGGACCATGCTGGGGCACCAGCTCCTCACCGGACCCTGGTTTCTTCCCCTGCATTCCCAGAAGGGTTTCTTCCGGCATCCTAAGCTGGGGAGGGGCCATTCCCATGGCCCAGTGTCAACAGGCTGCCGGTGGCCATGGGGCAGGGCCTGCCTGTTGCCTTATGGGCAGAGGAGGGATGTGGCAGGCAGGGATCTGACTGCTGATGGGGCCACCCTTGTTTCTGCCTTTGCAGGAGATCGGCAGCATCATTGGCAAGGTAAGATCTGGGGTCCAGGGCACCACCAGTCCCGGGCTTCCCTGGACCTGACCGCCTGCCCTGTTCCTCTCCCTGCAGAAAGGAGAGACTGTTAAGAGGATACGAGAGCAGGTAAGGGCATGCTGGGGGGCTGCCAGGTCCTGCTGCCTGTCCTGCCTGCACCTGATGGCTCCCACTAGCCCAGCCCTGGCCTGCCCCAGTCCTGGGTGGACCCAGGGGAAACACAACTTCATTCCCAGGAAGGCTGCAGGTGGGAGGGGGAAAGCCCAGATCCACAGGCATTGAGCCTCCCATGGTGAGCCCTTCCTTGGGGGGGGGGGACATGGAGCACAGGGCACACACCAACCTTGATGGGGTGTGACACTGTCCCCAGAGCAGTGCACGCATCACCATCTCGGAGGGGTCCTGCCCCGAGCGCATCACCACCATCACCGGTTCCACCGACGCTGTCTTCCGCGCCGTCTCCATGATCGCCTTCAAGCTGGAGGAGGTAGGCAGACCCCACAATCCCACCAGATACCCCAGTGCCTGTGGGCTCCTGGGGGTCCAACACTGCATCCCCATTTCCTCACAGGACCTGGGAGCAGGGAGTGATGGGGCAGCAGCAGGCAGAGCACCGGTGACGCTGCGCCTGGTCATCCCAGCCAGCCAGTGTGGCTCACTCATCGGCAAGGCAGGAGCCAAGATCCGGGAGATCCGGGAGGTGAGGCTGTGAGTGCCCTGGGTGTGGGCTCCCCTTTTCCCCCAGGGAGCACAGAGCCCTTGGAACAGGGGCTGCCATGGTCCCTCAGGGGCTGTGGGAGGTGATGCAGGAGTGGAGCATCACCCTGTGGGTCCTGCAAAGCACGCTGGGGGCCCATGAGGGTACAGGGGAGGTGTGAGGTGCTGAGCCCTGGAGGTGGCACCTGGGCTGAGGGACCCCAGCATCTCCCTTTGCCCCTCAGAGCTCAGGGGCACAGGTGCAGGTGGCTGCTGACCTGCTGCCCAACTCCACCGAACGGGCCGTCACCGTCTCGGGGGTGCCGGACACCATCATCCAGTGTGTGAGGCAGATCTGCGCCGTCATCCTGGAGGTACCCACTGAGCACAGCCCCAGGGGGCACATGCCGCCTGATCCCCCCTGCTCCCCCCTCACCAGGGCTTCCCATGCCCACCTGGACCCAGGCACTGGCATCCCTCTGCACAGAAGTCCTTATTGCACCCTGCCTCAGTGGTGCTAGGGGCTGTGCCCAGCTTGCTGGGGGCATGGGGGTGGCAGAGGGGGTTCAGGGAGACCTGTGGGGCAATGGGGACATTCAGCCTCATCTCTCATCCCCTCCACCTCCTTCCCTCCCTCTCCAGTCGCCTCCGAAGGGGGCCACCATCCCCTACCACCCTGGCCTCTCCCTAGGCACCATCCTGCTCTCTGCCAACCAGGTAAGTGGCTGCAGCCCCCCCCCCCCAAGGCACAGGGTGGCTGGGGGCCTCAGCTTCTGCCAGCCAGGGGCAACTCCAGTGGGCTTGGGGTGGCCTCTCTGCCATGGGGTGAGGCCTGAGGCAGGGGTCACCACCTGGCCCCTACTGATGCCCCTTTCCTTCCCCCCAGGGCTTCCCCATGCAGGGCCAGTACAGCGGGGTCTCTCCTGCAGAGGTGAGTCTGTCCCTGTGGCAGCACATCCCTGATCCCATGGGCACTGTGCCTGTGCCTGCCGGGGATGCCTGTCCTGGGAGGTGCTGGGTGCCAGCATCTGGCCCCAGGAGTCGACAGGGAATAACACCTCCTTTGTCCTGCTTCCTGCAGGTGACGAAGCTGCAGCAGCTCTCAGGGCATTCGCTTCCCTTTGCCTCCTTGGGCCACGCACCCCCCATGGTGCCAGGTGAGCATCTCCTGTGCCCCTCCATGGCTGGATTGTGAGGTACCCCTCCTGATCCACCCAGCCACCTAGCCCTGATGAAGGGGTCCCCGTCCCCTGCACCCTCTCTGGTCCCAGCCCCCCAGCACGGCTACCTGCCCCCTGAATGACCCTGTCCTTGATTTCCTGGGGCTCCTGCACCCATCAGAGACCCCAACCCTGCCGTGGGGGAGAGCCAGCAACGAGTTATGCATTTCCCCAGGGATCCTTCAAGTTTGTCCCCAGGACATTGACTGTCCCAGCATGGGGCTGGGATAGGGGCACAGAGCTGCTGGAGACCCACCATACTCCACTAACATCCCTATCTCTTTCTCCAGGCCTGGACACCAGCTCCCAGAGCAGTTCCCAGGAGTTCCTCGTACCCAATGACGTACGTGTATGTCCCGGGATGGTGACGGGGACCACAGCTTGTCCCCATCTGTGTGTCCTACCCTACAGCCACTTTGCAGGGGCCAGCACTGGCCCACGCAGGGGAGGCTCTGCCTTGCCTGTCAGAGCTCAGGAGAGGCTTCAGGGACAGAAGCAGCTGGAAGGGAAACTAAGGCACGGGAAGGGTGAAAGGGCTTGGCCAACACCAAGGAATAGCCCTGGATGTGTCAGCCCAGTGATGCCAGCCAGGGAGGGCCTTGAGTGAGAGCAAAAAGCAGGGTCTGCCCAAGGAAAGCAGCACCCTGCCCTCCCGGTGCCTGCCTCAGTTTCCCCAGTACCCCCAGACATAGTGGCCAGTGAGCCCCTGGGAGCTCCCTGGTTGGCATGGCCCCTCCGGCTGCTCCCAGCTCACCCCAGTCTCTGCCTCTCCAGCTCATCGGCTGCATCATTGGCCGGCATGGCAGCAAGATCAGCGAGATCCGGCAGATGTCAGGTGCCCACATCAAGATCGGGAACCAGACTGAGGGCTCCAGCGAGCGGCACATCACCATCACGGGGTCCCCCGTCAGCATCACCCTGGCTCAGTACCTCATCACAAACTGGTAGGTACTAGGTGCACTTCCCCAGCACCCCACTACAGCTCTGGGGGGACACCCCCACCCCAGCATCCTCAGGAAGGATGAGCTGGGCAGTGCTTTGAGGTCCTGAGATGTTGGGTACAGGACCCTAGGCCCCACAGGGTTTGAGCACCAGCCTTTTAGCCCTCCCCAGCAGGATGCCCAGGATGAAGACCTGTGCCAAAAGGGATGGGGTGTGCAGTTTCTGCACCCTAAGATGGGCAGGTTGGGGTGAGAGACCTGCTCTGTCACTGTGGTCCTCACCACCCCGTCACCACCTTTGGTTCCCCAGCTTAGAGACGGCCAAATCTACCTCCCAGGTGCCACCAGGCCCTGGTTCCATGGACCTCGGCGTGGGCTTCAACCAGCCCCTCACCCCGGGCTCTGGTGCAGCGCTGCCCACCGTCGCCCCGGCCCACCCAGCCCTGCTGGGCACCCCCTACACCATCTCCCTCTCCAACTTCATCGGCCTGAAGCCGATGTCCTTCCTGGCACTGTCCCCGTCCTCTGTGGCGGGCCCCAACGGCGGCACCGCCACCTACACGACCAAGATCTCGGCGGCCAATGGCACCAAGAAAGCCGACCGGCAGAAGTTCTCACCCTACTGAGCCCTGCCAGCGGGTAGGTGAGGGGGGCCAGGGTGCCACCCAGTGCCAGGGACACCCCCTGATGCCCACCCTCTCCCCAGCCCCTGCCAGGCACCCCATGCCCAGGGTGGACCCTTTGCCCCCTGCCCAGGGGAAGGGTCTTCCCGGCAGATGCCCACTGAGGAAAAGGCTGCTCTGCTGCCTGCTGTGCATCCCGGCAGTGCTGCGTCCCCCTCCCCAGTTTTCCTGCACGGGGACCACGTGCCCTGGTACTGAGGGGTGGTGCGCTGTCCCTGCTGGCCTGCTGTCCCTTCTCTCAGTGCCCTGTGCCAGGGTGGGACCCCCATCACCTGCCCCTCGCCCTGCCCATCCTGCTGTCCTGCTCCTGCCCACCCTCTGGCTGGCACCCAAATGCTGGGCCCCATTGGATGAGGGGTTGCCTGGCCTCTCTGGGGGTCCCCCTTCCCCTGGCTCTGGTGGAGGGGCCACCCCGGGGCAATCGCCTCCCAGCATCCCCATCCAAGAGGCAGTCCCTGCTGGCTTGGAAATGCTGTATATATCAGTCTATATTTTTTCCTCCTTTGTAACTTTTCAATGGTTTAATAAAAAGATAAAATTTACAAGAAAACAAATAACAACATCCCCCACCCAGGGTGGAGACACCCCCAACACAAGGAGCAGAACCAGCTCCTGGGGACATGGGTGGTGGTTGGAGGGGTGTCCCTGGCTCTCAGCCCCGGCCTCTCTGGGGGTCTCCCCGGAGCCCCATGGGGCAGTTTGAGAGGCCACGGGGCAGTTCTCTTCCAGCCCACCAGTTGTTACTGGGGCAGGGGTATCTCCAACCAGCACCATTCTTGGGACCTTTGTAGCGGGCTGGGATTGATGCCTCCAGCATTCCCCAACAGCATCCAATCCCCTTTCTTGTGCTAGGGACCCCATGAGAGGGTCCCCAGAAGCAATGAGACTGGAGGGGGAAAGCAGCTCTTGGTCCTCTCCCACTGCTGTTGCCCAGGGGTGCCCCACATGGCCCCACCACCACCCTGTGCCACCACGTCTACCACTGGCCAGCAGCCCAGTTTGGCTGGCACGTGGCACCACTGGGTGGGCTTCAGCTGGGCAGCTGTGTCCATAAACATACTGGCACGGACCCCCGGCTGGCCAGCATTCCCCATGGAGGGCATGGTTACAGGCATCACATGCCGCCATGCCGGCAGGATAAACACAGACGTGGCCAGACCCAGCCCTGAGTGCGCTGTCCTACTGGTAAGTGCCATCAGGGACAGGGGCTCCTCCACCCAGGCGTTAGTTTTGGGTTAAGCAGCCAGGATGGAGGGCTCCATGACAGCTGTCCAGGCTCAGTGAGGATTACTGGTGTTAGTGGTGTTAGCTGGTCCATTGCTCCTGGGTAGGGTACAAGGGACATCCGCTCTTCCCCACTGGCCACAGGTGGTCCCAGCAGAAAGATGGAGATGGAGGTGTCCTCTCATCTGCCTCTGCACATGAGCCCCTTGGCCCCCTGTGTCTTGAGAAGGTTTCCATGCAACTGGCCTGTGCTGGTGGAACCAGAGACAACCCCAGCCTGTGGAAGGGAGATGAGGCTTCCCCAGATCTTCCTTCTCCTGAATGGAGAAACCATCTTCCACCATAAGCTCAGACAAGAGGCAAAACCTGAACAAGGATCCCTCCACATCCAAGAGGCTGGATCAAAGCAGGTCCAATGGGTCCCTGGCAGGTTCCCTGCCCATCCTCCTGCCCAACACGGTGGGACAGGGACTCCTGCTTCTCAGCTGCTCTCTTCAGGAACTTGACCTGGAATGGGGAAGCTCACCTTGGTCCGGTCCAGCCTGTCCCTGGGGCTGGGTCTGATGCAGCTGGCACGGGTCTCCAGTGTGCAAGTTGCTCTCTGGAGGAACTGCAAGAAGTTTTCCTGGACAGAAGCCTCCGAGATGGAAAGACAGAGTTCCTGGCCCAGTGGCTGGTTGAAGCAGCTGCGCCGGAGCCGGGCCAGCTCCTCCCGGATCTGCCGGTTCAGCAATCCGTAGAAGAAGGGATTGATGGCAAAGGAGGAATAGGCAATCCAGGTGACCAACATCTCCCCGTGCCCACCAGCCTCCGTGCCAGCGGCCACAGAGGAGTGCAGGTGGAAAGCGAAAAAGGGCAGCCAGCAGCACAAGAACTGTCCCACAATGAGGACCAAGGTGAGGATGGCCTTGTTGCTTCCCAGAAAGCGCTCCGGTGCCAGTCTGGGCACCGGCAGGTTCCTGGTGACGATGATGGCCACTAGGCTGGCGATGGAGTCAGATCGGTGTCTTGGTGCAACTGCCTGTGCCTGCACAGGCGCCTGCTGCTGCGATGCCATCCGGGCCACGCGGTAGACGCTGCTATAGACAGCGAAGATGATGATGGTGGGCAGTACAAAGCAGGCAACGCTGAAGATGATCAGGAAAGCCTTCTTGTGGGCCCCAGGGCTCCAGTAGACTGTGCAGCGGCTGGCACTGGTGGCCCCATTGTCTTGAGGCCAGCCCACCAGTGCCAAGACAGTGATGAGAACAGACTTGACCCAAATGATGATCACCCCTGCCACCGCCAGCCTGATGGTCATCTTGACCTCATACCTCATGGGGTGGACGATGTAGTAGTACCGCTCCACGCTGATGACGGCAATGGTGAGGATGGAGGCACTGATGAAGCAGACATTCAGAAATATCAAGCCCTGGCACTCAGCAATGCTGTAGATTACCCTGCTGAAGCAGGAGGAGCTGGAGATGATTCCCACAGGCATGAGGAAAATGGCAGAGAGGAGATCAACCATGCAGAGGTGGCCGACAAAGATGAACTTCCTGAGAAGCGGGGTTTTGAGAATGACAACCATCACCACAGTGTTGGCCACCAGGGCGGTGAGTGTGAGCAGGACCATGCAGAGGAGGCCCACCACCTCCTGGGCAATGGACTGCTCGGGGACAGGGAGCAGCTTTAGGCTGTCTGTGGTGTTCAGCCCCATTCGGATTGCCATCCCTACTGAGGGCTAAGCCAGCAGCTCCAGTGCCTGGGCAGCAAGGGCTCGTCTCTTGCATCCATGAGAGAGAAACCCCCCGCAACCATGGCCACTGTCTTCTCCTTGCCTGTTGGGGGGAGGAGTAGGGTGTAAAGGAGAGCCAAAATGATTAAAAGCCACAGAAAAACCTGGAGATGATCTGAACCCCTCCAAGATGCTGGAGCAGGGAGAAGTGCCTGGCGAGGTCATGGCACCCTGCTTACCACTGGGCTGGCATCTGAGCTGTCCCAGCCTGGCCACGGATGGCACTTGGTACCTGCATGTACCCGTGCCAGGCTGGCACCCCATCCCCTGCCCCAACCGCACCAGCACCCCTCAAAGAGGGACAGCACGAACCCGCCTGCCCCATCCCTGCTCCTTGCTCCCTCCAAGGTGCACCCTGGGGCTAGGGAGAGGACCCAGCTCACCTCTGCTCCTGGGGAGGTGGGTGATGTCTCCTCCTCGCCCAGGGTTTCTCTGAGGGTGCCTCTCCAGCAGCAGAATGGGGCCAGCGGCTCTGAGCAAGGCTACGCTCCCCCTTCCCGCACTGTCACCCGCTTGTCACGCTGTTTGCCTGCATCCCGCCAGCTGCGGGTGGCACCAGCTGTCACTCCCAGCACTGCCTGCACTGTGGCGGTTCCACAGGCAGCTGCTGGGTCCTAGCAGCCAGTGGGGGCTCAGCAAGGGGGGACCAGGGTCCCCGAGCCCGGTGTCCCACCAGCACAGTCACCCGCAGCCTGGGCCTTCCACAAGGACAGCTCAGCCTCAAGGTACCCAGGGCTCAGGACACGGATCTACAGGCAGGTCTGCAGGTCTCCTCCCCCCAAGCACGGGGATGCTTTGGAGCATCCATGGTGCACTTAGGTAAAGCAGACAGCAGTGGCCCTTCCCTTGCACCCCATGGACAAAGACACATGCTTACAGGGCACACATAAGGATGGATGAGATCTTCCATGCCCATGTTGGGGAACACATCTTACTTGTCTTCTGTAGCTCTAATGTCATAGCAATGGGCATTATCTACATACCTTGTTAAGGCGAGGAGGACACCTCCAGGCATGTGAGCCTGACCTCAGTGCCAGGGAAGGTCATGAAGAAGATGATCCTAAGCAAGATCAAACAGCACAAGTGGGAAAACTGGGGGATCAGGCATAGTCAGCATGGGCTGACGGAGGGCAGGTACTGCTTGAGCAACTGCCAGGGCTGGGCTCCCCTTTCCAAACAGGCAGCTGCGTCCGGAGGGTTGTGCAGCACAGACAGTGGGTGAGGACCAGAGTGTGCTGGGGCAGCAGAAGGGGCTCTGGCAGCAGCCAGGAGGCAGGGCTGGGGGGGCACCACTTGAGCCGGGGGTCACTGCCCAAGGGAACCCAGTGCCAAGGCCAGACCGTGAAGATGTTCGGCAGCTCCCGGATGCCGAGGGTGCGGGCACTGCACACCAGCACCTGTAACATGCTGTCCATCACGGACAGGGTCTGCAAGGCAACAGGGTCTTGAGGGCAGCCCTGGCAGCCTGGGGGAGCAGCACAGCCATGGCCCTGCTCTGACCAGGAAGGGGCCTCGGGACAGGGAACTCCCTGTGGCTCACACCATGGCATACCTTGCAGTAGAGCCAAGCCTTGGGGCCCTGGCTGTCCTGCGGAGGCAGGTGGAAGATGCTGCAGAAGCAGGCTTCCAGGAGGCCGTTCTTCTCCTGCAGAAGCAGCCCCGCTCTGCTACGGGGACATGGAAGAGCTCTTTGGAGGAGGCAGACCCAGCGGTTGGAGACCTGGGCTGATCCCCACGTTACAGGGCCCATCTGAACCCCTCCTGACCCTGACATTGGCCTTTGGGGGGAAATCCCTGTGCCACCCCCTGCCCTGCTCTCTGCCCCCTCTCAGCCCCAGGTCTGGGGGTGCCCCTGGGACGGGGCTGATGGGGCATTGGGCGCTGGGGACGCCGAGCTGGGGCTGGGCAGGTACCTCATGGCAGCGATGGTCAGCATGACTTGCTGCCACACTGTGGTGTCCAGGCGGTCAATGAGCTCCTCCTGCAGCAGCACCTGAAGAGCACAGCAGTGTGGATGGGTCAGGACAGGGCAGCTCCTTCCTCCAGCAATAGCCCATGGGGCTGTCAAAGCCCATCCTGGCACCCCCAACCATTAGCAGTGGTCCCAGCCGCATAGCAGGAAGGGCTGTGCCCATCACAGAGCACAGGCTGGCCAAGGGACCTGCAGACTTGGTCCCAGCCCCAGCTGCAGCCGGGCCATGCAGGTGGCTCTGGAGCATGGCCAAGGATGCAGCCCCAGAGCAGCACTCGCACTCCGCCCTGGCTGAGCCCTCTCCTGCCCCAGGGCTGCGCTGCTGCCCCTGCCTCAGCCTGACCGGCCATCCCCTCACCTCGAGGGTCTCCGCCACTTCACACTGGAAGAACAGCAGCGTGTCCCACAGGAAGGAGTGCGTGCTGGTGGTGCTGCAGAGGGTGCAGACGGGCTCCAGAAACTTCAGCTTCTGGTCTTCTTCGTGCTGCCAGCCAGGGAGGTCACAGATGGACAGACAGTGTCAGGCGGGAGAAACAGATGGGGGGTCCATAAGAGCCCCCAGCACCTTCTGAGTATGGGATGGGTGCAGAAAGACCGTGCAGGAGACACAGGCACAGCTGCATGGAAGTGGCTGTGGATATCTTTGGTCTGCTCCTGATGGATGCTAGGATGGTGTCCAGGGTGTTCTTTTCCTCGCTGGACACATCCGCAGTAGAGATGCATGAACCTGGCCAAGAGAGAGCAGGCAGGGCTGGAGGGCAGGCAGTGGGGAGTACAGGAGCCCTGTGCCCAGCTTCAGGGATGCCCCCAGCCCTGGCTCTAGGCTGGGACACAGGTGTCCCCTGTGCACTCCAGGGGTGAGGGTACAATGTGGGAGGGCAGCAGGGGAGGGAGCCCCAGTGTGCCCCATGGAGGGACACCCGGCAGCAGGGGGAGGAGAGATCCTGGCCCAGGGATGCCCTGGTGGGGCTATTCCCTGGGCTCTGCACTGTGGGACCGATGCCTGGCTGGGGACTACAAGCGTGGGCCAGGGCAGGGCAGGGTGGGCAGCCCCTGCCTGCAGCACCCGCACACTCACCTTCATGCATCTCACTGCACTCCAGCCTGGAGCTGGGAGCAGGGCCAGCTTTGCCCTCCTCCACCCAGGCCGGCCCGGGTTGGCTGTGAGGTCGCCTCCATCCTGAGGGAAGGAGGGAGGGAGGAAAGGGGTGAAGGGGACCCCCACCACCAGAGCTGCCCTGCCAGGAGTGGTGGGGCAGAGCGCTTGGGGGGCTCCTTGCTCCCACCATGTCCCTGAGACACTCTGCAGCAGGGCTGGGTGACAGAGTGCCCCGATCCACCCGCGCTCAACCTCCTGACCCCCCTCCGCAGCACCCCTCCTGTGACCCCAGAGCCCCCCGGAGCCCTCCTTGCCCCAGGGCAGTGGGACTGACTCCGCCTCCCTCCTTCTCCCAGCACGGGGTTGGGGCTCACCTGAGCCGGAGCACCCCCTTGTCACAACCCCACTGTCCCCTCGCTCCTGGGGACTGGGGCCACCCCCACCTGCGGCCGGGCCGAGGCGCAGTCCTTGGCCCTCAGGTACTAGAAGGCTCTTCCCTCTTCCCCAGGAGGCCCTGGACACGGCCCAGGGTCTCCCCTCGCATGAAGGCTGCTGAGCACGCAGGGATGAAGGGTGCACACCACACACTCGGCCACTGCTGCAGCCACACTGACCTGGGGATGCTGGGGTCCCCCTAATATAGCCGGTCCCCTACCTACGGTTGCCAGAGCCATCAGTAATGGATCAATTACGAGTCAATGACAGCCCCTGCCAGGCATCCCTACGCTCCTCACCCCCAGAAACACGGCCCGGTTGGCAGAGCCCTGGGCAGCAGGAGCGGGCTGGAGCAGGAGGGAGCAGGAAGGCACGGCAAGGAGTGGGTTGAAGTGGGCAGCTGCCCGCTGCGGGGCTGGGAAAGGCCAGCGCCGCCTCCTCTGCCACCAGGACCCCTCATGGGTCAGCAGGACATGCCATGGCAGTGAGCTTGTCACCAAAATCCGGGAAATAAACTCTCTGACCACAATGACATCTTAGAAACCCAATGTGACTTTGTTACGGTACCAGGCGCATGGGGAGTCACACATGGAGAAGGGACAGGTTACAGCTTAGACATCATCATTAAATACGTACTCATAAATCGTGAAATGCCCACCCAATTCTCGTTACTGATGCATGTGGCAATTTGGGCAGAGAAGGCTGTGGCGCAGGCGCTGTGCATTTGAGGAGTGGTCTCTGGGACTGGGTGTAGAGGGCTTTGAGATTGAAGCTTGGAGAATGGCCTTGATGGTCTGGTGAATCAGCCTTGAGAAGATAAAGAGGAACCACAAGAAAGAGAACAGTATGTGCAGTACATGAGAAGGGAAGTTGGCAAGAGAAGAGAGAAGTAAGAAGAGAGAATGATGTAATAGCTACACAATGAAAAGGCGGCAAGTTAATAAGAAGCTAGCCAAGGGAAAGGCAATAATGTTCGCGCGAACAATCATAGCTAACCAGTCATGCTTAGAGCTTATGTGCATGTACACATGTATAACCTATAGAAACTGTGTAATCGGTAGTAAAGTTCTCTTTGGCCATCACCTCGCCAGAGTCCATGTCCTCAATCTCCACATCTGGGGGTTGTGGTGCTCGTCTGGGGAGAAATCCCCTGACTCATTTTACATCTTTATGGAAATCCCTCAGTCAAGGACGCTGGAATGCGTGTTTAGTCTTTCCAATTAACTACATGTTCTTGTTTGTTCTAATTTACAGCCCTGAGAGGCTCCTCGAGGTGTTTTCTTTTGCAGCCACGGACCTGTTTCTGAGGCTTAGCAACAGGAGGAACCTACACTGGGGCGAGAGAACCCATCTGGCTCTCTTGTTGCAGCCTGCCTTACCCCGAGAACTGTAGCCTCTAGAGGCAGTGAAGCACCAGCTGCAGCATCCTCGTGGCGCGGTCTGTGTCTAAGCCTCTGTATTCAGTGACACCCCAATTTCATGCGGTGCCAGTGGCGGGGAGCTCCGCCCGGCGGCACGGCGCGACACCGCACACCGCGCGCCGCAACCGGCGGGGAGAGGAGCGCGGCCTCCGGCCGCCAAGGGGCGCGGTGCGGGCGCCGAGCGGTGCCGGCGGCGGAAGTGATCGCGCGGCGGCGGAAACGGTGGGTCCGGAGGAGCGGCGCGGGGGTCGAGCGGGACGGGGGTAGAAGGGGTCGGTGATGGGCAGAGGCGGGGAGCGGGCGGTGATGGCGTCAGTCATGAAGCCAGGGATGGGGCAGTAATGGGCCCATCATGCAGGGGATGGGTGACGGGTCAGTGACTGCTCAATGGTGCGTCAGTGGCGGATCAGTGATGGCGTGCGGGCAGTGATCAGCTGGGTGATGCCGCTCGGGTTTGTGCGCCTCGTGTGGGTGCAGTGTGGATTGCAGTGATGGGGGATGCAGTCCGTTTTGGGTGCTGTGGCAGGGGGCTGCTGACAGTAGGCCGTGTCCGCCAGCGTGCCTGCCGCTCTTCCCACTGGGCAGCCTGGGGAAACTGGGGTATACGTGGCTGGATGGGCACCAGGGCGAGTATGGCAGGGCCCCGTGCAGTGCGCTGCCGGTGGGGCGGGCAGCCAGGGGCACCTGCTGGTGTGCCCGAAGGCAGCGTGGCACAGCACAGCACCTCGGCAGTGCCTGACCCGGGCACGTGTCCTTGCCCCTCGCAGCAATGGGCTGTGGCCAGGCGGGTCCCCACATCCACTGCTGCTGCTGCTCTGCTGCTGGGCACTCACCCCCCCTCAGAAAAGGTCCCTCCCTCCACCCCCTGCCCCTGAGGACCCCGAGGCTTTGGGGTGACCCCTCCCTGGGGACCTGTGGTGGGGCTCTGGGATAAGGCCCCTGAAGCCGCAGGGGGGGAGCGCCAGGGCTGGGCTCCCCTTTCCAAACAGGCAGCTGCGTCCAGAGGGTTGTGCAGCACAGGCAGTGGGTGAGGACCAGGGTGTGCTGGGGCAGCAGAAGGGGCTCTGGCAGCAGCCAGGAGGCAGGGCTGGGGGGGCACCACTTGAGCCGGGGGTCACTGCCCAAGGGAACCCAGTGCCAAGGCCAGACCGTGAAGATGTTCGGCAGCTCCCGGATGCCGAGGGTGCCGGCACTGCACACCAGCACCTGTAACATGCTGTCCATCACGGACAGGGTCTGCAAGGCAACAGGGTCTCGAGGGCAGCCCTGGCAGCCTGGGGGAGCAGCACAGCCATGGCCCTGCTCTGACCAGGAAGGGGCCTCAGGACAGGGAACTCCCTGTGGCTCACACCATGGCATACCTTGCAGTAGAGCCAAGCCTCGGGGCCCTGGCTGTCCTGCGGAGGCAGGTGGAAGATGCTGCAGAAGCAGGCTTCCAGGAGGCCGTTCTTCTCCTGCAGAAGCAGCCCCGCTCTGCTACGGGGACATGGAAGAGCTCTTTGGAGGAGGCAGACCCAGCGGTTGGAGACCTGGGCTGATCCCCACGTTACAGGGGCCATCTGAACCCCTCCTGACCCTGACATTGGCCTTTGGGGGGAAATCCCTGTGCCACCCCCTGCCCTGCTCTCTGCCCCCCTCTCGGCCCTACCTCTTGCCGTCAAGCAGATGGAGGGGACCTGAGAGACAGGGGAGGTTGGAAACAGGTTACTCCTCTTAGCACACATGGATTTTGCCCCAGCTCAGGTCACCTCCCCAGCTACCCCTCGAGAAGTGATTTGAGGCCCTGGGAGCTGGGGGTCAGGAAACTGAGGAGGGTGATGCAGTAGATACGGGATCGTGCGGGTTAGAAGATTTCAGCAGATGGATGGGACGTATCAGACGGGAGGGATAACCCCAGGCTCGCTGGAAATGAGCCATAGGGTAGCGTGCCGCTGTTGGAGTCCAGATCCACAGAGGAACTGCAATGCATCTGTGCCAATGCCCGCAGCATGGGCAGCAACCAGGAGGAGCCGGAAGCCATTGTGTAGCAGGGCAATCATGGCATCATCACCATCACAGGAACGTGGTGGGGACGATTTGCACAATTGGGGTGCTGCAGTGGATGGCTGCAGGCTCTTCAGAAGGGATAGGCAAGGAAGAAGAGGTGGTGGGGTTGCGTTGTATGTCAGGGACTGCTTCCAACTCAGTGTTGTGAGTGAGAAGGTGAATGTTTGTGGGTGAAGATCAGGGGGAAGGCCAACCAAGCTGGCCACTGCCATAAAAGATAATAAAAAATCCTTCTACAAATACATTAGCAATAAGAGGAGGGCCCAGGAGAGCCTTCATCCTCTTCTGGATACCAGGGGAAATCTGTTCAATGGGTCAGTGATGGATCAGTGATGGTGGGGGGGACAGTGATCAGCTGTGTGATGCCATTCAGGTTTGTGCAGCTCGTGTGGGTGCGGTGTGGATTGCAGTGATGGGGATGCAGTCTGTTTTGGGTGCTGTGGCAGGGGGTGCCATGTGGGGCTCTGAACAGACGTGTCATTCACGCTGGGGAAGCAGAACCGGGCCCTGCGGTTGGCTATGAGCCTGGGCTGCTTCCTGCTGCACAGGCGCTGAGGGTGCAGAAGCCGACAGCAGCAGGCAGGGTGAGTGTGAGCAAGGGGAGCAGCGGGCAGGGTGAGCAGCAGGCAGGGAGGGCAGCAGGCAGGGTGAGTGTGAGCATGGGCAGCAGCAGGCAGGGTGGGCAGTCCCTGGGCTGGGGCTGGAGAGGGGCAGGCATAGGGGGGAGCTGGGCACCAGGGTGGGCAAAGCTTGGCAGGGCACCACAGGCAGAAGTGGCAGGAGGCCAGACATGAGGGGGGCTCCCCTGGCACTCAAGGCCCCCCACGGTGCAGACGCTGCTGGTGGGGTCCGCGGTGTGGGTTTGCTGGGGAGACAAAGAAAAAGCATCACCCGCCTGGGGGTGCTGAGGGGCCCTTGGGGTGCTGCCTGGTCTCCAAACCAGGCAGGATGCAGGCTGGGCTGGGAGCCAGAGGTCTGAGACCTGGAGGGTGACTTTGGGGACATCCTGAGAGTGTGGGGGAGCAGGGCCAGGCCCTCCCCGCCTCCGAGAGGGGGAAGTGGAGCAGTTTGTTCATCCCCAGCCGACACAGCACTGTGGCAGTTCCTCCTGCCCTCTGCGGCTTCTCTTTGCAAGGGGAACGTCCCCCGGGCTGGGAGGGGGGTCCCCACAGCACATGGGTTGCAGCAGGGGCTTTCTGACCCCTCAGAGGCTGACAGGGCGCACCCTGGAGCCCCACATGCCACTTCCCTGCTGCGGTGCGGTCATTCACCCTCGGACCTGCCATTAACCCCCCTGAACCCGTCCCGCCGTAAGCTGGGCAGCCACGGCCGCGCTGGGGCCGGTGTGGGCTGGGGGGAACACACCACTGCCTCTAAGCTGTGGCCTGTTGGTCTCCCACCAGTGAGAAGAATGGGCTCCGTGCCGGAGGAGCTCACCCTGGTCCCCCTGCACCAGAGGCCGGAGCTGCTGGAGGCCTGTGCTGAGCTGCTGCGGGAGGAGTGGGGGAAGAGCCGGGCGTCGCGGCTCCACACGCTCCAGCGCTCCTCGGACTCTTTCCCCGCCTGCCTGCTGCTGCTGCGGAGCCGGGGCACCGCCGAGGCCCCCTGCCAGCTCGTGGGCCATGTCCGGCTCTCCCGCGTGGCCGGCCGGCCCCACAGCCTCTTCGTGGAGAGCGTGGTGGTGGCCCGGGCGCTGCGGGGCCAGGGCTACGGGCGGCGGCTGATGGAGGCCACCGAGCAGTGGGCCCGGGCCCGGGGCTTCGGCTGCCTGCACCTCAGCACCCACGACAAGCAGCGTTTCTACGCGCATCTGGGCTTTGTCCTGGGCCAGCCGGTGCAGAGCGTGGCCTTCCTCAGCCCCACCATACCCGCTGAGGTGCTGCGGCTCTTCTCCACCCGTGCTGCTGCCGACACCACCACCGCCACCACCACCAGGTCGAGGCTGCCTCCTGCCCCTCCATCTCCCCTCTCGCCCCCCGCTGCTCCCGCACCGCCCACCCCACCGCCAAATGTGATCTGGGCAAGGGGGGTCCTGGCTGAGAGTAATGGGCACAGCCTCCTGGAGACCCCCCACCGCGACGCCAAAGGGCTGCCCATCTTCTGGATGAAGAAGGACATTTGAGGGGCCCGGGCTCTGAGCCGGTGATTAAAGCAGCGCGGGCAGGAGCTGCCCGCCCTGGCACTGCCTGGCTGCTGCCGTTCTTCAGGTCTGGCACCAGCTCCCCCAGCCTCCCCAGCGCCATTGCTGGGGGGGGTGCTGGTGGGGAGGTGGTCCCGCACCCTGCCCTGCCTGGGCACATTGGTTCTGCTCCCAGCAGGCCCCCAGCTCGCCTGGCTGGGGCCCTGGGACCAGCCCCATCCGTGCTCCGAGGGTAGGACCAGTCCCAACAGCTCTGCACAGTCTCACCAGTGTGCCCTGCACCCATGGATCTCACTGTGGGGCAGCTGGGGCTAACAGTAGGCCATGTCCGCCAGCGTGCCTGCCGCTCTTCCCACTGGGCAGCCTGGGGAAACTGAGGCACGCGTGGCTGGATGCGCACCTGGGCGAGTATGGCAGGGCCCCGTGCAGTGCGCTGCTGGTGGGGTGGGCAGCCAGGTCCCCCCCAGCGCAGCTGATAGCAACGAGGGCCAGAGACATGGCGTTGGAAGGTCAATGAGCGGCTGGGCTGCGCCAGGGGATTAGCAATGTCCTTGCTGCGTCACTGGGCCTGTTCCCTGCCTAATCCCTCACCCCAGTGGCTGGCCTGCACTGGGGCACCCGGCCCCCTCCAGCCCTGCCCTGATTCAGGGCACAGAGTTTCTGCTTTGACTCCACCATGGTTTTTGGGGGGCTCAGTCTCTCACCGGGGCGCCTGGCCTGGGTAGGTCCTGCTATGAAATGGGGGAGAAAGGATCTCATTAGTTCATATAAATATCTCAAAGATGGGTGCCAGGAGGATGGTGCCAACTCTTTTTAGTGGTGCCCAGTGACAGGACATGGAGCAATGGCCATAAATTGAAACACAAGAAGTTTCACTTCAACCTAAGGAAGAACTTCTTTACATTGTGCTCGGCAGAGCACTGGAACAGGCTGCCCAGTGATGTGGAGTCTCCCTCTCTGGAGACATTCAAAACCTGCCTGGATGCATTCCTACGTAACCTGGTCTAGGTGGCACTGCCTTGGCAGGGAGTTTGGACTGGATGATCTCCAGGTACCCCTTCCAACCCCAATGATTCTGTGATTCTGAGCCCTTGCTAAAGGCAGGGGTAGGAGCCAGCAGCGAAACATGTCCTGGGGTTGGTGGCTTGCAGTGCCGTGTCAGAACCATGGCTGTGGTGCAGGCAGAGCTCTGGGCACCAGGGCACAGCAGGCTGAAGTGCCCACTGGCACTGAGGCAGGAAGTGTCCAAAACCCCCAAATTTGTGGGTCCCATAGGATTTTGGGGCTGGCAGCATGCCCCTGTGGGAGAGCTTGGCCCCTGTGGCTAATCCTAGCCCACATGCCAGAGCGGCAGTGTCAGCATGACCAGGGTACTCATACATGGCACTGTGCCCCACAGTCTCAGCCCACTGCTCTCCTTTCCCCACAGGGTGCTGGCCCTGCAAGATGGTGCTGGCGCTGGTGCTGGGGGCCTGCCTGGTGCTGGGCACAGCCGGCGGGGAGAGCCCAGCACCGGAGCCTGTGGCAGGTGGTAAGCCTTTTGCAGTGGTGTGGAACGTCCCCACCAGTCGCTGCCAGCACCACTTCGGCGTGGGGCTGCCCCTTGGCAACTACGGCATCGTGGAGAACCAGGATGGCCGCTTTGCCGGCCAAAACATGACCATCTTCTACAAGGACAAGTTTGGGCTGTACCCCTACCTGTCGCAGCAGGGCATACCCCACAATGGGGGCATCCCGCAGCGGGTCCCCCTCAGCGCCCACCTCTCCAGGGTGGCTGGGGACATCCGTGACCTCCTGCACCCCGATTTCCATGGCCTGGCCGTGGTGGACTGGGAGGAGTGGAGGCCCCTCTGGACCCAAAACTGGGGGAACAAGCGGATCTACCAGCTGGCCTCAGTGCAGTGGGTGCGGGACCAGCACGGCCTCCTGCCGTGGCGAAGGCAGCTGCGGCTGGCACGGCGGCAGTTTGAGCGGGCAGCACAGGCTCTGATGGAGGAGACGCTCCTGCTGGGCCGGACCCTGCGCCCGGGGGGCCTCTGGGGTTTCTACCGCTTCCCTGACTGCCTCAACAGCAACTGGGCCAAGGTGGCCAACTACACCGGGCATTGCCGTGCAGCAGCCGTGCAGCGCAATGACCGGCTGCACTGGCTCTGGACCGCCTCGGCTGCTCTATACCCCAGCATCTACCTACCCCCAGCGCTGCCGCCTGCCCTGCGCCAGCGCTACGTGCACCACCGGCTGCGCGAGGCTCTGCGTGTGGCTGCCTTCAGCACCAGCGGCCTCCTGCCCGTGCTCGCCTACTCTCGCCTGTCCTTCCGCCGCTCACCACGGTTCCTGGAGCCAGTAAGCACCAAAGGGCTGGCAGTGGGTGTGCCGGGGGTCCTGCAAGACAGCCTGTGCCCCCCAGCCTGCTCACATCTCTCTGTCCCTGGCAGGCTGACCTGGTGCACACCATCGGGGAGAGCGCAGCGCTGGGGGTGGCTGGACTCGTGCTCTGGGGAGACATGTCGTATTCCCGCTCGGCTGTGAGTATGGCACCTCGCTGCGTCGGGGCTGGCGTGGGCTCTGTGGGACAGCCACGTCCGCTGTGCCCACCAGGGCGGAATGGCAGAGGGGCCTTGGTGCCAGGGTGGGTTCTCACCAGTTCTTCCCCGCCCAGGAAAGCTGTGCCAGCCTGCGCCACTACATCGTGTCCACCCTGGGTCCCTATGTGGCCAATGTGACGGCAGCAGCCCGGGAGTGCAGCTACAGGCAGTGCCATGGGCATGGGCGCTGTGTGCGCCGGCAGCCCCACGACCTGGGCAGCCTCCTGCTCTTTGGCCCTGGTGCCAACCCACTGGCCTCCTTCCGCTGCCACTGCTACCGTGGATGGGCTGGCAAGGGCTGCGACCGACGTGTCCAGCCCAGCCCTGCCACCTCCTGCCCGGCGCTCACCGATGTTCGTGGCCTCTACAGGCACAACAACCTCCCACCCTCCAACACCTGCCTGCTGCAGGGCACATGGGGCTGGTGACAAGGGCAGGGGACCGCAGTGGTCCCCTACGCCGGCAGTGCTGCTGCCTCGTGCTTGTTAGGAATTTTATTAATTTCAATAAATCCTCCTGGCACAGCTGGCATGGTCCTTGTGGGCAAAGCTGGGCGGGCTCCGTGGTGCCCCCAGGCTGGGCACAATCGCCATTGCTGCTGAGAGGCAGCAGAGACCCCATTTTGGCTCTGGATGGACCCACTGGTGCCTCAGTTTTCCTGCACAGGCTCTGTCCTGATCTCACAGTGAACCGTCAGCCTCTTTACCCTCGGAAGGGTGCATGGGCACTACCATAGGCTGCTCTCCCTTAGCCACGCTGGCACCATGCTGCTGGAGCCCTGACTGCACCACTGGGCCCCCCTCCCCACAGCTATTTTTACCTCCCCCCAACTGTGTTTCTCACTGTCCTATTTTAAGCGGCACAGTTGGCGCACCGGGAACCCAGTGCCCGGCTCCCAGGGCCGCGCACCACCTCACTGCCCACTCCTGCTGCCCGGGCACAGGGAGCCATGCCCAGGGAGGCTGGAGAAGGTAGGCTGGGAGCGGGCTGGGGGGGCCCTGGCACCCGGGGGGACTCGGTGGCACTGAGTGCTGGGGTTAGGATGGAAGCAGTGGCCAAACGCTGCCCACTGCTGTGGGCATTGAGGGCAGCGATGTCTGCCTGGGGATGAAGGGGTTCCTGGAGGGGTGCAGGCACAGGGCAACAGGATTCGGGTTTGGGGAGATGGCAGGCAGCTGGCTGGCACAGCCCCTGCACCTAAGCTCCACCACCCCCTGTGCCCCTCAGGTGCAGCATGATGGGGAGACCCACAGGCCAGTCCCCAGCCAAAGGCTGGGCCCTGGGGAGGGTCCGGGGGGCCCTTGGTCAGCAGTTGAGGCCCCCCCCCCAGCTCTGACACCTGCCAGCCCCACTGGTGTCATGCAGCACCCCGATGGCAGCGGCATGGCGCCAGGCTGCCCTGCGACATGCCACTGACCGGGGAGGGACGGGAGCTGGCACAGGACACCCTGTTCTGCTGCGGGCACAGCGCCGGGCCCTGCCCAACACACAAAAACATGCAAACACACAGACGAACTCCTTCCCCTACACCCCAGTGTGGGCATGGTGGTGACTCCAGATGGTGCTGGAGCCATGCCTGCTTTGATAAAGCCCCCTTGCTGTCACAGGCGGATGGTGGGCACCAGGACCCCCAGCATAGCACACACCGTATATCCATCCATGCACCCCTAAGCAGCGCATGAGCATGGTGCCTATGGGGCAAGCCAAGCCAAGCCATGCAGCAGGCTGGAGCTGGCATGGCCCTAGCTCTGCTTGCCGGCTCCCAGCTGGCCCAGGAGAGTCCTGGCCAGTCCCACAGTGCCTGGGCTACCCGGACTGGGGGGTGGCACATTCCTGCCTCCAAGCCAGGACCAGATTCCAGCCCCATTAATGAGGCTCTGGGATCGTGGCCACCAGGCACCCGCTAACTGCTGCGATGACAGCGCTCACCCTCCTGTGGCCACCACACCGTGCCATGCCACAGCACTGGCTGCCTGCCCCAGCACAGCCCCAGCTAGTGTCAAAGTGGGGTCTCCTCCAGGAGGAGCCTGGTCTCTGCAGGGTGCCTGGTGCAGGCAGGGGCTGCAGGCAGGACACCCGCTCACCCTCTGCCTCCACTCGCAGCAGACAGCATGAGACAGGCCGAGGGTGCTTCACCAGCAGAGCCTGGGGACCCTGACAGCAGCGAGCCTGGAGCCATCAGCCTGCGCCCTGTGGAGTCCATCAGCGACCTGCACTGGGCCTCAGGCGGGCAGAAGGGCACTGAGGGTGAGCATGGGGCAGGGGGGGCCACACCAACCCTGGCTGTGCCCACGGCTGGGCTCTGACCATTTCTCTCCCCTGCTCACAGGCAATGGCCCGGCTCCCCCCAGTAGCCTGCACCGGCCCCCACCTCGCCCCACACCCCCTGGCTCCCTACCGCTGCTGCCCACTCTGCGCCCTGTGCCCACCGCTAGCCTCTGCCCTGGCCACCCCCTGCTCCTGGCCCTGCTGGGGCTCCTGGCCCTGGTGAGCCTGGTCCTGGCTACACTGGCTGTATACCTGAGTGGTACGTGGTGCTGGGTATGGTGGGGCTGAGGGATGCTGCAGGAGGGCCAGGTGACCCACTCCTAGTGTATCCCTGTCCTCTCCCCACAGTCCTGCAGAGCCAGTCGGTGCGGGCGCTGGCTCAGTGGCTGGAGACCCAAGAGGATGCCGTGCACCAGCTCCAGGCAGCCAATGGGCGGCTCTGGGCTCACCTCAACACCAGCACCCAGCCTGGTGGGCACCGCTGACCTGCTCCTGGCCCCACCACAGGCACTGGGCCACCATGGAAAGGGGTATTGAAGGGCGGGAGGGGGAAGCAGGGAGCACTAGCAGCCCCACACCCCATTCAGGCCTGGCAGCATCGCCCCATGTGGTGCAAAGTAGTAGAGGAGGCCCCTATCTCAGGCTGTGAGAGAAAGGGACATGGCTGCAAGGACTGGCACCCAGGCAGTGACAGCCCTTACTCCTAACAAGAAGGCAGAAGGCACTCTCCAATTGGCCTTTTAATTACCTCCTGTAATCAAAGTCTTAGAAAATCACCACCACGAATACATTCCCAGGGCAAAAGGCACTCCCAGATGGCACAGCCTCATGCCCATGAGGACAGCAGCCCCTGAGGCTGCACGGGCACCGCTAGGACTCGAACACTGTGCCATGCCCCTGTCATTTATTTCCCATAAGAGAGCTATTTCATATAAAGCACTTGGCTGGAAAAGGGCTCAGAGCAGGCAGCTCACAGGGCTGGGCAGAGCCTGATGCCCCACACTGCTCTGCCACCACCCCTGGATGCCAGGCTGGCTCGGGAGGCAGAGGCTGCGCCCAGCGTGGCAGTGGGGAACACTCGGGCCACCAGCACAGGCACTGTGCTGCCAGCTGCCCGGCATGGCTCTGCCCTCCCACCCAGCCCTTCAAGCTGTGCCAGGTGCCCATGAGACTGGGGAGGGGGGGGACATGAGCTCTGCCCACTGAAAGGGGCTCCAGAAGTCCTGTGAGACCCCCTCCACCATGGCACACAGAGCCCCAGCCACAGAGCAGGCACACAGCAGCATGCCAACGCCTCCCCCCGCTCTTCTTTGATCCTTCTTTTTGCTTTGGTTAAAAAAAATAAAAGAGGTGGCAGCCCCCGGCGGGGCAGCTTCAGGCATTAAATACTTTGCTGTACACGAATAAAAGCCCGAGGGCTGGGGGCGCAGGCCCCTCACAGTGCTGGGTCTGCAGTCCAAGTGGGCTAGGGGCTCTGCCCCCTCCGCCTGTCACAGCACATCCGCTCGCTTGTCCCGCACCCGGCTCCGGGCTTTTGTGCGGGCTTTGAAGGCAGCCGAGTTGTAGAGGTGCTGGTGGGGAAGGAAGGAGAGATGAGTTATTGGGTGCCCCTCTGCCCAGCTCCCCTCTGGCACCCACCACGCTCAGGCAATCGGCGGGAGCCCATGGCAGCACGGGAGGGCACCGTGGGCACAAATGTGGGTGGCAGCACCCACCTTCTCGAAGCGGGAGACCTTACTGGCTTTCAGAGCAGCTGCATCCAGTACCAAGGGGGGCCCAAGGCCGAAGATCTCCCGTAGCAGCTCGTTGTTCTGGGGAAGCAGAGGCCTGTCAGCACTCACCAGCACCGGCCTGGCACCCCCCAGCACAACCACCCAGCCCCTACCTGGAGGTGGTGGCAGATGCCAGAGCCCAGCACCTCTTTGAAGGCTTGGTAGGTGCGCTGGCATGCCCAGCTATCGAGGTACATGCACTCCAGGCCAAAACGGATGGCCTCCTCCTGGTACTCCCCGCTCTGAGCAGAGAGATGGGCATCAGCAGCAACCTGGGCACCAGCCCTGTGTGTCCCTGGCTCTCAGAAGATGGGGATCACCAGGCAGCTGGGCAGCAGCTGCACAGGCAGGGGCTCCGCAGGAAGGGCACTGCCAGCCTCCGGTACCTCAATGAAGTGCAGAATGTCCCGGAAGATGGAGCGCTGCTTCCGTCGGTCCATCTTGGCTCGGTACTTGTTGCTCTCAGTAGCCAGGACCTTGAGTTGGGCACACAGGAACGCTGTATCTTGGTGGCACAAGTCCTCCTGCCAAAATAGGGTGTTTGGAGTTGACGTGGCTCTAGGCACTGCCCACCACTATCACCAGGATCACCAGAGCCAGTCCATCTGACTGGACACCTGCTGGTAACACCAGTCTGAAGTGTCCCAATGCCCTCAGTGCCAGCTCAGCTGGGGCACAGGCAGGGGGCTGGTGCCAACAGCTCCCTGCTGCCTGCCCACCCATACCCCAATGTACCTCCATGTCCTGAGCCAGCTCGAAGACCAGCGCGATGGTCTCCCCAGCCAGGATGCGCAGCGCAACATTGCTGCTGGCCAGCAGCGGTGACAGCCTCAGCCAGCCACTGGGACAGGAAGACCAGAAGGCAGTCAGGTGAGCTGGGTGCTACCCCATGGGCTCCCCCCTTCGCAACTGGCTGCCCTCCACCCCACTCACTTGTCCAAGATGCTCTTGATGTGGGAAGGGGGACAGATGGTGAGGAGCAGGGACCATGACTGGAGTGCGCTGCAGTGCAGAGGGCCATGCTGGGAGGGCGCTGAGCCCCCCTCAGATGTGCTGGGGGGGCTGAAGATGCTCTCCAAGCAGGACAGGCATGAGCCCAGGTCCTGGAGGGGGGAAAGCTACCCGTTAGAGCACAGCTGCCCCCACAGTGAAGCCACATAGCAGGGGACCAACAGGGACCCACCCTGTCCAACAGCACCAGGAGGCTCCTCCACCCAGGACACCCCACTTCTACAGGGCAAACTTCCCCCCAGCTCAGCTCCATGCTGCTCATGGAAGGGGCCTGGGCTGTCACTGATGTCCCTGTGCCCCTTCCCCACCTCAGCTCCAGGCTGCCCTGGCACTGTGGGCTGAGGGTTGGTGGCACAGCAAGCCCCAGGGTGCCCTCCAGCAGGGTACAGACAAGGCTCAGTGCAGTTACCTCGAGATCAGCTGCAGCAATGTAGCAGCACATGCCCAAGGCTGTGGCACACTGGCAAGAGACATGAGGAAAAGGCAGTCAGAGGCAGCAGTGCCAAGTCAGATCCAGCGCCCAGCCAAGGGGAAGCAGGGTTGGCGCGTCCCTGCTTTACCCCACTGCTTCCAATTCTGCCACCCTCCTGTGACTGCAGGGACTGCCTGGGCTCCCCCCACAGCTGAGGGGTCCCCTGCGCCCAGGACAAAAGGGTCCAGGCCTTACACTCTGCCGGGCACTAGGGCTGGCCATATTGTCGGTCAGGACGCTGACGAGCAGGGGCTTCATGCTGCGAAACACCTCTTCCCCCTCCGGCCCGGAGCCCATCTGGAGGCAGAGGAGGGTGAGGACGGTGCCTGCCAGCGCCTGTTCTTCCCCTTTACCTGCGGGCAGCATGAGAGACCTCCCTCAGACACGTGCCATGCCCCCGCCAGCCCCAACCTCGGTGCCCGCCTGCGCCCAGACCTTTCTTGAGGCACTTCTCCAGCGAGTCAGTGAGCGTGAGGCGGCGCTCCAGCAGGAACTCGGAGAGGGTTCTGCAGGAGAAGGCCACGCGCAAGCTCTGCAGTGCCACCAGCCGCGTCTTGGCGCTGGGAGAGACCACGGGAGGTCATGGGGTGAGGTGGCCCGGGACGGGGTACGTCCCAGCCGCAAACGGGGACCGGCAGCGTGCCAGCTGTGCCCTGGGGCAACAGCCACCTCGCTACCTCTTGTCCAGGAGGTTGTCCATGTGCTCCTTCAGCCTGTCCTCCGCCTCCTCCTCCTGGGTGTGCTCCCCTGCCGCCTCGCTCCCTGCCGGAACGGCACCGTGTGTCACGGAGCTCCCGCGGGTGGGGGACACCGCGGGGACCCCGGCGCTCACCTGCGGGCTCCTCGGCGGGGCTGCCCCCCTCGCTGGCGCTGCTGCAGTGGCTCAGCACCTCGCTGCCGGTCTCCTCCTCGCTAGCGGGAGAGCCCGCCCGGCCGCTGCCGGGGCCGCCTACGGAACGTGGGGACAAGCCCGGGTCAGCGCAGGCACACGGCGGGGCCACGAGGGAGGCACGGGGCCTCTGCGGAGCCCCGCGAACGGAACGGGGCGGGAGAACGATCCCGATCCCGCTCCCGCTCCCGCCCCGGTCCCGGGACCCCACTCACGGCGCGTGGCGCGGCGGAACCGCGGCATTCCCCGCGCGCGCGGACCCCCGCCCCGCCCCGCGCGGGAGGCCCCGCCCCCTGGCCCCGCCCCCCGGCCCCGCCGCGCTGCCCCCTGGGAGCGCCCGCCGCCCCCTGCGCATGCGGACTGCGGCTCCCGGGGCGGGTCGCCAGGGGGCGCACCGGCACCGCGCTGCGGGGAATGGCTCGGCCTGGCACGTGACCCCCGTGGCCCTGCCCTGTCCCTGCCCATGACCCCCATGACCCTGCCTGTGACCCTGCCTGTGACCCCCATGACCCTGCCCATGACCCTGCCTGTGACCCTGCCTGTGACCCCCATGACCCTGCCCATGACCCCCATGACCCTGACCATGACCCTGCCTGTGACCCTGCCTGTGACCCTGCCTGTGACCCCCATGACCCTGCCCATGACCCCCATGACCCTGACCATGACCCTGCCTGTGACCCTGCCTGTGACCCCCATGACCCTGCCCATGACCCTGCCTGTGACCCCCATGACCCTGCCCATGACCCTGCCTGTGACCCCTGTGACCCTGCCTGTGACCCCCATGACCCTGCCTGTGACCCTGCCCATGACCCTGCCCTGTCCCTGCCTGTGACCCTGTCCATTACCCCCATGACCCTGCCCATGACCCTGCCTGTGACCCCCGTGACCCTGCCCATGACCCTGCCCATGTCCCCCGTGACCCCGTGACTCTGCCCATGTCCCTGCCTGTGATCCTACCTGTGACCCTGCCCCGCCCCTGCCCGTGTTCCCGTGTCCCTGCCCCTATCCCTACCAGTGTCCCTGCCCGTGTCTCCACCTGTATCCCCCCTATCTCTGCTTGTGCCCCTGTCCCATCACTGTCCACTCCCATATCCCTGCCCAATCCCTTCTGCTGCCCCTTCCTGCACCTCATTAGCAAAACCCCATCCCCTAACTATGGCACCAATCAGTCGTTATAGTGTGAAGTTGCATGCGCTTTCTTAAGGCACATACATCTGCCGGGTTTTGTGTGTACGGTTCGTGGCCACAGGGCTCCAGGTCGTTGGGAGAAGGAACAAGAGGAGGGAAGAGAGCACCACCACGAGGGATGAAGGCCATTCCAGCACCTCAGCCCCTCCAACCCTACCTGTGGCCCTCCCGTTACCTACCCTCACAGACAGGCACTGTAGTGACTCCAGTGAAACCTGGCTAAGGCAAGAAGGATCATCCCACCCTAGGAGGCTGCAGTGGCTTTGCAGAGCAGGGGAGTGGTGGGGTGAGTAGAGGTTGGTCAGACCATGCCGTACCTCGGCACGCAAAGGGTGTGAGAGCCACGGGTGAAAACACAATTTGGGGTGCCCCGATTTGTCTGGAACACTCATGGGTGCAAATAAAGAATGACTCTTCCTCGGCGTCCTTGTCTTGTTCCTCAAGCTGCAGGGGCCAGATGTGAAATGCCCATGCCACTTCTCCATGCCCACAGCCCTGCCCCTGCCTGTTGGTCCTCTCCTTCCCCTCTCCCTGCTCACATTCTTGCCCTCATCCCTGCCCCTGTCAGCATACCTGCCCATATCTCTCCTCCTCTCCTTGTCCCTGCCCCTGCCTGTATCCCTGCCCAAATACCTGCTCCTGTTCCCATTTCTAGCCCTGCCCATAATACTGCCCATATCCCTGTCCCTACTCCTGCCATCATCTCCACCACTTCCCCTGTCCCTGCCAGTCTCTCCCCCTGCCCTGCCTGTCACCTTATCCTTGTCCCTGACCCCAACTGCACCCTATGCCCATCCCTATGCTTGTCCCTGCCCCTGCTACTGCCCTATCCCTGCCCCCTCCTGCCTCCTTTCTCTACCTCCTGCCCGTCTCCTGCCCATGTCCTGACCGCCTGCCCCTTCCCCTTCCTACCTCCGCTCCCCATCGCCTTCCTCCCTTCATGTTGCTGCCTGCCCTGGATGAGCTCCTGCCCGACCCTTCCAGGCCTGAGTTTCAGACTTTGGGCTCTCCCCAGTTACCCAGCGCAGGCAAGCGCGGCTGCGGGGGGGGTGGAAGGGACGGGGCGGGGCTGGAGCCGCCGAGGGTTTCGTTTCCAGACAAACGCACTTGCCTTTGCCAGGCAGGAGTCAGAAATCGAAACCGGCGAAGAAAAAGAAACTGCAACTCCGGTATCCAGGCTCCTGCGTAGCCGGCGCTTAAGGCAGCACTGACAGCAGCATCCGGCCCGTACCGCCTGCGGCTGCCTGCAGTGACGCCCGAGCCCGGGTCGGTGGCACTGGCACGGACCACTTCCCATTGCCTGTGGTGAAACCAGAGCTCCCCGTGACACTGGCACTGACCATGTTCCATTGCCCAGCCATGTCCCAAAGTCCGAACGCTCGAGCCCCCGGTGTGGGCACAGGCAGGCGCTGGCATAGACAGGGCACCTCCAGCCCTCGGGCAGGGTTCCCGCGGTGCAGCCAGGGGATGCCCTGTGCCAGCGTTATCCCCAGGGCCACGATGTCCCGCAGCACCCCAGCCCCAGGCTCCCACCTGGTGCCGGGGTAATGGCGGTGCCCCGCAGCCCGTCCTGCCCCGCCCCGGCCCCCGCGGGGGGCATCGGGGGTACCCGCGGGCAGGAGCTCCCCGGGGAGCAGGGCCCGCGGAGAGGCAACCCCCGGGTCTGGAGCCACCTTAACTGCCTGGTGGTGACGCCATCGGGGGGGGGCGGGGGGGTGCCCCGGGAAGGTTTAAAACCTGCTGCGGGCAGGAGCAAGTAGAGGGAGTGATCGAGGCTGGCAGCATGGATGTGCAGCAGGAGGCATCCACGAACGGGCTGAGGACAGTGCCCAGCAACAAGCTGGACACCTGGATCATGATAACCCTGCAACCCAGCACGGCTTTCTGCAAGCAGGTGAAGCAGACAGTGAAGCAGATCTGTGATTTCCTGAAGGAGGACTGCTTTGAGACCGGCATCCGCGTCCACAAGACTGTCAAGGTGAGTACTGCCCGGCTCGGCGACCAGCCAGCACCCCTATCATCACAGTCCCCTCTGTTCTGCTGCTCCAGCTCCTGCCCTGCCTCAGGAATGGTAGCTCCAGGAATGGTGGCAGGCAATCCCCATGCTGAGGGGCAGCAGTGCTGAGCAGGCAGGGTGTCTTTCTGCAGGGTGGCTCAGCAGGCAAGGGCACAGCTTTGCAGAACAACTCTGATGCCGACGTGGTGCTCTTCCTTAGCTGCTTCTCCAGCTACCAGCAGCAGAAGAAGGAGAGGAGTTATATCCTGGATTTGATTGAGAAGAGACTGCGCATCTGTAGGCAAAGGCTGACGTTCACTGTGGACATCAGTGAGCCCCGGTACAAGGGTCCTGGTAATACACCGCGCTCCCTCAGCCTCACTCTCTGCTCCAAGGACAGCTCAGAGTCCATCGAGGTGGACATCCTGCCTGCCTACGATGCTTTGGGTAAGGGCTGCAGGCTGGTGTGGGGCTGGGTTGCAGTGCCAGCACTGGGACAGCTCTCAACCTCCTTCTCACCCCACAGGCCAGTTGAGCCAGGATGCCCCACCGGATGCAAGCGTGTACATAGGGCTCCTGAACGCCAGCAGTGACCCTGGGGAGTTCTCCCCCTGCTTCACTGAGCTTCAGAAAAAGTTTGTGAAGCGCTACCCTGCCAAGCTGAAGAATCTCCTGCGCCTGGTGAAGCACTGGTACAAGGAGGTGAGGGGCTGCCCAGCTTCCCTGGCACCCACCAGCCACTCGCCCTGGCCAGCTCTCACCCCTGTTGCTGTGTTCTCCCCAGCTGCTGAAGCCACGGTACCCCACTGCAGACCTGCCCCCCAAGTATGCCCTGGAACTGCTGACCATCTATGCCTGGGAGGAGGGCACAGGCTCCTCTGACTCCTTTGTCATGGCTGAAGGCTTCCGTACAGTGCTGGAGCTCCTGTGCCGGCACGAGGAGATCTGCGTCTACTGGGAGAAGTACTACTCACTCCAGCACAACCAGATCGGTGCCCACATCAAGACGCTGCTGCGCAGTCCCCGGTGAGCACCGTGCCCGGTGGGACCCGTGCCATGTGCCCTGCAGTGCTGCCCGGGGCTGACAGCAGTTTCCACACTCTGTTTGCAGCCCTATCATCCTGGACCCCGCTGACCCAACAGGGATCCTCGGCCAAGGCAAGAATTGGAAGCTGGTGGCACAGGAAGCTGCCAGCCACCGTTCCCTGCCCTGCGTCAGTACTGCCCAGCCCTGGGCTGTGCAGGTAAGGCTGCCTGCCCTGCAGCATTCCCCCCCTCTCCCAACCCTGCAGCTTTGCCCACCTGCTTTTGTATCCCTGCAGCCAGCCCGGCTCGTGAAGATCGAGGTGAAGCAGTTGCTGGGCACCAGCCTGAGCAGAACCATCAGCCCTGGCACCACCATCTGGCAACTGAAGGAGGCGATTGAGCATGAGTGGGGCATCCCTTGGTACAAGCAGCGCCTGGCACAGCAGGAGCCAGGCAGGAATTCCTTTGTCCTACAGGATAGCATGACCCTGGCCTCCTACGGCATCTTCTACAGCACCACTCTGCTGCTGCTGCAGACAGAGCCCCAGGCAATGGAAGTCTTTGTGAAAGATGACAAGAACCGGACCACCACCTACACGGTGCTGCCTACCACCACCGTCCGGCAGCTGAAGGAGCAGATCCACAGACAGCAGGGGCCTCCTGCTGACCAGCAGCGCCTGACATACCGCTCCCAGGAGCTGGAGGACCGGCACATGCTGGCACACTACAAGGTCCAGCCCAGGAGCACAATCTTCATGCTCCTGCGGCTCCGCGGGGGTGCAGACCCCCAGAACCCCCAGTTCCCTGCCTGAATATTGGCACTAGCATTCCTGTACCCCCAATCCTGAGTATTGCCCCTGTACTCCCCCTTCCCTTCTGGTCATGCTGGAAATAAATGTCTCCATAAATCCTTGTGCTGCTCTCTGCTCTCAATGGCACAGAAGGCTGGTTAGGGGGGTTCCCATTGGGATGAGGGGGGTCCACAATGCCACCAGATGCTGGGACAGTATAGGGATACATAGGTACAGAGCAATAGTGCTGCCAGAGCCAGTGGTACCAGCCCAGTGCTAGCTGGTCCTCAGGAAAATAGCTCCATCCTCTGCCTCCACGCTGCCTGTTCCCGCGTGCAGCAGCTTGTAAACCTTCCCAGGCCACTGCCCTGGTCACCACTGGGCAGTGAGGGTGGCCCAGACCCCAGGGCTTCACCTTGCCCCAGCTCCCTGGGGAGTCCTGCCCAGGGTCTCTGCAGGTGCCAGCTGGCTGGAGGCAGTGTCCCACCACAGGGACCCTCTGCTCGGGGTCCCTGCCTGTACCACTGCCTGCCTGTGCCCACACAGGTGCTAGGTTGGGGCGCAGCCAGCGCTGGGATATGGCTCGTGATGCGGCTCAGGCAATGCGATGTGGCCAATGCCGGTGTCACCAGGAGCCTGGTTCCACCGCAGGCAGTGGGAGCAGCAGACTGAGCTCATCTCCCGGGCGCTGGCGAAGCGCTGGGCTGTCGGCACGGGGCAGTTTCGGTTTTCCTGCTCCAGAAACGAAAGTGGGCGGGGACGGCGGGCGGAAGTCTGGAGGGGGACGGGACTGCGTCTACCTGTGCCTGCAAGGCTCGGCTTCCCCCGAGCCTCTTGGCTGAGGCTGCTCGTGGGGGTCCCTACCCTAGGACACCGGGCTGCCCCCCCCCCCCCCGAGTGCTCCCCGGGGCAGACATCAGACCCTGAGCTGAATTCTCTGCTTTATTGTGCTCAATTAGTACAAGCCTCTTCACGCCGCTGCTTTGCACCCGGGGCGCTGGGTGCCACCTCTGTGCCCCCCCCCCCCCCACTTCCCCTCCGGGAACCCTCCGCCTGCAGCCCCCTCATCCTACTGCTACCCACACCGTCTCTCCAGGATCCCGCTGCCCACTGCAGCCCCCCAGGACCCGAGGGTGGCTCTGCTGCCCTGCCCCCCCACGGTGCCATGCCGGGGGTGAGGCATAGCCTGGCCCTGCCACCCCCCCACCCCCCCCAGGGCACGCTTACATTCATCCGTAACAGTCGTTAATAAATACTCCGGTGACTCCGCGGTGCTGGCAGCCGGCTGGGTGCCCCCACCCGCGTTGGAGCCGGTGGCAAGGGTGGCCAGCAGCCCCTCATCGGGGGATGCTCAGTCCGGCTGCCCTCCTGGCCCCGGCGCCGCAGCCCTCCCGCTGCTGCCTGTGCCCCGCTCCGGTGCTGCCAGCGGGCGGCCGAGACTGGCGGGTGCTTTGCCCCTGCCCGCGGCCCCGCTACAAGGCAGAGCCTGCACCCGGGGCCGGCCCCAGGGTCACCAAGGCGAAGCGCTGCGGGGGCCCCGCTCGGCCCGCGACCCTTCGTGTGTGCGCCGGCGGCGGGCTCTGCGCGGCTCCTCGCCCTGCCCGCGGCCTGGGGGTCCGGCCTGGGGGCGGGGGGGGGGCAGGGGCCTACCCCGGGTCCAGAGCCGCTGGCACACCCGATCAGCAGCCCCCAACGGCGGGCGCTCCACCAGCTGGAGGAAGTCCTGGTACCAGACCTTGCGGCTGGAGGCGCCGGCGTGGAGATGGGGGTCTCCATCAGGCGCCGTGCCTGCTGCCTGCCGGGCGCCGATCACCTCCAGGGAGAGCCGCAGCAGCGGCTGGGTGAAGCCGTGCTCGGTGGCGTGGCACAAGTAGAGGCCAGCGTCGGCACGCTGCACACTGCGCAGCAGGACACCCCGCTCCGTCCACACCACCCGCTCGTCCATCTGCACCTACAGCACCATGGGAACGGGTGGTCAGCTCAGCACGGCACTGTCCCGCCGGTGGCACCCAGCTGGGGAGAGCCTACCTCTCGCTGGGGATCATCCCGGGTGCGCTGGTATGTCCAGAACACGTGAGCTTGCAGGGATTTGGGGACGCACTCCAGGAAGGCCGTGCTGCCCTCCACCCCATAAAGCTGCTTCTGGGGCACACTGCCCCGCTGGGGGTCTGGGGGGGACACAGCCTGGCTGTCAGCCCACTGTCCCAGCAAGGCTGACTCCTAAACCTGCCCAGGTCCCATCTCACCTTCAGAGCAGAGCACATTGGGGTCACCATTGCGGACGTCCTGCCGCCGGAAACGCCTGGGGGAAGGTGATGAAAGAACAGGGGCTGCAGCAGCACAACCTGCACCCATCCACCGCGCCCTCGGGGCAGGTTGGCCACACCAGTGCCATACCACAGCACATCACCTACCTCTTGGTGTTGGGCACATAGCGGGTGCAGGTGGTGCCATCCCAGGCACAGTATGGGTCCCGGGCCAGACAGCACTCAGCACAGGCTTTGCCGTAGGCGCTGCAGCGGTGCAGGGGCAGCTGTGCCAGCGCCGTGGCTGAGCCAGCATAGAGCTGTTGCTGGGGAGGCAGAAGCAGAGCTGAACACCCTCGCATCACAACATGAGGCCAGGCAGAGCCATGGTGGGACATGAGGACCTATCCAGGGTCCCCCCTTACCCGCTTGGAGGAGACCTGCAGGCTGGTGATGGGGGAGGCGTCCTGTAGACAGTGTGCAGGCAGGAGTCAGAGTGTGTCTTTGCTGCCAGCTCCCACATCCCAGAAGCTGGAGTGCCTCAACACAACCCAGAGCACAGGCAGCATAAAGGGGTGCTGAGTGGATGTGACTGATGGGGCATGCAGCCCCCTCCTCACCTGGAAGACCTGCAACTCCTCCAGCAGCAGCGGCTCCATGTGGTTCCAGCTCTCCTTGGGCACAGAGACCACCTTCAGCACTGTGCCCACATCTGCAGGCAGGGAGAAGTGAGACCCCAGCCCTGGCATCCCCCAGCTGAGCCCCCAGTCCCAACCCTTGAGTCACTACATGCCTGTGCCAATGAAGAGGACATCGTAATGGCCATCAGTGGCAGTGACACGGTCCACGGCGATGCGGGTGAAGGTGTAGGGCATGCCGGCTTGCAGGAAGAGGGGGCGCTGGCCATGGGGCAGCACCGGGTTGTACATCAGCGGGTGGTGCCGGGCAAACTGGATCACCTCATCTGGGAAGTCCTTGGTGGAGCCGAAGGTGCCAAAGGTTTTGCTGGGGCACTGTGGGGAGGCAGCACTGACTGAGCCAGGTCTCACCCCCCACCACCCCATCGGGGGTACTGGCATCCCACCAGCAGCACCATTGGGCCACCCCTGAACCACGTACCATGCCTGGGCGGGGGTATGGCACACGGCCCTGATATGATACCCACTGGTAGTTGGGACCCTCCTTGTGTGCGAAGGGGCCCAGGAAAGCCTGGCGGATGTCAGCCATGGTGTAAATGCAGATGGCTGATCCCTGGAAAACAGAGCTGGTGGGAGAGAGAGGGGATGATGTGAGGGGTGAGGGGGGCACCACTGGGTACTGGGGGGGGTGGTGGGGAGGGGGCTTGACCTGGAGGTGGAGAAGACAGTGTAGACCAGGGGGTTGCGCTTGTCCCTTGTCTGCAGCAGGAAAACGTCCCCTGCAAGCAGGGAGGATAACCAGTGCCACCCCAATGTGCCAGGGGAGCCCATAGCCACCTGGAAGGCCACCTCCCCCTCCCATACTCACGGAGCTCATCGAAGTGGGTGTCTGCCCCGTCAGGTCCCGGCACGGCACACACGAGCCGAGCCTTCAGGAAGGTTGTCCACTTGTTCACCAGGCTGCGCTGCCCACCTACATCATTCTGGCAGGAGCAGGACACCAGCATCAGCGGCAGTGGGTGGCAGCCCTGACCCCCCCAGCTCCCTGCCTGGGGCTGCTCCTACCCGGCAGATCTGGCCAATGCGGGCAAAGCTGGTCTTGCCCAGCCCCTGCTGCCGCTCCACGGCCGTCTCGCGGAAGAAGAAGTAGATCTTGTCATCGTCAGGGTCCTCACTCTCCGGCACCCAAAAAACGGCCACAAACTTGGGCTCTGGGGGCAGAGGGGTACTGGCTCCAGTGCCCCTGCTAGATCTGCTCCCCTGGGACCTTGAGGCGCCTGCTGGGGTCCCAGGAGAGTGCAGATCCCTCCATGCCCGGCTGCAGGGCGGAGGCAGGGTGAGGGTGGGACACCATCAAGCAGGGGGTCTGCAGACAGCATGGGACCCCCCAGATCACCCTCTGCATGCGGCAGAGGCCAAGCTTGGAGGATTCATGACCCGATGCCTCCAGGGAGCAACGACGCCGCGCTGGGGGTGCCGCAGCTCCGCCACCCTCCCACTGCCCAGCACTGACCGTTGAGCCAGCGGGAGTCGTGCTGCTCTGTGCGGATGGAGGGACGCCGGCCCAGGCTGCGGAAGATGGTAAAGTCACGGCTCATCAGATCGGTGGCCACCCCGGAGTAGAGCTCCTCGCCTGGCAGTCACCAAGGGAAGCGTTATGGGGGACCCCCCAGCATCCCACTGCCGCACTGCTCCCCGGCACTGGCTCAGCTCTGCCTTACCCACGAGGACGGAGGCAGCCGCATGCTGGGGGTCATAGGGGCTCTTCCCTTTGCCATCCTCAACGTGCCGGGGGTCCAGCTTGAAGACGGGCTCCTGGAGAGGGGTAAGGACCGGAGGTGGGTGGGCTGCAGCAGCCGGGGGCTATGGCCATGCTGGGTGGGGGGGCTCACCTCCGCACGCTGGCCAGCCTCCACGAAGGCACAGACGGGGTGGAAGGCGCCAGTGCCGCAGGCGTACAGGTGGGTTCGGTTGTAGGGGTGCAGGATCTTTATAAAGTTCATGCACTCGGCCTGGGGGGCAGAGGGCATGGGGTGGTGGCACTGGGGTGGCCCCGCAGCGCCCCGCAGTACCCCCCAGCACCCACTGGCACTCACGGTGATGTCCTTGCCGGCCCAGTTGCACTCCTCCCTCCACTCCACAGGTGCCGGCCAGTAGATCTGCAGCGGGAGAGAAGGACACTCACAGCCCCGTGCACTCAGGGCTGTCCCACCGTGTCCCCCCATCCCCGTTACCTTCCTGTCCCGCTGGCTGATGTCATCCAGGGCCAGGGAGAGGAGATGATTCTGGGCGCCGACGAAGAGGCGGCCGCGCTCCTCATCCAGCAGCAGGGCCTCGTAGCAGCACGACCGCTCCAGTGCAAAGAGGCGCAGCCCATGGCGAGCCCGCAGCTCTGCCGGGATCCACCGGCACTGCTCAGCCCCGCCACAGCACTGGCTGCTGCCCGGCACACTCCCCTGCCTCAGACACACATCCAGGGACACCCGGGGCTGGCCATGGGCCCCCCTGCTGCTGTGCCACCTCCTCCCCCAAACCTGTCCCACTGGCTTGACCAGGTTCACAACCCCGTGCTGGCCCAGCAGCCATCCCATGCCCACCCCACCCCCACCCCCCGAACCTATTCCATGCCCCCAGCACCAGTCCTGTGCTCCTTCCAGAACCCATTCCGTGCCCCCTGTACTCATCCCTGCACAGCTCACCGCAGCATAACCCACCCCAGTGGCAGTTGGTGGGGCAGAAGGGGCCATTCCCTGCCCCACAGAGCTAATCCCACTGCGGCGGGAACAAACAGCCCTTTGTCCGGTGGGAGGAGAGAGCTCGCTGCGACCCACCACTGGACAAAGCCCCCTGCACTGTGCTAGAAGCCCACGGAGTGGCCAGTGGGAGATGACACCAGCTTGCCTGCTGGCACAGTGTCCCCACCAGGCATGGCACAGCGTGGCTTGAGAGTGCCACTGTGGCACACCGTGTGGGGACGGATACCTGAGCTGGCACATGCTAGATGCAGAGTGAAAGCCCAAGTGCATGCACAGCCCCAAGGGCAGGCAGGTGGTCCTGGTGGGGCTGGTAGCAGGTAGGAACCTGGCAGCCCCTGCCAATGCCTGGCAGCCCGCAGGGAGGGTGGCACCAGTGCTGGTGCAGCAGCACAGCTGGGGTTTCGCATACCTCCTGCCATGCCGGCCCCCACCATGCTGCTCCCATCCCCTGGGATGCTGACATGAACCGGAGCACCCACATCCCCCCTGCCTGTGTCCCATGCTCACCAGGGAAGGCCAGCTTGAGGCGGGGAATGGCAGTGGGCAGGGGGCGGCCGGCGGCAGTGCTGTGCAGCAGGAGCAGCAGCAGGAGCAGCGTGCAGATCATGGCTGGGGCCTGGCTGGCAGCCCCGCAGTGGTGGCTGGGGCAGAGAAGCAAGACCTCAGCTCGGGTTACAGCCCCCTCCCCACAACCCCCAGACCATGATCCCTCCCCAGCGCTGCTGGTGGGATCTGGAGAGCCCTGAGCATCTGCACAGGGCAGTCCCAACACCGCAAGAGGGGACGCACCACTGGGCTTGACTTGGTGAATGGAGTTGGGGACATGGGCCAGCTGCATCCCTCCTTGGTGTTAACCCCTACTAATCCAACCCTGAAACACGGGCTCTGGGAGCAGCTCTCTGACTCCTGCCCATGTGGAAACAGAGGCATCTTGGCCAAGCAGCAACCAGCCATCCCCACACCTGCCCATTCCTGCCTGCAAGCACAGAGCTGTCCTGTGAGGACAGGGACAAGGACAGGGCAAGTATGAGGATGGTGCCAGCCAGGGCACCCTGGGCAGACAGCAGGCTCCTGAGCACCAGGCAACCTGGCCATCATGGGTCTCATGGGAGTCATAGGGTCTTGTGCCTCAGTTTCCCCCGGCTACAGACCCTGCCATTCAGCCCCGGGCTCTCCTTGTACCACCCTGCAAACAGGAGCTGGGTTTGGGGGGGTCTAGCCAAGCAGGTGCCCTCAGTCCCCAGAGGGGCCAATGCTGCCATGCCATCACCCTCATGGGCACTCAGAGAAGGGAAGAGCTCCTCCAGCTCTGGAACCCTCTCCCCACGGGAGCAGGAGGTGATGGTTATCTCGAGCACTGTGCCAACATGCAGCTCCCCACCTTGCTCGCTTGCCAGGCTGCAGCATCCCCAGGCAGCCGGGACGTGCCAACCAGCACCTCCCTGTGCCATGTACAAAGCACAAGCCCGGCCACCAGCCCTGGGCACAGCTGGCAGGTTTCACCCGTGCCACAGCCGGGACACTGCTGCCAACCAAAGCCCCACCGCTGCACCAGGGCTCGGAGCAACTGCTCCAGGTCTTGAGGTGCGCGCTGGGCCGAGGCGGGTGCACGGGCAGAGGGACACGCGTTCGCGGCACTGCCCAGCACAGATCCGGGCACGTCTGCCCGCTGCCCAGCACGGCCGGCCGGGCTTGCCCTCGGCTCCTGCGGGCAGGGGCCGCAGCTCCAGGGCGAGAAGCGTGGGGAGCGAGTCCCGGGCGGGCAACAGGCAGCGGGCAGGGCCTCGGCCGGGAGCAGTGCCGCGGGGCTGGGTGCCCGGCGGCCTGGCGAGAGGGCGGCAGGCGCTAATGGCATTTCCAGAGGCGCCGGAACAAGGCGCGGACCGGCCGGGCTCTGCCACCCACTCCGGCTGCTGCCAGCGATGCCCCGGGGGCACCGGGGTCCTCCCGCCCGCTCGGCACCTGCCAGAGCCGCCAAGCGCAGAGCCCTGGGCACGGACCCTCCCGCCGACTGTCCCGGACGGATGCTGGCACGGAGGGCAGGTTGGGACGGGGGGGGCGCCAGCAGCGGCAGCACCAGAGCCTCCCCGGTGCCAGCGCTGGTAGATCCAGCCCTGTTACCCGCGCTGCCAACATCCTCAAGTCCTCCGGCGCCAGCCCCGGCACGGACGCAGCCCCCGGACCCCCGGTGCCATCCCCGGCAGAGCCCCAGCCCCCCCGAGACCGCCGGGCAGCCCCAGCCTCCAGCCTTCCGGGGAGCGCCCGGGGCACGGACCCCGCCGCCGGTCCCCGCTGCCACCCCGGGCAAACCCTCCCGACGGCAGCGCAGGGACCCGCCCCGGGACGCCCCTCGCCCGCTCCCCCGGCACCCACCTGTGTCCCGGCTCGGCCTGGCCCGGCACGACCCCGCCCTCCGCGTCCGCCGAGAGGGAGCGGGACGGCCCCTGCGGGGCGGGGCGGGGCGGCGGGGGCGCGGACCGGGGCGCGGGCACACGGGTACGCTCACACTCGCGGGCACGCGCGCACGCACACGCACACGCACGTGTGCAAGCACGGCGCGCGAGCGGGCACGCACTGGGACGCGCGCACACGCGTGCAATCGCACCCGCTCGCAAGCGGGCGCAGTCGCTGAGGGGGACGCGCGTGCACGCGCAGAGTCCGTACGGCCCACGGTGACACCCGCGGTGACACGCTCTGGCCCTCGGGCACGCCGCGCTCAGCGCCCGAGGGGCTCGGCAGTACGGGGTCCTCGGCCGCCTCGTCTCTAGGACAGGCAGCTGCCGGCCGGGTGCTGCCTGCCCCAGTGTGGGGTGCCGGGGTGCGCTGGGGCTGTACCGAGGGCCACCGGGGGCCGTGTCGGGGCTGGCGGGGGGCCGGTCCTGCACCTCGCCCAGCTGCAGCCCAGATGTCTGGCCCTGGCCCAGCCCGGAGCAAACAAAATTCCTCCGCTGCCTCCCATTTTCCAGCTGCTACTGCCAAGAATAGCAAGTGCCGAGTGGTGCCTGCAGCAGAGCCACGCGCGCCTTGGCAGGCAGGGCTTGGGATGGGGGGAACAACGGCTGTCCTGGGGCCACCCCCTGCTTTGTCCCCTCCTTGTCCCTGGCTGTCCCTACCTGCGGGTGCAGGAGTCAGGGAAGGCAGGTCTGGCATGAATGGGGAGGCAGGGAGTGCAGGCAGTCAGGCAGTGCAGGCAGCAGCGGGTGCAGACAGGTGCAGGGTGAGTGGGGAGGCTGAGAATGTGGGCAGCAGCAGGTAGTAGCAGGCAGTGGGTGCAGGCAGGTACAGGCAAGCCAGCAGCAGGCAGGAGGAGCTGTGCCAGGCAGGGCAATGCCCTTCTGTCTTACTGCTGGTAACACTCCTGCCGCCGGCCTGGTTACACCGGTGTGCTGGCAGCAGGCTCTGCCCCAGCACCACTGCTTGTTCTCTTCCCTGTTCTGCCACGGTGCCAAGTGCCAATCCAGAATCCAAGGTGAGAAGGTGAGTGGGAACAGCAAGTGACAGGATTCAGGGGAGCCACTGGCACCAGGATGGCAGGGGTTACTGTGCCCTAAGACTTTGCCCAGGCACCACAATAGGACTTTTGGCTGGGTGGCTCCCACAGGGTTGTGCACAGTGTCCCTGTCCCCACCATCCCAGCCCGCCAGGATGCCCAGCCCTGCACCATGGGCACCTTTCAGTGCTGTGCCAGCACTGTGCCTCAGTTTCCTTCCACCCGGCGCCACTCCCGGCATGCGTGGAGAGATGGCCGGATGACATCACTGTCACCCCAGCCGTGGAGCCCTGCGGGGACCTTGCTGGCAGTGGCTCCGCCTGAAGAAGCCATCAGGCGTCAGAAGGGCCGGGCTTCCATCCTGGAAAAAACGGCGCGGGAGGGATGCGCCACGTCGCCCGCCGGCCACCCCTTCCCGCCCCTCCGGGTGTTCCTCGCAAGCACCGAAGCTGCCTGGCGCTGACACAGTGATAGTCCCCAGCTGGAATGGGCATCGCCACCAGCATCGCTCCCTCTTTGCCTGCTGGCTCCAGCCCCGCGGAGGGCAGCATGGCCGGATGCCGTGGCCTGGCTTCTCGCCATCCCGGGGGTGTCACCGCCAGCGGCGCTAGCAGGTGCTGGCTCCTTCACTCTTTGATCCCGTCCCAGCCGCCGGCAGATCCGCACCCAGGGATCGCTGCCTTGGCCAAATCTCCCCCGGCGGTTCCGGCTCCAGCGAGCACCGGTAACTCCGCCGGCAGCGCCTGAGCCTCCTGCGGTGTTTGCGGTAGGAAACAACTCCTCTCCACCTCTGCACGGCAGCAGGCAGTGCGCAACGGCTCCTGCACCTCCTGTGCTGGCCATGCTGGCCATGCATGAGATGTATCCATGCCATCGGGTGGGTGATCAGGACAGCAGCTGCTGGAGGGCCTGCACACAGGGAGGCAGGCTAGGATGGGTATCTGCTGGCCAGCGGGATGGGAACAAATCGTGCATCCCAAATGGCAGCAGTACCTCTCACCGGGAGAGCCCTGGTGATGCCATAGGGTAACCCAGAGTGAGGGGGCTGCAGAGTTGCCTCCCATATCCCTCCCAGAGCATCCTCTGCCCTGGTCATGCTGTCATGACCAAGCCCAGCCAGAATCCAGGGGTGACAAGGTGAGCCGTGTAATGCCAACTGGTGCCATTAGTGTCTCTGTGCCACATGGACTTGGCACAGCCCTGCTCCCCAGCCAAGAGATGTGCTTGTGCAGCAGAATGGCCTCTGCCAGCCCTCCTGGTGACACTGATGACTTGCTGGGGGGAGAGGAGAGAGCAGAGGGAGGAGAGAGATCCTCACCCATGCCTGCACCCATGGGTACACCCTCCTTGAGCTGAAACCCTCTGAGCCTGGCCCCCCCCCAAAAAGCCTTTTGTGGTTTGCTTTGGCACAAAAGACATGGCTTCAGGACTCCTCTGGGAGTCCCCCCAGCATGGGGCCCCTTGCGGGCTGCCTGCGTGGCTCCTCCAGCCCTGGCTAGGCTGAGTCCCCATCCCAAGCCCTGCTCCCCACCACAGACTCTGGCTTTTCCAGGAGGGCGAGGTGAGCCCTGCTGTGCCATGAACACTTTGGGGATCTCTCTCATTGCTGCTTTGATGGGCATGCCGGTGTCTCCTCACTGGCCTAGCTGGCTCACCTGTGCACCAAGGCAGGGAAGTGTCTGCATGTCCCCATGGCACATGGTGTTAGGCCACAGGCTGGCATCAGGATTCAGGTGGCTGCCAGGTCTCTGATGCAAGAGATGGAGCACTTGAGATCACAAGTGTGCCGGTGTGAGGGTTTGACTGCCAGGAAGCAAACAATCCCATGTAGCACGGCATGGTGGTGATGTCTCAGGGAGACACCAGCTTAGGGCTCACACCGTTTATGGATACATCCCCCTCATCATAGCATGCTGGTGTGAGACCCCACAGCAGAGACCCACATGGCCCCGGCACATTCCTGCCAGGATTAGGTACCAGCTCCCGGCAGCCCCATGCCGGTATAGCCCAGCTAATCCCTTTTTAATTGTCCCCACACCACACTGGGCTGAGTCAGGCTGCCCAGGGGACGTGGGATGCTGGGTGCATGCCAGTGCCTGAGCATGTCTGGGGTGCCAGCTTTGGGTGTCCCTGCTGTGGGACCCTGGGCTTCTAGGATTCTATTCTGCTGCCCAGGGGTGATCATCCATTCTTAGCTTTGTGGCTGCCTGCTGCCAAACTTGAGGGCAGGCACAGGGGCTGTGTCCCCTGCATCAAAAACCGCTGAGCTTGAAGCTCCTCAAAACCATCCCAATGGGGCAGAGGCCTTGGCAGAGCTATGGTGTGTGGGACATGGCATGCAGCATCTCTGCTGCCAGCCCAGCCTTCTTCCTTTCCTGGCAGGAGGGATGCTGGCTGAGCCCCCCTGCCTGCTGCCCTGCCCCAGACCCCCCGGCCCTGCCCTGTGCCACACCAATGAGTGGCATCCTGCTCCTCTGGGCTTTAAAAATAGGCTGGTGTCCCTGCCCCGGGGTCCGTAATTTTAGCTGGGGTGTGTCTCCCTGGGAAGCATGTGGGGTGGTTCATCTGCTCCCGCTGGCCTGGCTGCATCCACACCCAGGGCTCATGTCAGCCCCTCACTGCCCACTTGCTCATCCCTGCCTCAGCAGCATGCCCGAGCCGCGGCCACCTTGGGCAGGGGAGCAGGGACAGAGATGCCTGGGTGTCCCCTGAGCCTGCCTGCTCCCCATCCAGGGCATCTCACCCCCAAAGGCAGTGTCACCAGTGAGTGCAGCGTCCCAGCACCACAGCACCCCACAGCACCCAGCCAGGGGTGGTAGGGGGGTCCCGGCACCTTGCCCTGCCCACCCTCCTCCTCTCGCCCTGGCCCCCAACACAACAGCCACTTCACATGGGATCCCACAGGGCTCCCGCAGAGCCGCTGCGGCTGGGAAGGCTGTGGGGGCTGCCACCAAGGATAATGCGGCTATTGATGGCCGAGCCAGAGGCCCCGGCGCGGCACAATAGGGCCTTGTCTGCTGGCCCAGCTCCTGCTCCTGCCCAGTCCCAAGCCCAGTGTTGGGCTCCCCGCTTCCCCAAAAGGCTCGGAGCTTGCCCCGGGTGCCAGCCAGGGCAAGCCCTACCTGGGGTGCTCCGAAGAGCAGAGCGCAGGACCCCCCTTTCCCATAAACCATCGCCTGGGGAAGGGGCATGGCTTGGGAAACACCCCAACATGGCAATGTTCACTCCCACTGGGACAGGGTTTGGGGGTCCCCACTCAGCTGTGGGGCAACAGGAACAAGGAGGTAGTACACACAATGCCTCCACTTCCCCCTCAGGACCATGTCTGAACCCACTGGCACCTAGCACCCACTGAGCTCCCCAACCTGGCCCCCCAACCCCGTGTTTCCCCCTCATTGCGCTGCCCGGTGCCCCATGGCTGCTGTCTCTCACCTGCTGCTGTGTGTGGGCTCTGCCGCTGTCCTGCCTCCTCTCCCTGCGGGTGAGCCGGGGCTGCCGCCTGCTCCTTAAACCCCAAATCCGCGGTGCCAGCGGCGGGGGCGGAGGGAGGAGACAATGAGCCTGGGTCCCCGCTCCTGGGGCCAGCACCAACAAAAGGCAACTGTGTCCCGTGTCCTCCCAGTGCACCCAGTGACCTGGCCGGCTGCGCTGGGACAGCTCCCAGGGATCCCGAGACCCGCCAGGGTGATGCCTGCGCTGGGAAGGCAGGAGAGGTGCAGGCCAACCCTGGGACCCCAATCGCAGCCACAGAGCATCGCCATGTCCCCAGGGGCTTGTCCCTTTGTGCTTGGTCCTGTCCCCGCCTGGAGGGGTGCCAGAGGAAAAGCACTGGTTGCCATGCCCCCACCTCATGTGCTCCCGCAAAGCCTGGCCCAGTGGGGCTGGAGCAGGACGAAGGGGATGTGTGCCTGGGGGACTCACCTTGCGGGAACCCCAGAGCCCTGCCCACAGGGTCTGTGGGGCTGGGTGGCTGCCTGTGAAGCATCCCTGTGGTCTGAAGGCCAGGACCAGTCTGTGCTGCCTCATTAGCGCAGGGTAAATGTGTAACGAGCTCTCAGCCGGGCCGGGGCGGTTTGAGCTTCATGGCTTCTCTTGCCTACCCACATGCCAGAAGCCAGGGATGTGGAGGCTCTGTCCCAGAAGGAAGGAGAATAAAGGTCTCGTGGCCAGGCACGCTGGGGTGACTTCAGTGCTTGCTGGAAGCAGCGGAGCGGGCAGTGTGCTGGGCTGGGACGGGAACAAGCCTATCCCGGAGGGGGAATGCTGAGCTGCACCCACGCCTGCCCCAGGCTCCGGAAGGTTCACCACAGCTGAGCTGCCCACTGTCAGGGAGCAAGGGCGAGGAAAGGGGCTCTGCTCTGCGGTGCCCACCAGCACAGGAGCCAACGGGCACCGATTTGGTAATAAAACCAAACAGGAATTTCCATCTGAAGGCAAAAAAATGTTGTTTTCTGCTGCGATGGTGGCTGGGCGCTGGCACGGCTGTGGAGCCTCCAGCCACTGGGCCAGGCAAACCCAGCTGGGTCCAGGCAACCCGCGCCAGCTGAGCTGCTCCTGCCACAGACAGGGTGGGAGCAGGTCTCTGGGTGACCGTGCTGAGACCCTGCTGCCTTCCATGAGAGCTGCGCCCCATGTGGGGCTGGGGGGTATCCAGAGCCCAGGATGTTGGTGCCAACGCAGAGCCCGTGTGGCTGTAGGCTGTGGTGTCCCGCAGCTGATGTGGTCTGGATGCCGGGCTTACCATGCCATGTCACATGGCACCTAGTGATGGTTTTGGGTGGTTGGTGGCCCCGTGGTGTAGGTGACCCCACCGGGGAGGTACTGGTGGGCAGCATGCCCACGTCTTCCAATGGGAAAAGCCTACCTGGTCTTGTGCAAAGCGTTTGACACTGTCCCACACGACATCCTTGTCTCTAAGTTGGAAAGACATCAGTTTGATAGGTGGACCACTCTGTGGATAAAGAACTGGCTGGATGGCCGCACGCAAAGAGTTGTGCTCGATGGCTCCATCTCCAGCTGGAGACCCATAACGAGTGGTGTCCCTCAGGGATCAGTGTTGGGACCGCTCTTGTTCAACATCTTTGTCGGTGACATGGGCAGTGGGATTGAGCGCGCCCTCAGCAAGTTTGCTGATGACACCAAGCTGCGTGGTTCGGTTGATACGTTGGAGGGAAGGAATGGCATCCAGAGGGACCTTGACACGCTTGTGAGGTGGGCTGATGCCAACCTGATGAAGTTTAACCATGCCAAGTGCAAGCAAGGAGCTGTGCCTGGGTCAGGGCAATCCCAGGCACAGCTCCAGGTTGGGCAGGGAAGAGATTCAGAGCAGTCCTGCGGAGAAGGACTTGGGGGTGTTGGGTGATGAGAAAATGAACATGAGCCGGCAGTGTGTGCTCGCAGCACAGAAAGCCAAATTGTATCCTGGGCTGCATCAAAAGGAGCGTGACCAGCAGGTCGAGGGAGGCGATCCTGCCCCTCTAGTCTGCTCTTGTGAGACCTCACTTGGAGTACTGTGTGCAGTTCTGGTGTCCTCAACATAAAAAGGACATGGAACTGTTGGAACAAGTCCAGAGGAGGGCCACGAGGATGATCAGGGGACTGGAGCACCTCCTGTATGAAGATAGGCTGAGAAAGTTGGGGCTGTTCAGCGTGGAGAAGAGAAGGCTGCATGGAGACCTCATAGCATCCTTCCAATATCTGAAGGGGGCCTATAGGGATGCTGGGGAGGGACTCTTCGTTAGGGACTGTAGTGATAGGACAAGGGGTAACGGGTTCAAACTTAAACAGGGGAAGTTTAGATTGGATATGAGGAAGAAATTCTTTACTGTGAGGGTGGTGAGGCACTGGAATGGGTTGCCCAGGGAAGTTGTGAATGCTCAATTGCTGGCGATGTTCAAGGCCAGGTTGGACATAGCCTTGAGTGGCATGATTTAGTGGGAGGTGTCCCTGCCCATGGCAGCAGGATTGGAACTGGATGATCTTAAGGTCCAATCCAATCCTAACTATTCCATGATTCTATGATTCTAAGTAGGTCTGGGCAGAGCAGGCTGTGTGCTGGGGTATGAGTGAGGAGAGGAAACTTCTGGGGAGACACTTGCCTGTGGGCAGAAACGGGACTGGGGTCACACGAGTGTGATGGGGCAGTGGGCGCCTGGGAGCACAGTGGGCACCGCTGCAGGCAGGGTGCAGGCAGGCTGCAGGCAGGGTGCAGGCCGAGGCCAGGCCGTGCCGCCGGTTGCCGTCAGAGGGCGGTCGGGGGCCGCGCCGCCGGGCCGGGGCGGGCGGGAGCTGAGGCCCGACCTGACGTGGAGCGGCGCTTGGTGCTGCACGGCTGAGGCTCCCGCCCTTCTCCTGCCGTAACCGGGTGGCGGGGCAGGGCTGACACCGGGCTCCCCGTGCCCGCCCAGTCCCCGGCCGGCGATGTCCCTGCGTGCGCGGAGCGCGGGGTCAGCACCGCCTTGCCCGTCCGTTCAGCGGCGGGAGCCGGGAGCCGCTGGCCGGTGTCGGGTGGACGGTCACTGCCGGCGGCAGCGCGGGCAGCAGGCAGCGCTCTCGGCGGAGCTGGAGCTGCCGCCTGTGCCCTGGCACCACGCTTTGTGCTCCCTGAGGACAAGCCGGAGCTGCAGCGATGGGAGAGCGGCTGGATGGGTACCACCATGACCACCGCTGCTGGTGGTGCCATCCCCCATGCGCATCCTGGCCATCTCCGTGCTTCCTGCAGCCAGACGAGCCTGGTGCTGGTGACAGCCGACAAGGCCAGGGTGTTCAAGGCCAGGTTGGAAGGGGCTTTGAGCAGCCTGGTCTAGTGGAGGGTGTCCCTGCCCGTGGCAGGGGGTTGGAACTGGATGAGATTTAAGGTCCCAAAGGCAGGGTGGGGTTCCCAGAAGTGTTGTGGAGCAGGTGGTGGGGGGCTCTGGGTGGTGTGGGATGAGGCCAGAGCTGGCCTCCAGTGGGAGTGGGGTGCCCTTCTGGCAGGGGAGCTCCGTGAAGGAGTCCAGCAGTGGATTTCCATGAAGTGCCATGCTTTGCCAATGGGGAAGGGAACTGGGCTGCTTGGTGGCTGGGCAGTACTGGGGCATGTCCCTCCGGCACACACTGGCTGCCTGCCACCAAGAGCTGGCCCCAGCTGGCCCACAGCCTCCGGGAGCTGGCCCAGCCCCATAGCAAACAGCTCTGAACTGGGCAAGCCGACCCCTGGCCTGAGGAAGGAGGGACTGCCCACCACTTTCCCTGCCATGCTGGCTGCCTCGGCACAGCCCCTCTGCCAGTGCAGTGGGTGCTTACTCCAGCTCCTGCTCCCTCCTCCCCCCCTCAGCTCAGCTCCCGCAGCCCCACGCTCTTTCCCGGCTGTGGGGCCGGTCGGTCAGTACCATTACCCCTCTGGCAGCACCACGCAGGGCTGTGCTGCCAGCTCTATGTGGCGGCTGGGGTCCCAGGCATGGGAATGTCGGGGGCTTCCGCATGCCTGGCTGTGTGCCGGTGGCGGCAGCGGCTGGCTGGGGCTGTTTTCCTCTGTTTGCTCGGCCATGGACAGCCAGCCATGCGGATCAAGGCCGGCGTCCCCAGCCCAGCCAATTGTTGGCCAGCTCAGAGGGGAGGGAGAGGGGCAGCTGCCCCAGGGCTTTCCCAACCATGGAGGGGGCCACCATGCTGGCACTGCCTGGCCTGAAACGGTGCCAAGCTCAGCTCACCCAAGCACAAGGCTGGGTGATGCTGGTGGGGACCAGGGCCACCCAGCGCTCCCCAGCTGCCCCCTGGTTGAAGTGGCCATCCCTCAAGTCCCACCGCTTCCACAGCTTGAAGTCCCTGGTGCTAGGGACATGGCAGCCTCAGTCCTGAGCACTGGCATATCCTGTTGTGCTTCTCCCTCTGAATCCCTTTCGCTGGCGGGCCATGAAAGAGCCTTTATCCCCTCTCCTCCTCGTGGCCGGCAGAACCTTGTGCCGCAGGCTGGCCCCGAGACTGCCAGTCACCCCAGCAGGGGTGGGAGCCCAGCACAGCCCTGCTGGTGCCTTAAGTGGGTAGCCAGAGCCGACCACAGTTTTGCCTTGGCTGCATGAGCCCCCTCTGCTCCTGTGTCAGCCCTGGACCAACCGCTGCCCCCAGGGAAAGGAGGGACATGGCTGTGGCCGTATCTCCATTTTTGACCCAGTTATTTATATCTTTAAACAAGGATGCTACAGTCATCTGGGCCAAAAAGCATCTCTAGTGCTCCTCTGCTTTCCAGTCCCCAGCTCCCCAGCCATCTGCCACCCCAGCCAACTCCATGCTTGTGACAGCTTGCTAGGGAGCTTGGGACTGAACAGGAGATCCCCCTCCCTGTGTGCTGTGTATCCCCCAGTGCTGCTCCATGACAGAGACCTTTCCCTGCTCTGCTAAACATTAACTCCCTGCCCCAGCTGTGGCTTGGGCCTGGACCTGGCATCTCAGAGGGGTTTAGCTGGGGTTCTGGATCTGAGCTTGGACCAGGTGGGTTTTGGGGTGTAGGGCAGCCCAGCTCTGCTGTCCTGCACTGCCCGCATTGGCCATGCCTCCTCAGGGGCTCTGGGAGCTGCCTGGGCTTCCTCCCATCCTTGGAGAGCCTGGGCAGCTGCAGTGCGGGATGATGAGTTCTCTGTGTGATGGAGGGCAGCTCAGCACCCAAAGAGCCTCAGGCCCCAGGAACATGAGAGCATTCCCTGTGGGCTGACAGGTCTCAAGGTTCCCCAGCAGAACGGGGCCCTGGCACTGTCCCAAGGAATAGCTGCCAGAGCATCCCTTCAGCAGGTGGTACCCAGCACCTCTGTGCCTGCTGAAGGAAGAAGCTGCCGGCCCCACACCCAGCTTTCTAGTGGGACGTGGGAGCAGCACATCCCAGCAACTGGGGACACTGGGGCAAGCGGTCAAGACTCAGAGGAGCTGGCTGGGAACAGGGCAGTGGGCACCGGAGATTTCAGGACCATCACAGCCCCTTGGCCTTGTTTGTCTTGAAAGGCATTTAGGTTGCATTTAAAAGCATTAAAGTTCTTGCTATGCCCTTGCTTAATTGCCTTAAAGGCATTTAAGCCCTTGTCAAGCCCACTGGAGCAAACCTCCTGGCCCAGTGGGGCTGTGGGTGCTGCCAGTGGGGACAGCAGGGACACAGTTGCCCTGAGTGGCAAAGATGAGCAGTCTGCTGCCAGCACCTCCGGAGGTGACAGAGGAGACAGTCCTATGCCAAAAGGAACAATTCATCCCCATCTCTTAGGCCTCAGGGCATCCTCCTGTCCTCAAGCATTTCCAGGCATCCGTGGTGCTTGGTGGCTGGAAGCTGGAGGAGCCTATGTTGGATTGGCATCGCAGCAGGGTCTGCAGGAGTTGAGGGTCCCAGGACCCCCCTCCAAACACCACAGTCCTATGGGGAGGAGTGGCAGGGTTACCCTAGGGCTTGTCCTCAGATCCTTGGTTCCCGATGTGGCGCTTGGCAGGGAAGCGATTGAGCACAGAGATAACCCACCCTGCAAGTCTGCTGAGCAGCGCTTTGTTTCTGGCTTCTGTAAAGTTAATTGGTTTCGAGGTTCCAGGAACAAACGAAGGAGAAAAACCCACTCTCCTGATGTGCAGGATCATTGAATGCTCTCTGGCGAGTTATAATTGCAAATCATGTTTTGAAATCACATTAACCAATTAGTCCTTGTTGTTGTTGTGCTCTGCCACATGACAGCATGTGCTGCGAGCGAGGCAGCGGTCAAGGGCGATGAAGGGTCCACGAGATGCCCCCCCCCCGCCAGCTCCGGGCCCAGGGGCGATGCTGCTGGCACTGGGGGGTTCTGTGGAGGGGGTGATTGGGGGAGGAAGGGTCCTGCCCTGGGCATGGCCTCAGGCAAGCCGCACCCCAGAGTCCCCCCAGCCCATGCCACCAGTGCAGACATCCCTGTCCTGTTATCAGTATTCCGAGCTCCTTTTGTGCCTCACTCAGTTGCTAGTGATGGGGTTGGGGTGCAGTGGTCTCAGAGCCCCTGTGGGGTGTTGGGGCTGTGGCTGGTGCCAGGAGCCAGTGTCATCCACTGGCATGTTCCCAGCAAGGACAAGCTTCAAGAGGTTTCTTGCTCAAGAAGCCACAGCAGTGGCAGTGGGGACAGATCTGCTGCTTGGGCTGCTGTTCTGACCATTACCTCCACCATATCTTCCTCCAGCTCCCATCTCGGCTCTGGGAACAGCAAGCCTCAGCGGGCAGCAGGCACAGGCTGGAAACCGAGTGTGACAAGGAGAGCACGTCCTGGCCGTGCGTGGCACCCACTCCTTCCTGCTGGGTCCTGGCCGGCCTCATCCTGTGCCAGAATGCTCTTGAGATTGAGGAGCTTTATGGGCTCACTTTAACCCTTTGGATCTTGGAGTGTGGCTTGAGGATAAAAAGTAGTGCATCTTTTGGCTGTGGGTTGGTGAGAGGCAAACCACACGGGCTGGGCTGTGAGCCAGGGCTATGGCACGGCACAGCCAGCGTGGTGCTCAGCTCCCCACCACCCCTGAAGCAGACTACTGCCGGTGGGATGTGCCGTGCTCCACTGAGCTGTGCTCCCCTGAAGGCTCCTCACATCCGGGAATCTGGCATCAAACTTTCCAGCTGGCCGGAGAAAACCGCAGGGCTGCAGTTTCACAATCTGCTGGAGCCCAAGCGTGGGCCCGACACCAGCAGCATCCGAAACTGCCCCAGGCTGTGGTGGGGAAACACCATCATCCCTGGGACTTGGAGGGCCGAGGGGATGGTTTTATCCTACCCCTCTCCCAGACAGCCCCTGGTTGTGTAGAGGGGAGCCAGCTTCCTGCTGCATGGCTCCATGGGGATGGAGCCACCATTTGTGGGGTGCAAGGACTCTCTGGGACAAGCTCTGGGAGGTTTGGGGTTGTCTCTGCTCCCTCTTCCTCCTCTCCTCACTGCTTTTGTTTTCCACAGTTTCAGCTGGGTGTGGGGGGGGATGGCGTGGGCATCTCCTCTGCCCAGCTGAAGAGGGGGAAGCAATGGAGAGGGGTGTCACACAGTGGACAAGAGCAGGGATGATAAAAAGGGGGCATGGCTTCATTTGTGCCAGCAGGAGAAGGAGCAGGGCGGCATGTGGAGGCTGGGAAGGAGCAAACAGGCTCTGAATTGCTGCCCTCTCCCTGGGCCCCCATCAGTGGGCACTGCACCCCATGCCATGGAGCCGTACTGCCCGTCCCTGTCCCCAGCCTCCTGTGTAATGTTTGCTTACAGGGCGGCAGCCCTCAGCCTCCTTTACAACCCTAATGAGGCATGTTGCCACCCGTCCCCAGGACGTCAGGACGTCTCCGCATGCGGTGCCACGTGGCAGGTGCTGCCTTCGTCAGAGCAAGGGAAGGGTTAAGCGGATGGCTTGAGCCCAGCCGTGCCTGTGGACCTGGCTGCCTCCGATCCCCTGCCATGCCAGCCAGTGCTGGTTCAGCACTTACGCACGCTGCTGTTATTAGGAATTAGTTAATGGATGTTTCCAGCCACAGGCGAGTGGCAGTCACAGGAGCCGTGGGACTGCTGGGAGGGCAGAGCTGTCTCTGAGTATTCAAACCCTGCCATGGTTGGGTGCGAGGTGCTGTGGCTGCCGGTGGTACAAGGGGAGGTTTTCCTACTGCCAGCCTGGTGGCAGTGCTCACTGCCGGCTGCCGGAGTCGTTTCCATCACAGGCCTCCCAAGGCTTCGCAAGGATTTATGGAAGATATGCATAACACAAATAAAGCCTCCCAGCAACGTGCAGAGCCAGCATGCAGCCATGGTACAGGGCTCACTGCTTTGCATGGAGGTGGAACCATCAAGCCCCAGCCTCTCTGCAGTGTGGACTCCAAAGGCTTTCAACTGAAGTGAAAGCCAGGCAGGGCACAGGAGCAGGAAGGTGGTTGGGGATGACAGTCCTCAGGAAGGGGCAAGGAATGTGTGGGGACATGGCTGATGGCTGGTCAGGAGCTTCTGGCTTTCCCTGCAGTACATGGGATGCTCTTGGGAGAAGAAATTTCCTCTTTGGGGCACATTCATGGGGATAGATCCAAAAATTGTGCCTCTGTGAAAGAGGAGGTGTTTCAACTCAAATGGGGAGGTCTGATGGAGACTGAAGGAGGAGTCTGGACTGTGCTCCCTACTCTGGGTCACATTGCTATGATCCCACATGGACTGATTGCCCACAGGGTTCCGAGGTGCTGTGGTGGACAGTGCGGGAGTGCAGGCACCCTGAGCAGAGCAGTCAGCTCGGTCAGCTTAACGTGGGAGCAGCTTGAGCTTCCCGGGCCAGGGAGAGAATCTGGCTGTGGGTTGTGCTGGTGAGGACCTTCCCTGGCTGCTGAGTGACTCTATCCCTACCTAAGAGGGGAGAAAACAGCACTCGCGCTCATTATGTGCTGGATTTATCCCTTCGGGTTAGATACAGCAACTGCTACAGTCCTGTTGCTTTGAGAGCTGGCTGCTGGCCTCTGGCAGCAGGCCCCTGTGCTGTGGGTGATGATTCCTGGTGGGGTGTCAATACACTTGTGGTGTGGTGATGCCCAATGGGGTGGCAATGCCTGGTGAGGCACCAGTGTCCAGTGGGCTGGGGATGCTCGGTTGGGTGCCAATGCCCAGTGGGACCCTGATGCCCACTGCGCTGTGATTCCCAATGGGACTGGTGCACGGTGGGGGTGATGCCCGGTGCGTAGCCATGCCCGGTGAGGCACCAGTGCCAGGATGGGCGGCGATAGCCGACGGAGCGGCGGGCGAGGCGGAGCCCGTGAGCAGCCAGTGCCGGGTTCAGCCCCCCCCCGCGGCCCGTCCCTCCCCGGCGCTGCCCCTGACACTGCCCGGCGGAGCGGAGATTGGGAGTCGCCGCGCTGGGGGCGGGCCCGGCTCCGGTTTAATCTCCGGCTCCGCCGGGATTACGGCTGCAGGATAGTCTCTAATCTGTGGCAGCGCGGGGCTGGGTACCGGGGGCTACTCGCCCCAGCCCGCAGCAGAGGCACCACCGGAGAGGGGGGCAGGTGAGTCCCATCCCATTCTCCCCAGCTGCGCTCGCTCCCGTGCTTTTTGCCTTCTCCCCCCGCGCCTCATCCTATCCCCCAACCCCATCTCCCTTCGCCCCCCGCCCGGCCCAGCTCTCCTCCCGCAGCCTAGCGCTCCCTGCAACCCTCTGATCCTCCTTGTCCCGGAGCCAGAAGGGTCCTTCCCTGCTGGGGAAGGCTGCGGCTGGCAGGTTGCAGTGCCCGGGGCTCTTTGCTTTGCTTTTCTCCTGCCACTTCTCTCTCCAGGAGCTGAAACCCTCCTTCGAGTGGGTAACACATTCTGCGAGGGCAGAGGGAAGGCAGAGCTCTAACTCGTTGCCTTTGCACCTAACGCCCAGGCACAGCTCTTGCCCGCAGCGTGGTGCCGGGGGGGTTTCAGCATCGCCGCTGATCTTTGCTGATACTAGTAATGCCACCAGCCCCAAATACCCCTTTCTTTCCTCCCCTTTTTTTTCCAGCTATTTTAATTTTTAATTGCCTTTGGGAATAACGTGTGTTTCTGAAGGCTGAGAACGGTGGCGGACGGGATCGAGTGTCAGGGTGCCGGGCTGAGGAGCAGGGGCGCGGGCAGGGAGAGCAGAGTGATGTCGGCTGCCTCGGGCGCTGCTGGGGCTTGGCGGGGCCGTGCGTGCCGTGCTTCCCAGACCGGGTATTTATAGAGCCGGGACAGCCGTGTAGAAAGCCGGGAGGCACATCACGTTCCCACCGGCCACGCGTGTCCCACGCCAGTCAGCGCTGTGCCCCGGCTCTGCTGGAGCGGCTTGGAAAAGTCCTGCCGGAGAGGAACTTTCTCCAAGGGGAAAGTGAGGCGCCGCGGGCTGCTGCTGGCCTCGGGGTCCCCATGCCGGGGCTGGCTGTGCCGTGGCAAGGGCGAGCTCCCGGCAGGTAGGATGGAGGGAGGCAGAGCCCGGCTGGCAGCGGAGGGCATGGCTGCGCCAAGCCGCCACGGAGCAGACAGGGAATTTTCCACTGGTGTTTGGATCAGGCCCAGGCTGAGCCGTTAGACCTGCCTGGTCCCTGCTGCCGGCCACCGGCTCATGTTCGCTCCCCGGCTTCGTGGGGGAACCCCAAAAACAGCCCTCCATCACTGGACACTGCCCTGTTCCCAGGGACCGAGTGCTGACGTGCCCTGGCTCCGGTGGCCAGGAATGTTGGGGGTGGTGGAACACCCCGGCCCCCCGGGGGCGAATGGGGGGTGACAGCACCATGGGGGAGCCTGGCGGAGGCGCAAAGGGCCCCGCAGCGCCCGGCCGCGCTGCAGCTGTAATCACACGCCGGGGCCGCAGCCACGGCAAACAAACAGGCACCGGCAGAGTCTATTTTCCTTGGAGCATGGGACGGAGCGGGATCCCACGGGCTCCTTTGGACGCGCAGCTCTTGAGAAAACACAGGCGGGTCGGGGACAGGAGGAGCCCCCCATGTCCTCATCCCTCCTCACCGCGTGGGTCTCGACTGCCGCACGCTAACCTGGCTGCTGACGCAGGTTTGAGGCTGGCTGGGTCCCCCATGCCAGCGGGGGGACAGGCAGCCTTGTCCTGCTCTCCCCGAGCCAATGGAGCAGATGTCAGGCTGGTAGGGTGGCCCCGTGGCAAGAGTGGCAGGGCTGTGGGCCCTGGTAGTCCCATGGGGCTTGAGCAGGCTGTGGCCCCTGGTTGGCATGGGTGCTGTGCTGGGGGTGCTGGGGTGGCAGGGACACAGCGGTGGCTGAGGCTGGTCCCTCCTGGTGTCCCCACTGCTGCCCATTTGGACTTTTTGCCATCAACCCCTCAGTGTCATCCTGCCAAAGTCAGGTGTATTTTAGGGAGTGGGAACTCCAAGAAAGCATCTTGCTTCCCAGGTGAAATGCATCTCCAGAAGTGTGATAGAAAAGCCAGTATTTTTCCAGGTGTTAAGCTGCCCATCAGTCCCTGCACTGCCACCATCAGTGTCACCATCCTTCTGGGGTGGCCTGGGCTTCTGACAGGCAGTGTGTTGGCTTTAATCTGAAAGCAAAATCCAGTATCTAGCCTCTAGCCAGCTGAAATGCTTTGGGATCAAGCTTCCATCTCAGCCACCATGCTGGGTGCCAGGGCCCTTGTGCTTTGTCTGTCCTGTCCCCATCCCTGTCCCCCCACTGCTGGCCACCTCTGCTGCCTCACCTTGTCCCACTCAGGCTCAACCCCTTCCCTCCATGCTGGGTTGCATCAGCAGCAGCTTTGGCTGTCCTGGTGCTGAGCACGGCTCCCCTCACCTGGCCTTGGTTGCCTTCGCCTGGCCTCAGTTTCCCCACCTCTCTTCCCAGATCACCTTGGTACTGGTGCTTGGATGTGGGACGACCTAGGGTGATGGTTGTGGTTGGTAGCTATGCTGCAGCCACTCTCTCTTCCCGTGGCCCCATCCTGGGGTGTCTGGCTCACAGGGGTTGCTGTGGTGGAGCTGCTCCATGATGTTTGGCTCTGTCACCCCCTTCCCTGCAATGCCTTTCCCCTCCTTGGCGTATCCCAGGCCCTGGCACGTCCATTGCTGGGGCTGGTGGCCAAGAAACAGCCCAGCCACTGGCACGCTCTGCCTTCAGGCAAGTCCACAAGCATGGGCAGAGCCATCCCTGAGGATATGGGTGCTGCTTGTGCTCTTCAAGGGAAGATCCCAGGTGAGCACTGCTTCCCACATGGTATGGAGGGGGCAGCCTGGAGCTGCTAGGGCAGGTGTTGGTGCCACTGTGGCTCTGCCAGCCAGGACAGTGGTTTCAAGAGCCACTTGCTCCTTCTTGCCACTGCCAGTTCTGCCCTGGACAGAGCCTGATGGCATTACCTGGCCAGAGACTGAGCCATGGTGCAGAATCTGGGGCTGAAAGCACAGGTCACCCCAGCACTAGGTGAGCCCAGGAGTGGTGCCACACTGCCCAGCTCATGCTGGGACCACCAGTGGGGCTGACTGGCACTGCTGTCTGGTGGGGCAGTGCAGCGAAGGTCTCTGGTGGGGCTATCTCAAGGTGGTCTCCAGAAGGTTTCTTTGGGGAGGGTCTACAGTGGGGCTACCCAGAGGGGCTCTCCAGCTGTGCACTGGGCAGGCTGTCTCCAATCATCCCTCCCCACAGCTGCTGATGTTCTTGTGCATGGGGGTGCACCCCAGAACCTTCACCCCAGGAGTGAGGTGCCCGTCTGTGGCCCTGGGCAGCTGGATTTGCCTTTCTGGGTGCGCGCTGCTGCAGGGGGAGGTGGGATGATGGCACTGCCTTTGCTTGGCTGGGAGGTGGAGGGAAGAAGTGGCGTAGGTTTAAAAACAGGGTTGAGGTGCTAATTTTAGGAAGAGAGGTCAGGGGGAAAGCCACGTCTGTGTGTGCTCAGGGGGAAGGGCAGGCTCTACTCCTGCAGTGTCCAGCTGACTCTGCTCTCAGCATCCAGCTTCCCAGGGCCACCCCCTGGGGGTTCTCTGTTGAGGGGCAAGGAGAGGTGAGAGGTGGGTCCGCACTGTGTGTGCCTGCCCTGCTGAGGCCAGCCTCCCTGCAGAGGTGATGCCCAGGGTCTGCTGAGGTTTGAGCTGTTGTTCCAGCTCTGCCTGCACACGCCTGTGTCCACAGCAGTGCCGGTGGCTGACGAGGGACCCAAGGCTGGGGTCACTTCGTGCCCAGCAGCAGTTTAGGGGGCTGATTAAGGACCTCAAGATAGGGGTCACCCCATCTCCAGTAGCAGTCCAGAGGGCTGACCAGTGACCCCAGGCTGGGAGTCACCCCATGCTGAGCAGCGGTGCCAGGGGGAATCCCAGGGCTGGGTGCTGGTGGCAGTGGAGGGACACACTGGCACCCCTGCCCGCTTGCCCATGCTGCCCATCTCTGTGGGAGGGCTCTGTCACCAGCACAGCCCCAGGGAATATGAGACCTCTGTGTGCCCGGCCACACTGAAACCTGAACAGGCACCTGGGCAGGCAGGCATGGGTGGGAGGGCCTTGCTGCCAGCCCCATGGCACACACTGGTGAGCACCCAGTGGGGTACCTGTCTGTGAGCACGCAGGCAGCAGCAGCAGCAGGCTTGGTGCTAAAGCCGGATTACCACCAGGAATAGTCCCATGGTCCAGCTGGGTGGATTAGCTGGGATTCATCTGCAGAGGAAGAGGAGATGGGGAGGGTGTCTCTGCCCTGTGGGGGTCCCCGGCCTTGGGGAGCACCCACACGCTGTCAGGGAGATCTGACACCTTCGTTCCCAAAGGTGAGAGCAGCAAGTGCCCGTGGATGGGTGTCGCAGGCTGCAGGGACATGATGGGTCATCACACCCCGGGGCTGGCACCATGTGGTGTAGGCAGGGCTGGCAGGCAGTGGCTGCCTGTCCCCATGCGTGTGGTACTCCCACAGTCGCAGCGTGCTCTGGTGGGGACTGTGCCATACCAAGGATTGACCGGGATAACCAGTGCAGTGTGAGAGCCAGGCTTTCCCAGGGTGATGTATCCTCTTCATCATGCTGCGGGGTGCAAGGGCTCCCCTCCCTCCGGCATGTTCTGTTGGCATTGCTGACAGAGCTCCCCCTGCTCCTGGCTGTGCCTTGCTCCCAGCTGGGATTTTCTACCTTTTAAATGAAGTCTGGATGGAAGCGAGATGTCAGGCAAAGGGATGCAGTCCCCTCCAGGACTGGATCCTCCACCATGGTGCCCCGGCCACCTGGGAGGGCTGTCGGGGGCCGGCATAAGCCCAGGGCTGCTGCCTGCCAGGCAGGGATACAGGAGCCCTACAGCCCCATACACGTGTCCCCGTCCCGGCGAGGGGGGGCAGGCATCTGTGCTGGCCAGGGCACGGCGTGCGAGACCAAACGCAGCCTCCGCCCGGGCTCGCAGACGTGGCTGGCGGGAGGGTACGTGCCGCCCCATGCATACGGCTCGGCGTTCCCCGCGGGGGGTGAGGGACGGTACCGGGGCCCGGCTCGGGATGCCTGCCGTGATGGGAGGTGTGTCACTGAACAGTGGGACAGCAGGAGCAGCCCACAGTAGAGCTTGGCATGGGTAGAGAGAGGTGGGAGGTCTGACAGCAGCGGGGCTGTCGCCGTCCTGATCCCCAGAGCTGTCAGGAAAGCAGTGTAGCTGGCTCAGCACCCCCAGGACACGGCCCTGGGTGCTACAGCTGAGGGGTTCTATGCACATGCATATGCCTGTGCCCGTGCCATCAGGGTGGGTGATCTGGGACTGGTGGTCAGGAGTGGGCTGGCCAAGGGTCCAGCGAGGATGGCAATATCCTATCTGTGTGGTGGCATGGCAGCCCTGCAGTGGGCTGGGGCTCTCTGGGCTGGCACACCTGGGGAAGAGATCCGTTGGGAGATGCTCTATTTCCAGAGCAGAGGGAAATTGGGCATACAGGGACAGGGGTGAGTCCTCTGCCCTGAGGACCCATTGCACCGCCCAGGGCCATCCACTGCTCCACGTATTTGCTGTTCTGCCCACCTTATCACAAGGCAAACAGCGTGAGGCAGGGCACGCTCTGCCCGATCGAAGCGTCTCCTGTTACTCCCCTTTCATCTTCCCACCTTCCCCGGCCGCTGATGACGGGAGAGACCCTGGCCGAGGAGCAAAGGCCAGGGCTGGTCACGGAGGTGGCAGCGAGTGGTGCCGGGGCTGTGCCAGGGCTGCCGAGCGGGAGGAAGCGTCTGGGTGGCAGCGCTAAGCGCGGTGCATGCAGAATGAGCCCGGCCGTGCTCTTGCTATTCCGAGAGGCGCTCGGGGGAAGAAGCTGGTATTTCCTGAGCCACCCGGCGAGGTGTAATTATAACCTGGGAGAAGAAAGGGGCTGCAGAGGAGAGCGCCCAGCCTGCCCGGCGCCCGCGGGGGAGAGGGCAGGGAGCGGGAAGCTCCTGCCCTCCTGCCCACCGCCCGTGGGATGCAGCAGAGCCCTGCCTGCGGCTCTGGGGAGGTCGTGGAGGTGATGAAGCACCGGGGATCCGGCGGCCCTCCTCAAGCGCGGCCCCGGGAGTGGCCGGTTCGGCGGTGCCTGCCCGCGGCAGTGGGAAGGCGCAGAGTTAACGGTGGCGTTTAGACGTGCTGGCAGCCTTGTTTGTGCCTGGATCCGGCCCAAGTGGAGGCCTAGCAGAGGGGATAAATCATCCCAGCTCCTGCCCTGCACTTCCCTTTCTTCCCCCGTAGAGCTGAGCCTCCCTGCTCTGGTCCCCACTGGCCTGTGCCCTGCCTCTGTTTCCCCATCAGGCTGGGTGCCTCAGGCAGGATGGCCCGACTGTGTGCCCCTCATCCCAGGCCAGCCTTAGGGGCTCAGCTCTCTGGCAGTGCCAGCATCCGGTGTGTGGCCTGGGATGACCCTGCCAGGTCTCCTTGGTGGCCTGGATAGGCAGGGACAGGCAGGGCAGCAGCTCTGGAGCCCGGAGGTGCTGGCACCCACACCCTGCTGTCACATTCTTCCTCTGCGTGACAGGGGGACTGCTGTCCCTGAAGTCTCCCTGCCCCAGCAGTGCCACGAGAGAACACATTTTGTCCCCAGGGCCACCAATCCCTTGGGAGTGTAAGGATAGGCACGTCCCCATCTGCTCACCCCATAGGGAACCCAGCCACTGGGGTGACAGGGCAGCAGCCAGGAGTTGGGGTCCACGCCGCATCCCAGCCAGCCCTAACCTTGGAGAGGTGGCATTGTCCCTTGGCTGGACATGGCCCCAAAGTGGCACCCCCCTGGCAGGCAGGACAGAACCGCAGCCCCCCAAGCCGGCGGGGGGTGGCGGGGACCCTGCCCCTGCTGCCAGCCTGCCCCAGAAAGCCACCCTGTGCCGTTTCCTAGCGGGGCGTGGAAGGCCAGGGCTCGCACAGAGGCAGCTTTGTGCAGCGTGCCAAGGCGTCCCGCTCTCGGCAGCCCGGCCTCCTTCTCCTGCCAAGGAGCTGTCTCACAGCCCTGCACTCTTTCCTGCTCCGTTTGTCCAGCCCTGACATGCCCCTGAGCCCCTGTCTTGGCAGCCCAGACACACCAGCCAGGGTGGTGGGACACGGGTGAGACCCGCACGGCAGTGCTACAGGCTTCATGTAAGGACAGTGGCTGGGGGGTCCCTGAGCTCCCATCTCCATCCCCATCTGCACCCCAAAACGCCCCTGCTTGCCTGTTGGTACCCATCTGCAGGAGGGTAAACTGAGGCATGGAGCTGAGCACTGCAGGCAGGGGATGGAGAAGAGCAGGCACTGTGGATGGAGGCTCTGGGCTGGGCTGGCGTCATGCTGCGGGAAAGGGAGCAGAATGTGCTGGTGGGTGGGCTGCAGGATGGCTGGGTGGGGGGTGGATGCACTGGGCGACCCTTGTGGGACTGTTAGAGGGAGTGAGCTCTGTGGGGTGATGTGTGCTGAGTGGGCAGAGGGCAGAAGCCCAGCCATGGTGCTGTCTGCCTGGGCAACCTTGTCATCCCAGTGCTTGTCCCTGCAGTGCCACCAGCACTGGTGCTGAGCCCAATACCAGCATCCCCTGTGGGTGCAGGACTTGTGGGACCTCAGGCCAGCCCCTCCAGTGCTCCTACCTAGAGCTGGACCCCTCTTGCTCCACTCTTGCAGAGCCCAAGGAGAGCCGGCAGTGAGCCCAGCCATCTCTCTGCCATGGATGCCACGGACGTGCCACTCCAGGCCGAGATGGTGGAGCTGGTGCCCAACGGGAAGCACACAGCCGTGCTCACCACCTCCACCGTGGCCTCACTGGAGGGTGACAGGTAGGGGCCTCGGGACAAGTTGAGGTGCCAGAGGTTGGGTTGCTCCCTGCCCTTGCAATGCCGGCTGGCACTGCCCAGGCTCTGTGTGGGACATGGTGGCCCCAACTCTGCTTCGGCTTCATCCTGCTCCCTCCGGCGCCCAGGTTTGAGGAGAACCAGACTGGCATGGCAGAGATGGAGGAGTTCCTGTCCCACGGTGCTGAGAAGAAGCAGACGCACTTCACTGATGTAAGCATTGGCACAGGCACCGTGGTAGTGGTGAGATGGGGGCAGCTCCTGGTGTGACTATTTTATCCCCTCCTTATTGACTCGTGCACAGTTCGAAGGGAAGACGTCTTTCGGGATGTCTGTCTTCAACCTGAGCAACGCCATCATGGGCAGTGGCATCCTGGGACTGGCCTATGCCATGGCCAACACCGGCATCATCCTCTTCCTGTGAGTGCTGCGCACCCGGGGGGGCTTGGGGAGGATCTGGATGGGGGGGGGCTCTTCCTCAGTGGGTGCCAGGGGTGCAGGTGAGAAAGGTGTGGGGTGACGCAGGGACCAACATACTGCTGCCTGAGCAATGCCCATCCCTGGCATGAGCCTGTCTGCGCTTGCTGGGTGCTGTGCCCTGCTGGGGAGGAGGATGATGATGATGAAGGTTTGACTCCCTTAATACAGGACCAGATTTCCCCATTTGGCCCAAAGGATATGGGTGCTGACTCCTTTTGGGTGTGGGGACAGGCACCCACTGGGCTGGGGATGGGGCTGTGAGCACCGTGTGGCTCATCCACCCTGTGAGCACCCAGCCAGTGCTAAGACGAGGGGCTGGGTGGCCTGCCAGGGTGGCAGAGCCCCTATGTGGGGTTTACTCCATGGCTGTGCCCAAGCCCTGTGCTGTGACCCGCTGATGACAGCACTGTCTTCCCCCAGCTTCCTCCTGACGGCGGTGGCCCTGCTCTCCAGCTACTCCATCCACCTGCTGCTCAAGTCCTCAGGCATTGTGGGTGAGTGTCAGCTCCAGGGGGAGCTTTGCCAGGGGGTCCCTTCCTGACCCTCACCCCACACCTCTCCCCATCCCGCAGGCATCCGCGCCTATGAGCAGCTGGGATACCGAGCCTTTGGCACGCCGGGGAAGCTGGCCGCAGCCATTGCCATCACGCTGCAGAACATCGGAGGTGAGGATGGGGCTGGCAGGGCTGGGAGCAGGGATTGGCACTGGAGCACACTGGTGCAGCACAACCTCGCTCTGCCCTTCAGCCATGTCCAGCTACCTGTACATCGTCAAATCCGAAGTGCCTCTTGTCATCCAGACCTTCCTCAACCTGGAGGAGAAGACCACGTGAGTGCCTCCTGCCCGTGCTGCCTCTGCCTTCCCTGGGCAGGCGCTGGGGCCTCAGCTCCAGCTGTGCAGCCTGTGGCAGGGATTTACTGACATTAAGCCACTACTATTTTTGATAACCACCAGTGATGAATAAGCCCTTGGGTGGGATTAAACTGAGCTGAACTTCCAATCCCTGCTCCTCACATCCCCTTGGGATCAGGCTTTCCTCCTTGAGCAGAGCCCAGGGCTGCTGCGGGGTGGGGAGTGGGAGTTTTTGGTTGTGAATGGGTCCCCCCACCCCATGCCTGCATCTGCATCTGGCAGCATGGGGGGTGAGAGCTGGGCAGATGCTGGGCAGAGCTGCCTTGGGGACCTTCACCAGTCCAGGACTGGGCATCCCAGCCACTCTCGACCCTGGCTGCTCCAGGGTGCTTGACCAGGGCTGGGCAGGGGTCGTGCTTGCGGTGTTGAGGACTTGGCTGAGCCCCCCTTGCAGATGCTGGTGCCCTGGGCTGCACATGGGAAAACATGTGTTGAGAACAGCAGTTCTCAGCCTACCGACAGCAGCTCTAGCCCTCGGGGGTGCACCACTTTGGGGGTAGGCAGGACCCCAGCTCAAGAGTCCCCAGGGATGCTGGCCTCAATGGTCCCAGGGATGCCATCTCAGGGGTCCCTGGGGATGCTTGCACAGCAGAGATGCTAGTGGATCCCTCGAGGGATGTCAGTGTCCCTGGGCTGCCAGCTCAAGTGTCGCCACGGGTGGCAGACAGCCCTCCTGTATGTCTGCCTGTGCCTCACGTGCCCCGGCAGAGTGCGGCAGTGAGCAGGCCCTCTGCTTCCAGAGACTGGTACATGAACGGGAACTATCTGGTGATCCTGGTTTCCCTCACCATTATCCTGCCCCTGGCCCTCATGAAGCAGCTGGGTAAGTCGGTGATGCTCCCTGCAGCACCAGGGTCTGGCACCCCAGTGCTCTGATGGGGTGACAGTGCCAGCCTGAGGTGATGAGTCCTACCTGTATCCACCGGCTTCTCTTCTCCCTCCCCAGGCTACCTCGGCTATGCCAGCGGCTTCTCACTCAGCTGCATGGTGTTCTTCCTCATCTCGGTGAGCACCTTCTGGCACATGCTGGTGGCTCTGGATGCTGAGCGCCCTTGTGCTGGGGTGCATGGCTCTGCTGCCACATGGCCAGGCTGCATGCCGTGGTGACAGTGGGGACATTGGGTGCTCGGGGCTGCGGAGACGTTGTGGTGGTGCTGTCATGCTGCTGGGCTATTTTTGGCTGAAGGAGTCAAACGCTATGGAAAGGGGACAGAAGAGGGTGCCAGGGGGGAAATGGTTCATGTGGCCCCTCCACGTGCCGCTGCCCTGCTGTGCCCCACTGCGCCTAATGCCCACCCTCACATGTGCAGGCTGAGGGGCAGCATCGCCATGGGGCACTGCTGGCAAAGGGTGCCCCATAGAGGGGTCACTGTAGGTGCACCCTCCCACTGGATGCTGTGCCGGGAGGGCCGTGGTGCTGGGTGCTGACCGTCCTCACGTCCTCCCAACCCCAGGTTATCTACAAGAAGTTCCAGATCCCCTGCCCGCTCCCTGAACAGGAAGGGAACCTCACAGGCAGCCTCAACTCCACCTCTGTCAGCACCAGCGACTACCAGAATGGCTACACCGTCCTCCAGACCCCCGAGCAGGGCACCTGCACCCCCAGCTTCTTCACCCTGAACTCCCAGGTAGGGACCTGGGCTGCACCCCTGGGGCTCTATGTGTGCCCACACCCTGTGCACCCCATGAAGGCTGGTGGTCTGGTGGTGGTGGCACCCACCAGCTTGGCCTCAGTGCCCAACAGCCCTCCTCTCGTGCAGACAGCATACACTATCCCCATCATGGCCTTTGCCTTCGTCTGCCACCCGGAGGTCCTGCCCATCTACACTGAGCTGAAGAAGTGAGTCCTGGGTGGGAGCACCTACGGGGGGGGATGAGCTTCATCAGAGGCAGTACCACCACCAAAGGCAGTGGGACCTGTGCAGGGGCATCGTGGGGAGGTGGGTGATATGCCCCTGCTTGGGTGCTGGGTGATAGGACCTGGGATGCCCCAGGAGATGCGTGATGCAACCCAGGGTGAATGGCTGGTTGGTGGTATCACGCCGGGGAGGTGGGTGATATGGCTCAGGATGGGTGGTGGATGGGCGGGTGATCTGACGCACCACACAGCCCAGGAAGGGGGACACAGCTCCTCTCCCCACAGCCGCCATGCACCCCATGCTGGTGTTCCAGCCTCACTCCTCCCTGCTGGGTGGGTGCTCAGTGCTGGTGGGTGCTGTGCAGTGGAATGGGCTGCAGAGGCTGTGCTGAGCTCGCTGTTTCCTGCAGTCCCTCCAAGAAGAAGATGCAGTGCATCTCCAACATCTCCATCTCGGTCATGTACCTCATGTACTTCTTGGCTGCGCTCTTTGGCTACCTCACATTCTATGGTGAGGACTTGGCTATGGGAACGGGGGTCCTGATCCCATGCTGGTACCGGGTAGTGGCGCTGCCGGTGCTCACCCATTGCTCCCCGCAGGCCGGGTGGAGTCAGAGCTGCTGCACACCTACAACAAGGTGGACCCCTTCGATGTGCTCGTCCTGTGTGTGCGGGTCGCCGTGCTGACAGCTGTTACCCTGACAGTCCCCATTGTCCTCTTCCCTGTGAGTGGCCCTGTGGGCACTGCCACCCCTGCCTGCCACAGGGCTTCGACACCAGGCTTTGAGAGGGGAAACTGAGGCACCGATGCGGCTGGGACCTGGAGACAGGGATTGGTGGGGCTGCAGGGATTGGGAATGGGACCTGCTGGGTGTCAGGGACAGGGCTGGGAAGAGGTGACCGGGACCAGTGGGGCATCAAGGTAAGAGGTGGGTCAGGTGAAAGGGTGATGGGGACTGGCAGGATTGTGGAGACAGGGCTGGAGCAGGGGAAACAGTGACAGGGACTGGTAGGATTGTAGGGACAGGGGATGGGATGGGCCCTGGCTCCAAGGATGAAATGTGACCCTCTGTCCCTGTCCCCAGGTGCGCCGGGCCATCCAGCAGATGCTGTTCCAAGGGAAGGACTTCAGCTGGATCCGCCATGTCACCATCGCCCTGGTCCTGCTGACCTTCATCAACCTCTTGGTCATCTTTGCCCCCTCCATCCTTGGCATCTTCGGCATGATCGGTGTGTGGCCCCCTTTGGCACTGGGTGTTATGGGCAGCACGACAGCCCTTGCCTGGTGCTCAGCTTTGCCTGACCTATCTGTGCCTTGGTTTCCCCTTTTCGATGTGCCAAGACAAAGGGGCATGTGGGATGCCCCCCAGCCCCGTCCCTGTCCCAGCAGGCAGGTTTCTGTGGTGCAGTGCTGGCTGCTTGCTATGCTGCTGGCAGGCACTTGCTCTTCCCCTGGGTGTTCCCCTTGAACCCCCAATCCAGGCTCCCCCTGCTTAGCACCCAGCTCGGTGCCAAGGCCCTTGCTGTGTGGGGACAGTGCCAGGACACAGCGTCCCTGGGTTCCTGGAAAGCTTTGCCAGGGCTGGGGTTGGCAGGGGGGAGAGGACCTGCCTGGCAGCTGGGCTGGCAGAGCTGAGCCGCTCTGTCCCTGTCTGCTCCAGGTGCCACCTCCGCTCCCTGCCTCATCTTCATCTTCCCTGCCATCTTCTACATCCGCATCATGCCCAAGGACAAGGAGCCACTGCGCTCCACCCCCAAAATCTTGGTAAGCATAGGGGGGACAGGACAGGGATGGGGAGAGGGATGGGGTCCTGTGCCGGGGACCCTGTCACCCTGACTGTCTCTGACTGCTTCCCTGTCCCCACAGGCTGCCTGCTTTGCCCTCCTCGGAGTGCTCTTCATGATCATGAGCTTGAGCTTCATCATCATTGACTGGGCTACGGGAGGGGGGAAGAGCGGTGGCAGCCACTAGCCAGCACTGGGTGCCCACACCAACCCCTCCCACCCCACCGGTGCCCCAGGGACAGCCAGCCCTGGGCTCAGCCCCGTGCCATGGCCCCAAGGGCTGCCCCAGGGACCTTCTGCCATTGCTGCCCATCACCCGTGGTGGTGGTGAGGGGGCATGAGCCATGGCAGGCACGGGGATCCCCCTGACCTATGCTCAAGATGGGGCAGCGAGCCCGGGGCAGGTGCTGTGCCCCCCTCCGTGTTCCAGCAGGTCCCCTCCCTGCTCCACCCCTCAGTTTCCCCATCTGTAAAATGGGAATAACACTGCCCTACCTCACCAGGAGCTGGCTGTCCAGTGGAGCTCGGGTCTGCGCACCCAGAGCCGCCAGCAGCAGGTACTGCCAGGGGTGTGGGGATGGGGGGCACTTACCTGGCCCCCCAGACAGCATCCAGAGCCCTGATGAACAGTGTCCGTGGGGGGGCTGGAGCCTGTGTCCAAGACACACATCCTCTCCCGGTCCCCGGAGAGATGCCACCCCACTCCCCCTGCATCATGGGGGCACCCTGGTCCCTGGGGGCAGTGCGGCCCTGCCGCCGTGGCTGACGGTACAAGCCCCCTGCTCTTGAGCCTGCTGGGGACACGGTTGGCTCCCAGTGCCCGCGGATGGAGCCCCAGTGACCCCCAGGCCATGCAGGGGGACCAGCAGTATAGCTCTGGGGAGGTGGTATGCTGGCAGGGGCCTGGCCCCACCAAGGGGAGCAGGTTGGGGGATGCTGGGGGCAGCTGTCATTAGAGGCCAGCTTGGGGGCTCCAGAGCCATCTCCCTGTCTGTGTGCCCAGATGCCAGGGTGATGGGCACCCACGCAACCCAAGCTGGCCCTGCTCGCCTTGCACCTAGGGCCAGCACCTGGGCGCCTACAGCCCTCTCCCATCCGCCCATCCGTCCACCTATACATGCCGCTGGGACACCCCACGTTATGCCAAAACCTGGAGGGTGGCTCTCCCACTGCCTGCCTCCCTTCCCAGGGTGGGGGCAGCCCAGCAGGGTGGGCAGCGGGGGGCAGGGGGGTGTCCCACAGTGAAGTACATAAGAGATGTATTTTTTTACTGGGGAGGTGGAGGCTGGGATGCTTTTTATAAATACTGTATATAAGAGTAGATCTTTTTTAACGTGTTGTGTCGCTCTGGGTAGCTCTGTATAATGTACATATGGGACGGGAAGAGATTGTGAGGGGCATTGCTGTGGACCCTCACCATCACCTTGGGGCTGCCGGCTACAGTGTGACCCTGTCATCTGTCCCCAGCCCAGCTGCTCTGTGCCGGGGGGTGACACTATTAAATTATCCATGGGGTAATGCCCGTGCTGGTGGGAGGCCAGCCCGAGCAGCGCCGGCAGTGAGAATAAAGATGTGAACGTGTCCAGGTCTCAGGCATCACTGGGGAGTGCGAGCGGCTGGCATCCAGCACCCAGCGTCCCGGGACAGCATGGACACACAGACACGCACAGGTGCATGGATGTACATGGGGACAGCATGGTCATAGAAGCATCTACATGCATGCCCAGACATATGGCAGGACAGCCTAGACATACAGACTGCCCATGCCTCTCCCATGGCCCTGTGTGGATTGGATGTGACCCCCCCATATCCCTCAGTCGGGCCCTCTCCCCTCTGCCTGCGGGCACAGGGCTCTGCTCCAGGCCTGGGCACAGCTCCAGCTCATTAGCAAAGCCTATTAGCCGCGCAGCCTGCTCCCACGGGAACAGCCCTGCTCCCCCCATGCCAGGCCCATGGGTGCTGCCCCATGAACCCCACTGCTGGGCTGCATGTGATGGTGCTGTACACCTTCCCCTGGCACAGTGGCTTCTCAGCTACAGCATCCGTCACTGCTCCAATCCCACTTGCTGGGTGAGGAGGGGCTGGGGGTCTCAGGATTTGCCATGGAGCTGATATGGAGTGAGGTAGGCTTCCTGGGCACGGGCCAGCCCTGCGGGGCACTGGCACAGCTGGGCACCTTCCTTGGGCTGCGTGGGGTGTCCAGCTCACAAGGGAGCATCCTGGGAGCTGGGTACCCCCTGCCCTGGGCAATAGCTGCCTCAGAGGTACTCCATCCTGCCCAGATCCATCCTTGCTCCATCCCTTGCTGTGGACATCTACAGCCCTGGCACCCACCGAGGGGCTCCCTCCCCTGGGAGCTTGGCACAAAGGTCCCCGAGGTCTGAGCCCCGCGGCCAAAGAGGGGATGAAAACATCCCAAGATCTGAGCCACCGCCCTGTGACACCCTGTCCCCGCAGGAGGTGGCCCTGAGGCACAGCATTCCCCCGCACCGCTGGCTCCAGGGCTGCACCCACCTCTGTGACCCGAAGGACCCCGGTCCCAAAACGCAGCACCCACCCTCCATCTCCCTCCCCACGTCTGTACCGGGGCACACCGCGGCCCCGCTCCCCCGACGGCCCCGCTCGCTCCCATCCCGCTCGCACCAACGCTCCCGCCCGTCCCGATCACCCCGCGGCGGTGCGCGGCGCTGCCGCGCGGGGGCCGATCCCGCCGGAAAGAGACGAGGCCCCGCCCCCTCAGACCGCGCCCCCTCCTGGCCCCGCCCCCAGACCACGCCCGTCCTGGCCCCGCCCCGCGGCGGCGCGCAGGGCAGACCGGGGGCGCGCAGGCAGCCGCGGCCGCCGCCATGGGCTGCACCGTGAGCGCCGAGGACAAGGCGGCCGCCGAGCGGTCCCGCATGATCGACAAGAACCTGCGGGAGGACGGCGAGAAGGCGGCGCGGGAGGTGAAGCTGCTGCTGCTGGGTGAGACCCCTGCGGATCCGTCTAACGGGACACCGACAGCCCCGCCCGGCTCGGCTCGGCCCGGCCCGCGCCTACCGGAACCGGGCAGCCCCGCCGCTCCCGCATCCTTTGCCCCGCAGCGATCGTGGGCACCAGCCCGCGGGGTGCGGCCCCGCCCCGGGGTTCCGCCAGTAATGTGGTGCTGGACCCAGCCCAGCCCTCGATTTCCCCCCCTCCGCAGTGGGGTGTCGGCCCATCGATCTCTCGGGCAGTAAGGTGTCCGCCCCGCCCCCCCCCCCAGGCTTCCGGGTTTCCCCCAGAAGTGGGGTGCTGGCCCCACAACAGGCTTTGGGGCTCCCCACAGGAATGGGGTGTGGAGTCCATCTCAGGTGCAGGGATCCCCCCAGGAGTGGGGTTCTGGCCCCATAGCAGGCCTTGGGGATCCCCCCTGCAGAGGGGCGCCAGCCCCACCCCTGCCTGTGGGGTTCCCCTGAAGTTGGGTGCCAGCCCCACCCCACTGTGGTTCCATCCCCCCATCCCACTGGCATCCAGCCTGACACATCCCTTTGGGCACAGATAGGGACATCCCCACCCTCCCGCTGGCTGGGACCCCCTGTCCTGCCTGCAGGACCCCCGGCTGCCTGGCTATGCCCGGGGGGGATCCTCCATGGGCTTGCCTCTATTCAGCCTCAGACTGGCTGGGGCAGAGGGAATGGGTCTAACCGAGCCCCTCTATCACACTGTCGCCCTCCCCTCACCATGGAGTGGTGAGGAGCTCGGGCAGCATGCTCTGTCCCACACGCTGCCCGCAGTGGGCAGGACCCCGTGCAGCCCACGGGTGCTCTGCCCCACGGACACCCGATTTTCATAGCGATAACGGGCCGCTTGCACTCTTCAAAGCGGCCCCACGATGCTGCTGTGGGCGTTCACAGACCTGCCCTGTGCCTGCAGGCAAGGCAGCCGCTTATTTACTTTAATTTATTATTTTTCTTAATGACTCCCAGTTGGGGTTTTTAATTCCCTTTCCGAAATTCCCAGGGAGAGCCTCGCTCCAGGTGTGACGCGGGGCTCTCACGGCACCGTGGGGCGGCAAGACCCGGGATGGGTGCAGAAATCCCGGCTACTGCCAGGGCAGCGCCGGCAGAAAATGTCTTTCGGCTCGTCACCGCCGTCGGCAGAGGAAGCTGCCGGCAGCAGGAAGTCACGCCGAAATCCGGCAGCCCTTTATTTGCTCAACCCCTGCCTGCCTTGAGAAATACGTAATTAACGCTCTGAACTGCTCGTTCAACGGAGCACTGAGGGGTTTTGGGGTTCATTCTTATTTCAGCCTTGGTGTGAGTGGTGCCAGAGCAGGACCCGTCGAGGGGGGTCTGGCTGCTTATGCAGCCTTGCTGACCCGCTTGTTTCCGGGGAGGGGAGGGTGCCGGTGCAGTGAAGCCCCATGGGGTTCGCTTGGGGAAACACATGGTCCCCCTTCGCTGTGAGCTGTTCTCATGCCGGCCCTTGATGCTGACTCGGCAGCTGTTGAAATAATGGTGCCAAGGGGTGTAGCTGGACAGGGGGGTTGGCAGCTCCTTCCCATGGGGCTTCAGGGACCAGCCAGGATGGGCGTTGTCATGCCATTGCTGCCGGCATTGGGGTGCTGCGGGGGATTAAGGACAGCACGACAGACCAATATGATCAAGGCTGACAGCTTTATTCGCCCTCACATGCAGCTTTTATAGAGCGCTCAGACAGCAAAGCATTTACGACACAACTGGCAAGATATAATTGAACAGTGTTTTGTTAGTAACAGCTTAACGATTAATTAACTGTGTAGCATACCTTCCAAGGTTACAGTTATCAGTTCCTCCCTACATATCCTGACTTCTCAGGCTCTTCTGCCAGCTCCCTCAAACTCTCTCATGTACACGTTCTCTAGTAACCTTCAGCCAAGGCCTCAAAGCCTTTGGTCCACTACTTCACTAAGCCTTTGGTTCACTACTTCACTAATGTCAAGTAACTGGATTGCTCACGTGGCCATTCTCAGCCAAATGACTCCCCGCAGGGTGCCTGCCTGGCTGGTGCTGAGCATCTCTGAGAGGTGGACAGGGGCTCCCGGCTGGCGAGGATCACGGTATGAGCTGGCCAGCCCACATCCCTTTCCCATGTCCCGCTCTCTAGAGAAGCAGAGGCAGGAGGAGGATGGTGGGTGCACTCTTTCTGACGAGGCCAGCGTATACAAGTGGTATTTCTGATCTCAGTTGGTTTCTAAAGCCAAAAATGGAGTGAAATGGCTCTTCTAAAGTATTTCTTTTTGTTCATTTTTTCCCCTTGCGGGTGTGTTCAGGTGCAAGTAGTGCTGGATCCTTGGGTCATATCGGCCTGTTTCCGAGCCCAGCTGTGGCTAGAAAATCCTCCTGAGACAGGAGGGAATGGCTGGAGATGGGGCCAGTGTTGCTTGACATGGGGATGAGGTGCCCGCTCTTCCTATCACCTTATTTTTTTACCCTTGGCCAGAGGAAGCTTTGAGGAGAACCAGGGCTTCCCATGAGCCCAGCAAGTGCTTTTTGGTGAGCACCACAGCTGTTAGGCCCACTTGGCAAGGCAGAGCTTTGCAGTCCTCCCTCAGGGCTGCAGCACTCCCGCGTCCTCCAGAGATAGGGAGCGAAAATTAGGGAGGAAAAAATATAAGAAGAAAAATAGCTTCACCCTTTGTGCCTAATTGGCCTGTGGCACAAAGAGGAGATGGCTTTTCCAAGCACTGCGTGGGTTTTGCCGGCACTTGGAGCTGCTGGGGCAGCCGGCGGGATGTGGTGTGGGTGAAGGGCGCTGGGCTTGGTGTGCAGCGGCTTGGGGCTGACCAGTGAAGCCACCTTGGCTCAGTGCTGATGCCTTTCCTCTGCCATGGTGGGCAAGCCGGAGAGGGATGGTGTGTGCTGTCGGTGTGGTGGGGGCAGGCAGGACCCCCAATGGCGCACGGCACTGCAGGTGTGGGTGCACCACCTCCTGCCCCTCCTGCATTCGCCAGCTCTGAAATAGTTGCATACAGATAGTTTGAAGCTTCAGTCTCTGATGGGGAGAACACCCAAACAAAGCAATCGCCCCTATTTTGTGGCTGGAAACCAGCAGCCTCCCAAGGTTTTGGTGCTGGGAGAGGCCAGGAACCATCAGTGGCACCTGGAGCATCCGCCTCCTGCAGCAATGCTGCCAGTAGCTCCCAGTGCCACTGTTGGCTCCTTGACATCACCATGGCTCAAACCATTGGAGTTGCTGGCTGTAAGTGGAAGTTGGGTTCTGCCCAGCCCAACTCCTGCCTGCAGGAGCTGGGATGCTCTGGGGGGTTTTAGGATCAGTGCAGGCAAGCAGTTGCCTCATTTAAAGCCCCTAGTTCTGTATTTTCCTGTGGAGGATTAGGAAAGCAGAAGGATTTCTCGGCTGCTCGGAAAGCATTGGAGGCTGCGAAGGTGCCTAGGACAGGGGTGGTGCCTGTGGGTTGATCATGTCAATCCGCAGCAGTTTTTAGTGCTGGAGGTGCAAACCCTGGGGCGAGGATGCTCCCCTCGCACCTGCCTGGACTGACTTGCACGGGAGTGAGTCACCTGTACGAGATCCTGCCTGGGTGAGCTATAGCAGGGGTGAGGGTGGCCGGGACAGGGCTCAGCAGCTTTATGTGTTTGGGGTTTTTTTTTGAGGCTTGCATAAAAATAGAGGAAGGGAGGGACCAGCTGCGACTTTCGGCGGCTGCGGTGCCCGGCTCTGCCCTGGCCTTGCGTGCGAGCACCCGTTCTGCTGCACTTTGTCCTGCCTTGGGGTTTTGGTTTTGTGCTCCTACCCCAGCCCAGGGTGCGGGAAGCGGATCAGCTCCTCCCTTCGGTGGGGACGCTGGTCCCAGGGGTGTTTCTGGCCACAGAGCAGGAGGTGTCATGTAGCAGGGAAGAGCTTGGTGCTCACATGGGTTAGGATGGGATGGAAGGAGCACAGCACTCAGGCCCTGAGACAGGACATCTTGATGTCTCTGCTGGTGATGTCCCAGGTGCAGGCAGCTGCCCTCCGCTCCAGGATGAATGCTTAGGCTTTGCACAGGACAGGCAGCAGACATATGTATATTTAATATAGAATTTTATGTATATGCATTAGAAAAATATTTAATTTTCATATATATATAGCTTTTTTGTGTATGTATATATTGCTATTTTTTATGGAGTAATATATAAATTGATTTTTATATATATTTAAAAGCATATGTATATATTGCTTTGCTTATATAGAGAGCTTTACAGAGGGTGTCCCATGGACTTCACCCACCCAGGGCTGTAGGTGCCAGGGTAATTGAGTGCCTGAGTGCCGTTGCTGTAGCCGGGGCTGGCCTGGCCTCTCTGCAGCTACCAGGTTTCCTGCTCCGGGATGGAGCATGGGTTTCCAGACCGGAGGCCGGCTGAATCACCGGAGCTGGGGAGCTGAGTAATCCTGGCGGAAAACCCAGGTGGGGGGAGTAGGATGCTGCTGAGCACCCACCCATCAGGGTGGGATGAGGGGATGATGGCACTCGGGCACAGACTCATAGTACTGCTGGGGGCAGCTCTCCAGCACGGGCTGCACTGGAGCCACTCCAGTGTTTGGTGGGAGAATGTGGGACCATGGCGTCACGGTGCTGGTGCAACTGGGGGTGACCTGGTGGGTGACAGTCTTCAGGACCCCCCTTTTCTAGGGATGAGAAAATTGATGCTGGTGACCTGAAATGTATGCGGGAGGAGGGGACAGCTCAATGCTGAGCCCTTTAGGGGGCTCTTCCCCCACCACCCCAATGCTGGCACAGCCAGTGTGGGGAGCGAGGGCTCAGAAGTGGCTGGTGCCAGCCTAAGGAGGGAGAGAGATCAATCACTGCGGCTATGGCAGGGACAGAAACAGAGCAGCAAAGTTCTAGGATTCCTGGAAAAAGTCCAGCCCAAGGATAGTTTTGTCCAGCTTGTGAACACCAGTGGCCCTTGTCAGCACCTGGGGTGCCTTTGCTGTGCTCCCCATGGGAAATCATCCCCAGCCCACCTCCTCCTCACTCCAAAATATCCTTCCCACTGTTGAATTATTTCTATTTCTTTTATTTTTGTGGGTTTTTTTCTGCGTCTGCATCTGCTGTCTTGGACAGGGGGGTTCAGACCTCCCTGGTGCCCCCCAGTTTTTGGGGGTCCTGCTTGGGGACGTGGCATCCCACCATGTGCAAATGCACAGGCTCCTGCTGGGAAGCAGCCAGCCCTGTGCCGGAACGGGATGGCCCCTGGGAAAAACGCCCTGTGTCTCTGTGGGGTTTTAAAAAAACACGATTGTTTTTACAGCAATTTTCCATCTATTTTGGGTAGGAAGGAAAATGTCAAGGGGAATCTGTAATACTGTTTGAGTCTTTAGGGTAACTCTGCTTTTAACGCACCTTTGAAAGTCTTGTTTGATGGCAGGGACCCCACAGGTGCCTATATAGCCACCCCATGAGGGTGTCTGTCCTGCTCGGAAGAGGATCCGTAGGTTTGTCCGGAAGTAAAAGCCATCCATAAATCCGTGCTCAAGTAATAGCTCTTGTTTGCCAGGCTGGGAAAAGTTTCCAGCGCATTGGCTGAGGAACGGGCTGTGGGTACTGGGGATGGCTCCGGACCCGGTGGCAGACTGAATTCCAGCTTCTCCCCTGTAATAAGGGAAATTTTCCAGCTGTACATCGCTTCCATCCACGCCTGGATATTTGAAGGCATAAAACAGGATGGTGCCGTGCAGCAAGGTGGAAAATTCCCTCTCAGCGATGCGGGGTGAGGTGGACCCCAAAACCTGTGGCCAGCTGCTTAAATATATGGTGTTAAATATATGCTGACCAGAAATATATTGCATGTATCATGTTAAGTCTGTGCTGGCCAAAAAGCATCTTAAATCGTGGGATGCAAAATATATGTTGGCTAAATAAATGGATTAACGGCACGTTTTGGAGCCAGGCAGCCGCCTCTTTTAAATTGTTGAAGATTATTTTTAACAGAAAAAGGGGGAAATCAGCCCAAGAGAGAGCTCTCCTCCTATTTTTGACAGGCGCAGCTCTGGGAATGAGGCACGAAGGGTGCGCAGGGCTGGAGGAAGCCCGGATGAGGGGTCAGCCCATGGTGAGGGCTCTCCATCCTGCCCAATGCCTGGCCAGCATGGGGGACTGAAGGATGACGTGAAGCTCCCAAGCGCTGCCTGTCTCCTGCCTGGATTGGGCAGGAGGGTGGAAGTGGCAGCTGGCTCCCTGCCCGGGGATTGTTTTGGGGCTGAATGGACGGCAGCTGGGGTTTTCCGGGGATTGGAAACCCTTCCCCTCTGCTATGCTCAATGGAGGGGCTGGGAAGGGTCCCCCCCTATGCTGTGCTAGGTGGGATTTGCAGGTGCTGGGGCACCCATTGGGCCTGGCAGTGCTGGTGGTGGCAATCCCCTGGCCCCTTCGTTAGGCAAAGATGATGATTTGAAAGGGAAATTGAAGGGGAAGGATACTAACTGCTGCCTCCCTGGCTTCCTACTGGACTCTGGCAAGGCAGCTGCAGGGTGTTATAAATTCAGGCCCGAATTTCTGCTCACCACAAGCATGCGGGGCATGCTCCCAGCAGTGAGCAGAGGTGCTGGCTTGAACGGGGGGGGCAATAGCACAGCTGCCTTCTAGCCAGGAGCTGTAGGGGAAGTTTGAGAGGCAAATGGCCTCAGTGACTCCTGCCCTCCTGGTGACTGTCACGCTGCTGAGAGCAGACAGGAGGTCCCAGAGGGGTTTTTCCCTCATGGGCAGGGAGCAAACGTCAGGCAGGGCTGGAGACTGGGGACAACTGGTACCTCACCCCGGGGATGCTTATAAGCAAGGTTCCCCCTTGCTACATGCCTCAGTTTCCCTGTTTGGGCACCGAGCCTGGCGGTACAGGATTGGTGTTGGAAACCAGAGGTATTTAATGGAAAAAATGAAGGGATAGGGAGAATCCTCCCCCCTGCTGCTCCCAGCTCCAGGCAGGAGTCACCAGCACTGACCACAGATACTGTCCGGGCTGCGCCGGGCGCCGCGTCAGCACGTTGAGGGTGCTGGTGCATGCCAGGGCTGCTGGAGAGCCCTGGCCGTGCTGAACGCTCACCCTGGGCTGAGCAGAGCCTGGCCTTCAGCAGATGTAGCATGGAAACCATGGAGCGGGTGGTCCTGGCCATAAGTGTAAGGTCTGTGTAGCCTCAGTATGGCCCCAGCCTCAGGGGGCTCCATGCCCTGAGCGGTGTCCGTGGGGTAAGTGCCCATCACCAGGGCTGCATTTACGCTGGTGGCACAGGCAGGAGGCGTTTGCTCCCTGCCGCCATGTCTCAGCTGGCATGACAGGCTCTGTTCGTCCTGGTTAATTTTAGCATAATCTCGGTTTTTTATAGATATTTATTATTTTTTTTCTAAACTCCTCTGTAATCTCTCCCCCTCTCTGTGGCTGTGCCAGCGCGGCTCTGCCTGGTGCCTCCAGTAAGGGCAGCTCCATGGCTGAGGGCAGCCACGGGACCTACCAAGTGGGATGGGAGAGGACTTGGAGATTGACTTGATGTGTGGGGATCCCCTGGGGTTTGCACCCAGGGGCAGGGACGATGCTGGTCCCTGGCCACAGGGGTCTTGTCCTGCTGGGGGTCCCAGGGAGAAGTGAGCCTGGTGCTCGTCCATCTTGGTGGCACTCCCTGCCTGGAGAGAGGACAAGGGACATGTGCTGTCTCTTTCAGCTTCCCCTTTGAGCTTCCCCTTTCTTGCACCCCGGGTGACTTTGCTCTTTCCTGCTCCCAGCCTGGGGAGGGAGGGCTGGCTTGGGACCTGCGCATTGTGTGAGGATGACATCCCCAGGGGGGACAGGGTGGTGGAGAGGGAGCCTGAGGCACGCTGACTGTCCCCTCTGAGCCCTGGCCTCCCGTGTCTGGATACTGAGAAATGAATCCACCCTGAAAGCCATCGGCTTTCCCTGCTGCCAGCCACCTCCGCAGCCAGGCTGGGGACCTGGCAGGCTGGGAAGTGCACACTGAAAAGCAACCCGGGGGTGGCTGATCCTGCCGGGAGCCTCTCGAGCACTGGCGGAGGTGGCAACTTCTTCCTGTGTTCCCTGGAGTGCTCAGCTTTGGGTGCCCAGCCCCCTGCCCGTACCTGGTGGCACCAGCATCCTGTGTCCTGGCTGCTGCCAGCTCCAGCTGTGGTCATGTGGCGGGGCTGACATTCCATTGTCCTCTGGCATAATAGGGATGCAGGATGTGGGATTTGGGATATGGCAGCTAAGCTCAGGCTGTGCCTGGAGCTGGGATGGCAGGTGATGGGGGTTGCAGAGGGCTCCCAAGCTCAGCTGAAGCTGGGGCTGTCAGCTGTCTTGACTGCAGTGTTCTGGCACCACAGGGCAAACAAGCTTTGGTGCTGTGTTCCTGGCTTAGGGCTGGTGTCATTTCTTCCCTATGGGACCTATTGCAAAATCCCCCCTAGGCTTCCCTTTTCCTCCCTCTTTCCTGGCTCTGCTGTTCCCAGTGCCGTCCAAGCCCGTGCTTTGTCCAATGCTGGGAGCCCTCCTCCAGTGGCTGAAGCTGCTGCTGCCCTCTGTCCCAGGGCTGGGTGGTCCCAGTAATTTGGGGGTCCCGGCTTTGGGCAGCACCTCACTGCTCATCCCCCCTTCTCGTTTCTCTGCAGGTGCTGGTGAGTCTGGGAAGAGCACCATCGTCAAACAGATGAAGTGAGTGTCCCTGCACCATCCCTGCGGCTGACACTGCACAGACCCCGGCCACGGGCTCTGAAACTGGTGGCAGCTGAGGAAAGTTCCCCTGTGCAGCATCAGTGTTGCTGCAGAGCATGGGTGGGGAGCAGCGCCATGGGATGCCCGATGGAGGGCTGACCTTGCCTGTGTCTCTTCCCTATCCCAGAATCATCCATGAGGATGGCTACTCTGAGGAGGAGTGCCGGCAGTACAAAGCTGTGGTCTACAGCAACACCATCCAGTCCATCATGGCCATCATCAAGGCGATGGGGAACCTGCAGATTGACTTCGGAGACTCCTCCAGAGCGGTGAGTGTCCTGCTCCCAGTGCTTCTGGCAGGGGTTGGGGGTCCCAAAGCTGGATCAGCTCAAGCTTTGCTGTTCCCTCGCTGGCTGTGACCTCCTGTCCTTGGTGTTGAGGAAGGGGGCACCCAAAGCATAACCCATAGGTGGCTACCCCAGCGTGGCCCCTGATGGGTGCAGACTTGGGGGTCCATTGCTTCCCTTTTGTCTCGTCCCTGTCTGGAGCTCCTGCCTTGCCATCTGGGTGGGACACGGTGGGCTCCAGCCAAATCCTTTGGGGCAGAGTGAGTTTCGATAACCCTGTGCCAATGCTTTATCCCTGGGTTTTTTTCCCTGCAGGATGACGCTCGGCAGCTGTTTGCGCTCTCCTGCACCGCTGAGGAGCAGGGCATCATGCCAGAAGACCTGGCCAGCGTGATCCGGAGGCTGTGGGCCGACAACGGGGTCCAGGCTTGTTTTAACCGCTCCCGAGAGTACCAGCTGAATGACTCCGCTGCCTAGTGAGTACCCTGGCTCCTCTCCCCAGGCCCTGCAGGCTGTGGAGCTTTTATGGAGCAACAAAACATGTCCCCAGGGGCTGCTGTTCCCCATCGCCTCAGGGGCTGGTGCTGCCACTTCCCACCCGGCCCTGGGGCTGAGCCAGAGCAGAACTGGGAAGGCGGATGTTTCGAAAGCTGTTTCCTCCTCTGGCAGGGTACTGCGTCCCCTGGGAGGGGGGCACTGGGGCATCCCCCTCCTGCCACTGCTCTGCACCCACTGCCTTTCCTGGGGTTTGCTCCCCCCTGTTGTCCCTGAGATGGCTCCCCCCATGTGAGCAGATCCGGGGGTTCTGCCCATCCTCGTGGCCCTTCATGGGCATGAAGGCAAAAAAAAGCTCCAAAGAAGGCACTGGGGACCCTTGTGTGTGAACAGGATAAGAAGGATGCACAAGAGGCTTTTCATCTTAACTGAGTTTATATGGAAAGACTTGGCATTATGCTAGTGTATTAGCCAGCAAGCTCGAGTTCAGGTGGATAAATTGCCTGCATCTGGTTGGGTTTATCCCTGAAGAGATTTAATAAATATGTTAATCTGCCTAAAATACGATTGCTGGAGAGGATGGTGTGGCCAAGGCTGTATTCAGCTTACATGGTGTCCTCCTACCCTCTCTGCCCAGATCCTTTGTGGTAAAGCAGTGCCAGAGGGAGCTCGTGGTGTGCCAGGAAAACCCCATTAAGGCTGGTCCTGCTGGGGATTAAGCATCCTTGGGACTCGCCACTGCTTGGTCCCCTATGTGCCAGCCCAGTTGTCCCTTCTGATACTGTTGGGTCCCTTTTCTGCATTGAGGTCACTGGGGGTAAGAGGTAGAGGAAAGGTCCTGGCAAGAGGTGACCCCAGAGAAGCTCCCACCAGCTCTTCCCTCCAGCATCTGTGGTTTTCTCTTCCTGCTGCCTGAACCCCACCCACCCTTCCTGGTCCCTGTCCTGCTCAGCGCCATCGTCCCACAGCCAGCAGTGCCATGGGTGCTGGTTTGGAGGCAGGGGGTTCCTGGCAGTGCCTGGCAGCTCACAGGCACTGTTCAAGTAGATGTATCTGTAAGGTGCCTGCAAGTTGAGTATCACTGCAAGTGCATTTATGGCGCGTTTGGCACATTGCAGGGGCTGCACAAGCATGACTTAAGAGCCCCCTCCAGCCCCACAGAGATGCTGGTGCAGTAGTCGATGCCCTGTCAATCCCTATGGGGATGGTGCTGTGCGTGTGGTGCCACTGGCACAGGGCACCCAGGGAATGAGGAGCCCTGTGCCGTGCCCAGCACACAGCCTGTCTGTACCCCTGCCTTCTTTGCAGCCACTTGGGGTAGCCGGAGCTTGGGGTGCCAGGTGGGTGCTCACCGGCACCCTGGGTGGCTGCATGGTCCGAGTGCTGCCGGCGCTGCTGGGCGCTGCTGTGGTGTTTCCTGTTTTCTGTCAGCCGGAGGCTACGTGTGTTTCCGGCTGTTTTCAAGCTGTTCCACGCAGCGCCAGGCTGGTCCCCCCGCCCTTGCACCCACCGCGGGGTCCCAGGACACCCGCCGCTCCAGCTTTGATCCGCCACACCGGAGGGTTTCGCCGGAGCTGGCCAACAGCCGTGCTGCCATTGGAGCCAGGGATCCCTGTGGCTTTTGCGAGCTGTAATCTGCCTTTCACCAGATTACAGGGCTGCAAATGCCTTTAATTAACACAAGCCTAATTTGCTTAAAGGAGCCTGTTTATAGTAACCCAATTAAACCAACGTGAGCTGGAGAAACTGAAACCTGCCTTGATTCTCTCAGCACCCCTCAGCTGGTCCCAGTTCAGTTGGGGACCAAACCCCACTGCTGGTGACTGGGGTCTGACAGGGCCAGGGCAGGCAGCAGGGCAGGCAATGCTACCCCCGGGGGCTCGGGATGGATGGCAGCACCCCAGCCGCACTGCTCCTGTCTCTCCTGCCTCCCACTTCCTCCCAGGATGCCGTCCCTTTGTGTTTTGTGACTATAAATGGCCCGGCGCCATCGATTGTTTCCGCGGGCGCTGCGGCTGGTTGCCATAGCACTGAATACTTTCCTCTTGCCATTTCCCCCGTGCAAACGGCCGGGGAAATGGGGGGAGCCCCCCAGCCCTGGCTGCATCCCCCTGTCACCTCAGCAGCTGGCAGGGCTCTGGGGTGACCCCAGGGTGCCAGTGGGGTCTGCTGTGCTCAGCGCTGCCCACTCTGAATGGATGATGCCAGGGTCTGTGGGAAGGGTGGCTCAGTGTAGGAATGTTCCATGGGATTCGGGTGGGTTGTGACCCATGGTCTAGCTTCCACAGCGCCTTTCTGCTCCCTCCCCAGCTACCTGAACGACCTGGAGAGGATAGCCCGTGTTGACTACATCCCCACCCAGCAGGATGTGCTGCGCACTAGGGTGAAGACCACCGGCATCGTAGAGACCCACTTCACCTTCAAGGACCTGCACTTCAAGTATGTCTGACCCTTTCCCTTTTGCCTTTCCAAGGCAAGAAATCCCTTCCTCCCTGTGCTGGGTTGGATCCTGCTTGCACTGACTCCCCCCGCGTTTGCTCATGGCGAGAGCTGCAGCCTCGGAGTGAGTGGAAACTGCTGAAATAGCTGAAGCAGCCTCAAAAATACCTCGCAGGGCTCAGTCAGGGGCCGGATCCAACCTTGGGCAGGAGGGGAAGTGGGAAGGAATCCTCCGTGTGCCTGATGCTGCTTCTGCTGTGGGAAGGGCTCTGGGCATGAGCCGGGGGTCTCTGTGTTGGGCACTGACCCTGCTGCCTGCTGGCATACTGGGTTGCTTTCTACTGAAAAGCCATGGGAAATAGCCAGGGCTCCAGTTTCCGAGGCGAAGAGCTGGCACTGTGCACATTCTGGGGAATTCAGTCACTTGGCAGTGGAGCTGCTGGCAGAAGGATCTGTGGGGTTCCTCTCTGGGTGCGGGGGGCAGCGGGGACCCCTCTGCCACCTGGTGGGATGGAGGCACTTGGCTGCGCATCAACAGGGCAGTGCTTTGGAGGTGGTGGAGAGGATGGTCCAGGGGAATGTGGCGTATCCCGGTGAGGGCACAGCAGTGAGGAAGCCTTGCTGCCGGCCAGGCAGTTGGCAGTGGACACAGTGCTGCTGGTGGTGGGCTTTTCTCTGTGGATGCAGAGCATCCTCTGCTGCCTGCAGCAGGAGAGGCTCACAGTGCATCAGGATCATCCCCTGAGTCCTTGCGCTTCTTGTGATCCTGCTGAGCCTGCAGCCTCTTGGCCAAGCGCCGTGGCTCCACTTGGTCCAAGATCTACAGCAAAACCCCACAGCACCTGCTCTAGAGTAAACCTCCAAGAGCACCTACTGGAGCCGTGACACCCCTGGGAAAGGCGGCCTAATTCTGCTCTGGCTTGTAGTGGGGATTTGGTCCCAGACACCCTGCTGTCCCTGGGATGGGCAGTGGGTGCTGAGCAGATCCACAGCAGCAGCGAAGTCCCTGGGGCAGAGGCACCATTCTCTGCCTGCACCAGTGCCACTCCTGCTCCAGGAAGCTGGGGAAACTGAGGCAGGGTGCGGGTGAGAGCAGTGCAGGACCTGCTGCCCATCACCACACCATCTCCCTGCCCTAGGATGTTCGATGTGGGGGGCCAGCGATCAGAACGGAAGAAGTGGATCCACTGTTTTGAAGGCGTGACAGCCATCATTTTCTGTGTGGCCCTGAGTGCCTATGACCTGGTGCTGGCTGAAGATGAGGAGATGGTGAGTCGGGGCAGGTGGAGTGGGTACTGTGAGCCATCCCATCCTTTGGGGCAGGGGAAGCACCCCCTCCTCAGGTGGCCACCAGTGCTCTGACCAGTGTGGCCCAAGTCTTGCAGGGCCATCAGCATCCCCTGCCTGGGCTGGCAGGAGTGTGGAGAGGTGGCAGGTTGGTCAGCAGTAGGGTGGGCACTGCTTGGGGTTTCCTGCCCTGCTCAGGCTGCTGTTTTCCCTGCCAGAACCGGATGCACGAGAGCATGAAGCTGTTTGACAGCATCTGCAACAACAAGTGGTTCACAGACACATCCATCATCCTCTTCCTCAACAAGAAGGACCTCTTTGAGGAGAAGATCGTGCACAGCCCCCTCACCATCTGCTTCCCCGAGTACACAGGTACCACCAGGACCCTTGGTGCTCCCCCAAAGGGCACCTTGGCAGTAAGACAAGGTGGTGCAGGAGGACTGGTCAGTGCCTTGCCCGGGCTGTGTAACAGGCAATGCTGGGGATGGATATGGTGGCTTTTGTGTGTCTGTGAAGCAGTGTGTTAGGGCAGTGGTGGAGTGCAGTGGTGTTTGGGGTGCCCCAGGGTATGGGGAAAGATGGGCACATGACACAAGGGGAAGCAGCCCTGGGGGGGTTTAGCTGAGGCTCACTGTGCCTGGGGAGCATCAGTTCAGCATCAGAGCAGTGGTTGAGGTGGTGTGGGGAGCTAAGCCAAGCCCAAACCGCTTGGGTGCTGATGGCAGGGGGGATGTCCCTGTGGGACTGTGGGGCAAACCAGTGTGTGCTCCTCTCCAGGGGCCAACAAGTACGACGAGGCCGCCAGCTACATCCAGAGCAAGTTCGAGGACCTGAACAAGCGGAAGGACACCAAGGAGATCTACACCCACTTCACTTGTGCCACCGACACCAAGAACGTGCAGTTTGTCTTTGATGCCGTCACCGACGTCATCATCAAAAACAACCTGAAGGACTGCGGGCTCTTCTGAGCGCCGGTGCTGCCCAGGTGCGTGCTGGTCCCACTAGGGCCAATTGGGGTGGCCACAGAGCATCCTGTCCTGCTGTGTCACTAGCTGGGGATGCCCATGGCCCCCATCCCGTGCACTCACCCCCGCTTTCTCCTAGGACCCCTGGGCCCGCTGGTGAAGGAAGGACCATGCCATCCCCCAAATCTGCTTCTCTTCGGATTCATCCCTCTGCCCCCACCGCATAAAGAGACTTTTGGGTGCCAGTGGAGTGGCAGGGCCTGTGTCCCCCCTGCTGCCTGCGTTTGTCCCCCACCACCCTCCTCCTCCTCGCCAGCGTCACCCTTCCCAGGGAAAACGAGGTTTTAATCTTGGTTTTTAAGCCCTGAACCCTTCCCACCCCTCTGTCGATGCCCTCCATGTCCCCTGTTGGTGTGCTCCGAGCCACGGCGCTCTCTCTGTTTACATTGCAAGTGTTGCTGGCATGGGGAGGGGACGCGGGGGTCCCCTCACGGATGCCCACCCTGCCAAAAACACGACGATGACATTCCTTTGAGTAGACCAGAAAAGAAAGGCAAAAAACCACCCCCCCCCCCAACCCTCCCAAACCCACGCGAAAAAAACCACACCACAGCGGCTGGGGCCAGGTTGCTTTTTAAAGAAACCTTTTTACCAAACTATTTAAAAGCGTCGAGTGCTATGTGGTGGCAGCGTCCTCCACGGCCAGCCCACCCCCAACCGTGTGCCTTGGGGGGGGGTCCCCCACCCCACCTCGCTGCCCCCCAACACTGCCTTGAGGGGGCGGAAAGAGGGTGCTGCCGCTGCCTGTATCTCCCCCCCCACTTCTTTCTAAGCCTAGTTTTGTAGGGCTAGCTGTTGCGTTGGGCAAGAAGAGCCTGCTGTACAGTGGCCCCCGCTGTCCCGTCCCCCCCCCCCCAGCCCGGGGGGGCACCCTCAGCCGGTGCCTGCGGCCTCGCTTCTCCCACAGGATGTTTTACCGAATTGTTCACATGGTTTGAAATAATAAAATGTAGAAAGGAAAAAAAAAAAAGAGAGAGAAAATGTATGTAGCGATGCCCCCAACCTGTGGGAGGGGCCTGGGGGGGCCCCGGACTGGAAGAGGGGCATAGGGTGGGCTGGCATCACCCCAGGGCTCAGCAGCATCCCCTGGGTGTGGGAGGTGAGGGCAGCAGTGGGACCCTTGGGAGAGAGCTGGGACGTTGCCAGGGCTCCGAGCTGATGGGGGCCATGACCGCTCCCTGCCCCTGCAGCAGGGGGATGGTGGCGTTCCGGGGGCTCCAGTACCATATGTTTGGGTCACCCTGTGACCTCAAGGGGAATCTAGCGCCCACTGCACCCAGCATTCCATAGGGACACCAAGGTCCACCTTACACCCGTGAACAAAGAGTAGCCCCCAGATCCAAGGGGTTTCTGGAGACCCTCAGCTCTAGGGGGCACCCAGGGACCCCCAGCACCCTGCAGCAGCCAAGGGACTCCCCCCAGTACCTCCTAGATCCAAAGGGTACCCAGGGATGCCCAGCACCCAAAGGATCTCTGAGCTCCCTTTAGCTCCAAGGGGTACCAGGGATCCCCAATAGCACCCCAAGGGACCCTCAGACCCCCTCAGCTCCAAGGGGTTCCTGGAGCCCCTCCAGCACTCCCCAGCTCCAAAGAGAACCCAGGGACCCCACAGGACCCCCAGCACCCCTGGGGGCACTGGCTCCAAGGTGCACTTAGGGACCCTCATCACCCAAGGGGCTCCCAGTACTCCCCAACTCCATGGGATACCTAGGGACCCTCAGCACCTAAGGGATCCCCACTACCCCCCAGCTCCATGAGGTACCCAGGGACTCACAGCACCCAGCATCACTGCGTGCCCTGCATCTGTGGCTGGTGGGAGGACTGCCAAAGAAGGGGAGCGGGGCTGTACGCGCCCACCCAGGGGTGTCTCTGAGGCTGAGCCAGTCACATCCCAGGGTTTGGGGCAAGTGGAGGTGGGGTGGGGGCAGCAGTGGGGCTGCACCCCAGGGGAATGGGGAGGCCAGGAGTGGGGAGTGGGCGCTGGACCTGGGGCTCAGAAGAGCCCACAGTCCTTGAGGTTCTCCTTGATGATGATGTCGGTGACGGCATCGAAGACGAACTTGACGTTCTCGGTATCAGTGGCGCAGGTCATGTGGGAGTAGATCTCCTTCACATCCCGCCTCATGTTCAGCTCCAGGAACTGCAGCTTGATGTAGTTGCCCGCGTCCTCGTAGGTGTTGGGACCTGATGGCGCGGCAGTGAGCTGGGTCCCCTCCCCATCGCGTGTCACCCAGCACTGCCCCCGGCTGACCAAACCGTGCTTGGTTCATGAGCGGGGGCAGTGCAGCATCGTTGCATGGGGTGCTGAGGACACCTGGTGGGCGTCTGCTGCAGGGTGCTGGCACCTAGCCACCCGCCACCCCGTTGCCCCCGGCGGGACAGCCGCTGACACACTCACCGTCATAGTCGGGGAAGCAGATGCTGAGATGGGCCTTCTTGATCTTCTCCAGGAAGACGTCCTTCTTGTTGAGGAAGAGGACGATGGAGGTGGTGGCAAAGTAGCGGTGATTACAGATACTATTGAAGAGGTGCAGGCTCTCGTGCATGCGGTTCTGTGGAGGGACGCAGCCCCATGGTGACTCCCATGTCATGATAGGGACAAAGCAGAGGGGAGCATGGGATGGTGAGCCTTCCTCACCACTTCGTCATCCTCCACCAGGACCATGTCGTAGGCGCTGAGGGCCGCGATGAAGATGATGCAGGTCACCCCCTCGAAGCAGTGGATCCACTTCTTACGCTCCGAGCGCTGCCCCCCCACATCAAACATCCTGGGCAGGACAAGGACGGGTTCAGCACCCCCCCCTCCCCGACACCCCCTGACACCAGCCATCGCTGGGGGCTTGGCCCCACCTGAAGTTGAGGTCTTTGAAGGAGAACTGGGTCTCGATGATGCCAGTGGTCTTGACACGGGAGCGCAGCACATCCTGCTCCGTGGGGACATAGCCAGGGGTCACCAGGCGCTCCAGGTCTGACAGGTAGCTGGCCGGGCACACGGTGGGCATGAGACATGGGTCAGTACCCCCAGACCCCTCCCCAGATTCTTCCACCCCACGTACTAGCCGGCCGAGTCATTGAGCTGGTACTCGGAGGCACGGTCAAAGCAGGCTTGGATGCCTGCATCCTTCCAGAGCCGCCCTATGATGTCTGACAGCTCCTTGGGCATGGTGCCCTCCTCGATGGTGTCTGAGAGGTGCAGCAGCTTGCGGGCATCATCCTACAAGAGACAGGGGCTCAGTGGGGCTGGGGGGCCAGGGGGACCCTACTGCCCAGCCTGGGGTGCTCCTCACCTGGCGAGCTGTGTCCCCATACTGGATGTTGAGGGTGGACATGGCCCGCACAATGGCCAGCATGGACTGCAGCGTGTTGCTGTAGATGATGGCAATGAACTCCAGGCATTCCTCCAGTGAGTAACCATCCTGGTGGATAATCCTGGCCAGGGAGGAAGGCATGGGGCTGAGCTGAGCACCCATCTGTGCAGGATGGGGCTGGTGCCATGGGTCTGAGCCAGGCAGTAAGGGGTGGGTGGACCCCATGGCTGTGGCGTGGGGCAGAGCCAGGCATGGTGAGCACCAAGTGTGATCCCTTGGCACTTACTTCATCTGCTTGACAATGGTGCTCTTCCCTGATTCACCTGCACCTGAGGGCACAAAACACAGGTCACAGCAGTCTGGGTGGCACAGACACCCCTGTGCTGGGGCCCCTGGTGCCAGGCAGGGCTGGGGACACTGGTGGCAGTGTCAGGTCTATGGCTCAGGCAGGGGGATTACAGCCTGGTGCCAGCGGGCATTAAGGATGGGCTGAGCTGCTGTGGCTAATGGGATCTGCCGCGGCTCAGCCAGGACTTGCTTGGAGACCCAACAGAGGGTATGGGGACATGGTGGCATCGCAACCCCACCACCCACCACCCCATGCCCCAGGCCTGTGGCAGCACAGGGAGATGAGCCCTGGGCTGGGAGGCCACTGATGGCACTGGTGGCACCAGCACATCCAGGGTACCCAGTCCACAGGCACCACTGGGGCGACTGGGAGGGACCCGCAGTACTGTGGGGCTGCAGGGACAGACACAGCGTGGTGGTATGGGTTGCATGAGGGTGCCTAGGAGGAGGGGGGGAGCTGGTGGGGTGGCACTTGTGCTGGGTGGGGTGGGGTTGGTGAAGGCTCTTGAGATGAGCTGGTTGGGGGTTCAGGGATCTGGGAGTGGGGGAATACTGAGCGGGCTGGTTGGGTTTGGGAGATGCCTAGAAGAGGGGGGATCTTAGGTTGGGCTGATGAGATGGGTTGTTGGGTTTGGGGAGCCTGGCGGGGTGTGTGTGTTTGCGCACTGCTGAGAGAGCTGCTGAGATGAACTGGTTATGGGGAGCCTGGGAATGGGGGGCTGTTAGGGTGGGCTGGTTGGGTTTACAGGTTCCGTGGGGGTGAGGAAACATTAAGGGGCTGTTAGGGTGAACTGGTTGGGTTTAGTGGTGCTGGGGGTGTCAGGAAAACATTAGGAGACTATTGGGGGGGGGCGGTTGGGTTTAGGGGTGTTGGAGCATCAGGGGAAACACTGGGTGGGCTATCTGGGTGGTGAGGGTGCAGTTGGGGTGGGCTGATTAGATTTAAGGGTGCTGGGGGAGTCAGGGAAACATTAGATAGGCTGTTGGATTTAGGGCTGCTGTTGGGGTGGGCTAGTTGGGTTTAGGGGCGCCAGAAGGTGCCAGAGCACAGTTGGGTGGGCTCTTTGGTTTAGGGGGGCTGTTGGAGTGAGCTGGTTGGGTTGAAGGGTGCCAGGAGGTGTCAGAGGACCATTGGGAGGGCTGTGAGGGTAAGGTGCACAAAGGATGGGTATCTCCCCCAGGGTGCTGTCCCCCTCCATACCCAGCAGCAGCAGCTTTACGGTCCTGGCGTCCTTCTCAGCATCCTCCTTGAGCTTCTTCTCCAGCTCCCGGGAGTGCTTCTCCTCGGCGCTGGCCCCGGCACCCATCGCGGCCCCGCGGCCCTGCGGCTCACCCGATCCTTGGGGGTCAGTACCAGGATGGGCAGCGAGCTCCAGCCCCACGCAGCCTCCCGCGCCAGCCTCCCTGTGCCCGCCACCAGCGGCCACCAATGTGGGCCAAGGACAGGGCCAAGGTCCCCAGGGGCCACCCGGCTGATGCTGCTCTCAGCACCCGGGCTTAAAGCAGGTGCCCCCCCCTTGCCTTCCCCAGATAAAGCCCCTTCAATCTGCAGCAGGCTGAGCTCAGCAATCCTGGGTTCCTGATGTCAGCACTTCCGCCAGCACGGTCCCAAGGCAGCCAGCCCCCTGCTTTGCCCCCACACTGTGGCTAAGGCAGTGATCTGGCCACCCCGGGGATGTGGGATCTCGGGGCAGGGGGGGGGGGGGAATGGGGACTGGCAGTGGGTAGAAAGGTTCCCATTGACCCAGCTCACAGTGGTCCCCCCCTAGTGCTGGGCCAGTGCCCACAGCTCCCCACAGTAACCCATCCTAGTGTCCCCAGAGCTCCTTACAAGACACTCCACCAATGTCCCCAGCCCTCCTGTGTGCATTCCTTAGTGTCCCCATCCACCCATCAGTTCACTCCCAGTGCCACCAGGCCAGCACAGTGCCATCCTCTGAGTGTCCCCAGGTACAATATCCTCAGGGATGCCCAAACACCCTCCCCAGGGTCTCCACGTTCCTCCTTGAGTAACACTGCTCAGTATCTCAAGGAGAAATCACAGTGTCGTCCCAGTGTCCCTGAGCAATCCCAGTCGTGCCCTTCAGTGTCCTCAGGACATACACACATCCCCTAAAGCCTGCCCCATGCCCAGAGGCAGTCCAGTGCCACCCTGTGCTCCCACACCAACCAAGGTGATCACTCTAGTGCCCCTTCCCGCTGCCTTTATGACACCAGTTCCTCTCTCCCATGTCCCCGGCACCCACCATTGCCACTGTGGGCACCCCAGTAAGACTCAGTGTCCCCAGGGATACCCCAGTAATCTCCCAGTGTCCCCAGACCCTGCAGGACTCCGCCAGTGTCCCCAGTACAGCCCAGGGCCCTCTCGTGCCGACACCCGCCCCATCCCCGGTGCTCCCATTGCAGCTGCAACACCACGATTGGCCGCCAGAAGGAGAAAGGACGCAGCGCAGCGCCTCCCGTACAGCCCTGCACCCCCCAGCGCGCCCGGTACTGCCCCAGGTCCAGCCCTGCGCCCTAGAGCCCGTTACCAGTCACCCACTCCATGCTCCCGGTACCACCAAGTATAGACTCCAAGTACCAACTCCTAATGCCTCAGTGCTTCTCCTGGTGCTCCCAGGACTGACCTCCAGTGTCCCAGTACTACCTCCAACAGAGCTCACAAGAGCCTGGCACCACCCCCATTGCCCCCTGTACCAACAAAAACTTCCCTATTACAACCCAGTATCACTCAGTACTACTCCCAGTTCTCCCTGTAGTGTCCCACTGCCCCATGCCCTTACTACCACCAAGTAGTGGCTCCCAGTACCAAATCCTAGTGCTCCAGTACTTCCCCAGGGCTCCCAGTACTGACGGTGAGTGCTCCCTGTGCCTTCAGTAACACTCAGCACTGGCCCAGCGTACCCCTGACACCCAGGTAGTACCACCCAGTACTGCCTCCTCCCAGTGCCCCCCAGCACCAAGTGATCCCAGATTCCCAGTGGTCCCAGTGCTAACCCCGCTCCTGCCTGGCCCCAGCCCAGTGCTCTGCCCACCCCGGCAGGGCTCAGGGCAGTGTTATGGGATAACAGGTTGGGGGCAGCAGCAGCATCCCGACAGAACACACGAGGCCTCACGTCTGTCTTAAAGCCAGCGTTTATTTGGGGGACACTTGCTCAGCCCTGGCCACCCCTGTGCTTCCCATGCACAGCTATTTACAGCCCTCCCACCCGCCTGGGTGCCCCTAGGGGCAGGCTGATGGGTGGGTGCCCCAAACATCCGTGGGTGCCGGTGCCAAAGCGCCCATGTCTGCTCAAGGTCCTATCCTGGCACAGCCCCTCCTCCTTCCCTTCCCCACACAAAGGCCCTGGCTGAGCCCCCCCACCCCACCCCGTGGCCTGGACTCCTGGGTTCTGTCTAAAGTGTCCTGTGCCCCCCACTAAGCCCACAAGGAGGAGGACTAGGCCACACACCCTGCCCCACAGCCCCCTTCTCCTAGGCTTGCCTGGTGGACTGCAGCTGCCCCATGGAAAGCACTTGCTCCTCAATAACCAGGTAGGGAAACTGAGGCACGAAGCTTTAAGGGTCATGCCCAGCTCGCAGGGGGCAGACCTTGCCCAATGCTCCCTCTCTCCTGCCTCACCCCCCAGATGGGGTTTGCCCCTACTTCCCCAGGGCATCACCCGCTCCCACAGCAGCACCTCCAGGCCTTGCATGGACCATTCCCCAGCTGCGGGGTGACAGTGGCCACAGTGCCCAGTGGTCTCTGCACACCAGGATCCTGGGGCAGGAAGGAAGACAGTGATCGTGGCTGCGGCCACCCGGGGGTCCTTGCTTCTCCTTGGGGCCAAGAGGGGGGGTCTCATCACCCCAGTGACTATGTACAACCTACAAATAAATACGACCTCCCATGGGAGCGGGGAGCGCATGTGTCTGCGTGTGTGTGTGCATGGATGTATATATATATATATTTATTTATAGATATTTTTAATATTAAAAGGGGGGAAAAATAGACCACTTGTGCTAGCAAAGTCCCTGATGATGGTTTCATGTATGCCCGTAGGTCTCTGGCTGGTGATTCCGGCGGTTTCGAGGCTTCTTCTGGTCCTGCTGCTCCTTGGCTTTGAGGCCAGCCAGTGGCTGTGGTGGGCTGGCAGCCGTGTGCCGCCAGTAGCCCTGGCAGTACTGGTCCAGGAGTCCCATTTCGGGCTGGGTGAGGAGCTGCAGCAGGTCCTGGTAGCGGGGAGTGGGGGCCCCCGGGAGGCCGGGGGGGGTCTCTGCCTGCACCAGCACGGCGTGGACGGCGCGGCTGCTGAGCACGCGGAGCTGCACCTTGGTCACCGTGTGCTTGAAGTTGTTCTCGGTGGCGGTGCAGGAGTAGAGGCCACTGTCGGCGAGCTGGAGGGCACGCAGCAGCAAGCCCTGCTCCGTCCGCAGCACCCGGCCCTCCACCCGCAGCTGGGGGGGACAGGAGGCACAGCTCAGGAGGATGGAGCCCAGCAACCCCCGGCACCCCCCAACACCATGTCCTGCCCTACCTCTTTTCGCCGGTCGCTGTTGTCCTTCTGCAGCAGCCACTTGACGCTGGCCTGTGGCGAGCGGGGCTGGCACTCCAGGAAAGCGGTGCTGCCCTCCACTCCGTACTGCACGGCCTCCACTGCATTCTTGTTAGCTGCAGGGGTGTGTCATGGGCAGAGGGTTATGTGCCTCTGCACCCCTGCCCTGCCACTCTCCTCCTGACCAAGGACTCTACAAGGAGCTCCTGTCCACTGCCAGCCACAGGTCTGTCTGGTCCACAGCCACCCAGCAAGTGTGCTCCTCCTTGCGTGCAGCCATGCTTCCACAAAGGTGTACATCCAACTGTCCATCCGTCCATCCATCCATCCCTGATCCATCCACCCACCCATTCAAATCTGCTCATTCTCCTCCCCAAAATATCCACCTATACATCCATGTTCCATCCATCCCAAATGTATCCATCCCCCTACACATTCATCTTCCTCCCCAGTGTATCCATCCATCCATCCATCCATCCATCCATCCATCCATCCATCCATCCCTCCCTTCTCCCTTTACCCATATATCCACTCTCCCAATCATCAACCCACCAGGGCATCCATCCACCCATGGAGAGATGTCCCCCTCAGGCCACCCATGTCCCCTCCAGCCATTGCCACCTTGTCCTTCCCATGCCCTCATTGTACACCCATCTACCCCCACGCTGTGGGCTGCCCCCCAGCCCTCCCTCACCGTTGGAGTTGTAGCCTCGGCACTGGCGGATGGGGTTGCCGTGCCGCACATCCTGCCTCCGGCTGCGCCTGTGAGGAGGTGGGAGGTGAGCAGGAGAGCCTGGGCCAGGGGTCCCTCCTGCCACTGTCCCCGGCCCCCCTGTACCTCTTGGAGGAGGCAGAGTACCGGGTGCAGGCGCTGCCGTCCCAGGCGCAGTAGGGGTCCCGGGCCAGGCAACAGTCCGCACAGGCTTCCCCGTACACGTCACAGCGGTGCAGGGCCAGGTGAGTTACACCTACGGCCGAGGACACATACAGTTGTTGCTGTTGGGGGACAGAGAGGACAGATGAGGTGCTGTCTCATCCCCACCCCACAAGGACACCCCACAATAAGCTGCAGCTTGCCTGGATATTGGGACTGGCTGAGACACCAGAGCCACCCGGCTGCTGCAGTGACACTGGGCAGTGCTACAGCCAGACCTGTGATGGGATCTGCCCAGACCCCTGCCACATGCTGTGACTCACCCTCTTGGAGGAGATGGTCATCGTCTTGATGGGTGCTGGCATCTAGATGGGAGCAGAAATGAAGGAAATGGAGGGGTAACTGCTGGCCCATGTTGCAGCCCCAGGGTGAGTACCCCAGACCCCCTGCAGGCAGTGGGGGCAGGCAGGGGTAAGGAGCCCCAAGGGACTGGCTGATGTCCCAAGGGCCTGGTCAGAAGGGTTGAGGACACTTGGCAGAGGGTGGAGGCCAGCCCTCACCTTGAACACCTCAATTTCCTCCAGCATGAGCTCCTCTGTCTCCATGTCATCCCGAGGGAGCACGATGACCTTCTGCACGGTGCCCCTATCTGCAAGACACCATGATGCCCAGGAGCTCAGTGCTGCCCTTGGACACCTGTGTCCTCCCCAGCTGGGAAGGGAGTCCCTGATGGGGCTGAGGGGAAGAATGATTCCCCCAAGATCATCCCCATCTCTCTCCTGCCATAGTGGGCAGCTGTGCCTGGTGTGTAGCTCAGGTCACTGCCTGTGGCTAGGGACTGTCACCATCCAGGGCAAGGTGGTGACAGTAGCTGGGGACAGACAGCAGGGCAGGAAAGGACGAGGATAGATCACAGGGACTCTGAGGTGCATCTTAGAGCAGGTGAAGCACTGTGCTTGATGATGGTGTCCCCAGTACGGGCACTGGAGCTGGGGAAGGGCAGGGCTGGATGCTGGTGCCTCTAGGATCAGCAATCAGGCAGAGGAGACACAAGGTTAGATGATGGTGGGCTTAGTATGGACAAGAGGAAGCACATAGGATGGGCTGTGAGGTAGGGGAGGACCAGGCTGGATGGTGGCATCCCTAGGATAGCAGATATCATGCTGGACTACTGGCTCTGGGGTGGGAACCAGGCACCAGGGCAGGGGAAGAACCAGGCTGGAGCCTTGACGAGGGGCAGGGATCTCAGGGTGGGGGTCTGAGCCCCTGACCCGGCTCCAGCATGGCGGAGGGCAACGTGCGCTGGCCAGTCCCGGCAGTGGCTGTGCCCTCCGGGGCCGCGGCGGAGCATGCTGCGTTCCCCGCGGTGCGCGGCGTGGGTACCTGTGCCCAGGAAAAGCACCTCATAGCGCCCGTCTGCCGCGTCCACCTGGTCGACGGCCACGGTGGTGAAGCGGTAGTTGACGTTGGTGCGCACCACCAGCGGCTGCCGGTGTGTGGGGTACACGGCGTGGTACATCAGCGGATGCGCGCGCATGAAGTTGATCACTTCATCAGGGTAGTCCTTGGTTGACTTCATGGATGGGGTGAAGGTCCCCCCAGGGCACTGTGGCACAAACATCACCAGCACTTGGTGACCCAGTATCCCAGTGTGGGTTTGAGAGTCACCTCCCCATGAGTGCCTAGGGGTACTCACGGTGCCTGGCCGGGGGTAGGGCATTTTGCCTGTGTAGGGCATCCACTGGTAGTTGGGTCCCTCCTTGTGTGCAAAGGGCCCGTTGAAGACCATGCGGATGTCGGCCATGGAGTAGACACACACAGCAGAGCCCTTGAAGACTGACCTGGGAGGAAGGACCTACTGTCACCCTCCAGCTTGGTGCTGCCACCACCGTGGCATCACCGGGACATCCCCCTAGCTGAGACCCCTCATCCACTGCCCTGCACCAGGAGAGTCAGCACTCACCCCGAAGCGGAAAACACAGCATAGATAACAGGGTTCTTGGTGTCCTGTGTCTGCTGGATGAAGACATCCTCTTGGGACAGAAAGATGGTGGTGTCACCATGGGGAAGGCGGGCAGGGACGCCCTTGCACCCAGAGACACCAGGGCAGGGAGGAGAGCAGCTCCCCATGGGAGACTAAGAGGTGTGGGGCATCAAGGGTGCCCCCAAAGTCCACAGGGGTGCAGAAGGCCCCCATCCCCATCCTCGCTCACTCACGGAGCTCATCGAAGTGCGTTTCGATCCCATCTGGTCCTGGCACGGAGCAGACAAGCCGGGCCTTCAGGAAGGTGCTCCACTTGTTCACGAGGCAGCAGTGGCCCCCATCATCGTTCTGGAACAGAGGGACCCCTGTGCTCAGGTCTGCTTCCCCTGCCCGCTCCCCGGCCCACCCACCACTCCACATACCAGGCAGATGCGCCCAATGCGGGAATAGACCCCAGGGCTCAGCGGGGCATCAGCCGACTTCTCTCGGAAGAAGAAGTAGAGCTTGTCGTCATTCCTCTCGCTGCTGTCAGGGATGAGCTGAGCTCGGACAAAGGCTGGGTCTGGAATGGTATTGCACAGCATGGCACTGTCAGCTCAGCAGCATCCCCCACCCCATGTTGAGCCCCCTCTCTTCTGGCATCATCCCACTTATAGAAAAGCACTGCTGTGGTCACAGGGTGAGAGATGGATCTAGACCAGAGGTGGGCTGAGGAACTAAGTCTCTCCAGAGGACATTGATGCGCCAGAAGGGGATCAGAGCATCCCTGAGGTCCACGGGGTGAAAAGCTCCCGCAGCTCTATGAGCAGGGTGGTGGGAACTGGTCTTCCCCCCATGGGGATGAACCACACAGCCTGGAAGTTTCTCAGGAAGCTTCTCCCTGCCATCCATCAGCCAGTGCCCAGCCTGTGCTGACAGCTCCCCCTCTTCAGGTTACCGCCCCGCCGGCTCCCCGGCCTGGCAGGATCATCCCATCTGTTCTGCTCTGTTTACTCAGCTGCCGCCCCGTGAGCAGGGGTGTTCCAAGGAGGGCAGGATGGACGCTCGGGGTCACCGACTGCAGGCGACATGGTTGACATCTCAGCACTGCACAAACCCCCGCATGGACCCTGGCAGAGCCAGTCTCATCTCTCACCAGTTGACTGCTCCTGCTGCCCAGCAAAGCTCCTGACACATCCATCACTGTCCCACACAGCTATCTCTCTGCTCTTCTGCCCAGATTTCCATCCATCCATCCATCCATCCATCCGTCCGTCCGTCCGTCCATCCATCCATCCATCCATCCATCATCCGTCCACCCATCCATCAACTGTCAATCATCCATTCATCCATCGTCTGTCCACCCATCTGTCCTTTCATTTACACACCCATCTGCCCCACACCACCACCCATTCACCTGCCCATGCTGCCTACTGTCTCTGTCCTGGAAGAAGGATGCAGTATGACACAATGGGTCTCCTCTCTAGAGCTGAAGCCATTGGGTTCCCAGAGAACCTGGGCCAGTGACACCCCAACTCACCATTGAGCCAGCGTGAATTGTACTGGTCTGTCCTCATGGCTGTCTGCTTGCCCATGGTGCGAAAGATGGCTGCGTCCGTGCCCATGAAGTCAATGTAGACACCAGCATAGAGCTCTTCATCTGCAGAGAGCAGAGATCAGCCAGGGACCCCCACCCAGTCCCATCCACCCATCTTCTCCCACTGCCCCTGGCTCCAACAAGCCCCAGCCCTGGCTGGTAGCTACCAGGCAACCAAGAACCACTGCCAGTGGCCATCACAGAGAGCGTGGGAGGTGGGCACTGGTCTGTAACCAGGACCCCAGCTCCACTGGGCCAGGTGCCCAAGGACTGGGCATCCCAGGTGCCTGGCCATCCACAGCTGGAGCAGGCAGCAGTGGCAGGGGCAGGAGCCCCGCTCCTGAGGGATATTTGGGCAATGCAGGAAGACAGTGGGAGCAAATGTCCCATATCACCTACATGTTCCCTCTGCCTAACACAGGCAGTGCCAGCCCCGGGGAGCTACAAGACTTACTTATTAATGCAGAGACGGTGTCGACTTTGGGGTCATAGGAACATTTCCCCTTGCCCGACTCCAGCTTGTCTGGCTCCAGGTAGAAGATATAATCCTGGAGAAGGAAGCAAATAGAGGAGCCGGTGAGACTGTGACCCCTCCGTCCCTGTGGCACTTTCCAAAGCCCACCAGGAGAGGCAGCCTCCTCCGGGATAGAGCTCAGCAGTGAGGACGGGTGCAGATGGACCACACCAAGAGTCTGCAGGTCTCCGAGAAGCTGAAGCTCCCATGCGCTACACCTCTAACGTTGCTGGGTGCTTCTCCATGCCCTCCACCACTTGGAGACTTGGCTGAGCTGCCAGCCTGAAACAGGACATCCATTCCCCAGGTCCACTTCTGGGCAAACATCTCCCTCCAGTCGTCTCTTCGCTCTGGCTGGTCATGCTACACATCACTGCTTGGCTGGCTCCAGGTCACTCAGCTCCAGCTGCTTTGGTAGGCAGGGTTTGACCAGTGGCACAGCTTGGCACAGCTCAGCTGCTGAACCTGATGCACTCCGCTTGTCAGGATCCGTTTTCCAGTGGGTGCCACTGGGGTGGCATCATGGTCAGATGCTGTGCCCACTCCAGGCAACGTGCCCCACGCTGTTAGAGGCCATCTCCCCACTGTTGCCTCTGCCTTCCCCGCAGCCATCCCTGGCACTGTCTCATGTCCCCATCCAGGGGAAAGACCCACATTGCCTCCGAAGATGCACGTAAAAACCTTTACTAGTGCTAGTCTTGTGCTGGTGCTGGTTGGGGGGCAGTTATCCCTCACCCCCAGCATATGAACACCCAGAGCTGGGATGAAGCAGCAGCACATCACCACCCTGGGCACTGGGGGGACCTCAGGCAACCAAATTGGGCTGGTCCTGTATTCTGGCTTTGACGCAGGGGTGACGGATGTGGTGTCAGCCACCCTCCATTGAGAGGTGAGCAGCATCCTGGCAGAGCCCTCAGCTCCAAGAAGGGCAGGAGGGAGTTGGGAGCCAGGATGCTCACCATGAACATCTCCCACCAGAGGGTTTGTTCATGCAAGCTCCTCCTAGAGCAACCCCAGTCACAGAGATGGGCACGGCCGTGTTTCCACTGTCCCCATTGCTGTACTGCACCATGTGCACCTCCAACACCATCACCAACACCTCTGCCCAGCACCGCCGCTGCTCCAGAGCTCGGCAAAACCTCACAAGGGACAGCCTGGCTCTTCAGTACAGCCCTGGCCCTGGTTGCACCATCTCACCCTCCCGGTCAGGCATCCCACAAGCCGTCACAGTGCCATAACTGCTGTTTGGCCCATGTACCTTGAAACACATCAGAGCTGCTGGAAAGCAGAGGCCAGCAGTCCCCAGGGAGCCCTGGCCCAGGAAACATGCCCAGAAGCTTCTCCCTGCGGCTGCTGGGGACAGGTCCAGCAGGGAGGGAGGAAAGAGGGGAGCTGAGGGAGTTGAAATGTCAACGTGCTTCCCCAGCTGGCACTGGGGAACTTGGCAGCAGGAGCTGCCCACAGCCAGAGAGATGCTCATGGCTTCTGCCCGGTACTACTCCCCTCAGAGTGGAGGGGCCAGGGGACAGAAGGATGGATAGGGAGGTCCAGGTCCCACGCGCTTCCCAGCCCATGCACTGACCCATGTTAGTCCAGAGGGGTGGCTCAGGGGGTGACACTGTCAGGGTGGGCTGGGTATCCCCAGAAGCCAGGGATGACAAAAGCTCCTCCAGATCATGGCAAAATAGCTGCTCAGTTATTTTTATGTAGACCCTACCAAAACACCTCCTGCACATTGCCTTGGCATCATTCCCTTAACACATCCCGAGCCCTTTGGCTCTGCCAACACACGGTCCCACTTCCAAAGGACACAGCAAGCCCAGAGCCAGGCAAAGCCAGCAGTGGGGATGAGAGCCAGCATCTCTGACAGTGTCCTCCATGGGGACCTGTACACGTCCTGGGAAGAAGGAGTTAGTGAAGGAAGGAGAGCAGATGCCAGGCTGGTGGCTGGAAGATGCTGTGCTGAGGGAAGGAGATGGCAGGGACGCCCATGGCATGGGACCGCCGGCCTTGGGGTCAGAAGCATGCTGGTGGGAAGAAGGAGCCCGCGGCTCCAGCACTGCCCGGGGAGAGGTGGGCACAGCTGCAGCGGGCTCCCAGACCGGTTCCCACCTTGCTCTGCGCTGGTCTCGGGCTGAGGGGGCTGGCGGTGGATCTGCTTTCCCGGCCTCCCGGCTGGCTCGGCGGGAACCCCTGGGGAAAAGGAGCAGGGCAGAGAGTTAGCACTGGGGGGGGGAGGATGCCCCAGAGCTGGGGCAGGTGAAGGGGACCCTAAAACTGGGCAACATGTGCCTGTGCTGGTGGTTTCCCTGGATGCTGCGGGCTGGGCTGGCCTCCCGCAGGAGCTTCTCCAGGATGGATCCTGCTCTCTCCCACAGAACTGGAGTGCCCTGGCGCAGGGCAGAGCAGTGAGGTGGCTGCCTGCAGCCATCCAGGTTGGGCTCACACCCGGGGACACAAAGATGGCACCTGACAGATGGCAGTGCTCTGTGCAGAGGAGCAACACTTCACTGATGAGCTGTGGCATGTGGGAAGCTGCCAGCACCATGGGGTCACTGAAACCACCCATCCCTGCCACACCACTGCTGGCTCTGATGGAGGGGAGAGGCCATGATGTCCTCAACTGCACCAGCACCCTGGTCCTCCTCTAAAGCTGCCACTGCCCACTTTAGTCCCAGTCCAGTCCTTATCTGATCCCAATCCAGTCCAAGTCTGCAGTGGCCCAAGCAGCAGCCACATCGCTTTGTGCCTATGCCTTCGGGACACCAAGGCAGATGCCCATCCTCCATGTCCTCCAGGTCCAGCGGCGTGATCCTCCCTTGGTTCGGGCTCGTGACACCCAGCTCACTCCAACCGCAGGAGAGGACACAGCCTGGGACCTGCCACCCAGCACAGAGGGGATGGACACCTTGCAGGGCTGGGGGCCCCCCAGGACACCCATGCTGCTACTTGCAGAGACCAGCTCCCTTCCAGATCAGTCCTGAAAGCACTCCTCTGTCCACTGTGCATCCAGCTTGGCTGCATGTGGCTTCAATGCCACCCTCTGCTGCAGGCTGTGGTCCTCAGAATCTGGTGACATCCATCCAGGGACATCCCCGCCATGGCCTCATGCTCTGGCACTGCCACTGCCACAGTTCTCCCTGTGTAATGCCGGCACTGGTGCGGTGCTGGGCATCCTCCACATACATGATGAGGGGCTCAGCAGCCTGGTGGCAGGTGGGAAGCCAAGGGGGCACATGTCCCTTGTCCTGATGGAGATCCAGCAGTGGCTGCAGCCAGCAAGGTGGGAGAGCACATTACATGGAAGCCAACATCGGGGTCCAGCCAGGGCAGCCCAGTTCCAGCATGAAGAGAAGTCCTCGGTCTGCAGAGATGGCTTGGCCCCTCTTGGCACCACAGCACCATTAGCCACGGTCACCCTCCAGCCTGCCACTGCCCCCCAACCCTCCCAACACCAGCCATGCCACCCTCCTGCACCCAGCTGAGCCAACACGGCTGGGCCGGGCACCAGTTCAGCCCCCCCATCCCTCCCACCCCTCACCTGGGCTTTGCGCCCACGGTTGACGAAGGCGCAGATGGGGTTGTAGGCGCCGGTGCCGCACACATAGAGATGGGTCCGGTTCCAGGGCTGGATCAGGCGGATGAAGTTGCCACACTCTCCCTGGGAAGCAAAGGAGGAGGTGACAATCCCAGTGAGGGGCCATGGGATGGGGTGGGGCCATGGGTTATTGTGGTCATGGGATCGCATGGGTCATGGGATGGCATGTGGCACGGGACAGCATGGGTTGGGGTTGGCATGGGCCATGAGCTGGCAAACAGGAGGGCTCAACCCTGACTGGCAGGAGGAAGCAGCGAGGGCACTCAGGAGATGGCTTTTCCAGGGTAGGACATGAATCCCCCTGCGGTTCTGGCCACCAGGCCTCCCACTGCTACCAAAAGTGTGCTTGTGATGGCCACTCACGTTGCTGTTCTTGCCCGACAGGATGCACTCCTCAATCCTCTGCTGGGACGCGGGCCAGTGGATCTGCAGGGACACCAGCCCAGGGAAGATCAGAGCTCCTGCCTTGCTCCACCTCTTCCCCACCAGCACCAATAATGCCCATCGAACTCTTGCCCTGGTGTGTGAAACACCCCCTGGTTGTCCCTCTTCCACCCTCCCCCAGCCCTGCTATGGCAGCTTACAATGAGGGGCTCACGGTTGATGTCGTGCAGGTCCAGTGAGAGGACGTAGTCCTTGCTGCCCACGTACATGCGGTCATGGTCCTCGTCCTTCAGCAGGATGCGGTAGTCGCTGGAGTTGAGGAGGAAGTTGAAGAAGTGTGCCGTGCCTGTCGCCTTCAGCTCTGTGGGGGCAAAGGTGTCAGCACCCCAAGGACCCCAACCTTCTCTGGTGCATCCGTGCCCAAGTCCAACCTTGGTCTTAGCCAGAGGACGTCTTACGAGAGGAGATGCCACCTTCCAGGCCATGGCGTTCATCTCCCCTTCCATGAGCACCATGATGCTGCCACCTCTGTGCAGAACATGGGACAATGGAGATGGTCATGGCTGGTTGGGCAACCAAGAGTGGCCAGAGGAGGGTACAACAAGATCTAGGCTCAGGAGACCCAGCTCCCCACAGCAGGGAGTGGAGCTCCCCACAGAGATGGGTCTGGAAGGAGGGGCTTCCTGGCATCCCATCCAGGAGCCCACAGCTCCCAAAAGCTCCAGCATTGTCTCTCTCCTGCCATGTCACTTCATGTCCCAGCCAGGCTGTTCGGATGGGGAGCTGGGACCCCAGGGAGCGATCTCCAAGGGAGGGGACGAGCCTCCCCCCACCCCGCACACCCCCTCCCCCCTTGGAAGTTATTTTTAGCCTGAGTGTGGGAGCAACGAGTGAAAGAGGATAATGAGGGTCATGAATATTCACAAGTGCAATGAGGCAGCCAGATGGAAGGCAGAAGTGCTGCAGATGATGTGGGCCCGTGCCAAGGACCACGCAGCAGGGGCCAGGGCATCAGCGAGAGAGGACTCTAAACCCTTGGGACACTATCCGCCCTGAGTGCAACCCCTTTGGAGGTGCCACCCATTTGGTGGTGCCACTCCCTTTGGAAGCCACTCAGCCATCAGATGCAACCTTCATGGGAAGACATCTGCACTGGATGCCACTCCCTTTGGAGATGCCACTGTCTTTGGAGATACCATTCTCTTTAGATGTCACCAACAGCCATCAGATACCAACTCCATGGGACACTGTCTGCCCCAGACACTACCTCATTTGGAGATGCTACTGTCTTTGGAGGTCCCATTCTCTTTAGATGTCACCAACAGCCATCAGATACCAACTCCGTGGGACACTGTCTGCCCCAGACACTACCTCCTTTGGAGATGCTACTACCTTTGGAGGTGTCACCCAAAGAGGGTGACAGCCATCAGACGCCATCCCCATTCATTGGATGTCACATGGATGAGGTGTCATCTTCCCCAGATGACCCCTTTGAAGGTGTCACCCCCTTTGGATGCCATCCGCAGCCATCAGATTCCACTCCATGGTACACTGGCCCCACAATCATCCTCACTCTGCAGAGTTTGTCCCTTCACTGAGGCCCCGTCCATGCACGTGCCAGGTGCTGGGACTGGGGTCAGGGACCCCACAGGGACTCCCCATCCTGGGCAGAAGCAGAATGGGGTCCTGCAGGTCAGTAGCAAGAAAATCACACCAGCTTCCCAGCAGGGCCAGGCAGGGCTCCAACCACCTGCTGCCATTCCCAGCCAGGATGTCAAGCATCTGCAGATCTCCCTGACCCTGTACGGGGGTGGCAATGTCCCATGGATGTCCCCAGGGTCCCTTCCCATCCTGGGCACAGGGATGGTGGGGGGCTGTGCCCTGCACCCCGGCATCCCAGCAGTGCCAGGGACCTCATCACACAGCCCTGGGGACCTCCTGCTTGGCATCCCAGGGGTGGGCTGTGGGGCTGGCAGGGTGGGCACCCTGGCCAGGGAGAGGTAGTGTCTCCAGGGGAGTCCACACCAAAGTGGCACAGGGGTGCCCAGGCACAGCCAGATCCATGCTCACTGGTGTCACTGGGAGAACCCTGCCTGTGCCATGGCCACAGCAGTGCTCTCCAGCCCCATGGAGGGACACCCACAGCCTGCTCAGCACCCCTAAGCCATGATGGTGAGGCCAGTATGTGCTGGGCACATGGGGTGGAAGCCACTGGGGAGGGCTGTGGGAAACAGCATCACAGGAGGTGAAATCAACCTCCCCCCAGCCTGGGACCTGCCTGCCTGCCAGGGCCGGATGGATGGGGAGAGCATGGTGGGCATGTGGAGCAGCTGTGGGCAGGAGGGTGCCCCCCCGCCACGGCAGAGGCGGGGTGGCAAAGGATGGGGAGCTGGGGGTGCTGCCCACCCACAGCATGCTTCTTCTCCTGCCTGTCCCATCTGGGCTCCAGATGCTCCCTGCCTGTCCCAGCATTCCCTGCCTGTGCTGTGGCGCAATGGGTCTGGTTCCTGCCTGTCCCATGGCCCGCAGCTGCAGCGTGTGTGTGTGTACAGCGAGTAATGTGCGTGCATGTATGCGCTCCGTGCAGCATGTGCGTGTGTACAGCAAGTAATGCGCGTGCATGTGTGTGCCTCATGCACCGTGTGTGTAGAGTGTAACATGCTATACACGTGTGTGTGTGCACGTACAGTGTGCACTGCATGTGTATGTATGCCCCATGCTGCCTGTGTGCGCACATGTGTCCCACGCAGTGGGCGTGTGCATGTGTGTGTGCATGCGTGTGCCCCATGCAGCATGTGCGTGTGTGCAGCACGTAATGTGCATGCACGTGTGTGCTCCATGCACCACATGTGTATAGCATAACGTGCATGCATGTGTGTGCATGAACATACAGCGTGCACTACAAGTGTATGTATGTGCCCCACACTGCATGTGTGTGCACAGGCGTCCAGTGCAGTGGGTGCGTGCATGTATGTGCATGTGTGTGCTTCATGCAGCACCCTGGGGACACAGGATGAATTTGTTGGAGCTTTCCCCACCCCAGGGATGCTGCTGTAGGGCTGGAGGTCACGAGCCAGGAATGGGCAGGGCAGCCCAGGCTGCAGCTGTGGTCGATGCAGCAGAGCTCATCCCCAGCCGAAGGACCCGGTGCTGGAACCATGCACCCAGCCATGGTGCTTGGGGCAGACACAGCCCTGGGGATGGCGATTAAACTGGGCAGGAGCCTCCCCACTGGGACAACCCCACATCTGCCACAGCTGCCTGGCCAGGGGACACCATGTCCGAGCTCACTGGGGATATGCTCTCATCCTCGCCCTCCCAGCCAGGACCCTGGGGCTGAGCCAGGCAGTGCAGGACACTGGTGCTGGAGGGTCCCATATGAGTGATGGTCCCAGATATCCCACATCCATCAGGATGGCAGGCCCCAGGACTCAGCAGGGGACAAGACCAGCAGCACAAAAGGGAACCATTCAGCCCCCCACGGCCCAGCGATCAGAGAGGGCACCCCCAAAGCAGGGCGGTGACGGACCCACTGCCCCGTGACGCCCTCTCCAAAGGAGACGGAGGGGCGGGTGAGCCCCTGCCCCAACCTCTGACCTTCCAAACTGACATCCCCTCGCCCTCCTCTCCTAATCCCCCACTGCCACCGTGCCCCCAAACCTGCCCCCAGCAACCGCAGCGGGTCCCTGGGGACAGGGCAGGGCAGGGGCCCCACTGGGGTGGTTGAAGCCACCTCGTTAGCCGATGTGCCCTGGTGATCTTATTCCCTCCTGTATCCACGCTGCCAGCCCCGGCATCAGCAGAGCTTTCCCGGCTGGCGGGGAGCCTAATCCCGTTTTAATTGCCAGCACCGGAGCCGGGAGCTGCCCGGCATCGCAGCCAGGGTGGCCTCCCTGGGGAGCGTCCCCTCGCAACGTTCCGCAGAGCCCCCATCGAGCCCCCTTTCTCCGGACTCGCCTCCCCGGCATCGTTTGGTGGCCTCGGGCGTTGAGATTTAACTACCCTGCGCCCTCGAGCGATGCCGGCGGCCAGGAACTGGCGATGCTCGGCTTGCGGTGGCAAGCGGCATCACCCGATTGCATCCTCTGCAAAGCCACATTCCCCCCGTAATGCCAAATTCGGGAATCTACAGCTCCGGCAGCTGCCCCCACCTCCACCCTTGCTGACTGTCACCACAGTCCCCCATTCGGTTCCTACCCATTGCCCATCGGCACGAGATGTCTAAAGCAAGAGGGAGATACTGCGTGCCTTCGACAAACCGAGCACCCAGGGGGCTGCTTACTCCTCACCCCGGCCCCCAATACCCCCTGATCTCCTTCCCAACATCACCAGGGCGCCGGCACTAAGATTTAATGCCATGAGGACCTCAGCCAGTCACTTCCCCAGGTGCACAATCGTGCACCATCGCTGCACCCCCAAAACCAATTACAGGCGCTCTCACCTAATTAGTTTCTAATTATGGGCTTGTAGCGCATTCAACATAATTAGCATGTAAATTACATGGCGTGTTTATATTCAATAACCGCTCTCCCCCCGGGCTGGCAGAGGCAGCGCCTTTCGGGAGCCCTTTCTTTGCACGGGGACGAATGAATTCGCTCCAAATGCCGATGGATAAGCCCAGCGCTAGTCTCAAGGGAGCCTGGCCAAGTAGGGATAAATCCCAGCTCCATCCCAGAGCATTTTATCCCACAAATTTATAAGCCTGCCCCAAATTTGGGGGATGCTCCCCCCTAATTTTTTCCCTGCTTGAAATTTGGGATGCAGTTCCTTGGGTACCTGGTGGAGAGGAGTGAGGGGGAGCAATGCTGGGAGAGGGATGGGGGGGCTGGATACGTCCCCTCGCGTATCTAAAGCATTTGTTATTGGGGTTGATCAAAGAGCTGGGTGGATCGCCCGATGAAAGCAGAATTGCTTATTTGTTTGAGCGTCACTCCGCTACCCCTTGATGGGTTATTTATGATGTAATTAAGCTAATTACATGTAATAAAGGAGTTTCCGTGGCCCCCAGCCAAGCTCTTTTCCCATTTAACCGATTCACAGGTGGGAGGAAACCAAAGCCGCCTTGCTGGGGCTTAGAAGATGAAATGGCTCCAGCTCTGCTCGCTGCATCCCACCCCAGACCACCTCCAGCCCCCCGGGAGCATCGCTCCAGCCGGCACTCACGGCAGGTGCCATGGCTGCCCGGATCAAATCCCTCAGGATGAAAGCGGGGCCGGCCGGCTGCACCCCCATCGCTGCCCAGCCAGTTGGGCACAGGCCAAGGAAAAAAAAGAAAAGAAAAAACCATAAAAAAAAGGAAACCTACATTTTTTCACCCGAAAGCGCTGATTCATCCCGCGGAGCCTGGAGCCTGCCCCAAGCACCAGGGGGGAACGTGCCCAGCAGCATCGTGGGCAGGGGGGACCCTGGCACCACCGGGCATCACTGGACAGCAGTGACCCTGGTCCCCAGGGGGAGCTGGGCCATGGGATGCTCCAGCAGCAGGAAAACCCCTCGGGAAGGAGCACAGCTTCGGGAAAAACACCTGAATCTCCCCCAAAACAAAGAGCTGAGCTGAGGGGTCCCCACCCGCTGCCTTTGGGGCTTTCGTTTCAATTTTTGGTGACGTTATTTCTGTCTGCAGCCCCCGAGCACCAGACAAGGTGCCGGACAGGAACGCAGCTGCTTTTCCAGGCCATTTGCTTCATGCCAAAAAGGTAGCGGGACAGAGCAGCAGCCGGGCTGCTCTGGGCAGGGGCTGACAGCACTGGAGCTGGGACTGGGGGATGACACATGCCAGGACCCCAGGAAAGGCCACGCTGCTCCAGAAGGAGCGGTGTTAAAGTGAGGGCTAATGAGCTTATTAGATATTGGCTTGGGGGGGGGGGGGGGGGGGGGCTGTAATCACATGGGGTTTTTTTGGGTGTGGGGTTAAGGAGCTTATGGAGGTTTGCAGCCAGAGCCTGGGGGGGCTTAACCCCAGCAGCAGCCGGTCTCAGCACAGTGGGGGGCTGCTGCAGCCCCCCATCATCCCTGCTGAAGAAATCCTCTTAGGGGTCACAGAGCTCAGGCCCATGTCCCCATTCCCCAAGGTGCAGGATAGGACTGCAGCATATGCCCCACCTTTGAGGGGTCTGAGGAGCAGCATAGGGGTTTGGTGCACCCCAAACCCATGCCAGGATGGGGACTGACGGCACCAGCCTCCCCGACACATCCCATGACCTGGCTGTCCCCATGCCCTTGGCCCTGCCCGTGCCCCCCCGGGTCCCCCCATGTTTATCCCAGCCCACTGTCACCAAGCAGTGCCCACAGCTGCAACAGCTTAGGAGGGCGCCAGGACGGCCCCGGGGACACAGCCCCTTGCCAGGCTCCCCTCCAGCCATCTGCCACCCCCCAGCCCGGATCAAGCGTGCCGATGGCCCCTGGCCGAGATACCAGCAGGGCGGGAGGGGAAACTGAGGCATGAGGCATCCAGGGGCGAGGTCAGGCAGGGGCCTGGCAGCAGAGCCCACAGGAGGCTCCACCGCTTGATTTATCCTTTTTAAAGTGATATTTTCCCCCTGCAGGAACTGCCCTGCCTTTCACCCAGCCCCTCCTGGCCAGGGCTGCCCCATGGCTGGAGCTCTGCCATCACTTTTCCGAGAGGTACTGGCATGGCTGCTGCCGCTTTGAAGCCCCATGGAGAGCCCTGACCTCGAGTGCTTCCCGCGATGATGCGGGGCGAGAGCCCACCCTTCCTTCCCGCATGCTTTTCCCACGCCGGACGGGCAGCAGGACACAGAGGGATGAATCACCATCATCATCATCACCTCCTGCATCCTCGTGAGGAAAGCATCAAGTTCTCTGGTGCTTGAGCCCCTGGCCCAAAGGAAGGCTTGGAGGAGAGGGGGCCACAGGATGTGTATGGGAGAAGGGGGGGAATTGTTAGCAAGGAGATGATTAAAAATATCCACCCTATTTCTGGCCAGCACTGGGCTGGGATCTGGGAAGAGCTGTTGGCAATAGGGAGCCGTGCCGGAGCCGCTCCCAGCACTGTTCTTTCCGTGCCGGTCACCTTCCTCCTGCCAGCACACGGACAGGAAAGCCTTGAGAAGGAGGACAGACGGACAGGGACCATAGTGGTTATGGGATGGGTGCAAGGACCAGGGGATGACCCTGCAGCAGGGCGAGGGACCTTGGCTCCTGCTCCTTTCCTATGGCTTCCTTAGTTTATACATTATTTCATACATTATTTCTTCCACAGCACTCAGAGACGTTGGGGCTCCGTGGAGGATGACGCAGGCCCCGGGGAGCTGCGACAAACCTCTGGCGCGAGATAACAAGCAAAGGCAAACAAACCCAGAGACGCTCCCGGGGCTGGCAGGGCTCCAGGCAGCACGGGGGGGGGGGGAGGACGACAGACACGGAGACACACAGATCCTTCCCAGCACCCCACCAGGCACCAGCACGAGGCCGCAGCCACCCCATTGCATGGTGATGCTCCAGCCTTCAGCCTGAAGGATGCTGATGGTGGGGCCCTGTACCCCAACCCCAGTGGCATCCCTCCAGCCCACACCAATGGCCATGTCCCTGCCAGCAGAGCCCAGCCCAGCTCACCACACCAGTGGCCCACAGCCCAGCTCCCATCACATGCAGCCCTACTGCCTTCAGCTGCCCCGGGGGGGTTGGGGACAGGGATTTAGGTACTGGACCAGGCTAATCACACAAGAGAAGGGACCAACCAGGAAGCGAAGCCCATTGCTTCAAGGAGGCTCTGGGCAATTATCAGCTGGGGGAATGTGCTCACCAGCAGCTCAACACACAGCTCGCAGATGGCCCTCAAGGAAGACTCTGGGCTCATTCTCTGCCACCACACTACAAGAGCATGGGCAAGGAGGGGGTGAGCACATCCCTTCCCAATCCCAGTGGGTTTTTTTCTCCATATGAAAGCCCAAACCAGCCCTTCTCCCACTGCAAATCCCTCTCTGGGCAGAGAGGGCAAGGGGGACCCTGCCAGACCACCCCAGGTGGAAAGAAGGACCGGAGCTCCTGACACAGGCGCTTGGTCCCCTGGGCACAACCTCTGCTCCACCCAGCCAGGGACAAAACACCAATCCCAAAGCAGCCCTCACCCACAGCACAACAGGCCCAGCTATGCTTATCCAGAATTAATCCCATTCCCGGGCATGCCAGTGGCTGTGGGACGGCGACAGGCATTAACACACACCTCGCCGGGGCAGCAGGCACTGGGTCCAGCCAGGGCTTCACCAAAGCCTCCCCTCACTGTGGCCATGAGGAAGACACTTGGAGCTGGGACACGGGATGCATCCCTGGGTAGGAAACAGCAGCACCCAAAGTGCCCCAGCAGCCCCCAAAACCCCACCAAAACCGCCTTTTGAAGAGGCAAAGCAGCGCCTGTTGCACGGGGAGGAACTGCTCACACCTTTCCAGCCCAGACTTGTCCCCAGTCTCTTCATACCAGCCATTTTTCCCGCTGAGACCAGCCTTTATACCGGCGTCTCACCCTGCCTGTGCTGCGTTGCCATCGGTCCCCCCAGCACCTCCTGCTGGGCTCTGCCGGACCAGAGCTGCCATGCTCACCATCAGCTGTCACTGCACCCTGGGCTCATTGATTCGGTACCTGAGCAGGGGCAAAGGCACTGTGCAATGGAGGCAGCACCAGCTCTCCTTGGCAGCTCACGTCCCCCAGGACCCCAAGGGGAGGCAGACAGGAGGCTCCACATGCCTGTCACCCTCCTGACACATGTCCCTGGGCTGGGATGCATAGAAGCGCGGCCCTGGCCCTGGCCACACTGTGCTGGCATAGCCAGTTTTTGTTCTGCTACTCGAGGTTTGCAATCTGCCTCATCGCCCCGCATCCCACCCCTCTCAGCATCCTCGACACACACACTCAGAACCAACCCTTCTGCCAACATGCACCCTAAAGCTGAACTGGAGGGGTCCCCCCTGAGCTCCCAGCATGGGCCAGGTGGGTCGGGCATCCCTGGTACCAAAGAGTTAAGCCCCTTTTCCCCCCACTCCTGCATCCTCCCCTCCTGCCTCTTGCCGGCTCCCTGCCAGCTCCCAGGCATTAATACCAGCTGGGGGGGTGGTCGGTGGCGTCAAGCTGGTGTCCGGACTCAGAGCGTAGCTGGGGGGCTCCCTGTACCTCTGCACCCAGCTTTGACAGACAGATGGAGCCACCCATCTGCAAGGGGAAGCATACTGGGGGAACTGGTTTGGCTGCTAGCCCTACAGACTGGGGTGGGGGCAGACTGGGAGCTCAGCACACGGAGATTTATGGGGGTGCAGCCTGCTGATTGCCCTGCCATGACAAGAAGGAGCAACCTGGACCGGGCTGCCCCTGGTCTTCTCCACGTTCTTGGGGTCCCTCCCTGCCCCCCCGACTTACACCGCCAGGCTCTTACCTTTGAAGGACAGCTGGACCCTGGGGGTGGCGAAGCCGAAGCTGTGATCCTTGGCGTGGGCAGGCCGCCAGCCCAGATTCAGCAGGGTGGCCCAGAGGAGGACACCGACCATGGGCATGGTGGGCATACACTTGAGCGCCAGGGTCGAGGGGAGTCCAGGGGGGGCTGAGCCTGCCAAAGAGTGCACAGGAAGGAGGGATGTCAGTGTGCTGCACTCACCATCACCCCCCGGGGGGGAGGATGAGCTCCACATCTCCCCCTTCCACTCGTCAGCACACAGCACCCTCCAGGGGGGGATGAAGCCAGCCCAGAGGGTCTCAGCCGAATTCTGCTCTCATGCTGGGGGGCAGGAATAGGGGCTGCTCAGCCTCACCTCCGCGGGTGCCAAGCCAAGTGTGCAGGGCGAGGCGAGGGCGGTGCTGGAGGCTGCAGCACACTCCTCCAGATGAGCCGGCAAGCCTTGCCCAGGTGAGGAGCATCATCCTCACCCCCCCCAGCCTGCAGCGTTCCCCCCCCCCCCGCCAGCTCCCCCCACCCCAGCACCCAGAGGGGTCTCATTCCCAGCCCTCTTCTCCCCCCCTCTGCCCCCAGCCCCCAGCAAAGCCACAGAGCAAGCAGAGCCGGGATCAAATCTTTCCAACATGAAGGAAATCTGGACTTCATTATTCAAGAACGTACCAAAGAAAAAAAAAAAAAAAAAAAAGCACGATTTTTTTTCTCCCTTCATAAATAAAAGAGGAAGAAAAAGGAGGAAAAAAAAAAAAAAAGAGCCCTGCCTGTGTGCCAGGCAGCTGGACTCCCTGGGGCGCCGGCACTGAGTGGAGTCTGCCAAGCTGCCTCCAGCAAGCCACACACGCACCCCAGCACAGCACAGAGCCCCCAGCGTGCCCACCAAGTGATGGTCCCCTCAGGCCCTGTTCCCTCTCCCAAGGCAGCACCCTTGGGGTGGGGTGCTCCAGGGGGCTCAGGGCCGGATTTGGGAGGAGGCCTGCAGTGGGAAGCCCCTCACATCCCCAGGGAGCTGCACATCAGGGTGGGATGCACTATGCCGTGGTACCCAGGTGGGCTTGAGCATCCAAGGAACCCCAGCCTCTGCGCTGGGGGGTCCCCACCATGGGGACATGCCCTCCACGGCTCTGCCAGCTGCCACAGCACTGCCCCATGGGGCACAGGAGCACACGAAGGTACCAGGTGGATGGCCAGGAACCCTTTGCGGCACACAGGAGAGGAATGCTGAGCTGCAAAGGGGGCAACCCCGCAACCTGGGGCTCTGCCCGCAGCCCATCCGGGTGGTCCGGATGGCCCCTCCCAGGGTGCCCAGCACACACCACACCAACCCCAGCCCTGAGCGGGACAAGGGCAGCAGCACTGTCATGGGCACGCGGGCCCCTCCAGTGATGCACTTCCTCGAGCAGTGGGGCAAGCCCCCGTGCACAGCAGCATCACCATTCATGGGGGCTCAGTATCTCATTTCTCACTCTTGCCTTCGGAGTCAGGAAATATTTCGATTTGCTCTATTCCCCCCCCCCAAGCACACCCAGCTCTTCTCCATTGTATTGGCATTCGGCCTCCTTCCAGGCTGCCCCCCCCCCCTTCTCCCATCCATTCCCAGGCTCTGCCCTTCCCATCAGAGCCGGGCCGGGACAGCCAGAGCCCCCAGTTCCTCCAGCCACCCAAAGCTCCAGTTGGTTGCAGTTAAATAACCCCCCCCTCTCCATCCAAACCTCCCCCCTTCTCCCCGGCAGCTTTAGGAAATAATTCTGGCAAATCCCACTATTGCATTTGGATGGAGCGGCATACGCGTCAGAGACAGGGAGCGAGATGGCAAACAAAGGAAAAGAGGGAGAGGAGGGGAGCGCAGCGAGCGCAGGGCGAGGAGGGGGGAAAGGGCCGGCGGCGAGCGGGGGCACCCAAGCCCGGCCGGGAAAGGCAAATTCCAAGGAAGCAAGAAAGGGAAATGGCCCATTGGAGTGCACCTTGGCCAGGAAATCTCTATTTCCAGGGTCATCTGCGCTCCAGGGAAACTGGGAACTCCAGGGGGGAAAGCGGCCACGTTCCTCTCCCCCAGCATCCGTGCTGGCTGGGGCTGGGGTGTTTTCTTTAGCAATTAAAGTTTGGCCATTGCTGGGGCTGCCGAAGGATGATCAAAATCCCGCTCGGCTTTATCCCCCCTCCCCAGGCCGGTCAACCGAGCGCCGCCGAGCCGAAGCAATTAAGGAAAGGTTTCCTTGGCTGGAAAGGGGACGCCTTTTTGGGGCCGAGACCCCGGGCTGAGGGGGGAATTCGGGGGGCTCGGATGTCGGGCTGCCCGCACGCCTGGTCCCAGCGGCCTCAGGAGCCGGCTTGGGGAGCAGGAAACGTTTTGGGAGAGAAAAGGAACACAAGAACACAGGCAGGACGGGCAGCGGGAGGGGAGCCTGCCCCTCCTCTCGGCCACGGCGCCCGAACGCGCGATGCCACCGGCCGGAAGGGGGGAAAAATAATCAGAAATAAAATGAAACGGGGACGCTGCCCGCGCAGCTCGGCCCCTCGCACCCGGGAAATAACTTTGCACAACTTTACGCCGCCGGCCCTCGGTCACGCCTGTCCCGGCCCCAGGAGAGCCCCCGGTCCCCCGCTCTCTTCCCGCCCCATGCTCCGGCCCCGGAGGCGACTGGGGTCCCAGCGGGCGGCCCCCAGCTGCGTGCCCCGCGGTGCCGGGGGGCTCAGGCGTGTGTCCCCTCCCCAACACCTCTTCCTCGGGCGCCCACCCTCCGCCGAGCCCTGCCGCAGCCCGCCCTGCCCCAGCAGTGCCCCGCCAGCCTCCGTTCCCTGCGTGCGCCGTGCCGCCCAGGCATAAACCCCCACCACCGGAGCGGGGCGCGCCTGCCCAGCCAACAGCTCCCGAGAGTAGGGGTCACCGCAGGGGCTGCTACCTCCCCGCTACCGCCGCCCGCGAAGCTGGAGGGGGGGTGCGCTGTGAAGCACCTGGTGTCGCCATCAGCACAGGTCAGCGATCCCATCGCCGGACCGCAGCCACCAACCTGCCCGCTTCACCGGTAAGTTACGGCGCGGGGGGACACACGCGAGTTCCGAGCGGCAGAAAGTTTTCCCGGGGCTCCCCCACCCCGCACGGGGGCTCCTCTCTGCCGCCCTTCCCCGCCCTTACCTCTGCGGGCGCCAGCGGCTGGGATGTGGAGGGCGGCGGGGCTCAACGCCGCGCCCGACACCCGCGGCCCCCCGCCATCGCGACTGCCGGCCCCGGCCCGTGAGCGGCGGCGGCGGGGCGGGGCAGCGGCCCGGCCCCGACTGGGCGCCGCAGCCCGTCCGCTCACTGCTGGGGGGAAGCGGGGGGGTGTGATTTGCATAGCCCCGCCCAGACAGCCACGCCCATCTCCCAGGGCCGCGGGTTCGAGCCCCGCCGCCTCCCCCATCGCTCACCTCCAGCTCCGGCCTTTTGTTGCTCCGCGCCGGCGGCGCCCCGCCGTGAGAAGCCGCGGGCGGCTCGGTTGGCCTCCGGCGCCCACCGCCCTCCTGGCGGCCCCGGGAAGGAAGCGAATAGATAAGCGACGTCCCTCCTTTGTCTGCCAAGGCGGGCGGCGGGGGGCGGCCCTGGGCGGCGAGAGGCAGCGGGGAGCCGAGCCCGGGCGAGCCGGCGGCTTTGTGAGAGCTGCGGCTCCGGCGAGAAACCGCCTCCCACACACGGCAACTCCTTGGGCAGGGAGCGGGGCTCTTCCCCCAGCCCCACCTCGCTCCTTCTGCCGCCCCCCCCCCCCCCATTCCCCGCCGTTGAGCCCCCCGTGACCCCCAGCCCCAATCCCAGGGAAGGCGGGTGATCCCTGCCCTGCTCCAGTCCCCTGCATCCCGCTGTCCCGGGACCGGCCGGCCTCTGGGCCAGCCCTGCCCAGCACCATTTCCCCTGCCCGCCGCAGCATCCTGCCCTCCAAAGCAGTGCTGGCAGGTGCCGAGCAGCTGAGCCCTTGGCTCTGTCCTAGTCCTCCCTGCCCTGAGCTGGGCACCTCGGAGCCCTCCACATTCCAGGCACACTCCTTCACTACCCTGCTCTGCTCCCGAAGCCTGGGGCCACCGCGGAACAGCCTGTGAAGGTAGGAGCTGCCTTTCCCCCTGCTGCGGGCATAACCCCGGTCAAGCATGGTGACCCCCACTCTAGCAAGACCTTCCCCCTTGGCCTCAGAGGTCCCATCCACAGGTTTTCCACCTCTTCTTCCGCTACCCTGCTCCCACGCAGGGTAATGAGGCATTAAGGACTCTAAGAAAGCACAAACAGGGCTTCTAGAGGGAAAGGTGCATTGATCTTAGACCAGTCATGTGCCTGTATGGGCCTGGGCTGTCCCTCCCGGGGTGGTGCCGATGCCTCTGAGCCAGGCTCCCTGGGCAGGAGCAGGGAACAGGGGACCAAGGCCATTCTGACATAAGGGCCGCAGCAAGGAAACCAGTAGACACCATCAAGCAGGCATTGCTGCTGGAGCAATTCCTCCCCTGAGCACAGTCCCCCACTCTGTCCTAGTGCTCCTCTGCCCCCTATTACACTGCGGAGATTGGAGACAGTGTGCAGGACAAAGTGTCCAGCCAGGCAGGGCCACCTTGTCACCCAGGGAGCCACTGGGGCTCAAGGAGGAGGCAGAGGGGGTGTCTGCACCCAGCCCTGCTGCCCCCTCCTTTCCCGGGGATGGCTCCTCAGAAATCAGCAGGCTCCATACTTTGCCGTCACGCTTCTCCGCTGGCTGTCTCTGAAAAACAAGGAGTTTGTCACTGTCTTCTCATTGCTGGCCACTCTGTGTGCAGGGGAGGGCGGCCGCGATGGCCCCGGTCAGCAGTACAAATAAATGGCCCGAAATACGATACACGGGAGCTTCCTGGGATGAAAGAATTTCTAAGGAGAGGTTTTATTTTCCCCTCAGAGCCCCAGTCTCTTGCGGTCTGGTCCAAACACAAAGGCTGTCCTGAATTTCCCATCTTACTTTCTCTCGTCGCAGCTGGCGCATTGGGGGATGCTTTGGGGCACCCTCTCCCCTGTGCCATTTCAAGGCTGCAGTGGTAGCAGGTCACCAGCGTCCCCAGCGCACAGCGTGCTTGGGGCCACTGGGCTCCAGTGCAGCCACCCGGCCCCCGGTTGCAGTTCTGGGGGTGGTGACACACATTTGGTAGTGAATTAAACTGGGGCAGCCGCAGCCGTAGGCTGCTCTCAGCCACCTCCACGCTACCTGCCTGGTGCTGGGGGGGCTGCAGGTGCTCCCTCACCCGCAGTGGGGTGACACCAAGCAGGAGAGGGGGTGCCCAGCCCTGCCTCAGGCCACCTTCCTGTGATCTGACCCCCAGAATGACTGTGGGTACCCACCATCCCCTCCCTCGCCTTCAGAACCCTGGCTCGCTGCCATGGAAAGGGTCCTGGCCCCACCAGTGTATCATTAACCCAGAACTGAGCCATTAATGGCCTCACTCTCCTAAGTCCCCATCCTTATAAATCAGCCTTCCCTATAACTTCCTTCTCCCCTGCTACAGTTTAAGCCTGTGGCTTCCTGTCCTAATTAACCAGTAAGGTTAATTGGCCCCCAGCCTCTCTACACTTCCAAGCCACTCTGAGGGGTGGGTCACTGCATTCCCTGGTCATGAACTGACCCTTGGACCCTTCCCCTCACCACGAGCTCTACCCCCAGCCCCAGGGACAGGGGCCACATTCACACCACTGAGGAACGCTGCTGGCCTGTCCCAGCTCCTCTGAGCTGGTTTTTGCCTCCTCAGCCTCTCCCTGCAGGCCTGGAGTGGGCACTCACCACCTACCCAAAACCCCATCCCTGTTTTCATCCCTCTTCCTGACCCAGTTCCCATCTCTATTCCTGTCCCCATCCCCATTCCTGTCCCCATCCCCATCTCTGTCCCTATCTGCATTCCCACCCCCTTTCTTATCCTTATTCCTGTCCCCATTCCCACTTCCCGGATGCCTCGGCACAGCCTGTGCCATCGTCACGCTCCGGCCATCTGTCCCCCGCCTGGCTGTCGTCTCTCGCCTCCTCCCCAGGCCTGGGGTCCCCGTCTCACCTGCCCAAGCAGTGGATGCCAGGGGTGCCAGGTGGGTGTCCCCAGGGAGAAGGATGGTTCCAGGAGGGATGGGGGCAGTGAGAGGTGGGAGGTGCTGCACCAGGCTTGGTGGCTTCTCCATGCCAGTCCGGGCAGCAGCCCGCTGTCACCCACCCCAGGGGAGCCTGCAGGCACCCTGGGATCAGCTCAGCCCTTTGGATGCTGCCCAGTGCCAAAGCATCCCCTGAGGCCTGCACCCTAGGGCTCGGGTGCTGGGAGTGCTCCGTGCCAGTCCCCCACAGCCTGGCAGCAATTGCCTTCAGTGCCCTGCTCTGGGGGAAGCATTCCTGCTTTTTATAACTCTGTGACACTCCCCAGCCCTGTGCCAGCCCTGTGCCAGCCTGCCTGCCCTGCCTGCCTGCCCTGGAGCAGCCCGGGGGGGCTGTACCCAGGCAGGGCACGGAAGCGGGGGCAGCAGGAGTCAGGCGCTGCAGGGCCCGTCCGACCTGCACAGCTGCATAGCTTGTCTACAGCTATTAAACAAACTCCTCCATCTTCCCCCCTCCTCCCGGTCCCCTTCCCGCCTGCCAGACGCTGCTTAACCCTCTGCTGTCCCGCTCCTCTACCTAGAGCCTCTGGGAAGCAGCATCTGTCGATCTGATCCGCAGGAGGGACCACCCCTACTGCCAGTGCCCCCCAACCCGCATGGGCAGTGGAAGGGGTTCCCTCCTGGTCTCCAGGATGCCCGAAGCCTGGCACCGTCCTGTGGAGAGCAGGGCAGGAGTGGACAGAATGTGACAGGGCTTCAGGGCAACTTGGCAGGGCCCAGAGACTGGGCATGGCAGTGAGACGCAGACAGGGGCTGCAGTCAGGGGAATGCAGGCAGAGGGATGCAGGCAAGGGGATGCAGGCAAGGGAACACAGGCAAGGAGATGCAGGAGGGGATGCAGGCTGGACATGCAGGCAGGGGGGTACAGGGTGCAGTAAGAGAGATGCTGCAATGCAGGGCAGGGAGATACAAGGACATGGAAGCAGCATCCCTCACACTTCCACCTCAGCTCAGCCTGGCAATGCCTTGAGAACAGCCTGCATCCCCCCCAGTCCCCACAAGCTGCCTGCACACTGCAGCTCTGAGACTCCAGCTTCATATGTATCCCCGAGCTGCTCCCAGCTCAGAGCTGTTGCAAGGGGATGCAAAGAAGTAGGATTCGCCTCTCAAGGCTGAAGAGAGCCTCCAGAAGGGTTGACGTGGCGATGCTATGCTCTGTCACCATCCTAGGACACGGTGGAGAGGACAGACCCTGCCCAGCCTCTCCAGGACCTCCCCGATCGCCCTCTGCCTCCCACGCTCCCTCCCGCAGATGTTTGGGATATCTGGGCCTTTGCTGCTCTGTCCCCAGTGACAAATGCTTGCCTGAGCGGGGTTTATTATTCTAAGAGCCTGGAGGTGGCTCTGGCCAACTTTCCGCCTGGGGCCAAGCCAGCAGCTGCAGGGCACCCTTCGGCACAGCCACTCCTGGGACGAGATGACTCCAGGCACCCTCTGCCTGCCCAGGGGGTGGGGACAGACCCTCTGGCACAGCTCAGCACTCCATGGTGGGCGCTAGGAGCCCGGGGCAAGCCCCAGTCCCAGGCTTGGGAAGAATGAAGGAAGATGCTCTCTCCTTCAGCCAGCAGTGCTGGGAGAGGGGTAGGGGGTTGCTGAGAGCCGCCCTGAATCCCACACTGCTTCCCCCCTGCTCCACACCCTGGCCGGGCTGTCGTGGGCTGGAGCGCAGCGGGTCGGTGATCGATGGCTGAGGCGATGGCTTGCCAAGCCCTGCGTGTTTGGAAGGCGCTGCGTTTGTCTTGGCAGGAGTGGGGATGTCATCTCCTCCACCCTGCACCGTGACAAGCTGGGAAAGCCAACGGGGGGCTGTGCTGGAGCCAGTGCCTGAGCAGGTCCCCTGGCAGCAGCAGAGGGGTTGCCCCACATGGGCAGAATGCAGTCCCAGTGAGGAGAGGGGGCAAGCAGAAGGTGATGTGGGGAAAAGCCAAGCCTGTTGTCCCCTGGCAGAACAGGTTTGGCTGCCCAGATGTGCCCTGCTGATGGGCCTGAGGGCATCAGATATGCCTGAGGCTGCCCAGATGTGCCTCTGGGCTGCCTGCCCAGAGCTGCCATCATGCAGAGATGTCCCCTGACCAGGCCTTGTGCTGGTGCTGCACTATGGCCACCACCAAGCCCTGTGCTTCGCAGGAAGGGAAACTGAGGCAGGAGGGCAACATCACCTGGCAGCGGGTGCTGTGGGGCTGAGGGGCTGGGAGCAAGGCAGGCTCTGGATGAAGCAGTCTCTTGGTCAGAAGACAGTTTGGCCATGGCTATTCTGGGAAGGGAATGTGGTGAGAACATGAAAGGTGGCATCAGATCGATGCCCAGCGCTGATGGTAAAGGCATTCAAAAAGCAGCTCCTGCCAGTGATGGCAAGGCTCCCGGTGGATCAATAGCTGCCTGCAAAGGGGGGGGGGATCCTGCTGGGGATCCCCAGGCACAGCAGAAGCTCATGAGGGAAGGGAGATGAGTGCCCGGGTAATGTCTGCAGCATGACGTGCTGATGGGCATGAGGCTGGGGAATTGCTGGAGTCAGTGCTGCCCATGGGACTGGGGCCTTCCACTTCCCACCTGCACTCCAGGAGGCTTGAGATGACAACACTGGCACCATGGGCAGGGGATGTCCAATGCTGCCTGCACCAAGCTTGGTGATGGGCTCTACTCTGCTCCTGTGATGGTTTCTGAGCCAGAGGGGCAAGTGGGATGCCCACTCCAGCTGCAGTTTGGTAGGCAGTGCCAAGGCTGGGCATTATCCGTACTCCAGAGAAAGGCGCCATCATCCACCCTTGCTTTTGGGTAGCCCCATCTCATCCGTCTCTGCTCCCTGGCCCCACAAGCACATTCCCAGGCTCTGCAGCAGCATCACAGTCACCAAGGGGTGACTGGGACCAAGCATTCCCAGTGCACTCTGGACCATCACACATGGGACTGACAAAGTGGGGGACCACATCTGTATCACCCCACACATTGCTATGGAAGTGGGCAGGAGCTACACTAACGGAAACGAGACCTGGGCTGGTGGCCCTGGCTCACAATGAGGGCTCCACTTTGCTGCTGCCTGGAGCCATTTTCCAGCCCCCATAAATGCGGGAAAATATTTGATGTCATCTGTGCAAGGGGGACAATTGGATAACTCAACAGTTTAAAGATAATTTCCCAATTTTCTGGAATCACCAAGGGCTTTCAAGAGACTGGGAAAACAACGTGGGCAGAGGGTGGGAGCCAGCAGCTCTGCGGCACAGCCCTGATGCACTGGTGTGCCATGTAAGTGGGTCAGTGGTATAGCCATGGGCATCGGCGGGCACAGAGGAGCTGGAGAGGACAGGGTGGTGGCAGCCGGAATGGCTCAAGGGCTGCAAGAAACTGGGACACCTCCATGCACGTGGGTCCTCCCAGGGAAGCTGGCCAGGGAGCTGGATCAGAACATGGGGAGAAAACAGTACCAGGCAATTGGAGAGGATTTTTGGCTGCAGGACACAGTGATCATTCAGCTCCAAGACTCCTCACAGGGATGTGCCCAGCAGTGACTGCCTTCATCCCGGGGAGGACAGATGGATGCTGGCCACAGCCCCACACCCGGCAAGGCCTAGCATCCCTTTACAGAAAGAATGTTCATCCCAGCATGAATCTGGAGCTCAGACTGGGTCTGCACTGGGAATACTGGTGGAAGGGTTCTCCACAGAAAGTGGGGGAACTCAGAGAGCCCCTCCTGAACCCTGTGGCCACGCTGCCCTTGGATCCCTTCCCCTGTCCCAGAAGAACATCCTGCCTCTCACCTTCCCGGCAAAATATGTTGTAAGGATGCTCCTGCTCCCGGGTCGCCGTGGCAACTGGCAGGCGTGCCAAGGGGGGGATGAAGGATCCGACCCCCATCACTCCCCCCAGCCTGGACCACTTCCCGGCACCTCTGCAGCCCCATTGCCACAGGGCTGGTTCTGTACTGTGGGCTGCTCCGTCCCCAAGGCTATGCTCCAGTAGAGGGGCCAGTGAGGTCCAGACAGCAGATGCTGATGGGATGCTGATGCTGATGCCAGCACGTGCCTTTCTGGGAAGCTGTCTCCCTGCCTTGCCCTTCACCACTATCCTCCCAGCTGCTGCCTGAACTTCAAAGCCGCCAAAGGCCACATGGCCTGAAGCATCTTCTCTTCATCCCTTATAGGGTGGAGAAGCTGCTTTGAAAGCCCCCAGCCCTTCTCCCCTCCTCTGCAGGATAATTTCCATTTTTTTCAAAACCCCACAAAAAAGGAGGCTTTTTCCCTTTTTCCTCTTTGTTTCTCTTCTCTCTCTTCCCCCCCTTGTCTTTGTCATCTAAAAATATGCAACACACCAGGGAGGGCGGGTGGGGGGAGCTGCTGCTGCACCAAAGGCTAGCACGAGTCTGGGCTGGAAAAGCCACTGCTGTGGGATTGAGATGCTCTCCGCCACCTTTAAGTGGTGGGTTGGGGGTCAGGGCTTTGTCCCTGCACGCTGAGGTTTGGCAGGTTTGGCACATGGTGTGACACCATGTGAAAGGGTCAGATCCAGGTCTGTCTATCCCAGTCGTTTTCCAGGGGGTCAGGAGATGCCCAGGGATGTCCACGCACCCCAGGGCACGGGGAGGGTGACCCTGAAGGGCAGGGATCAAAGCATCTGAGGCAGGTCCAGGCTGGAGCATGGGAGGAAGGTGGGCGGCCGCGGCGGAGGCAGGATGTGATTTACCTAATACCCGTTGCACCATGGAACGGATGGAGAAGAAAAACAACCCGGGGGCTTGTTGTCTTGAAGAGGCGCTGTCAGGGACCGAGAGGCACCGAGTGGTGCCAGAGTGAGCAGGGAAATTAAGTTGGGTGAATCACCCAGCACCAGCAGCATTCACTTGAGCCACAAACCTGCCACAAACCCAGAGAAAACACGTTCCCAGCTCCCAGGTTGCAATTTTAAGCCTCAGCCCGCTTTGCAGGAAGGTGATAAGCTCCAAAACCGGCTTCCTCCCCACCAATCTCCAAGGAATGTTGCAGCAGGACATCTTGGCACTGGCAAAAGCCGTGGGCTGCCCCCTGGAGACAGTGACCCAGCAGCAGGATGCAGGAGCCAGGTTTCCCGGGCAGGACCAATCCGTGGGCATCTTGCAGGGTGGGGAGCAGGTGCTGGGTGGTGGGAGGCAGGCAGGAGACAGCCTGGAATGCTGTAGCATCAGCAGGATGCAGTGCTGAGAGCAGGGGGAACCTACCGTGGGATCAAACTTGTTTGGGAGGCAGGAGGCAAACAGGAGGAAGGAATTCCTTGCACAGCACCAGGGCTGCTGTGGGTCAGAGCATTTACTGCCCCCCTGGGATGGAGGTGTGAGGAGCAGGGAGGTGACGGAGCTGCTGTTGCTGAAGTGTGAAGGTGCCAACTTGGGGAGCACCAGGCAGCAGCACTGCTTGAACTGGGGCCTTTGCCCACCTCCCCGTGGTGGCCTCTGTGGCTGCGAGAGCTCGGGACAGCCCATCCAGGTGTCGTGTTAGCCACCTGAAAGAAGCTGGCAGCCTCCAGCCCCGCAGGGAAGCTTGAGGAGTGATTTATGGAGAGAGGGATTAGCAGGAAGAGGAGGCGGCACCGGGGCACACATGGCGGGCGCTGATGGAGGGGGAGAGTCTGCCGAAGCAGGATGGGTGAGTCCCAGGTGGCCGGAATACACATTCCTCAGCCTTCCCCAGAGCTGGATTTACTCCTGTGGCGACGGATGTGGCCCCACCGGGCAGCACAGGGGCTTGGAGCATGTCTGTTCTCAGGAGAGCATCCTGGTACTCAGCTGGAGGGAGAGAGCAGGGCATGTCCTGGCTGGGCACTAGCTGGACAGACCTTCCCACTCCTACAGTCCCATGGTGTCCCAGGCATCCATCTCCTCCCTGGTGGAGACACCTGGGAGGAGAAAGACAAGGGGGAACGGTTTTAAGCTGAGGGGGGAGATTTAGGTTAGAGATTAGAGAGAAGTTCTTCACCATGAGTGAGGTGAGGCCTTGGCACAGGGTGCCCAGAGAAGCTGTGGCTGCCCCATCCCTGGCAGTGCTCAAGGCCAGGTTGGAGGGGGCTTGGAGCAGCCTGGTCTAGTGGAAGGTGTCCCTGCCTGTGGCAGGGGGTTGGAACTGGGTGAGCTTTAAGGTTCTTCCGACCGGAACCAGTCTGGGATTCTATGAGAAGGGCTTGGCAGAGGGCAAACTGCAGCACGGGGGGAGCTGTCTCTTCCCGTTGCAGGGAGGGATCAGCCAATGTCGGGACACAGCTGCTCTGGGATTCCCATCCACGCTTATCCAGGGCCGCAGGAGCTGGCGGGACCGTGGGCCTCCCGATGGGCAGGCAGCTCCTGGCTGGGCTCTGCCTGCCCTCGGCCGTGTGTCCGCGAGAGCAGGGACGCCGGGGTCCCTGCCCGGGCGGGCGGCGGTGCCGGCAGTGCGGCCGCCTTTCATCTGCTTCCAGGCGGGATCTCGCATTCCGGCACCTGCTGCCCTCCAGCCGGAGCCAAGGAAGCCGGGCAGGGATGATGTGCGAGACGTGGCTCTGCCCGCACGTCCTCTGCCCGGGGTGGGACAGCAAGACGCCGGAGATGGGCCATGGCTGTTGAAGGAGTATCCTTCCCCACGCACCCCACACACTCCAGCTTCCTGGCTCAGCGTGGGCTCGGCTGGGATGGAGCCTGGCAAAGCCCTGCTGCAGGGACACCAGCTCCATGTACCTTCTCTGCAAAACTTTCCATTGCCTTTAGCTCCTGCAATTAGCAGGAAGAGCTGGAGCTGGGGTGCAGGCAGGGGTGCATGTGGGCTGGGAGTAGAGGATGTTGCTGGAATATGCGTAGTCAGCAGTGTGTGCATGTCCAGGCACATGTGTGTGTGTGTCAGCACATGTGTGTGCGCTCAGGAGCATGTGTGTCTCTATGGGGAGATACATATGTGTATGCCTATGTGCTTTTCCGAGCTGGCGTTGCGCGCCTGTGAGACTGCAGCATCCCTTTGCTGCAGCGTTGCTCAGTGTGTGCAGCCTAATGAGCCAGCACAGCAGAGTTAATTGAGGGGACAGACAAGCAGAGCTCATCATTAAGGAAAGCACTGCAGCAGGTACCAGCGACAAGATGCTGCCTGTCGCCCCAGGCTGATGGCAGCCCCCGCGGGAGACGCTAACAGCCTGAGTCCCCAGGAAAGACGGCTGAGAGCATCCCACATGCTGCAACCCTTGCCCAGGACTGACTCCATTAGCAAATGCAGCCAGGGAGTGGGAATTGCTGCCGCCTGCATGGAGGAATAAATCTGCCACCCCCAGCAGGACAGGGCTGTACCCTGCCCACAGCCCTTTTGGCACTTTCCACATGGAACATGTTGCTGCTGACACACACTTGCGCAGCATGACGATGACCTGGCAGCCAAAGCTGTTCCCTCAGCTCCCATCATTAGGTTCCACAGCGAACACGGAGCAGAGGGGGCAGAGAAGCTGGCTCCCAGGAGCATGGTGAATCTGTGCCAACAGCCCACAAGGATGGGGAGCCTTGCTCAAGGCTGTCAGGTTCTGGCTAGAGAAGCTCAGAGAACTGGAAAGGAGCCTTCACCACCTTCATAGCAAGGGGCTCCCACATTCTGCCTCACTCTTCTCCTCTCTTCCTGGCCATGCCTCTCTCCCGGGGGCCATGTCCCCACAAGACATGTCCACAGACCCCCATCAGGAACCACTGCTGTGGGCATGTCCATCTCAAGAGCTGGCAATGTGTTCTGCCCCTTCCAGTGAGTGTTCACTCTGAAACCTAATGATGGGGCAGGAACCTGTCCTGCAGGGAGGAAGGCATCCTGCTGGAGCAGAGTCTACTGCTGCACCTCCTCCCTCCCACCACTGTAGTCCCCCCAGCCCTGCTGCCCCTGCCCTGGTCACTAGCACTGCAGGCAGAATAAAACCCTTCTGGAGTGAGCATTCCCCAGGCTAGATTCACTCCCCAATCCAACAAGGGCCTCATTCAGTTGCTGTTGGACTCCCTTTATGGGGATCGGAGTGTTTTTGGGTTGATAAACTTGTGGCAGACACATCCCTAATTAAGCTCGTTAGTTCTTTATGACAAACAACATATGTGCTGGGCCTGGGGGCTCAGGTGGCCATGTGCCTCCAGTAGCCATGCAGCCCATGGTGCAGTGCAGGCAGAACAGGCAGCTCTGTGTCTGCGCCGGGCTTTGCTGCCTCTTCCCAAACAGGATCTTCAACCCCGTGGGTTCGCTGACCCTCCAAACCCTAATATTAGTCTTGGGTTTCTCCTCTGGGCTGGAGCGGGGGGGGGCTGGATTGCGCAAGGCTGCTGAGGCTTTGCTGATGCTACGGGAGCCCCATCCTCCTCCTGTGAGGTCTGGGGCAGCATGAGAGGGACCCAAGATCTCTTGAGGGCCTGGAGCTGAAGAGATGGTGGAGAACAGCAGCTCTGTATTCTCCATGGGGAGAAATGCAGGGACGCCACCACAACCTGCTGTTGGGTGTGGGACCCTCAGGGGTACCCAGGGCCTCTCACCCACACCAGGATGGTTTCTTTTTCCATCATCTGGCTGGTAGCTGGAGATATCTATCCATCCATCCATCCATCCATCCATCCATCCATCCACCCATCCATCCACCCATCCATCCATCCATCCACACATCCATTCACCAACTCACCCCTGCTCATCCTTGCCTTCAACCCTCCTTCTCCCCATCTATCCACCAGCCATCCTTCCTATCACCCCTGCCTCACAACCCCACCATCCACCCTTGTTTTCATCCCTCCTTCTGCCCATCTCTTTGCTCTCCCTAAGCTCAAGCCACTCATTACCTGCACCCCCTCTCCTGCTCATTAATTATCAGCCCACGTCTAACAGGGTGCAGGGAGGGCACCCGCTCACTCCCCCCCCTCACAGCCTAAGCCAGCCCCGGCGTTTCTTATCTCGGCAATCCCACCTTGCTGGCAGAGGAGCAAGGCAGGACGCCGCATCCCTGGGGAGCGGCAAGGCAAGCGATAACGAAATCGCAGCGGCAAGGAGAAATTACCTTGCCTGCATTTTAAAAACTTCTCGCCGAGGTTGCCGTGGTAACTGAAAGGTGCATCACGTTGCTCTGACAACCCCGAAACTGCCAGGGTTTTGCCTGGCGGGCTCCGGAGCGCGGCAGGCTTTGGGGAGGGGTGTTCAGTGTGGTGGGGAGGGAAATGTTCAGTCCCAAGCACCGAGATAACCCATCCACTGAGATAGAGATAACCCCCTTCCCATAGCTGCCAGCTCCCTCCCCACCATTTCCAACCCCTCCCCTTCCATCTCCCTGAGAAGTGCTGGAAGAAGAGGATGGAAGGGCTTGAAGCCCGACCGTGCAGTCCCCTATGAAGGTGGCAGGGAGGTGGGACAGGTTCCAAGTTGGTCCACCCTGGGGTGGGCATCCGTGGCACCAGACAGGAGATGGTGGGAACCCTAACCAGCAGCCTGGGCACCAGTCCTGCACCCTGCTCGGGGGATGCTGTGCACTCAGCACAGCTTTGGGCACCGAGCATGGCTTTGGGCTCCAAGCCCTGGGGCAAGTGGCAGCAGCATTGTCCCAGCCCATGTAAATCACTCTGCCACGGAAATAGCCCCAGTGGGTTGAAAAATAGCAGGTGACTCAGTGAGAGCAAAGGGTCCAAAATAGCCCCTCCGGAGCACTCCTAAAATTAGTCTTCCTCCCTGGAGGTCCCGGCCACTGTGTCCTTGCCAGGGCACAGCCGCTGTGTCGAGCACTCCTGGCTGCTGCCACTGCCAGGGCTTGGGAGCATGGAGCCCCCTTCACTGTTCCCATCCCACTGGGATCTCCCCAAAACCCGCTGAGCCATGCATCTCCAAGCAGATCTGGGTGGCTCCTTTTTGGGATGCCCTATGCTCACAGCCCCGGGCACCCTAAAACAGCTGCAGAACCCACAACTAGTGGGCTGCAAAGGGATTGCCCCATCTGCTCCCTTTGCCTGGATTTTAGCTTGGTGAAGCGGCGGATCAGGTGTTTTCCAGCGACAGTGAATCCTCTGGAATTCATGTTTTGTGGTACCAGCTCACCCTCTTGCCACCCCCATGCAGCAGGGCAGCATGCGCCTGCCTGCTCCCACCAGGGGAGCACACGGAGAGACCCCGGGAGCAGCATCCACTCCGCCAGCAAGGCCAGGAGTGCTTCCCAAGCTGGGCCATTCCTCCCGCCCGGGTGAGCGGTACCCAGTTAATTAGAGGAAGGGATGAATAATTCCTTTTTATAATGCACCGTCGCGTGGCAGATGCCGTCTGCCTCGTCTCGGCGTGCGGGAGCCTGCGTTATTCTGCTCTCAGCAGAGTTATTTATACACTGGGACATTTTTCAAAGCGCTGCTTTGATGGTCTTCCACCGGCTCGGAAAAAAAAGTAGTCCATCCCAAAATAACCCGAGTGAAAGTCACAGCTCTTCATTACCAATATCTTCAACCAGGGGGCTCGGAGAACAAAAACCCATCACATTCTTCCCATCAAATCCGCCCTTTTCAAGTGCATTTCAAATGGGTTCAAACCACACCACAGCGGCTAGACAAGTGCTAATGATGCTGCAGGCACATCCTACCCTGATTCGGGCTGGGAAAGGGATGGAGCTGGGGGTGGTGGGCTTTAAGCATCTTCCGGAGCCCACGGATGGTTTGGGGTGCCCGGGACAAGGTCAGGGACCATGGTGGGGTATGCTGGGGGAAATGCATTCCCCCCTCTTGCCCAGCTTTTCCTGCTGCAGGAAGCAGTTTCTCTCCCAAAACCAGGATTTAGAGGAGGGGAACGAGCACCAAATTATTTTATCCAAGGAACTGGGAGCACAAAGTCCCCAGCCCCCATTCCCCCTGCACCACACGCACCCCTCGGGTCTGGTTGTGATAAAGGGAAAAAAAAAGGAAAGGGGGAAAAGAGATGTTTGTAGGTGGTGACAAATCCCTGTGAAAACGCTTCTGACAGGAATGCGTCTCCCATCCAAGCTCCTTCCCGGGGGAGACAGTGAGTGGCTCCCCCGGCTCCCCGGCCTGGCGAAGGGCCTGAGCTGCTCCCCCTGCTCTGCCCATGGGGGCTGCAGGGCTGGGGCCAGGGGGTGTCTCCTGGAGTTGCACAGGGGGCTTGGGCCTCCCCACGTCATCTGGGCTGGGTGTGCACCCGCTGCCTTCACAGCACCTCCAAACCCACCGTGCTCAGTAAGGGGCCAGAGTGCTTTGGTGGGGCTAGTTGGTGACCCCATTGTGGGGTGTGCTGAGCTGGACCAGGTACCACCTGCACCCATCACTACCCAATAGGACCCCCAGCACTGCATAGCACCCCAGCAGCCACCCATCCTTCTATCAGTCATGCTCTGCATTTCGATCACACACACTGATTCCCCTCACCAGCCCTGTGGGAAGAAGACTATAGGGTACAGGGGTTCCTCCCAGAACAAGGTGTGCACTGCACCCTGGAAAAGAGGTAAACTGAGGCACCCTGGGACACATGCCAACCTCATTGGGTGTAAAACACCCTTGGGGCTCAGCTTGCCCCTGGATCTCAGGGCCCTGCCTGCATCAAGCCCAGCACTGCCTTGCCCAACAGACCAGCGTGACTGTCAGGTGATGGACAACTCGCTGCTGGCAGCAGGGAAGACTCTGCCAACGAAACCATTTATTTACCCTCCCAATCCTCCTGTTCCAACATTTCTGCAAGGCTGGAGCACCTCCCCTGGGAGATGCCAGCACTGGAAGATGCCCAAGTGCTCAGCACAGGGTGAGCTGCCTGCACGGCAGAGCCCCAGGGGCTGCACTCAGGCTGGCACCCACCCAGCTGCCTGGCAGGGATAACATGCTGGTGTGGCCACAGGTCCCAAGGATGCCAGCCCCCATCTGCTTTTGGTTTCTTCCAACAGCACCAGAGCCCCCAGCTCCACCCCCCGGGGCTGCAAATTGGGTCCACATTGCTGCAGATGGTGAGTCAATTAAAATCAGGGCTTTTTCCACCCCAGCAGGGGACCATGTGGTTCCCAATCCAGAAACAGACTCTTGGTCAAAACAGCATCGGGTGGAGCGGGCGAGGGATGAGGGACAGGCTTCCCCTTCCTCATCCACACTGGTCCCACAGGGATGGGTGGGGAGAGCAGGCAGGATGACACAGCCACCCACCCGGGGTCACAGAGGCTCTGTGCCATGGGGCAGGAGGGTGCTTGGAATGGCACAGTGCAGGATACCATCACCCCTGGGGAAGGAGCTACCTTTGTGCACACCCCCCACTATGTGCCCTTCTCCTGCCCCTATCGCAGCCCCCCAGCAAACAGGGGCTGCTGTGGGGCTGCAGTGGTACCCACTACACACCAGCAGGATGCTGCACTGTGGTCTGCCTGTCCTCCCTGCCACAGATGCACAGCTGAGGCCAGAGCAGGGTGGCTATGGCATATTCAGGTGAAATCGTTTACGCAGGGAAGGGAAAACTATTCCAGAGTAATTCCAAAGTATTTCAGACATATTTAGTGGCTCGGGGAAGGACGGACCAACACGGTGGGGAAATGAAAGGGAAGCAGCCGCGTTAAGTCCTCTGTGTAAGCGCACATGTAGGCACATACGCACTCGCATGCATAGACACGCAGGCAGCTGCACAAGCGCATACCAACGCACACATGCGCACGCACATGTGCCTGCGTACCCCCATCCCAGGCTCCCCACTGCAGCAGCAAAACCCACCTCACATTTCAGGCCACCCTGATATAAACCCCAGAGAGTTGTGGGGGCCTGGCTTTGGCCAGCACTCAGCACACACATGGGCCACAGCTCTACCCAGGACCCATCTTGCCAGCACGGCAGGGATTGATCACAGGAGGGCAAACCTAATCCACACGAAGCTGAGCTCCTTGAGTGCATGTTGCTGCACTGAGTGCTCCAGACCACTGCACCCCAGAGTCTCTGGCAGCCCTGAGCAGCAGCACAGGGATGTTTTCCCGCCTGCAGGCAGTGTTTCCGTACCCTGCAAAAGCTCCCAAGTGAGGCAGGCCTGAGGCTGGCCATGCAGAGTGCTGGGCTCCACCGTGGGCTGGTAACTCCAGTGATTAGGGAATGCTCAGGAGAGAGGCTGTTCATGCCAACGCCTTGGCTGGTTTCCTGGCCTCAATTAGTGTGCAGGAGCTTGGATGCTTGGAGGGCCTCCTGGAAAGCCAGGACATAGCAGCTTCAGGAGTCTGAATACTAACACTGAAAAGCCAGTCAGAAAAATCCCAAGCCTTAAAACTAGTCCCCAAGAGACCTTGAACTGCCTGAAGGAGCTGCAGCCTGGTTGGTGCTGAGGCCCTGGAGGTCACCCTGCAGCTGGACCATGCCTGCAAGGAGCCGCAGGCTGTAGCCCTGCCCTCATCCCTAGTGGGACCTGCTTCAGTCCCATCTGGCATTTTGGATGGCCCAGCACCCTCCTGGGACAACCTGCATCAGGATCAGGCTGCAAGGGGCAGCAGCTCCCTTGGCTGCTGAGCCCCAGCAGGATGGGTGCCTAATGAAGCTCCCTTCTGCTTCCAGAGGGTCCTGCTTCATCCCGGGTATGCTTGTGGGGCTGGCCCCATCCCACAGCTTCCCCGCCCCCCACAGACAGTCCCCGGGGAGGCAGGGACACCATGTCCCTCTGAAGGCAGTGGGTCACAATGCATTCAGTCACGAACAGCCGCGTTGTGCTGCCTAAATTGGAGGCACGGGTGCTGGCAGGCAGTGCCTCCATGCCCTGCTCCATGCCTGGGAGCGGGGGGGTTGCACCACTGCTGTGCCCTTTCCCTCAGCAGCAGCACCTGCCCCAGGAAGGGGGCTTTGACCCATCCACCACGGGGGGGGCTGTGAACCCAGGACCTCCATTAAAGCCTTGCCCAGGAGCGTGCCCTGCTCTGGGTACCCCTCCTCCAGCAGTTATCCCCACAAGCAGACAGTGAGGGACCCTGTGCCCCCACAGCTTGCTCCTGGCTCTGCACTTCAGCCATTCTGCTGGCACTGGGGCAGCATTTGCCACAGCAGGATGCTGGAAAGCTGCAGGAGCTGGCTGGAGCCGGGAGAAGGCTATGCTGTGCCCACCACAGGAAGGCCCCCCTCTCGCCTGAGGCATTGTCCTGTGCCAGGAGGATGCGCTGTGAAGGTGATCAATGGGCTAGGGAGAAGCTGAGCTGCACAAATGTACTTAATCAACCCACTGAGCCCACCTTCTGGGAACCAGCATCCCCTGGTTACAGCCCAGAGCAGCAAAGCACTTTGCCACGCTGCCAGCCGGGACACACAGGGAAGTGGGGAAGGCTGCCGCAGGGGCCCTGCTGCAGCGCACCAGCCCTGTCTCCCTCTCCCATCATCCTGAAGGGCAACAAACCGGGGCAGAGAGCTGGCACTCGGGACTGTTTCAACCCACCCTGTTTCCTCTGCGGAGCTGAATAGAGGATGTTACATCCCGGTTGCCAGCGCTGCGGCTGCTCTTCCCCCCACAGCAACTCCTGGCTCCAGCGGCCCGCGAGTCCCGGGCGCTACACCTCTCCTGCCTCCGTCCCCACACGTGGGGCCGGCCCTGCGCAGGGTGACCGCCGGGCCGCGCCTGCCACCTGGTGGCACTGCCCGGCTCACGAGCAGCGACACGTCCCCCAGCACCGCTCACACATGCAGCGGCACCCGAGGCAGAGGGTCTCCCAGCCCCAGCTCACCCCGCGCCAGGCATCCCTCGGACATGAGGTAGGAGCCAGCCCGTGCCACAAGGCCCAGGGGCAGACCTGGCAGCTAACAGAATGCGGTTCACTGCACCCTGGAAGGCAGCTGCCAGGAGCCGGCCTCAACCCTTAGAAGGACCTTGCACAAGGCAGGGTCAATGGAGCAGCCCTTGCCCCATTCTAGATCAGTGTGCGGACAGCAGTAGTGCTGCCAGGCTCCAGGGAAGTAGCGCTACCTGGCACAAGGAAGACTGAACAAGCCCCATAGCCAAAGGTATCAGCAGAGGCAGAGGCCAGGGCTGAGCACTTCCCTGCGCACCTTGGCTCTTGGGTAACAGCTCAGACACCAGCACAGAGAAGAAACCCATAGATAGCAGCTGAACAGAAGGAAACCTCTGAGAGAGGAGGTGGTTTGCACACGCTCCCTACCCCGCCCCCAAGTACCACTGAGGCTGCCCCCTCTCCTCAGCCCACTACCCACCAGAGGACTGGCTGGAACACCCAGGGTCTCCTGAGCAAGTCCTGGAACCTGCAGAATACATTCCTGCTAGTCCTCTCGGGCTCCCCTAGCTGTGGCAGGAATGGCTGTAAGATTCAGTCCTCCAGCACCCAGCGTCCATGCTGGAGTGATGAGAAAGGCACGGTAAACAAGGCATGGCACACTCAGGGATGAAAGGTGAGCAGAGCACCAGATGGAGGAGAGAGACTTTGGGATGAAGCCTCATCAATGAAGAACCACAGAAAGGACAAGCAGCACTGGCAACTTAATTCTTCATTCACAGAGAAACAGAAATATGGTAATTTTTGGATGTATTTCTCTTGGAAGTGAGCCAAACTGGCAATTAGAATCAAAGTCTTCAAAAAGTCTATACAAAGATGTATCATACAAAATGTACAGCAAAGTTTTAAAAAAAAAAAATCCAACCAAAAAAAACAACCCAGACAATACAACAAAAGGAGAGCAGACGGTGTGAAACCACAGCGAACAGGTCCTGCCCCTGCTCTGGGAGCAGAGCAGCATCTGGACAACACGCTCCAACACACAATACATTACACTATGTACAGCTCCGTACAAAGACCGGCATCCCCTCTGGTTTAACCAGGAGCTCTCCAGCATGAAGTCGAAGCAGTTCAAACAGTCTGCTCATGGAAGTATTACATGCTGAGACGGGGAAAAAAAGTCCAAGGGAATGAAATGGTCAACTCTAAACCATAACCAGAATACAGCCAGGCCACCAAGGCTACAGAGTTTAACAGTCAGTTCTGGCTAACAAGTGCGTGCTTTGCAGGCCACAGTTACTCCATCTCTGTGAAGCGAGCAAACATGGCTTTCCGCACTGCATCTTTGTAGGAATCTGCAGTGGACACACCATAGGAGCTGCCCTTGGCTCCCAAACCAGCTCCTCTCATTCGTACTTGGGCCTGCAAGGGAAAAGACATATGCTTCAGCTCTGCAAGAGACCACACTGCCACACAGGACTCCAAAGAATACATCAGCCCAGTCAGCTTCTGGTGCTCTGCAGAAATGCCTAACAGGCACCAGAAGGTAAGACTCCATACACACTGTCCCACACCACTCCAACATCAACTAGAATGAAGCTGCTCAGAACAAGCTCAAGCCTGAGTACAGACAAAGCCCAGGAAAGCCACTGGCTCAAAGGAGAGGAGCCCACCCCAAACAGCACTAGAGTCCACAGCTCAGGTGCCACACTGCTGTCACAGCACCTCAGGATGGACTTCCAATGGAAGGAAGCACAGCCCTGTGGATGGCAGTTTCTTCCACAAGAGAGCTTCAGCAGCAAGTGCTTATGGATATAAAAGGCACCAAGCCTCATAGGAAAGCACCCATCTCTACTTACCTCAATGGGTGCTGTGATGCCCTGACATTTTCTTCCCAAGCCTGAGCCTTCCCTCCAGCCCATGGCCTGCAGCATCTTGTTGCCTATATTACTGTTGTCAAGGCCATCTTTGGTGGGCTGCTCATAGTTACTGCAGGAAGAAGAGATTAGTTAACCAAATGGTTCATGGTGTACTGAAGCAACGACCGAGGAGCTGTCGGCTACATACACTGTGCCGGCGTCATAGACCTTCTTGCGCTTTGGCTCAGGCGGCTCCGGGATGCCATACTTCTCCCGCCTCTCAGCTGCTCTATCTCTGTATTTCATCTGCATGAGGTAATCAGATTTAGTACTGATTTAAAGACACTTTTGTTCATCTTTTGAGCTATGCAAGTAGGCCAAGTGCCTGCTATTATAAAAAGCTGCCCACCACAGTCTGCTAAAACACAGCTTGACTACCACCACAGAAAGGAGAACCTCAAAGGCAAGTCCCTGGAACCCATGGAGCCTGCACTGCGGTAGGAAAAGCCTGTCCCAACCGTGCATTGTCATGTGAAGGTTTCTGGTCCCAGCACGGCTGCCCTGAACTGGAGGTGGAAGGATCCTTCCCTGCTAAGTGGTACCTGTAGGACACGGGGCACGTCTTTCCAGGACAGCTCTGAACCTTAACCCAAGCAGGGGTTGCCTTACAAGGATTATCTTGAGTGACATGTGTCAGGATAAGGAGAGCTCAACTTATTATCTGTGCAGGTTTTCCATTAGCGACTCATCTGCTCAATCTTACCACTGACCTCTCTCTCACGCAGCTCCAAGGCTTCAAGCTCCTGCTCTGAAAGCTTCGATCTCCTGTAGATATCCATGTTTTGCTGCAACAGAAAGAGATTCACATTAACATGAAATGCATGACAGCTCTTTTTATGTAAGCAGCTGACGTCTGGGAGAGAACAATCCACCTGCAACCATTTCTGCCTTAAGAGGAACCATTTTTCAAACAGCAATGTGCACCATGGCTTTGGTTTACACACCAAGTTATGGCAACCAAGTACCTTCCCGATAGCAGAGAGCAACTACCTTGTGCAAGTCAGACAACTGCTGGTGCCGAATCAGAGCATCTTTGTTTGGGAACTGCCTTCTACAGAGCAGACAGGCCATCTTCTTCCAGTCAGTCAGCTTCTCTTCTTCATTCTCCATTCTTTCCAGCAAGTCCTCATCATTATCACTGTCACCACTGTAGGCAGCCACGAGGCCACGCTGGAAGGGAATGGGTAGTGTTAAGATACACGCAACAGTGTTCCGCAGCCTGGAGAGCCCAGAAAGAGAACACAACAGGAGATAGGTATGTGTTGCGCAGGATGGGGCAGCACTCTTCCATTACTAAGGATGAAATGCAACTCGAAAGAACCACATACTACTGTGGTGCAAAAGTTAGCTCCCACCAGCCAAACAATAATTTAAACACAGTCTGTCTAGAAGCCTCAAAACCTCAATTGAGCTCTTGAGGCTAGAAGACATGCAGCTTTTATCAGCATATCTCCATCACCCAATATAATGCATTTGCACTGGACCACTGTAACCTCTACCACCGTCTTGTACAGATGATGATGTGGAAATGCAGGTTGGAAAGGTGGTATCTGACTTCCTGTAAAATGCTTTACCAGTAACCTTTAGGAATACCTCTGCCATGTACTTCACACTTACCTTCAGCGGATTTTCATCATCTCCGTTTTTCAACACCTCTGGCAAGATCTGCTGCCTCTCAGAAAGAGCCCCCTGGAGGAGACAAGAGCACCATGAGCACTGAGCTCTCTGCCACCCCACACCCCTTGCATGCCTCTGCCAGCACCATTACCTTTTTCTCAAAGAGGGCAAAGCCTGCATCTGCAGCAGCTGACTCTTTCCTCTCCTCCTCCCTGGTACTCAGTGGCTGGAAGCTGTTCTTGAAGTTTTCTTTCTGCTTGTTCAAACTTTTTGCCCAGCGCTCCATATCTTTAGCAATCTGAAATGCAGAGTGGTTTGCTCGAACAGCTCCCCTCACAGCTATCAATCTCCTATGACAGAGATTCAATCTTGCATACAGTTTCCAGAACAAGTCAACCCACTACCTTTTATTTTTAAATCACAGGACACTGGATGTAGTGCAGCTGCTTTCCCTGTATACAGTGTTCAAAGATACCGCAGCTTGCTTGGTTTACTGCAGGAACCCTTCTTTATCAATCTAATCCTCTAAGTGACGGCTCCGTTATACTCCCACTGCTCCTGGCATGATTCCATATGCATTCCTCCTATGCAGAGCTTATTTCTGCACTGAAGCCTTGCCAACTCCTCCTCTCCTCAGCCCTCTACAACGCCTGCAAATTGCAGGCACACACCCCACCGAACAACCTAGCATTTCCTTTGTCACGGAAAAAGAGAACTATTACCCCACAGAAGACTTTAGCCCTGTTACAATCCCATCTTGTCTTACCTGTTGTGCTGTTTTACTTTTAGGCTTCTCTTTCTTCTCCTTCACTTCTTTGGTGGTGGTTGTGGTAGCTGTTTGTTGGTATGTGATACCTTCCGCAGCAGGCATGTAGGTCTCCTTTTCGCCATCCCAGTAAAGGTACTGCTGGGTTAAGGCATTGTAGTAATACTGCCAGAAGAAAAGACAGTTACACAGTTAAACACCTCATCCAAGCACCCAAGGGAGAACACAAGCAAGCTGTCTGATTCACGCTACTACATCAAATGGGAAGGTGTTTCCAAGTCCAAACAAGTTTTGCAGACTCCATAAAAGAGAGAACAGGCATGAAGTGGCTGAGGCCTCTGTCCCCTAACACAGGCATTCTGCCCAACAGCACTATGGAGAAGTTTTTGCCCCTCCCAAGAGACAACCCACTGAAGCCCAGAGTTGGGTGCACTCTGCTGGGCACTCTCCAATGGAATAGCTCAATTACAGTGTCTGTGACAACAGATGATCCTGTACGAGCCAAACAGGGAAGAAAATTAAGGAGAGAAAAAATAAAAGGCTGCGCCAGAAAGAATTCAAGTCCCAGCTCCATGCACATCGGTGAGTTATCTGCTATATGCAGTATTTTGTGCACCTCAAAAGTGAACTTCACTTGTATGATGAGAGACAGGAAACTAATGGACCTTGACAGTTAAGACAGATGGGAAGAAATTGTTTACCTGGGAATTAGGATCATAGTAGAGCCCTGTTACAGGATCATAATAATATCCTGAAGATTCATCATACTGGTAGGTGGAAGTGTCAGGGACAGCTGTAAAAAAAATTGAAGTGTGAGACACGGTTGTTCCAGTCAAATTCAGACAGTATCTTTCCACATTTCATGTACAATTCTGAGATTATCAGCTGCTATGACAGCAGCCATGTCTGTAAAGGACTCTTCATCACCCATGCAGATCGCACTCCCCAGGGACAGCTCCATCACTGGAGCACTCAGTCAAAGCCAGGTCTCTCTTGCTACAGTGACAGATGCCTGTACCCTTTTCCCAGGAGTAACTCCACTGCTTACCATACTTGGTTCCAGGGACTACTCCAGTCGGGGGAGCTGTTTGTGCCTGAGTGCTAGTGGTAGGTGGTGCTGATTGTGTCTGGAAAAAAACAAAACCAGGAAATCTCAACTAGAAAAACCTATCACAGAGGCACAAGAAAAACAAGGACAGTGAGCCAAGCCCAAGCCCACACCATGCATACAACAGCTACTGCCTCTTCGCCAGCACTCACCTTTAAAGAACAAAACCATCACAGAAATAAAATGACAAGTGACTTACGAGGACAAGCACTGTGACTAACCCATGAAGCTTTGCTGTACCACCCACATTAAAGAGCAAAGGCCACAGCTAAGCCAGATATCCCACATAACCGTGGCGTGAAAAGCAAGGAGCAAATAGCACTGTAATTACTGGAGAGTCAGGTGAGTTTGTCTGTTGATTGTATAACTGAGGACTCTGTGACACAACTGCAGCTGTGGTGGTAGTGACCGGAGCTCCTGCCAACAGAGCAACAATGGATAAGCCAACTAATTTGTCAAACACTGTACTTCATCCTAGAGCTAAAATTTCTTTGTTTACAGTTTCGGCTCCTAATTCCAGCTCCAGCAGCCAAACAAGGCAATAAACATTCAAAAGGAGACAGATACACAGCGGGTATTTTCTACCCAGACAAGGGTTTCCTTTTCAGGAGGCAATATTCTGCTCTAAAGTCAGTGATTCCTGGTCTCTGACAGTGGCCAGCACTGAAGATTTGTCTAGAGCTGCTTACAGAGTTCTCATGAGTTCAAGGTTTTTGTCGCTAGTCTAAAACAGATCTGTAACAGTTCTCTAGTAACACGTGCTCGTTCAGACATCCTGAGAGCAAAATGAGCCAAGTCTCCCTTTACACAATAAAGTAACCTAAAGACTAAAGTAAAATACCACTGCTGCAAAATTATCCGTACAAACAGCATCTCCCATATACTGAAAGTACTACCTGATATGGTAGCTGTGTCTGAGTCCAACACTCCTCCTTGATTTTGGTAGTACTGCTGATAATCCTGGGAGTACTGCAGCGATAAATGAGTGACAATGCAAGATGAGCAGATACTCAAATGACAACACCCTATGGGCTGGTTAAAGCACAACTGCTACTACTAACCTGAGCATACTGTGTGTAGCCCTCCTGTCCTGACTGGACGTAGCTGTAGTCAAGCGTGTTGCCTTCTCCAGTCTGTGGCTGAAATTTGAGCATGCAGTTTTTGTCAGAGACACGAAAGTCATTGCATTTAAGTATTTTAACACTTCTTAGCATAGAGCATGTCAGAGCAGCTCTGTCAAAGCAGCTTTGGTCAGTCCAACTAAGTCACCAGCAGTGAAATTATATGCTCTATGTTTTCATTTTCAGGAAAGCAAGACTGTAAGGAACAGCCTCCAAGTCCTACCTGTGTGGAAGACCACTGAGCTGCAGCTATGGCTGTGCTTGCCACTGAGAAGGCGCTGACTCTGTTGCCATCTGGGAGCAGCAGGTCTCTGTAAGCACAAAAACCACGCATCTGAGTAAATACTGCTTTTTCCTGAAGTGTCTCCCTGTGCAAGAAGGTGGAGTCTGCCCTTACACATGGATTTCTTGGCAGTTACAAAACATTCTGATTGTACTGCATGAGCCAAAGCATTGTCTGGCAAGTAAAGGGATGTAGGTTCATTGCTGTACAGTCAATAACAAGTCACAGGGTCTCCAAGGAAACAAGCGTGCTGCGTACACAAGCAGTTATGATCTTATCTTCACAGGACTGGAAACGGGTGGTAGGAAACGCTCCTTTCACTGTCCTCATGCGCAGTGAGAAGAGGGACACATGCAACATAAGGCACTTACAGGAAGCAAAGCTTTGGAGTGACAGTAATCTCAAGAAAAGCCTGGGTGTACTCCAATATAAACACAGGAAAGCATAAAAAAAAAAAAAACAACTATCACAACTCACTTTCTGGCACTCTTTGCAAAGTCAACACCAATCGTTTTGCCATCAATTTTTAATGGAGGCTGAAGGCTTTGTAAAATCTGCAGCAGTTGAGAAGCATCCTATAAAGAGAAATACTCATTACTATAAAAAGCATGTTACTGAGGATTTTCAGCTCCCAGATCTCAGCCTTTTCACACACAGCTAAAGCTGTAAGAAGACCTCCATCTCCTCATACTACACATATGCAGAAAAGCTCAAGGGGACTAATCACAGCCCATCTGCAAACAGCGTGCATTTCACTGGGTTACAGAGTATTAAACACGTTCTAAAGTCTTAGGTTTATGATGCAGATGTTTGTCCCAAATCACTCCGAATGGGAGGCCAGCAGAGATGGAGGTCAAGCACTTGTTTTTATCCAAACTGCTCCTCTGCCTGAAGCAGCTCCAGACAGATTATGCAGCTGATGAAGTTTGGTATATAGCATCACAGAATCATGTAGGCTGGAAAAGACCTTTAAGATCAAGTCCAGCTGTGAACTTGATACTGCCAAGTCCACCTCTAAACCATGTCCCTCAGTGCCACATCCACCCATCTGTTAAATACCTCCAGGAACAGAGATTCTACCACCCTTCATGGACCCCATGCCAGTAGCTGACTTCCTTCAGTTAGGTTTTGCTCACACCTCACTGCAATTTCCCATGTTTTGGTTTATGGCTGTTGCCTACTGTCCAATCCCTATGTACCCTCAAAAGTCTCTGCTGTCCCTATACGCTTCCACTGGATGCTGCAAAGCAACAAGATCCCTCTCCTTCCCTCCCCCCGGTGGAAGGGGCCCTATTCTGCGCACTTCTTCCCACACCATATGCCCCAGACCTTAAGTTTTGTTAATGAAATATGATCCCAGACCGTCATTTTTGTGATCCAAGCACAAAGCTAGCCTTCACTTCAGAAGAGCACTCTGCTACAAAAATAGCTTTCCCATGTGCTCACAACATCCTACCACCTTCTTTCCAAACTGCAGAGTCAATGATGAAAGGCCCTGACACATCCTCAATGAACTGATGCAGTCCTTCAGACAGCTGAAAGGCTCTAAATGCTTTAGCTACACAAATGCCTTAACAAGTTGTTTCTCCCCAGTGCATCAATGAGGCCCTCACCATGGCAGAAGACAGCTGCACAAACGCAAAGCCTCTATTTTGCTGGGTCTGCTTGTCTTTGATAAGACGAATATTGTTGACTGCCAGAGATGCATATGGAGACAAGGCAGTCATGATGGATTCCACCACTGTGTGAGGAGCAATATTTCGGAGAATAATGGCTGAGGAGAGAAGAAAGTATGAAATGAGCTGCGCACGTAACAGCTTTCCAGAGTACCTCAGCGGGCAGTCTGAGGTACAGGAATGATTTTAGTACCCACACTCACATTATACATTAAGTCAAAGATAACTTACTATCACAGTAATAATCCACAGACTGAACAGATTCTGCTGCTCCAGGTGGTACCTCCTGTTCTGAATCTTCGGAAGAGAAAAATATGTCAGTTACAATACGGCTAATTCACTCAAACTCAGCATTTCACAAGCCAGCCTAGGACCTCCAGTGAACTTTGTTCTCCCTACGAACAATAGAAGTTTACTACAAAAATCAAACCCAGCCAAAGAGATCAGTGTAACATACCGAATTTGTCCGCTCCACAGCGGAAGCATTTTAGCCTCCTTCTGAAGTTGTAAAGGCAGCACTATGAGAAACAAGAGGAGCCCAGTAAGAACTCAGATCATTTGCAACAATGGTGGCATCTGCTGTACAGTAACAGAACTAGACAGTCAAAGTAACATCACAAAGCTGAACCCACCAGAGTAACAAGAGAACAGCACAAGCCACCCTTGTCCATACCACAGCTGCTTTTCAAACATCCCAGCTACCTCTTCCCTGGTCCTCCTAAATTAGTTAGGTATTTTAACTATGTGGTCTTCCAATTCATAATCCCAGGCATAGTAATTACTTTAAGAAGCACAGCTGGAAAACAAGTTTTCTTTATGGGCAGGAACTGTAGTTAAAGACTGACCAAAAAGCCTGGTCTTCACCTTACTGCATCAACTCCACTTGAGGAGGTCAAAACAAGGAGCATGCAGCTGTATGTGACCATTCATCACCTAATGACTTCATGTTCTAGTACAGCTCACTGCCCGTCTCCGTGTTCTGGGGCAACACCCATTCACTTTGCCACCAGAACTACAGGATTTTTTCACTCCTGTGTTTTACTATTCCTACAATGTCATTCAGACCAGCAGCACGAGCAGGTCTGAATCACGGATCACTTTGCTCAAGCCACTGCACTGGTGAAGAGCACTGAAGCCAAGACAAATCAGCCACTGTACCTTGTTGCAAAGCCAGTCCTCAAATTTAGGCCTAGGGTTGCTGTAGTGCATCGCAATCTGCTTCCCTTGGATCACCAGTTTTTTCTGCAAAAAAAGTGGTTTCAATTATTCCTGTCTCAAGGCACACATGTTCATTTTCCCATGGCAGAGCACCCTTCGGAGGAATCAGTGCTTCTGAATTAAATGGACAACATATGGGGAGGATGTGGAGGACAACCACCGCCACCTACACCCTGCCCATCCAATCCTGCAGAGGAGGACAAGGGCATCAAGAGAATGGGATGTGGAGCAAAGATAAACGGAATCAGGGAGTGTTGAAAAAGCTGCCAAACGCTAAACGTTGACATGGAACCAGAAAGTGTCTCGAAGGAGACAAAGTCCTAATATGCTGCGATCAGGATTAACACATTTTTAGAGGAGTCTCTTTGCCCCCACATTTCTATTCACTTCTGACACAGCACTGAGCAACATTTTAAACATGTCCTTAGGTGACTGCTTCACTTCTTCCCTTACTCCAAATACCCCAGACCTTTTAACAACCACATTTGGATTACTTTTCCAAGCACTTTCTTCGCAAGCGTCCCTTTGAAAATACAGTAATTCCTCCCAAAGGGACCCTGCTTAGACTTCTTGGAGGCTGGGTTACAAGTGCCATCAACTGAAATACACTCAGTGTGGTTTCTTTTGACTAATGCATCAGTTCAATTGGAAGCCTGCACGAGAGGTTTGTGTTCTTCATTCAGGCAAGAGCTCTCCAAAATGAGTAACTAGACTGCAAGTGAAGCTTCTCCAGTGGTAGGAAAAGTTCATAAATGCTTTCAGCATGTCCTCTCACTCTGACTTCAGAGGACTTAGGAATTTACATCTATTTAAGAGACCTTGATGCTCAGCCTCACACTTTGCGAAGCGTGGGTATGCAGAATGCCCTTTCAGAACGTGGCCATCAACATATTTTAGTCAAACAGCTGGAAGCATGTCTGAGGAAGCACATGTTAAGAGGCCAAACCCCAGACCTTGTAAAAGAAGAAATATTTTTATGGCAGGTTGGCTTATTGCAGAGGTACCACAAAAGTGCCAGGACCAGTGGTGTTTCTGCTAATAGGGTCTGACACAGATCTAGCATGTAGCATGAATAAGGCTCTCACATTCTGCACAACTAAATATGGCAAAGCCATTTCTCCTACCGGCAGAAGGGAGGGTTGGAGGGCCCAGCACTCACTGGATATGCACACATAGAAACAAAGCTGTTGGCATAGTTGCAAGACATCATCCTTTCATCTAACAGTCAGCAACCAGGCTGCTGGGGAGGTTCTATGTTTTCCCTACTACTAGGGTGGCTGGTTACTGGAGTGAATTTGAATATGTTTCAATAAATAGAGCATCAGTACAGCTTTGTATATATTAAAACTATCTTGTTTCTGAAAATATGCTCAGCAGTCACTTCTTGGTATTTTTTCACTGTATCCACCGACCCTACTGAGCAGCACGTCACGAAATGAGAATTAGAACACTGCACTCTGGTTGGGGAAACCACCCATGGTATGTATGGGACACATGAAAGCCTATTCCAGCATAAGACACACAACAACCTGCACATAAAGCAGCTGAAACTAACTGCCTGTAAATCCCATTACAGTGCCATCCATTTCTTTACAGTCCCCAAGACCAGCAGTGCACAATAGCATTCCACATGCTGCCCAGGGACCTTCGCACCTAATGATCGGGTGTATAACAAATGGCTCAATACACTTTGCTCACTTTGAGAGTATTTTTAAGTTCTGCTGTTAAAACAGATTATGAATATTCAAAAAGGAGCAAAAGCAAGTGAAACTGTTTGCAGTGCAACAGCAAAATCTCACTGGAAAATAAACTAGAGGACTGTCACACATTTTGGCTCCTTACCAAGTCATACTCCAAAAAAGCCAGAATACACTGCATAACACGGCAGAACTCACTCTCTACCCAATTTAGTTGGAATAAACATGTTTCGCCTCTAGAAGAGCCAGTTTTCCCCCTTTAACGGAGGGAACATGCTATTACCACAAACTGACACTTCTTCAGGTTCATACCAATGTACTGCAGATATCAGGTGTTTTTTCTGGCAACAGAGAAGGAAACACCAGAAGAAAGTAAGTTCAGATTTTCTAGGGAATACTCTTTAAACCTTTATGAGCCAATTAAATCAAAACAGAGTAATCTAAAACAACGGCACCAGGAGGTGCTCAAACCAGCAAAATTTCTCTCCTCATTTTACCTGCTCTTTCGTCCTACTGCTACAAATTTTAATATATACAAAGCTTTTATTCTTTGAAATCACTGTTATGGAACAAACCACTCCTTCCACCTTTTTTTTTTTTTTTTTTTTTAAACTGTACAGACTTGTTCCATTTTCAGGAATATCTAGACTTGGTGAGTGAAGCAACCTGATTGGCTTCCATCCAGCTGGTAGCATCTTGAAAGTGATAAAACTCCACGAAGGCGAAACCACGGCTTACACCTAGAGACAGCATTCAGATATAGACGGGATACTTGTGTTAGTCAGTTCCTTTAAAACAGGCGAATCTCTCTCCAACTGCTTCATTACTTCATGACAAAGCAGCTTTACAAATGCGACGTCAACTGCTGGGATCTGCTCGTTATTTTGCCATGGCAAGGAACCAAGCTCCCTCAACTGGCTACATTTCACTCCATGTTTAAAAGGTAACCATGCAACAGACTACATACTAGTAAATGGGTTTATACTATGATTACTTACCAATACCTGTTAACAAAACCCCCTGGAGACAGACTTCTTTTAACATGTTGACCAGCTATCTAAAAGTCTTCCAAAAAGCCACATTCCTTAGCCATGGCAAACTCTTTTTTTTTATGGCATGTGTTTGCAGTTTGGGTCTTTTGGGCTTGGGAAGAGCAAGGTGATGTCAAAAACTGGATTAAGAGCTCTCACCTGTCTTTCTTTTCATCAGCCTCACGTCTGCAGGCTGAGGACCTTCAAAGGATTCAATAATCTCGCGAATCTGCATGAGATTTTAATCAGAAAGTTACATTTTCACATCTTGGCAGACAGCTGAGAGAGTCACAGAAGCAACCTACCTGACGGTACATGCAAGAGGTACATAGGAACACAACATCCCCACACAGAAAAGTAAAACCTTCACAGAGAACCTACCAGGAGACTGATGAGGCACCACAGAACGCATGGAGTCCTTTCCTACGCTGAACTGTCATCTTCATTTAGGCCCCAGACAATCATCCAGAATGCGAGTCCCCCCATCTTGTGTTCCAAGGTTATTTGTGCAAATATCCCACCCTTAAGTTTTTACAAAGAACACTGCTAGCATCCCACTCCCTGCTAATCTAAACATCCCTGGCTCCTCGCAAAGCAAAACAAGAACACTATACTGGGAGGCTCCATGATGTAACTATTGTTAAGCTTCACACTACAGTTCTCATCCTCTTAACAGTTCCCTTGTTTTTCAGCAGATAAGGTAGATTTGTGAGGAATGTATCATCAAAGAAGCTAGACATCAGTTCTTCAGTCATAAGAAAGCTGCTTAAGTTGTGTCACAGACTACATAAACTGCTGTAGAAAAAAAGAAACACTAACAGATCTTTTAATGTCAGAGCAGAAAACAAAAGCTTTTTCAGCAGCTCTTAGAGAGTTCAAACTAAATTACATACAAAAGGGCTGCTCAGCAGACTCAAAATTTATCTAAAGCTGCCTGTTTAAAGATGACTGGAACTGAAATCATCAGTGCAAGTAGCTTTTTTTAATGAAAAAGGTGGAAGTACCAAAAATAACATTCACTTAAAAAAACTTGTAGTTCTAAGATGCTAGTTCCTAGTTTAAAGATGAATCCAAAATTCAACTTTCTCACAAATTATGCTACACTTATTTGCACAACTATACACCTACAATATTAATACCTTAGAAGCAAAAACTGTTCTGAAATGTTTTGTAACATCAAACTGGGCTGCCTCATTTGCATGCAGGAGTTAACACCTTATTAACCATGAAAATATTAGGTGAGCACAATGATTAAAAGGAACACTTAATACTGGGAGGGTCATGAATAACCATGTGAAAAAGAGGAAAAAAAAATAATCAACTGCAGAAATGGTGCAAAAGGACTCTCTGTGTCAGCCAGCAACACAGAAAGATCTCAGAGGCCAGAGGTGGAGTCTGCCTATAAACAAACTGGAACAGCTCAGCTTTTACAGGGCTCCCCCTTGCTCCTAGAATAACAGCTGTGGGTTTCTATCTTGGAAATCAAAATAATACAGCAAGGAAGGAAAAAATGATAATAAAAAAAGAGAAAGCTCAAAGCTGGTCACCCTCAACATCTTTTTAAGTTCGGTAACCAATCACCAAGCTCATTTGTATACTTGCTCTGTCAGCTCCACAGCAGCCATTTTATGACTCCACAGCTGTACCCACACAAACCTGCTTTGTGCAGAGCTGCACTCTGAGGAGCTCTGTGTCTGTGTGTAATCCCACCAGGCAGAAGTCCTGGCCTCAAAGACCCGGAAAAATTCAAGTACCTCCTCTCTGACCCTTCCCTTCCCCTCTCCCGGGGGAAGGAGGAAGAGGAAGGAGGTGGCGGAGTAGTTGGGGGGGAAAGAAGAAGAAAACCTGCCTCTCCTCCAATAAAAGCAGTAAAGGCAGGTAGTTTAAAATCCCCTCTTAGGGAAAGCATCCAAGCATGCATGAAAAAAGACTATTCAGATTGTTCCATGTGAAAGAAGCTGGTTAACATTCATTTGACCTCTGTTACTTAACAGAGGCAGTTTAAACCCTGTTATGATTCAAAATGGCAGGACCAGCACACTGGAGGGGGGCACTATGATGCAGCTTTCCACAAAATGGCAGCAGCCACTACCACAGCCCTGCCGACACAAAGCTGATGCGCAAAAAGCAAAGCCTCTTTCTGACTACTTACATCGTTCTCCGTAACCGTAATGGGGAGGCCACGTAACATGATAGTTTTGCTTTCTTTCTCATCGTTAATGTCGTTCCTGTAGTCGTGCTCTCCATAGTCGCCATCAGAATGGTATCCATCTTCCGATTTGTCACTGTTCCTGCGCTCCCGTTCCCTCTGAGAACCCAGCACCCAGAATTAACCACCGCCAATTTCTAGCGCCATGCACCAGAAATGCAGTAACAACAAAGCATGACAAAACCAACTCCCCATATGACCACCTTCCTCGGATTTGGTCCTGACGGCCTCAGGCACACCACCAACCTCAAACCCCTACCTTTGCCCTAACCCCCCGTGATACCAACCCAAGCACCAGGCTCCTCCAGCCCCAGCAGAGCTCTTACGGGGATCCCGGGCTGGATGGAGCCCACCAGCCCCCGCCCGGCCCCCTCCCCACCTCGGGGTGGCCACAGCTGCCCCATGGCTTCAGCGCCCCAGGGTCCGGCCCGGCTCACCCGCCCCACTCACCTCAGGGCTATCGTAATCGCGACTATCGTAGTCTCTATCATAGTCTCGGCTGTCGCGACTGTCGTAGTCTCGGCAATCCCGGCTGTCGTAGTCCCGGCAATCGTAGTCTCGGCTGTCGTAGTCCCGGCAATCACGGCTGTCGTAGTCGCGGCAGTCCCGGCTGTCGCGACTGTCGTAGTCCCTGCAGACCCTGCTGTCGCGACTGTCGTAGTCCCGGCTATCGTAGTCTCGGCAGTCTCGGCTATCACGGCTATCATAATCTCGACTGTCGTAGTCCCGACTATCGTAGTCGCGGTAGTCATCGTAGCGGTCACCGCGGCGCTCCTCACTGGACCTCTTATAGTCAGAGTCCCTGCGCCGGCTCCGGGACTCTCGCTCATCACGGTCCTCCCTCTCCACGATAGAGCCGTAGCGGCCGCTCCGCTCCGTCCTGCTCACGCTGCGGGTCACACCGAGCCGAGCTCAGAAGGAGAAAAGCCCGCAACGACCCCCACCATCGCCCACCCCGCGGGGCCGCCCACCCATTCTTCCCTCTCCATCCACTCCTCCCTCCGCCCTCCCGGCCGTTCTCACCGCTTGTCCGAGCCCATGTCGCCGCCCCGGACTCGCAAGCACTCAGCAAAGCGACAAAAGCCACCAGGGCGCACAAAACACACTGACGCGGGACCGCGCTCCCTCTCCACAAAATGGCGCCGAGCTCACTGGCCGTCTTCTACCCAGGAAACCCCGCGCCTGCCGCCTCGAACGTTCCAGGCGGTGCGCAGGCGCGGAGGCCGAAGGGCATGCTGGGAGCTGTAGTACGGGACGGTGCCTCCCCCGCGCGGCGGTGCGCGGGTCGGGTCCGCAGCGGGGCTCCTGGCGGGAAGGGGCGCTCAGCGAGCACCCGGTCCCGCGCCCTGCCGTGGGCAGGGGCGCCTTCAGGCAGATCTTTACTCAAAGCCCCAGCCTGCACTACCCCGGACAAAGCATCCGCTGCCTCTGTGTGCAACTTGGTCCAGCGTCTCACCGCCCTCATCGCGAGGTATTTCATCCCTATACGAGAACTAAACCTGCCTTCTTTCGGTTTAAAACCATTGCTCCTGTCATTGCAGGCATCGATAAAAAGCCTCCATATCTCACAAGCCCCCTTTGCATATTAAAAGGCTGCAATAAGCTCTCCCTACAGCCTGCTCCAGGACAACCACCACCACGGCTCTTAGCCTTTCTCCGTAAGCAGAGGTGCTACCATGTGATCTGGCGGGCTCTGACTGGGCCCATGGTTCCTGGGCTCCCTGGTGTGGGTTCCCTGGTTCACCTGCGGTCTGCCATTGCAACCGTAGATAGGGGACCGGCTATATTAGGGGGACCCCAGCATCCCCAGGTCAGTGTGTGGCTGCAGTAGTGGCCGAGTGTGTGGTGTGCACCCTTCATCCCTGCGTGCTCAGCAGCCTTCATGCGAGGGGAGACCCTGGGCCGTGTCCAGGGCCTCCTGGGGAAGAGGGAAGAGTCTTCGAGTGCCTGAGGGCCAGGGACTGCACCTCGGCCCGGCCGCAGGTGGGGGTGGCCCCAGTCCCCAGGAGCGAGGGGACAGTGGGGTTGTGACAAGGGGGTGCTCCGGCTCAGGTGAGCCCCAACCCCGCGCTGGGAGAAGGAGGGAGGCGGAGTCAGTCCCACTGCCCTGGGGCAAGGAGGGCTCCGGGGGGCTCTGGGGTCACAGGAGGGGTGCTGTGGAGGGGGGGTCAGGAGGTTGAGCGCGGGTGGATCGGGGCACTCTGTCACCCAGCCCTGCTGCAGAGTGTCTCAGGGACATGGTGGGAGCAAGGAGCCCCCCAAGCGCTCTGCCCCACCACTCCTGGCAGGGCACCTCTGGTGGTGGGGGTCCCCTTCACCCCTTTCCTCCCTCCCTCCTTCCCTCAGGATGGAGGCGACCTCACAGCCAACCCGGGCCGGCCTGGGTGGAGGAGGGCAAAGCTGGCCCTGCTCCCAGCTCCAGGCTGGAGTGCAGTGAGATGCATGAAGGTGAGTGTGCGGGTGCTGCGGGCAGGGGCTGCCCACCCTGCCCTGCCCTGGCCCACACTTGCAGTCCCCAGCCAGGCATCGGTCCCGCAGCTCAGAGCCCAGGGAACAGCCCCACCAGCGCATCCCTGGGCCAGGATCTCTCTTCCCCCTGCTGCCGGGTGTCCCTCCATGGGGCACACTGGGGCTCCCTCCCCTGCTGTACTCCCCACTGCCTGCCCTCCAGCCCTGCCTGCTCTCTCTTGGCCAGGTTCATGCATCTCTACTGCGGATGTGTCCAGTGAGGAGAAGAACACCCTGGACACCATCCTAGCATCCATCAGGAGCAGACCAAAGATATCCACAGCCACTTCCATGCAGCTGTGCCTGTGTCTCCTGCACGGTCTTTCTGCACCCATCCCATACTCAGAAGGTGCTGGGGGCTCTTATGGACCCCCCATCTGTTTCTCCCGCCTGACACTGTCTGTCCATCTGTGACCTCCCTGGCTGGCAGCACGAAGAAGACCAGAAGCTGAAGTTTCTGGAGCCCGTCTGCACCATCTGCAGCACCACCAGCACGCACTCCTTCCTGTGGGACACGCTGCTGTTCTTCCAGTGTGAGGTGGCGGAGACCCTCGAGGTGAGGGGATGGCCGGTCAGGCTGAGGCAGGAGCAGCAGCGCAGCCCTGGGGCAGGAGAGGGCTCAGCCAGGGGGGGAGTGCGAGCGCCACTCTGGGGCTGCATCCTTGGCCATGCTCCAGAGCCACCTGCATGGCCCGGCTGCAGCTGGGGCTGGGACCAAGTCTGCAGGTCCCTTGGCCAGCCTGTGCTCTGTGATGGGCACAGCCCTTCCTGCTATGTGGCTGGGACCACTGCTAATGGTTGGGGGTGCCAGGATGGGCTTTGACAGCCCCATGGGCTATTGCTGGAGGAAGGAGCTGCCCTGTCCTGACCCATCCACACTGCTGTGCTCTTCAGGTGCTGCTGCAGGAGGAGCCCGTTGACCGCCTGGGCACCACAGTGTGGCAGCAAGTCATGCTGACCATCGCTGCCATGAGGTACCTGCCCAGCCCCAGCTCGGCGTCCCCAGCGCCCAATGCCCCATCAGCCCCGTCCCAGGGGCACCCCCAGACCTGGGGCTGAGAGGGGGCAGAGAGCAGGACAGGGGGTGGCACAGGGATTTCCCCCCAAAGGCCAATGTCAGGGTCAGGAGGGGTTTAGATGGCCCCTGTAACGTGGGGATCAGCCCAGGTCTCCAACCGCTGGGTCTGCCTCCTCCAAAGAGCTCTTCCATGTCCCCGTAGCAGAGCGGGGCTGCTTCTGCAGGAGAAGAACGGCCTCCTGGAAGCCTGCTTCTGCAGCATCTTCCACCTGCCTCCGCAGGACAGCCAGGGCCCCGAGGCTTGGCTCTACTGCAAGGTATGCCATGGTGTGAGCCACAGGGAGTTCCCTGTCCCGAGGCCCCTTCCTGGTCAGAGCAGGGCCATGGCTGTGCTGCTCCCCCAGGCTGCCAGGGCTGCCCTCAAGACCCTGTTCCCTTGCAGACCCTGTCCATGATGGACAGCATGTTACAGGTGCTGGTGTGCAGTGCCGGCACCCTCGGCATCCGGGAGCTGCCGAACATCTTCACGGTCTGGCCTTGGCACTGGGTTCCCTTGGGCAGTGACCCCCGGCTCAAGTGGTGCCCCCCCAGCCCTGCCTCCTGGCTGCTGCCAGAGCCCCTTCTGCTGCCCCAGCACACTCTGGTCCTCACCCACTGCCTGTACTGCACAACCCTCCGGAAGCAGCTGCCTGTTTGGAAAGGGGAGCCCAGCCCTGGTGCTCCCCCCCCTGCGGCTTCAGGGGCCTTATCCCAGAGCCCCACCACAGGTCCCCAGGGAGGGGTCACCCCAAAGCCTCGGGGTCCTCAGGGGCAGGGGGTGGAGGGAGGGACCTTTTCTGAGGGGCGGTGAGTGCCCAGCAGCAGAGCAGCAGCAGCAGTGGATGTGAGGACCCGCCTGGCCACAGCCCATTGCTGCGAGGGGCAAGAAGGACACGTGCCCCATACCGACAGCTTTTCTCTTCCCAGCTCCTGCTGCCCTTCATCACTTCGGAGACGGCCATGGTGCAGGAGAGGGCCGTGTCACAGATTGCCCAGCTGGCCAGCTTCATCAGCACCTACCCCCTGTCACAGGTACTGAGCTCCTGGTCTAGGCAGCCCCAGTGCCCAGCCCCGTGCCCATGAGCCGCAGCAGCACCCGGTCTGCAGGAGCTCAGGAGCAGGGGATCTGCCCTGCCTTGACAGTGCTCTTTCCCACGGCACAGGCAGCAGCCTGGGGCCAGCATCCCTGCCTTGCTTTGGGCTGCTGCCTGGCTGCTCTGTGAGCGGCTGAGGCTCTCGTTGTGCCCAGGTGACCTTGTGCCCATCTTCCCCCAGTTCTGCTCCTGCTCTATGCAAGTCCCAGGGCTCCGACATCAGTGCTGGAAGACTGTGGTGATGGGGAAGCTGGTGGCGCACTCCACCCTCTGCTGCACCTGCAAGATCAAGCGGACCCGCCGAGAAGCTGCAGAAGCTCTCTTTGAGATGCACAGCTTCACCCTGCAGCACGTAAGTGAGAGAAGCCATGTGGGGCTGGGTTCCCCTGGGTATGGGCAGCCAGGGACCACGTTTTCTTGGCAAGAGAAAGCCAGATCCAACCTGCTTGCCTGCAGCCCAAAGAGCCATTTCCCCTCGCCCACACTTGCACTAGCCCTGGACCTTCCCTGGGCTTTCACGCCCTGTGTGGGTCCAGGCCTCTCTTTGCCAGTGACTTTTCAGCCCAGCACTCTCAGCTGCACCTCCAGCTCTGCACCCTCTCTCTGAGCACCATGGTTTTGCTGCTCCCCAGGCACATACCCCCGTCTGCAGGAGAGAAGGCAGCAGGAGCTCCAGGAGAGCTGGCAACAGATGCACACCTGGCAGCTGTTGGAAAGCACACACACGAGACAGATGTTCTTGGTAAGAAGTGCCTTTGGTTCCTGGCCGGGCTCAGCATGAGTGAAGGGACACCCGGTGCATGGGGGTGACGGGGCTCCTGCTGTTCCTGAGCAGGGGCCAGGCAAAGACCCCAGCGAGCTCGGGTCCTCCGCAGGACCCTGAGCCCCACCGCTGCTCTCCTCCCAGCACAGCCTGGCTCTGCGTCCCACTCTCGCTGCACAGCCAGGATGCTCTGGGTGGCAAACCTCCTTTCCTTCATCCCGCAGATGTTCGCAGAGTACCTCCAGCCCTCTGAGCAGATAGATATCGTCATGGCCATGAAGACCTTGACAACCCCTGGGGGGCCTGGCTGCCCACATGGTGACCATCAGCCCATATGGTGACCATCGGCCTGGCTGCCCACATGGTGACCATCCTTGTGTCACACACTGACTTCTCGCCAGGGCAGGTGAGCAGCCTGCGGTGGTATGGCTGATGCACCAACCCCCCGGGGACTGTTCTTGTCCCAGCTCTGTGCCTGGCCAGCACTGACACCGCTGCTGAGCCCCAGCCTGCCCATGGTCTCCTGCTGTGTCCCCCAGCCCCACTGGGCAGACGTTCTGCATGCTGCAGCTTGCTCCCTTTTGGAGCAGGCTGTTTTGGGAACGTCTATCTCCACGTCAGCCCCCTGCTCACCATGGGCTTGGGGCTGAGGTCCTTCTCCCACAGGAGTCAGACACCATGAGGGAGCTCTCCATCTGCTTATTCCAATACGTGATGGGGCTTGTGACGGGTGCTGAAAAGAAGGAGATGGAAGAAGGAGGTGTGGGAGAGCCTGCTGCTGCTGCTGGTCTTTCACCTGCATGACCGGGAAGAGAACGTGGCCAAGGTGGGATTCCCAACCAGATCGGTCCTTTGGGCAGGGCACTGGTGACACTGGAGCCTTCAAATGTGTGTCACCATGAGGTCTAGCTTGCTGCAGCCCTAGGTCCAGGCAGAGCCCCCCCTCCCCCACTGCTGCCTTTCTCCTCCTGCCTCCCAGATGAAGAGGGTGGTGGGTCCCTTTCCCACCCAGCTCCCTCTGCACAGCCCCTGCCATGGAGAATGGGGCCCTGCAGCCCCAGAGACAAGGGTGTTGCTCCACAGCAGCCTGGGGCCACCAAGGCCAAAAGCTTGCAGCCCCAAGGGGCTTCCAGGCAGAGAGGGTGGCTGGCCTTATCTTCTCCTGTGGTGCTGAGCCTGGTGGCAGCAGCAGTGCCCAACTTGTGTCTTCCCTGCAGGGACTGGGATAGGCTCCAAGCCCTGCTAAGAGGGAGGACACAGGGTGCTGTGCCTCCAGGGCTGGTGGTGGCATCTCTTCTTCTTCCCAGGCTGCCCAGGAAGCCCTCTGCTTCACTGGCTGCTTCTTGAAGTGGCAGGAACTGACAGAGCTGGCCCGGACTGCGAAACCGTGGGAGATCAGCAAGCGCCTGGTGAGCAGAGCCCCAGCGCTGCTGGGATCCGCACCGGGAGCACCCTGCCCCATGCCCAGTGGGGAGGACGCAGGGCTGTGTCCCGCAGCTGCATGCACCTTCCTGAAGCAGGCTCTGCTCCAGGCTGTCCTCACCCCTAGGGTCCCAAGGGGGACCCTGCCACCACAGTGGCACCCCAGCATCAGTGGCGTGCTCTGTGCTCCCTCTGAACCCAAACATCACATGGTGGAGAGCTGGGAATGTTCTGCTGGGGGGAAGAAGGGTGGCCCTGGGTGGGGGAACAGCCCAACTGGGGGGCAGCTCTGTGCCAACCCTGCACCATTCTCTCTCCAGCTGGAGAGGAAGAGGAGGAAGACCGAAGACTTCCTGCACCAGAGTGAGGTCTACCTGCAGAGCCCACAGAAGATCCTGAGGCAGGATGCTGTCAGGTTCATCGGTGAGCCATGAGCCCTGGGTCCCTCTCTCTGACAGGGTCCCTGCATTCCAGCACAGGACCTGCAGAGCATCCCCTGGCCCCCTCTCAGCCACTCCTGTCTGCACATTATGGGCTGGCTGGAGGCTCATCCCCTCCTCAACACAGAACCCCAGGGTCAGCCCTCCCTGGGGAACTGTGTGGCCAGGCGGGCTGGGTGCTGGGGTCCCCTACAGGCAGCGAGTTCCCCAACACACTGTGCCCCCCCAGGGCTCATTGGACAGCACGTGGATGAGCGCAGGACGACGGAGTACATCAAACAGGGTGAGTGAGGGCAGTGGGGAGGAGGAAGGACTCTGGCACAGAACTGCCCCAGGCAAGGGGAGGCTCTGCTCCCATCATGTCTATGGGGAGATAGAGCATGTTTGTGGAGGGGGCTGTTCCTGATCAGCAGCCTCCTGCTGAGCCACCTGCCCCTGGCTCCCTCCCGGCCCTGGGCATCATGGGGTGCAATGCACCCTGCCTGGAGGGAACACAGAGCTCTCACCTCACCTCTCCTGCTTTGTCCCCACAGTCCTTGAAGGCCCAAGAAAAGATGCCAGCCCCCCCTGGTCTCCTCCTTGGCGACTCGGACCATCCTCATGCTCAAAGAAAGAAGGATGAGTTTCAAGGCTTAGCCTACAGTGGCTGCGCTCATTGCTGCCGAGGGCATGGAGGAGGTGGCGCTCGGCCCCCAGCAGACTTGTGAAAACCTCATGAAGTTCAATAAAGCAAAGTGCAAGGTCCTACACCTGGGTCACGGCAATCCCAGGCATAGCCACAGGTTGGCTGTAGCACCCCCCTTACAAAAGACAGGCTGAGACAATTGGAGGTGGAGAAGAGAAGGCTGCGTGGAGACCTCATAGCAGCCTTCTAGTGTCTGAGGGGGCCTACAAGGGCATCCAAGTCCCTGACTCTTCATCAGGGACTGTAGCGATAGGACAAGGGCCAATGGGTTTAAACTTAAACAGGGGAAGAGACCCACCCCCACCTCTCTCCAGCCTCCTTTCAGGTAGTCGTAGAGAGAGAGGTCCCCCCTGAGCCTTCTCTTCTCTGGACTAAACCCCCGCCAAGCTCCCTCTGCTGTTCCTCATCACACTTTGCTCCAGGCCCTTTACCAGCTTTGGTGCCCTTCTCTGGGCCCCCTCCAGCACCTCAATGTGCTGGAGGTACAGTAGTAGTGAGGTGCAGCCTCACCAGCTCCTGGTACGGGGGGACAGTCACTGCCCTGGCCCTGCTGGCCACACTATTGCTGATAGAAGCCAGGATGCCATTGGCCTTGTCTGCCTGGGCACACGCTGGCTCATGTTCAGCTCCATCAACCAGCACCCCCAGGTCCTTTTCCATGAGCAGCTTTCCAGCCACTCTTCCCCAGGCCTGGAGCGTTCCATGGGGTTGTTGTGACCCAAATGCAGGACCCAGTACTTCGCCTTGTTGAACCTCATACCACTGGCCACAGCCCATTGATCCAGCTGGCCAGATCCCTCTGCAGAGCATTCCTCTCCTCCAGCAGATCAACACTCCCACCCAACTTGGTGTCATCAGCCAACTGACTGAGGGTGCCCTTGATCCCCTCATCCAGATCATCAGTGAAGATACTAAACAACACTGGCCCTAACACCAAGCCCTGAGGGACACCACTGGTGACCACTCACCAACTGGATGCAACACCAGATCCACCACTCTTTGGTCTCAGCCATCCAGCCAGTTTCCAACCCAGCAAAGAACATCCCTATCCAGGCCATGAGCAGCCAGTGTCTCCAGGAGAGTGCTGTGGGAGGAGACACTGTCAAATGCTTTATTAAACTCCAAATGGACAATGTCTACAGCCTTTGCCTCATCAGGCTGGCAGGTCACCTTGTCCTGCTCCCAGGGCCTCGAAGGTGGGAAGGTGACCTGAGCTGGGGGGGGGCTACGTCGCCGCTAGGTGGCGCTCAAACACTGGCAGCGGGCGGAGCCTCGGCGCGCACACGCACCCCTCAGGCGCTGAGCTCCGGCTCCCGGCTCCACGCACCCGCCCGCTCCCCGAAACGGAATGCCATGGAAAAGAAAACCCGGCAGCAACAGGCGGCAGCGGAGCCTAAGCAGGCCGTGGGAGACTCAGACTGAGAGGTGCCAGCTGCTTGCGCAGCGAGGAGCGTTAGCAATAGGAACTGGAACAGCCCAAGCTCTGCTATCCGGTTTCTTCTCTGCTCTCCTCGGAAGCTAGGAGAGCTGCCCTCTGTCCTTCAGGAGGAATGTGTTCGTATCTGAGGCCCAGACACATCTCAAACCTCGTAAGGAACACCCCACACGGCAGCTCATCAGGATTTAACTCTCACTCTGGATAGCTTCAACATCTCCTGTGCTAAACGTCCGCTGAGTTCCTGGGGCACAGCTTACCTTGTTCTGAACTCCTGACACCTACTGTTAGGCTTGATGTTTACAGCCTAAAGCAGATTTCTAACGATAGCTAGTTACTGTGCCACCAAAGGTGCTATTTTGCTGACCCATTGAACTGCTTTTGCCTTTAACATCTTCATGTTTTTAGCTCAAGCTTACTTTTGTTGGTGTATCTGATAACTACAGTTCTTGCATTTTAGGACTGTGGGTGCTCCTGCCACAATTACAGAAGAAAAGAGCTCTGAAAACCTGCATGGATTCGGGAAGAAAACTGTGGAATTCAGTGTCTGTTTAACCTACGTTTTGACCTTTCTGTCACAGTGAAACATCCATCCCCAGAAGAACCATTAGTTGACCACTGCAGACTTCACTTTTATACACCAGGGCCCTCTTAATTAAGAGGACAGCATAAGAAATAAGGAGCCATTTGTTATGAGTAATATCAAACAGACAAGTATTGGCAGAACAAAAATGGAGGCCCTTCCCTATGGGGCCTTTTTCTTCCCAGCCTCGCTAGCTCCAGACAGGCAGAATACACAAATGAACACAGTATTTTAAACACAACCAAGAATGCTGAGGTTAGGGTTAACCAAAAACTTGAATCAGTAGAGATTTAAATTAAGAGTCTAATTTAGTATTGAGAAGGCCTTTTCTTCCCAACTTGGTTGTCCTGCACAGACAAAGGAAAGGGCAGACATTTCAAAGCTCTTACTTACCCTATCCCCAGGATGCTGATGTTTATGACAGTTACTGGGAAGTTCTTAAAGGTATGAAGCAATTCAGATAGGAAATTGGGATTAAAATATATCCATACTATCACTGATAGGTACCCAACTTAGGCAGGGGGCAGCTTCCACTCCAACAAGAGAACAAATGCAGAAAGCAGACAGAGTCACTCTTTCCCTGGGCATCTTCTGTTTGATTTTAATCAGGCAGTGAGAAAGGAGTCTGTAAAAGCCTTGGCCAGTCAAACGTATGCTTCTAATGAAACAAAACCAAAAAAATCCAGGGCCATAGACCAAAACCAGTAAAGTGTGGGAATGACAGCCTCAGTAACACCGATAATCTGGGAGAGAAGAGCTGGGAAAAATCCCTTGCTCCGCTATGAATTTCCTTTGCTAGAACAAAGGGACTTCAGGTCCCCAGCTCTAAAGCAAACGGCACCATCAAATCCTTCAAAGAGAGAAGGAAAACAATAAACATTACAACTTGGAAGCAGTGTTTCTGTAATTACTGTGTGTTTCTGTAATACTTAACATCTGAATTTTGTTAATGTCCAAGATGTTTTAAGGCTTCAGCCCTTGGTTCCCCAGGCTCTGTTTTGCACACAATCTTCTTTACAAAATCTGCAACCACAGTAATAAAACCAGGATACGAATCGTTTACATGTATTAATAGCACTACTAAACTAAAAAGTAGACACATCTTACACTTCTCTCTAGTCATTCCCTTCAGAAGCTCCTTCCACCCACTCTTTATACTACCAGTCATTTCTCCTGGTCTGAAGAGAGCCTCAGAAGATCTTCCAAATAAAAGGTATATGAGTAAAATCTGGCCTTTTTTGCCGGCATTTGCACACTTTACACACTTTCAAGACAATAAACCAATACAGAATCTCAACCTGCTGGTAGGAAAATGTTATTCTGATGACTTCTGCAGCTACTTCTGCTTCAGACAAGTTCAGCACCAGTGAAAGAACTTTTCTGTCATTGTTCTTAGGAGCCAGCAACCAGAAAAGTCTCTACTCTACACTTCAAATTAGCTTTTCAGATGCCTTTCATTAATAGTCAATACTTACTTTTAATCATGTTCCCTTGTTATATATGATTGTGTCAAGATAAAAATATACATAGCAGAAAGTAACACTCAAATAATGTTATCCCTCTTACCAACAGGAGCATTAATGCCAACTTGATATAAAAAAAAGCAAGAGCCTGGAAAACATAGGGTTAAAATACTTTTAACTTAACTTAGGTCTAAGACAGAGAACAATGTTTGTCTTGTAAGTCTGTGGTGTGATAACAGAATTTAGTAGTCTTACTAACAAGAGTGAATGATTTCTTACCATCCCTCTAATTATCAGTCAGTTTGGAGACAGCGACTCCTGAACATCTGCTAGCTTAGGATACTCCTTGTCTGCCCATCCTGCTCTGCTGGCAATACATTTTGTACGAAGGTCACACTGCTCTAAATCTTTGCCAGCTCTCAGAAATTTGCAGATACGGCTGGGTTCAGCTAATTGTGATTACTGGGGCATCCTACTGTGCCAAAGGTGAGACATGCGCCATGAGGAAGACTGCTTCCTTCATCTTGAAGACCCCTGCCCACATGAGGAAGACTGCTTACTTCATCTTGAAGACCCCTGCCCACGACCATCGGAGGGCAGTGCGCAAGTGCCAAAAGGGAGGAGACTTATGGTAATGAGTACCTAAACTAATTGTAATATCCCCACTGCTCTCTCAGGAACCTAATGAATATGCATATTTGTGTGTAATAAATATCTCCTTGCTTCACCCCTCGGTGTGCAAGTTAGGAGGAGCGATCCCCCTTGCACCCGGCGCTGTGATAAACATACCTGCTTTATAACTATCCTGGAGCTGTAGAGTCCGATTCCGCGCTTCAAACTGAGCTGGAATATTTACTTGAAAGAAATGCTTGGGGTTCTCCTTTGTTGCCAAGCAGAGGGAGAGATGCAGCCCCTGGGTGACTGCAGCAGCCGGTGGCTAACCAGAAACTAAGTTGGATGCGAAGTCTCAGCCTTTGCACAGCACTAAGTCTTCAAAGCTGTGATGAACTGAAAGGAAAAAAAGAGAAGTCACATGTTTTCTCAAGGCAAGACAGCCATGATTATCTTTTGAGACATTCCACAGCTGAAAGCAAAGATAATTAAAGCAACTGAGCTGCCACTTCCTAAATGTTTTCTCTCATTTACAAAGGCACCTCTGCATCTGTGCAAAGACTGTGGGCCTTGGTTACAATTACTTTAGCAATTTTTCAGGTGCTTGAGGGTTGGCTTGTTATTTAAAAGACTACTGATATTCTTCCATCTTCTGTGCTTTTTAATAACTAAGCTTCTTAGCACAGAAAAAAGAAATTACCTTATTTACACGAAACCTTTATTATTCCAGCAGATTCAACATCTCTGCAGCCCCCAGGACAGGAAATGGAAGGGATTTTTTTGTCCTATCTAAGAAAAATGCATCAAGAGTGAACACTGGTTGCAAGACAAGGTTCACCCCTGCTGCACTTGAATCATGCATTTGAAGATGCACAAGGCAGCTCCATCAGACCAGCAGAGAAGGGGCATCCTTCCTCATCCAAACTGTTTGTCACATCGACCCTTTCTTTGCAGAAGGGTATTGGCTCACGGGAGACCAAGGATCCCAGACTTCGCTTCCCCCCTTCCCACCAATGCCTCGCCGTATACCAGGGCACCTACCATCAGGTGCCTCTAGCGAGGCTTCCTTCCTACCGTGCCTAGGATGCACAAAGATGTACCTATAGGTTATCGGGTGCGGCGGGTTCCACTCAGCTGTATGAGAGCAGGAGCACGGCCCCGGCTATCAACCGCACCACGCCATTCCCGGGAGCTCGCTGAAGGCTCCCGACTCCGAGCCCGCGGGCCTCTCCGGCGAAGGGCGCGCTTCTGCCCTGGCTAGCACGGCTGAGCCGCCCCTCACTGCCGCGTCGGGCCCCTTTACGCCCGGCTCGCTCCCACCGCCCCTCACCGCCGCGCCGGACCCGCTCACCGCGTGCTTGCCTCCCCGCCCCTTAAAGGGGCCGAGACACTTCAGACAAAAGCAGGCTCTTTCACCGCGCCACGAGGGATTCGATCTCCCGGTGTCTGAGAGCACAGAGCGCGTGTGCCAAGGCTTCGGCAGAGAGGGAGAGCACACCTGGAAGTCCTTCCGTTTTCAAGTTCTCTCAGCATGTACCAACGCCACAGCGAAGAACTTACAAATAAATATCATTTAAAAGCGGAGACTTTGCATGGCTTACCTGGGGCCAGAAGAAATGTCATCATCTGAGTCCGAACAAAACTGCTTGTAGTTTACATTGCTCAAGTCAGACGTCCTGTAGTAAGAGAACCCATCTTAACAATGGAATTTGCAGTGGCTAAATTCCAGAGTTCCTTAGTACCTGGCTAAGTTACAAATGCTCGTGAAGAGAGCGTACACTTAAAACAGATTTTGTCATCAAAAACCTAAATAATTAGGGTAAAAAGCATTTGTAAAGGCTCCAGAAAACACACACCCATTCAGGCATTAATTTGACCACCTCATTGCTCCCGTTTTACAGGTAACTTACACGCATTAACGCAGACCCCAGTAGAGCCCAATACAGAGCTGAAAGGCCCCTGGATAAGCTTTTAAATATTAAACTGTGTATTTTCATCATTTGACACCAGAACTATAACCTGCCGCATACACAAGAGTTTGCCTCGTACCTTCCATCAAACAGATTACACTGAAGCTGTTGTTGTTCATCACATTTTAAGAATGCATTAGAGCAACAGTATTGGAGCATGCAGTGTCCGCAGCAGAAATAAGGACAGGATTTTGCAGGTTGTGCCTTGCCGTGATGATCAATATACGCCTGACAATCCTCACCCAAAACTGAAACAAAATAAAATTCAAGGGTTAGCAACTGAAGAAATAATCATATAAAGTGTCTCTCATACTGACCAGCTCACCTGGGTTAACATTAAATATGTTTCAAGTCGTTTCGTTAGCTCTTACAAACAAATTAGTTCCTTGAAAGCAAAGCAAGAGCACACACTTCTTGCCCACAAAGTACCTTGTCTTGGTCAAGCAGCTCTTCCCAACTGTTCACACATACTTAAAAGAATCAACTGCATGCCAATATACTTGCAAGATGCTTTGTCTGCTCTTACCCTCCTCAATACATCTGTGAGTAGCTACCACATTATTGGGAAGACTCAGAGAGCAACATGACTAGCCAAAAACATAAAAAAAAAACCACACCAAAAAAAACAGAAAAAAAATCAAAAAACCCAACAAACAGAAAAAACCCAACCCACAAAAACCTTAAGATCAGTTAGAAGAAAACGTTAAACCTTCCGAGGTATTTGACTTGATGCAAAAGATGCAATGCAGCTGCATTGACTGCAGATCTGGATTTCCATGTGACTTCCTTGTTTCTACCTGTTGCTTTGTTTACTTCATGGAAAACCCCAACCCTGTTAATCTATGGCATAAACCAGAGATGTCATAAAATTGAGATTTTTTAGGACTAAGATCAGTCAAGTGGCAAGCATCACCTGATCAGTGACAGTAAGTTAAGGAAATGGAGACATTCCTATCCTAGGATGGATTTCTTAGGGGACATCCCATATTTTCAGCATTACATGGGGCTGATGTGTTCCTTAACACACTTGCCTTTTTCTCTCTCTGCCCTCTCAAGCCTGAATGACTGCAATGCAGAAATGGTCCATTCAAAGCTTCCAACTGTCACATAAAAATACTTCACAAAGCTTAAGCAAAAACCATGTCCCAAGAAGAATCTTTAGTAAGAGTATCAGTACAGTTTCAGTGATAAATGCTGCAGTCAGCTAGTTTCTATTCCTCATTTTCTTTCTTATGCCATTAACACCGCTTTGCTCCTCAACTGGAATTGAGAAGCTCCAATTGCTTCAGGTGTACCTGTTCGGAGAAAGCAAACAAGAAGAGGCAAAGACAACAAATCGTGTTCCTTCAGAAATAAAGTAAAAGGTATTTCCTGGAGTACTTCAGCTGAGTTTGCCATTTGAAAACCGAGTTTTGACTCTCTGGCACCAAGACATACGTGAATATTGCAGCCAACATTAAACAAAGAAGAAAAAAGAAGTGCTAAGAGGTTAAATGTGGAGGTTCATCAAACACAAGCAAGGAGGAAATCCTCCCATACCAATACTGTAGTACTTCTACTAATGTGTTTATGCATGCTTATGCCTGATTCATCAATTTTTTCTCCCTGCAGACACAATGTCAGCTGACAACCCTCTCTTTCCTGTATCACCAATAAGGAAACGACAGCTAAACTGATTCAAAGGGAAAAAAAGTATCTGTATCGAGCCTGACATTCTATGGTATGGAATACCCCTTTGGCTAGTTTGAGCCATCTCTCCTGGCTGTGCTTCCTATGGCTTCCCGTGCCCCTCCTCACTGGCAGAGCATGAGAGACTGAAAAGTCCTTGACCAGGGTAGGCACTACTTAGCAATAACTAAATCTTTGGTGTGTTATCAACATTATTCTCAGGCTAAAGCCAAAACAGAGCACAGCTACTGGAAAGAAAAGTTAAGGACAGCAGCTGAAACCAGGACACCCCAGTTGCTTTTCTGCTGGGGTAATGATCTGTATCCCCTCAGGAGAGGTCCAGCGCACACCCAACCCACCACAGTGCAAGGGCTAAGGCTGAGAAAGGCAGAAATGACCACCTGTTTTGGCGTACCTGCTACTGAGGGGTTCATCCTACCCTGCAAAACAGCAGCTTAACAACCTCATTGAGTGCCACCTCAAGAACAGAGCTGCTGAACTATTCCTACTGAAAGACCCTAACCATTGCAATAAGAAAACTTCTCACTCTGCACCCCATTTACTGAAGGCCAGCTGCATATGATATCAAGAGCACTTCTCCTTTCTTAGGCGAAAGGCTTGGGCATGGGCGAAAATACCCACATGGATGGTGACAGCTAACCCATTGTATTAGCCGCTCATACCCGCGGGTACTTCATATAGCCTATATCAACCATGGACCTTTGGGAAATAACCGATTTAATTTCCTAACCAGAAACGGGGTCCGTGCCTTATTCTCCACAAATGGTGCCTGAACAGGGACATTAGAGGCGGATGAAGAGCCCCGGTGGAGAAGCTGACCGAACAAGTTAGACAGAGGACCGGAGAACTGTACTCCAGGGAGAATACACACCTTTGACAAAGGTGAGCGGTCAGGATGATGGGATCGCAGATGTCTGCGGAAGAAAAGACTATTGTTTCTTTGATAATGTACATTCTAACACAGCACAGTATTACATATGGTGAAAAGGCTATTCATGCCCTGCTTGCATGGCTTAAGGGGCAGGGATTTGCTGTCGATTCTCAGATGGCGCTTCAGCTGGAGCAGTGGGACTCGGCTAAGGAGACTCTTTGGGAGGCTGCTTCCAGGGGGGATGAGATCGTTTTTCCATTGTTAACAACATGGCACTTACCCTATGAGGCTCTTAGCAAACTGCAGAGCCCATCGCGGGGCGCAGTCGCTAACTATCATAAAGAGCCCACTGCCGCTGCCCCTCCGGCGCTGGTGGTACCGTCTGCGCCACCACTAGCGGACATGGTACTGAGCCCCCCCACCGCAACCCCCTCCACAGCAACCCCCCTGCCAGCAACCCCCCCGACCACACGCACACCCCGCCCCCCCCCCCCCCCATTCGGTACTCCCTGTAGCCATTTGGGATGGAGAAGATTACGACCCTCTTAAACGGTGGCAAAAATTGCAAAATGAAGCTGCAGTGGATGGGGAGCATTTTGAGATGGCATTTCCTGTAATAACATGAAATAATTGACCTAATGAGTGGGAACTGATGAGATGGGAACTGTTTAAAGAACTGAGAAAGACTGTATTGCAGTACGGGCTAGCCTCGCCATATACTAGGAGCCTTTTACAGACTGCGTTACAGGGCGAGCTTCTGACTCTGTTTGATAGCAAAGCCCTTGCCGAATTGCTGCTCACCCCCCCCCCCAGAAAGCGGTATTTTTGTCTTATTGGCAGGAGCAATGCAATCTAGCAGAGATTGATAATCTCGGCTGGAATTCGGGGGACCCTCTCTTGGGGGCTGGAATCCCGCAATTAGTAGGGGATCCTCTTGTTAACACCGCAGCTACAGGCTCGGCTAGCCCCAGAGATTTTACGCCAGTCGGCAGAACTAGCGCTTAAGGCAATGCTTAAAGTGCCGGATGTCGGGAAATCCATGAAGGCATTCACAGGCATCAGACAGGCAAAAGACGAGCCATATATGCAATTCATAGATCATTTGCAGACGTCTGTCGATAAGCAAGTGGAGAATGATGCTGCCAAAGATGCCTTATTCTTGAAACTAGCAATAGAGAATGCAAACCCAGACTGTCAGAAGGTGTTGCGAATGCTAAAAAACCCTACTTTGATCGATATGATTGAAGCATGTAACCATGTTGGCTCAATAGACCACGGTAACGAAAACCTGGCGGGGCATTTAGCTGCAGCTCTGCAAACCACACAGCGGCTGTGTTTTAGGCGTGGCAAACCCAGCCACTTTAAGCGTGACTGCCCTCAAGTGAGCCAAGATGGTGATCCGAATCCTTGTCTACGGTGCAAAACCGGGCATCACCATGCTAAGCAGTGCCGGTCAAAGTGCAACACCAACAGGGAACCAGTTCCGGTCTTGGGAAACGGAAGGCGGAGCGCGTTGCGGAGCAGCGCGCAGACACAAGAAGTCTCCGCCCCACATAATCCCAATGCGCCAATGAGATAGGTATGGCATGCCAACGAGACGGGTCTGGCACACCTCCACTCCTTCACCCCTGGAAGTGCCGGAGTGGATGTCCCCACAGCAACAGAATTAGCAGAACACGAGCCAGGCACTATTTATCTCCCCTTAACCAAGACGTATTTTCAATGGGCTTTTCAGAATAACACAGAACTACAAATTGCAATGACAAATTTTGGTGGACAGGTTACTCCACACTACCCACCACATAAGCTATTCTCCCTGACAACAGAAATAAAATCAGTTTCAGAATGTCAACATAACCCTGTAAAAGGTCCGGCTTATTTTACAGACGGCTCAGGTAAAACAGGCAGAGCAATCACAGTTTGGTTTGAGAATAACGAATGGCATCATGGAGAACAAAAAGTTCAGGGATCAGCGCAAACTGTAGAATTAGCTGCAGCAGTGTTTGCATTTCAACACTGTCACCGACTATTGAACGTCGTCACTGATTCAAATTATGTTGCTGGAGTTGTTACGAGAATCGAAAATTCATGGCTGAAGGACATTGCCAATCCTACTATATTCTATTATTTAAAAATGTTAAAAATGCTACTAGATGAATGCACGACGCCTTCTTATGTTCTGCATCTTCGTAGCCATACAGATTTGCCTGGATTTATTATAGAGGGAAATCGAAGAGCTGATAGCTTAACGGCCCCCGTAGTAGCAACTCCTCTACCAAATCAGTTAGAACAAGCTAGATTATCACATGCCTTTTATCACCAATCAGCGAGATCACTCAGAAAAGAGTTTTCTCTCTCCTGGTCAGAAGCACGTACAACAGTACAAACATGCCCTGACTGTCACATTTGCAACGCACCCACATACTGGAGTAAACCCTCCAGGCACCAGTGCCTTACAACTATGGCAAAGTGATGTCACTCACATCCCTGAGTTTGGGAGACAAAGGTATGTCCACGTTTCCTTCGATCCATTTCCACACATGGTCTGGGCCACAGCAGAAACAGGTGAAAAGGCCCTTGATGTTATTCGTCATTGGCTTGGTGCCTTCGCAGCTCTAGGTGTTCCAAAGCAAATAAAAACGGACAATGGCCCTGCCTATAATAGTAATATAATTCAAACATTTCTAAAGCCCTGGGGGATAAAGCACAAGACAGGGATCCCACACTCCCCACAAGGACAAGCCATTGTTGAATGATGTCACCAAACACAGTGTTATTAAAAACACAAAAAGGGGGAATGAAGGGAGCATCACCTCAGGCACGATTATATAAAGCAATTTACGTATTAAACTTCTTGACGATTGGAGAGGGAAACGAGACCGTAGCTATTACCAGACATATCCAGTCGCACAGCCAAATTTTGTCTAATGCCATAGGGACTCATCAACCAAAGGTTTGGGTAAAATCATCACCAACACTTTGCTGGGAAGGGCCATATCCACTGATAACGTGGGGGCAATGGTATGCTTGTGTCTCCACAGATCATGGTCCTTAGTGGATACCTGCACGGCTGGTGCAGCCTGTTTTGAGCCATCCTGCGGTTACAGACGCAGAATCCAGGGGTAATCACCAACGCATCAATGTCGACAATGCGAATGACGCCCTGGATTAGCCCCAACATGTGGGTGAACTTAGATAGCACACTGTAGTTAGAGGGGGACACAGCCATCACCACAGGGACAGCCCAGGTGCACCATCAGGGGAAGGATCCCCTGAACAATTTCAGGTGACTGAAAGGAAAAGGTCATGCAAGGGCAGGAGCTCTGGCATATGCAGCCTGCGGCTGCCCCATCCTGCCTGCACCTTGCCCCCAGCTTCCCCACTTGCCCTCTCCCAGCTCTACAAAGGATGCCGCTGCCATCCCTGGGCTTGGGGAGCACCCTCGGTGTTTCGTTCAGCCCATCCACCTCTGCTCGAGAGCATAAAGACTCTTCTGGTTGCTGCTGCCGAGGCACTTCTCTGTCCTTGACCTTTTGCAAACTGGGTGCTGCAGCACCATGGGGAGCATCTTCAGTCAGAAGGGACACTTAGCGATGGGTCAAGCAGAGTGCTGGAAAGCAGCACCTGTGCCCTGGCCCAGGAATCAAACACAGGGAAGGCAGATGTGAACATAGTCTGTTTTATTTTAAGTGGGGGACATAAAAGCAGGGGGTGGGGATGTAGTAGGGGGAGTGGAAATTGTATACTGACAGTAAAAAAATGCTACAATGATAGTAAAATTAGGGTAAAAATACTAGTTTACTATTGTTAGAACAACAACAGAACAACAGTATAACGACAAACAGCTACAATAAAACAACAGAACAACTACAGTATAAGAACAAAACAAGAACAGGATAACAAGAATATTAGAACAACTGTAGAACAAACATAGATCAGTAAAAATCTTCAATAAACATCATGGACAACGTCATTTTGCTTCTGGTGGCCCAAAAGGCCACTTGGCATCTGCGCGGTCCTCCTCCTTTGGGAAGATAAAAACCCAAAGAGAACAGGTTTAGTCACACCCATGTACATCGCAATTTAGAAGGAAGGAGATGCTGTAACAGGTCAAATATAAAAACAAAGAGTGATTTCATTACCGAAGGTTTCAATATTTGTGGGCTTTGGGGTAATTTAGACTGCAGCCAACACACACAATTACAGGGCTCCGAGAGTAAAAGACCCAGCAGCAGAGCCCTCCTGGGGGTGGTGAGGACCCCACGGCAGGGGGGAGCAGCTCTCAGGTGACCCCTGGCTCCAGCAGCCTCTGCCCCGCTCCCACTGAACAGTACCAGGGGAGACGGCACCGCAGCTCCTGGGAGCTGGAAAATCCCAAATGGGTGGGGATGAGGCACAGATGAAAACCAATTGGGATTTGGGAAGGGGGAGGAGCCCAGCCTGCTCTGGACTCCCCCAGTGGCTCCAGAGCACCCCAACATGGGGAGGGGAATAAGAAGGGAGGGGAGAGGCTGCCAGGGCTGGAGCAGAAGCTGACACCTTAGGAAATGTGGCAAAACAAAGCCAGGACGGAAACGCTGCACAGACGCACAGAGGATCAGGACCAGGACCAGGATCAGGATCAGGACCAGGGTCAGGACGCAGCACTGTGCTGAGCCCCGGCATGAGGCTGGGTTGAGGCTGATACTACCCTGGCCTGCACTTGACGTCTCCCATGTCCTCGCCTGGTTCTCCACGGTCATGGCAGCTCTGAAACTGAAAGCCCTGCAGACTGCTTATACACTAGGCAAAAGGCCTTGCTTGTTCCCCACTTCTGGGTCCCGTTCACTGCAGTTTATATTTGAGCATCTTAAGGAAAGCTGCTGCCATTTGTTTTTCTTAGCATGCAAGGCTGTAATGCAACATTTCTGTTGGAGGCCCCCATGGTGTTGGGGGCGAGAGGGGAATATGAAGAATGGGCTTTCTGACTTTGTTGCTGTCTCGCTCACAACGGTTGCAAAGAGGAGCGTATTCAGAAGGGTGGAACCAGTTGAATTTGTTCTTTTTCTGCAGAGGGCTCTAAGTGATTTTGTAAATCGGTAGACCGCAGTGAAGAACGAGATTGGTGGGAAGACAGAAGCAGCTTATTGCTCGAGGTGAGTGTTTCCACTTCTGTTACTCAGTTACGGCGGCCCTGAGGAGAAGGACTTGGGGTGTTGGCCAAAACCCCCACCTGACCCAGCAGTGTGTGCTCGCAGCCCAGAAACCAACCGTGTCCCGGGCCGCATCTAAAGGAGAGTGGCCAGCAATTGGAGAGAGGGGATTCTTCCCCTCTACTCCGCTCTTGTAATACCCCCCTGCAGTCCTGCGTCCAGCTCTGGAGCCCTCTGTACAGGAAAGACGTGGACCTGTTGGAGAGAGTCCAGAGGAGGGCCACAGAAACCATCAGAGGGATGGAACACCTCTTCTCCGAGGAAAGGCTGAGAGGGTTAGGGCTCTTGAGCCTGGAGAAGACAAGACTCCGGGGAGCCCTTATTGCAGCCTTTCAGTCCTTAAAAGGGGCCCGTAAGAAAGACGGGGAGAGACTTCTTTAGCAGGGCCTGCTGCAATAGCATGAGGGGTAATGCTTTTAAGGTAAAAGAGGGAGGACTGAGGTTGGATGTGAGAAAGAAATTCTCGGCAATGAGGATGATAAAATCCTGGCCCAGAGAGATGGTAGATGCCCCATCTCTGGAGATATTCAAGGCCAAGCTGGATCTGGTTCTAGGCAACCTGATCTAGTTGAAGATGTACCTGCTCATTGCAGGGGGATTGGACTAAAGGACCTTTGAAGGTCCATCCAACCCAAACTATTCCATCATTGCTTTTCTTCTACTCTGGTTGTGCTCCAGACACGGCCTGGTGTTTGTCCTGATGTTGCAGGTGAATTATTCAGGGAAGTCATCCTTGGTGGGTTAATTAAAAGGGCTTTCTTCATGAGGAAGCAATGATCAAATGGTAAGGAATCAACGACTTAAGGAAGATCAAACAGTAACCAAATGGTGGTAATGTAATAGTGGAATGGTAATGAGAGTCACAGAACTGATTTTGGTTGGAGAAAGCCATAAAGGTCATCGAGTCCAACCGTTAGGCTAACACTGCCAAGTTCACCAGGAAACCATGTCCCCAAGCTGGTCCTTGACTCTGCACTTGCTGGTGGAGCAGCCGCCCCGGTGACCTGGATGCCACAGGCTCGGGTCCCTGCCTGTGCGCTTCAGAGCCAGCCCTGTGATGCAGTGTCTGTGTCACAGTGGGTGGTGTGCGTCTGAGGGTGCCCCTGCCCCTATTCGGGGCGCACGCAGGCCAGCGGTGCTGATGTCACAGTGGGCACTGTGACCAGTGGCAGGGGCAGGCCTATAAAAAGGGGACGCTGGGCACAGTGCATCACTGCGAGGTGAAGGTGAGGTGCAGGGAGTAGAGGGTAGGGACGGGGCTCTCGGGGAGCTGCCAGGGGAGGAGGGGGCTCCACACCGCAGGGCCCTGGGCCTGGGCTGCAAGCTCACCTGCGTCTCTTCTCCCTCAGAGGTAGCAGAGGAGCATTTGGAGAAGAAGCCCCAGCACTGATGGGTCAGGGACTCTTCAGACGCTCACCTTTGACATCTGACACGTCCGCAAGGAGGTGTAGGATACCTGACTCGACGGAGCAGGGTGAGAGCAAAGTCCCCCTCCTACCGCCTGGCAGAGGGACTCTAGGGGTGGTCAGCGTGGGGCTGGGAGGGTTGTCAGGGGGAGGCAGGAGCTCCCAAGCCACCCTGGGGGAGGGCCCCTCCTCTCCTAGGCAAGCGGGAGCCAGGGTGGGCAGTGGGCAGCCACCAGAACACCAATGCCTGCAATGCCCTTTCCTCTCCAAGGCTTCCAGCCCTGCCCAGCAGCCAGCTAGGCAGGGACAGAGCAGCCCGTGGGGGCAATCCCTCAGGGACGCGTCCCTGGCCCCGCAGAGTTTCTCATTCCCAGTGGCATTTTCTCTCTCTCATCCAGCATGCGTGCTGTGTCGCCGGGCAGAGGCAGACCCGGACCTCTGTGGGCCAAAAGGAAATTATGATGGGATCTGTGCCCACCGCTTTTGCCTGGTGAGTTCCTCGGGGGCTGGCTTCATCTTTGCAACACGCCTGCCCTGTCACATGCCCCTCATCAGCTCCTTGTCTCTGCTCTTCTGCAGCTTTTTGCCAGTGAGCTTCTTCCTCAAGAAGATGCTAAAGAGGAAAAAGAGCTGATATATTCCCCTCTGGATATTCAACGTGCAGTTGAGCAGGCAGCCCAGATGGTGAGGATCTGAGATGATCAGGCTGATTCGTGCCAGGAGAGGTTTGCGGGAGCTTAGCCCAGATGCCAAGACCAGAATCCCAGCCCTTCCACCCAGCTCTGGGACCAAAGTCTTGCTCCCAGCAGCTCCACAGAGGCTCCAGCACAGGAGCCCGCTCTGCCAGCTGGATCTGTGGTCTGTGACCCAGCAGGGGCCACATCCTGCTCCCTGCCCCAAGGTGTGGGTCTGGCTGTGGAGGCCCTGAGGCTGCCACTGATTGGGCCTGCTCTGTTCTTTCCAGACCTGCTTCGTGTGTGGCGAGATGGGGGCCAGCGTCACCTGCGAGGAGATGGGCTGCTACCGCTGGTTCCATCTCCCATGTGCCGTGAAGGGTGGATGTGTCACTTGTTATCTCCAGCCGTACAGGTACGTCCTCTACCCTTCTCCCCATCACCAGGGAAGAACGCAGCGATTGCCATCTCACCCATCCCTTCCCTCATCCCATAGTTCCTTCTGCTGGGAGCACTGCCCACAGCAGCAAGATCTGGCGGCTCCAGAGGACACCACCTGCGTCATCTGCATTGAGCCTGTTGAAGACAGAACAAGCTATGGGACCATGGTGTGCCCAGCATGCGAACACGCCTGGTTCCACAGGGCCTGCATCCAGGTAGGAGCCGTTCCCTCACTCCAGGCATGGGAGGCTCTCAGCAGCACCAGAGCCTCACTCCCGCTCTTTCTGTTTTTCCTACAGGGCCAGGCTATGCGCGCTGGCTATTTTCGCTTGCAGTGCCCTGCGTGTCGAAATACGAAATTGTTTGTAATAGAAATGTTCTCCCTGGGGATCCGAATCCCCATGAGGTTGGTGTCCTCCTGGCCAGCACTGTGCCATGCCTGGACTTGTCCCAGCAGTCGTGGCCCTCTGCTGACCCCCGAGTCTGGGCTTTAGCTCCATGGCGGAGTTAGAAACAGGGTGTGGGGGGAAGAGCGGGAAGGCCCTGCATCTGCCATATGCTGGGGCAGCAGGAACTCATCAATTTTCCTTGCTCCATCAGACGAGTGTCATGGGAGGACAACGACGCATATGCAGAACTGTACGAGAGGCACAGCAGCTGCGATGCCAGGGAGTGCCTTTGTCCAGGAGGCAGAGAGGTGGCAGAGCCAGACGGGTAAGTTGCCAAAGCTGCACCTGGAGGCTTGGCACGGGATCTGTTTCAGCAAGGGCTCGAAGCAGAAGGGCTGAGAACAGCTCTACTGGACAATCCCATGCTGTGGGCACTTTCTCCTTCGAGACATGAACCCATTTCTTTCCCCAGGCCTTGGCAGCTGCTCCTGTGCTGCTCCTGCGCAGCTGAGGGCACACACCGACACTGCTCCAACTTAGAGATGAGCCCTGAGGCCGGATGGGAGTGTGAAAGCTGTGCTGGGCCGGGCACATGTAAGTGTCAAAGCACGCGGGTGCTCCTGGGCTGGGGCCAGGCAAGGCCTGGCAGTGGGTGCCTGGTGTGGGCTTGGCAGAGCCTGTCTGCTGCAGGAGGGATGGGGCACCGCTCCGACCTAGCCTGCCCCAAGCCTGGGGGCCATGCTGTTAACCTTCCTGCTTCCCCTTGCAGCCTCTGGTGCCAGCTCAGAGCTTGCTGGTCCCAGCACTGCCGGCCCAGCAGCATCACGGCAGTCGCCTGGATCTGTGGAATTGGAGTCCAGCAGCCCCAGCACCAGCGGCCAGGCAGCATTGGGGCAGAATCTGGGACCTGAGGCAGAGGAGACCGGCAGCCCAAGCAGTAGTGGACAGATGCCATCAGGACCATGCCAGGGTTCCCCAGTGTGTGAGGGCAGCAGCTGCTCCAGCCCCCCTGGGCCTGACCGACGGCGACACCAAACCCGGGCCGACCGATAGACCCAGACACCCTACAGATGGCCCAGAGGACAGCGGGAGAGGAGCCGACGGCCAGCAACACGTGCTGCCAGCAACACCCGCAGCCAGGCGGTCCCAAGGCTGTCCCGATGCTCCACATCACGCGAGACCCGCAGGCGCAGCACCAGCAGGCAGCAGCCATCGGCGGCATCCCGTGGCCCTGCACCACGGCAAAGAAGCAGGAGCAACAGACCCAGTGGGCCCATGCGGGTGCGAGACCGCTCCCGCTTGCGACGTCGGGACCAAGCTCCATATGCACGGCCCAGAAGATGCTCCCAGGGCAGCTGCACACCAACAGAATGAGCTGGGAGGAGCCCCTGCCGTCAGGCTGTGCCCAGGCTGTCCCAGTGCTCCCCAGCACGTGCCAGCCACAGCCGCAGCACTACAAGAGAGCGGCCATCAGCATCATCCCGTGGCTGCAGAGCACGTCAAAGAGACAGCACCTCAAGATCCACAGAGCCCGTGCGGGTGCGACACCGCTCCTCCAGCACTGACAGCCAGGAGTCCTCGTGGTCCTCCTGTGGCTCTCCAGAATGGGACAGCAGCAGCCCCAGCACTGACAGCCAGGAGGCTTTATAGCCATGCCACAGCTGCCTGGCACCAGACACCGGCACTGCAACAATCGGGCCATGCCACGGCTCCCCAGCGTGCTCCCAGTTGAACTGTCAAACCCAAACTGCCCACACACAGCTCAGAAGACAGCGGGAGAGAAGCCACAGCCAGCACCACGTGGCAAAAGGAGCACCCACAGCCAGGCAGTGAGGGGCTGTCCCAGTGCTCGCCAATACCTGAGACCAGCAGCCCCAGCACCAGCAGGCAGCGGCCATCAGCGGCATCCTCTGACTCTGCAGCACTGGAAACTGGCAGCAGCTCCATCCCCACTAGGCCGATACGGGTGCGAGACAACTCCCACTCCCAACATCGGGCCCGAACTCCCAGCGCACGGCCCGGATACCTCAGTGGGACCAACCGTGTTTCATCTCTGAGTGACCGCTGTGATCCTCGTCCACCGGCACAATAAAGATGGCCCTTCATCTCTGGACTGGGAGATTCCAGGCTCCTTGGTTGGCTTCCTCCTCCTCCTGTCCCTTTCTCAAGGGGCAGCATCAGGGACTGGGCCCAGAGCATTGTCCTTTCCCTGGAGGTCTGCAGCATCTTCTGCAGACCCACCTCCTGCACCCACCCAGCCGGCCTGGCCCTCACGGCTCACCCCCCAAAATCATGCACCCCGGTGCCAGTGACTTCTGACACGCTTCAGCTCTGTTTCCCTCTGGAAAAGGCTAGAAGGAATATCCTGTCCTCATCACCTAGGTTAGTGTGCATGGTGGCAGAGGGGCAAAGCTGGTGTTCTTTTAAGAGTTCAGTTTAGTGTCACGTCTGTGCAAAGTACTAATTAGGGTAAAAGCTGCTGTTCTTGTTGGGTAAATGTAACTATCACAACACCCAATCTCTTCACTAAACAGCTATGTGGAATTTCCTAATCCCAAAGAACTCTCCCTGCTGTTATGTCCAGCTTTGAGCTGGATGAAAATGGGTTCTTGCCTTTCTTCCTCCCTGCCTCCTGCCATCCCTCCCTCTCCCATGCCCCCACAAAATGCTTTGCTATGAATCCTTGTTTGCAGACAAGCCTGAGCACACAGCTCTGGCTAGACTTTCTGAACAGGCTGCTGAGACCCTTGCTGAGGAACAGTCAGAAATATTGCACAGTATGTTCTCTAATTCTTCTAAATTTCCTGAACTTTGTCAGCAGTTCCATTTATTTGAAAAGAAAAGAAAACACCCTTTCTGAAGGCGCTGGAAGTCCCGCTTTACATGAACAGATCCTGTTTATGTACTCTGGAAGGCAACAGCACTGACTTGCTTTTGCAGCCCAGGCAGAGCGGCTGCTGTTGTGGTGTCATACAGAAAGTCTTAGGCTCCAGGATGAAATGTGCAGAGCACAGGGATTGTTGGCTCTTTGTGCAGAGTGACTGACACTGCCAGCGAGGTGGGTGCTGAGGGGGGGACTGGAATTCTCAACACCAAAAGATGAGGCCAAGTTTTCCCCTCCAACAGGTACATGGCTCTTTTTGAGTGATTGAGCTTACATGAGGTTTACAACAGCAGGTAGTGACAGAACAAGGGGAATGGCTTTAAGCTGAAAGAGGGTAAGTTTAGATTACATCTTAGGCAGAAGTTCTTCCCTCTGAGGGTGCTGAGGTGCTGGCACAGGGTGCCCAGAGAAGCTGTGGCTGCGCAGTCCCTGGCAGTGTTCAAGGCCCGTTTGGACACAGGGGTTTGGAGCAACCTGCTCTAGTGGAAGGTATCCCTGCCCGTGGCAGGGAGTTGGAGCTGGATGAGCTTTAAGGTCCCTTCCAGCCCAAACTTGTGAAATTCTATGGATGTAGGTGAGTAGATGGTGTCTCAGGAGCCGTTAATTCCGAGGTGCAAGCTTCTCTTTGGTGCATTACTGCAGCAGATGTGCAATGTTTGCTCTCTTTTAGTTTTCCCACCCATTTTCAGTTCCCGTGCCAGCCTGACACCTCCATCCTCGCATCCATCCTCTTTTTATTTCAGCTTCACTCATATTAGTGCATTGGCTGCCTCATCTCTTGATAGTCCTCAGGCTTCCCAGACTGCAAGAAAATGCTTCCTATGGATGCCACAAACTGCATGCCTGCCGCTCCTGCCCACGCGGGGCCGGGGCCGCTGGAGGTTTCTGTACTACAGCTTTGCACTCTCGGGTTTTAAGACTTTTTAAGGAGGAGGGCGAAAAGAATGAAAAAATAGAACTTTATTTTCAAATGCGGCACTTGTTCTGGGAATTCCTTCCGCTGCTCCGGGCTGGGGGGGACCCCAATGGGATGCTGCTGCCCCTCACTTTCCTTCCCAGGCACAGAAGAGGGGCAGGAAAACCACCCAGGAGAGGTTTTGCCGGCAGCGTGGCCATGATTTATTTGAAATAAGTCGTGATTTCTAACTCCGGAGCTGTCCTGGCTCGGGATGGGAGGGGATGGGACGGGACGGAACGGCATGGCATGAGATGGCAGCCCCTTTTCCTGCCGTCACCACGCCCCCGCGGCGCGGTGACGCAACACGCCGGCCGGTTGCCGCGGAGACACTGCGAGGCCTGGCGGGCTGGGAGGTGCGCGATGGCAACGAGGAGGACGACGATGGCGGCGCCGAGGCCGGAGGGTCCCCCGCTGCCCGCCCCGCGTGCTCGCGGCCGTACTTCCTCGTCCTCATGGTGTTCGCCCCCTTGTGCGTCCTCCAGGTGCTGGGGCTGCTGCTCTTGGTGCACCTCAGCGCCGGAAAGCCCGGCGGGCCGCCCGCCGCTCCCCCGCCGCCCGCTCCTCCCGCGCCTCGAGGGCATCAAGGCAAGGCCGCGCCGCCTGGGGGTTGAGGGGTTGATGCCGTGGCCGGGGCTGCGGCGGCCGCTCAGCGCTGCTGTCCCCCCGCAGGTGGGCCACACGCAGCGGGTGCAGCTGGTGCCGGGTAGGGTCCACGCTGTGCGCACCCTCAGCCTCGAGCCGCTGCTCTTCGGTGAGCCCCGGCCCCGCAGCGGCGGGCACCGGGCAGGCCGGGAGCGGGCGGATCAGCCCCTGTCCCCCTTCCCGTGCTGTGTCAGCGCGGCCGTCAGCCGGTGTCGGGGCTGCGGGAGCGGTGCCCGCAGGTCCCAGCTGGCAGCGGCCGGCAGGGATTGGGGGATTCGAGGATGAAGGGGTCTTGTCTTAACCCCTCCTGCTGCCTTCTACCCAGTGCGGGGGAAACGACTTTTCCCGTGTTCGCTTCTCCTCACTGCTGCCTTGTAACGGGTGTGATTCTGTTCAAGGCATCTTGATATCGGAGTGGCAGGGGTGAGTTGTTGTGGGGGGCCCGCTTAGAAGGATTTGTAAGATAAACCTTTCCAGGTTTTCCAGATTCCCTTTAAAATTCCATGAAGAGGCAGTAGAAGGCTGAAGAGGACCTCAAAGAAGCTGCTGACTCTGAGGAAGGGGCAGGAGATCCCCAAAGTTTTAGCAATAAATGATGAGCAAGCAATTTAGCGTTGGTGCTGCAGGGCTGAGAAAGTGACTGACAGGGGAATTGACAGATTTAATGCCTGCCACCATTGTGCATCCTGTTGCAGATTTACCTTTCTTTCTGGCTGCTCTGATACACAGCCACACAACATCCGTCTTCCGGGTGTTTTAAAACCACCTTTACCTTTCTGTGATGACAGGCAAAAATCTCATTAATTGAACTCTTGTGGTCTGGAAATCCACTGAGAATATATAAATTGATTTTTGGGGGATGGATGATGACAAAATTCCTACTACTGCAACATCAGAGCAAACCTGTTGTCTGAAAAACGTAGCATTGAGCGTCTTTTAGATGTTTTCTCAGTAATATATAAAGAGGGTTTTTTTGCAATTGCAAATGGAATATAGACCCTGAAAGCCTGGTCATAAATCAGATAGAATTCTTGTTGAACTCAATGCAATAAGTATCTGGAAGAAATATACAGGCTTCTTTTGTCATCTTCACATATGTGGTGTGAAGAATGGGGTTGATTGAAGAATGGGGTTGTAAATGGGTAACCTCTAGGATGTTAGGCTTTGTTAGCAACTACAGAGAAAAGGAAATCACTAAGATAAGCTTTGCCAGAACCGCTTGGTGGATACTGATATGACAAGGATCCTAAAGCAAAGTGATGAAGAAATAACCACCAGGGGTCAGAAAGCCCACTCCCCCATTTTTGTGTGCATACGGGAGGCATTCTCTAAAAAGCTGATATAATGTATGTAATCTAATGAATATGTATGTTTAAGGACAATCTAATCACAGCTTGGTTGCTGCTTGGGAGAGGCACGCTTGGAGGAGCTGTCCGGCGTGCCTCCCAGTGCCACAATAAAGAATACCTGCTTGTCAGCTTAGAACTTTGTTGGCGAGTTCCTGGAGTTTTCTCCGCATCAATTTGGCACGCCAGATGGGACCCTCTCTGCTGGGCTGCAGGACTCGCTGAGGACAGGGCTCCCGAGGGCCCCCGGGACAGATTTCCCCAGAGGGACCACTCGACTCGCTCGGATCACTGCGGGAGCAGACAAGGACCATCACCATCACTGTAAAGGTATTCTTTTGATTATTTTATTTTGTGGCATTCTGTAAGCTGTAGGAGGCATCCTATGCAGGAATGCGGGTTAGCGTTCCATAAGGTGTAGGAGACATCCTATGCAGGAATGCGGGTTAGCGTTCCATAACGTGTAGGAGATATCCTATGCAGGAATGGGGGTTAGCGTTCCATAAGGTGTAGGAGACATCCTATGCAGGAATGGGGGTTAGCGTTCCATAAGGTGTAGGAGACATCCTATGCAGGAATGGGGGTTAGCGGTCCATACGGCATAGGAGACATCCTATGCAGGAATGTGGCTTAGCGTTCCATAAGGCGTAGGAGATATCCTATGCAGGAATGCGGGTTAGCGTTCCATAAGGCGCGCAAGACATCCTATGCCGGAATGCGGATTAGCCTTCCATAAGGCGTAGGAGACATCCTATGCAGGAATGCGGGTTAGCGTTCCATAAGGCGTAGGAGACGTCCAACGCTAGAATGCGGTTAATATTCCATAAGGTGTACGCAGGAATAAGAAAGCCTTCTGTAACTCAGGGTAGGAAAATCTCATAGGTAAAGGCGTATACCTGGCTGCTAGCGTCCGTTTGGTATACAGGTATACATTCTGAATTGTTCTGTAAGGCATAGGAGACGTCATATGCGGGAACGCGGTTGTATTCTTCTGGTACCTGACCCAATTTCTGACAAGCGGTATTTGGTGCTGTGCTTGAGTAGCTGATGAATGGCGAACCGTTTTTATTGTGATTGTGCTGCTAATTAGTATTTGTGTCCCTGGTGTACGTTTTTGTCTTTGTTTTCAAAATTGTGAGCAAGAGGGTGTGTCTATTTTATGGCTTGTTATAGTGAGGAGTTTGGTCTTGTGATTTTGGAATTGTGACAGACTGTTCTAACTGTGTTATTAATTGTTGTTTGATAGAATTTTAGTCTCTGTCTCAAGTGTTGTAACTGTGGAGTGTGTCTGTGGGATCCCGTGTGCGTGTGTGTATGTATTGCGTGTATAAGAAAATAATGGGAAGTAGAGAGAGCGGATAAACAATAGAAAAGAGCCCTTTGGGATGTGTTGGGGCTCACTGGAAAGAATTAGGAGGATCCCCCAGGGGCTCGGTAAATAAAAAGACTTTAATTAAATATTGCAACCAGTGGTGGCCGTCATATACCTTAGAGGATCAGGAAAGATGGCCCCAAAATGGGACTTTGACTTCTAATCTGTTGTTGCAATTAATGTTATTTTTAAGACAAGAAGGAAAATGGGATGAAGTGATGTATGCAGATATGTTTTTCACTTGAAGAAACTGCCCGGAGTGGCAGACGGAATGTGAAATGAATGTAGCTCTGCCAGATCCCTAATTTTGGCTTTGGGAAAGGAGAGGGAAAAGCAGAAAGCTGAGCTGGAGAGATGCTCTTCAGCCTGTGATATTGGGGGAATGATGTTTAAAGTTAAAAAAAACAAAGCCACAGAGGAATCAGGAAGATAGGTTGGGGAATTATGTATTGCAGTCACCTCCGAGAGGAGCACTCTTTGCATCTGCCCCATCTGTTATTGATAAGGAGGAAAAGGTTACTGTCACAGGCAACAGAGCAGAAGGACTTGAGAATGTTAAAGAAGTGTGGAGAGCATATAGGAATCGGGAACAGGTAGAGAAGAAAGAGCTGAGTCGTGATCTAGGCACAGCTACAGTGGCTGCTTTGGGACAGGTAGAAACTGGTGAAGGGACTAATGTGAGAGGACGAGGCAGAGGTAGAGGAGGAATGTCAGGCAGAGGTGAGAGATTGAATTCTGCCGTGGGATGGGATCAGTGTGCATACTGTAAGGAGTTTGGACGTTGGAAGTGCGGCTTCCGTGGGGGGAGTGCCATGGGGTGGCTCCGGTGACTGAATTCGAACCAGACTGACGGGGACCTGGGGAATCTACCCTAGCAGACCCACTGATTAAATTAAAACTAGGGACTAGAGGAAATAAAGTGGCATTTTTAAGTGGATACAGGAGCAACTTATTCAGCGTTAAATCAGAGGGAAAAGAATTTGCTACAGATGTGGGAGCTACTGGCCACCAAGAGAGAAAAAAAAAAAACATTCTTTCTGAAACCTTTAGAGTATAAATTGGGGAAACAAACAGGAATGCATAAATTTTGATACATGCCAAGTTCCCCAAAACCTTTATTTGGGCGAGAAGCAACACCTAAAGAAGGCAAAATGGAATTAAGAGTCAAAAATGATCAATTAATTGCAGTTTTGAGTTTAATTCAACAGAAAAGCAAACAGGAGGACTCCCTGAAATAGAAGAAATCCTTAATCGGGTATGTCTGGGAGTATGGGCATCTGAAGTTCCAGGTAAGGCAAAAAAATGCTTTGCCTGTTAGAGCAGAAATAAAAGGGGGACCTGCCCTATTTGATTAAAATGATATCCCTCAAAATTGGAGGATCGAAAAGGAACCAAAGAAATCATTGATAAATTTCTAAAATATGGATTATGAGTTGAATGGGAATCAGAATATAATACTCCTCTCTTGCCATTAAAGAAATCCGATGGGGGAAGTTACAGATTAGTTCAAGATCCCAGAGCAATCAACAAAATTGTGGAGGATGTCATCCAGTAGTAGCTAATCCATATATCTTATTGACTAAATTGAATGCTGCTCAGAAGTGGTTTACCGTTCTGGACTTAAAGGATGCATTTTTCTGTCTGCCCCTGGCCAAAGAAAGTCAAAATTTATTTGCTTTGGAATGGGAAACCCCTGGAAGAGGAAGAAGGACACAGCTCACTTGGATGGTGTTAGCTCAGGGATTTAAGAACAGTCGGACCTTTTTCAGAAATCAATTGGCATGCGAATTAGAATCCTGGGAAGCACCCACCCAGACAGGCACAATATGTTGATGACCTGTTAATTGCTACTGAAACTGAGAAAGAATGTGTTCAATGGACTGTAGAATTGTTAAACTTTCTAGGGCTAAATGGATTCCAGGTATCTAAATTGAAGGCTCAACTAATTGGAACTCGAGTATCTTCTTTAGGATATGAAATAACAGGAGGACAAGGAGAACTTGGAGCAGCTGGGAAGGAAGCAATCTGTCAAACACCATGACCATCCACGGTGAAAGATCTCTGGATGTTTCTGGGAATTACAGAATGGTGTCGACTCTGGATCCACGATTGTGGTGTCATGAGATAGTACCTTCGAGCCGACCAGACCTGAAGGAGGAGCCTCTGCAGGGTGCAGATTCCTGGTTTACCGATGGGAGCAGCTTTGTTAAAGATGGTAAAGGAAGAGCAGGATATGCCATAACTACGACTTCCAAGGTAATAGAAGCTAAACTATTACCCTCTAACACCTCAGCACAAAAGGCAGAAATGATAGCCCTGACTAGAGCCTTGGAGTTGGCAAAGGACAAGAGGGTAAAGATATGGACTGATTCCAAATATGCCTTTGGTGTAGTTCATGCACATGGAGCAATTTGGAAAGAATGAGGACTTTTAAATACCCAGGGAAGACAAATTAAACATGCAATGGAAATTCTGCTATTGTTAGAAGCTGTACAGTTACCTAATGAAGTGGCTGTCATACATTGTAAAGGACATCAAAGAGGTAACTCTGATCAAGAGACTGGAAATCATTTGGCTGATCGTGAGGCTAAATGGGCAGCAGAAACAGAAAGAGTTGAGATGATGTCCTTAATTCCTGACGGTAAACTGGTAATTGAGCAAAATAAAGCTAGGTACTCTAAAGAAGATATGAAACTAATTGAAGACTTGGAAGGACAGGAAAATGAAAAGGGTTGGATAAAAATACCTGATGGGCAAGTAGTTGTTGCTTTAAAGGGGGAAAAATAAACCCCTTCCTTTATTAGAGGGGCCGGGAACTGCTCCAATATGCAACCAGCAGTCCGGCCGCGTTTGCTATTTTGAACCTTACTGATCCGGAGTCACCAATAGCGCACCCCGCTGCCAGTCCAATCGTGCTCATGACCCCTCATGGCCACAACTAGAAATGGGGTCGCGTTCAGTGAGAAAATGACGATTGGCTACCGAAACAGTGCAGTTTATTGATGCAACAGGTACAGGTTCTTATGGATTGCCGGTGATAAATGCAGTCTGCAAAAGCACCTGCGAATAAGACATACATGGACATAAGCGCTGGATAAAGTGGACTCTCTAAATGTATAAAGGCTCTAAAATATAAAGGTAAGCGTGAAAATTAACTCTCTAGAAATTCTAAGTTTTCCCAGGGAAGCACTGGATACAGTGCAAGTCTTCCCCGCAGGTGTCCCTATGGTGGGGGAAGAGAGGTCCAGCCCATCGCCCGGTCCCAGGATTCTGTTGATGTTATCTTCCTCGACTCGTCCACGATGGTATCTTCCCCTAATACCCCTTCTCTCTTGGGTTATTTTATACCGTTTTTCACCTTCAAGGTGGAGCTTGAGTGACTCTAGTCATAAATACCTTTATTATTATTGGTGCAAATCTCTCTCGCTTCACTTTAAAGGAATATGACACCAAAAATTCAGAGCGCAGGCTCAAAGGGGGGTGGTCCCATTTTGGAGGGGGGTTGTATTGGAGATGGGAGTGCATTTTAGCATGTAAATGCATTATAATGACATTATAATGAAGCAAAGTTCACACAGAGGACGGCACTCTGTCAAAAGATGACAGGCTGCTGTCTCAGGGTAGCAAGTATGCAGCTTATCAGTTTCTTGTACCACATTGTTCCCATCTTTTGTTGATGTCAGGACAAAGCGTGGCCACGAGATCTCTGCCTGGCTCCATCCTCCATCTCTGTTGCCGTGGGAACTGCTGTGGAGTGCACATTCCTGGCATAGCAGGTGTGGCTGCATCTCGCCCCGAGAGGCCCTGAAAATCCCTTTTTCCCTTATGTGTGGTCAATGCTACATTTCAAATACAAGTTTGATTCCTAATTATCCCACATTTCCTAATTACTCCACAGTAGTGTTCCCCTATAATCAATTATGGAAGTTGATACAAGAAGAACATAACATAACAAAACTCACTGGGGAAGTAATGCCTTGTATAAACGTTTAAACAAACAGCTCATAGGAAGCAATTTATATACCAGAGTGCAATTAGTGACAAAACAATGTCAACTATGTCTGAAAAATAACCCTAAAACTGCAAACAGGAATCAGGTAGGGACAATTGGAAAAGGGAATTATCCGGGATGAGAGTGGCAAATAGCTTTTTCTGAATGACCTAGGAAAGGAGGTTATCGATACTTGTTGGTATTGGCAGCTCCTTTTTCAGGGTGGCCAGAAGCATTCCCTTGCAGGGCAAATAACGCAAAAGAAGTGATTAAGGTGCTATTAAATGAAAGAATACCTCGTTTTGGGGTACCAGCACCTATCTCCTCTGAGTGCGGTACACATTTCAGAGCAAAATTATGACAAGAAATTAGCAAGGAATTGGGAATAGATTGTCAATTACGTGTTCCGTATAGGCCTCAGGCCAGTGGAGAAGTGGAAAAAATGAATCACTTAATTAAACAAGAGCTTGGGAAGATCTGTCCAGAGACAAAGTTCTGTTGGTACCAAGCATTACCATTGGCCTTAGTGAGAATCAAACCAAAACCTCGGTCAAAGGAAGGAATTAGCCTATTTGAGATCTTTCGTGGAAGGCCATATCAATCTCAATTTAAAGGAGCGAGTCTTCAAGAAGTAGGAGAAGGATACCTTCAACAGTTTTTGATAAACTTGGGAAAACAGTTAGAAGAAATAAATGGCAGAGTGTTAGGGAGCAGAGCTAGAGGTTTCGATTATCCTCTTCATCCTTTTAAGGCAGGAGATTGGGTTTTTGTTAAGAATTTTGCAGGTGATCCCCTAGAAGAGAAGTGGAGAGCGGCGAGACCTGATGAATGCCCTGCAAGACGCGGACTTTCTCTTCATGGCCACCGCTCCAGAAGCCTCCCAGCTTAGTGAGTCTCCTTGAACTTCCGAAGGTCTTGCACAGCCCTTGTTCTTATTAGGTTTTTTTTAATGCCCTGCCTTCTGCCCCAGAGTGTGCTAGGAGCCCACCGTGACCCCTGGCCCAGGGAGCCATATGTGGATGCATCAGGAGCCGTTCATCTGTGCTCTCAGGAGATGCTTCTTTTACAGCATCTTTCAGCATGTCCTCGGTGGGGCTTTTCTGCTCTCCTGTCCTTGGCCCAGAGTTAAGATATTTCAGAATGTCTGAGCTTAGGCGGTGTCTGGGTCATGGGTGCAAGAAAGTTGAAATCCCCTGGAAACTTCCTAAGTGGATGTGCAGCTGCATAGAGGAGTTGATCCGTGCAGGGTGAGGGGCAGCTGGTGGGGAGAAGGCAGGGTAATCTGGCTGAGGTGCCTGTTGGTGTGATGTCCTTCACCAGCTCTAACTTGTGCCTTTTTCTCTTGTTTTCTGTTTTTGCCACTCAGTTAAATCCAGGTGGGTCTGTTGAGCAGAGCAACTCCTCACCAACTCCTCCTACTCTACCACCCTCCTGCCTTAAGCCTGGGCGAGCAGTGTCCAGAGCAGGCATTGCTGGCTGTTCTCAGATGCGGTCATGTACCTGCTCAGAGTGAAAAGAAGAGAGGCTTCTTCTTCAGAGGAGAAGAGCTCTTGAAAACACTTGGGTCCAGTAAGAAAAGCTAATAAGAGATTTGTTGTTCTGCAAAGTTTGCCTGTGTAGTTCCCACAGAGACTGCCAATTTGGGAGAAGCCCCCTGCAATAAGCTGACTAGAGTGTTTTCACAGGGGAAAAATGTACGTTGAAGAGAGAAAAGCCTTCAGTGGGTCTGTGAGCTGTGATCTCTGCTGAGAGCGTGCCGTGGGTGCCCACCCAGTGTGGGCAGTGGCTCTGAACACAGCGTCATGGCACTGGGGTGTGTGAGGCCTCAGCTCTAGGGCGTCATGGCACTGGGGTGTGTGAGGCCTCAGCTCTAGGACACAGCTACCTGCTCAGTAGCGCGTCCTGCCCCTGGCAGCCCTCAGTGCACCGGTTGCCTGGAAATGCTTTAAATGAAAACCTCTATTCTGGATGTAAGTTTGCAGAATGGCTTTTGCCAGCAAAGGCCCGGCCCTGGAGGAAGAGATCCCTTGTCCTCCCCAGCCTGGTATTTCTCTGGTCCAGAGGAGGTTGCGTCAACTCCTTCACTTCCTGCACAGCAAATGTGTGGTTCTGTGTTCCCGTGAATCCTCTTTGCTGTCTCTGGGCTGAGGAGTGAGTTATTTGTTCTGTCAACCTGTAAATATGCAGCTGTGCCTAGGAGCATCCCAGCCTGCCTCCGTCCTATTCGGCACCAGGATTCCCGTGCTGGGAGGAGCGATACCCTGAAGGGGTCCATACTTCTGGCTGTGGAGCGAGTGGGCTGCTGGAAGCTGCTCCTGGGGTTCACCTTGGCTGCACACTGGCTGGGGACTCCGCCTTATTTAGTTCTTTATTAACCCTAACTATTCTATGATTCTGTGATTTCTCTCATTTCTTTCTTTATTTGGTTGGTTGGTGTCTGCCTTGGTCACAGATTTCTGTGGCTGTTTCAATGGGCTGCTCCCGAGTTGGAGTATTTAGAAATGTAGAACTGGGGATGGAGAGATTGCAACTATTTTCCTATGAGGTGATGTGTTCCCTGAGTTCAGACACATCCCTTTCTAAGCCACGGAGAGTGTTGTACTCCATGGTTTGTATCCTCTTCAGCGTTACTTTCTTTGCATATTTCAGTGGGGTACTCGTTTTGAGGACAGTTCCCTGCAGTGCATGAATGATGCCAGCAGAGCCTCCAGAGTGTTGGTGATATGGCATGTTTTTATTTAATATCCCATTGTATTATAATCATGTCTATTTTCACAAAAATACATTTTCCTTAAAAAAGCAGAAGATGCAGTGATGCTTCTTCGGGGGGCTTGGGGGGACAACAAAGAGGGGAAAATGACACCAGGCACTTGCACCTTGAAGATGCTCTACAGCACTTCATTTGCCCGTGCTCCTGGAGGGATAGGCCTGCTCTGGGATCTCAGAAGCTGGCTCTTGTTTCCCCAGTGAGGCCAAAGGCCCTGTGAGTGTGCCTGTGCTAGGCAGGGGGGCCCTGCGGCTGTGGAGCCATCCCCAGCACCTATGGGCAGCTGGCAGCATGCTGCAGGCAGCATCGGAGACCTGGAGGAGCTTGGCTGGGAAGGGAGAGGGGCTGCAGCCCCCTCAGGAGCAGCACGGGGCTCCGCCAAAGCCCGGACACCCAGGATACCCCATCCCTGGCACTGGTCCCCTCCTCACCTTCAGCCTTCAGCAGCTTGCGGCCTCTGCACGTGTCGATCAGGAAGAGGCTATTGGCGAGGGTGGACTTCTCCAGCCCAGATTTATCTGGGGCCCAAGGGAGCAGGTGAAAGGAGGGGTGGCAGTGCCAGCCCAAGGTGGCATTGCCTGACTTGGCAAAATGAGCCAATAGGCTGCAGAAGCCACAACCATGCACCTAATGATGGCAGGGATGGGAGAAGAAGGGGGACACAGCCATGACCATGGGGACAGCTCAGGTGCACCATCAGGGGAAGGATCCCCTGAACTCTTTCAGGTGACTGAAAGGAAAAGGTCATGCAAGGGCAGGAGCTCTGGCATGTGCAGCCTGCGGCTGCCCCATCCTGCCTGCACCTTGCCTCCAGCTTCCCCACCTGCCCTCTCCCAGCTCTACAGAGGATGCCACTGCCGTCCCTGGGCTTGGGGAGCACCCTAGGTGTTTCGTTGAGCCCATCCACCTCTGCTCGAGAGCATAAAGACTCCTCTGGTTGCTGCTACCGAGGCACTTCTCTGTCCTTGACCTTCTGCAAACTGTGTGCCGCAGCACCATGGGGAGCATCTTCAGTCAGAAGGGACACTTAGTGATGGGTCAAGCAGAGGGTGCTGGAAAGCAGCATCTATGCCCTTGTCCAGGAATCAAACACAGGGAAGGCAGATGTGAACATAGTCTGTTTTATTTTAAGTGGGGGACATAAAAACGGAGTGGGGATGTAGTAGGGGGAGTGGAAATTGTATATGAACAGTAAAAAAATGCTACAATGAGAGTAAAATTAGGGTAAAAATACTAGTTTACTATTGTTAGAACAACAACAGAACAAGAGAATAACGACAAAAAGCTACAATAAACCAACAAAACAACTACAGTATAAGAACAAAACAAGAACAGGATAACAAGAATATTAGAACAACTGTAGAACAAGCATAGAACAATAAAAATCTTCAATAAACATCATGGACAACGTCGTTTTGCTTCTGGTGGCCCAAAAGGCCACTTGGCATCTGTGGCATTTGGCACTTGGCATTTGGGAAGATAAAAACCCAAAGAGAACAGGTTTAGTCACACCCATGTACATCGCAATTTAGAAGGAAGGAGATGCTGTAACAGGTCAAATATAAAAACAAAGAGTGATTTCATTAACGAAGGTTTCAATATTTGTGGGCTTTGGGGTAATTTAAACTGCAGCCAACACACACAATTACAGGGCTCCGAGAGTAAGAGACCCAGCAGCGAAGCCCTCCTGGGGGTGGTGAGGACCCCACAGCAGGGGGGAGCAGCTCTTGGGTGACCGCTGGCTCCAGCAGCCTCTGCCCCGCTCCCACTGAACAGCGCCAGGGGAGACAGCACTGCAGCTCCTGGGAGCTGGAAAATCCCAAATGGGTGGGGATGAGGCACAGATGAAAACCAATTGGGATTTGGGGAGGGGGAGGAGCCCAGCCTGCTCTGGACTCCCCCAGTGGCTCCAGAGCACCCCAACATGGGGAGGGGAATAAGAAGGGAGGGGAGAGGCTGCCAGGGCTGGAGCAGAAGCTGACACCTTAGGAAACGTGGCAAAATAAAGCCAGGACGGAAACGCTGCACAGATGCACAGAGGATCAGGACCAGGACCAGGCCCAGGATCAGGATCAGGACCAGGATCAGGACACAGCGCTGTGCTGAGCCCCGGCATGAGGCTGGGTTGAGGCTGATACTACCCTGGCCTGCACCTGACGTCTCCCATGTCCTCGCCTGGTTCTCCACGGTCATAGCAGCTCTGCTACTGAAAGCCCTGCAGACTGCTTATACACTAGGCAAAAGGCCTTGCTTGTTCCCCACTTCTGGGTCCCGTTCACTGCAGTTTATATTTGAGCATCTTAAGGAAAGCTGCTGCCATTTGTTTTTCTTAGCAGGCAATGCTGTAATGCAACATTTCTGTTGGAGGCCTCCATGGTGTTGGGGGCGAGAGGGGAATATGAAGAATGGGCTTTCTGACTTTGTTGCTGTCTCGCTCACAACGGTTGCAAAGAGGAGCGTATTCAGAAGGGTGGAACCAGCTGAATTTGTTCTTTTTCTGCAGAGGGCCCTAAGTGATTTTGTAAATCGGTAGACCGCAGTGAAGAAAGAGATTGGTGGGAAGACAGAAGCAGCTTATTGCTCGAGGTGAGTGTTTCCACTTCTGTTACTCAGTTACTGCAGCCCTGAGGAGAAGGACTTGGGGTGTTGGCCAAAAACCCCACCTGACCCAGCAGTGTGTGCTCGCAGCCCAGAAACCAACCGTGTCCTGGGCCGCATCTAAAGGAGAGTGGCCAGCAATTGGAGAGAGGGGATTCTTCCCCTCTACTCCGCTCTTGTAATACCCCCCTGCAGTCCTGCGTCCAGCTCTGGAGCCCTCTGTACAGGAAAGACGTGGACCTGTTGGAGAGAGTCCAGAGGAGGGCCACAGAAACCATCAGAGGGATGGAACACCTCTTCTCCGAGGAAAGGCTGTGAGGGTTAGGGCTCTTGAGCCTGGAGAAGACAAGACTCCGGGGAGCCCTTATTGCAGCCTTTCAGTCCTTAAAAGGGGCCCGTAAGAAAGACGGGGAGAGACTTTTTTAGCAGGGCCTGCTGCGATAGCATGAGGGGTAATGCTTTTAAGGTAAAAGAGGGAAGATTGAGGCTGGTTGTGAGAAAGAAATTCTCGGCAATGAGGATGATAAAATCGTGGCGCAGAGAGATGGTAGATGCCCCATCCCTGGAGATATTCAAGGCCAAGCTGGATCTGGTTCTAGGCAACCTGATCTAGTTGAAGATGTACCTGCTCATTGCAGGTGGATTGGACTAAAGGACCTTTGAAGGTCCATCCAACCCAAACTATTTCATCATTGCTTTTCTTCTACTCTGGTTGTGCTCCAGACACGGCCTGGTGTTTGTCCTGATGTTGCAGGTGAATTATTCAGGGAAGTCATCCTTGGTGGGTTAATTAAAAGGGCTTTCTTCATGAGGAAGCAATGATCAAATGGTAAGGAATCAACGACTTAAGGAAGATCAAACAGTAACCAAATGGTGGTAATGTAATAGTGGAATGGTAATGAGAGTCACGGAACTGATTTTGGTTGGAGAAGGCCGTAAAGGTCATCGAGTCCAACTGTTAAGCTAACACTGCCAAGTTCACCAGGAAACCATGTCCCCAAGCTGGCCCTTGACTCTGCGCTTGCTGGTGGAGCAGCCGCCCCGGTGACCTGGATGCCACGGGCTCGGGTCCCTGCCTGTGCGCTTCAGAGCCAGCCCTGTGATGCAGTGTCCGTGTCACAGTGGGTGGTGTGTGCCCGAGGGTGCCCCTGCCCCTATTGGGGGCGCATGCAGGCCAGCGGTGCTGATGTCACAGTGGGCACTGTGACCAGTGGCAGGGGCATGCCTATAAAAAGGGGACGCTGGGCACAGTGCATCACTGCGAGGTGAAGGTGAGGTGCAGGGAGTAGAGGGTAGGGACGGGGCTCTCAGGGAGCTGCCAGGGGAGGAGGGGGCTCCACACCGCAGGGCTCTGGGCCTGGGCTGCAAGCTCACCTGCGTCTCTTCTCCCTCAGAGGTAGCAGAGGAGCATTTGGAGAAGAAGCCCCAGCGTTGCTGGGACAGGGACTCTCCAAACATTCACCTTTTACGTCTGACACGTCCGCAAAGAGGTGTAGGACACCTGACTCGATGGAGCAGGGTGAGAACAAAGTCCCCCTCCTACAGCCTAGCAGAGGGACTCTAGGGGTGGTCAGCGTGGGGCCGGGAGGGTTGTCAGGGGGAGGCAGGAGCTCCCAAGCCACCCTGGGGGAGGGCCCCTCCTCTCCTTGGCAAGCGGGAGCCATGGTGGGCAGTGGGCACCCACTGGGACACCCATGCCTGCAATGCCCTTTCCTCTCCAAGGCTTCCAGCCCTGCCCAGCAGCCAGCTAGGCAGGGACAGAGCAGCCCGTGGGGGCAATCCCTCAGGGATGCGTTCCTGGCCCAGCAGACTTTCTCATTCCCAGTGACATTTTCTCTCTCTCATCCAGCATGCGTGTTGTGTCGCCGGGCAGAGGCAGACCCGGACCTCTGTGGGCCAAAACTGCATCATGGAGATATCTGTGCCCATCTCTTTTGCCTGGTGAGTTCCTCAGGGGCTGGCTTCATCTTTGCAACAAGTCTGCCCTGCCACATGCCCCTCATCAGCTCCTTGTCTCTGCTCTTCTGCAGCATTTTGCCAGGGAGCTTCTTCCTCAAGAAGATGCTGAAGAGGAAGAAGAGCTGACATATTCCCCTCTGGATGTTCAACGCACAGCTGAGGAGGCAGCCCAGATGGTGAGGATCTGAGATGATCAGGCTGATTCGTGCCAGGAGAGGTTTGCGGGAGCTTAGCCCAGATGCCAAGACCAGAATCCCAGCCCTTCCACCCAGCTCTGGGACCAAAGTCTTGCTCCCAGCAGCTCCACAGAGGCTCCAGCACAGGAGCCCACTCTGCCAAGTGGATGTGTGGTCTGTGACCCAGCAGTGGCCACATCCTGCTCCCTGCCTCAAGGTGTGGGTCTGGCTGTGGAGGCCTTGAGGCTGCCACTGATCGGGGGCTGCTCTATTCTTTCCAGGATTGCTTCGTGTGTGGTGAAGGGGGGGCCACAGTCACCTGCTGGGCCCTGGGCTGCAACCGCAGGTTCCATCTCCCCTGTGCTGTGGACGGTGAATGCGTCACCTGTTATTTCCGACCATTCAGGTACGTCCTCTCCCCTCCTCGCCGTCACCAGGGAATGACCCAGCGCTTCTCATCTCACCCATCCTTTCCCTCTTCCCCCAGATCCTTCTGCCGGGAGCACAGACCACAGCAGCAAGATCTGGTGGCTCCAGAGGACACCACCTGCCTCATCTGCATGGAGCCTGTTGAAGGCAGAACGAGCTATCGGACCATGGTGTGCCCAGCATGCGAACGCGCCTGGTTCCACAGGGCCTGCATCCAGGTAGGAGCCGTTCCCTCACTCCAGGCATGGGAGGCTCTCAGCAGCACCAGAGCCTCACTCCCGCTCTTTCTGTTTTTCCTGCAGGGACAGGCTACGCATGCTGGATTTTTGTGCTTGCAGTGCCCTCTGTGTAGAAACGGCAACAGGTTTCTTCTCGAAATGGCGCACATGGGGATCTATGTCCCCGAAAGGTTGGTGTCCTCCTGGCCAGCACTGTGCCATGCCTGGACCTGCCCCAGCAGTCATGGCCCTCCGCTGTGCCCCAAGTCTGGGCTTTAGCTCCATGGAGAAGTTGGGAACAGGGTGTGGGGGGAAGAGCAGGGAGACCCTGCATCTGCCATATGCTGGGGCAGCAGGAGCTCATCAATTTTCCTTGCTCCATCAGAGCTCCATCATGGGAGGACAACGACGCATATGCAGAACTGTACGAGAGGCACAGCAGCTGTGATGCCAGGGAGTGCCTTTGTCCAGGAGGCAGAGAGGTGGCAGAGCCAGACGGGTAAGTTGAGAAAGCTGCACCTGGAGGCTTGGCATGGGATCTCTGTTTCAGCAAGGGCTCGAAGCAGAAGGGCTGAGAACAGCTCTACTGGACAATCCCATGCTGTGGGCACATCGTCCTTCGAGACATGAACCCATTTCTTTCCCCAGGCCCTGGCAGCTGCTCCTGTGCCGATCCTGCGCAGCTGAGGGCACACACAGACGCTGCTCGAACCTAGAGATGAGCCACGAGGCCGGATGGGAGTGTGAAAGCTGTGCTGGGCCGGGCACATGTAAGTGTCAAAGCACGCGGGTGCTCTTGGGCTGGGGCCAGGCAAGGCCTGGCAGTGGGTGCCTGGTGTGGGCTTGGCAGAGCCTGTCTGCTGCAGGAGGGATGGGGCACCGCTCCGACCTAGCCTGCCCCAAGCCTGGGGGCCATGCTGTTAACCTTCCTGCTTCCCCTTGCAGCCTCTGGTGCAAGCTCAGAGCTTGCTGGTCCCAGCACTGCCGGCCCAGCAGCATCACGGCAGTCGCCTGGATCTGTGGAATTGGAGTCCAGCAGCCCCAGCACCAGCGGCCAGGCAGCATTGGGGCAGAATCTGGGACCTGAGGCAGAGGAGACCGGCAGCCCAAGCAGTAGTGGACAGATGCCAGCAGGGTCACGCCAGGGTTCCCCAGTGTGTGAGGGCAGCAGCCGCTCCAGCCCCCCTGGGCCTGACCGACGACGACACCAAACCCGGGCCGACCGACAGACCCAGACACCCTACAGACGGCCCAGAGGACAGCGGGAGAGGAGCCGACGGCCAGCAACACGTGCTGCCAGCAACACCCGCAGCCAGGCGGTCCCAAGGCTGTCCCGATGCTCCACATCACGCGAGACCCGCAGGCGCAGCACCAGCAGGCAGCAGCCATCGGCGGCATCCCGTGGCCCTGCACCACGGCAAAGAAGCAGGAGCAACAGACGCAGTGGGCCCATGCGGTTGCGAGACCTCTCCCGCTTGCAGCATCGGGACCAAGCTCCCTATGCACGGCCCAGAAGACGCTCCCAGGGCAGCCGCACACCAGCAGCACGAGCTGGGAGGAGCCCCTGCCGTCAGGCTGTGCCCAGGCTGTCCCAGTGCTCCCCTGCACGTGCCAGCCATAGCCGCAGCACTACAAGAGAGCGGCCATCAGCATCATCCCGTGGCTGCAGAGCACGTCAAAGAGGCAGCACCTCAAGATCCACCAGGCCCATGCGGGTGCGAGACCGCTCCCTCTTGCAACGTCGGGACCAAACTCCCCGCACGCGGCGCAAAAGACGCCGTGAGAGCAGCCGCACGCCAGCACCACGTGCAAAGAGGTGCACACGAAGACAGGCTGTGTCGGGGCTATCCCAGCGCTCCCAAGCACATGCCAGCAGCTCCTCCAGCACTGACAGCCAGGAGGCTTTATAGCTGTGCCACAGCTGCCTGGCACCAGACACCGGAACTGCAACAATCGGGCCATGCCACAGCTCCCAAGGCGCTCCCAGTTGAACTGTGCCACCCAAACTGCCTACACACAGCTCAGAAGACAGCGGGAGAGAAGCCACAGCCAGCACCACGTGGCAAGAGGAGCACCCACAGCCAGGCAGTGAGGGGCTGTCCCAGTGCTCGCCAATACCTGAGACCAGCAGCCCCGGCACCAGCAGGCAGCGGCCATCGGCGGCATCCTCTGACTCTGCAGCACTGGAAACTGGCAGCAGCTCCATTCCCACTAGGCCGATACGGGTGCGAGACAACTCCCACTCCCAACATCGGGCCCGAACTCCCAGCGCACGGCCCGGATACCTCAGTGGGACCAACCGTGTCTCATCTCTGAGCAACCACTGTGATCCTCGTCCACCGGCACAATAAAGATGGCCCTTCATCTCTGGACTGGGAGATTCCAGGCTCCTTGGTTGGCTTCCTCCTCCTCCTGTCCCTTTCTCAAGGGGCAGCATCAGGGACTGGGCCCAGAGCATTGTCCTTTCCCTGGAGGTCAGCAGCACCTTCTGCAGACCCACCTCCTGCACCCACCCAGCCGGCCTGGCCCTCACGGCTCACCCCCCAAAATCATGCACCCCGGTGCCAGTGACTTCTGACACGCTTCAGCTCTGTTTCCCTCTGGAAAAGGCTAGAAGCAATATCCAGTCCTCATCACCTAGGTTAGTGAGCATGGCGGCAGAGGGAGCCTTTTGGGGCAGATTCTGGGGGAGCTGCATATGACTGAAAGGAAACGGTCATGCAAGGGCAGGAGCTCTGGCACATGCAGCGTGTGGCTGCCACATTCTGCCTGAGCCTTGCCCCAGCTCCCCCGCCTGCCCTCCCCCAGCCAAACACAGGATGCTGCTGCCACCCCTTCTCTTGAGGAGCACCGTAGGTGCTTTGTTCAGCCCATTCACCTCTGCCTGAGAGCGTAAAGATTCCTCTGGTTGCTGCTGCCAAGGCACTTCTCCCTCCTTCACCTTCTCCTAACTGGGTGCTTAAGGGCCATGGGGAGCATCTTCAGTCGGAAGGGACAGCCTCTGGAAGGTCTCCAGCTCTCAAAACTCAGGTCTTGCACTCAGAAGCCAAAACACGAGTCAGCTCTCCAACTCCATCAACTCAGCTTGCTTATCAAGATGGGTCATTGCTCCTCCACCATTTTTCTTCTCACATCACAAGATGAGCAATGGGGAAGCAGGAAGAAACATGTGAATTAAGTGGTTTCCAGCCAGGCACTGTCTGTAAAGCAGTTTTAATGCAGGACAACTGTGATCATGAAACTAGCCTCTGTGACCAAAGTCTTTGGTGGTTCTGAGTAAGAAGCAGCTATTTGGCCATAGACAGAGCAGAATCCAAAGAGCTCTGGAGGTACCATGCTTTTAGTATTACTGTTGGGATGATCCAGAGCAGAGTTGCTGTCTTTCCACTGTCCTCTGCAGCACGTTTGTGCAGTCTTGCCCTCAAACTGCCACTGCCTGAAGTAGAGGCAAAGTGCAGGTAAACTAGTGAAATAATAATGAGAAACAGTAATAATAATAATACTAACTGTTGTTCAACCAGGCAGCTGTGTTTGAAGAGAGGAAGCAAGTACCCACAAGCAGAGGGTGCTGGAAAGCTGCACCCTGCACCCTGGCCCAGGAATCAAACACAGGGAAGGCAGATGTGAACACAGCCTGTTTATTTTAAGTGGGGGACATAAAAACAGGGGATGGGGGGTGAGGTGGAGGAGGGTGGGAATTGCATATTGACAGTAAAAAATACTAAAATCAGGGGAAAAACACTGGTTCACTATTGCTATCACAACGAAACAACAGGGTAACAACAAAAATACTACAATAAAACAACCAAACAACTACAGGATAACAGGAAGATTAGAACAAGTGCAGAACAAACATAGAACAGTAAAAATCTTCAACAGATATCATAGCCGCTGACGTTTTGCCATCGGTGGTACAAAAAGGCCACTTGGCCTCGGTATCCCTGGAAGCAAGGTAGGACATCATTCACACCCAACTGCCTTCACAAGAAGTGTTCACAGTCACATCCTACCTTCTGTCTTCAAACAAACTGGGATTTAGCCCTGTGCACTGTTCCCAAGTGTGTTTCCACAGCCGGCACACCTCACCTGTTAGATGAATTGCATGTCTCTCGGAGGCACGGTGACACAGTGCCCTGCACAAGCTGAGCCCTGTAAAGGAACAGCAGTACCCACATTCCCAGGGCTCCAGTCACAAAGGCCACGGCAGCCAGAGCCAGCGAGGACCAGACAAAACTCCAGCTGAAAGGCAAAGAAGGAAATGAGAGAGATTAGAAATAACAGGGTGTGAGGAATAGGGACAGCCTACCTCATTTAGACTTGTTATAATCAAAATGCACTGCCTTGAAGATAGGAACTTTGATGAGGCTTTAGCTATGAACAGGGAAATCCTAATTAGAGTGAAGAGTGTGACCCACTGATTTCATGTTAAATCCCAGCCCCGGTCCCCTGCAGAATTCGCTGCCAGCTTTTGCTAAAACAATTGCTGTGAAATTTTGGATAGTAGAACTACAACAGCTGAGAGCAGGCACGAATGTAGCAGCTTAGGAGCTAAATGGAAGTGTTCTATGTGCTTTGGAAAGCCTTTGCTAAAGAAAAATCAAAATCTGTTTTGACTGCATTGCTGGAGGTTATAAGGAACATCTTTGCAGGAGAGCAACTTTGACAGTACTCTAGTTGTTGAACTGTCAGAAATGTTCATTTATGATTCAGCAAACTTCATTTTTTACTCACTTCAGCCTTTCCTGCCTACAGATTGCGATCCAACGGCATCTCTGGTGTACTTGCTGCACTGCCTGCAGGCAGGATGCAAATCTAATTGTCAATTAGAATCCCCTACAAGAAGAACACTCCACAGACAGCCGAGGTCCCAGGAAAGCAAGCGTTTAAAGCAAAAGCGTTTGAAGGGGAGCCCGGGGAGCAGCCTGCGGGCACCGGCAGTGCAGAGCCGGGTCTGGCGCAGCTGCACAGCGGCACCTCGTGTTCCCAAACCAGACACAGCTGTCCCTCCCAGGGCCGGGCCAGGGCCTTCCCGCACTGCAGGGTCACGGGAGAGGAAAATCTGTAATCTGTAAACCTGCTGCAATCTGTATTTGACTTTGTCCTGCAGGGCAGCTGATGCTGACCTTTGATTTTTGTATGGTTAACAGGAAGAGGCCATCTGCCAGCCACAGGTTGGCTGCTCAGAATACGCATGCAACTACTTTAGAAACCAGGTTAGAGCCCTACAGACCCTGAGCTTATTCATCAGAGGCACAGCAGGCTCACAAATACCGTAGAAAGACTGCCTGAACCATGCTGATCCAACCTTCCTCAGGCTAGCTCCAGACAGACAGAATATGCAAATGAACGCAGTATTTTAAACACAACCAAGAATGCTGAGGTTAGGGTTAACCAAAAACGTGACTCAGTAGAGATTTAAATTAAGAAGAGTCTAATTTAGTATTGAGAAGGCCTTTTCTTCCCAACTTGGTTGTCCTGCACAGACAAAGAAAAGGGCAGACATTTCAAAGCTCTTACTTACCCTATCCCCAGGATGCTGACGTTTATGACAGTTACTGGGAAGTTCTTAAACATATGAAGAAATTTAGATAGGAAATTGGGATTACACAACATGTGACACAAAGGAGCTGAGTGGGACTTGATGACCATATTTCTAATAAGGGAACGGTCATTCTTCAGTGGAGGGGACCTTGGGTGCTAAAATCACTTACTTCTCGGCAAGTAAGATGACATCCTGACACCAAGTAGTCTTGGCAGTTCTGTGTACTCCTGGCTTCTCAGCTGCTACTTGTACGGTGCCAGATGTGCTCAGTGCTCTGTGTGCTGCTGTCCTTCTCTGGGTCCTGTGAGGGATCAGCAGAATCAGAGGAAGCAGTGCTTGACCTCCCATGCATGGAGTTATCTGTAGATACAAGCAAGGCTGCTGAGAACAAGGATAACCATGGAGTGAAAAGTCCACAGAACTTCAAATTCAGCATTGGAACTACAGCCTGGAGAAGGGCAGTTATGCTCAGAAATAAATGTAACTTGCGGTTTGTAGGTCATATCTGGAAAGAAGAGTGGCTTTGGTGAGGTATGGTGACTTCAGGGGAAAAAAGATCTCTTAGATCCTCCCTCTGCATCATACAGATACTTGATCGCTCCCTCCGATTCTGAAGTAATACATGGGAAGAAAGAAAACTGTACTGTAATATTCCAGCCACAAATGCAAGAAGCAGTCATGCAGCCATCAGCATTACCTGCGTCATGTCAGACTGTTATTCCAGCAAACATTCTTCCCCCCTCATCGTGAATGGTCCAGTTAATTTTATAGATTGCTTTGGAGGATCTGACAGAGTACTTCCAAAGCACTACGTGTTCTCTATGGAGAAACACAGAATCATAGAATCATAGAATAGTTAGGGTTGGAAAGGACCTTAAGATCATCTAGTCCCAGCCCCCCTGCCATGGGCAGGGACACCTCCCACTAAACCATGCCACCCAAGGCTCTGTCCAACCCGGCTTTGAACACCGCCAGGAATGGAGCATTCACAACTTCCTGCGCAACCCATTCCAGTGCCTCACCACCCTTACCACCTTCTCCTTTTTTAGGACTTCATCTGGTTAGTCCTATGATCACATCTGCTTTTTCTCGCTACGTGACAAAGTTGTGGAAGACCACAAGCTCCATCCTTTAAGCACTGTAACAAGATAATTACAGATAAGGCTGCTGAAATTAAAAGAAAAAATACCCACAAAAAAACCAACACAAACAAAAAAAGCAAATAAACAAAACCCCAAAAAGTACCCCAAAACCAAAACAATTAACCACTGTTAGCATCTGATACCTGAGTTCACGCATAGCTATCTGCGGGGGATTAAGGACAGCATGACAGACCATTATGATCAAGGCTGACCTATATTTTGCAAGTTTTAGAACTCCTATTAATGGGATTTCGAAAGGCTTGGCCCCACAACCATTCACTTCTGCTAGAGCTGACCTGCAACATGCAAGTCCAGCGGCAACAACATGACTTGGAGTGAGCACACCGCCTCCAAACATGGATTTGCAGGGTCATGCCAGAAATGTGTGCCATTAAGTTGTGTGATGCTGCCCCTTCAACCTCTGGGTCAAAATTGAGAGTAAAGACCTCTGGGGACAGTAATGGCTAAGGAAAGGCTGCCAGATATTTTTGTTCAAAAGGAGACGGGAGCTGTAACTCTTTTTTCCCTTTAACAGACATATAAAAACGTTTGAAGACAGATCTTTAAAGGATGTTTCACTTCTTCAATCTCGGTATTACATCTGATTAGGACATTGAAACCTTAAAAAGACGATAACTGCACATCAACAGTTTCTGGAGTTCGTGACTTGCAAAATATAGGTCAGCCTTGATCATATTGGTCTGTCGTGCTGTCCTTAATCCCCCGCAAATGGCGCCCGAACAGGGACTACTGCTGTTTGTACCATGTTCCTGAAACGTCCAACAGAAGGGTCCACATCCTCTGGATTGATGATTTCGTCGTCATCACTGAATGTCACTCTGGAGTTCTTCCGTTTTCTTTTTGGTCTCTGAATATCCAAGTTCCCTTCCTCAATGGTTAGCGTGGAAATTCTTTTGTTGTGGGCTGTATTAAACTCTGTCAGGTTGTCAAGTTCCGTCTCCTCCTCTGGCAGGCCCAGCAAGCCCTTGAGCTCTTCATCTTCGCTGCCCATTTTCTCATCTCCCTTAACTGCCGATGGAAGCGTCTGAGGCTTCTCCCGCAGCGCGTATGCCCGTGTAGAAGCACCAAATGAAACCGTGGAGTCAATGGGTATCTGTTGGGGTTTGTGAGGTTCCAAAGGGATATGACCCAAGAATGTGCCGTGTGTGCTGTTTAGATCTATGAGGAAAACCCTCTTGAGATGCTTGTGACAGACCAAGGCAGCATGGACCCGAGAGCAAGACTGGTGGTCAATGGTAAAATCGCACAGATCTGGATTTCTCCCACAGAGATAGTATTTCTTCTCATCAATGATGAGTTTCTCAATGAATTTGTCTCCTTTGACTACATCCAAATGTAAGCCAGGTGGTGGCTTCCCTACCCAGCTGGGGCACTCGAAGAGCGAGAGGCCTCCGCCACCGGCGGGGTTCGCGTTCGCCGCCATCTTGTGTCTGCCCCATTCAGGCGCGCCCGAGGCACTAGCACCTGTTGCTTTCTTTGCTGTTCCCAGGGCTGAAGCCAGGCCAGGACGATAATGCCTGAATCCATTTCGTTAACTATTTCTATGCCTTCACCCACATCTTCCTTTTTTTTTTTTTTTTGTTTGTTTGTTTGTTTGTTTTACTAAAAGAGAGTTTTTATAGATGTATGATCTACCTTTGCCAAAGTTTCTATATTCTCCATTAGCTATTGTAGTAAACAAGGCACACAGACTAGAATACCTAAAAAAACTGACAAAATGATTAAGATAAAGTAAAGCCATCCTTGCCTCCGCCTGAGCCTCCAGCCCTACCTGCCTCCCAATTACCCGCAAGGCCCCTGACGAAGGGTTCAAAGAGCCCCGATCGCAATCCCTTCTATCATTATAACGGGGGGAGAACTCACCCGAAAATTGCAAAGACAGCTAAGATGGGTTTTCGACCTATGCCCAGTAAGGAGAGATCAAAATCTGATATTGTTACTGATCCTGACGATATTGAACCTTGCTGCGAGGTGAAGGCATCCACAGATTATAGGCCTGGTGCGTCAGAATATTCCTTTGCCTCCACCCCAAACCATTCCCCCATTGACACTAATGTTTTTACCCCAGAAGAAGCAGAGCAACCGAAAGAACTAAATGACTCAACAAAAGAATTATTGCAGGAGGTTATAGAGAAACTCATGGCGGTAACTCAACACGAAGGAATGGGGTCGTTCGCGCCCAAGGGAGCTGGTAAAAACTGTGGGGTCGAAAGGAGTGGAGACCCTGACAGCTATAGGACGCTCGATAGGGCTGTTTCAGGAAACGGCGGGGTGTTTCGATACTGCCGAATGGAGACAGCTGGGGGATAAGCTGTGGGAGGATGTAATCCAGGAAAATAAAACAGCAAAAAAGATGTCAGCCTTGATCATATTGGTCTGTCGTGCTGTCCTTAATCCCCCGCAGCTATCAGAGGAGTTTATATCAGCAGTGCAGTTGATGCAACACCATCACTTCACACTGTTTATTTTAAACTTGCTCTGAAAGGTAAAAACGTATTGTGGCAGGGGTGGCAAGGTGAAGGTCTTTAATGGGATGCATCAACAGTAACTGGGAGCCACTTTGCGCTCCACTGTTTCTCTCCCAGGAGTCTCACCTTCGGTTCAGCAGTAAACAGTATTCCTCAGGAGGATGCTCACAGTCGTTGCTGGGACACTAACTGCCGCTGACCAACACAAACCACTTGCAGCATAACCTTTCCCTCAGCAAACCCAATTCCCACCAAAACCACCGTTAAGGTGCGGTTCTCCTGCAGACCCTGGGGCCACGTGGCAACCCAAGACCAGGTGCCCACAGAGCATGTCCCGCACTGCTTGGACGGCTGAGCTGAGGAGTCTCTGCTCCAGAGCAGGGGCTCCTCCAAGCCGGGAACCCCCAAAACCGCCTCAAAAAGAGGCCAAAGGCCACCAACCCCTTGCGGGCCGAACCCCCCCGCGCCTCCCTCCTCTCAGTCACCACCCCGCGCTCACCGGGGCTCCGGAATCTGCCCGGGACCAAGAGGAGTCGTGGTCAGAGCAAGGGGCGGGGCAATGAGAATGCAGAGAGCGGGAAAGCGCTGAGGGAGCCGGGGAAGAGCGAGGCCAGGACCAGGACCAGGACCAGGATCAGGATCAGGATCAGGACCAGGATCAGGATCAGGACCAGGACCAGGATCAGGATCAGGATCAGGACCAGGACCAGGATCAGGATAAAGAAGAACACATAAAGAATAGAACGCATCCGGGAGGACTAGTACGAACCAATACAGAAATGATGAAATCAAAAAGAAATGAACTGAGCATGCGCCAATCCCATTGAGGTGAAAAGTGCAGCAATGAGGAAGACCCTTACTTCATCCCGGGACCCCTGCCCAAGACCACCAGGAGGCAGTGCGCATGCGGAACAGTGTTGCGAAACTAATTGCAATACAAAGCAAAGGAAAATTTACACGTTGCAACACCTGAATGAATATGCATGTCTTGGGACAATAAATATAGTACACTGTCACTTCTCTGGTGTGTGTGTTGGTGGAGCAGTGACTCCCCGTGCACTCAGCGCTGCTTTGCTTATTACCTCTTTGTATAAAATTGCAATAAATTACCTTTGATTTTATGATTGGACTTGGATTATTTATAACAATTTGGTGACCCCGACGTGATCTCCAGGTGATCTCCCGGATTAGGTCTGCCCGAGAGGTGCCCCACATATTTTTTGTTGTGGCTTGGGGAGATTCTAATTGGGATTGACCTTCGGAGATCAACGGACAGGAGAGGTAATAAGCAAAGGAATTGGAGCTCCTAGGTAGAGAAGGAAACTGCAGTCTAAAATACCCGTAATTCTGGTGCACGAAGATCCGAATGAAGACGACAGAATCGTAAGTATAAGGATAAGGAATACCGTTCGGTTGGGTGGGATACGGTTGCCTGCTTGTGTGAGAGTGTGATTGAGACGGAGCAAGGTTCTGAGACGCATCGGAACGAAAGTCCAGGACGGATTAGGACAAAGCTCCGAAGCGAATGCGGAGGTCTTCTAACCGCGGTTCCAATCTCCCGCGAGGGACTTGGCCGGTGAAGGACCGAAGCGATTTTTAGGGGAATTCCTGGGTGGGTAATAGGTCCTAAGACCCCCTGCAAGACACTCTCACTGGTAACCAAGGGCTGGAGGGATTGCCATAAAATTCCTGGACCTCATCTTTCAAGATTATAGTGATCACTACAATAGAAAACCGATCGGAAGACGAAAATGGGTTAAAATAAAAGTCGAGCTCGAAAACAAGAAAAAAATTTCCAGGAGGGTTATAAGAATAAATTACCCAAAATACCTCCTGATAGTCCTTTAGGGTTGATGATTAAATATTGGGGCTCTTGGCCCTCCCAAGAAGGGAAAAATAAAGAAAAGATGGTACATTATTGCATAGAAATTTGGGGTGGAAAAGAAACTAGACCTGACCATTTGTATTGGCCAATATTTGGATCTTTTGACGATTGGGTATGTCAAGCCCTAAATTTATATGTAAACAGTAAGGAACCTTTTAGTCAGGAAGAAAGTGATTACGCTGCTTTATGGAGAGGATCTACCACCACAATTTCCCTGTTTCTCTTAAGAGAAAAAGGGAGGGAGGATAAAAAGAAGGAAGAAGAAATTAAGAAGTCATCATGGGAGCCATTAGATAATTTACCTCCTCCATACCAGGGAACAGAGGAAAGGTTAGAACCACGGAGTATCTATCCTGAATTACCGGAAAATCCCCTACCTACTGCTCCCTCAGCGCTCCCAACTCCCTCTCCACCTTCTAGTCGTACAAGGAGAAGGATGAGGCTACAACCAGAAAAAGGTTCTCAAGAGGAAAAAGAGATCCTTTTGGCACCCCTTAGAGAGGTGCCTATGGGAGGAGTAGGAGGTATTGGGTTTGTATCAGTACCTCTGAATACAGGAGATGTTAGAAATTTTAAGAAAGAAATGGGTCGATTCTTAGATGATCCTTTGGGGGTCTCAGAAAGACTAGAGCAATTTCTAGGACCCAATACATATACGTGGGAAGAAATGCAATCTATAATGGGAATTCTATTTACGACCAAAGCAAGGGCCATGATCAGACAGGCTGGAATACGAATTTGGGAAAGAAGGCATCAACAAGGCCCACCCGGGGAGCACAAGCGGCCAAATCAAAACCCTAATTGGAACAACCAAAATGGCCAAGATAGACAGAGTATGGCAGATTTGAGGGAGATCATAATACAAGGAATAAGGGAGGCAGTTCCTCGAGGACAGAATATTGACAAGGCATTTAATGAACACCAAATGAAAGATGAGTCTCCTACTGATTGGCTAGAACGATTAAGAAAAATGTTCCAACTATATTCCGGGGTAGATCCGGCATCTCCAGTTGGAGAGGTTTTATTAAAAACTCAATTTGTAGCTCGGTCCTGGGGAGACATTAGAAAGAAATTAGAAAAATTAGAAGACTGGCAAGATCGCGGGCTTCAGGAATTGTTGAGGGACGCTCAGAAGGTTTATGTGAGAAAAGATGAAGAAAAACAAAAGGCAAAAGCAAAAATATTTGTAGCAGCAGTCCGAGAAAGTCAAAACCGGGAGCGGTCTCACTCAATTATGAAGCCTGAAGTAAGAGCACCTGAGTTACGAAATCAAAATAGAAAACCAATAAATTTTAGGGAAAACCCCAAAAACATCCCAGGGAAAATACCCGAGTGTTATTAGTGTGGAGTAAAAGGACACCTTAAACAATATTGTAGAAAACGAATACAAGATGAAAAAATATTTAAAGAAGAATAGGGATGTCAGGGGCTCCATATCCTGAGGACCAGAGAACCACCTGAGCCCTTGATAAATTTAAAATTGGGTCCTCAGGAAACAGAAGTTACCTTTTTAGTAGATACTGGCGCAGCAAGATCAACAGTTCGGAGTATACCTCCAGGGTGCCAGTTAAGCAAGCAAACTGCCTTAGTAGGAGGAGCAAAAGGAGTACCCTTTAAAGTTCCTATTATTAAAGCTGTACAGAGTGGTCCGAGAATCTATGACCAAATTACGGGAAGGAATTGTGCAAAGAAAGAAAGAGAGGGAAGTTCAACAGGGTTGGTTTGAATCATGGTTTAATCAATCACCATGGATAACAACTTTAGTATCGACTTTGCTTGGACCATTGATCATATTATCATTGATTCTCACTTTTGGACCATGTATTTTAAATAAAATAATCACTCTTGTGAAAAATAGAATGGAAACCGTACAACTTATGATTTTACGGCAACAATACACCGGTTTAATCACACCAGATGAGGAACAATCAGAAATAGAATTAGAAAATACTGCTATACTATCGGCCGCAAGAGAAGCGGTTCAAAATTTGAAACAGCAAATTGGGGAATAAAGAGAAAAAGGGGGGAATTGTAATAATAATTATGAAAAATTGCTAATTGTTAATTTACTTATAATTGATTGCTAATTGTTAACTCGCTTATAGAGCAAGGCTGGTGCAAGATGCTTGAGCGATCCTAAAACAAGTAATAATTTGTAAACGTCAAATCACAATATCCTGTTTCACCAGTAAAGAATAGAACGCATCCGGGAGGACTAGTACGAACCAATACAGAAAAGATGAAATCAAAAAGAAATGAACTGAGCATGTGCCAATCCCATTGAGGTGAAAAGTGCAGCAATGAGGAAGACCCTTACTTCATCCCGGGACCCCTGCCCAAGACCACCAGGAGGCAGTGCGCATGCGGAACAGTGTTGCGAAACTAATTGTAATACAAAGCAAAGGAAAATTTACATGTTGCGACACCTGAATGAATATGCATGTCTTGGGACAATAAATATAGTACATTGTCACTTCTCTGGTGTGCGTGTTGGTGGAGCAGTGACTCCCCGTGCACCCAGCGCTGCTTTGCTTATTTTCTCTTTGTATTAAATTGAAATAAATTACCTTTGATTTTATAATTGGACTTCGATCATTTATAACAGCTGAGACCCGCAGGTGCAGCACCAGCAGGCAGCAGTCATCGGCGGCATCCCGTGGCCCTGCACCATGGCAAAGAAGCAGGAGCAACAGACCCAGTGGGCCCATGCGGGTGCGAGACCACTCCCGCTTGCAACGTCGGGACCAAGCTCCCTATGCACGGCCCAGAAGACGCTCCCAGGGCAGCCGCACACCAGCAGCATGAGCTGGGAGGAGTTCCCGCAGTCAGGCTGCACCCAGGCTGTCCCAGTGCTCCCCAGCACGTGCCAGCCACAGCCGCAGCACTACCAGACAGCGGCCATCAGCATCCTCCCGTGGCTCCAGAGCACGTCAAAGAGGCAGCACCTCAAGATCCACCGAGCCCGTGCAGGTGCGACACCACTCCTCCAGCACTGACATCCAGGAGTCCTCGCGGTCCTCCTGTGGCTCTCCACAACGGGACAGCAGCAGCCCCAGCACTCACAGCCGGAGGCTTTATAGCCATGCCACAGCTCCCTGGCACCAGACACCGGCACTGCAACAATCGGGCCATGCCACGGCTCCCCAGCGTGCTCCCAGTTGAACTGTCAAACCCAAACTGCCCACACACAGCTTAGAAGACAGCGGGAGAGAAGCCACAGCCAGCACCGCGTGGCAAAAGGAGCACCCACAGCCAGGCAGTGAGGGGCTGTCCCAGTGCTCGCCAATACCTGAGGCCAGCAGCCCCAGCACCAGCAGGCAGCGGCCATCGGCAGCATCCTCTGACTCTGCAGCACTGGAAACTGGCAGCAGCTCCATTCCCACTAGGCCGATACGGGTGCGAGGCAGCTCCCACTCCCAACATCGGGCCCAAACTCCCAGCTCACGGCCCGGATACCTCAGTGGGACCAACTGTGTCTCATCTCTGAGCGACCACTGTGATCCCCGTCCACCGGCACAATAAAGATGGCCCTTCATCTCTGGACTGGGAGATTCCAGGCTCCTTGGTTGGCTTCCTCCTCCTCCTGTCCCTTTCTCAAGGGGCAGCATCAGGGACTGGGCCCAGAGCATTGTCCTTTCCCTGGAGGTCAGCAGCACCTTCTGCAGACCCACTTCCTGCACCCACCCAGCCGGCCTGGCCCTCACGGCTCACCCCCCAAAACCATGCACCCCGGTGCCAGTGACTTCTGACACGCTTCAGCTCTGTTTCCCTCTGGAAAAGGCTAGAAGCAATATCCAGTCCTCATCGCCTAGGTTAGTGAGCATGGTGGCAGAGGGGCAAAGCTGGTGTTCTTTTAAGAGTTCAGTTCAGTGTCACGTCTGTGCAAAGTACTAATTAGGGTAAAAGCTGCTGTTCTTGTTGGGTAAATGTAACTATCACAACACCCAATCTCTTCACCAAACAGCTATGTGGAATTTCCTAATCCCAAAGAACTCTCCTTGCTGTTACGTCCAGATTTGAGCTGGATGAGAATGGGGTTTTGCCTCTCTCCTCCCTGCCTCCTGCTATCCCTCCCTCTCCCATGCCCCCACAAAATGCTTTGCTATGAATCCTTGTTTGCAGACAGCTCAGGTGCACCATCAGGGGAAGGACCCCCTGAACTCTTTCAGGTGACTGAAAGGAAAAGGTCATGCAAGGGCAGGAGCTCTGGCATGTGCAGCCTGCGGCTGCCCCATCCTGCCTGCACCTTGCCTCCAGCTTCCCCACCTGCCCTCTCCCAGCTCTACAGAGGATGCCGCTGCCGTCCCTGGGCTTGGGGAGCACCCTAGGTGTTCCGTTCAGCCCTTCCACCTCTGCTCGAGAGCGTAAAGACTCCTCTGGTTGCTGCTACCGAGGCACTTCTCTGTCCTTGACCTTCTGCAAACTGTGTGCTGCAGCACCATGGGGAGCATCTTCAGTCAGAAGGGACACTCAGCGATGGGTCAAGCAGAGTGCTGGAAAGCAGCATCTATGCCCTTGTCCAGGAATCAAACACAGGGAAGGCAGATGTGAACATAGTCTGTTTTATTTTAAGTGGGGGACATAAAAACGGGGTGGGGATGTATCAGGGGGAGTGGAAATTGTATACTGACAGTAAAAAAATGCTACAATGAGAGTAAAATTAGGGTAAAAATACTAGTTTACTATTGTTAGAACAACAACAGAACAAGAGAATAACGACAAAAAGCTACAATAAACCAACAAAACAACTACAGTATAAGAACAAAACAAGAACAGGATAACAAGAATATTAGAACAACTGTAGAACAAACATAGAACAATAAAAATCTTCAATAAACATCAGAGACGCCGACATTTTGCTTCTGGTGGCCCAAAAGGCCACTTGGCATCTGCGCGGTCCTCCTCCTTTGGGAAGATAAAAACCCAAAGAGAACAGGTTCAGTCACACCCATGTACATCGCAACTTAGAAGGAAGGAGATGCTGTAACAGGTCAAATATAAAAACAAAGAGTGATTTCATTACCGAAGGTTTCAATATTTGTGGGTTTTGGGGTAATTTAAACTGCAGCCAACACACACAATTACAGGGCTCCGAGAGTAAAAGACCCAGCAGCGAAGCCCTCCTGGGGGTGGTGAGGACCCCACAGCAGGGGGGAGCAGCTCTCGGGTGACCCCTGGCTCCAGCAGCCTCTGCCCCGCTCCCGCTGAACGGCACCAGGGGAGACAGCACTGCAGCTCCCAGGAGCTGGAAAATCCCAAATGGGTGGGGATGAGGCACAGATGAAAACCAATTGGGATTTGGGGAGGGGGAGGAGCCCAGCCTGCTCTGGACTCCCCCAGTGGCTCCAGAGCACCCCAACATGGGGAGGGGAATAAGAAGGGAGGGGAGAGGCTGCCAGGGCTGGAGCAGGAGTTGACACATTAGGAAACGTGGCAAAATAAAGCCAGGACGGAAACGCTGCACAGACGCATAGAGGATCAGGACCAGGACCAGGACCAGGACCAGGACCAGGATCAGGACGCAGCGCTGTGCTGAGCCCCGGCATGAGGCTGGGTTGAGGCTGATACTACCCTGGCCTGCACTTGACGTCTCCCATGTCCTCGCCTGGTTCTCCACGGTCATTGCAGCTCTGAAACTGAAAGCCCTGCAGACTGCTTATACACTAGGCAAAAGGCCTTGCTTGTTCCCCACTTCTGGGTCCCGTTCACTGCAGTTTATATTTGAGCATCTTAAGGAAAACTGCTGCCATTTGTTTTTCTTAGCATGCAAGGCTGTAATGCAACATTTCTGTTGGAGGCCCCCGTGGTGTTGGGGGCAAGAGGGGAATATGAAGAATGGGCTTTCTGACTTTGTTGCTGTCTCGCTCACAACGGTTGCAAAGAGGAGCGTATTCAGAAGGGTGGAACCAGCTGAATTTGTTCTTTTTCTGCAGAGGGCCCTAAGTGATTTTGTAAATCGGTAGACCGCAGTGAAGAAAGAGATTGGTGGGAAGACAGAAGCAGCTTATTGCTCGAGGTGAGTGTTTCCACTTCTGTTACTCAGTTACTGCAGCCCTGAGGAGAAGGACTTGGGGTGTTGGCCAAAAACCCCACCTGACCCAGCAGTGTGTGCTCGCAGCCCAGAAACCAACCGTGTCCTGGGCCGCATCTAAAGGAGAGTGGCCAGCAATTGGAGAGAGGGGATTCTTCCCCTCTACTCCGCTCTTGTAATACCCCCCTGCAGTCCTGCGTCCAGCTCTGGAGCCCTCTGTACAGGAAAGACGTGGACCTGTTGGAGAGAGTCCAGAGGAGGGCCACAGAAACCATCAGAGGGATGGAACACCTCTTCTCCGAGGAAAGGCTGTGAGGGTTAGGGCTCTTGAGCCTGGAGAAGACAAGACTCCGGGGAGCCCTTATTGCAGCCTTTCAGTCCTTAAAAGGGGCCCGTAAGAAAGACGGGGAGAGACTTTTTTAGCAGGGCCTGCTGCAATAGCATGAGGGGTAATGCTTTTAAGGTAAAAGAGGGAAGATTGAGGTTGGATGCGAGAAAGAAATTCTCGGCAATGAGGATGATAAAATCGTGGCGCAGAGAGATGGTAGATGCCCCATCCCTGGAGATATTCAAGGCCAAGCTGGATGTGGTTCTAGGCAACCTGATCTAGTTGAAGATGTACCTGCTCATTGCAGGGGAATTGGACTAAAGGACCTTTGAAGGTCCATCCAACCCAAACTATTCCATCATTGCTTTTCTTCTACTCTGGTTGTGCTCCAGACACGGCCTGGTGTTTGTCCTGATGTTGCAGGTGAATTATTCAGGGAAGTCATCCTTGGTGGGTTAATTAAAAGGGCTTTCTTCATGAGGAAGCAATGATCAAATGGTAAGGAATCAACGACTTAAGGAAGATCAAACAGTAACCAAATGGTGGTAATGTAATAGTGGAATGGTAATGAGAGTCACGGAACTGATTTTGGTTGGAGAAGGCCGTAAAGGTCATCGAGTCCAACTGTTAAGCTAACATTGCCAAGTTCACCAGGAAACCATGTCCCCAAGCTGGCCCTTGACTCTGCACTTGCTGGTGGAGCAGCCGCCCCGGTGACCTGGATGCCACGGGCTCGGGTCCCTGCCTGTGCGCTTCAGAGCCAGCCCTGTGATGCAGTGTCCGTGTCACAGTGGGTGGTGTGTGCCCGAGGGTGCCCCTGCCCCTATTGGGGGCACATGCAGGCCAGCGGTGCTGATGTCACAGTGGGCACTGTGACCAGTGGCAGGGGCAGGCCTATAAAAAGGGGACGCTGGGCACAGTGCATCACTGCGAGGTGAAGGTGAGGTGCAGGGAGTAGAGGGTAGGGACGGGGCTCTCAGGGAGCTGCCAGGGGAGGAGGGGGCTCCACACCGCAGGGCTCTGGGCCTGGGCTGCAAGCTCACCTGCGTCTCTTCTCCCTCAGAGGTAGCAGAGGAGCATTTGGAGAAGAAGCCCCAGCGTTGCTGGGACAGGGACTCTCCAAACATTCACCTTTTACGTCTGACACGTCCGCAAAGAGGTGTAGGACACCTGACTCGATGGAGCAGGGTGAGAGCAAAGTCCCCCTCCTACAGCCTAGCAGAGGGACTCTAGGGGTGGTCAGCGTGGGGCCGGGAGGGTTGTCAGGGGGAGGCAGGAGCTCCCAAGCCACCCTGGGGGAGGGCCCCTCCTCTCCTTGGCAAGCGGGAGCCATGGTGGGCAGTGGGCACCCACTGGGACACCCATGCCTGCAATGCCCTTTCCTCTCCAAGGCTTCCAGCCCTGCCCAGCAGCCAGCTAGGCAGGGACAGAGCAGCCCGTGGGGGCAATCCCTCAGGGATGCGTTCCTGGCCCAGCAGACTTTCTCATTCCCAGTGACATTTTCTCTCTCTCATCCAGCATGCGTGTTGTGTCGCCGGGCAGAGGCAGACCCGGACCTCTGTGGGCCAAAACTGCATCATGGAGATATCTGTGCCCATCTCTTTTGCCTGGTGAGTTCCTCAGGGGCTGGCTTCATCTTTGCAACAAGTCTGCCCTGCCACATGCCCCTCATCAGCTCCTTGTCTCTGCTCTTCTGCAGCATTTTGCCAGGGAGCTTCTTCCTCAAGAAGATGCTGAAGAGGAAGAAGAGCTGACATATTCCCCTCTGGATGTTCAACGCACAGCTGAGAAGGCAGCCCAGATGGTGAGGATCTGAGATGATCAGGCTGATTCGTGCCAGGAGAGGTTTGCGGGAGCTTAGCCCAGATGCCAAGACCAGAATCCCAGCCCTTCCACCCAGCTCTGGGACCAAAGTCTTGCTCCCAGCAGCTCCACAGAGGCTCCAGCACAGGAGCCCACTCTGCCAAGTGGATGTGTGGTCTGTGACCCAGCAGTGGCCACATCCTGCTCCCTGCCTCAAGGTGTGGGTCTGGCTGTGGAGGCCTTGAGGCTGCCACTGATCGGGGGCTGCTCTATTCTTTCCAGGATTGCTTCGTGTGTGGTGAAGGGGGGGCCACAGTCACCTGCTGGGCCCTGGGCTGCAACCGCAGGTTCCATCTCCCCTGTGCTGTGGACGGTGAATGCGTCACCTGTTATTTCCGACCATTCAGGTACGTCCTCTCCCCTCCTCGCCGTCACCAGGGAATGACCCAGCGCTTCTCATCTCACCCATCCTTTCCCTCTTCCCCCAGATCCTTCTGCCGGGAGCACAGACCACAGCAGCAAGATCTGGTGGCTCCAGAGGACACCACCTGCCTCATCTGCATGGAGCCTGTTGAAGGCAGAACGAGCTATCGGACCATGGTGTGCCCAGCATGCGAACGCGCCTGGTTCCACAGGGCCTGCATCCAGGTAGGAGCCGTTCCCTCACTCCAGGCATGGGAGGCTCTCAGCAGCACCAGAGCCTCACTCCCGCTCTTTCTGTTTTTCCTGCAGGGACAGGCTACGCATGCTGGATTTTTGTGCTTGCAGTGCCCTCTGTGTAGAAACGGCAACAGGTTTCTTCTCGAAATGGCGCACATGGGGATCTATGTCCCCGAAAGGTTGGTGTCCTCCTGGCCAGCACTGTGCCATGCCTGGACCTGCCCCAGCAGTCATGGCCCTCCGCTGTGCCCCAAGTCTGGGCTTTAGCTCCATGGAGAAGTTGGGAACAGGGTGTGGGGGGAAGAGCAGGGAGACCCTGCATCTGCCATATGCTGGGGCAGCAGGAGCTCATCAATTTTCCTTGCTCCATCAGAGCTCCATCATGGGAGGACAACGACGCATATGCAGAACTGTACGAGAGGCACAGCAGCTGTGATGCCAGGGAGTGCCTTTGTCCAGGAGGCAGAGAGGTGGCAGAGCCAGACGGGTAAGTTGAGAAAGCTGCACCTGGAGGCTTGGCACGGGATCTCTGTTTCAGCAAGGGCTCGAAGCAGAAGGGCTGAGAACAGCTCTACTGGACAATCCCATGCTGTGGGCACATCGTCCTTCGAGACATGAACCCATTTCTTTCCCCAGGCCCTGGCAGCTGCTCCTGTGCCGATCCTGCGCAGCTGAGGGCACACACAGACGCTGCTCGAACCTAGAGATGAGCCACGAGGCCGGATGGGAGTGTGAAAGCTGTGCTGGGCCGGGCACATGTAAGTGTCAAAGCACGCGGGTGCTCTTGGGCTGGGGCCAGGCAAGGCCTGGCAGTGGGTGCCTGGTGTGGGCTTGGCAGAGCCTGTCTGCTGCAGGAGGGATGGGGCACCGCTCCGACCTAGCCTGCCCCAAGCCTGGGGGCCATGCTGTTAACCTTCCTGCTTCCCCTTGCAGCCTCTGGTGCAAGCTCAGAGCTTGCTGGTCCCAGCACTGCCGGCCCAGCAGCATCACGGCAGTCGCCTGGATCTGTGGAATTGGAGTCCAGCAGCCCCAGCACCAGCGGCCAGGCAGCATTGGGGCAGAATCTGGGACCTGAGGCAGAGGAGACCGGCAGCCCAAGCAGTAGTGGACAGATGCCAGCAGGGTCACGCCAGGGTTCCCCAGTGTGTGAGGGCAGCAGCCGCTCCAGCCCCCCTGGGCCTGACCGACGGCGACACCAAACCCGGGCCGACCGACAGACCCAGACACCCTACAGACGGCCCAGAGGACAGCGGGAGAGGAGCCGACGGCCAGCAACACGTGCTGCCAGCAACACCCGCAGCCAGGCGGTCCCAAGGCTGTCCCGATGCTCCACATCACGCGAGACCCGCAGGCGCAGCACCAGCAGGCAGCAGCCATCGGCGGCATCCCGTGGCCCTGCACCACGGCAAAGAAGCAGGAGCAACAGACGCAGTGGGCCCATGCGGTTGCGAGACCTCTCCCGCTTGCAGCATCGGGACCAAGCTCCCTATGCACGGCCCAGAAGACGCTCCCAGGGCAGCCGCACACCAGCAGCACGAGCTGGGAGGAGCCCCTGCCGTCAGGCTGCGCCCAGGCTGTCCCAGGGCTCCCCTGCACGTGCCAGCCATAGCCGCAGCACTACAAGAGAGCGGCCATCAGCATCATCCCGTGGCTGCAGAGCACGTCAAAGAGGCAGCACCTCAAGATCCACCAGGCCCATGCGGGTGCGAGACCGCTCCCTCTTGCAACGTCGGGACCAAACTCCCCGCACGCGGCGCAAAAGACGCCGTGAGAGCAGCCGCACGCCAGCACCACGTGCAAAGAGGTGCACACGAAGACAGGCTGTGTCGGGGCTATCCCAGCGCTCCCAAGCACATGCCAGCAGCTCCTCCAGCACTGACAGCCAGGAGGCTTTATAGCTGTGCCACAGCTGCCTGGCACCAGACACCGGAACTGCAACAATCGGGCCATGCCACAGCTCCCAAGGCGCTCCCAGTTGAACTGTGCCACCCAAACTGCCTACACACAGCTCAGAAGACAGCGGGAGAGAAGCCACAGCCAGCACCACGTGGCAAGAGGAGCACCCACAGCCAGGCAGTGAGGGGCTGTCCCAGTGCTCGCCAATACCTGAGACCAGCAGCCCCGGCACCAGCAGGCAGCGGCCATCGGCGGCATCCTCTGACTCTGCAGCACTGGAAACTGGCAGCAGCTCCATTCCCACTAGGCCGATACGGGTGCGAGACAACTCCCACTCCCAACATCGGGCCCGAACTCCCAGCGCACGGCCCGGATACCTCAGTGGGACCAACCGTGTCTCATCTCTGAGCAACCACTGTGATCCTCGTCCACCGGCACAATAAAGATGGCCCTTCATCTCTGGACTGGGAGATTCCAGGCTCCTTGGTTGGCTTCCTCCTCCTCCTGTCCCTTTCTCAAGGGGCAGCATCAGGGACTGGGCCCAGAGCATTGTCCTTTCCCTGGAGGTCAGCAGCACCTTCTGCAGACCCACCTCCTGCACCCACCCAGCCGGCCTGGCCCTCACGGCTCACCCCCCAAAATCATGCACCCCGGTGCCAGTGACTTCTGACACGCTTCAGCTCTGTTTCCCTCTGGAAAAGGCTAGAAGCAATATCCAGTCCTCATCACCTAGGTTAGTGAGCATGGCGGCAGAGGGAGCCTTTTGGGGCAGATTCTGGGGGAGCTGCATATGACTGAAAGGAAACGGTCATGCAAGGGCAGGAGCTCTGGCACATGCAGCGTGTGGCTGCCACATTCTGCCTGAGCCTTGCCCCAGCTCCCCCGCCTGCCCTCCCCCAGCCAAACACAGGATGCTGCTGCCACCCCTTCTCTTGAGGAGCACCGTAGGTGCTTTGTTCAGCCCATTCACCTCTGCCTGAGAGCGTAAAGATTCCTCTGGTTGCTGCTGCCAAGGCACTTCTCCCTCCTTCACCTTCTCCTAACTGGGTGCTTAAGGGCCATGGGGAGCATCTTCAGTCGGAAGGGACAGCCTCTGGAAGGTCTCCAGCTCTCAAAACTCAGGTCTTGCACTCAGAAGCCAAAACACGAGTCAGCTCTCCAACTCCATCAACTCAGCTTGCTTATCAAGATGGGTCATTGCTCCTCCACCATTTTTCTTCTCACATCACAAGATGAGCAATGGGGAAGCAGGAAGAAACATGTGAATTAAGTGGTTTCCAGCCAGGCACTGTCTGTAAAGCAGTTTTAATGCAGGACAACTGTGATCATGAAACTAGCCTCTGTGACCAAAGTCTTTGGTGGTTCTGAGTAAGAAGCAGCTATTTGGCCATAGACAGAGCAGAATCCAAAGAGCTCTGGAGGTACCATGCTTTTAGTATTACTGTTGGGATGATCCAGAGCAGAGTTGCTGTCTTTCCACTGTCCTCTGCAGCACGTTTGTGCAGTCTTGCCCTCAAACTGCCACTGCCTGAAGTAGAGGCAAAGTGCAGGTAAACTAGTGAAATAATAATGAGAAACAGTAATAATAATAATACTAACTGTTGTTCAACCAGGCAGCTGTGTTTGAAGAGAGGAAGCAAGTACCCACAAGCAGAGGGTGCTGGAAAGCTGCACCCTGCACCCTGGCCCAGGAATCAAACACAGGGAAGGCAGATGTGAACACAGCCTGTTTATTTTAAGTGGGGGACATAAAAACAGGGGATGGGGGGTGAGGTGGAGGAGGGTGGGAATTGCATATTGACAGTAAAAAATACTAAAATCAGGGGAAAAACACTGGTTCACTATTGCTATCACAACGAAACAACAGGGTAACAACAAAAATACTACAATAAAACAACCAAACAACTACAGGATAACAGGAAGATTAGAACAAGTGCAGAACAAACATAGAACAGTAAAAATCTTCAACAGATATCATAGCCGCTGACGTTTTGCCATCGGTGGTACAAAAAGGCCACTTGGCCTCGGTATCCCTGGAAGCAAGGTAGGACATCATTCACACCCAACTGCCTTCACAAGAAGTGTTCACAGTCACATCCTACCTTCTGTCTTCAAACAAACTGGGATTTAGCCCTGTGCACTGTTCCCAAGTGTGTTTCCACAGCCGGCACACCTCACCTGTTAGATGAATTGCATGTCTCTCGGAGGCACGGTGACACAGTGCCCTGCACAAGCTGAGCCCTGTAAAGGAACAGCAGTACCCACATTCCCAGGGCTCCAGTCACAAAGGCCACGGCAGCCAGAGCCAGCGAGGACCAGACAAAACTCCAGCTGAAAGGCAAAGAAGGAAATGAGAGAGATTAGAAATAACAGGGTGTGAGGAATAGGGACAGCCTACCTCATTTAGACTTGTTATAATCAAAATGCACTGCCTTGAAGATAGGAACTTTGATGAGGCTTTAGCTATGAACAGGGAAATCCTAATTAGAGTGAAGAGTGTGACCCACTGATTTCATGTTAAATCCCAGCCCCGGTCCCCTGCAGAATTCGCTGCCAGCTTTTGCTAAAACAATTGCTGTGAAATTTTGGATAGTAGAACTACAACAGCTGAGAGCAGGCACGAATGTAGCAGCTTAGGAGCTAAATGGAAGTGTTCTATGTGCTTTGGAAAGCCTTTGCTAAAGAAAAATCAAAATCTGTTTTGACTGCATTGCTGGAGGTTATAAGGAACATCTTTGCAGGAGAGCAACTTTGACAGTACTCTAGTTGTTGAACTGTCAGAAATGTTCATTTATGATTCAGCAAACTTCATTTTTTACTCACTTCAGCCTTTCCTGCCTACAGATTGCGATCCAACGGCATCTCTGGTGTACTTGCTGCACTGCCTGCAGGCAGGATGCAAATCTAATTGTCAATTAGAATCCCCTACAAGAAGAACACTCCACAGACAGCCAAGGTCCCAGGAAAGCAAGCGTTTAAAGCAAAAGCGTTTGAAGGGGAGCCCGGGGAGCAGCCTGCGGGCACCGGCAGTGCAGAGCCGGGTCTGGCGCAGCTGCACAGCGGCACCTCGTGTTCCCAAACCAGACACAGCTGTCCCTCCCAGGGCCGGGCCAGGGCCTTCCCGCACTGCAGGGTCACGGGAGAGGAAAATCTGTAATCTGTAAACCTGCTGCAATCTGTATTTGACTTTGTCCTGCAGGGCAGCTGATGCTGACCTTTGATTTTTGTATGGTTAACAGGAAGAGGCCATCTGCCAGCCACAGGTTGGCTGCTCAGAATACGCATGCAACTACTTTAGAAACCAGGTTAGAGCCCTACAGACCCTGAGCTTATTCATCAGAGGCACAGCAGGCTCACAAATACCGTAGAAAGACTGCCTGAACCATGCTGATCCAACCTTCCTCAGGCTAGCTCCAGACAGACAGAATATGCAAATGAACGCAGTATTTTAAACACAACCAAGAATGCTGAGGTTAGGGTTAACCAAAAACGTGACTCAGTAGAGATTTAAATTAAGAAGAGTCTAATTTAGTATTGAGAAGGCCTTTTCTTCCCAACTTGGTTGTCCTGCACAGACAAAGAAAAGGGCAGACATTTCAAAGCTCTTACTTACCCTATCCCCAGGATGCTGACGTTTATGACAGTTACTGGGAAGTTCTTAAACATATGAAGAAATTTAGATAGGAAATTGGGATTACACAACATGTGACACAAAGGAGCTGAGTGGGACTTGATGACCATATTTCTAATAAGGGAACGGTCATTCTTCAGTGGAGGGGACCTTGGGTGCTAAAATCACTTACTTCTCGGCAAGTAAGATGACATCCTGACACCAAGTAGTCTTGGCAGTTCTGTGTACTCCTGGCTTCTCAGCTGCTACTTGTACGGTGCCAGATGTGCTCAGTGCTCTGTGTGCTGCTGTCCTTCTCTGGGTCCTGTGAGGGATCAGCAGAATCAGAGGAAGCAGTGCTTGACCTCCCATGCATGGAGTTATCTGTAGATACAAGCAAGGCTGCTGAGAACAAGGATAACCATGGAGTGAAAAGTCCACAGAACTTCAAATTCAGCATTGGAACTACAGCCTGGAGAAGGGCAGTTATGCTCAGAAATAAATGTAACTTGCGGTTTGTAGGTCATATCTGGAAAGAAGAGTGGCTTTGGTGAGGTATGGTGACTTCAGGGGAAAAAAGATCTCTTAGATCCTCCCTCTGCATCATACAGATACTTGATCGCTCCCTCCGATTCTGAAGTAATACATGGGAAGAAAGAAAACTGTACTGTAATATTCCAGCCACAAATGCAAGAAGCAGTCATGCAGCCATCAGCATTACCTGCGTCATGTCAGACTGTTATTCCAGCAAACATTCTTCCCCCCTCATCGTGAATGGTCCAGTTAATTTTATAGATTGCTTTGGAGGATCTGACAGAGTACTTCCAAAGCACTACGTGTTCTCTATGGAGAAACACAGAATCATAGAATCATAGAATAGTTAGGGTTGGAAAGGACCTTAAGATCATCTAGTCCCAGCCCCCCTGCCATGGGCAGGGACACCTCCCACTAAACCATGCCACCCAAGGCTCTGTCCAACCCGGCTTTGAACACCGCCAGGAATGGAGCATTCACAACTTCCTGCGCAACCCATTCCAGTGCCTCACCACCCTTACCACCTTCTCCTTTTTTAGGACTTCATCTGGTTAGTCCTATGATCACATCTGCTTTTTCTCGCTACGTGACAAAGTTGTGGAAGACCACAAGCTCCATCCTTTAAGCACTGTAACAAGATAATTACAGATAAGGCTGCTGAAATTAAAAGAAAAAATACCCACAAAAAAACCAACACAAACAAAAAAAGCAAATAAACAAAACCCCAAAAAGTACCCCAAAACCAAAACAATTAACCACTGTTAGCATCTGATACCTGAGTTCACGCATAGCTATCTGCGGGGGATTAAGGACAGCATGACAGACCATTATGATCAAGGCTGACCTATATTTTGCAAGTTTTAGAACTCCTATTAATGGGATTTCGAAAGGCTTGGCCCCACAACCATTCACTTCTGCTAGAGCTGACCTGCAACATGCAAGTCCAGCAGCAACAACATGACTTGGAGTGAGCACACCGCCTCCAAACATGGATTTGCAGGGTCATGCCAGAAATGTGTGCCATTAAGTTGTGTGATGCTGCCCCTTCAACCTCTGGGTCAAAATTGAGAGTAAAGACCTCTGGGGACAGTAATGGCTAAGGAAAGGCTGCCAGATATTTTTGTTCAAAAGGAGACGGGAGCTGTAACTCTTTTTTCCCTTTAACAGACATATAAAAACGTTTGAAGACAGATCTTTAAAGGATGTTTCACTTCTTCAATCTCGGTATTACATCTGATTAGGACATTGAAACCTTAAAAAGACGATAACTGCACATCAACAGTTTCTGGAGTTCGTGACTTGCAAAATATAGGTCAGCCTTGATCATATTGGTCTGTCGTGCTGTCCTTAATCCCCTGCAAATGGCGCCCGAACAGGGACTACTGCTGTTTGTACCATGTTCCTGAAACGTCCAACAGAAGGGTCCACATCCTCTGGATTGATGATTTCGTCGTCATCACTGAATGTCACTCTGGAGTTCTTCCGTTTTCTTTTTGGTCTCTGAATATCCAAGTTCCCTTCCTCAATGGTTAGCGTGGAAATTCTTTTGTTGTGGGCTGTATTAAACTCTGTCAGGTTGTCAAGTTCCGTCTCCTCCTCTGGCAGGCCCAGCAAGCCCTTGAGCTCTTCATCTTCACTGCCCATTTTCTCATCTCCCTTAACTGCCGATGGAAGCGTCTGAGGCTTCTCCCGCAGCGCGTATGCCCGTGTAGAAGCACCAAATGAAACCGTGGAGTCAATGGGTATCTGTTGGGGTTTGTGAGGTTCCAAAGGGATATGACCCAAGAATGTGCCGTGTGTGCTGTTTAGATCTATGAGGAAAACCCTCTTGAGATGCTTGTGACAGACCAAGGCAGCATGGACCCGAGAGCAAGACTGGTGGTCAATGGTAAAATCGCACAGATCTGGATTTCTCCCACAGAGATAGTATTTCTTCTCATCAATGATGAGTTTCTCAATGAGTTTGTCTCCTTTGACTACATCCAAATGTAAGCCAGGTGGTGGCTTCCCTGCCCAGCTGGGGCACTCGAAGAGCGAGAGGCCTCCGCCACCGGCGGGGTTCGCGTTCGCCGCCATCTTGTGTCTGCCCCATTCAGGCGCGCCCGAGGCACTAGCACCTGTTGCTTTCTTTGCTGTTCCCAGGGCTGAAGCCAGGCCAGGGCGATAATGCCTGAATCCATTTCGTTAACTATTTCTATGCCTTCACCCACATCTTCCTTTTTTTTTTTTTTTTTGTTTGTTTGTTTGTTTGTTTGTTTTACTAAAAGAGAGTTTTTATAGATGTATGATCTACCTTTGCCAAAGTTTCTATATTCTCCATTAGCTATTGTAGTAAACAAGGCACACAGACTAGAATACCTAAAAAAACTGACAAAATGATTAAGATAAAGTAAAGCCATCCTTGCCTCCGCCTGAGCCTCCAGCCCTACCTGCCTCCCAATTACCCGCAAGGCCCCTGACAAAGGGTTCAAAGAGCCCCGATCGCAATCCCTTCGATCATTATAACGGGGGGAGAACTCACCCGAAAATTGCAAAGACAGCTAAGATGGGTTTTCGACCTATGCCCAGTAAGGAGAGATCAAAATCTGATATTGTTACTGATCCTGACGATATTGAACCTTGCTGCGAGGTGAAGGCATCCACAGATTATAGGCCTGGTGCGTCAGAATATTCCTTTGCCTCCACCCCAAACCATTCCCCCATTGACACTAATGTTTTTACCCCAGAAGAAGCAGAGCAACCGAAAGAACTAAATGACTCAACAAAAGAATTATTGCAGGAGGTTATAGAGAAACTCATGGCGGTAACTCAACACGAAGGAATGGGGTCGTTCGCGCCCAAGGGAGCTGGTAAAAACTGTGGGGTCGAAAGGAGTGGAGACCCTGACAGCTATAGGACGCTCGATAGGGCTGTTTCAGGAAACGGCGGGGTGTTTCGATACTGCCGAATGGAGACAGCTGGGGGATAAGCTGTGGGAGGATGTAATCCAGGAAAATAAAACAGCAAAAAAGATGTCAGCCTTGATCATATTGGTCTGTCGTGCTGTCCTTAATCCCCCGCAGCTATCAGAGGAGTTTATATCAGCAGTGCAGTTGATGCAACACCATCACTTCACACTGTTTATTTTAAACTTGCTCTGAAAGGTAAAAACGTATTGTGGCAGGGGTGGCAAGGTGAAGGTCTTTAATGGGATGCATCAACAGTAACTGGGAGCCACTTTGCGCTCCACTGTTTCTCTCCCAGGAGTCTCACCTTCGGTTCAGCAGTAAACAGTATTCCTCAGGAGGATGCTCACAGTCGTTGCTGGGACACTAACTGCCGCTGACCAACACAAACCACTTGCAGCATAACCTTTCCCTCAGCAAACCCAATTCCCACCAAAACCACCGTTAAGGTGCGGTTCTCCTGCAGACCCTGGGGCCACGTGGCAACCCAAGACCAGGTGCCCACAGAGCATGTCCCGCACTGCTTGGACGGCTGAGCTGAGGAGTCTCTGCTCCAGAGCAGGGGCTCCTCCAAGCCGGGAACCCCCAAAACCGCCTCAAAAAGAGGCCAAAGGCCACCAACCCCTTGCGGGCCGAACCCCCCCGCGCCTCCCTCCTCTCAGTCACCACCCCGCGCTCACCGGGGCTCCGGAATCTGCCCGGGACCGAGAGGAGTCGTGGTCAGAGCAAGGGGCGGGGCAATGAGAATGCAGAGAGCGGGAAAGCGCTGAGGGAGCCGGGGAAGAGCGAGGCCAGGACCAGGACCAGGACCAGGATCAGGATCAGGATCAGGACCAGGATCAGGATCAGGACCAGGACCAGGATCAGGATCAGGATCAGGACCAGGACCAGGATCAGGATAAAGAAGAACACATAAAGAATAGAACGCATCCGGGAGGACTAGTACGAACCAATACAGAAATGATGAAATCAAAAAGAAATGAACTGAGCATGCGCCAATCCCATTGAGGTGAAAAGTGCAGCAATGAGGAAGACCCTTACTTCATCCCGGGACCCCTGCCCAAGACCACCAGGAGGCAGTGCGCATGCGGAACAGTGTTGCGAAACTAATTGCAATACAAAGCAAAGGAAAATTTACACGTTGCAACACCTGAATGAATATGCATGTCTTGGGACAATAAATATAGTACACTGTCACTTCTCTGGTGTGTGTGTTGGTGGAGCAGTGACTCCCCGTGCACTCAGCGCTGCTTTGCTTATTACCTCTTTGTATAAAATTGCAATAAATTACCTTTGATTTTATGATTGGACTTGGATTATTTATAACAATTTGGTGACCCCGACGTGATCTCCAGGTGATCTCCCGGATTAGGTCTGCCCGAGAGGTGCCCCACATATTTTTTGTTGTGGCTTGGGGAGATTCTAATTGGGATTGACCTTCGGAGATCAACGGACAGGAGAGGTAATAAGCAAAGGAATTGGAGCTCCTAGGTAGAGAAGGAAACTGCAGTCTAAAATACCCGTAATTCTGGTGCACGAAGATCCGAATGAAGACGACAGAATCGTAAGTATAAGGATAAGGAATACCGTTCGGTTGGGTGGGATACGGTTGCCTGCTTGTGTGAGAGTGTGATTGAGACGGAGCAAGGTTCTGAGACGCATCGGAACGAAAGTCCAGGACGGATTAGGACAAAGCTCCGAAGCGAATGCGGAGGTCTTCTAACCGCGGTTCCAATCTCCCGCAAGGGACTTGGCCGGTGAAGGACCGAAGCGATTTTTAGGGGAATTCCTGGGTGGGTAATAGGTCCTAAGACCCCCTGCAAGACACTCTCACTGGTAACCAAGGGCTGGAGGGATTGCCATAAAATTCCTGGACCTCATCTTTCAAGATTATAGTGATCACTACAATAGAAAACCGATCGGAAGACTAAAATGGGTTAAAATAAAAGTCGAGCTCGAAAACAAGAAAAAAATTTCCAGGAGGGTTATAAGAATAAATTACCCAAAATACCTCCTGATAGTCCTTTAGGGTTGATGATTAAATATTGGGGCTCTTGGCCCTCCCAAGAAGGGAAAAATAAAGAAAAGATGGTACATTATTGCATAGAAATTTGGGGTGGAAAAGAAACTAGACCTGACCATTTGTATTGGCCAATATTTGGATCTTTTGACGATTGGGTATGTCAAGCCCTAAATTTATATGTAAACAGTAAGGAACCTTTTAGTCAGGAAGAAAGTGATTACGCTGCTTTATGGAGAGGATCTACCACCACAATTTCCCTGTTTCTCTTAAGAGAAAAAGGGAGGGAGGATAAAAAGAAGGAAGAAGAAATTAAGAAGTCATCATGGGAGCCATTAGATAATTTACCTCCTCCATACCAGGGAACAGAGGAAAGGTTAGAACCACGGAGTATCTATCCTGAATTACCGGAAAATCCCCTACCTACTGCTCCCTCAGCGCTCCCAACTCCCTCTCCACCTTCTAGTCGTACAAGGAGAAGGATGAGGCTACAACCAGAAAAAGGTTCTCAAGAGGAAAAAGAGATCCTTTTGGCACCCCTTAGAGAGGTGCCTATGGGAGGAGTAGGAGGTATTGGGTTTGTATCAGTACCTCTGAATACAGGAGATGTTAGAAATTTTAAGAAAGAAATGGGTCGATTCTTAGATGATCCTTTGGGGGTCTCAGAAAGACTAGAGCAATTTCTAGGACCCAATACATATACGTGGGAAGAAATGCAATCTATAACGGGAATTCTATTTACGACCAAAGCAAGGGCCATGATCAGACAGGCTGGAATACGAATTTGGGAAAGAAGGCATCAACAAGGCCCACCCGGGGAGCACAAGCGGCCAAATCAAAACCCTAATTGGAACAACCAAAATGGCCAAGATAGACAGAGTATGGCAGATTTGAGGGAGATCATAATACAAGGAATAAGGGAGGCAGTTCCTCGAGGACAGAATATTGACAAGGCATTTAATGAACACCAAATGAAAGATGAGTCTCCTACTGATTGGCTAGAACGATTAAGAAAAATGTTCCAACTATATTCCGGGGTAGATCCGGCATCTCCAGTTGGAGAGGTTTTATTAAAAACTCAATTTGTAGCTCGGTCCTGGGGAGACATTAGAAAGAAATTAGAAAAATTAGAAGACTGGCAAGATCGCGGGCTTCAGGAATTGTTGAGGGACGCTCAGAAGGTTTATGTGAGAAAAGATGAAGAAAAACAAAAGGCAAAAGCAAAAATATTTGTAGCAGCAGTCCGAGAAAGTCAAAACCGGGAGCGGTCTCACTCAATTATGAAGCCTGAAGTAAGAGCACCTGAGTTACGAAATCAAAATAGAAAACCAATAAATTTTAGGGAAAACCCCAAAAACATCCCAGGGAAAATACCCGAGTGTTATTAGTGTGGAGTAAAAGGACACCTTAAACAATATTGTAGAAAACGAATACAAGATGAAAAAATATTTAAAGAAGAATAGGGATGTCAGGGGCTCCATATCCTGAGGACCAGAGAACCACCTGAGCCCTTGATAAATTTAAAATTGGGTCCTCAGGAAACAGAAGTTACCTTTTTAGTAGATACTGGCGCAGCAAGATCAACAGTTCGGAGTATACCTCCAGGGTGCCAGTTAAGCAAGCAAACTGCCTTAGTAGGAGGAGCAAAAGGAGTACCCTTTAAAGTTCCTATTATTAAAGCTGTACAGAGTGGTCCGAGAATCTATGACCAAATTACGGGAAGGAATTGTGCAAAGAAAGAAAGAGAGGGAAGTTCAACAGGGTTGGTTTGAATCATGGTTTAATCAATCACCATGGATAACAACTTTAGTATCGACTTTGCTTGGACCATTGATCATATTATCATTGATTCTCACTTTTGGACCATGTATTTTAAATAAAATAATCACTCTTGTGAAAAATAGAATGGAAACCGTACAACTTATGATTTTACGGCAACAATACACCGGTTTAATCACACCAGATGAGGAACAATCAGAAATAGAATTAGAAAATACTGCTATACTATCGGCCGCAAGAGAAGCGGTTCAAAATTTGAATCAGCAAATTGGGGAATAAAGAGAAAAAGGGGGGAATTGTAATAATAATTATGAAAAATTGCTAATTGTTAATTTACTTATAATTGATTGCTAATTGTTAACTCGCTTATAGAGCAAGGCTGGTGCAAGATGCTTGAGCGATCCTAAAACAAGTAATAATTTGTAAACGTCAAATCACAATATCCTGTTTCACCAGTAAAGAATAGAACGCATCCGGGAGGACTAGTACGAACCAATACAGAAAAGATGAAATCAAAAAGAAATGAACTGAGCATGTGCCAATCCCATTGAGGTGAAAAGTGCAGCAATGAGGAAGACCCTTACTTCATCCCGGGACCCCTGCCCAAGACCACCAGGAGGCAGTGCGCATGCGGAACAGTGTTGCGAAACTAATTGTAATACAAAGCAAAGGAAAATTTACATGTTGCGACACCTGAATGAATATGCATGTCTTGGGACAATAAATATAGTACATTGTCACTTCTCTGGTGTGCGTGTTGGTGGAGCAGTGACTCCCCGTGCACCCAGCGCTGCTTTGCTTATTTTCTCTTTGTATTAAATTGAAATAAATTACCTTTGATTTTATAATTGGACTTCGATCATTTATAACAGCTGAGACCCGCAGGTGCAGCACCAGCAGGCAGCAGTCATCGGCGGCATCCCGTGGCCCTGCACCATGGCAAAGAAGCAGGAGCAACAGACCCAGTGGGCCCATGCGGGTGCGAGACCACTCCCGCTTGCAACGTCGGGACCAAGCTCCCTATGCACGGCCCAGAAGACGCTCCCAGGGCAGCCGCACACCAGCAGCATGAGCTGGGAGGAGTTCCCGCAGTCAGGCTGCACCCAGGCTGTCCCAGTGCTCCCCAGCACGTGCCAGCCACAGCCGCAGCACTACCAGACAGCGGCCATCAGCATCCTCCCGTGGCTCCAGAGCACGTCAAAGAGGCAGCACCTCAAGATCCACCGAGCCTGTGCGGGTGCGACACCACTCCTCCAGCACTGACAGCTAGGAGTCCTCGCGGTCCTCCTGTGGCTCTCCACAACGGGACAGCAGCAGCCCCAGCACTCACAGCCGGAGGCTTTATAGCCATGCCACAGCTCCCTGGCACCAGACACCAGAACTGCAACAATCGGGCCATGCCACGGCTCCCCAGCATGCTCCCAGTTGAACTGTCAAACCCAAACTGCCCACACACAGCTTAGAAGACAGCGGGAGAGAAGCCACAGCCAGCACCGCGTGGCAAAAGGAGCACCCACAGCCAGGCAGTGAGGGGCTGTCCCAGTGCTCGCCAATACCTGAGGCCAGCAGCCCCAGCACCAGCAGGCAGCGGCCATCGGCAGCATCCTCTGACTCTGCAGCACTGGAAACTGGCAGCAGCTCCATTCCCACTAGGCCGATACGGGTGCGAGGCAGCTCCCACTCCCAACATCGGGCCCAAACTCCCAGCTCACGGCCCGGATACCTCAGTGGGACCAACTGTGTCTCATCTCTGAGCGACCACTGTGATCCCCGTCCACCGGCACAATAAAGATGGCCCTTCATCTCTGGACTGGGAGATTCCAGGCTCCTTGGTTGGCTTCCTCCTCCTCCTGTCCCTTTCTCAAGGGGCAGCATCAGGGACTGGGCCCAGAGCATTGTCCTTTCCCTGGAGGTCAGCAGCACCTTCTGCAGACCCACTTCCTGCACCCACCCAGCCGGCCTGGCCCTCACGGCTCACCCCCCAAAACCATGCACCCCGGTGCCAGTGACTTCTGACACGCTTCAGCTCTGTTTCCCTCTGGAAAAGGCTAGAAGCAATATCCAGTCCTCATCGCCTAGGTTAGTGAGCATGGTGGCAGAGGGGCAAAGCTGGTGTTCTTTTAAGAGTTCAGTTCAGTGTCACGTCTGTGCAAAGTACTAATTAGGGTAAAAGCTGCTGTTCTTGTTGGGTAAATGTAACTATCACAACACCCAATCTCTTCACCAAACAGCTATGTGGAATTTCCTAATCCCAAAGAACTCTCCTTGCTGTTACGTCCAGATTTGAGCTGGATGAGAATGGGGTTTTGCCTCTCTCCTCCCTGCCTCCTGCTATCCCTCCCTCTCCCATGCCCCCACAAAATGCTTTGCTATGAATCCTTGTTTGCAGACAGCTCAGGTGCACCATCAGGGGAAGGACCCCCTGAACTCTTTCAGGTGACTGAAAGGAAAAGGTCATGCAAGGGCAGGAGCTCTGGCATGTGCAGCCTGCGGCTGCCCCATCCTGCCTGCACCTTGCCTCCAGCTTCCCCACCTGCCCTCTCCCAGCTCTACAGAGGATGCCACTGCCGTCCCTGGGCTTGGGGAGCACCCTAGGTGTTCCGTTCAGCCCTTCCACCTCTGCTCGAGAGCGTAAAGACTCCTCTGGTTGCTGCTACCGAGGCACTTCTCTGTCCTTGACCTTCTGCAAACTGTGTGCTGCAGCACCATGGGGAGCATCTTCAGTCAGAAGGGACACTCAGCGATGGGTCAAGCAGAGTGCTGGAAAGCAGCATCTATGCCCTTGTCCAGGAATCAAACACAGGGAAGGCAGATGTGAACATAGTCTGTTTTATTTTAAGTGGGGGACATAAAAACGGGGTGGGGATGTATCAGGGGGAGTGGAAATTGTATACTGACAGTAAAAAAATGCTACAATGAGAGTAAAATTAGGGTAAAAATACTAGTTTACTATTGTTAGAACAACAACAGAACAAGAGAATAACGACAAAAAGCTACAATAAACCAACAAAACAACTACAGTATAAGAACAAAACAAGAACAGGATAACAAGAATATTAGAACAACTGTAGAACAAACATAGAACAATAAAAATCTTCAATAAACATCAGAGACGCCGACATTTTGCTTCTGGTGGCCCAAAAGGCCACTTGGCATCTGCGCGGTCCTCCTCCTTTGGGAAGATAAAAACCCAAAGAGAACAGGTTCAGTCACACCCATGTACATCGCAACTTAGAAGGAAGGAGATGCTGTAACAGGTCAAATATAAAAACAAAGAGTGATTTCATTACCGAAGGTTTCAATATTTGTGGGTTTTGGGGTAATTTAAACTGCAGCCAACACACACAATTACAGGGCTCCGAGAGTAAAAGACCCAGCAGCGAAGCCCTCCTGGGGGTGGTGAGGACCCCACAGCAGGGGGGAGCAGCTCTCGGGTGACCCCTGGCTCCAGCAGCCTCTGCCCCGCTCCCGCTGAACGGCACCAGGGGAGACAGCACTGCAGCTCCCAGGAGCTGGAAAATCCCAAATGGGTGGGGATGAGGCACAGATGAAAACCAATTGGGATTTGGGGAGGGGGAGGAGCCCAGCCTGCTCTGGACTCCCCCAGTGGCTCCAGAGCACCCCAACATGGGGAGGGGAATAAGAAGGGAGGGGAGAGGCTGCCAGGGCTGGAGCAGGAGTTGACACATTAGGAAACGTGGCAAAATAAAGCCAGGACGGAAACGCTGCACAGACGCATAGAGGATCAGGACCAGGACCAGGACCAGGACCAGGATCAGGACGCAGCGCTGTGCTGAGCCCTGGCATGAGGCTGGGTTGAGGCTGATACTACCCTGGCCTGCACTTGACGTCTCCCATGTCCTCGCCTGGTTCTCCACGGTCATTGCAGCTCTGAAACTGAAAGCCCTGCAGACTGCTTATACACTAGGCAAAAGGCCTTGCTTGTTCCCCACTTCTGGGTCCCGTTCACTGCAGTTTATATTTGAGCATCTTAAGGAAAACTGCTGCCATTTGTTTTTCTTAGCATGCAAGGCTGTAATGCAACATTTCTGTTGGAGGCCCCCGTGGTGTTGGGGGCAAGAGGGGAATATGAAGAATGGGCTTTCTGACTTTGTTGCTGTCTCGCTCACAACGGTTGCAAAGAGGAGCGTATTCAGAAGGGTGGAACCAGCTGAATTTGTTCTTTTTCTGCAGAGGGCCCTAAGTGATTTTGTAAATCGGTAGACCGCAGTGAAGAAAGAGATTGGTGGGAAGACAGAAGCAGCTTATTGCTCGAGGTGAGTGTTTCCACTTCTGTTACTCAGTTACTGCAGCCCTGAGGAGAAGGACTTGGGGTGTTGGCCAAAAACCCCACCTGACCCAGCAGTGTGTGCTCGCAGCCCAGAAACCAACCGTGTCCTGGGCCGCATCTAAAGGAGAGTGGCCAGCAATTGGAGAGAGGGGATTCTTCCCCTCTACTCCGCTCTTGTAATACCCCCCTGCAGTCCTGCGTCCAGCTCTGGAGCCCTCTGTACAGGAAAGACGTGGACCTGTTGGAGAGAGTCCAGAGGAGGGCCACAGAAACCATCAGAGGGATGGAACACCTCTTCTCCGAGGAAAGGCTGTGAGGGTTAGGGCTCTTGAGCCTGGAGAAGACAAGACTCCGGGGAGCCCTTATTGCAGCCTTTCAGTCCTTAAAAGGGGCCCGTAAGAAAGACGGGGAGAGACTTTTTTAGCAGGGCCTGCTGCAATAGCATGAGGGGTAATGCTTTTAAGGTAAAAGAGGGAAGATTGAGGTTGGATGCGAGAAAGAAATTCTCGGCAATGAGGATGATAAAATCGTGGCGCAGAGAGATGGTAGATGCCCCATCCCTGGAGATATTCAAGGCCAAGCTGGATGTGGTTCTAGGCAACCTGATCTAGTTGAAGATGTACCTGCTCATTGCAGGGGAATTGGACTAAAGGACCTTTGAAGGTCCATCCAACCCAAACTATTCCATCATTGCTTTTCTTCTACTCTGGTTGTGCTCCAGACACGGCCTGGTGTTTGTCCTGATGTTGCAGGTGAATTATTCAGGGAAGTCATCCTTGGTGGGTTAATTAAAAGGGCTTTCCTCATGATGAAGCAATGATCAAATGGTAAGGAATCAACGACTTAAGGAAGATCAAACAGTAACCAAATGGTGGTAATGTAATAGTGGAATGGTAATGAGAGTCACAGAACTGATTTTGGTTGGAGAAGGCCGTAAAGGTCATCGAGTCCAACCGTTAAGCTAACACTGCCAAGTTCACCAGGAAACCATGTCCCCAAGCTGGCCCTTGACTCTGCACTTGCTGGTGGATCAGCCGCCCCGGTGACCTGGATGCCACAGGCTCGGGTCCCTGCCTGTGCGCTTCAGAGCCAGCCCTGTGATGCAGTGTCCGTGTCACAGTGGGTGGTGTGTGCCCGAGGGTGCCCCTGCCCCTATTGGGGGCACATGCAGGCCAGCGGTGCTGATGTCACAGTGGGCACTGTGACCAGTGGCAGGGGCAGGCCTATAAAAAGGGGACGCTGGGCACAGTGCATCACTGCGAGGTGAAGGTGAGGTGCAGGGAGTAGACGGCAGGGACAGGGCTCTCAGGGAGCTGCCAGGGGAGGAGGGGGCTCCACACCGCAGGGCTCTGGGCCTGGGCTGCAAGCTCACCTGCGTCTCTTCTCCCTCAGAGGTAGCAGAGGAGCATTTGGAGAAGAAGCCCCAGCATTTCTGGGACAGGGACTCTCCAAACATTCACCTTTTACGTCTGACACGTCCGCAAAGAGGTGTAGGACACCTGACTCGATGGAGCAGGGTGAGAACAAAGCCCCCCTCCTACAGCCTAGCAGAGGGACTCTAGGGGTGGTCAGCGTGGGGCCGGGAGGGTTGTCAGGGGGAGGCAGGAGCTCCCAAGCCATCGTAGGGGAGGGCCCCTCCTCTCCTTGGCAAGCGGGAGCCATGGTGGGCAGTGGGCTCCCACTGGGACACCCATGCCTGCAATGCCCTTTCCTCTCCAAGGCTTCCAGCCCTGCCCAGCAGCCAGCTAGGCAGGGACAGAGCAGCCCGTGGGGGCAATCCCTCAGGGACTCGTCCCTGGCCCTGCAGAGTTTCTCATTCCCAGTGACATTTTCTCTCTCTCATCCAGCATGCGTGCTGTGTCGCCGGGCAGAGGCAGACCCGGACCTCTGTGGGCGAAAACTGCATCATGGAGATATCTGTGCCCATCTCTTTTGCCTGGTGAGTTCCTCGGGGGCTGGCTTCATCTTTGCAACAAGTCTGCCCTGCCACATGCCCCTCATCAGCTCCTTGTCTCTGCTCTTCTGCAGCTTTTTGCCAGGGAGCTTCTTCCTCAAGAAGATGCTGAAGAGGAAGAAGAGCTGATATATTCCCCTCTGGATATTCAACGTGCAGTTGAGCAGGCAGCCCAGATGGTGAGGATCTGAGATGATCAGGCTGATTCGTGCCAGGAGAGGTTTGCGGGAGCTTAGCCCAGATGCCAAGACCAGAATCCCAGCCCTTCCACCCAGCTCTGGGACCAAAGTCTTGCTCCCAGCAGCTCCACAGAGGCTCCAGCACAGGAGCCCACTCTGCCAGGTGGATGTGTGGTCTGTGACCCAGCAGTGGCCACATCCTGCTCCCTGCCTCAAGGTGTGGGTCTGGCTGTGGAGGCCTTGAGGCTGCCACTGATCGGGGGCTGCTCTATTCTTTCCAGGATTGCTTCGTGTGTGGTGAAGGGGGGGGCACAGTCACCTGCTCGGCCCTGGGCTGCAATCACAGGTTCCATCTCCCCTGTGCTGTGGACGGTGAATGCGTCACCTGTTATTTCCCACCATTCAGGTACGTCCTCTCCCCTCCTCGCCATCACCAGGGAATGACCCAGCGCTTCTCATCTCACCCATCCCTTCCCTCATCCCATAGTTCCTTCTGCCGGGAGCACAGACCACAGCAGCAAGATCTGGTGGCTCCAGAGGACACCACCTGCCTCATCTGCATGGAGCCTGTTGAAGGCAGAACGAGCTATCGGACCATGGTGTGCCCAGCATGCGAACGCGCCTGGTTCCACAGGGCCTGCATCCAGGTAGGAGCCGTTCCCTCACTCCAGGCATGGGAGGCTCTCAGCAGCACCAGAGCCTCACTCCCACTCTTTCTGTTTTTCCTGCAGGGACAGGCTACGCATGCTGGATTTTTGTGCTTGCAGTGCCCTCTGTGTAGAAACGGCAACAGGTTTCTTCTCGAAATTGCGCACATGGGGATCTATGTCCCCGCAAGGTTGGTGTCCTGGCCAGCACTGTGCCATGCCTGGACCTGCCCCAGCAGTCATGGCCCTCCGCTGTGCCCCAAGTCTGGGCTTTAGCTCCATGGAGAAGTTGGGAACAGGGTGTGAGGGGAAGAGCAGGGAGACCCTGCATCTGCCATATGCTGGGGCAGCAGGAGCTCATCAATTTTCCTTGCTCCATCAGAGCTCCGTCATGGGAGGACAACGACGCATATGCAGAGCTGTACGAGAGGCACAGCAGCTGTGATGCCAGGGAGTGCCTTTGTCCAGGAGGCAGAGAGGTGGCAGAGCCAGACGGGTAAGTTGAGAAAGCTGCACCTGGAGGCTTGGCACGGGATCTCTGTTTCAGCAAGGGCTCGAAGCAGAAGGGCTGAGAACAGCTCTACTGGACAATCCCGTGCTGTGGGCACATCGTCCTTAGAGACATGAACCCATTTCTTTCCCCAGGCCCTGGCAGCTGCTCCTGTGCCGATCCTGCGCAGCTGAGGGCACACACAGACGCTGCTCGAACCTAGAGATGAGCCACGAGGCCGGATGGGATTGTGACAGCTGTGCTGGGCCGGGCACATGTAAGTGTCAAAGCACGCGGGTGCTCTTGGGCTGGGGCCAGGCAAGGCCTGGCAGTGGGTGCCTGGCGTGGGCTTGGCAGAGCCTGTCTGCTGCAGGAGGGATGGGGCACCGCTCCGACCTACCCTGCCCCAAGCCTGGGGGCCATGCTGTTAACCTTCCTGCTTCCCCTTGCAGCCTCTGGTGCAAGCTCAGAGCTTGCTGGTCCCAGCACTGCCGGCCCAGCAGCATCACGGCAGTCGCCTGAATCTGTGGAATTGGAGTCCAGCAGCCCCAGCACCAGTGGCCAGGCAGCATTGGGGCAGAATCTGGGACCTGAGGCAGAGGAGACCGGCAGCCCAAGCAGTAGTGGACAGATGCCAGCAGGGTCACGCCAGGGTTCCCCAGTGTGTGAGGGCAGCAGCCGCTCCAGCCCCCCTGGGCCTGACCGACGACGACACCAAACCCGGGCCTACCGACAGACCCAGAAACCCTACGGACAGCCCAGAGGACAGCGGGAGAGGAGCCGACGGCCAGCAACACGTGCTGCCAGCAACACCCGCAGCCAGGCGGTCCCAAGGCTGTCCCGATGCTCCACATCACGCGAGACCCGCAGGCGCAGCACCAGCAGGCAGCAGCCATCGGCGGCATCCCGTGGCCCTGCACCACGGCAAAGAAGCAGGAGCAACAGACGCAGTGGGCCCATGCGGTTGCGAGACCTCTCCCGCTTGCAGCATCGGGACCAAGCTCCCTATGCACGGCCCAGAAGACGCTCCCAGGGCAGCCGCACACCAGCAGCACGAGCTGGGAGGAGCCCCTGCCGTCAGGCTGCGCCCAGGCTGTCCCAGGGCTCCCCTGCACGTGCCAGCCACAGCCGCAGCACTACAAGAGAGCGGCCATCAGCATCATCCCGTGGCTGCAGAGCACGTCAAAGAGGCAGCACCTCAAGATCCACCGGGCCCATGCGGGTGCGAGACCGCTCCCTCTTGCAACGTCGGGACCAAACTCCCCGCACGCGGCGCAAAAGACGCCGTGAGAGCAGCCGCACGCCAGCACCACGTGCAAAGAGGTGCACACGAAGACAGGCTGTGTCGGGGCTATCCCAGCGCTCCCAAGCACATGCCAGCAGCTCCTCCAGCACTGACAGCCAGGAGGCTTTATAGCTGTGCCACAGCTGCCTGGCACCAGACACCGGAACTGCAACAATCGGGCCATGCCACAGCTCCCAAGGCGCTCCCAGTTGAACTGTGCCACCCAAACTGCCTACACACAGCTCAGAAGACAGCGGGAGAGAAGCCACCGCCAGCACCACGTGGCAAGAGGAGCACCCACAGCCAGGCAGTGAGGGGCTGTCCCAGTGCTCGCCAATACCTGAGACCAGCAGCCCCGGCACCAGCAGGCAGCGGCCATCGGCGGCATCCTCTGACTCTGCAGCACTGGAAACTGGCAGCAGCTCCATTCCCACTAGGCCGATACGGGTGCGAGACAACTCCCACTCCCAACATCGGGCCCGAACTCCCAGCGCACGGCCCGGATACCTCAGTGGGACCAACCGTGTCTCATCTCTGAGCAACCACTGTGATCCTCGTCCACCGGCTCAATAAAGATGGCCCTTCATCTCTGGACTGGGAGATTCCAGGCTCCTTGGTTGGCTTCCTCCTCCTCCTGTCCCTTTCTCAAGGGGCAGCATCAGGGACTGGGCCCAGAGCATTGTCCTTTCCCTGGAGGTCAGCAGCACCTTCTGCAGACCCACTTCCTGCACCCACCCAGCCGGCCTGGCCCTCACGGCTCACCCCCCAAAATCATGCACCCCGGTGCCAGTGACTTCTGACACGCTTCAGCTCTGTTTCCCTCTGGAAAAGGCTAGAAGCAATATCCTGTCCTCATCACCTAGGTTAGTGAGCATGGCGGCAGAGGGAGCCTTTTGGGGCAGATTCTGGGGGAGCTGCATATGACTGAAAGGAAACGGTCATGCAAGGGCAGGAGCTCTGGCACGTGCAGCGTGTGGCTGCCACATTCTGCCTGAGCCTTGCCCCAGCTCCCCCGCCTGCCCTCCCCCAGCCAAACACAGGATGCTGCTGCCACCCCTTCTCTTGAGGAGCACCGTAGGTGCTTTGTTCAGCCCATTCACCTCTGCCCGAGAGCGTAAAGATTCCTCTGGTTGCTGCTGCCAAGGCACTTCTCCCTCCTTCACCTTCTCCTAACTGGGTGCTTAAGGGCCATGGGGAGCATCTTCAGTCGGAAGGGACAGCCTCTGGAAGGTCTCCAGCTCTCAAAACTCAGGTCTTGCACTCAGAAGCCAAAACACGAGTCAGCTCTCCAACTCCATCAACTCAGCTTGCTTATCAAGATGGGTCATTGCTCCTCCACCATTTTTCTTCTCACATCACAAGATGAGCAATGGGGAAGCAGGAAGAAACATGTGAATTAAGTGGTTTCCAGCCAGGCACTGTCTGTAAAGCAGTTTTAATGCAGGACAACTGTGATCATGAAACTAGCCTCTGTGACCAAAGTCTTTGGTGGTTCTGAGTAAGAAGCAGCTATTTGGCCATAGACAGAGCAGAATCCAAAGAGCTCTGGAGGTACCATGCTTTTAGTATTACTGTTGGGATGATCCAGAGCAGAGTTGCTGTCTTTCCACTGTCCTCTGCAGCACGTTTGTGCAGTCTTGCCCTCAAACTGCCACTGCCTGAAGTAGAGGCAAAGTGCAGGTAAACTAGTGAAATAATAATGAGAAACAGTAATAATAATAATACTAATAACTGTTGTTCAACCAGGCAGCTGTGTTTGAAGAGAGGAAGCAAGTACCCACAAGTAGAGGGTGCTGGAAAGCTGCACCCTGCACCCTGGCCCAGGAATCAAACACAGGGAAGGCAGATGTGAACACAGCCTGTTTATTTTAAGTGGGGGACATAAAAACAGGGGATGGGGGGTGAGGTGGAGGAGGGTGGGAATTGCATATTGACAGTAAAAAATACTAAAATCAGGGGAAAAACACTGGTTCACTATTGCTATCACAACGAAACAACAGGGTAACAACAAAAATACTACAATAAAACAACCAAACAACTACAGGATAACAGGAAGATTAGAACAAGTGCAGAACAAACATAGAACAGTAAAAATCTTCAACAGATATCATAGCCGCTGACGTTTTGCCATCGGTGGTACAAAAAGGCCACTTGGCCTCGGTATCCCTGGAAGCAAGGTAGGACATCATTCACACCCAACTGCCTTCACAAGAAGCGTTCACAGTCACATCCTACCTTCTGTCTTCAAACAAACTGGGATTTAGCCCTGTGCACTGTTCCCAAGTGTGTTTCCACACCCGGCACACCTCACCTGTAAGATGAATTGCATGTCTCTCAGAGGCACGGTGACACAGTGCCCTGCACAAGCTGAGCCCTGTAAAGGAACAGCAGTACCCACATTCCCAGGGCTCCAGTCACAAAGGCCACGGCAGCCAGAGCCAGCGAGGACCAGACAAAACTCCAGCTGAAAGGCAAAGAAGGAAATGAGAGAGATTAGAAATAACAGGGTGCAAGGAATAGGGACAGCCTACCTCATTTAGACTTGTTATAATCAAAATGCACTGCCTTGAAGATAGGAACTTTGATGAGGCTTTAGCTATGAACAGGGAAATCCTAATTAGAGTGAAGAGTGTGAGCCACTGATTTCATGTTAAATCCCAGCCCCGGTCCCCTGCAGAATTCGCTGCCAGCTTTTGCTAAAACAATTGCTGTGAAATTTTGGATAGTAGAACTACAACAGCTGAGAGCAGGCACGAATGTAGCAGCTTAGGAGCTAAATGGAAGTGTTCTATGTGCTTTGGAAAGCCTTTGCTAAAGAAAAATCAAAATCTGTTTTGACTGCATTGCTGGAGGTTATAAGGAACATCTTTGCAGGAGAGCAACTTTGACAGTACTCTAGTTGTTGAACTGTCAGAAATGTTCATTTATGATTCAGCAAACTTCATTTTTCACTCACTTCAGCCTTTCCTGCCTACAGTTTGCGATCCAACTGCATCTCTGGTGTACTTGCTGCACTGCCTGCAGGCAGGATGCAAATCTAATTGTCAATTAGAATCCCCTACAAGAAGAACACTCCACAGACAGCCAAGGTCCCAGGAAAGCAAGCGTTTAAAGCAAAAGCGTTTGAAGGGGAGCCCGGGGAGCAGCCTGCGGGCACCGGCAGTGCAGAGCCGGGTCTGGCGCAGCTGCACAGCGGCACCTCGTGTTCCCAAACCAGACACAGCTGTCCCTCCCAGGGCCGGGCCAGGGCCTTCCCGCACTGCAGGGTCACGGGAGAGGAAAATCTGTAATCTGCAAACCTGCTGCAATCTGTATTTGACTTTGTCCTGCAGGGCAGCTGATGCTGACCTTTGATTTTTGTATGGTTAACAGGAAGAGGCCATCTGCCAGCCACAGGTTGGCTGCTCAGAATACGCATGCAACTACTTTAGAAACCAGGTTAGAGCCCTACAGACCCTGAGCTTATTCATCAGAGGCACAGCAGGCTCACAAATACCGTAGAAAGACTGCCTGAACCATGCTGATCCAACCTTCCTCAGGCTAGCTCCAGACAGACAGAATATGCAAATGAACGCAGTATTTTAAACACAACCAAGAATGCTGAGGTTAGGGTTAACCAAAAACGTGACTCAGTAGAGATTTAAATTAAGAAGAGTCTAATTTAGTATTGAGAAGGCCTTTTCTTCCCAACTTGGTTGTCCTGCACAGACAAAGAAAAGGGCAGACATTTCAAAGCTCTTACTTACCCTATCCCCAGGATGCTGACGTTTATGACAGTTACTGGGAAGTTCTTAAACATATGAAGAAATTTAGATAGGAAATTGGGATTACACAACATGTGACACAAAGGAGCTGAGTGGGACTTGATGACCATATTTCTAATAAGGGAACGGTCATTCTTCAGTGGAGGGGACCTTGGGTGCTAAAATCACTTACTTCTCGGCAAGTAAGATGACATCCTGACACCAAGTAGTCTTGGCAGTTCTGTGTACTCCTGGCTTCTCAGCTGCTACTTGTACGGTGCCAGATGTGCTCAGTGCTCTGTGTGCTGCTGTCCTTCTCTGGGTCCTGTGAGGGATCAGCAGAATCAGAGGAAGCAGTGCTTGACCTCCCATGCATGGAGTTATCTGTAGATACAAGCAAGGCTGCTGAGAACAAGGATAACCATGGAGTGAAAAGTCCACAGAACTTCAAATTCAGCATTGGAACTACAGCCTGGAGAAGGGCAGCTATGCTCAGAAATAAATGTAACTTGTGGTTTGTAGGTCATATCTGGAAAGAAGAGTGGCTTTGGTGAGGTATGGTGACTTCAGGGGAAAAAAGATCTCTTAGATCCTCCCTCTGCATCATACAGATACTTGATCACTCCCTCCGATTCTGAAGTAATACATGGGAAGAAAGAAAACTGTACTGTAATATTCCAGCCACAAATGCAAGAAGCAGTCGTGCAGCCATCAGCATTACCTGCGTCATGTCAGACTGTTATTCCAGCAAACATTCTTCCCCCCTCATCGTGAATGGTCCAGTTAATTTTATAGATTGCTTTGGAGGATCTGACAGAGTACTTCCAAAGCACTACGTGTTCTCTATGGAGAAACACAGAATCATAGAATCATAGAATAGTTAGGGTTGGAAAGGACCTTAAGATCATCTAGTCCCAGCCCCCCTGCCATGGGCAGGGACACCTCCCACTAAACCATGCCACCCAAGGCTCTGTCCAACCCGGCTTTGAACACCGCCAGGAATGGAGCATTCACGACTTCCTGCGCAACCCATTCCAGTGCCTCACCACCCTTACCACCTTCTCCTTTTTTAGGACTTCATCTGGTTAGTCCTATGATCACATCTGCTTTTTCTCGCTACGTGACAAAGTTGTGGAAGACCACAAGCTCCATCCTTTAAGCACTGTAACAAGATAATTACAGATAAGGCTGCTGAAATTAAAAGAAAAAATACCCACAAAAAAACCAACACAAACAAAAAAAGCAAATAAACAAAACCCCAAAAAGTACCCCAAAACCAAAACAATTACCACTGTTAGCATCTGATACCTGAGTTCACGCATAGCTATCTGCGGCGGATTAAGGACAGCATGACAGACCATTATGATCAAGGCTGACCTATATTTTGCAAGTTTTAGAACTCCTATTAATGGGATTTCGAAAGGCTTGGCCCCACAACCATTCACTTCTGCTAGAGCTGACCTGCAACATGCAAGTCCAGCGGCAACAACATGACTTGGAGTGAGCACACCGCCTCCAAACATGGATTTGCAGGGTCATGCCAGAAATGTGTGCCATTAAGTTGTGTGATGCTGCCCCTTCAACCTCTGGGTCAAAATTGAGAGTAAAGACCTCTGGGGACAGTAATGGCTAAGGAAAGGCTGCCAGATATTTTTGTTCAAAAGGAGACGGGAGCTGTAACTCTTTTTTCCCTTTAACAGACATATAAAAACGTTTGAAGACAGATCTTTAAAGGATGTTTCACTTCTTCAATCTTGGTATTACATCTGATTAGGACATTGAAACCTTAAAAAGACGATAACTGCACATCAACAGTTTCTGGAGTTCGTGACTTGCAAAATATAGGTCAGCCTTGATCATATTGGTCTGTCGTGCTGTCCTTAATCCCCCGCAAATGGCGCCCGAACAGGGACTACTGCTGTTTGTACCATGTTCCTGAAACGTCCAACAGAAGGGTCCACATCCTCTGGATTGATGATTTCGTCGTCATCACTGAATGTCACTCTGGAGTTCTTCCGTTTTCTTTTTGGTCTCTGAATATCCAAGTTCCCTTCCTCAATGGTTAGCGTGGAAATTCTTTTGTTGTGGGCTGTATTAAACTCTGTCAGGTTGTCAAGTTCCGTCTCCTCCTCTGGCAGGCCCAGCAAGCCCTTGAGCTCTTCATCTTCGCTGCCCATTTTCTCATCTCCCTTAACTGCCGATGGAAGCGTCTGAGGCTTCTCCCGCAGCGCGTATGCCCGTGTAGAAGCACCAAATGAAACCGTGGAGTCAATGGGTATCTGTTGGGGTTTGTGAGGTTCCAAAGGGATATGACCCAAGAATGTGCCGTGTGTGCTGTTTAGATCTATGAGGAAAACCCTCTTGAGATGCTTGTGACAGACCAAGGCAGCATGGACCCGAGAGCAAGACTGGTGGTCAATGGTAAAATCGCACAGATCTGGATTTCTCCCACAGACATAGTATTTCTTCTCATCAATGATGAGTTTCTCAATGAGTTTGTCTCCTTTGACTACATCCAAATGTAAGCCAGGTGGTGGCTTCCCTGCCCAGCTGGGGCACTCGAAGAGCGAGAGGCCTCCGCCACCGGCGGGGTTCGCGTTCGCCGCCATCTTGTGTCTGCCCCATTCAGGCGCGCCCGAGGCACTAGCACCTGTTGCTTTCTTTGCTGTTCCCAGGGCTGAAGCCAGGCCAGGGCGATAATGCCTGAATCCATTTCGTTAACTATTTCTATGCCTTCACCCACATCTTCCTTTTTTTTTTTTTTTTTTTGTTTGTTTGTTTGTTTGTTTTACTAAAAGAGAGTTTTTATAGATGTATGATCTACCTTTGCCAAAGTTTCTATATTCTCCATTAGCTATTGTAGTAAACAAGGCACACAGACTAGAATACCTAAAAAAACTGACAAAATGATTAAGATAAAGTAAAGCCATCCTTGCCTCCGCCTGAGCCTCCAGCCCTACCTGCCTCCCAATTACCCGCAAGGCCCCTGACAAAGGGTTCAAAGAGCCCCGATCGCAATCCCTTCGATCATTATAACGGGGGGAGAACTCACCCGAAAATTGCAAAGACAGCTAAGATGGGTTTTCGACCTATGCCCAGTAAGGAGAGATCAAAATCTGATATTGTTACTGATCCTGACGATATTGAACCTTGCTGCGAGGTGAAGGCATCCACAGATTATAGGCCTGGTGCGTCAGAATATTCCTTTGCCTCCACCCCAAACCATTCCCCCATTGACACTAATGTTTTTACCCCAGAAGAAGCAGAGCAACCGAAAGAACTAAATGACTCAACAAAAGAATTATTGCAGGAGGTTATAGAGAAACTCATGGCGGTAACTCAACACGAAGGAATGGGGTCGTTCGCGCCCAAGGGAGCTGGTAAAAACTGTGGGGTCGAAAGGAGTGGAGACCCTGACAGCTATAGGACGCTCGATAGGGCTGTTTCAGGAAACGGCGGGGTGTTTCGATACTGCCGAATGGAGACAGCTGGGGGATAAGCTGTGGGAGGATGTAATCCAGGAAAATAAAACAGCAAAAAAGATGTCAGCCTTGATCATATTGGTCTGTCGTGCTGTCCTTAATCCCCCGCAGCTATCAGAGGAGTTTATATCAGCAGTGCAGTTGATGCAACACCATCACTTCACACTGTTTATTTTAAACTTGCTCTGAAAGGTAAAAACGTATTGTGGCAGGGGTGGCAAGGTGAAGGTCTTTAATGGGATGCATCAACAGTAACTGGGAGCCACTTTGCGCTCCACTGTTTCTCTCCCAGGAGTCTCACCTTCGGTTCAGCAGTAAACAGTATTCCTCAGGAGGATGCTCACAGTCGTTGCTGGGACACTAACTGCCGCTGACCAACACAAACCACTTGCAGCATAACCTTTCCCTCAGCAAACCCAATTCCCACCAAAACCACCGTTAAGGTGCGGTTCTCCTGCAGACCCTGGGGCCACGTGGCAACCCAAGACCAGGTGCCCACAGAGCATGTCCCGCACTGCTTGGACGGCTGAGCTGAGGAGTCTCTGCTCCAGAGCAGGGGCTCCTCCAAGCCGGGAACCCCCAAAACCGCCTCAAAAAGAGGCCAAAGGCCACCAACCCCTTGCGGGCCGAACCCCCCCGGGCCTCCCTCCTCTCAGTCACCACCCCGCGCTCACCGGGGCTCCGGAATCTGCCCGGGACCGAGAGGAGTCGTGGTCAGAGCAAGGGGCGGGGCAATGAGAATGCAGAGAGCGGGAAAGCGCTGAGAGAGGCGGGGAAGAGCGAGGCCAGGACCAGGACCAGGACCAGGATCAGGATCAGGATCAGGACCAGGATCAGGATCAGGACCAGGACCAGGATCAGGATCAGGATCAGGACCAGGACCAGGATCAGGATAAAGAAGAACACATAAAGAATAGAACGCATCCGGGAGGACTAGTACGAACCAATACAGAAATGATGAAATCAAAAAGAAATGAACTGAGCATGCGCCAATCCCATTGAGGTGAAAAGTGCAGCAATGAGGAAGACCCTTACTTCATCCCGGGACCCCTGCCCAAGACCACCAGGAGGCAGTGCGCATGCGGAACAGTGTTGCGAAACTAATTGCAATACAAAGCAAAGGAAAATTTACACGTTGCAACACCTGAATGAATATGCATGTCTTGGGACAATAAATATAGTACACTGTCACTTCTCTGGTGTGTGTGTTGGTGGAGCAGTGACTCCCCGTGCACTCAGCGCTGCTTTGCTTATTACCTCTTTGTATAAAATTGCAATAAATTACCTTTGATTTTATAATTGGACTTGGATTATTTATAACAATTTGGTGACCCCGACGTGATCTCCAGGTGATCTCCCGGATTAGGTCTGCCCGAGAGGTGCCCCACATATTTTTTGTTGTGGCTTGGGGAGATTCTAATTGGGATTGACCTTCGGAGATCAACGGACAGGAGAGGCAATAAGCAAAGGAATTGGAGCTCCTAGGTAGAGAAGGAAACTGCAGTCTAAAATACCCGTAATTCTGGTGCACGAAGATCCGAATGAAGACGACAGAGTCGTAAGTATAAGGATAAGGAATACCGTTCGGTTGGGTGGGATACGGTTGCCTGCTTGTGTGAGAGTGTGATTGAGACGGAGCAAGGTTCTGAGACGCATCGGAACGAAAGTCCAGGACGGATTAGGACAAAGCTCCGAAGCGAATGCGGAGGTCTTCTAACCGCGGTTCCAATCTCCCGCAAGGGACTTGGCCGGTGAAGGACCGAAGCGATTTTTAGGGGAATTCCTGGGTGGGTAATAGGTCCTAAGACCCCCTGCAAGACACTCTCACTGGTAACCAAGGGCTGGAGGGATTGCCATAAAATTCCTGGACCTCATCTTTCAAGATTATAGTGATCACTACAATAGAAAACCGATCGGAAGACTAAAATGGGTTAAAATAAAAGTCGAGCTCGAAAACAAGAAAAAAATTTCCAGGAGGGTTATAAGAATAAATTACCCAAAATACCTCCTGATAGTCCTTTAGGGTTGATGATTAAATATTGGGGCTCTTGGCCCTCCCAAGAAGGGAAAAATAAAGAAAAGATGGTACATTATTGCATAGAAATTTGGGGTGGAAAAGAAACTAGACCTGACCATTTGTATTAGCCAATATTTGAATCTTTTGACGATTGGGTATGTCAAGCCCTAAATTTATATGTAAACAGTAAGGAACCTTTTAGTCAGGAAGAAAGTGATTACGCTGCTTTATGGAGAGGATCTACCACCACAATTTCCCTGTTTCTCTTAAGAGAAAAAGGGAGGGAGGATAAAAAGAAGGAAGAAGAAATTAAGAAGTCATCATGGGAGCCATTAGATAATTTACCTCCTCCATACCAGGGAACAGAGGAAAGGTTAGAACCACGGAGTATCTATCCTGAATTACCGGAAAATCCCCTACCTACTGCTCCCTCAGCGCTCCCAACTCCCTCTCCACCTTCTAGTCGTACAAGGAGAAGGATGAGGCTACAACCAGAAAAAGGTTCTCAAGAGGAAAAAGAGATCCTTTTGGCACCCCTTAGAGAGGTGCCTATGGGAGGAGTAGGAGGTATTGGGTTTGTATCAGTACCTCTGAATACAGGAGATGTTAGAAATTTTAAGAAAGAAATGGGTCGATTCTTAGATGATCCTTTGGGGGTCTCAGAAAGACTAGAGCAATTTCTAGGACCCAATACATATACGTGGGAAGAAATGCAATCTATAACGGGAATTCTATTTACGACCAAAGCAAGGGCCATGATCAGACAGGCTGGAATACGAATTTGGGAAAGAAGGCATCAACAAGGCCCACCCGGGGAGCACAAGCGGCCAAATCAAAACCCTAATTGGAACAACCAAAATGGCCAAGATAGACAGAGTATGGCAGATTTGAGGGAGATCATAATACAAGGAATAAGGGAGGCAGTTCCTCGAGGACAGAATATTGACAAGGCATTTAATGAACACCAAATGAAAGATGAGTCTCCTACTGATTGGCTAGAACGATTAAGAAAAATGTTCCAACTATATTCCGGGGTAGATCCGGCATCTCCAGTTGGAGAGGTTTTATTAAAAACTCAATTTGTAGCTCGGTCCTGGGGAGACATTAGAAAGAAATTAGAAAAATTAGAAGACTGGCAAGATCGCGGGCTTCAGGAATTGTTGAGGGACGCTCAGAAGGTTTATGTGAGAAAAGATGAAGAAAAACAAAAGGCAAAAGCAAAAATATTTGTAGCAGCAGTCCGAGAAAGTCAAAACCGGGAGCGGTCTCACTCAATTATGAAGCCTGAAGTAAGAGCACCTGAGTTACGAAATCAAAATAGAAAACCAATAAATTTTAGGGAAAACCCCAAAAACATCCCAGGGAAAATACCCGAGTGTTATTAGTGTGGAGTAAAAGGACACCTTAAACAATATTGTAGAAAACGAATACAAGATGAAAAAATATTTAAAGAAGAATAGGGATGTCAGGGGCTCCATATCCTGAGGACCAGAGAACCACCTGAGCCCTTGATAAATTTAAAATTGGGTCCTCAGGAAACAGAAGTTACCTTTTTAGTAGATACTGGCGCAGCAAGATCAACAGTTCGGAGTATACCTCCAGGGTGCCAGTTAAGCAAGCAAACTGCCTTAGTAGGAGGAGCAAAAGGAGTACCCTTTAAAGTTCCTATTATTAAAGCTGTACAGAGTGGTCCGAGAATCTATGACCAAATTACGGGAAGGAATTGTGCAAAGAAAGAAAGAGAGGGAAGTTCAACAGGGTTGGTTTGAATCATGGTTTAATCAATCACCATGGATAACAACTTTAGTATCGACTTTGCTTGGACCATTGATCATATTATCATTGATTCTCACTTTTGGACCATGTATTTTAAATAAAATAATCACTCTTGTGAAAAATAGAATGGAAACCGTACAACTTATGATTTTACGGCAACAATACACCGGTTTAATCACACCAGATGAGGAACAATCAGAAATAGAATTAGAAAATACTGCTATACTATCGGCTGCAAGAGAAGCGGTTCAAAATTTGAATCAGCAAATTGGGGAATAAAGAGAAAAAGGGGGGAATTGTAATAACAATTATGAAAAATTGCTAATTGTTAATTTACTTATAATTGATTGCTAATTGTTAACTCGCTTATAGAGCAAGGCTGGTGCAAGATGCTTGAGCGATCCTAAAACAAGTAATAATTTGTAAACGTCAAATCACAATATCCTGTTTCACCAGTAAAGAATAGAACGCATCCGGGAGGACTAGTACGAACCAATACAGAAAAGATGAAATCAAAAAGAAATGAACTGAGCATGTGCCAATCCCATTGAGGTGAAAAGTGCAGCAATGAGGAAGACCCTTACTTCATCCCGGGACCCCTGCCCAAGACCACCAGGAGGCAGTGCGCATGCGGAACAGTGTTGCGAAACTAATTGTAATACAAAGCAAAGGAAAATTTACATGTTGCGACACCTGAATGAATATGCATGTCTTGGGACAATAAATATAGTACATTGTCACTTCTCTGGTGTGCGTGTTGGTGGAGCAGTGACTCCCCGTGCACCCAGCGCTGCTTTGCTTATTTTCTCTTTGTATTAAATTGAAATAAATTACCTTTGATTTTATAATTGGACTTCGATCATTTATAACAGCTGAGACCCGCAGGTGCAGCACCAGCAGGCAGCAGTCATCGGCGGCATCCCGTGGCCCTGCACCACGGCAAAGAAGCAGGAGCAACAGACCCAGTGGGCCCATGCGGGTGCGAGACCACTCCCGCTTGCAACGTCGGGACCAAGCTCCCTATGCACGGCCCAGAAGACGCTCCCAGGGCAGCCGCACACCAGCAGCATGAGCTGGGAGGAGTCCCCGCAGTCAGGCTGCACCCAGGCTGTCCCAGTGCTCCCCAGCACGTGCCAGCCACAGCCGCAGCACTACCAGACAGCGGCCATCAGCATCCTCCCGTGGCTCCAGAGCACGTCAAAGAGGCAGCACCTCAAGATCCACCGAACCCGTGCGGGTGCGACACCACTCCTCCAGCACTGACAGCCAGGAGTCCTCGCGGTCCTCCTGTGGCTCTCCACAACGGGACAGCAGCAGCCCCAGCACTCACAGCCGGAGGCTTTATAGCCATGCCACAGCTCCCTGGCACCAGACACCGGAACTGCAACAATCGGGCCATGCCACGGCTCCCCAGCGTGCTCCCAGTTGAACTGTCAAACCCAAACTGCCCACACACAGCTCAGAAGACAGCGGGAGAGAAGCCACCGCCAGCACCACGTGGCAAAAGGAGCACCCACAGCCAGGCAGTGAGGGGCTGTCCCAGTGCTCACCAATACCTGAGACCAGCAGCCCCAGCACCAGCAGGCAGCGGCCATCGGCAGCATCCTCTGACTCTGCAGCACTGGAAACTGGCAGCAGCTCCATTCCCACTAGGCTGATACGGGTGCGAGGCAGCTCCCACTCCCAACATCGGGCCCAAACTCCCAGCTCACAGCCCGGATACCTCAGTGGGACCAACCGTGTCTCATCTCTGAGCGACCGCTGTGATCCCCGTCCACCGGCACAATAAAGATGGCCCTTCATCTCTGGACTGGGAGATTCCAGTCTCCTTGGTTGGCTTCCTCCTCCTCCTGTCCCTTTCTCAAGGGGCAGCATCAGGGACTGGGCCCAGAGCATTGTCCTTTCCCTGGAGGTCAGCAGCACCTTCTGCAGACCCACCTCCTGCACCCACCCAGCCGGCCTGGCCCTCACGGCTCACCCCCTAAAACCATGCACCCCGGTGCCAGTGACTTCTGACACGCTTCAGCTCTGTTTCCCTCTGGAAAAGGCTAGAAGCAATATCCAGTCCTCATCGCCTAGGTTAGTGAGCATGGTGGCAGAGGGGCAAAGCTGGTGTTCTTTTAAGAGTTCAGTTCAGTGTCACGTCTGTGCAAAGTACTAATTAGGGTAAAAGCTGCTGTTCTTGTTGGGTAAATGTAACTATCACAACACCCAATCTCTTCACCAAACAGCTATGTGGAATTTCCTAATCCCAAAGAACTCTCCTTGCTGTTACATCCAGATCTGAGCTGGATGAGAATGGGGTTTTGCCTCTCTCCTCTCTGCCTCCTGCTATCCCTCCCTCTCCCATGCCCCCACAAAATGCTTTGCTATGAATCCTTGTTTGCAGACAGCTCAGGTGCACCATCAGGGGAAGGACCCCCTGAACTCTTTCAGGTGACTGAAAGGAAAAGGTCATGCAAGGGCAGGAGCTCTGGCATGTGCAGCCTGCGGCTGCCCCATCCTGCCTGCACCTTGCCTCCAGCTTCCCCACCTGCCCTCTCCCAGCTCTACAGAGGATGCCGCTGCCGTCCCTGGGCTTGGGGAGCACCCTAGGTGTTCCGTTCAGCCCATCCACCTCTGCTCGAGAGCGTAAAGACTCCTCTGGTTGCTGCTACCGAGGCACTTCTCTGTCCTTGACCTTCTGCAAACTGTGTGCCGCAGCACCATGGGGAGCATCTTCAGTCAGAAGGGACACTCAGCGATGGGTCAAGCAGAGTGCTGGAAAGCAGCATCTATGCCCTTGTCCAGGAATCAAACACAGGGAAGGCAGATGTGAACATAGTCTGTTTTATTTTAAGTGGGGGACATAAAAACGGGGTGGGGATGTATCAGGGGGAGTGGAAATTGTATACTGACAGTAAAAAAATGCTACAATGAGAGTAAAATTAGGGTAAAAATACTAGTTTACTATTGTTAGAACAACAACAGAACAAGAGAATAACGACAAAAAGCTACAATAAACCAACAAAACAACTACAGTATAAGAACAAAACAAGAACAGGATAACAAGAATATTAGAACAACTGTAGAACAAACATAGAACAATAAAAATTTTCAATAAACATCAGAGACGCCGACATTTTGCTTCTGGTGGCCCAAAAGGCCACTTGGCATCTGCGCGGTCCTCCTCCTTTGGGAAGATAAAAACCCAAAGAGAACAGGTTTAGTCACACCCATGTACATCGCAACTTAGAAGGAAGGAGATGCTGTAACAGGTCAAATATAAAAACAAAGAGTGATTTCATTAATGAAGGTTTCAATATTTGTGGACTTTGGGGTAATTTAAACTGCAGCCAACACACACAATTACAGGGCTCTGAGAGTAAAAGACCCAGCAGCGAAGCCCTCCTGGGGGTGGTGAGGACCCCACAGCAGGGGGGAGCAGCTCTCGGGTGACCCCTGGCTCCAGCAGCCTCTGCCCCGCTCCCGCTGAACGGCACCAGGGGAGACAGCACTGCAGCTCCCAGGAGCTGGAAAATCCCAAATGGGTGGGGATGAGGCACAGATGAAAACCAATTGGGATTTGGGGAGGGGGAGGAGCCCAGCCTGCTCTGGACTCCCCCAGTGGCTCCAGAGCACCCCAACATGGGGAGGGGAATAAGAAGGGAGGGGAGAGGCTGCCAGGGCTGGAGCAGGAGTTGACACCTTAGGAAACGTGGCAAAATAAAGCCAGGACGGAAACGCTGCACAGACGCACAGAGGATCAGGACCAGGACCAGGATCAGGATCAGGACCAGGATCAGGACGCAGCGCTGTGCTGAGCCCCGGCATGAGGCTGGGTTGAGGCTGATACTACCCTGGCGTGCACTTGACGTCTCCCATGTCCTCGCCTGGTTCTCCACGGTCATAGCAGCTCTGCTACTGAAAGCCCTGCAGACTGCTTATACACTAGGCAAAAGGCCTTGCTTGTTCCCCACTTCTGGGTCCCGTTCACTGCAGTTTATATTTGAGCATCTTAAGGAAAACTGCTGCCATTTGTTTTTCTTAGCATGCAAGGCTGTAATGCAACATTTCTGTTGGAGGCCCCCGTGGTGTTGGGGGCAAGAGGGGAATATGAAGAATGGGCTTTCTGACTTTGTTGTTGTCTCGCTCACAACGGTTGCAAAGAGGAGCGTATTCAGAAGGGTGGAACCAGCTGAATTTGTTCTTTTTCTGCAGAGGGCCCTAAGTGATTTTGTAAATCGGTAGACCGCAGTGAAGAAAGAGATTAGTGGGAAGACAGAAGCAGCTTATTGCTCGAGGTGAGTGTTTCCACTTCTGTTACTCAGTTACTGCAGCCCTGAGGAGAAGGACTTGGGGTGTTGGCCAAAAACCCCACCTGACCCAGCAGTGTGTGCTCGCAGCCCAGAAACCAACCGTGTCCTGGGCCGCATCTAAAGGAGAGTGGCCAGCAATTGGAGAGAGGGGATTCTTCCCCTCTACTCCGCTCTTGTAATACCCCCCTGCAGTCCTGCGTCCAGCTCTGGAGCCCTCTGTACAGGAAAGACGTGGACCTGTTGGAGAGAGTCCAGAGGAGGGCCACAGAAACCATCAGAGGGATGGAACACCTCTTCTCCGAGGAAAGGCTGTGAGGGTTAGGGCTCTTGAGCCTGGAGAAGACAAGACTCCGGGGAGCCCTTATTGCAGCCTTTCAGTCCTTAAAAGGGGCCCGTAAGAAAGACGGGGAGAGACTTTTTTAGCAGGGCCTGCTGCGATAGCATGAGGGGTAATGCTTTTAAGGTAAAAGAGGGAAGATTGAGGTTGGATGCGAGAAAGAAATTCTCGGCAATGAGGATGATAAAATCCTGGCCCAGAGAGATGGTAGATGCCCCATCTCTGGAGATATTCAAGGCCAAGCTGGATGTGGTTCTAGGCAACCTGATCTAGTTGAAGATGTACCTGCTCATTGCAGGGGAATTGGACTAAAGGACCTTTGAAGGTCCATCCAACCCAAACTATTCCATCATTGCTTTTCTTCTACTCTGGTTGTGCTCCAGACACGGCCTGGTGTTTGTCCTGATGTTGCAGGTGAATTATTCAGGGAAGTCATCCTTGGTGGGTTAATTAAAAGGGCTTTCCTCATGATGAAGCAATGATCAAATGGTAAGGAATCAACGACTTAAGGAAGATCAAACAGTAACCAAATGGTGGTAATGTAATAGTGGAATGGTAATGAGAGTCACGGAACTGATTTTGGTTGGAGAAGGCCGTAAAGGTCATCGAGTCCAACCGTTAAGCTAACACTGCCAAGTTCACCAGGAAACCATGTCCCCAAGCTGGCCCTTGACTCTGCACTTGCTGGTGGAGCAGCCGCCCCGGTGACCTGGATGCCACAGGCTCGGGTCCCTGCCTGTGCGCTTCAGAGCCAGCCCTGTGATGCAGTGTCCGTGTCACAGTGGGTGGTGTGTGCCCGAGGGTGCCCCTGCCCCTATTGGGGGCGCATGCAGGCCAGCGGTGCTGATGTCACAGTGGGCACTGTGACCAGTGGCAGGGGCAGGCCTATAAAAAGGGGACGCTGGGCACAGTGCATCACTGCGAGGTGAAGGTGAGGTGCAGGGAGTAGAGGGTAGGGACGGGGCTCTCGGGGGGCTGCCAGGGGAGGAGGGGTCTCCACACCGCAGGGCCCTGGGCCTGGGCTGCAAGCTCACCTGCGTCTCTTCTCCCTCAGAGGTAGCAGAGGAGCATTTGGAGAAGAAGCCCCAGCGTTGCTGGGACAGGGACTCTCCAAACATTCACCTTTTACGTCTGACACGTCCGCAAAGAGGTGTAGGACACCTGACTCGATGGAGCAGGGTGAGAGCAAAGTCCCCCTCCTACAGCCTAGCAGAGGGACTCTAGGGGTGGTCAGCGTGGGGCCGGGAGGGTTGTCAGGGGGAGGCAGGAGCTCCCAAGCCACCCTGGGGGAGGGCCCCTCCTCTCCTTGGCAAGCGGGAGCCAGGGTGAGCAGTGGGCAGCCACCAGAACACCAATGCCTGCAATGCCCTTTCCTCTCCAAGGCTTCCAGCCCTGCCCAGCAGCCAGCTAGGCAGGGACAGAGCAGCCCGTGGGGGCAATCCCTCAGGGATGCGTTCCTGGCCCAGCAGACTTTCTCATTCCCAGTGGCATTTCCTCTCTCTCATCCAGCATGCGTGCTGTGTCGCCGGGCAGAAGCAGATCCGGACCTCTGTGGGCGAAAACTGCATCATGGAGATATCTGTGCCCATCGCTTTTGCCTGGTGAGTTCCTCGGGGGCTGGCTTCATCTTTGCAACACGTCTGCCCTGCCACATGCCCCTCATCAGCTCCTTGTCTCTGCTCTTCTGCAGCTTTTTGCCAGTGAGCTTCTTCCTCTATACTATTCTGAAGGACAGCTGACATATTCCCCTCTGGATGTTCAACGCACAGCTGAGGAGGCAGCCCAGATGGTGAGGATCTGAGATGATCAGGCTGATTCGTGCCAGGAGAGGTTTGCGGGAGCTTAGCCCAGATGCCAAGACCAGAATCCCAGCCCTTCCACCCAGCTCTGGGACCAAAGTCTTGCTCCCAGCAGCTCCACAGAGGCTCCAGCACAGGAGCCCACTCTGCCAGGTGGATGTGTGGTCTGTGACCCAGCAGTGGCCACATCCTGCTCCCTGCCTCAAGGTGTGGGTCTGGCTGTGGAGGCCTTGAGGCTGCCACTGATCGGGGGCTGCTCTATTCTTTCCAGGATTGCTTCGTGTGTGGTGAAGGGGGGGCCACAGTCACCTGCTGGGCCCTGGGCTGCAACCGCAGGTTCCATCTCCCCTGTGCTGTGGACGGTGAATGCGTCACCTGTTATTTCCGACCATTCAGGTACGTCCTCTCCCCTCCTCGCCGTCACCAGGGAATGACCCAGCGCTTCTCATCTCACCCATCCTTTCCCTCTTCCCCCAGATCCTTCTGCCGGGAGCACAGACCACAGCAGCAAGATCTGGTGGCTCCAGAGGACACCACCTGCCTCATCTGCATGGAGCCTGTTGAAGGCAGAACGAGCTATCGGACCATGGTGTGCCCAGCATGCGAACGCGCCTGGTTCCACAGGGCCTGCATCCAGGTAGGAGCCGTTCCCTCACTCCAGGCATGGGAGGCTCTCAGCAGCACCAGAGCCTCACTCCCGCTCTTTCTGTTTTTCCTGCAGGGACAGGCTACGCATGCTGGAGTTTTGTGCTTGCAGTGCCCTCTGTGTAGAAACCAGGACAGCTTTCTTCTGGAAATGGACTGCATGGGGATCTATGTCCCCGAAAGGTTGGTGTCCTCCTGGCCAGCACTGTGCCATGCCTGGACCTGCCCCAGCAGTCGTGGCCCTCCGCTGTCCCCCGAGTCTGGGCTTTAGCTCCATGGAGAAGTTGGAAACAGGGTGTGGGGGGAAGAGCAGGGAGACCCTGCATCTGCCATATGCTGGGGCAGCAGGGGCTCATCAATTTTCCTTGCTCCATCAGAGCTCCGTCATGGGAGGACAACAATGCATACGCAGAACTGTACGAGAGGCACAGCAGCTGCGATGCCAGGGAGTGCCTTTGTCCAGGAGGCAGAGAGGTGGCAGAGCCAGACGGGTAAGTTGAGAAAGCTGCACCTGGAGGCTTGGCATGGGATCTCTGTTTCAGCAAGGGCTCGAAGCAGAAGGGCTGAGAACAGCTCTACTGGACAATCCCGTGCTGTGGGCACATCGTCCTTAGAGACATGAACCCATTTCTTTCCCCAGGCCCTGGCAGCTGCTCCTGTGCCGATCCTGCGCAGCTGAGGGCACACACAGACGCTGCTCGAACCTAGAGATGAGCCACGAGGCCGGATGGGATTGTGACAGCTGTGCTGGGCCGGGCACATGTAAGTGTCAAAGCACGCGGGTGCTCTTGGGCTGGGGCCAGGCAAGGCCTGGCAGTGGGTGCCTGGCGTGGGCTTGGCAGAGCCTGTCTGCTGCAGGAGGGATGGGGCACCGCTCCGACCTACCCTGCCCCAAGCCTGGGGGCCATGCTGTTAACCTTCCTGCTTCCCCTTGCAGCCTCTGGTGCAAGCTCAGAGCTTGCTGGTCCCAGCACTGCCGGCCCAGCAGCATCACGGCAGTCGCCTGGATCTGTGGAATTGGAGTCCAGCAGCCCCAGCACCAGTGGCCAGGCAGCATTGGGGCAGAATCTGGGACCTGAGGCAGAGGAGACCGGCAGCCCAAGCAGTAGTGGACAGATGCCAGCAGGGTCACGCCAGGGTTCCCCAGTGTGTGAGGGCAGCAGCCGCTCCAGCCCCCCTGGGCCTGACCGACGACGACACCAAACCCGGGCCTACCGACAGACCCAGAAACCCTACGGACGGCCCAGAGGACAGCGGGAGAGGAGCCGACGGCCAGCAACACGTGCTGCCAGCAACACCCGCAGCCAGGCGGTCCCAAGGCTGTCCCGATGCTCCACATCACGCGAGACCCGCAGGCGCAGCACCAGCAGGCAGCAGCCATCGGCGGCATCCCGTGGCCCTGCACCACGGCAAAGAAGCAGGAGCAACAGACGCAGTGGGCCCATGCGGTTGCGAGACCTCTCCCGCTTGCAGCATCGGGACCAAGCTCCCTATGCACGGCCCAGAAGACGCTCCCAGGGCAGCCGCACACCAGCAGCACGAGCTGGGAGGAGCCCCTGCCGTCAGGCTGTGTCCAGGCTGTCCCAGGGCTCCCCTGCACGTGCCAGCCACAGCCGCAGCACTACAAGAGAGCGGCCATCAGCATCCTCCCGTGGCTGCAGAACACGTCAAAGAGGCAGCACCTCAAGATCCACCGGGCCCATGCGGGTGCGAGACCGCTCCCTCTTGCAACGTCGGGACCAAACTCCCCGCACGCGGCGCAAAAGACGCCGTGAGAGCAGCCGCACGCCAGCACCACGTGCAATGAGGTGCACACGAAGACAGGCTGTGTCGGGGCTATCCCAGCGCTCCCAAGCACATGCCAGCAGCTCCTCCAGCACTGACAGCCAGGAGGCTTTATAGCTGTGCCACAGCTGCCTGGCACCAGACACCGGAACTGCAACAATCGGGCCATGCCACGGCTCCCCAGCGTGCTCCCAGTTGAACTGTGCCACCCAAACTGCCTACACACAGCTCAGAAGACAGCGGGAGAGAAGCCACAGCCAGCACCACGTGGCAAGAGGAGCACCCACAGCCAGGCAGTGAGGGGCTGTCCCAGTGCTCGCCAATACCTGAGACCAGCAGCCCCGGCACCAGCAGGCAGCGGCCATCGGCGGCATCCTCTGACTCTGCAGCACTGGAAACTGGCAGCAGCTCCATTCCCACTAGGCCGATACGGGTGCGAGACAACTCCCACTCCCAACATCGGGCCCGAACTCCCAGCGCACGGCCCGGATACCTCAGTGGGACCAACCGTGTCTCATCTCTGAGCGACCACTGTGATCCTCGTCCACCGGCTCAATAAAGATGGCCCTTCATCTCTGGACTGGGAGATTCCAGTCTCCTTGGTTGGCTTCCTCCTCCTCCTGTCCCTTTCTCAAGGGGCAGCATCAGGGACTGGGCCCAGAGCATTGTCCTTTCCCTGGAGGTCAGCAGCACCTTCTGCAGACCCACCTCCTGCACCCACCCAGCCGGCCTGGCCCTCACGGCTCACCCCCCAAAATCATGCACCCCGGTGCCAGTGACTTCTGACACGCTTCAGCTCTGTTTCCCTCTGGAAAAGGCTAGAAGCAATATCCAGTCCTCATCACCTAGGTTAGTGAGCATGGCGGCAGAGGGAGCCTTTTGGGGCAGATTCTGGGGGAGCTGCATATGACTGAAAGGAAACGGTCATGCAAGGGCAGGAGCTCTGGCACGTGCAGCGTGTGGCTGCCACATTCTGCCTGAGCCTTGCCCCAGCTCCCCCGCCTGCCCTCCCCCAGCCAAACACAGGATGCTGCTGCCACCCCTTCTCTTGAGGAGCACCGTAGGTGCTTTGTTCAGCCCATTCACCTCTGCCCGAGAGCGTAAAGATTCCTCTGGTTGCTGCTGCCAAGGCACTTCTCCCTCCTTCACCTTCTCCTAACTGGGTGCTTAAGGGCCATGGGGAGCATCTTCAGTCGGAAGGGACAGCCTCTGGAAGGTCTCCAGCTCTCAAAACTCAGGTCTTGCACTCAGAAGCCAAAACACGAGTCAGCTCTCCAACTCCATCAACTCAGCTTGCTTATCAAGATGGGTCATTGCTCCTCCACCATTTTTCTTCTCACATCACAAGATGAGCAATGGGGAAGCAGGAAGAAACATGTGAATTAAGTGGTTTCCAGCCAGGCACTGTCTGCAAAGCAGTTTTAATGCAGGACAACTGTGATCATGAAACTAGCCTCTGTGACCAAAGTCTTTGGTGGTTCTGAGTAAGAAGCAGCTATTTGGCCATAGACAGAGCAGAATCCAAAGAGCTCTGGAGGTACCATGCTTTTAGTATTACTGTTGGGATGATCCAGAGCAGAGTTGCTGTCTCTCCACTGTCCTCTGCAGCATGTTTGTGCAGTCTTGCCCTCAAACTGCCACTGCCTGAAGTAGAGGCAAAGTGCAGGTAAACTAGTGAAATAATAATGAGAAACAGTAATAATAATAATACTAATAACTGTTGTTCAACCAGGCAGCTGTGTTTGAAGAGAGGAAGCAAGTACCCACAAGTAGAGGGTGCTGGAAAGCTGCACCCTGCACCCTGGCCCAGGAATCAAACACAGGGAAGGCAGATGTGAACACAGCCTGTTTATTTTAAGTTGAGGACATAAAAACAGTGGAAGGTGGGTGCGGTGGAGGAGGGTGGGAATTGCATATTGACAGTAAAAAAGTACTAAAATCAGGGGAAAAACACTGGTTCACTATTGCTATCACAACAAAACAACAGGGTAACAACAAAAATACTACAATAAAACAGCAAAACAACTACAGTGTAAGAACAAAACAACTACAGGATAACAGGAAGATTAGAACAAGTGCAGAACAAACATAGAACAGTAAAAATCTGCAACAGATATCATAGCCGCTGACGTTTTGCCATCGGTGGTACAAAAGGCCACTTGGCCTCGGTATCCCTGGAAGCAAGGTAGGACATCATTCACACCCAACTGCCTTCACAAGAAGTGTTCACAGTCACATCCTACCTTCTGTCTTCAAACAAACTGGGATTTAGCCCTGTGCACTGTTCCCAAGTGTGTTTCCACAGCCGGCACACCTCACCTGTTAGATGAATTGCATGTCTCTCGGAGGCACGGTGACACAGTGCCCTGCACAAGCTGAGCCCTGTAAAGGAACAGCGGTACCCACATTCCCAGGGCTCCAGTCACAAAGGCCACGGCAGCCAGAGCCAGCGAGGACCAGACAAAACTCCAGCTGAAAGGCAAAGAAGGAAATGAGAGAGATTAGAAATATCAGGGTGTGAGGAATAGGGACAGCCTACCTCATTTAGACTTGTTATAATCAAAATGCACTGCCTTGAAGATAGGAACTTTGATGAGGCTTTAGCTATGAACAGGGAAATCCTAATTAGAGTGAAGAGTGTGAGCCACTGATTTCATGTTAAACCCCAGGCCTGGTCCCCTGCAGATTTCACTGCCAGCTTTTGCTAAAACAATTGCTGTGAAATTTTGGATAGTAGAACTACAACAGCTGAGAGTGGGCACGAATGCAGCAGCTTAGGAGCGAAATGGAAGTGTTCTATGTGCAAGTCTAAATGCCTCAGGATGGTTTTGTTTGGGTAAGTGGTACAAATGAGAGTAACACCTGGGGTTTCCAAACTGTTCAGGTGCAGCTGCTGAAGCACTGCTTAACTCTGCCCGAGTCTAAAACCAGGCTCTCAGTCTGCATGGCGAGTTAGCAGACAAGAGTTCTCATTTTTCAAAACCCTCCAAATCTTGCCTCTTTCCTGCCCTGCTCTAGGAGAGAATTAGCTTTTGACTGGCCTCTTTCTGCTTAGCAGTTTAGGAGAAAGTCCCCTTTGAGTTCAATAGCCAAGCAGGAAATTGTAAAACTAAGGAGCTGCCAATCACCAGGTGACCATCAAACTGGTGGATTCCATAAGATATGAACCCAATTCTTCATCTTCTCCAGAGAAAGGGCTCTTGGACTTGATTTGAAGTGGAACCATCTGGGTTTTGGCAATGTGTCCTTATGCTTTGGAAAGCCTTTGCTAAAGAAAAATCAAAATCTGTTTTGACTGCATTGCTGGAGGTTATAAGGAACATCTTTGCAGGAGAGCAACTTTGACAGTACTCTAGTTGTTGAACTGTCAGAAATGTTCATTTATGATTCAGCAAACTTCATTTTTTACTCACTTCAGCCTTTCCTGCCTACAGATTGCGATCCAACTGCATCTCTGGTGTACTTGCTGCACTGCCTGCAGGCAGGATGCAAATCTAATTGTCAATTAGAATCCCCTACAAGAAGAACACTCCACAGACAGCCGAGGTCCCAGGAAAGCAAGCGTTTAAAGCAAAAGCGTTTGAAGGGGAGCCCGGGGAGCAGCCTGCGGGCACCGGCAGTGCAGAGCCGGGTCTGGCGCAGCTGCACAGCGGCACCTCGTGTTCCCAAACCAGACACAGCTGCCCCTCCCAGGGCCGGGCCAGGGCCTTCCCACACTGCAGGGTCACGGGAGAGGGAAATCTGTAATCTGCAAACCTGCTGCAATCTGTATTTGACTTTGTCCTGCAGGGCAGCTGATGCTGACCTTTGATTTTTGTGTGGTTAACAGGAAGAGGCCATCTGCCAGCCACAGGTTGGCTGCTCAAAACACACATGTAACTACTTTAGAAACCAGGTTAGAGCCCTACAGACCCTGAGCTTATTCATCAGAGGCACAGCAGGCTCACAAATACCGTAGAAAGACTGCCTGAACCATGCTGATCCAACCTTCCTCAGGCTAGCTCCAGACAGACAGAATATGCAAATGAACGCAGTATTTTAAACGCAACCAAGAATGCTGAGGTTAGGGTTAACCAAAAACGTGAATCAGTAGAGATTTAAATTAAGAAGAGTCTAATTTAGTATTGAGAAGGCCTTTTCTTCCCAACTTGGTTGTCCTGCACAGACAAAGAAAAGGGCAGACATTTCAAAGCTCTTACTTACCCTATCCCCAGGATGCTGACGTTTATGACAGTTACTGGGAAGTTCTTAAATGTATGAAGCAATTTAGATAGGAAATTGGGATTAAAATATATCCATACTATCACTGATAGGTATCCACCTTAGGCAGGGGGCAGCTTCCAAACCAACAACAAGAGAACTTGACAGATGTTGACTTGAATTTTTGTATGGCTAAAAGGAAGAGGCCATCTGCCAACCACAGGTTGGCTGCTCAGAACACGCATGCAACTACTTTATAAACCAGGTTAGCGTCCTACAGACCCTGAGCTTGTTCATCAGAGGCACAGCAGGCTCACGAATCCCTCAGAAAGACTGCCTGAACCATGCTGATCCAACCTTCCTCGGGCACTAAGAATGGCAGAGAGAGTCACACTGCAAATTCTGCTCTTTTCCCAAACTAGCTTACCCTAATGTGTTAAAGGAAGAGGAAAGGGGAAACACAGTAGAAAGTAAAGCTGGATTTAAACAGGAGCACACTCCCATCATAACTCTGCCTCCTTTCCCCTCAAAAGAGGAAAATAGCAGACACAAAGAGACTTTTGATCTCCCCTGTAGCATTCTTGTAAGAGTGGATGTTGTTTCAAGCATCTCGTACACAACGTGTGACACAAAGGAGCTGAGTGGGACTTGATGACCATATTTCTAATAAGGGAACGGTCATTCTTCAATGGAGGGGACCTTGGGTACTAAAATCACTTACTTCTCGGCAAGTGAGACGACATCCTGACACCAAGTAGTCTTGGCAGTTCTGAGTACTCCTGGCTTCTCAGCTGCTACTTGTACGGTGCCAGAGATGCTCAGTGCTCTGTGTGCTGCTGTCCTTCTCTGGGTCCTGTGAGGGACCAGCAGAATCAGAAGAACCAGCGCTTGACCTCCCATGCAAGGAGTTATCTGTAGACACAAGCAAGGCTGCTGAGAGCAAGGATACCCGTGGAGTGAAAAGTCCACAGAACTTCAAATTCAGCATTGGAACTACAGACTGGAGAAGGGCAGCTATGCTCAGAAATAAACGTAATTTGTGGTTTGTAGGTCATATCTGGAAAGAAGAGTGGCTTTGGGGAGGTATGGTGACTTCAGAGGAAAAAGGATCTCTTAGATCATGGAATCATAGAATCATAGAATAGTTAGGGTTGGAAAGGACCTTAAGATTATCTAGTTCCAACCCCCCTGCCAGGGGCAGTGACACCTCCCACTAAACTATGCCACCCAAGGCTCTGTCCAACCCGGCTTTGATCACTGCCAGTGATGGAGCATTCACAACTGCCCTGGGCAACCCATGCCAGTGCCTCACCACCCTTACAGTAAAGAATTTCTTCCTCATATCCAATCTAAACTTCCCCTGTTTAAGTTTGAACCCGTTACCCCTTGTCTTCTCACTACAGTTCCTCATGAAGGGTCCGTCCCCAGCATCCCTATAGGCCCCCTTCAGATACTGGAAGGCTGCTATGAGGTCTCCACGCAGCCTTCTCTTCTCCAGGCTCAACAGCCCCAACTTTCTCAGCCTGTCTTCATATGGGAGGTGCTCCAGTCCCCTGATCATCCTCGTGACCCTCCTTTGGACTTGTTCCAACAGTTGCATGTCCTTTTTATGTTGAGGACACCAGAACTGCACACAATACTCCAAGTGAGGTCTCACAAGAGCAGAGTAGAGGGGCAGGATCACCTCCCTCGACCTGCTGGTCACGCTCCTTTTGATGCAGCCCAGGATACGGTTGGCTTTCTGGGCTGCGAGCGCACACTGCCGGCTCACGTTCATTTTTTCATCAACCAACACCCCCAAGTCCTTCTCCGCAGGGCTGCTCTGAATCTCTTCTCTGCCCAACCTGGAGCTGTGCCTGGGATTGCTCCGACCCAGGTGGAGGACCTTGCACTTGGCATGGTTAAACTTCATCAGGTTGGCATCAGCCCACCTCACAAGCGTGTCAAGGTCCCTCTGGATGGCATTCCTTCCCTCCAACATATCAACTGAACCACACAGCTTGGTGTCATCGGCAAACTTGCTGAGGGTGCACTCAATCCCACTGTCCATGTCACCGACCAAGATGTTGAACAAGACTGGGCCCAGCACCGATCCCTCAGGGACACCACTCATTACTGGTCTCCAGCTGGACACTGAGCCTTTGAGATCCTCCCTCTGCATCGCACAGATACATGAGCGCTCCCTCTGATTCTGAAGTAATACATGGGAAGAAAGAAAACTGTACTGTAATATTCCAGCCACAAAGGCAAGAAGCAGTCGTGCAGCCATCAGCGTTACCTGCGTCACGTCAGACTGTTATTCCAGCAAACATTCTTCCCCCCTCATCGTGTATGTGCAAGTGACTTTTATAGATCGCTGTGGAGGATCTGACAGAGTACTTCCAAAGCGCTACGTGTTCTCTAAGGAGGAACATCATGATGACAGGACAAGAACAGAAGATACCTTCACATTCCTCTATTTCAGGAGGTCTTGATGCACTGACAACCATTCCAAGTGTCTCCCCAGGGAAGAGGCACATCAGCGCCTGCCCTGGCTGCTGTACAATTTAACCTATGCCTCTTCCATTCTGCAAGAACTAGGCTAAAATCTTTCCTTCGTCCTGCAGGAACAAGGGAAAACACCAAACTCATGACCAAGTCCCCTAAAACACCAAGCTCATGACCAGTCAGACAGTAGAAGGCCCTTCCACTGTTCACCTTTGACATGATGAACATGAGTAATCCCAACGCCAGGGATGATTCTGAATGTACAGTGAATGGCTCAGCCCCCCAAGTGACAGTGAGTGACTCACCCTGAAGGCCCAGGGCCAGTCATGGCAGACCTGCCATGCCAGCTGCTAGGACATAGCCAAGGCCACCATAAGCAACAAAAAGGAATAATCAGTAGGCACCAAGGAATTCTTGCTGCCTGAAATGATATCTTGCCAGCTAAGGAGAGCACAGAGAAGTAGTCTCTCAGAGGTTTCAGAACAGATAAAGAGAAGCAACTCATGGTCTATGCCAATTTACTTGCCAGCCAGTATTAAAAAGGGAGTCTAACCTTCTCAGAGCAGACCTGAGCTGGTGGCTGTAGTGTCCCAGGCTCCCCTGGGAATAAATATCCTGCAGAATGACACTGCAAACCCAGATCAGACAACCCTTAAAGCAGTTTATTATAGGCTCTTCTCTGTGCTAGCCACATGCATAAAGCCCTGCAGGAATTCCTTTAGTTTTAATCTGCCTTCTGGGCTCAGCCTGGCCTGCCTGCTTAAATAAACAGTATGTGTCCAATCACAGAGAAACCCTCCTCCTCTTCATTAGGCACTGTCAATATCACTGAAAGAGGAGAGGGAAGGGCCAATTCTTCCTTGGGAGGACTTGATGGGGGGCTCCTGACAAATTAGTCAAGAGATAGCCAAATAAATAGAAATACCTGAAATATCAAAAGAAATAGCTGAAAGATTTTGCCTTCCAAACAAACTCAGGTTATTCAGGGGGCAGAGGTTAAAGGCTGAGCTTGTAGAACAAGTAGGGTGGTCAATATTTAGAAAAGATGAATGTAGATTACAATATACATACACAAAAATGAAACGTGGGAATTGCTCAACTTCTGTGTTTCTTGAGAAATTTCTTCATCTTTAATGATTCACATAGTGTGGGATTCCTGAAGCACCCAACTCCAGTCTTCCCTGAACCCAAGACATTCAGGTTCGCACCAGCGTCAGCCTGCCCACAAGTGGAAGTGAGCAACACCACACACAAGCGGGAACTAGAAGAAATAAGTAAGTGGACTGTGTTTTAGGAACGGGCCGCATAGATGCAAGGCAAAGCAAACTATCCAAACTGAAGAGATTTTATTACCTGTTTGCAGCAGACCTGTATCCCCATCACTGAGCTTGAAGTATTTCTCTATGTCTAACAGGATCCCTGCAACAGACTCAAACACTGAATCATCCTGCTCATTCCGTGTAATTCCCTTCATTTGCCAACTCAAAGATTTCTTTCAAGAACAGGCCTTGCAAGAGCTGCTGCGCAGGGATGTAAACCAGGACTCTACCACAAGTACAATAACTATGCTCTCCACAAAACAGATGCTGGGTCATGACCTCTTTACTTTTCCAGGCTGAATTCAATGCCAGCAGTGAATTTTCTAGTGACAAAACAACGTTAAGTTCAGCTGCAGTATTTTTCCACCTAATTCACAGCTGCGGGGGAAAAACATATCCAAACCACCAGTCAGAACCCTTCATAAATTGTTCAGTGTTACCAGAGAACTAGTTTTACCTAGGATACTTCCATTCAGGTGACAGAATCCATTTTTATTGGAAAAATAGATTTGCTGAACACCTCCTGCCTTTGATCCTTTCTTGCCCAGACTTGACTTCAGCACCAGATGATCTGCGCCACTTAGGAACTTCAATTCATGCCCAAGGTATTTTTAAAACACTTAGTGTTTTCTTTTTCCTTGCTGTGACCACATGAATACCTTTCCACCTTGAACACAAACTTTTAAGTCTAGAATCAGGTAGTGAAGTGCAACTGACCATGTCTAAACCTTGTTCTGAATTACCATACGTGGACTTTGCTCAAATAATACCCCACTCAGCGCAAGGGTAAGCTGGAACGTTACGGGACAGCATCAGGGCACTGTGTCACACTCCTCCCTTCCCAGGGAGGAGCCACGAGGGAAGCAAGAGTCTGAAATTTTCCTGCCTTCAAGAAAGTGACATCAAAACTCAGCCTTCTTCTCCCAAGCTCTGTTACGTTCCTCCCTTTTGGAAGCTGTCTCACCAAAGTGTGGTATAAAAACCAAAACACGATTCTTGTCTACTGGCCAATTAGAACTACCCATACATCTTAGCTGTGTTTAAGGACTGCTCTTCATTTTTAATTCTTTTTGACACAGCTTTAATTATTTCAGTCTTCTGAAATGGTCACATATATAACACATCTGTCCTCTTGCCTGTATTCCTTTCCATTTCCTCAGTTCAAAGAGATGGCATAAAACTTTGGAAATAAGTCACGCTGAACACAGACCTATCTGTGAATGGCAAAACCTACCTAGCAAATCAACACCATCAGATGCTCGCTTCCCACAATCAAACTGGAAGTCTGACAACACAAAACAGAAAACCACCGCCGTTTTACTTTGCCCCACAATCACAGCAGGAAAAGCAACCACCCTACTCCAGCTGCACAAGAAAGTGCAGACTCATCAGATTCTGCTAACAGCACTCACTACAGCAGCGTGCGGTTACCGACATCCCACTGAACCGCGTGCGTCCCACCTCCTAGACCACAGCAAGGTAGTGCACAAACCACAGTTCAGATCCATTAACTGAAGAGAACAACCACCTTTCTGTGGAGGTAATCCAAAATACCACAGAGATACGCACTTCCTATCACTGATTTGTTCAGATCCCCCAGCTCGTAACGCTTTTGAGCATGCTGTGTGCTTAGCTTCCATGGCCCAGCTGTACCTCAGATATGGAGGGCCTCAAACTTCATTTTAAGCTTACAATGAAAAGAACTACATTTACTATCAGAATGCAAATAAGTTACGTATTTTCTGAAGAACAAAATCATTGCATCTCGGCAGACCTATTGATGGGCTGACGTTGTTCATAAAGACTCCAGTCCTCTCTCATCCCTATTAAAATAAGGGTAATTAAACCACAAAAGCTACGATGTTCAAATGGCAAGAAATACAACATCTGCAAAAAGAATTTCAAAGTTTAGATCCAAGCACTCTCCAGAAGCCAGCAAATCAGGACTAGCTGAGCTCAAGGTACTCACACTCAGGACATCGTCCACCTGAACTCCATCAGTTGACACCTCCTACGGATGCTAAACTATGGTCAACATTCAAGCTTACATCTATTGCCTTTCACACCTATGAAAGCAGATGAACCATTAAGGTAAAGCTTTAACTCCCAATTTCTTCTCCATAAAAAAAAAAAAAAAACAAACAAAACAAAAGAGAGATGCACATGCTTCCCCCTGCCCTGATTTTTGACAAATAGAACATTTACAACACTAGAAAACAACAGTAAGCAATTGGCTCCTTGGTACCTAGCAATAGCACAACCAGTCACAGCGTAATTCAGGTAAACTTCATTAAATACCAGGCTTACTCCTAGCATAAAACAGGTTTTATCCCAACAAGGCATTGCTTAAAAGCAAACTAACAAACTTGGTCATCCCAACCCATACAAACATACATTTTGACAAGAACACAGGGGAAAAAAGTGACTGTGATGATGCCACTTCTCACCAAAATACGGATCTATTAGGAAATGGTGTGTAAGTTTCTAGATTGACAAACAAATTTATACATGAATGATCCTAGAAGATGCAACCAAATTTAAGCATCGACTGTCCCAGAGATACAAGTAACACTCCAACAAGCCTCAAGTGGAAGACAAAACCAGAAAGTCAGGGAAGTAGATTTTATTTGGTGTTATCCTAATATATAACCAGCTTACAGTTATTTGAATGTCATTCATCTGACTATTAGAAAAAACACACCACTATGTATGAAATAATAACTTCTTCTCCAAAGAAAACACTTTAATTCTCTTTTGGTTTGAACTAAAAGATTTCAGAACATTGCAAAACAGCCTCATGAAATACAGAGACAAGCATCCCACTGTGCCTTTGACAGCACACCTGACAGAACTGTAATCAAAAGGGAAATTTGGTCAAGCTCAGTCTCAACTTTGCCCCTGAGCTTCACAGTTTGCTGCTTTAGAAATAAAGCAATTAACAGCTTTCACATTAGAGGACCACACAGATAATTAAGAAAGCAGGAGGCCTCTTCACAGGTCTACACTTCCTGCCTCATAAAATGTATTCAAACCAAATAAAACCCAACACAAAACCCAGCCAACCACCACTGAACTGCTTACAGATGAAGTTTAAAAGAGGCATGTGTCCTTAATTTGGAAATACACAAAAAATTAAGCCACCTTAAATATCTTCCTGATTCATATGAAATTCCGTTAACTATGTTGAGATGCAAGAGAGATTTATAAGCCTTTCCCATATGAAATAAAAAGGATTACTTGAAAAATGTAACTTCTCTTCAAAGGCATACAAAGCATTTACGTTGAGAAAGATTTATGAGACCAGACACCTCACTATTGGAACAGTGAGATCTCACATCATCCTACTTATGATAACACTAGCAAAACTAATACCACTGCACAGCTGGGATCCTATCACTAGACAAGGCAGCATTACTCAAGCTCATTTTATACAACAAGTTCTTCAATCTCCAAAGCACTTGAAGTGAGGGCTACATAAAACTTCTCACTCCAAGTAATTATTAAAATGTACTGTACAGATTGAGATATCCCCAAGGTAAAGCCCCAAAGTCATGCAGAAAAAGGCAGACCTAAAAAGAGGTCAGAAGCTCAACTGTCTTGGGGCTTTTTTATGGAATTGCAAACAAGTCAATAAAGGAAATAAACTGTATGCAATCACAATTTATGATACAGAAGTTTCAACCCCCTGCAATATACGCAGCTGTACTCCAGACCTGACAGAAATGCAAGACAACTCAGAATTTAAAAATTTCAAAGGCAAAGAACCACCAAATTCATTTCATGGGACAGAATAAGACAGCGTTTGTTTTGTTTTAACAGATTTCGTAACAACTTCAGAAGAATCAGCAAGTCTCTATCTAGTACCTTCCAGGTGAGCAATGGAGACACCACCATTAGCTGAGGAAGCGCACCTTTCCTTCCACTGTGGCATTGGACTCCTCTGTGGTAATCTGGTAAAGCACCAAATCATGTAAAGTATCCCTGGTGATTTCCAAGGGGAATGGTCAGAGTTTAGGAAATCTTTCTAACAGTACCAAAGACACTGATACCAGAAAGCATTTCACACTGGGAACTATTGTTACCAGGAGGAATTCCACAAGGCTATTACAGTGAAGCGGTTTTTAAGAGGTCTGAGCACCTGCAGAGTTGCTACAGAATTAAACTAAAAGCTTTCAACTGCACATGACTGAGCACACATTTTTTCATAGCCAGACATTTTCTGGTCCATCCAAACACTGTAAAGGGAATGCTGATCATTATAAACATGCCACTTGTACAGCCTGAAACTGCCAAATTCAGATTTTAGACCAGCAAGAAATTACACCAGTAGTAAATCTACCCAGCATCCTAACATCTGATTTTGCAACTTCAGAATGTCCAGATTTTCAACAATTAAGAAAAACAAAAAAAATCAATACAAGGCTTAATTTTGAACAAAGGAACAAGACATGAGGAAAACTGGCTGCAACAAAAAGAACATTTTCTATCCAATAATGGAAGTTTCAATATGCATAAATCCCGGAAATAAATTGTTATTAAATATATAACATCCAGTTCCACAGACAAGACAAAAAGTTTTATTGAGACACATTGTGGGGGCATTTCAAATATCGCATAAAACAAAAAACAATGGAGTGAAAGTATGAAGTTTTATGATCAGCCCTCTGGAACTTCAGCATGTGATTGTACTTAACACCTTCTGACAAACATTGCTCAAAATCCCTTTTCTCTTTCAGCTAGTTCTGACAAGTTAATTAACGCCCTCATAAATAAATCTGCTGAATGAACTGATCTTCCACAGCTAGCAGGGACACATGCTGTGTATTCCATTCATGTAGTTGCAAACATCAGAACTTCCTGCACACTGCTTTACACTTCAGAACACCAACAACTCAATCTCTTTGCAGAACCCAGGACACATACTGATCTCATGGAAAAAATACAGCCCTCTACTGTAAGCACATACAAGAACTGCTCTGCACATGAGCATTTCATGATCCTTTCTTCAGATACCGGGGGAGGAACTGCCTTCTGACAAAGTGGATCAGCTTCCTCTCTGTGCAGAACATAGTAACGATGGTTGTGCCAAAGCACAGAGCACCCATGCTGACGTGAATCAGCCTTGCCATCCAACCCTTGTCGCAGCAGAAGAACACCTACAACAAAGGAAACAAGCAATTGCAGGAAAAACAAGTCAGCACAAGGTAGATTTACTGTCTCAAAATAAAATCAGATCCAACACTTCTCTTGACTGTGAGAACATCAACCATGAAGCTGAGCACGGTTTTGCAGCAGGCACTGATCCTCCAATAAATCACTTTGAGCAGCCACAACATCTGCTTTCTTAAGAACTTTCTGTCAGCAAAAAATGAGCATTCAGAAGCTACCTGGTAAATGTCGACATTAACTATTACCTGGCCTGCAGAAATATGTTAATTTAGCTATTAGGAAAACTCTGCTAGTGCTGGCACAAAAGTCTGTCACTTTGCAGCAATGCATTGGTGGGCTATTTTCTAGGAAAACTGGAAATCTCTCATTCCAAAATACAAAGCTCTCCTCGCTGAAGCAGAATGGCCACATTTTTTGTATGCTGCAATGCTACCATCTCCCTAATAATTAGTCTGTGCAATTTCCATCTTTTAGCCTGACTGAAGGTGATAAACGTGCTCTTTGCAATTATTGTTTCTGTTCTTGTTTTGGTTGCTTTTCCTCTACCACTCTGTTATTACAGAATGTTTAATAACAGCTTGTGCTACTGCAAAACTTCAATTATTAAGAACTAAGGACATGGATTTACCTACAGACAGCAGAAACGTGTTACCTTTTATTGTACTTTTCAGATGCACCTTTACAGGTGGAAGAGAGAACTTTATATCAAAGATAAAATGTCTTAATATCGTATCTTGCCTTGCCTGTAACAAAATCTTCTAGTCTATCCTCATAAGCTAATGGTATTTCTTTGCTAACGGTATTTCTCTGCCTGGGGTCACAAAAGTCATTCAACATTAATTTTCACAGTGAAAGCAAAATTCAAGAAAGATGCTTACCTCTGAGAAACCAGTGATCACTCCACTTATGATATAAATGAGCACCAAAAATGGGGAGGGAAGCAAACCCGTCAGAGGTCTGTAAGCGCTTTCTTGGAAGTAAGCATAGATGTAGTGGATGCTGTGAGCTATTCGAATACCCATGTTAAAGCAGTTGGCAAGAATAAAGCCCACACTGCCATGCCAGTGAGTCAAGAAATAAGAGATGCACAGAAATGTGAAAGACAAGGCCAGCATAACAAAATTGTACCTGCGGAGGGGGGAAAGAATCAGTTCATCAATGTGTACGGTTACAATATTGATTTGTGAACTTTATCTTTGAAGAAATACCACAATTTATTTTCTAAAACAAGGAACTGAAATTCTCTTCCCATTTTCTAATGGAAAAAGATAAATTTGAGAACCAAGATGTTAATTAAAAAAAATCACGGAAAGAATGGAAAATACATCAAACACAATCAATAAAGAAGTGTATGATGTGAAGGAAATTCTGGTTTATTAACCAGCTGCGTACTCATTTCAGAAGGTCAAATTTAGTAACAATGATCAGCCACGTAAAAACTTGAGCGCTTTTGCTATTTTATTTCAGGTAAGTATTGAAGAAAAGTCATGCTCAACAAGGAGACATTTTATTTAGTTTCTGCTCCAAATAGAGGCTCTGAAACAAGTTCAAAAAGGTCAAGAAAGCAGCACTGCTAAGTCTCAAAAGATACTACTTAGACTGTGGAAAGCAGACCTCACGGAAAGTAATTTGAAAAGCTTGGTAAGGGACAGCCACTCCACAAGCAATAAAAGCTTTATGGAAAGCACTGGGAAGGCCACCAGGCTTCAAAGTCAATAACCAGGATGAAGAGAATAAGGAAACAATCTGGGCTTGAGGGTTCTAAGGAGATTGTCTACTTCAACCTCCTACTGAAAGCAGGTAAACCACTGAATTCAGACCCTCAACTGAGATAATTCAGAAGACTACCCGATACACAGGACCTGTACATGAAAACTTCTCAACAGTGGCAAGATTCTGATGAGTTTTAACTGATGGTCTGTCTTAAAAACTGTAACTTCAAGCACCTATCTACAGAAAACAAGACTTTTAAATTGCTTTCCCAGTTAGTGATGTACCAAAAGCTAATTTAAAAATCTCTATTCCTTCATTTCTAACCTTTTTACCCAAGCAGTTACACATTTGCTAAAGCTTCTACATCTAAATCGATGCAGACAGCTAAATAGGAGTTGGTTTTCAGTGGAGCAGGGTATTTTTACGCTGGTTTCAAATGCACCAATCCCTCTGTAAATTCAGTACAAATAAAGTTTTAAGATTGATGTTTATCAACAAATACAAGCATGTAAAAACCTCAAGCAGTGCATGGCTGCTTGCCCATCTGTTGCACCTGGCTCTGGAGACAAGGAACATAGCTTAAAGCTTAAACACAGTCACTCCTTAAAGTGCCTGCAGAAAGAAATTTGCTCTTTGGAAACAAAGCACTTCCAAGCACATAACCCCCCAGAACTGCCGCTTACATCCTGAACTCCAAGCAGATTAATTACAAGAACATGATGGGGACACTATTTCCTACCTGGCCACCTCTTCTTTACACATCAAAGCAAACGTAAAACATTCCGTTACTCCATTGACAGCAAGAAATAGGACATACAGCGAGCAACATCGGAGGAGATCTGGACCTAACAAACACATTTGAATAATGAGTAAATACTACTTCTTTTATAAAACCACATAGCTTTTACACTCATCGATACTAAGAGATAAAAGTTGCAATGTTACCACTGATAACGGAAACGTGAATTCATTTCAACAAGTTTCCTGTCTGGGTATTTTGACAAGAAGACAAGAAAACCAACTAAGACACCAAACACCCAAGAATAGCAGTTATTATAGTAACAGTAAAGATAGCCATCAAAAAAAGGATTTTATTAAGAGGGACTTCCCAATTAAAAATTAATATTTATCCTAACCCAAATCCTGCATTGTACAGAAATTTGTGGAAATTCATCCCATAGTCATTCTGAGCTAACAAAAGCAATACAAAGTGCACTTTGAACATAACAGTATGAAAACCAGAAAAGCTGTTCAATACATTCAAAACTGTGTTAGATGGAAAAAGATCTTCATATTTTTACGGGTCAGAAATCATTTTTTCATGATTTAAAAATCACCCATTCAGACCCTCAACTTTTTCTTCTACTTTAGAAATTCTAACGCTGGGAAAAAAAAACCCATGCTTTTTAACAGGTTAGTGTGCATCCATGAATATTCCTTCTTGATGGCAGAAATCTAGTTCATGTTACCAAGTCTCTTCCTGCTTCACTTTTAAAGAACAACTGCCGAACCGTGAATACTCTGGTTCCAATTTGTTGTATGGGTTTCTGGGGGGTCTGTCATTGTTGGTTTAAACAGCTGGGAGTTAGCAATTTTACATCATGGAGCACTCAAACAATCCTTTCAAATGTTCTTTTCCAACGATGTGAAACTGCAGGAAAGTAAAGCCCCAAACCTGATCGTACTTATTTGCAGCTCCTCAGTACATTTTACTTCCATGTGACTACATATTAAAGATACTGCTACAAAGGCATGAGTTCTGGTTTCAGACAAGCCAAGTCACTGATTTCAACAGGTGCTTTACAGACAAAAAAATTCTTACTGACCCAAGAAATCATTAGAGCTGCAGTTGGTCTTTTTAAAGTGCAGTGCCCTTTTGCCAGCTCTATAAATCCTTACCGGTTCCAGAACTGAGCATTGAGCCTCCATAAATATCCAGAGCCAGCTGAGAATAGGCATAGCCAAAAACCGTGATGGTAAGGCCAGTCAGAAGCACAAGTTTCAACAGCGATTCTTACACATTTGCAGCCATAGCAACATCATCCTGAAAAAAATGTCATCCATTACATGCATCAGAATGAACATCAGCAGTTACTTTCACACAGAAGATTAGCTTCACAGGACAAAGGAAAAACAAAACAAACCCAAACAGTCTGCATTGTAGATAAAGGTGTGAAACTTACCCTTTGTTACTGAACTACCCACACATGTAGTCTTAACTGCATTTATTATTCCATTCCAGGTTTTACAGGTTACATATTTACACAAATCTTAGCCTTTAACATGCGTGTTCAAGGAAACCTGCAAACAGCACTTGCAGATGCTTAACAGCTAGTAAATGGCAAAGAGCAGCACAGCACCTGCCCGGTCTGAGTCAGCAGAGGGTCAGATTTTTATTGCCACATGAGACTACAGGATTTGCCACACCGGAACAAGTAACTTGTCACTTCTACTACATCATTACAAGAAGCATCCTTGTAGTTCGTGTAATTTCACCACATAGAAGAAAAACTCTTAATAATTTTGCTAGTAATACGTATCTAGTGCACTATATATAAAAAATACATATATGTACACTTTGCTTAGCCCACCAATGCCCTGTAGCATGGAATTTGTTTTAGCTGCATGCTGATGTGCAAGAAACAGGATTCCTGCAAAAACTTGTCATAGCATCAGACAAAAGCCCACGCTGACCTTCAAGACTGATGAAGAATTTCACACCTAAAGCATACACAGAAAATATTCTGTGGAACAAAGCTCTTGTTCATTTAACAATTGACACCCCACATACAATTCAAAAGCTCAAGAAAAAGACAATTATGCTCTTCCCAAAACTGAACTCTCTGGAAGCATTACTGTTTAATACTCAACAGCTACTTATGTTTTCAAGTCAATATTTTCAGACAACATTTATTTAATAGAAATAGCCTGCTTTCAGGGTTTAAAATAATTGCCAAAGTGGATCTGGAAATGCAGGGTACAGTAGGGTTTACATCACACCCTTTGAGGCAGCTGATGTTAACTTCATTGAGAGTACAAGGCAGTGCTATGCCACTGCAATATCTTAATCTCCATTTCATTACCATTTTACCTATTTTCTTGGCTTTCTGGTCCAGCCTCACTCAACAGTTTTGTTCTCCACTTCAACTTTCCCATTTTAATAACCTTTATACTCAAATTTAAACATAGTTCTGTCAGTCACGTTTCTGTGATGCAGCTTACCTGTAACAAAAATTGAACATTTGACATGTAACTAGTCCGAAATTAAACATACCTTCTTCTGATCCTTTACACTCTTCCCTCTTTCAAGCACTTTGGCAAAAAAGACATAAAAACTCTCCTCAATAGGCAAGAAGATAAACCTGGCCACCAGTGAACCGAGGTTATTCACAATGTCATATACACCTTTAAAAAAAACAAACAAAAAACCAACATAGCAGCAACCTCTGATGTTTTTAGACACATTTGAATTCCAAGTCTTTAACAGCAGCATGAATTCTAATTTACCATTTCCACAGAACAAAGAGGAATCGAGGGGAATTTTGTGCAACATTAAAGCAGTGTTCCCTAAAAATTCTGTCCCAGCAACCACAGCTCAGAATTACAAGGTTTGCTCAGACGTGGCAAAGCTGGGACAAAAGCATCAGCCACAGAAACGTGAATCTAGTAACAGCACCAAGCCACATTCAAATTTCTTACTCTAGAGGAAGTTAAAAGATCCTGATGAATTTCACTGAATGAGAACAGAAATGCACAGATTCACTGATACAGGAGAAGAGAAAGATATCTAGTTTCAGGGTGAGGTTCTTCCTTCATTTGACTTTCACTGCAGTGGAAGAGCAAGCCTGCACGGCATTTTATCAGCACTTCCCTCCTCAGCAAAACACCCTCCAAACCTGCTAAGACATCTACGTGTGCGCATATACGCACACAATCCAGAGCATACAAAGTCAGGCATATGGGTAAGTGCTTCACATATTCACAGCAAAATAATAGGATATGGTTCTGGCTGATTTCTGACAGGACATGGACCAATGCTCCTCAACATTCCGAGAGCACAGGCGTTTTGTATGCATTGCTCTTTTAAAGACCCTTCAAGTAAGAGGCACCTCAGTTGTTCTGCAGGTGAGGAGAATCAGAAGCAGCCACAGCTACTGGGGGCAAGCACATCTACTCAGTATTTACCGGGGAACATACTACTGCCAGCAACCGAAAGTAATTCCAACTAGCCAAGCAACTTCTAACTGAGGGCCAGCAACGACAGCCTATTTTCCTTCCCTAAGCTGCAAAGACCGGAGCTGCTGCCAAATCAGCCATCTGAAAGGCTACTGCCATACGTTACTCTGTAGCCACACTGATTTCCTTTACAGAACATAATTCAGTTTTGAGTGGCAACGCATTCTTGCCGTAGCAGCTAACACAGATTCAAATGGAAGACAGAAAACAGCAGGAAAACAGATTGACAAAACCCGAAGACAGACAGCTGTAACACAATCAGATGAACCAATGAAGGTTGGTTCAACCAATGGGGGGGTGTTTGTGCATTATTTGTTTTTGTTGGTGGTGTTTTCGGGGAGTTTTGAGGTTGATTTTTCTTTCGGGGTTTGCGGGTTTTCTTTTGGGTTCTTTCTTTAAGTAACAAGTTCCACGGTATCACACATCCAAACGGGAAGTTCTGATCCAAAATAAAAATACAATTTAAATCCAGGATCTTCAATTCTTTTCTATGTCTGTATCAATCATTCTCTGACATGTACCTCAAAGTCACAAAGGCTTTGAAATCATCCCAGATTTTCAAGTTATCTTCAAACACTTTGAGTCATTTTCAGAACCACCTGAAGAGCAGGGACTAAGAAAGCTATGTCACTATTCCACAGTACCATCACACTTACCCTGATCTCCAAAATTTAACACATTCAAAAAAGTCATCACATATCGTTCACCTGTAAGTTCAAAACAAGGAACTTAAGTATTGGGAAACATTTAGGGACTTGTTCTTGTTCTGGCATGTCCAACATTAAGTATTCAAGAGACAAAGTCCAACAGGACAGCCCCTAGTTCAGAATACCCTCAAAAACTTCATTTGGGTTGGTAACATCAGGCAACAACCTCTGAAAGTTGTATGTCCACTCCCACTGCTCCACCAAGACACCCCTCCCCCCCCAGCTTTCTCAAGCTTTATATCACTTCGGTAAATACTATTCACTAGCCCTTCTCCATCACAACTATAGATCAAGCCTCACCCTCTGTCAAAATCTGTTTCAAGAAGGACTGTTTGAAGAAACTCCAAGTCAGCCGGGCTTCCTTCCAGTTAACAAAGGTCTGCAAAAAAAGTACTGAAATCAAACATGTGCTGAAATGAAAAAGGACCAAAACATGATTGAAACTAGAGTGAAACAGAAAACAGAACGCCAGTACAACACTGTAGGCTAACTCTGACTGTACTGATGAGGAAAACCCACAGTGTCAGTCACTAACAATTAATCCAAGACATTGCTAAATTCAAGCGCCAACATCACTCTGATTTGCAAACCCTTTCTCCCTTGCTGGAACTCACTGGTGCTGCAGATAAACTATCCAAACAAGCTTTCTAAAGAAAATACTAACCAAAGTTAAGAGACAGCAAAAAACCTTCCCCACATGCATGACAATTAACTTTCTCCTTCATTGTAGATATATACCAGCTGTTTACTGCTCTTCAAACTGTCCCTACAAGTCCTGCAACCAAGCAGCACCTTTCTCTTTTCAATCTGTAAATCCTTTTCCAAATGTCGTCTTCCTCACTGCACCTTTTCATTCCTTTGCCTCATTTTCTTTGCAGAGATATCTCAGTATCCGTAAGATGCTGTGTAACACCATGGGTTTTTTGTAGAAAAGGCAATGTACCAAACCCCACGGTAAACTGATGCCAGTTTCTACCCTGCCTCTGATCCGGTGTGATACCCGGTCATTCTCCCACACACCAATTAGTTTTTATCTCCACTTCATGGTTCGTGCAAAGCTACTAAAAGAGAAGTCACCCAGCAGCCCAGAAGCACAAAAATGTGACGTTTTCTAACTTTTTCTGACAAGGGTTTTACTAATACAAACGATGAACAGAATTATGTTTTGGTTTGGGTTTTTTTTCCTGAATCGGTCATATCTTCTACAGTGCAGAGGTATTCCCCAAATCACTCAACTCCAGTATCTCCAACTAATTTTCAAAGCTCTCTCAAGACAGACTTCAAACTCTGCCACCTACCTCATCTTCCACCAAATTGGGCAATAAAGATTTCATTCTAGCAACTGGAAATGACTTCTTTGTTGCTTCAGGAGATCCCAAAAACGTCACAAAATAAATAACGTAGCACAGTACCAGCACACTGGTATATAAAAGCTGGAAAGACAGGCAAGGAGAGAAGAAAGAGTAATATAAAATTAACTTACAAATGCAGAATTACAGGCCAGAATGTCATGCTAAGAGTTCTGAATTCAGTGAGAAAAAAATGTATTAAGTAGTCCTTATTCCTGTCAATATCAAACCACATACAGACTTAAATTTAACTCCTCTCAAGAATGTTGTTGGTCTTTGTTTCTTTTTTTTTTTTTTTTTTTTTTTTTTTTGGGGGGGGGTGTGGTAATTTATAGGTTATCGTAGTCCTTTAAGAACTTTCATGTTCTATTCAGCATTGTTCAAATGATTATTTAAAGTTCAATTCAAAGCAATTATTCACTCAGTCGAAAATCAAGTTGATAGAGTAGCTACTGTCTACATCTCTTACTTCATAGGATCATAGCATCTTTTAGGTTAGAAAGGACCTTGAAGATCATTGAGTCCAACCATTAACCCCACACTGAAAAAGAAAACACAGGAAACTTACCTGAGCCAAGCAAAAAATGTAGAGGCCCCACTGAGGATAAAGGACTACTAAAACAACCGTCAAAACGCATTTTGACAAGACTGAAAGGCTTTCAGCAATCACCTTCAAGAAAGAAAAGAGAGAAGGGTTATTTTCTGACAACTTAACCACACACACAAACTTAAACTACATTAGTTTCACACACAGAAATTATGGAGGAAGATGCAGGAAGACTTTCAAAGACAGCATCGCTTTATCACAGTTCCTGCTGACTCGGCCATCTGAGATTGCAATTTCTGTGTGAATTTTCTTTTCTTGCATTTCACAATTCTGCCATTGCACTTTCCCAGTCCTTTGTATGGGACATAAGGTAGAAAATTTTCTTGAGACAAACATGTTGTCAATTGTTCTATTTCACAATTTCATATCAACAACCTACTGAAATGTGAAATCATGGAAGATGTGTGCCTCTCCCTCCAATTAAAACTCATAATTAAGTATTTGATGATCACCATGGTGATCGTTGCTAAAAATCAACTTTCTTGCTGAACAGCTACAAATTTATACCTGTTACAACTGTGTTATGCAGTACTAAACAGTATGCACAGGCTTTATTCTTTTGCATATGCTTGAATACACAAAGATCTAGCTCAGCAATCCCTTCCTTTCAGTAGAGAAAGATAATTAGACACGCACATGTATAACCCATGTACTTTACTAACCTTAAGTCTCACAAACAAATGAGCTGGTGCTAAAACCCAGAATGGCTCTCCCAGAAGCTCAATAATTGCAGAAAGACCAAATGCTACTACACCAGCCTGATAATGAGGAACCACAGAAGGATCAGGTACTTCGAGCAAGTGTAGCCAGACTAAGCTCAAGCAAACAGACCAAAAAACACCAAGAGGGACTCTAAAAAGTTAACATAAAAACAAATCAATTGAAATGTTATTTTAGCAGGAAAAAGAAAATTAGATTAAAATGTCACATACGGCCATCATTTTTTCAAAAGGCCCAGAGGAATTATTTCTATCGTTACCATGCCAAGAATGCCTTTTTTCCTGGGTGTGTCATGAACATCCTTAAGGCACTGTTTGCAAGACGCAGAAAGTACTGTTCTGACTTGGCTATTTTCTACTCAAGAACCTAACATAAGGTCACCTATCTGCATTGCTCATTCCCTAGGACCAAACAATTCTGAACCCTTATCAGCCTGCAAAGCACTGCGTTTTTGATGGCCTGTGGTTACCAGGGGTTTGGCAGACAAGCTTTCTTGGATCTTGCTGTAACAGATAAAGATGCCACCATTCCAACTGCATGTCACACCCTTCCAGAGATCACTGGCTCTCCAGAAAGTGACAGCAGCGTGATAAGAAAATGCATGCCTGCCCCTCAGGAATGCAAGTCCACCATGATCCACTGTAGCTCAGAGCCACTTCAACTAGTGAGTGTAGCTGAAAAGCCAAGCTAGGCACAGGAGTGCGGGCATGTATCGCCTTCTGTTGATGCTGCTTCGGGAAGTTTTGTTGACAAAGCTTCTGGCAGAGTGCAGGACCTCTCACGTCATTGAGGCAGGATCTATTTGACCCTCCCATTATCAGATCCCTGAAGGATTTGACATCAAGCTCCTAAGATGTATTTCAGATCCTTCAAGAAAGTTAATCTCCGTTTTAAGTTACGCTTCTCTATAAGGAAAAGTTTAAACAGAAAAAGGTGCACACAGTCATTGTTAACTCCACTATTTAATGCCCACTTGAAAGGCTGTCAAACATCAGGAAAGTATGCTGGGGAGGGACTCTTCATGAGGAACTGTAGTGAGAGGACAAGGGGTAACAGGTTCAAACTTAAACAGGGGAAGTTTAGATTGGATATGAGGAAGAAATTCTTTACTGTAAGGGTGGTGAGGCACTGGAATGGGTTGTCCAGGGAAGTTGTGAATGCTCCATCGCTGGCGGTGTTCAGGACTGGATTAGACATAGCCTTGGGTGGCATGGTTTAGTGGGAGGTGTCCCTGCCCCTGGCAGGGGGGTTGGAACTGGATGATCTTAAGGTCCTTTCCAACCCCAACTGTTCTATGATTCTACGATAATACAACTGAGAGAACAGATCCAACACATGGAAAATATCAGTATTAAGTGACACTGATGTTGCCCTGCCATTAAACCGTAGCAGTGCTCAACAATTTCTCCAGGGTGAGAGAAGAGCTCCTAATAACAGCTAGGGTGATGCACCTTCCCATGTGCTCCAAAAAGAGATTAAGTACATAAACGCTAAATCAACAGACTTAACCAGCTTCCTACATCAGTCCTGAAACATGACTGAGCCTACTCCACACTCAATGCTGAAATAATTACCTCAGGAAATAAATACTTGCTCTCAATTTTGTGAGCTTTCAGACAAGAACAAAATCCCAAAGTAGCAAATTTTTAAAGGTATCTTACGTCAGCCACAACAGATTATTTGTTTTGGTCCAGTTTCTCTTTGCACTTCCACTCAGACAAGCTCTGCGAAACGCCTCCCTTGCCAGGAAGACAACCGTTGAATACAGCAAAGTGAGCCTAGTGGAGGGGAGGAAGAAAAGCAAGGAGAGAAAACGATTCCTTTGCATACTGCTGCTGACATCCTCCATGCAGTAACATCACTCAGTTTTCACACAGGACTGCCTGACAGATAAATCTAACGGGTACGCAAGAGAACATGCTGACATGAGGTAAATTATCACCATACCATAATAAAAAATAAGGAGGGAAAGTAGTTAGGTAGCTTTTCCTTTTCCTCAGCAAACTAATGATTTAATATGGAAAACAGGCCAGCAGAACCTCCGTTTGAGGTGAAAGAAGAAGTCGGGAGACAGCCAATGATCAAACACTGCAAAGCACCCAACAGTAAATGAAACAGCGCTATGCAAATCATTATAAGTGACCCTGCCCACGCGGTCCGGCACAAAGGCTGTCCGAGAGCCCCCCCCCCGCTGCCTGGGAAGCCGCACGGCGCGGGGGCCATGGGGACACAGGTCTCACCCGCACGCTGCTCTGCAGCCCCCCCTCACCTCACGTTGACCACGCCGATCAGCTCTCTGGAGAGGTAGCGCAGAGCGAAGGCGTTCAGCGCGAACGTGACCGCCCGGAACAGCACCTGTGGAGAAAGCCGCACGGGAAACACCTGCTTAGATTAGAATTCATGCTGCTGTTAAAGACTTGGAATTCAAATGTGTCTAAAAACATCAGAGGTTGCTGCTATGTTGGTTTTTTGTTTGTTTTTTTTAAAGGTGTATATGACATTGTGAATAACCTCGGTTCACTGGTGGCCAGGTTTATCTTCTTGCCTATTGAGGAGAGTTTTTATGTCTTTTTTGCCAAAGTGCTTGAAAGAGGGAAGAGTGTAAAGGATCAGAAGAAGGTATGTTTAATTTCGGACTAGTTACATGTCAAATGTTCAATTTTTGTTACAGGTAAGCTGCATCACAGAAACGTGACTGACAGAACTATGTTTAAATTTGAGTATAAAGGTTATTAAAATGGGAAAGTTGAAGTGGAGAACAAAACTGTTGAGTGAGGCTGGACCAGAAAGCCAAGAAAATAGGTAAAATGGTAATGAAATGGAGATTAAGATATTGCAGTGGCATAGCACTGCCTTGTACTCTCAATGAAGTTAACATCAGCTGCCTCAAAGGGTGTGATGTAAACCCTACTGTACCCTGCATTTCCAGATCCACTTTGGCAATTATTTTAAACCCTGAAAGCAGGCTATTTCTATTAAATAAATGTTGTCTGAAAATATTGACTTGAAAACATAAGTAGCTGTTGAGTATTAAACAGTAATGCTTCCAGAGAGTTCAGTTTTGGGAAGAGCATAATTGTCTTTTTCTTGAGCTTTTGAATTGTATGTGGGGTGTCAATTGTTAAATGAACAAGAGCTTTGTTCCACAGAATATTTTCTGTGTATGCTTTAGGTGTGAAATTCTTCATCAGTCTTGAAGGTCAGCGTGGGCTTTTGTCTGATGCTATGACAAGTTTTTGCAGGAATCCTGTTTCTTGCACATCAGCATGCAGCTAAAACAAATTCCATGCTACAGGGCATTGGTGGGCTAAGCAAAGTGTACATATATGTATTTTTTATATATAGTGCACTAGATACGTATTACTAGCAAAATTATTAAGAGTTTTTCTTCTATGTGGTGAAATTACACGAACTACAAGGATGCTTCTTGTAATGATGTAGTAGAAGTGACAAGTTACTTGTTCCGGTGTGGCAAATCCTGTAGTCTCATGTGGCAATAAAAATCTGACCCTCTGCTGACTCAGACCGGGCAGGTGCTGTGCTGCTCTTTGCCATTTACTAGCTGTTAAGCATCTGCAAGTGCTGTTTGCAGGTTTCCTTGAACACGCATGTTAAAGGCTAAGATTTGTGTAAATATGTAACCTGTAAAACCTGGAATGGAATAATAAATGCAGTTAAGACTACATGTGTGGGTAGTTCAGTAACAAAGGGTAAGTTTCACACCTTTATCTACAATGCAGACTGTTTGGGTTTGTTTTGTTTTTCCTTTGTCCTGTGAAGCGAATCTTCTGTGTGAAAGTAACTGCTGATGTTCATTCTGATGCATGTAATGGATGACATTTTTTTCAGGATGATGTTGCTATGGCTGCAAATGTGTAAGAATCGCTGTTGAAACTTGTGCTTCTGACTGGCCTTACCATCACGGTTTTTGGCTATGCCTATTCTCAGCTGGCTCTGGATATTTATGGAGGCTCAATGCTCAGTTCTGGAACCGGTAAGGATTTATAGAGCTGGCAAAAGGGCACTGCACTTTAAAAAGACCAACTGCAGCTCTAATGATTTCTTGGGTCAGTAAGAATTTTTTTGTCTGTAAAGCACCTGTTGAAATCAGTGACTTGGCTTGTCTGAAACCAGAACTCATGCCTTTGTAGCAGTATCTTTAATATGTAGTCACATGGAAGTAAAATGTACTGAGGAGCTGCAAATAAGTACGATCAGGTTTGGGGCTTTACTTTCCTGCAGTTTCACATCATTGGAAAAGAACATTTGAAAGGATTGTTTGAGTGCTCCATGATGTAAAATTGCTAACTCCCAGCTGTTTAAACCAACAATGACAGACCCCCCAGAAACCCATACAACAAATTGGAACCAGAGTATTCACGGTTCGGCAGTTGTTCTTTAAAAGTGAAGCAGGAAGAGACTTGGTAACATGAACTAGATTTCTGCCATCAAGAAGGAATATTCATGGATGCACACTAACCTGTTAAAAAGCATGGGTTTTTTTTTCCCAGCGTTAGAATTTCTAAAGTAGAAGAAAAAGTTGAGGGTCTGAATGGGTGATTTTTAAATCATGAAAAAATGATTTCTGACCCGTAAAAATATGAAGATCTTTTTCCATCTAACACAGTTTTGAATGTATTGAACAGCTTTTCTGGTTTTCATACTGTTATGTTCAAAGTGCACTTTGTATTGCTTTTGTTAGCTCAGAATGACTATGGGATGAATTTCCACAAATTTCTGTACAATGCAGGATTTGGGTTAGGATAAATATTAATTTTTAATTGGGAAGTCCCTCTTAATAAAATCCTTTTTTTGATGGCTATCTTTACTGTTACTATAATAACTGCTATTCTTGGGTGTTTGGTGTCTTAGTTGGTTTTCTTGTCTTCTTGTCAAAATACCCAGACAGGAAACTTGTTGAAATGAATTCACGTTTCCGTTATCAGTGGTAACATTGCAACTTTTATCTCTTAGTATCGATGAGTGTAAAAGCTATGTGGTTTTATAAAAGAAGTAGTATTTACTCATTATTCAAATGTGTTTGTTAGGTCCAGATCTCCTCCGATGTTGCTCGCTGTATGTCCTATTTCTTGCTGTCAATGGAGTAATGGAATGTTTTACGTTTGCTTTGATGTGTAAAGAAGAGGTGGCCAGGTAGGAAATAGTGTCCCCATCATGTTCTTGTAATTAATCTGCTTGGAGTTCAGGATGTAAGCGGCAGTTCTGGGGGGTTATGTGCTTGGAAGTGCTTTGTTTCCAAAGAGCAAATTTCTTTCTGCAGGCACTTTAAGGAGTGACTGTGTTTAAGCTTTAAGCTATGTTCCTTGTCTCCAGAGCCAGGTGCAACAGATGGGCAAGCAGCCATGCACTGCTTGAGGTTTTTACATGCTTGTATTTGTTGATAAACATCAATCTTAAAACTTTATTTGTACTGAATTTACAGAGGGATTGGTGCATTTGAAACCAGCGTAAAAATACCCTGCTCCACTGAAAACCAACTCCTATTTAGCTGTCTGCATCGATTTAGATGTAGAAGCTTTAGCAAATGTGTAACTGCTTGGGTAAAAAGGTTAGAAATGAAGGAATAGAGATTTTTAAATTAGCTTTTGGTACATCACTAACTGGGAAAGCAATTTAAAAGTCTTGTTTTCTGTAGATAGGTGCTTGAAGTTACAGTTTTTAAGACAGACCATCAGTTAAAACTCATCAGAATCTTGCCACTGTTGAGAAGTTTTCATGTACAGGTCCTGTGTATCGGGTAGTCTTCTGAATTATCTCAGTTGAGGGTCTGAATTCAGTGGTTTACCTGCTTTCAGTAGGAGGTTGAAGTAGACAATCTCCTTAGAACCCTCAAGCCCAGATTGTTTCCTTATTCTCTTCATCCTGGTTATTGACTTTGAAGCCTGGTGGCCTTCCCAGTGCTTTCCATAAAGCTTTTATTGCTTGTGGAGTGGCTGTCCCTTACCAAGCTTTTCAAATTACTTTCCGTGAGGTCTGCTTTCCACAGTCTAAGTAGTATCTTTTGAGACTTAGCAGTGCTGCTTTCTTGACCTTTTTGAACTTGTTTCAGAGCCTCTATTTGGAGCAGAAACTAAATAAAATGTCTCCTTGTTGAGCATGACTTTTCTTCAATACTTACCTGAAATAAAATAGCAAAAGCGCTCAAGTTTTTACGTGGCTGATCATTGTTACTAAATTTGACCTTCTGAAATGAGTACGCAGCTGGTTAATAAACCAGAATTTCCTTCACATCATACACTTCTTTATTGATTGTGTTTGATGTATTTTCCATTCTTTCCGTGATTTTTTTTAATTAACATCTTGGTTCTCAAATTTATCTTTTTCCATTAGAAAATGGGAAGAGAATTTCAGTTCCTTGTTTTAGAAAATAAATTGTGGTATTTCTTCAAAGATAAAGTTCACAAATCAATATTGTAACCGTACACATTGATGAACTGATTCTTTCCCCCCTCCGCAGGTACAATTTTGTTATGCTGGCCTTGTCTTTCACATTTCTGTGCATCTCTTATTTCTTGACTCACTGGCATGGCAGTGTGGGCTTTATTCTTGCCAACTGCTTTAACATGGGTATTCGAATAGCTCACAGCATCCACTACATCTATGCTTACTTCCAAGAAAGCGCTTACAGACCTCTGACGGGTTTGCTTCCCTCCCCATTTTTGGTGCTCATTTATATCATAAGTGGAGTGATCACTGGTTTCTCAGAGGTAAGCATCTTTCTTGAATTTTGCTTTCACTGTGAAAATTAATGTTGAATGACTTTTGTGACCCCAGGCAGAGAAATACCGTTAGCAAAGAAATACCATTAGCTTATGAGGATAGACTAGAAGATTTTGTTACAGGCAAGGCAAGATACGATATTAAGACATTTTATCTTTGATATAAAGTTCTCTCTTCCACCTGTAAAGGTGCATCTGAAAAGTACAATAAAAGGTAACACGTTTCTGCTGTCTGTAGGTAAATCCATGTCCTTAGTTCTTAATAATTGAAGTTTTGCAGTAGCACAAGCTGTTATTAAACATTCTGTAATAACAGAGTGGTAGAGGAAAAGCAACCAAAACAAGAACAGAAACAATAATTGCAAAGAGCACGTTTATCACCTTCAGTCAGGCTAAAAGATGGAAATTGCACAGACTAATTATTAGGGAGATGGTAGCATTGCAGCATACAAAAAATGTGGCCATTCTGCTTCAGCGAGGAGAGCTTTGTATTTTGGAATGAGAGATTTCCAGTTTTCCTAGAAAATAGCCCACCAATGCATTGCTGCAAAGTGACAGACTTTTGTGCCAGCACTAGCAGAGTTTTCCTAATAGCTAAATTAACATATTTCTGCAGGCCAGGTAATAGTTAATGTCGACATTTACCAGGTAGCTTCTGAATGCTCATTTTTTGCTGACAGAAAGTTCTTAAGAAAGCAGATGTTGTGGCTGCTCAAAGTGATTTATTGGAGGATCAGTGCCTGCTGCAAAACCGTGCTCAGCTTCATGGTTGATGTTCTCACAGTCAAGAGAAGTGTTGGATCTGATTTTATTTTGAGACAGTAAATCTACCTTGTGCTGACTTGTTTTTCCTGCAATTGCTTGTTTCCTTTGTTGTAGGTGTTCTTCTGCTGCGACAAGGGTTGGATGGCAAGGCTGATTCACGTCAGCATGGGTGCTCTGTGCTTTGGCACAACCATCGTTACTATGTTCTGCACAGAGAGGAAGCTGATCCACTTTGTCAGAAGGCAGTTCCTCCCCCGGTATCTGAAGAAAGGATCATGAAATGCTCATGTGCAGAGCAGTTCTTGTATGTGCTTACAGTAGAGGGCTGTATTTTTTCCATGAGATCAGTATGTGTCCTGGGTTCTGCAAAGAGATTGAGTTGTTGGTGTTCTGAAGTGTAAAGCAGTGTGCAGGAAGTTCTGATGTTTGCAACTACATGAATGGAATACACAGCATGTGTCCCTGCTAGCTGTGGAAGATCAGTTCATTCAGCAGATTTATTTATGAGGGCGTTAATTAACTTGTCAGAACTAGCTGAAAGAGAAAAGGGATTTTGAGCAATGTTTGTCAGAAGGTGTTAAGTACAATCACATGCTGAAGTTCCAGAGGGCTGATCATAAAACTTCATACTTTCACTCCATTGTTTTTTGTTTTATGCGATATTTGAAATGCCCCCACAATGTGTCTCAATAAAACTTTTTGTCTTGTCTGTGGAACTGGATGTTATATATTTAATAACAATTTATTTCCGGGATTTATGCATATTGAAACTTCCATTATTGGATAGAAAATGTTCTTTTTGTTGCAGCCAGTTTTCCTCATGTCTTGTTCCTTTGTTCAAAATTAAGCCTTGTATTGATTTTTTTTGTTTTTCTTAATTGTTGAAAATCTGGACATTCTGAAGTTGCAAAATCAGATGTTAGGATGCTGGGTAGATTTACTACTGGTGTAATTTCTTGCTGGTCTAAAATCTGAATTTGGCAGTTTCAGGCTGTACAAGTGGCATGTTTATAATGATCAGCATTCCCTTTACAGTGTTTGGATGGACCAGAAAATGTCTGGCTATGAAAAAATGTGTGCTCAGTCATGTGCAGTTGAAAGCTTTTAGTTTAATTCTGTAGCAACTCTGCAGGTGCTCAGACCTCTTAAAAACCGCTTCACTGTAATAGCCTTGTGGAATTCCTCCTGGTAACAATAGTTCCCAGTGTGAAATGCTTTCTGGTATCAGTGTCTTTGGTACTGTTAGAAAGATTTCCTAAACTCTGACCATTCCCCTTGGAAATCACCAGGGATACTTTACATGATTTGGTGCTTTACCAGATTACCACAGAGGAGTCCAATGCCACAGTGGAAGGAAAGGTGCGCTTCCTCAGCTAATGGTGGTGTCTCCATTGCTCACCTGGAAGGTACTAGATAGAGACTTGCTGATTCTTCTGAAGTTGTTACGAAATCTGTTAAAACAAAACAAACGCTGTCTTATTCTGTCCCATGAAATGAATTTGGTGGTTCTTTGCCTTTGAAATTTTTAAATTCTGAGTTGTCTTGCATTTCTGTCAGGTCTGGAGTACAGCTGCGTATATTGCAGGGGGTTGAAACTTCTGTATCATAAATTGTGATTGCATACAGTTTATTTCCTTTATTGACTTGTTTGCAATTCCATAAAAAAGCCCCAAGACAGTTGAGCTTCTGACCTCTTTTTAGGTCTGCCTTTTTCTGCATGACTTTGGGGCTTTACCTTGGGGATATCTCAATCTGTACAGTACATTTTAATAATTACTTGGAGTGAGAAGTTTTATGTAGCCCTCACTTCAAGTGCTTTGGAGATTGAAGAACTTGTTGTATAAAATGAGCTTGAGTAATGCTGCCTTGTCTAGTGATAGGATCCCAGCTGTGCAGTGGTATTAGTTTTGCTAGTGTTATCATAAGTAGGATGATGTGAGATCTCACTGTTCCAATAGTGAGGTGTCTGGTCTCATAAATCTTTCTCAACGTAAATGCTTTGTATGCCTTTGAAGAGAAGTTACATTTTTCAAGTAATCCTTTTTATTTCATATGGGAAAGGCTTATAAATCTCTCTTGCATCTCAACATAGTTAACGGAATTTCATATGAATCAGGAAGATATTTAAGGTGGCTTAATTTTTTGTGTATTTCCAAATTAAGGACACATGCCTCTTTTAAACTTCATCTGTAAGCAGTTCAGTGGTGGTTGGCTGGGTTTTGTGTTGGGTTTTATTTGGTTTGAATACATTTTATGAGGCAGGAAGTGTAGACCTGTGAAGAGGCCTCCTGCTTTCTTAATTATCTGTGTGGTCCTCTAATGTGAAAGCTGTTAATTGCTTTATTTCTAAAGCAGCAAACTGTGAAGCTCAGGGGCAAAGTTGAGACTGAGCTTGACCAAATTTCCCTTTTGATTACAGTTCTGTCAGGTGTGCTGTCAAAGGCACAGTGGGATGCTTGTCTCTGTATTTCATGAGGCTGTTTTGCAATGTTCTGAAATCTTTTAGTTCAAACCAAAAGAGAATTAAAGTGTTTTCTTTGGAGAAGAAGTTATTATTTCATACATAGTGGTGTGTTTTTTCTAATAGTCAGATGAATGACATTCAAATAACTGTAAGCTGGTTATATATTAGGATAACACCAAATAAAATCTACTTCCCTGACTTTCTGGTTTTGTCTTCCACTTGAGGCTTGTTGGAGTGTTACTTGTATCTCTGGGACAGTCGATGCTTAAATTTGGTTGCATCTTCTAGGATCATTCATGTATAAATTTGTTTGTCAATCTAGAAACTTACACACCATTTCCTAATAGATCCGTATTTTGGTGAGAAGTGGCATCATCACAGTCACTTTTTTCCCCTGTGTTCTTGTCAAAATGTATGTTTGTATGGGTTGGGATGACCAAGTTTGTTAGTTTGCTTTTAAGCAATGCCTTGTTGGGATAAAACCTGTTTTATGCTAGGAGTAAGCCTGGTATTTAATGAAGTTTACCTGAATTACGCTGTGACTGGTTGTGCTATTGCTAGGTACCAAGGAGCCAATTGCTTACTGTTGTTTTCTAGTGTTGTAAATGTTCTATTTGTCAAAAATCAGGGCAGGGGGAAGCATGTGCATCTCTCTTTTGTTTTGTTTGTTTTTTTTTTTTTTTTATGGAGAAGAAATTGGGAGTTAAAGCTTTACCTTAATGGTTCATCTGCTTTCATAGGTGTGAAAGGCAATAGATGTAAGCTTGAATGTTGACCATAGTTTAGCATCCGTAGGAGGTGTCAACTGATGGAGTTCAGGTGGACGATGTCCTGAGTGTGAGTACCTTGAGCTCAGCTAGTCCTGATTTGCTGGCTTCTGGAGAGTGCTTGGATCTAAACTTTGAAATTCTTTTTGCAGATGTTGTATTTCTTGCCATTTGAACATCGTAGCTTTTGTGGTTTAATTACCCTTATTTTAATAGGGATGAGAGAGGACTGGAGTCTTTATGAACAACGTCAGCCCATCAATAGGTCTGCCGAGATGCAATGATTTTGTTCTTCAGAAAATACGTAACTTATTTGCATTCTGATAGTAAATGTAGTTCTTTTCATTGTAAGCTTAAAATGAAGTTTGAGGCCCTCCATATCTGAGGTACAGCTGGGCCATGGAAGCTAAGCACACAGCATGCTCAAAAGCGTTACGAGCTGGGGGATCTGAACAAATCAGTGATAGGAAGTGCGTATCTCTGTGGTATTTTGGATTACCTCCACAGAAAGGTGGTTGTTCTCTTCAGTTAATGGATCTGAACTGTGGTTTGTGCACTACCTTGCTGTGGTCTAGGAGGTGGAACGCACGCGGTTCAGTGGGATGTCGGTAACCGCACGCTGCTGTAGTGAGTGCTGTTAGCAGAATCTGATGAGTCTGCACTTTCTTGTGCAGCTGGAGTAGGGTGGTTGCTTTTCCTGCTGTGATTGTGGGGCAAAGTAAAACGGCGGTGGTTTTCTGTTTTGTGTTGTCAGACTTCCAGTTTGATTGTGGGAAGCGAGCATCTGATGGTGTTGATTTGCTAGGTAGGTTTTGCCATTCACAGATAGGTCTGTGTTCAGCGTGACTTATTTCCAAAGTTTTATGCCATCTCTTTGAACTGAGGAAATGGAAAGGAATACAGGCAAGAGGACAGATGTGTTATATATGTGACCATTTCAGAAGACTGAAATAATTAAAGCTGTGTCAAAAAGAATTAAAAATGAAGAGCAGTCCTTAAACACAGCTAAGATGTATGGGTAGTTCTAATTGGCCAGTAGACAAGAATCGTGTTTTGGTTTTTATACCACACTTTGGTGAGACAGCTTCCAAAAGGGAGGAACGTAACAGAGCTTGGGAGAAGAAGGCTGAGTTTTGATGTCACTTTCTTGAAGGCAGGAAAATTTCAGACTCTTGCTTCCCTCGTGGCTCCTCCCTGGGAAGGGAGGAGTGTGACACAGTGCCCTGATGCTGTCCCGTAACGTTCCAGCTTACCCTTGCGCTGAGTGGGGTATTATTTGAGCAAAGTCCACGTATGGTAATTCAGAACAAGGTTTAGACATGGTCAGTTGCACTTCACTACCTGATTCTAGACTTAAAAGTTTGTGTTCAAGGTGGAAAGGTATTCATGTGGTCACAGCAAGGAAAAAGAAAACACTAAGTGTTTTAAAAATACCTTGGGCATGAATTGAAGTTCCTAAGTGGCGCAGATCATCTGGTGCTGAAGTCAAGTCTGGGCAAGAAAGGATCAAAGGCAGGAGGTGTTCAGCAAATCTATTTTTCCAATAAAAATGGATTCTGTCACCTGAATGGAAGTATCCTAGGTAAAACTAGTTCTCTGGTAACACTGAACAATTTATGAAGGGTTCTGACTGGTGGTTTGGATATGTTTTTCCCCCGCAGCTGTGAATTAGGTGGAAAAATACTGCAGCTGAACTTAACGTTGTTTTGTCACTAGAAAATTCACTGCTGGCATTGAATTCAGCCTGGAAAAGTAAAGAGGTCATGACCCAGCATCTGTTTTGTGGAGAGCATAGTTATTGTACTTGTGGTAGAGTCCTGGTTTACATCCCTGCGCAGCAGCTCTTGCAAGGCCTGTTCTTGAAAGAAATCTTTGAGTTGGCAAATGAAGGGAATTACACGGAATGAGCAGGATGATTCAGTGTTTGAGTCTGTTGCAGGGATCCTGTTAGACATAGAGAAATACTTCAAGCTCAGTGATGGGGATACAGGTCTGCTGCAAACAGGTAATAAAATCTCTTCAGTTTGGATAGTTTGCTTTGCCTTGCATCTATGCGGCCCGTTCCTAAAACACAGTCCACTTACTTATTTCTTCTAGTTCCCGCTTGTGTGTGGTGTTGCTCACTTCCACTTGTGGGCAGGCTGACGCTGGTGCGAACCTGAATGTCTTGGGTTCAGGGAAGACTGGAGTTGGGTGCTTCAGGAATCCCACACTATGTGAATCATTAAAGATGAAGAAATTTCTCAAGAAACACAGAAGTTGAGCAATTCCCACGTTTCATTTTTGTGTATGTATATTGTAATCTACATTCATCTTTTCTAAATATTGACCACCCTACTTGTTCTACAAGCTCAGCCTTTAACCTCTGCCCCCTGAATAACCTGAGTTTGTTTGGAAGGCAAAATCTTTCAGCTATTTCTTTTGATATTTCAGGTATTTCTATTTATTTGGCTATCTCTTGACTAATTTGTCAGGAGCCCCCCATCAAGTCCTCCCAAGGAAGAATTGGCCCTTCCCTCTCCTCTTTCAGTGATATTGACAGTGCCTAATGAAGAGGAGGAGGGTTTCTCTGTGATTGGACACATACTGTTTATTTAAGCAGGCAGGCCAGGCTGAGCCCAGAAGGCAGATTAAAACTAAAGGAATTCCTGCAGGGCTTTATGCATGTGGCTAGCACAGAGAAGAGCCTATAATAAACTGCTTTAAGGGTTGTCTGATCTGGGTTTGCAGTGTCATTCTGCAGGATATTTATTCCCAGGGGAGCCTGGGACACTACAGCCACCAGCTCAGGTCTGCTCTGAGAAGGTTAGACTCCCTTTTTAATACTGGCTGGCAAGTAAATTGGCATAGACCATGAGTTGCTTCTCTTTATCTGTTCTGAAACCTCTGAGAGACTACTTCTCTGTGCTCTCCTTAGCTGGCAAGATATCATTTCAGGCAGCAAGAATTCCTTGGTGCCTACTGATTATTCCTTTTTGTTGCTTATGGTGGCCTTGGCTATGTCCTAGCAGCTGGCATGGCAGGTCTGCCATGACTGGCCCTGGGCCTTCAGGGTGAGTCACTCACTGTCACTTGGGGGGCTGAGCCATTCACTGTACATTCAGAATCATCCCTGGCGTTGGGATTACTCATGTTCATCATGTCAAAGGTGAACAGTGGAAGGGCCTTCTACTGTCTGACTGGTCATGAGCTTGGTGTTTTAGGGGACTTGGTCATGAGTTTGGTGTTTTCCCTTGTTCCTGCAGGACGAAGGAAAGATTTTAGCCTAGTTCTTGCAGAATGGAAGAGGCATAGGTTAAATTGTACAGCAGCCAGGGCAGGCGCTGATGTGCCTCTTCCCTGGGGAGACACTTGGAATGGTTGTCAGTGCATCAAGACCTCCTGAAATAGAGGAATGTGAAGGTATCTTCTGTTCTTGTCCTGTCATCATGATGTTCCTCCTTAGAGAACACGTAGCGCTTTGGAAGTACTCTGTCAGATCCTCCACAGCGATCTATAAAAGTCACTTGCACATACACGATGAGGGGGGAAGAATGTTTGCTGGAATAACAGTCTGACGTGATGCAGGTAACGCTGATGGCTGCACGACTGCTTCTTGCCTTTGTGGCTGGAATATTACAGTACAGTTTTCTTTCTTCCCATGTATTACTTCAGAATCAGAGGGAGCGCTCATGTATCTGTGCGATGCAGAGGGAGGATCTCAAAGGCTCAGTGTCCAGCTGGAGACCAGTAATGAGTGGTGTCCCTGAGGGATCGGTGCTGGGCCCAGTCTTGTTCAACATCTTGGTCGGTGACATGGACAGTGGGATTGAGTGCACCCTCAGCAAGTTTGCCGATGACACCAAGCTGTGTGGTTCAGTTGATATGTTGGAGGGAAGGAATGCCATCCAGAGGGACCTTGACACGCTTGTGAGGTGGGCTGATGCCAACCTGATGAAGTTTAACCATGCCAAGTGCAAGGTCCTCCACCTGGGTCGGAGCAATCCCAGGCACAGCTCCAGGTTGGGCAGAGAAGAGATTCAGAGCAGCCCTGCGGAGAAGGACTTGGGGGTGTTGGTTGATGAAAAAATGAACGTGAGCCGGCAGTGTGCGCTCGCAGCCCAGAAAGCCAACCGTATCCTGGGCTGCATCAAAAGGAGCGTGACCAGCAGGTCGAGGGAGGTGATCCTGCCCCTCTACTCTGCTCTTGTGAGACCTCACTTGGAGTATTGTGTGCAGTTCTGGTGTCCTCAACATAAAAAGGACATGCAACTGTTGGAACAAGTCCAAAGGAGGGTCACGAGGATGATCAGGGGACTGGAGCACCTCCCATATGAAGACAGGCTGAGAAAGTTGGGGCTGTTGAGCCTGGAGAAGAGAAGGCTGCGTGGAGACCTCATAGCAGCCTTCCAGTATCTGAAGGGGGCCTATAGGGATGCTGGGGACGGACCCTTCATGAGGAACTGTAGTGAGAAGACAAGGGGTAACGGGTTCAAACTTAAACAGGGGAAGTTTAGATTGGATATGAGGAAGAAATTCTTTACTGTAAGGGTGGTGAGGCACTGGCATGGGTTGCCCAGGGCAGTTGTGAATGCTCCATCACTGGCAGTGATCAAAGCCGGGTTGGACAGAGCCTTGGGTGGCATAGTTTAGTGGGAGGTGTCACTGCCCCTGGCAGGGGGGTTGGAACTAGATAATCTTAAGGTCCTTTCCAACCCTAAGTATTCTATGATTCTATGATTCCATGATCTAAGAGATCCTTTTTCCTCTGAAGTCACCATACCTCCCCAAAGCCACTCTTCTTTCCAGATATGACCTACAAACCACAAATTACGTTTATTTCTGAGCATAGCTGCCCTTCTCCAGTCTGTAGTTCCAATGCTGAATTTGAAGTTCTGTGGACTTTTCACTCCACGGGTATCCTTGCTCTCAGCAGCCTTGCTTGTGTCTACAGATAACTCCTTGCATGGGAGGTCAAGCGCTGGTTCTTCTGATTCTGCTGATCCCTCACAGGACCCAGAGAAGGACAGCAGCACACAGAGCACTGAGCATCTCTGGCACCGTACAAGTAGCAGCTGAGAAGCCAGGAGTACTCAGAACTGCCAAGACTACTTGGTGTCAGGATGTCGTCTCACTTGCCGAGAAGTAAGTGATTTTAGTACCCAAGGTCCCCTCCATTGAAGAATGACCGTTCCCTTATTAGAAATATGGTCATCAAGTCCCACTCAGCTCCTTTGTGTCACACGTTGTGTACGAGATGCTTGAAACAACATCCACTCTTACAGGAATGCTACAGGGGAGATCAAAAGTCTCTTTGTGTCTGCTATTTTCCTCTTTTGAGGGGAAAGGAGGCAGAGTTATGATGGGAGTGTGCTCCTGTTTAAATCCAGCTTTACTTTCTACTGTGTTTCCCCTTCCCTCTTCCTTTAACACATTAGGGTAAGCTAGTTTGGGAAAAGAGCAGAATTTGCAGTGTGACTCTCTCTGCCATTCTTAGTGCCCGAGGAAGGTTGGATCAGCATGGTTCAGGCAGTCTTTCTGAGGGATTCGTGAGCCTGCTGTGCCTCTGATGAACAAGCTCAGGGTCTGTAGGACGCTAACCTGGTTTATAAAGTAGTTGCATGCGTGTTCTGAGCAGCCAACCTGTGGTTGGCAGATGGCCTCTTCCTTTTAGCCATACAAAAATTCAAGTCAACATCTGTCAAGTTCTCTTGTTGTTGGTTTGGAAGCTGCCCCCTGCCTAAGGTGGATACCTATCAGTGATAGTATGGATATATTTTAATCCCAATTTCCTATCTAAATTGCTTCATACATTTAAGAACTTCCCAGTAACTGTCATAAACGTCAGCATCCTGGGGATAGGGTAAGTAAGAGCTTTGAAATGTCTGCCCTTTTCTTTGTCTGTGCAGGACAACCAAGTTGGGAAGAAAAGGCCTTCTCAATACTAAATTAGACTCTTCTTAATTTAAATCTCTACTGATTCACGTTTTTGGTTAACCCTAACCTCAGCATTCTTGGTTGCGTTTAAAATACTGCGTTCATTTGCATATTCTGTCTGTCTGGAGCTAGCCTGAGGAAGGTTGGATCAGCATGGTTCAGGCAGTCTTTCTACGGTATTTGTGAGCCTGCTGTGCCTCTGATGAATAAGCTCAGGGTCTGTAGGGCTCTAACCTGGTTTCTAAAGTAGTTACATGTGTGTTTTGAGCAGCCAACCTGTGGCTGGCAGATGGCCTCTTCCTGTTAACCACACAAAAATCAAAGGTCAGCATCAGCTGCCCTGCAGGACAAAGTCAAATACAGATTGCAGCAGGTTTGCAGATTACAGATTTCCCTCTCCCGTGACCCTGCAGTGTGGGAAGGCCCTGGCCCGGCCCTGGGAGGGGCAGCTGTGTCTGGTTTGGGAACACGAGGTGCCGCTGTGCAGCTGCGCCAGACCCGGCTCTGCACTGCCGGTGCCCGCAGGCTGCTCCCCGGGCTCCCCTTCAAACGCTTTTGCTTTAAACGCTTGCTTTCCTGGGACCTTGGCTGTCTGCGGAGTGTTCTTCTTGTAGGGGATTCTAATTGACAATTAGATTTGCATCCTGCCTGCAGGCAGTGCAGCAAGTACACCAGAGATGCAGTTGGATCGCAATCTGTAGGCAGGAAAGGCTGAAGTGAGTAAAAAATGAAGTTTGCTGAATCATAAATGAACATTTCTGACAGTTCAACAACTAGAGTACTGTCAAAGTTGCTCTCCTGCAAAGATGTTCCTTATAACCTCCAGCAATGCAGTCAAAACAGATTTTGATTTTTCTTTAGCAAAGGCTTTCCAAAGCATAAGGACACATTGCCAAAACCCAGATGGTTCCACTTCAAATCAAGTCCAAGAGCCCTTTCTCTGGAGAAGATGAAGAATTGGGTTCATATCTTATGGAATCCACCAGTTTGATGGTCACCTGGTGATTGGCAGCTCCTTAGTTTTACAATTTCCTGCTTGGCTATTGAACTCAAAGGGGACTTTCTCCTAAACTGCTAAGCAGAAAGAGGCCAGTCAAAAGCTAATTCTCTCCTAGAGCAGGGCAGGAAAGAGGCAAGATTTGGAGGGTTTTGAAAAATGAGAACTCTTGTCTGCTAACTCGCCATGCAGACTGAGAGCCTGGTTTTAGACTCGGGCAGAGTTAAGCAGTGCTTCAGCAGCTGCACCTGAACAGTTTGGAAACCCCAGGTGTTACTCTCATTTGTACCACTTACCCAAACAAAACCATCCTGAGGCATTTAGACTTGCACATAGAACACTTCCATTTCGCTCCTAAGCTGCTGCATTCGTGCCCACTCTCAGCTGTTGTAGTTCTACTATCCAAAATTTCACAGCAATAGTTTTAGCAAAAGCTGGCAGTGAAATCTGCAGGGGACCAGGCCTGGGGTTTAACATGAAATCAGTGGCTCACACTCTTCACTCTAATTAGGATTTCCCTGTTCATAGCTAAAGCCTCATCAAAGTTCCTATCTTCAAGGCAGTGCATTTTGATTATAACAAGTCTAAATGAGGTAGGCTGTCCCTATTCCTCACACCCTGATATTTCTAATCTCTCTCATTTCCTTCTTTGCCTTTCAGCTGGAGTTTTGTCTGGTCCTCGCTGGCTCTGGCTGCCGTGGCCTTTGTGACTGGAGCCCTGGGAATGTGGGTACCGCTGTTCCTTTACAGGGCTCAGCTTGTGCAGGGCACTGTGTCACCGTGCCTCCGAGAGACATGCAATTCATCTAACAGGTGAGGTGTGCCGGCTGTGGAAACACACTTGGGAACAGTGCACAGGGCTAAATCCCAGTTTGTTTGAAGACAGAAGGTAGGATGTGACTGTGAACACTTCTTGTGAAGGCAGTTGGGTGTGAATGATGTCCTACCTTGCTTCCAGGGATACCGAGGCCAAGTGGCCTTTTGTACCACCGATGGCAAAACGTCAGCGGCTATGATATCTGTTGCAGATTTTTACTGTTCTATGTTTGTTCTGCACTTGTTCTAATCTTCCTGTTATCCTGTAGTTGTTTTGTTCTTACACTGTAGTTGTTTTGCTGTTTTATTGTAGTATTTTTGTTGTTACCCTGTTGTTTTGTTGTGATAGCAATAGTGAACCAGTGTTTTTCCCCTGATTTTAGTACTTTTTTACTGTCAATATGCAATTCCCACCCTCCTCCACCGCACCCACCTTCCACTGTTTTTATGTCCTCAACTTAAAATAAACAGGCTGTGTTCACATCTGCCTTCCCTGTGTTTGATTCCTGGGCCAGGGTGCAGGGTGCAGCTTTCCAGCACCCTCTACTTGTGGGTACTTGCTTCCTCTCTTCAAACACAGCTGCCTGGTTGAACAACAGTTATTAGTATTATTATTATTACTGTTTCTCATTATTATTTCACTAGTTTACCTGCACTTTGCCTCTACTTCAGGCAGTGGCAGTTTGAGGGCAAGACTGCACAAACATGCTGCAGAGGACAGTGGAGAGACAGCAACTCTGCTCTGGATCATCCCAACAGTAATACTAAAAGCATGGTACCTCCAGAGCTCTTTGGATTCTGCTCTGTCTATGGCCAAATAGCTGCTTCTTACTCAGAACCACCAAAGACTTTGGTCACAGAGGCTAGTTTCATGATCACAGTTGTCCTGCATTAAAACTGCTTTGCAGACAGTGCCTGGCTGGAAACCACTTAATTCACATGTTTCTTCCTGCTTCCCCATTGCTCATCTTGTGATGTGAGAAGAAAAATGGTGGAGGAGCAATGACCCATCTTGATAAGCAAGCTGAGTTGATGGAGTTGGAGAGCTGACTCGTGTTTTGGCTTCTGAGTGCAAGACCTGAGTTTTGAGAGCTGGAGACCTTCCAGAGGCTGTCCCTTCCGACTGAAGATGCTCCCCATGGCCCTTAAGCACCCAGTTAGGAGAAGGTGAAGGAGGGAGAAGTGCCTTGGCAGCAGCAACCAGAGGAATCTTTACGCTCTCGGGCAGAGGTGAATGGGCTGAACAAAGCACCTACGGTGCTCCTCAAGAGAAGGGGTGGCAGCAGCATCCTGTGTTTGGCTGGGGGAGGGCAGGCGGGGGAGCTGGGGCAAGGCTCAGGCAGAATGTGGCAGCCACACGCTGCACGTGCCAGAGCTCCTGCCCTTGCATGACCGTTTCCTTTCAGTCATATGCAGCTCCCCCAGAATCTGCCCCAAAAGGCTCCCTCTGCCGCCATGCTCACTAACCTAGGTGATGAGGACTGGATATTGCTTCTAGCCTTTTCCAGAGGGAAACAGAGCTGAAGCGTGTCAGAAGTCACTGGCACCGGGGTGCATGATTTTGGGGGGTGAGCCATGAGGGCCAGGCCGGCTGGGTGGGTGCAGGAGGTGGGTCTGCAGAAGGTGCTGCTGACCTCCAGGGAAAGGACAATGCTCTGGGCCCAGTCCCTGATGCTGCCCCTTGAGAAAGGGACAGGAGGAGGAGGAAGCCAACCAAGGAGCCTGGAATCTCCCAGTCCAGAGATGAAGGGCCATCTTTATTGAGCCGGTGGACGAGGATCACAGTGGTCGCTCAGAGATGAGACACGGTTGGTCCCACTGAGGTATCCGGGCCGTGCGCTGGGAGTTCGGGCCCGATGTTGGGAGTGGGAGTTGTCTCGCACCCGTATCGGCCTAGTGGGAATGGAGCTGCTGCCAGTTTCCAGTGCTGCAGAGTCAGAGGATGCCGCCGATGGCCGCTGCCTGCTGGTGCCGGGGCTGCTGGTCTCAGGTATTGGCGAGCACTGGGACAGCCCCTCACTGCCTGGCTGTGGGTGCTCCTCTTGCCACATGGTGCTGGCGGTGGCTTCTCTCCCGCTGTCTTCTGAGCTGTGTGTGGGCAGTTTGGGTGGCACGGTTCAACTGGGAGCACGCTGGGGAGCCGTGGCATGGCCCGATTGTTGCAGTTCCGGTGTCTGGTGCCAGGCAGCTGTGGCACAGCTATAAAGCCTCCTGGCTGTCAGTGCTGGAGGAGCTGCTGGCATGTGCTTGGGAGCGCTGGGATAGCCCCGACACAGCCTGTCTTCGTGTGCACCTCTTTGCACGTGGTGCTGGCGTGCGGCTGCTCTCATGGCGTCTTTTGCGCCGCGTGCGGGGAGTTTGGTCCCGACGTTGCAAGAGGGAGCGGTCTCGCACCCGCATGGGCCCGGTGGATCTTGAGGTGCTGCCTCTTTGACGTGTTCTGCAGCCACGGGAGGATGCTGATGGCCGCTCTCTTGTAGTGCTGCGGCTGTGGCTGGCACGTGCAGGGGAGCCCTGGGACAGCCTGGACACAGCCTGACGGCAGGGGCTCCTCCCAGCTCATGCTGCTGGTGTGCGGCTGCCCTGGGAGCGTCTTCTGGGCCGTGCATAGGGAGCTTGGTCCCGATGCTGCAAGCGGGAGAGGTCTCGCAACCGCATGGGCCCACTGCGTCTGTTGCTCCTGCTTCTTTGCCGTGGTGCAGGGCCACGGGATGCCGCCGATGGCTGCTGCCTGCTGGTGCTGCGCCTGCGGGTCTCGCGTGATGTGGAGCATCGGGACAGCCTTGGGACCGCCTGGCTGCGGGTGTTGCTGGCAGCACGTGTTGCTGGCCGTCGGCTCCTCTCCCGCTGTCCTCTGGGCCGTGCGTAGGGTGTCTGGGTCTGTCGGTCGGCCCGGGTTTGGTGTCGTCGTCGGTCAGGCCCAGGGGGGCTGGAGCGGCTGCTGCCCTCACACACTGGGGAACCCTGGCGTGACCCTGCTGGCATCTGTCCACTACTGCTTGGGCTGCTGGTCTCCTCTGCCTCAGGTCCCAGATTCTGCCCCAATGCTGCCTGGCCACTGGTGCTGGGGCTGCTGGACTCCAATTCCACAGATCCAGGCGACTGCCGTGATGCTGCTGGGCCGGCAGTGCTGGGACCAGCAAGCTCTGAGCTGGCACCAGAGGCTGCAAGGGGAAGCAGGAAGGTTAACAGCATGGCCCCCAGGCTTGGGGCAGGCTAGGTCGGAGCGGTGCCCCATCCCTCCTGCAGCAGACAGGCTCTGCCAAGCCCACACCAGGCACCCACTGCCAGGCCTTGCCTGGCCCCAGCCCAAGAGCACCCGCGTGCTTTGACACTTACATGTGCCAGGCCCAGCACAGCTGTCACAATCCCATCCGGCCTCGTGGCTCATCTCTAGGTTCGAGCAGCGTCTGTGTGTGCCCTCAGCTGCGCAGGATCGGCACAGGAGCAGCTGCCAGGGCCTGGGGAAAGAAATGGGTTCATGTCTCTAAGGACGATGTGCCCACAGCACGGGATTGTCCAGTAGAGCTGTTCTCAGCCCTTCTGCTTCGAGCCCTTGCTGAAACAGAGATCCCGTGCCGAGCCTCCAGGTGCAGCTTTCTCAACTTACCCGTCTGGCTCTGCCACCTCTCTGCCTCCTGGACAAAGGCACTCCCTGGCATCGCAGCTGCTGTGCCTCTCGTACAGTTCTGCGTATGCATTGTTGTCCTCCCATGACGGAGCTCTGATGGAGCAAGGAAAATTGATGAGCCCCTGCTGCCCCAGCATATGGCAGATGCAGGGTCTCCCTGCTCTTCCCCCCACACCCTGTTTCCAACTTCTCCATGGAGCTAAAGCCCAGACTCGGGGGACAGCGGAGGGCCACGACTGCTGGGGCAGGTCCAGGCATGGCACAGTGCTGGCCAGGAGGACACCAACCTTTCGGGGACATAGATCCCCATGCAGTCCATTTCCAGAAGAAAGCTGTCCTGGTTTCTACACAGAGGGCACTGCAAGCACAAAACTCCAGCATGCGTAGCCTGTCCCTGCAGGAAAAACAGAAAGAGCGGGAGTGAGGCTCTGGTGCTGCTGAGAGCCTCCCATGCCTGGAGTGAGGGAACGGCTCCTACCTGGATGCAGGCCCTGTGGAACCAGGCGCGTTCGCATGCTGGGCACACCATGGTCCGATAGCTCGTTCTGCCTTCAACAGGCTCCATGCAGATGAGGCAGGTGGTGTCCTCTGGAGCCACCAGATCTTGCTGCTGTGGTCTGTGCTCCCGGCAGAAGGATCTGGGGGAAGAGGGAAAGGATGGGTGAGATGAGAAGCGCTGGGTCATTCCCTGGTGACGGCGAGGAGGGGAGAGGACGTACCTGAATGGTCGGAAATAACAGGTGACGCATTCACCGTCCACAGCACAGGGGAGATGGAACCTGCGGTTGCAGCCCAGGGCCCAGCAGGTGACTGTGGCCCCCCCTTCACCACACACGAAGCAATCCTGGAAAGAATAGAGCAGCCCCCGATCAGTGGCAGCCTCAAGGCCTCCACAGCCAGACCCACACCTTGAGGCAGGGAGCAGGATGTGGCCACTGCTGGGTCACAGACCACACATCCACCTGGCAGAGTGGGCTCCTGTGCTGGAGCCTCTGTGGAGCTGCTGGGAGCAAGACTTTGGTCCCAGAGCTGGGTGGAAGGGCTGGGATTCTGGTCTTGGCATCTGGGCTAAGCTCCCGCAAACCTCTCCTGGCACGAATCAGCCTGATCATCTCAGATCCTCACCATCTGGGCTGCCTCCTCAGCTGTGCGTTGAACATCCAGAGGGGAATATGTCAGCTGTCCTTCAGAATAGTATAGAGGAAGAAGCTCACTGGCAAAAAGCTGCAGAAGAGCAGAGACAAGGAGCTGATGAGGGGCATGTGGCAGGGCAGACGTGTTGCAAAGATGAAGCCAGCCCCCGAGGAACTCACCAGGCAAAAGCGATGGGCACAGATATCTCCATGATGCAGTTTTCGCCCACAGAGGTCCGGATCTGCCTCTGCCCGGCGACACAGCACGCATGCTGGATGAGAGAGAGAAAATGTCACTGGGAATGAGAAAGTCTGCTGGGCCAGGAACGCATCCCTGAGGGATTGCCCCCACGGGCTGCTCTGTCCCTGCCTAGCTGGCTGCTGGGCAGGGCTGGAAGCCTTGGAGAGGAAAGGGCATTGCAGGCATTGGTGTTCTGGTGGCTGCCCACTGCCCACCCTGGCTCCTGCTTGACAAGGAGAGGAGGGGCCCTCCCCTACGATGGCTTGGGAGCTCCTGCCTCCCCCTGACAACCCTCCCGGCCCCATGCTGACCACCCCTAGAGTCCCTCTGCCAGGCTGTAGGAGGGGGGCTTTGCTCTCACCCTGCTCCATCGAGTCAGGTGTCCTACACCTCCTTGCGGATGTGTCAGACGTCGAAGGTGAGTGTCTGAAGAGTCCCTGTCCCAGCAATGCTGGGGCTTCTTCTCCAAATGCTCCTCTGCTACCTCTGAGGGAGAAGAGACGCAGGTGAGCTTGCAGCCCAGGCCCAGGGCCCTGCGGTGTGGAGACCCCTCCTCCCCTGGCAGCCCCCCGAGAGCCCCGTCCCTACCCTCTACTCCCTGCACCTCACCTTCACCTCGCAGTGATGCACTGTGCCCAGCGTCCCCTTTTTATAGGCCTGCCCCTGCCACTGGTCACAGTGCCCACTGTGACATCAGCACCGCTGGCCTGCATGCGCCCCCAATAGGGGCAGGGGCACCCTCGGATGCACACCACCCACTGTGACATGGACACTGCATCACAGGGCTGGCTCTGAAGCGCACAGGCAGGGACCCGAGCCTGTGGCATCCAGGTCACCGGGGCGGCTGCTCCACCAGCAAGTGCAGAGTCAAGGGCCAGCTTGGGGACATGGTTTCCTGGTGAACTTGGCAGTGTTAGCTTAACGGTTGGACTCGATGACCTTTACGGCCTTCTCCAACCAAAATCAGTTCCGTGACTCTCATTACCATTCCACTATTACATTACCACCATTTGGTTACTGTTTGATCTTCCTTAAGTCGTTGATTCCTTACCATTTGATCATTGCTTCATCATGAGGAAAGCCCTTTTAATTAACCCACCAAGGATGACTTCCCTGAATAATTCACCTGCAACATCAGGACAAACACCAGGCCGTGTCTGGAGCACAACCAGAGTAGAAGAAAAGCAATGATGGAATAGTTTGGGTTGGATGGACCTTCAAAGATCCTTTAGTCCAATTCCCCTGCAATGAGCAGGTACATCTTCAACTAGATCAGGTTGCCTAGAACCACATCCAGCTTGGCCTTGAATATCTCCAGGGATGGGGCATCTACCATCTCTCTGCGCCACGATTTTATCATCCTCATTGCCGAGAATTTCTTTCTCGCATCCAACCTCAATCTTCCCTCTTTTACCTTAAAAGCATTACCCCTCATGCTATTGCAGCAGGCCCTACTAAAAAAGTCTCTCCCCGTCTTTCTTACGGGCCCCTTTTAAGGACTGAAAGGCTGCAATAAGGGCTCCCCGGAGTCTTGTCTTCTCCAGGCTCAAGAGCCCTAACCCTCACAGCCTTTCCTCGGAGAAGAGGTGTTCCATCCCTCTGATGGTTTCTGTGGCCCTCCTCTGGACTCTCTCCAACAGGTCCACGTCTTTCCTGTACAGAGGGCTCCAGAGCTGGACGCAGGACTGCAGGGGGGTATTACAAGAGCGGAGTAGAGGGGAAGAATCCCCTCTCCAATTGCTGGCCACTCTCCTTTAGATGCGGCCCAGGACACGGTTGGTTTCTGGGCTGCGAGCACACACTGCTGGGTCAGGTGGGGTTTTTGGCCAACACCCCAAGTCCTTCTCCTCAGGGCTGCAGTAACTGAGTAACAGAAGTGGAAACACTCACCTCGAGCAATAAGCTGCTTCTGTCTTCCCACTAATCTCTTTCTTCACTGCAGTCTACCGATTTACAAAATCACTTAGGGCCCTCTGCAGAAAAAGAACAAATTCAGCTGGTTCCACCCTTCTGAATACGCTCCTCTTTGCAACCGTTGTGAGCGAGACAGCAACAAAGTCAGAAAGCCCATTCTTCATATTTCCCTCTTGCCCCCAACACCACGGGGGCCTCCAACAGAAATGTTGCATTACAGCCTTGCCTGCTAAGAAAAACAAATGGCAGCAGTTTTCCTTAAGATGCTCAAATATAAACTGCAGTGAACGGGACCCAGAAGTGGGGAACAAGCAAGGCCTTTTGCCTAGTGTATAAGCAGTCTGCAGGGCTTTCAGTTTCAGAGCTGCAATGACCGTGGAGAACCAGGCGAGGACATGGGAGACGTCAAGTGCACGCCAGGGTAGTATCAGCCTCAACCCAGCCTCATGCCGGGGCTCAGCACAGCGCTGCGTCCTGATCCTGGTCCTGGTCCTGGTCCTGATCCTCTATGCGTCTGTGCAGCGTTTCCGTCCTGGCTTTATTTTGCCACGTTTCCTAAGGTGTCAACTCCTGCTCCAGCCCTGGCAGCCTCTCCCCTCCCTTCTTATTCCCCTCCCCATGTTGGGGTGCTCTGGAGCCACTGGGGGAGTCCAGAGCAGGCTGGGCTCCTCCCCCTCCCCAAATCCCAATTGGTTTTCATCTGTGCCTCATCCCCACCCATTTGGGATTTTCCAGCTCCTGGGAGCTGCAGTGCTGTCTCCCCTGGTGCCGTTCAGCGGGAGCGGGGCAGAGGCTGCTGGAGCCAGGGGTCACCCGAGAGCTGCTCCCCCCTGCTGTGGGGTCCTCACCACCCCCAGGAGGGCTCTGCTGCTGGGTGTTTTACTCTCGGAGCCCTGTAATTGTGTGTGTTGGCTGCAGTTTAAATTACCCCAAAGCCCACAAATATTGAAACCTTCGTTAATGAAATCACTCTTTGTTTTTATATTTGACCTGTTACAGCATCTCCTTCCTTCTAAGTTGCAATGTACATGGGTGTGACTAAACCTGTTCTCTTTGGGTTTTTATCTTCCCAAAGGAGGAGGACCGCGCAGATGCCAAGTGGCCTTTTGGGCCACCAGAAGCAAAATGTCGGCGTCTCTGATGTTTATTGAAGATTTTTATTGTTCTATGTTTGTTCTACAGTTGTTCTAATATTCTTGTTATCTTGTTCTTGTTTTGTTCTTATACTGTAGTTGTTTTGTTGGTTTATTGTAGCTTTTTGTCGTTATTCTCTTGTTCTGTTGTTGTTCTAACAATAGTAAACTAGTATTTTTACCCTAATTTTACTCTCATTGTAGCATTTTTTTACTGTCAGTATACAATTTCCACTCCCCCTACTACATCCCCACCCCGTTTTTATGTCCCCCACTTAAAATAAAACAGACTATGTTCACATCTGCCTTCCCTGTGTTTGATTCCTGGACAAGGGCATAGATGCTGCTTTCCAGCACTCTGCTTGACCCATCGCTGAGTGTCCCTTCTGACTGAAGATGCTCCCCATGGTGCTGCGGCACACGGTTTGCAGAAGGTCAAGGACAGAGAAGTGCCTCGGTAGCAGCAACCAGTGGAGTCTTTACGCTCTCGAGCAGAGGTGGATGGGCTGAACGGAACACCTAGGGTGCTCCCCAAGCCCAGGGACGGCAGTGGCATCCTCTGTAGAGCTGGGAGAGGGCAGGTGGGGAAGCTGGAGGCAAGGTGCAGGCAGGATGGGGCAGCCACAGGCTGCACATGCCAGAGCTCCTGCCCTTGCATGACCTTTTCCTTTCAGTCACCTGAAAGAGTTCAGGGGGTCCTTCCCCTGATGGTGCACCTGAGCTGTCTGCAAACAAGGATTCATAGCAAAGCATTTTGTGGGGGCATGGGAGAGGGAGGGATAGCAGGAGGCAGGGAGGAGAGAGGCAAAACCCCATTCTCATCCAGCTCAAATCTGGACGTAACAGCAAGGAGAGTTCTTTGGGATTAGGAAATTCCACATAGCTGTTTGGTGAAGAGATTGGGTGTTGTGATAGTTACATTTACCCAACAAGAACAGCAGCTTTTACCCTAATTAGTACTTTGCACAGACGTGACACTAAACTGAACTCTTAAAAGAACACCAGCTTTGCCCCTCTGCCACCATGCTCACTAACCTAGGCGATGAGGACAGGATATTGCTTCTAGCCTTTTCCAGAGGGAAACAGAGCTGAAGCGTGTCAGAAGTCACTGGCACCGGGGTGCATGGTTTTGGGGGGTGAGCCGTGAGGGCCAGGCCGGCTGGGTGGGTGCAGGAGGTGGGTCTGCAGAAGGTGCTGCTGACCTCCAGGGAAAGGACAATGCTCTGGGCCCAGTCCCTGATGCTGCCCCTTGAGAAAGGGACAGGAGGAGGAGGAAGCCAACCAAGGAGCCTGGAATCTCCCAGTCCAGAGATGAAGGGCCATCTTTATTGTGCCGGTGGACGGGGATCACAGTGGTCGCTCAGAGATGAGACACAGTTGGTCCCACTGAGGTATCCGGGCTGTGAGCTGGGAGTTTGGGCCCGATGTTGGGAGTGGGAGCTGCCTCGCACCCGTATCGGCCTAGTGGGAATGGAGCTGCTGCCAGTTTCCAGTGCTGCAGAGTCAGAGGATGCTGCCGATGGCCGCTGCCTGCTGGTGCTGGGGCTGCTGGCCTCAGGTATTGGCGAGCACTGGGACAGCCCCTCACTGCCTGGCTGTGGGTGCTCCTTTTGCCACGCGGTGCTGGCTGTGGCTTCTCTCCCGCTGTCTTCTAAGCTGTGTGTGGGCAGTTTGGGTTTGACAGTTCAACTGGGAGCATGCTGGGGAGCCGTGGCATGGCCCGATTGTTGCAGTTCTGGTGTCTGGTGCCAGGGAGCTGTGGCATGGCTATAAAGCCTCCGGCTGTGAGTGCTGGGGCTGCTGCTGTCCCGTTGTGGAGAGCCACAGGAGGACCGCGAGGACTCCTGGCTGTCAGTGCTGGAGGAGTGGTGTCGCACCCGCACGGGTTCGGTGGATCTTGAGGTGCTGCCTCTTTGACGTGCTCTGGAGCCACGGGAGGATGCTGATGGCCGCTGTCTGGTAGTGCTGCGGCTGTGGCTGGCACGTGCTGGGGAGCACTGGGACAGCCTGGGTGCAGCCTGACTGCGGGGACTCCTCCCAGCTCATGCTGCTGGTGTGCGGCTGCCCTGGGAGCGTCTTCTGGGCCGTGCATAGGGAGCTTGGTCCCGACGTTGCAAGCGGGAGTGGTCTCGCACCCGCATGGGCCCACTGGGTCTTTTGCTCCTGCTTCTTTGCCGTGGTGCAGGGCCACGGGATGCCGCCGATGACTGCTGCCTGCTGGTGCTGCACCTGCGGGTCTCAGCTGTTATAAATGATCGAAGTCCAATTATAAAATCAAAGGTAATTTATTTCAATTTAATACAAAGAGAAAATAAGCAAAGCAGCGCTGGGTGCACGGGGAGTCACTGCTCCACCAACACGCACACCAGAGAAGTGACAATGTACTATATTTATTGTCCCAAGACATGCATATTCATTCAGGTGTCGCAACATGTAAATTTTCCTTTGCTTTGTATTACAATTAGTTTCGCAACACTGTTCCGCATGCGCACTGCCTCCTGGTGGTCTTGGGCAGGGGTCCCGGGATGAAGTAAGGGTCTTCCTCATTGCTGCACTTTTCACCTCAATGGGATTGGCACATGCTCAGTTCATTTCTTTTTGATTTCATCTTTTCTGTATTGGTTCGTACTAGTCCTCCCGGATGCGTTCTATTCTTTACTGGTGAAACAGGATATTGTGATTTGACGTTTACAAATTATTACTTGTTTTAGGATCGCTCAAGCATCTTGCACCAGCCTTGCTCTATAAGCGAGTTAACAATTAGCAATCAATTATAAGTAAATTAACAATTAGCAATTTTTCATAATTATTATTACAATTCCCCCCTTTTTCTCTTTATTCCCCAATTTGCTGATTCAAATTTTGAACCGCTTCTCTTGCGGCCGATAGTATAGCAGTATTTTCTAATTCTATTTCTGATTGTTCCTCATCTGGTGTGATTAAACCGGTGTATTGTTGCCGTAAAATCATAAGTTGTACGGTTTCCATTCTATTTTTCACAAGAGTGATTATTTTATTTAAAATACATGGTCCAAAAGTGAGAATCAATGATAATATGATCAATGGTCCAAGCAAAGTCGATACTAAAGTTGTTATCCATGGTGATTGATTAAACCATGATTCAAACCAACCCTGTTGAACTTCCCTCTCTTTCTTTCTTTGCACAATTCCTTCCCGTAATTTGGTCATAGATTCTCGGACCACTCTGTACAGCTTTAATAATAGGAACTTTAAAGGGTACTCCTTTTGCTCCTCCTACTAAGGCAGTTTGCTTGCTTAACTGGCACCCTGGAGGTATACTCCGAACTGTTGATCTTGCTGCGCCAGTATCTACTAAAAAGGTAACTTCTGTTTCCTGAGGACCCAATTTTAAATTTATCAAGGGCTCAGGTGGTTCTCTGGTCCTCAGGATATGGAGCCCCTGACATCCCTATTCTTCTTTAAATATTTTTTCATCTTGTATTCGTTTTCTACAATATTGTTTAAGGTGTCCTTTTACTCCACACTAATAACACTCGGGTATTTTCCCTGGGATGTTTTTGGGGTTTTCCCTAAAATTTATTGGTTTTCTATTTTGATTTCGTAACTCAGGTGCTCTTACTTCAGGCTTCATAATTGAGCGAGACCGCTCCCGGTTTTGACTTTCTCGGACTGCTGCTACAAATATTTTTGCTTTTGCCTTTTGTTTTTCTTCATCTCTTCTCACATAAACCTTCTGAGCGTCCCTCAACAATTCCTGAAGCCCGCGATCTTGCCAGTCTTCTAATTTTTCTAATTTCTTTCTAATGTCTCCCCAGGACCGAGCTACAAATTGAGTTTTTAATAAAACCTCTCCAACTGGAGATGCCGGATCTACCCCGGAATATAGTTGGAACATTTTTCTTAATCGTTCTAGCCAATCAGTAGGAGACTCATCTTTCATTTGGTGTTCATTAAATGCCTTGTCAATATTCTGTCCTCGAGGAACTGCCTCCCTTATTCCTTGTATTATGATCTCCCTCAAATCTGCCATACTCTGTCTATCTTGGCCATTTTGGTTGTTCCAATTAGGGTTTTGATTTGGCCGCTTGTGCTCCCCGGGTGGGCCTTGTTGATGCCTTCTTTCCCAAATTCGTATTCCAGCCTGTCTGATCATGGCCCTTGCTTCGGTCGTAAATAGAATTCCCGTTATAGATTGCATTTCTTCCCACGTATATGTATTGGGTCCTAGAAATTGCTCTAGTCTTTCTGAGACCCCCAAAGGATCATCTAAGAATCGACCCATTTCTTTCTTAAAATTTCTAACATCTCCTGTATTCAGAGGTACTGATACAAACCCAATACCTCCTACTCCTCCCATAGGCACCTCTCTAAGGGGTGCCAAAAGGATCTCTTTTTCCTCTTGAGAACCTTTTTCTGGTTGTAGCCTCATCCTTCTCCTTGTACGACTAGAAGGTGGAGAGGGAGTTGGGAGCGCTGAGGGAGCAGTAGGTAGGGGATTTTCCGGTAATTCAGGATAGATACTCCGTGGTTCTAACCTTTCCTCTGTTCCCTGGTATGGAGGAGGTAAATTATCTAATGGCTCCCATGATGACTTCTTAATTTCTTCTTCCTTCTTTTTATCCTCCCTCCCTTTTTCTCTTAAGAGAAACAGGGAAATTGTGGTGGTAGATCCTCTCCATAAAGCAGCGTAATCACTTTCTTCCTGACTAAAAGGTTCCTTACTGTTTACATATAAATTTAGGGCTTGACATACCCAATCGTCAAAAGATCCAAATATTGGCCAATACAAATGGTCAGGTCTAGTTTCTTTTCCACCCCAAATTTCTATGCAATAATGTACCATCTTTTCTTTATTTTTCCCTTCTTGGGAGGGCCAAGAGCCCCAATATTTAATCATCAACCCTAAAGGACTATCAGGAGGTATTTTGGGTAATTTATTCTTATAACCCTCCTGGAAATTTTTTTCTTGTTTTCGAGCTCGACTTTTATTTTAACCCATTTTAGTCTTCCGATCGGTTTTCTATTGTAGTGATCACTATAATCTTGAAAGATGAGGTCCAGGAATTTTATGGCAATCCCTCCAGCCCTTGGTTACCAGTGAGAGTGTCTTGCAGGGGGTCTTAGGACCTATTACCCACCCAGGAATTCCCCTAAAAATCGCTTCGGTCCTTCACCGGCCAAGTCCCTCGCGGGAGATTGGAACCGCGGTTAGAAGACCTCCGCATTCGCTTCGGAGCTTTGTCCTAATCCGTCCTGGACTTTCGTTCCGATGCGTCTCAGAACCTTGCTCCGTCTCAATCACACTCTCACACAAGCAGGCAACCGTATCCCACCCAACCGAACGGTATTCCTTATCCTTATACTTACGACTCTGTCGTCTTCATTCGGATCTTCGTGCACCAGAATTACGGGTATTTTAGACTGCAGTTTCCTTCTCTACCTAGGAGCTCCAATTCCTTTGCTTATTGCCTCTCCTGTCCGTTGATCTCCGAAGGTCAATCCCAATTAGAATCTCCCCAAGCCACAACAAAAAATATGTGGGGCACCTCTCGGGCAGACCTAATCCGGGAGATCACCTGGAGATCACGTCGGGGTCACCAAATTGTTATAAATAATCCAAGTCCAATTATAAAATCAAAGGTAATTTATTGCAATTTTATACAAAGAGGTAATAAGCAAAGCAGCGCTGAGTGCACGGGGAGTCACTGCTCCACCAACACACACACCAGAGAAGTGACAGTGTACTATATTTATTGTCCCAAGACATGCATATTCATTCAGGTGTTGCAACGTGTAAATTTTCCTTTGCTTTGTATTGCAATTAGTTTCGCAACACTGTTCTGCATGCGCACTGCCTCCTGGTGGTCTTGGGCAGGGGTCCCGGGATGAAGTAAGGGTCTTCCTCATTGCTGCACTTTTCACCTCAATGGGATTGGCGCATGCTCAGTTCATTTCTTTTTTATTTCATCATTTCTGTATTGGTTCGTACTAGTCCTCCCGGATGCGTTCTATTCTTTATGTGTTCTTCTTTATCCTGATCCTGGTCCTGGTCCTGATCCTGATCCTGATCCTGATCCTGATCCTGATCCTGGTCCTGGTCCTGGTCCTGGCCTCGCTCTTCCCCGGCTCCCTCAGCGCTTTCCCACTCTCTGCATTCTCATTGCCCCGCCCCTTGCTCTGACCACGACTCCTCTCGGTCCCGGGCAGATTCCGGAGCCCCGGTGAGCGCGGGGTGGTGACTGAGAGGAGGGAGGCGCGGGGGGGTTCGGCCCGCAAGGGGTTGGTGGCCTTTGGCCTCTTTTTGAGGCGGTTTTGGGGGTTCCCGGCTTGGAGGAGCCCCTGCTCTGGAGCAGAGACTCCTCAGCTCAGCCGTCCAAGCAGTGCGGGACATGCTCTGTGGGCACCTGGTCTTGGGTTGCCACGTGGCCCCAGGGTCTGCAGGAGAACCGCACCTTAACGGTGGTTTTGGTGGGAATTGGGTTTGCTGAGGGAAAGGTTATGCTGCAAGTGGTTTGTGTTGGTCAGCGGCAGTTAGTGTCCCAGCAACTACTGTGAGCATCCTCCTGAGGAATACTGTTTACTGCTGAACCGAAGGTGAGACTCCTGGGAGAGAAACAGTGGAGCGCGAAGTGGCTCCCAGTTACTGTTGATGCATCCCATTAAAGACCTTCACCTTGCCACCCCTGCCACAATACGTTTTTACCTTTCAGAGCAAGTTTAAAATAAACAGTGTGAAGTGATGGTGTTGCATCAACTGCACTGCTGATATAAACTCCTCTGATAGCTGCGGGGGATTAAGGACAGCACGACAGACCAATATGATCAAGGCTGACATCTTTTTTGCTGTTTTATTTTCCTGGATTACATCCTCCCACAGCTTATCCCCCAGCTGTCTCCATTCGGCAGTATCGGAACACCCCGCCGTTTCCTGAAACAGCCCTATCGAGCGTCCTATAGCTGTCAGGGTCTCCACTCCTTTCGACCCCACAGTTTTTACCAGCTCCCTTGGGCGCGAACGACCCCATTCCTTCGTGTTGAGTTACCGCCATGAGTTTCTCTATAACCTCCTGCAATAATTCTTTTGTTGAGTCATTTAGTTCTTTCGGTTGCTCTGCTTCTTCTGGGGTAAAAACATTAGTGTCAATGGGGGAATGGTTTGGGGTGGAGGCAAAGGAATATTCTGACGCACCAGGCCTATAATCTGTGGATGCCTTCACCTCGCAGCAAGGTTCAATATCGTCAGGATCAGTAACAATATCAGATTTTGATCTCTCCTTACTGGGCATAGCTCGAAAACCCATCTTAGCTGTCTTTGCAATTTTCGGGTGAGTTCTCCCCCCGTTATAATGATCGAAGGGATTGCGATCGGGGCTCTTTGAACCCTTCGTCAGGGGCCTTGCGGGTAATTGGGAGGCAGGTAGGGCTGGAGGCTCAGGCGGAGGCAAGGATGGCTTTACTTTATCTTAATCATTTTGTCAGTTTTTTTAGGTATTCTAGTCTGTGTGCCTTGTTTACTACAATAGCTAATGGAGAATATAGAAACTTTGGCAAAGGTAGATCATACATCTATAAAAACTCTCTTTTAGTAAAACAAACAAACAAACAAAAAAAAAAAAAAAAAAAAAGGAAGATGTGGGTGAAGGCATAGAAATAGTTAACGAAATGGATTCAGGCATTATCGCCCTGGCCTGGCTTCAGCCCTGGGAACAGCAAAGAAAGCAACAGGTGCTAGTGCCTCGGGCGCGCCTGAATGGGGCAGACACAAGATGGCGGCGAACGCGAACCCCGCCGGTGGCGGAGGCCTCTCGCTCTTCGAGTGCCCCAGCTGGGCAGGGAAGCCACCACCTGGCTTACATTTGGATGTAGTCAAAGGAGACAAATTCATTGAGAAACTCATCATTGATGAGAAGAAATACTATCTCTGTGGGAGAAATCCAGATCTGTGCGATTTTACCATTGACCACCAGTCTTGCTCTCGGGTCCATGCTGCCTTGGTCTGTCACAAGCATCTCAAGAGGGTTTTCCTCATAGATCTAAACAGCACACACGGCACATTCTTGGGTCATATCCCTTTGGAACCTCACAAACCCCAACAGATACCCATTGACTCCACGGTTTCATTTGGTGCTTCTACACGGGCATACGCGCTGCGGGAGAAGCCTCAGACGCTTCCATCGGCAGTTAAGGGAGATGAGAAAATGGGCAGCGAAGATGAAGAGCTCAAGGGCTTGCTGGGCCTGCCAGAGGAGGAGACGGAACTTGACAACCTGACAGAGTTTAATACAGCCCACAACAAAAGAATTTCCACGCTAACCATTGAGGAAGGGAACTTGGATATTCAGAGACCAAAAAGAAAACGGAAGAACTCCAGAGTGACATTCAGTGATGACGACGAAATCATCAATCCAGAGGATGTGGACCCTTCTGTTGGACGTTTCAGGAACATGGTACAAACAGCAGTAGTCCCTGTTCGGGCGCCATTTGCGGGGGATTAAGGACAGCACGACAGACCAATATGATCAAGGCTGACCTATATTTTGCAAGTCACGAACTCCAGAAACTGTTGATGTGCAGTTATCGTCTTTTTAAGGTTTCAATGTCCTAATCAGATGTAATACCAAGATTGAAGAAGTGAAACATCCTTTAAAGATCTGTCTTCAAACGTTTTTATATGTCTGTTAAAGGGAAAAAAGAGTTACAGCTCCCGTCTCCTTTTGAACAAAAATATCTGGCAGCCTTTCCTTAGCCATTACTGTCCCCAGAGGTCTTTACTCTCAATTTTGACCCAGAGGTTGAAGGGGCAGCATCACACAACTTAATGGCACACATTTCTGGCATGACCCTGCAAATCCATGTTTGGAGGCGGTGTGCTCACTCCAAGTCATGTTGTTGCCGCTGGACTTGCATGTTGCAGGTCAGCTCTAGCAGAAGTGAATGGTTGTGGGGCCAAGCCTTTCGAAATCCCATTAATAGGAGTTCTAAAACTTGCAAAATATAGGTCAGCCTTGATCATAATGGTCTGTCATGCTGTCCTTAATCCGCCGCAGATAGCTATGCGTGAACTCAGGTATCAGATGCTAACAGTGGTAATTGTTTTGGTTTTGGGGTACTTTTTGGGGTTTTGTTTATTTGCTTTTTTTGTTTGTGTTGGTTTTTTTGTGGGTATTTTTTCTTTTAATTTCAGCAGCCTTATCTGTAATTATCTTGTTACAGTGCTTAAAGGATGGAGCTTGTGGTCTTCCACAACTTTGTCACGTAGCGAGAAAAAGCAGATGTGATCATAGGACTAACCAGATGAAGTCCTAAAAAAGGAGAAGGTGGTAAGGGTGGTGAGGCACTGGAATGGGTTGCGCAGGAAGTTGTGAATGCTCCATTCCTGGCGGTGTTCAAAGCCGGGTTGGACAGAGCCTTGGGTGGCATGGTTTAGTGGGAGGTGTCCCTGCCCATGGCAGGGGGGCTGGGACTAGATGATCTTAAGGTCCTTTCCAACCCTAACTATTCTATGATTCTATGATTCTGTGTTTCTCCATAGAGAACACGTAGTGCTTTGGAAGTACTCTGTCAGATCCTCCAAAGCAATCTATAAAATTAACTGGACCATTCACGATGAGGGGGGAAGAATGTTTGCTGGAATAACAGTCTGACATGACGCAGGTAATGCTGATGGCTGCACGACTGCTTCTTGCATTTGTGGCTGGAATATTACAGTACAGTTTTCTTTCTTCCCATGTATTACTTCAGAATCGGAGGGAGCGATCAAGTATCTGTATGATGCAGAGGGAGGATCTAAGAGATCTTTTTTCCTCTGAAGTCACCATACCTCATCAAAGCCACTCTTCTTTACAAATATGACCTACAAACCACAAGTTACATTTATTTCTGAGCATAACTGCCCTTCTCCAGTCAGTAGTTCCAATGCTGAATTTGAAGTTCTGTGGACTTTTCACTCCACGGGTATCCTTGTTCCCAGTAGCCTTGCTTGTATCTACAGATAACTCCATGCATGGGAGGTCAAGCGCTGGTTCTTCTGATTCTGCTGATCCCTCACAGGACCCAGAGAAGGACAGCAGCACACAGAGCACTGAGCACATCTGGCACCGTACAAGTAGCAGCTGAGAAGCCAGGAGTACTCAGAACTGCCAAGACTACTTGGTGTCAGGATGTCATCTTACTTGCCGAGAAGTAAGTGATTTTAGTACCCAAGGTCCCCTCCATTGAAGAATGACCGTTCCCTTATTAGAAATACGGTCATCAAGTCCCACTCAGCTCCTTTGTGTCACATGTTGTGTAATCCCAATTTCCTATCTAAATTTCTTCATATGTTTAAGAACTTCCCAGTAACTGTCATAAACGTCAGCATCCTGGGGATAGGGTAAGTATGAGCTTTGAAATGTCTGCCCTTTTCTTTGTCTGTGCAGGACAACCAAGTTGGGAAGAAAAGGCCTTCTCAATACTAAATTAGACTCTTCTTAATTTAAATCTCTACTGAGTCACGTTTTTGGTTAACCCTAACCTCAGCATTCTTGGTTGCGTTTAAAATACTGCGTTCATTTGCATATTCTGTCTGTCTGGAGCTAGCCTGAGGAAGGTTGGATCAGCATGGTTCAGGCAGTCTTTCTACGGTATTTGTGAGCCTGCTGTGCCTCTGATGAATAAGCTCAGGGTCTGTAGGGCTCTAACCTGGTTTCTAAAGTAGTTGCATGCGTATTCTGAGCAGCCAACCTGTGGCTGGCAGATGGCCTCTTCCTGTTAATCATACAAAAATCAAAGGTCAGCATCAGCTGCCCTGCAGGACAAAGTCAAATACAGATTGCAGCAGGTTTGCAGATTACAGATTTCCCTCTCCCGTGACCCTGCAGTGTGGGAAGGCCCTGGCCCGGCCCTGGGAGGGACAGCTGTGTCTGGTTTGGGAACACGAGGTGCCGCTGTGCAGCTGCGCCAGACCCGGCTCTGCACTGCCGGTGCCCGCAGGCTGCTCCCCGGGCTCCCCTTCAAACGCTTTTGCTTTAAACGCTTGCTTTCCTGGGACCTCGGCTGTCTGTGGAGTGTTCTTCTTGTAGGGGATTCTAATTGACAATTAGATTTGCATCCTGCCTGCAGGCAGTGCAGCAAGTACACCAGAGATGCAGTTGGATCGCAATCTGTAGGCAGGAAAGGCTGAAGTGAGTAAAAAATGAAGTTTGCTGAATCATAAATGAACATTTCTGACAGTTCAACAACTAGAGTACTGTCAAAGTTGCTCTCCTGCAAAGATGTTCCTTATAACCTCCAGCAATGCAGTCAAAACAGATTTTGATTTTTCTTTAGCAAAGGCTTTCCAAAGCACATAGAACACTTCCATTTAGCTCCTAAGCTGCTACATTCGTGCCTGCTCTCAGCTGTTGTAGTTCTACTATCCAAAATTTCACAGCAATTGTTTTAGCAAAAGCTGGCAGCGAATTCTGCAGGGGACCGGGACTGGGATTTAACATGAAATCAGTGGGTCACACTCTTCACTCTAATTAGGATTTCCCTGTTCATAGCTAAAGCCTCATCAAAGTTCCTATCTTCAAGGCAGTGCATTTTGATTATAACAAGTCTAAATGAGGTAGGCTGTCCCTATTCCTTGCACCCTGTTATTTCTAATCTCTCTCATTTCCTTCTTTGCCTTTCAGCTGGAGTTTTGTCTGGTCCTCGCTGGCTCTGGCTGCCGTGGCCTTTGTGACTGGAGCCCTGGGAATGTGGGTACCGCTGTTCCTTTACAGGGCTCAGCTTGTGCAGGGCACTGTCACCGTGCCTCCGAGAGACATGCAATTCATCTAACAGGTGAGGTGTGCCGGCTGTGGAAACACACTTGGGAACAGTGCACAGGGCTAAATCCCAGTTTGTTTGAAGACAGAAGGTAGGATGTGACTGTGAACGCTTCTTGTGAAGGCAGTTGGGTGTGAATGATGTCCTACCTTGCTTCCAGGGATACCGAGGCCAAGTGGCCTTTTTGTACCACCGATGGCAAAACGTCAGCGGCTATGATATCTGTTGAAGATTTTTACTGTTCTATGTTTGTTCTGCACTTGTTCTAATCTTCCTGTTATCCTGTAGTTGTTTGGTTGCTTTATTGTAGTATTTTTGTTGTTACCCTGTTGTTTCGTTGTGATAGCAATAGTGAACCAGTGTTTTTCCCCTGATTTTAGTATTTTTTACTGTCAATATGCAATTCCCACCCTCCTCCACCTCACCCACCTTGCACTGTTTTTATGTCCCCCACTTAAAATAAACAGGCTGTGTTCACATCTGCCTTCCCTGTGTTTGATTCCTGGGCCAGGGTGCAGGGTGCAGCTTTCCAGCACCCTCTGCTTGTGGGTACTTGCTTCCTCTCTTCAAACACAGCTGCCTGGTTGAACAACAGTTAGTATTATTATTATTACTGTTTCTCATTATTATTTCACTAGTTTACCTGCACTTTGCCTCTACTTCAGGCAGTGGCAGTTTGAGGGCAAGACTGCACAAACGTGCTGCAGAGGACAGTGGAAAGACAGCAACTCTGCTCTGGGTCATCCAAACAGTAATACTAAAAGCATGGTACCTCCAGAGCTCTTTGGATTCTGCTCTGTCTATGGCCAAATAGCTGCTTCTTACTCAGAACCACCAAAGACTTTGGTCACAGAGGCTAGTTTCATGATCACAGTTGTCCTGCATTAAAACTGCTTTACAGACAGTGCCTGGCTGGAAACCACTTAATTCACATGTTTCTTCCTGCTTCCCCATTGCTCATCTTGTGATGTGAGAAGAAAAATGGTGGAGGAGCAATGACCCATCTTGATAAGCAAGCTGAGTTGATGGAGTTGGAGAGCTGACTCGTGTTTTGGCTTCTGAGTGCAAGACCTGAGTTTTGAGAGCTGGAGACCTTCCGGAGGCTGTCCCTTCCGACTGAAGATGCTCCCCATGGCGCTTCAGCACCCAGTTAGGAGAAGGTGAAGGAGGGAGAAGTGCCTTGGCAGCAGCAACCAGAGGAATCTTTACGCTCTCGGGCAGAGGTGAATGGGCAGAACAAAGCACCTACGGTGCTCCTCAAGTGAAGGGGTGGCAGCAGCATCCTCTGTTTGGCTGGGAGAGGGCAGGCGGGGGAGCTGGGGCAAGGCTCAGGCAGAATGTGGCAGCCACACGCTGCACGTGCCAGAGCTCCTGCCCTTGCATGACCGTTTCCTTTCAGTCATATGCAGCTCCCCCAGAATCTGCCCCAAAAGGCTCCCTCTGCCACCATGCTCACTAACCTAGGTGATGAGGACAGGATATTGCTTCTAGCCTTTTCCAGAGGGAAACAGAGCTGAAGCGTGTCAGAAGTCACTGGCACCGGGGTGCATGATTTTGGGGGGTGAGCCGTGAGGGCCAGGCCGGCTGGGTGGGTGCAGGAGGTGGGTCTGCAGAAGGTGCTGCTGACCTCCAGGGAAAGGACAATGCTCTGGGCCCAGTCCCCGATGCTGCCCCTTGAGAAAGGGACAGGAGGAGGAGGAAGCCAACCAAGGAGCCTGGAATCTCCCAGTCCAGAGATGAAGGGCCATCTTTATTGAGCCGGTGGACGAGGATCACAGTGGTCGCTCAGAGATGAGACACGGTTGGTCCCACTGAGGTATCCGGGCCGTGCGCTGGGAATTCGGGCCCGATGTTGGGAGTGGGAGTTGTCTCGCACCCGTATCGGCCTAGTGGGAATGGAGCTGCTGCCAGTTTCCAGTGCTGCAGAGTCAGAGGATGCCGCCGATGGCCACTGCCTGCTGGTGCCGGGGCTGCTGGTCTCAGGTATTGGCGAGCACTGGGACAGCCCCTCACTGCCTGGCTGTGGGTGCTCCTCTTGCCACGTGGTGCTGGCGGTGGCTTCTCTCCCGCTGTCTTCTGAGCTGTGTGTAGGCAGTTTGGGTGGCACGGTTCAACTGGGAGCACGCTGGGGAGCCGTGGCATGGCCCGATTGTTGCAGTTCCGGTGTCTGGTGCCAGGCAGCTGTGGCACAGCTATAAAGCCTCCTGGCTGTCAGTGCTGGAGGAGCTGCTGGCATGTGCTTGGGAGCGCTGGGATAGCCCCGACACAGCCTGTCTTCGTGTGCACCTCTTTGCACGTGGTGCTGGCGTGCGGCTGCTCTCATGGCGTCTTTTGCGCCGCGTGCGGGGAGTTTGGTCCCGACGTTGCAAGAGGGAGCGGTCTCGCACCCGCATGGGCCCGGTGGATCTTGAGGTGCTGCCTCTTTGACGTGTTCTGCAGCCACGGGAGGATGCTGATGGCCGCTCTCTTGTAGTGCTGCGGCTGTGGCTGGCACGTGCAGGGGAGCCCTGGGACAGCCTGGACACAGCCTGACGGCAGGGGCTCCTCCCAGCTCGTGCTGCTGGTGTGCGGCTGCCCTGGGAGCGTCTTCTGGGCCGTGCATAGGGAGCTTGGTCCCGATGCTGCAAGCGGGAGAGGTCTCGCAACCGCATGGGCCCACTGCGTCTGTTGCTCCTGCTTCTTTGCCGTGGTGCAGGGCCACGGGATGCCACCGATGGCTGCTGCCTGCTGGTGCTGCGCCTGCGGGTCTCGCGTGATGTGGAGCATCGGGACAGCCTTGGGACCGCCTGGCTGCGGGTGTTGCTGGCAGCACGTGTTGCTGGCCGTCGGCTCCTCTCCCGCTGTCCTCTGGGCCGTGCGTAGGGTGTCTGGGTCTGTCGGTCGGCCCGGGTTTGGTGTCGCCGTCGGTCAGGCCCAGGGGGGCTGGAGTGGCTGCTGCCCTCACACACTGGGGAACCCTGGCGTGACCCTGCTGGCATCTGTCCACTACTGCTTGGGCTGCCGGTCTCCTCTGCCTCAGGTCCCAGAGCCTGCCCCGATGCTGCCTGGCCGCTGGTGCTGGGGCTGCTGGACTCCAATTCCACAGATCCAGGCGACTGCCGTGATGCTGCTGGGCCGGCAGTGCTGGGACCAGTAAGCTCTGGGCTGGCACCGGAGGCTGCAAGGGGAAGCAGGAAGGTTAACAGCATGGCCCCCAGGCTTGGGGCAGGGTAGGTCGGAGCGGTGCCCATCCCTCCTGCAGCAGACAGGCTCTGCCAAGCCCACACCAGGCACCCACTGCCAGGCCTTGCCTGGCCCCAGCCCAAGAGCACCCGCGTGCTTTGACACTTACATGTGCCTGGCCCAGCACAGCTGTCACAATCCCATCCGGCCTCGTGGCTCATCTCTAGGTTCGAGCAGCGTCTGTGTGTGCCCTCAGCTGCGCAGGATCGGCACAGGAGCAGCTGCCAGGGCCTGGGGAAAGAAATGGGTTCATGTCTCTAAGGACGATGTGCCCACAGCACGGGATTGTCCAGTAGAGCTGTTCTCAGCCCTTCTGCTTCGAGCCCTTGCTGAAACAGAGATCCCGTGCCAAGCCTCCAGGTGCAGCTTTCTCAACTTACCCGTCTGGCTCTGCCACCTCTCTGCCTCCTGGACAAAGGCACTCCCTGGCATCGCAGCTGCTGTGCCTCTCGTACAGTTCTGCGTATGCATTGTTGTCCTCCCATGACGGAGGTCTGATGGAGCAAAGAAAATTGATGAGCTCCTGCTGCCCCAGCATATGGCAGGTGCAGGGTCTCCCTGCTCTTCCCCCCACACCCTGTTTCCAACTTCTCCATGGAGCTAAAGCCCAGACTCGGGGGACAGCGGAGGGCCACGACTGCTGGGGCAGGTCTAGGCATGGCACAGTGCTGGCCAGGAGGACACCAACCTTGCGGGGACATAGATCCCCATGTACTCCATTTCGGGAAGAAAGCTGTCCTGGTTTCTACACAGAGGGCACTGCAAGCACAAAACTCCAGCATGCGTAGCCTGTCCCTGCAGGAAAAACAGAAAGAGCGGGAGTGAGGCTCTGGTGCTGCTGAGAGCCTCCCATGCCTGGAGTGAGGGAACGGCTCCTACCTGGATGCAGGCCCTGTGGAACCAGGCGCGTTCGCATGCTGGGCACACCATGGTCCGATAGCTCGTTCTGCCTTCAACAGGCTCCATGCAGATGAGGCAGGTGGTGTCCTCTGGAGCCACCAGATCTTGCTGCTGTGGTCTGTGCTCCCGGCAGAAGGAACTATGGGATGAGGGAAGGGATGAGTGAGATGAGAAGCACTGGGTCATTCCCTGGTGACGGCGAGGAGGGGAGAGGACGTACCTGAATGGTCGGAAATAACAGGTGACGCATTCACCGTCCACGGCACAGGGGAGATGGAACCTGCGGTTGCAGCCCAGGGCCCAGCAGGTGACTGTGGCCCCCCCTTCACCACACACGAAGCAATCCTGGAAAGAATAGAGCAGCCCCCGATCAGTGGCAGCCTCAAGGCCTCCACAGCCAGACCCACACCTTGAGGCAGGGAGCAGGATGTGGCCACTGCTGGGTCACAGACCACACATCCACCTGGCAGAGTGGGCTCCTGTGCTGGAGCCTCTGTGGAGCTGCTGGGAGCAAGACTTTGGTCCCAGAGCTGGGTGGAAGGGCTGGGATTCTGGTCTTGGCATCTGGGCTAAGCTCCCGCAAACCTCTCCTGGCACGAATCAGCCTGATCATCTCAGATCCTCACCATCTGGGCTGCCTCCTCAGCTGTGCGTTGAACATCCAGAGGGGAATATATCAGCTGTCCTTCAGAATAGTATTGAGGAAGAAGCTCACTGGCAAAAAGCTGCAGAAGAGCAGAGACAAGGAGCTGATGAGGGGCATGTGGCAGGGCAGACGTGTTGCAAAGATGAAGCCAGCCCCCGAGGAACTCACCAGGCAAAAGAGATGGGCACAGTTATCTCCATGATGCAGTTTTGGCCCACAGAGGTCCGGATCTGCCTCTGCCCGGCGACACAGCACGCATGCTGGATGAGAGAGAGGAAATGCCACTGGGAATGAGAAAGTCTGCTGGGCCAGGAACGCATCCCTGAGGGATTGCCCCCACGGGCTGCTCTGTCCCTGCCTAGCTGGCTGCTGGGCAGGGCTGGAAGCCTTGGAGAGGAAAGGGCATTGCAGGCATTGGTGTTCTGGTGGCTGCCCACTGCCCACCCTGGCTCCTACTTGACAAGGAGAGGAGGGGCCCTCCCCCAGGGTGGCTTGGGAGCTCCTGCCTCCCCCTGACAACCCTCCCGGCCCCATGCTGACCACCCCTAGAGTCCCTCTGCCAGGCTGTAGGAGGGGGGCTTTGCTCTCACCCTGCTCCATCGAGTCAGGTGTCCTACACCTCCTTGCGGACGTGTCAGACGTTGAAGGTGAGTGTCTGAAGAGTCCCTGTCCCAGCAATGCTGGGGCTTCTTCTCCAAATGCTCCTCTGCTACCTCTGAGGGAGAAGAGAGACGCAGGTGAGCTTGCAGCCCAGGCCCAGGGCCCTGCGGTGTGGAGCCCCCTCCTCCCCTGGCAGCGCCCCACAGCCCCGTCCCTACCCTCTACTCCCTGCACCTCACCTTCACCTCGCAGTGATGCACTGTGCCCAGCGTCCCCTTTTTATAGGCCTGCCCCTGCCACTGGTCACAGTGCCCACTGTGACATCAGCACCGCTGGCCTGCGTGCGCCCCGAATAGGGGCAGGGGCACCCTTGGACGCACACCACCCACTGTGACACAGACACTGCATCACAGGGCTGGCTCTGAAGCGCACAGGCAGGGACCCGAGCCCATGGCATCCAGGTCACCGGGGCGGCTGCTCCACCAGCAAGTGCAGAGTCAAGGGCCAGCTTAGGGACATGGTTTCCTGGTGAACTTGGCAATGTTAGCTTAACGGTTGGAGTCGATGACCTTTACGGCCTTCTCCAACCAAAATCAGTTCCGTGACTCTCATTACCATTCCACTATTACATTACCACCATTTGGTTACTGTTTGATCTTCCTTAAGTCGTTGATTCCTTACCATTTGATCATTGCTTCATCATGAAGAAAGTCCTTTTAATTAACCCACCAAGGATGACTTCCCTGAATAATTCACCTGCAACACCAGGACAAACACCAGGCTGTGTCTGGAGCACAACCAGAGTAGAAGAAAAGCAATGATGGAATAGTTTGGGTTGGATGGACCTTCAAAGGTCCTTTAGTCCAATTCCCCTGCAATGAGCAGGTACATCTTCAACTAGATCAGGTTGCCTAGAACCACATCCAGCTTGGCCTTGAATATCTCCAGGGATGGGGCATCTACCATCTCTCTGCGCCACGATTTTATCATCCTCATTGCCTAGAATTTCTTTCTCGCATCCAACCTCAATCTTCCCTCTTTTACCTTAAAAGCATTACCCCTCATGCTATCGCAGCAGGCCCTGCTAAAAAAGTCTCTCCCCGTCTTTCTTACGGGCCCCTTTTAAGGACTGAAAGGCTGCAATAAGGGCTCCCCGGAGTCTTGTCTTCTCCAGGCTCAAGAGCCCTAACCCTCACAGCCTTTCCTCGGAGAAGAGGTGTTCCATCCCTCTGATGGTTTCTGTGGCCCTCCTCTGGACTCTCTCCAACAGGTCCACGTCTTTCCTGTACAGAGGGCTCCAGAGCTGGACGCAGGACTGCAGGGGGGTATTACAAGAGCGGAGTAGAGGGGAAGAATCCCCTCTCTCCAATTGCTGGCCACTCTCCTTTAGATGCGGCCCAGGACACGGTTGGTTTCTGGGCTGCGAGCACACACTGCTGGGTCAGGTGGGGTTTTTGGCCAACACCCCAAGTCCTTCTCCTCAGGGCTGCAGTAACTGAGTAACAGAAGTGGAAACACTCACCTCGAGCAATAAGCTGCTTCTGTCTTCCCACCAATCTCTTTCTTCACTGCGGTCTACCGATTTACAAAATCACTTAGGGCCCTCTGCAGAAAAAGAACAAATTCAGCTGGTTCCACCCTTCTGAATACGCTCCTCTTTGCAACCGTTGTGAGCGAGACAGCAACAAAGTCAGAAAGCCCATTCTTCATATTCCCCTCTTGCCCCAAAACCATGGGGGCCTCCAACAGAAATGTTGCATTACAGCCTTGCATGCTGAGAAAAACAAATGGCAGCAGCTTTCCTTAAGATGCTCAAATATAAACTGCAGTGAACGGGACCCAGAAGTGGGGAACAAGCAAGGCCTTTTGCCTAGTGTATAAGCAGTCTGCAGGGCTTTCAGTAGCAGAGCTGCTATGACCGTGGAGAACCAGGCGAGGACATGGGAGACGTCAAGTGCAGGCCAGGGTAGTATCAGCCTCAACCCAGCCTCATGCCGGGGCTCAGCACAGCGCTGCGTCCTGATCCTGGTCCTGGTCCTGGTCCTGATCCTCTATGCGTCTGTGCAGCGTTTCTATCCTGGCTTTATTTTGCCACGTTTCCTAAGGTGTCAACTTCTGCTCCAGCCCTGGCAGCCTCTCCCCTCCCTTCTTATCCCCCTCCCCATGCTGGGGTGCTCTGGAGCCACTGGGGGAGTCCAGAGCAGGCTGGGCTCCTCCCCCTCCCCAAATCCCAATTGGTTTTCATCTGTGCCTCATCCCCACCCATTTGGGATTTTCCAGCTCCTGGGAGCTGCAGTGCTGTCTCCCCTGGTGCCGTTCAGCGGGAGCGGGGCAGAGGCTGCTGGAGCCAGGGGTCACCTGAGAGCTGCTCCCCCCTGCTGTGGGGTCCTCACCACCCCCAGGAGGGCTCTGCTGCTGGGTCTTTTACTCTCGGAGCCCTGTAATTGTGTGTGTTGGCTGCAGTTTAAATTACCCCAAAGCCCACAAATATTGAAACCTTCGTTAATGAAATCACTCTTTGTTTTTATATTTGACCTGTTACAGCATCTCCTTCCTTCTAAGTTGCGATGTACATGGGTGTGACTAAACCTGTTCTCTTTGGGTTTTTATCTTCCCAAAGGAGGAGGACCGCGCAGATGCCAAGTGGCCTTTTGGGCCACCAGAAGCAAAATGTCGGCGTCTCTGATGTTTATTGAAGATTTTTATTGTTCTATGTTTGTTCTACAGTTGTTCTAATATTCTTGTTATCCTGTTCTTGTTTTGTTCTTATACTGTAGTTGTTTTGTTGGTTTATTGTAGCTTTTTGTCGTTATTCTCTTGTTCTGTTGTTGTTCTAACAATAGTAAACTAGTATTTTTACCCTAATTTTACTCTCATTGTAGCATTTTTTTACTGTCAGTATACAATTTCCACTCCCCCTACTACATCCCCACCCCATTTTTATGTCCTCCACTTAAAATAAAACAGACTATGTTCACATCTGCCTTCCCTGTGTTTGATTCCTGGACAAGGGCATAGATGCTGCTTTCCAGCACTCTGCTTGACCCATCGCTGAGTGTCCCTTCTGACTGAAGATGCTCCCCATGGTGCTGCGGCACACAGTTTGCAGAAGGTCAAGGACAGAGAAGTGCCTCGGTAGCAGCAACCAGAGGAGTCTTTACGCTCTCGAGCAGAGGTGGATGGGCTGAACGGAACACCTAGGGTGCTCCCCAAGCCCAGGGACGGCAGCGGCATCCTCTGTAGAGCTGGGAGAGGGCAGGTGGGGAAGCTGGAGGCAAGGTGCAGGCAGGATGGGGCAGCCACAGGCTGCACATGCCAGAGCTCCTGCCCTTGCATGACCTTTTCCTTTCAGTCACCTGAAAGAGTTCAGGGGGTCCTTCCCCTGATGGTGCACCTGAGCTGTCTGCAAACAAGGATTCATAGCAAAGCATTTTGTGGGGGCATGGGAGAGGGAGGGATAGCAGGAGGCAGGGAGGAGAGAGGCAAAACCCCATTCTCATCCAGCTCAAATCTGGACGTAACAGCAAGGAGAGTTCTTTGGGATTAGGAAATTCCACATAGCTGTTTGGTGAAGAGATTGGGTGTTGTGATAGTTACATTTACCCAACAAGAACAGCAGCTTTTACCCTAATTAGTACTTTGCACAGACGTGACACTGAACTGAACTCTTAAAAGAACACCAGCTTTGCCCCTCTGCCGCCATGCTCACTAACCTAGGCGATGAGGACAGGATATTGCTTCTAGCCTTTTCCAGAGGGAAACAGAGCTGAAGCGTGTCAGAAGTCACTGGCACCGGGGTGCATGATTTTGGGGGGTGAGCCGTGAGGGCCAGGCCGGCTGGGTGGGTGCAGGAGGTCGGTCTGCAGAAGGTGCTGCTGACCTCCAGGGAAAGGACAATGCTCTGGGCCCAGTCCCTGATGCTGCCCCTTGAGAAAGGGACAGGAGGAGGAGGAAGCCAACCAAGGAGCCTGGAATCTCCCAGTCCAGAGATGAAGGGCCATCTTTATTGTGCCGGTGGACGGGGATCACAGTGGTCGCTCAGAGATGAGACACAGTTGGTCCCACTGAGGTATCCGGGCTGTGAGCTGGGAGTTTGGGCCCGATGTTGGGAGTGGGAGCTGCCTCGCACCCGTATCGGCCTAGTGGGAATGGAGCTGCTGCCAGTTTCCAGTGCTGCAGAGTCAGAGGATGCTGCCGATGGCCGCTGCCTGCTGGTGCTGGGGCTGCTGGTCTCAGGTATTGGTGAGCACTGGGACAGCCCCTCACTGCCTGGCTGTGGGTGCTCCTTTTGCCACGTGGTGCTGGCGGTGGCTTCTCTCCCGCTGTCTTCTGAGCTGTGTGTGGGCAGTTTGGGTTTGACAGTTCAACTGGGAGCACGCTGGGGAGCCGTGGCATGGCCCGATTGTTGCAGTTCTGGTGTCTGGTGCCAGGGAGCTGTGGCATGGCTATAAAGCCTCCGGCTGTGAGTGCTGGGGCTGCTGCTGTCCCGTTGTGGAGAGCCACAGGAGGACCGCGAGGACTCCTGGATGTCAGTGCTGGAGGAGTGGTGTCGCACCCGCACGGGCTCGGTGGATCTTGAGGTGCTGCCTCTTTGACGTGCTCTGGAGCCACGGGAGGATGCTGATGGCCGCTGTCTGGTAGTGCTGCGGCTGTGGCTGGCACGTGCTGGGGAGCACTGGGACAGCCTGGGCACAGCCTGACTGCGGGGACTCCTCCCAGCTCGTGCTGCTGGTGTGCGGCTGCCCTGGGAGCGTCTTCTGGGCCGTGCATAGGGAGCTTGGTCCCGACGTTGCAAGCGGGAGTGGTCTCGCACCCGCATGGGCCCACTGGGTCTGTTGCTCCTGCTTCTTTGCCGTGGTTCAGGGCCACGGGATGCCGCCGATGACTGCTGCCTGCTGGTGCTGCACCTGCCGGTCTCAGCTGTTATAAATGATCGAAGTCCAATTATAAAATCAAAGGTAATTTATTTCAATTTAATACAAAGAGAAAACAAGCAAAGCAGCGCTGGGTGCACGGGGAGTCACTGCTCCACCAACACGCACACCAGAGAAGTGTCAATGTACTATATTTATTGTCCCAAGACATGCATATTCATTCAGGTGTCGCAACATGTAAATTTTCCTTTGCTTTGTATTACAATTAGTTTCGCAACACTGTTCCGCATGCGCACTGCCTCCTGGTGGTCTTGGGCAGGGGTCCCGGGATGAAGTAAGGGTCTTCCTCATTGCTGCGCTTTTCACCTCAATGGGATTGGCACATGCTCAGTTCATTTCTTTTTGATTTCATCTTTTCTGTATTGGTTCGTACTAGTCCTCCCGGATGCGTTCTATTCTTTATGTGTTCTTCTTTATCCTAATCCTGGTCCTGATCCTGATCCTGGTCCTGGTCCTGATCCTGATCCTGATCCTGGTCCTGATCCTGATCCTGATCCTGGTCCTGGTCCTGGTCCTGGTCCTGGCCTCGCTCTTCCCCGGCTCTCTCAGCGCTTTCCCGCTCTCTGCATTCTCATTGCCCCGCCCCTTGCTCTGACCACGACTCCTCTCGGTCCCGGGCAGATTTCGGAGCCCCGGTGAGCGCGGGGTGGTGACTGAGAGGAGGGAGGCGCGGGGGGGTTCGGCCCGCAAGGGGTTGGTGGCCTTTGGCCTCTTTTTGAGGCGGTTTTGGGGGTTCCCGGCTTGGAGGAGCCCCTGCTCTGGAGCAGAGACTCCTCAGCTCAGCCGTCCAAGCAGTGCGGGACATGCTCTGTGGGCACCTGGTCTTGGGTTGCCACGTGGCCCCAGGGTCTGCAGGAGAACCGCACCTTAACGGTGGTTTTGGTGGGAATTGGGTTTGCTGAGGGAAAGGTTATGCTGCAAGTGGTTTGTGTTGGTCAGCGGCAGTTAGTGTCCCAGCAACGACTGTGAGCATCCTCCTGAGGAATACTGTTTACTGCTGAACCGAAGGTGAGACTCCTGGGAGAGAAACAGTGGAGCGCAAAGTGGCTCCCAGTTACTGTTGATGCATCCCATTAAAGACCTTCACCTTGCCACCCCTACCACAATACGTTTTTACCTTTCAGAGCAAGTTTAAAATAAACAGTGTGAAGTGATGGTGTTGCATCAACTGCACTGCTGATATAAACTCCTCTGATAGCTGCGGGGGATTAAGGACAGCACGACAGACCAATATGATCAAGGCTGACATCTTTTTTGCTGTTTTATTTTCCTGGATTACATCCTCCCACAGCTTATCCCCCAGCTGTCTCCATTCGGCAGTATCGAAACACCCCGCCGTTTCCTGAAACAGCCCTATCGAGCGTCCTATAGCTGTCAGGGTCTCCACTCCTTTCGACCCCACAGTTTTTACCAGCTCCCTTGGGCGCGAACGACCCCATTCCTTCGTGTTGAGTTACCGCCATGAGTTTCTCTATAACCTCCTGCAATAATTCTTTTGTTGAGTCATTTAGTTCTTTCGGTTGCTCTGCTTCTTCTGGGGTAAAAACATTAGTGTCAATGGGGGAATGGTTTGGGGTGGAGGTAAGGGAATATTCTGACGCACCAGGCCTATAATCTGTGGATGCCTTCACCTCGCAGCGAGGTTCAATATCGTCAGGATCAGTAACAATATCAGATTTTGATCTCTCCTTACTGGGCATAGCTCGAAAACCCATCTTAGCTGTCTTTGCAATTTTCAGGTGAGTTCTCCCCCCGTTATAATGATCAAAGGGATTGCGATCGGGGCTCTTTGAACCCTTCGTCAGGGGCCTTGCGGGTAATTGGGAGGCAGGTAGGGCTGGAGGCTCAGGCGGAGGCAAGGATGGCTTTACTTTATCTTAATCATTTTGTCAGTTTTTTTAGGTATTCTAGTCTGTGTGCCTTGTTTACTACAATAGCTAATGGAGAATATAGAAACTTTGGCAAAGGTAGATCATACATCTATAAAAACTCTCTTTTAGTAAAACAAACAAACAAACAAACAAACAAAAAAAAAACAAAACAAGGAAGATGTGGGTGAAGGCATAGAAATAGTTAACGAAATGGATTCAGGCATTATCGCCCTGGCCTGGCTTCAGCCCTGGGAACAGCAAAGAAAGCAACAGGTGCTAGTGCCTCGGGCGCGCCTGAATGGGGCAGACACAAGATGGCGGCGAACGCGAACCCCGCCGGTGGCGGAGGCCTCTCGCTCTTCGAGTGCCCCAGCTGGGCAGGGAAGCCACCACCTGGCTTACATTTGGATGTAGTCAAAGGAGACAAACTCATTGAGAAACTCATCATTGATGAGAAGAAATACTATCTCTGTGGGAGAAATCCAGATCTGTGCGATTTTACCATTGACCACCAGTCTTGCTCTCGGGTCCATGCTGCCTTGGTCTATCACAAGCATCTCAAGAGGGTTTTCCTCATAGATCTAAACAGCACACATGGCACATTCTTGGGTCATATCCCTTTGGAACCTCACAAACCCCAACAGATACCCATTGACTCCACGGTTTCATTTGGTGCTTCTACACGGGCATACGCGCTGCGGGAGAAGCCTCAGACGCTTCCATCGGCAGTTAAGGGAGATGAGAAAATGGGCAGCGAAGATGAAGAGCTCAAGGGCTTGCTGGGCCTGCCAGAGGAGGAGACGGAACTTGACAACCTGACAGAGTTTAATACAGCCCACAACAAAAGAATTTCCACGCTAACCATTGAGGAAGGGAACTTGGATATTCAGAGACCAAAAAGAAAACGGAAGAACTCCAGAGTGACATTCAGTGATGACGACGAAATCATCAATCCAGAGGATGTGGACCCTTCTGTTGGACGTTTCAGGAACATGGTACAAACAGCAGTAGTCCCTGTTCGGGCGCCATTTGCGGGGGATTAAGGACAGCACGACAGACCAATATGATCAAGGCTGACCTATATTTTGCAAGTCACGAACTCCAGAAACTGTTGATGTGCAGTTATCGTCTTTTTAAGGTTTCAATGTCCTAATCAGATGTAATACCAAGATTGAAGAAGTGAAACATCCTTTAAAGATCTGTCTTCAAACGTTTTTATATGTCTGTTAAAGGGAAAAAAGAGTTACAGCTCCCGTCTCCTTTTGAACAAAAATATCTGGCAGCCTTTCCTTAGCCATTACTGTCCCCAGAGGTCTTTACTCTCAATTTTGACCCAGAGGTTGAAGGGGCAGCATCACACAACT